>CM062816.1:295391586-296688253 GCA_031772625.1 Pinus tabuliformis
GTCTTCTATGGAGTGATGTTCCTTTCAACATTGTCAAGACAAACCCATTCTACCAGCCTATGTTTGATGATGTCGTTGTCGTTGGCCCAGGGTACAAAGCCCCCACCTTTGCAGAATTGAGAGGGCCTCTTCTTCAAGATGAAAATACTTATTGCACTGCTAGATTGGCGGAGTTTAGGGCATCATGGGAACACATTGGATGCACAGTCATGTTAGATGGTTGGACTGACCAGAAGGGTAGGACCCTTCTTAAGTTCTTGGTTAGTTGTCCCAAGGGGACAATGTTTATGAAATCTGTTGATGCATCTGCACACATTAATGATGCACGTTTATTATGTGAGCTGTTGGACATATTCATTCAGGAAGTAGGCCCAAGCAATGTTGTCCAAGTCATAACGGACAATGCTGCAAATTATGTTGCAGCTGGCAAGATGCTTATGGAGAGGTATTCTAACTTGTTTTGGACACCTTGCGCTCCTCATTGCATTGACTTGATGTTGGAGGATATAGGTAAGATTCCTATTGTGAGGGATATTGTTGAATCATCCAAGAGCATAACAAAATTTATATATAATCATGCATCTGTGCTTAGCTTGATGAGAAGATTCACCAACAGCAAAGAGTTGGTGCGTCCTGCCATTACACGATTTGCCACTACTTTCATATCTCTTCAGTCTCTGTTGAATTCTATGTGGGATGTGAAGAGCATGTTTCTCTCAGCGGATTGGCGTTCTTTATCTATTAGCCGCAAACCGGAGGGAGAAGGCATATGCAGACTAGTTTCATATGATCAGAGCTTTTGGGCAGGAGTAGAGGAGGTGTGTGCCATTTCAAAACCTTTGGTAAGGGTGGTTGGTTGATGGAGACAAGCCCCCAATGGGCTACTATTTGTATGAGGCCATGGATAGGGCCAAAGAAGCCATTCGTGCTTATTATGCAGATAAGGGAGACGAGGGGTTAGAGAAACAACAGGTCATATGGAGAGTGATTGATCAGCGATGGAACAATACCCTCCATCGCCTCATTCATGCTGCAGGTGTCTACCTCAACCCTGCATTTTCTTACACTTGTGGTTTCAGATTTGATGCCGAAGTGATGGATGGATTCTTCACTTGTGTCGAGAGGATGGTGTCATCTGAGCAAGAACGTGAGGAGATCTCTAAAGAAATGGAGGTTTATAAGATGGGAGGTGGCACATTTGGTTTTAACATGGCTATTAAGAATAGGATGACCAAAATGCCAGGTAAGCTTCAGTTTGTTTCAAACTTTCAAGTTTAGAATTTCAATTTTTTTATTTTTTTATGTTTCTCATTTTTCTTTTAACTTGTAGATGCTTGATGAACAAGCTATGGTGCTAGAGTACCCCATCTCCAAAAGCTTGCCATTCGAGTGCTCAGCCAGACATGCAGTTCCTTTGGGTGTGAGCACAATTGGAGTGTATTTGACAAAATACACTCCAAAAAGCGCAACAAGTAAAAAGATTTCAAATTAAATTTTTTGAATTCATTTGATTAATTTTAATATTTAAATTTTCTAATTACTAATTTACAATCTATGACCCTAATACAAATTGGAGTCCCAACACCTCAATGACATGGTCTACGTCTACTACAATCTTTGATTGTGGGTGAGACAGCTTCAGAAACCTACTGATGTGGAAGCCATCTCATTGGACAATATTGATACCACCTCTTCATGACGAGTCGAGACTGAAAGGCCGATCATGGACTCAATCCCGGATTGGTTAGGTGTGGATCTAGAGGATGTAGCAGTTGCAGAGGACGGAGAGCCAGAGATAGAGGAGGAGGAGCAACATCAGGGTCAGGAGATAGTAGCAAAGCTAGATGAGGATGCTGAGGAGGAGGTGACACCATCTAGGATGGGCAGCAACAACAGCATAGCACAGAGGCCACCTCTTCCATCGGCTTCTAGAGGACAATTGAGTCCATTTGATTTTGTATCCCCAAGGGCAGGGCCTTCTTTCTCTAGAGGAAAAGGAAAAGCCATTCCCTATACCCGTAAAAGGGGAAGAGGATCTCAGTGACTGATTACTTGATGACTTTTAGATAACTCATGATATACATTTATTATATTTTTTGTTGATATTTTGACTCTTGAGAGTTGAGACTCAAACAAGACTCAAAATTCAGGAGTTGATTCACTATTTTGATATGTGATGTAGCACTATACTTCATATACATAATATATATTAGCTTTCTTTACATGTTTATGTGGAAATGCATTTATTTGATGTTGTGGATACTCTAGATGTTAAAAAAAATAAAAAGAAATGAATAATTTTGTGTTTTTTTAATTTTGCCGACTTTTTCAAAAAACTCCCGACTTTGCCGAGTTTTTCAACTTTTGGATCCTTGCCGAATTAATCCCGACTTCGACTTTTTCCACATTGGTAGAGATAGTGCCGAAGAACCAGCGCAGAGGCAGAGGAGGCTACGCAGAGCCAGCAGGAGCCACGCAGAGGGCCAGAGTGACTGCGCAGAGGCTAGCAAGGCCTACGTGAGTGACGCAGAGAGCCAGAGAGCCAGTGCAAAGCAGCAGAAGGCTGACGCAGTAGGCCAAGTATCGACGCAAAGCCTCAGAGAAGAGTTGGAGAGATCTTTGTGGTGCAGACTTGCTGAATATCTGCTTCCGAAGAGAGGTATTACTACTAGATAGATATCTTTGTTGGGTGAGCCAGTTTGGCACCCTAGTTGTACTCAAGAAAGTTGCTTAATATTAAAACCCTCAGAACTGTTGCACCAGTTTTCCCAAGTTGGGTTTTTCAGGGACGATTGTCCAAAAATAACGGTGTCCCTTGTGTGTTTGTTTGTTAAGAATTTCTAACGGGTTAAACTCAGAAATTTCAACATAATAAACCTAGCAGAAGTACCTCTATCCGGAGACAGATATTTTGACAATTCCAGTAACTGGATGATCAAACCCCATAGATGACAATTGTTGTTCCCAGTGTTGGGCAGCGAAGGTTGCTCCAAGCTCTGCGCTGGAACTGCGTCACCTCCACGAGGAGCTGTGTCACCCTCCCAGTGAGCCTCCTTTGCTCAGAAGTCGATATGTTGAACTGATGCTCTCTCTGCCCCACAGAAAACCCCAGCGCTGCCTCTAAGGGACTACATCAGCCCCTCCAACTTTTGCATCACCCTCTCTGGAGTTGTGTTGTCTCTCCTGATGTTGCTTTGCCTCTTTGCTATGTATCCTCTGCCTTGGACTGAAGTCCCTCTGCCGAGCTGCCCCTCACTGCAACTCAGATCACTTAGCTCAACTTTCTCAGCAAACCATGCCCCAGAAAAATCGAACTCTTTGATCTCTTGGTGTATCTTCAACTAACCCTCAAGCCTCCTCTTATACTTTTCATGTTGATGAATCAACGACCAAGATTAAGTCCCTAATCAACGGCTAAGATTAAAACATACTTGATCCTCGTCACTTAGAAGTTTCTCACCCATATTTTTATTAATACCCATTAAGATTTTTATTTTCCTAAGTTTTGACTTAGGAACCCATTAAAAATATTAATTATTTTAATAACTCCTCATTCGGGTGGAATTTCTCGAAATGATTTTTGGGTTGTGGAGATCTCATGTGTTCTAGCCCCTCCACAAAATTTTGGAGCTAGAGTGCATTTGATGCTACCCAAAATCAACACTCCCTCTTATCGAGGAATGTGCTCTAGTAACACTTATGTGTTGTTGATGCTTGGCCTGCTACCCTTCATCCACTGCACTGCTGCATCCTGTACTGTTGCCCATGACACTGCCACTGTCACTGCTACATCTGTACTACAGCTCCCTCTCAAAATGCTCCCTCATGATTCCCATAGCACTGCCACCGCTAACTATTGCACTGCAACTCAGTTACTAAGAAGTAAGTAACTGAAACTTCACCCAACACTGACATGCTGGTCAGTCTAGGTGCCTCCTGATGCTGAAGCTATCTCTGCTGGCTGCTGCTAATATGCGCTCACCCTCTGCTGCTACTGCACAGCTGCAAACCGCTTTGTGCCTCTCGCACTACTACAACATCCACTTCGCTGCTTCAAACTCTGGCACTCTAACAATGCCATTGTCGCTCCATCACACCTTGCTCGAACCGACTGCCATCATTCTGCTACTGTCATTAAGGGCTCTCGTAGCCATATGTGATCCAAGAGTTTGGGCACCTCAAGGATCCTTCCCTTCCATGCAGTCCTCTCGATTACAACTCCATGTCGCCCCACCTCTTCTCTAGAGGTTCATGAACACTCATGGCACAATTGTCATCCTCGCCTTCCTTGTCCACTTTCGCTAGAGCAGCCTTTGATTAGGAACCCTCCTCCTTGCCCTCCTTCGGGGGCACTGAGTGGCATAATGTCCGAGTTCCCCACAATTGAAGTATCTGACCTTGGTTAGGTCCTTCTTCTTTCTCTTCTGTTGCCCTTGTTGTCCCGATGATGCGCGAGTTGCATCCTCCTCCTCCTCCTTCTTGACTCGGGCTCCCTTGCCTCTACTCCCTGTCTTGGTCAATCTCCTGAGCTCTTCTTGTCGAAGAGCTTCCCACATCTCCTCCAACTGGGGAGAGTCGCTCTGCCCAAGTTACTTTGGACAAAAGTCAACCAGTCCTCGATGAATGCATTTAGGGCAGTCTTGACCATGAACTCAGGATCTGGTGTAGACCCCACGGAAGTCAACTGGTCGTGAATCCCTTGCAACTCGAGAAGGGGTCGATCTCCTCTCCCTTTTGCATCTGATACTGCCTCAACTGATTTTCTAATAGCATCTTCCGTTGGACGAAAGAGCCCTGGTACAAGGTAGTCAGCGCCTCCCACATCTCCCTAGTTGTTTCCTTCTCAGCAATATGTGGTACTACATGATCTTTGACCCCGTCTAGGATCATGCACTTGGCCTTAGCCTGGGCCTCCTCGTACTTCTTCATTGGATCAACGTCGATCAGAACAGCAACTACCTTCAAGGCATAGTCCTTGATGCGATGTTTGTCTAGGATTGCCATGATCCTGGCATTCCAGATGACAAAATCGGATGCTCTATCAAATCTGTCTTGATCCCTCAACACATTCATTGCCATCTCTGCTCAAAAATAGGATTGGTTCTCTTCTCCCTCTCCTGCTGTCACTCTAGCAAGACTTGGATCTGTATTTCTTTGGTGTAAGAAACCCTCTAAGGAACAAGCTCCTCTAGACTCCTTCTGAGTCATGATTTCCTTCACAGAAATCCTCTCGCTAACTATCGAATCACTTCCTCTCCAATCCTCCTTCACTGTTGCAACCCGGATCTAGATTTCTTGGCTAGAAATTTGTCAAGTCAGTGATTCCCTCTACCTTGGCTCTGTCTCCACAAACACTGTTCTACACCAACAGGAACAGCATCCCACCAGCTCCTCAAATCAAAATATGCTCTGCTCCCTTAGCCCCAACAACTGAAGAACCTGAGCCCTTGGTGCAATCACTGCGTGAGTTGGATCAACTCCTCCTGGTCACTGCGTCAATCCTTCCTAGCTCAGAAAGATGATGCGGCACTGTGTGAGCCTGATCTGCCCCCCCTCTGCTTCTGCGCTGGCCTAGATCGCTGACGCAGCTACTGCATGGGCTCCTCCTAGCCACTGCGTCACCCTCACCTGGCTCAAAGTGCTGACGCAGGCACTGCGTGAGCCTCTGTGTCACCTTTTCTGTATTGTGTCACTCCTTCTGTGTCTTTGGCTCTGGAACAGCACTGTCACTCGGGACAGATGCTTTTCTGTTGCAAATTCTCCGGATTTCTTGGTTGGTGTCTTCAATCTCCTATGATCTACAATTCTCTGATACCATGTGAAAATTTCTAAATCTACACATCATAAATCCTACTGCAATAACTGGTTTATCATATCCTACTTGTTCTTTACATTCAACAAGTTATTTAATTACTTAAACAATGATGAAAAACATTATTGCAGCCTATGCATACATACAAATCATGAACTGAAATAAACTGAGACAATCACACAAGGGACACCGTTATTTTTGGACAATCGTCCCCGGAAAACCCAATTCGGGAAAACTAGTGCATCATATAGAGGGTTTGTAAATTATGCATATTTTTGAATACAACTAGGGTGCCAAATCCGGCTCACCCAACAGAGAATAAACCTAGCAGAAGTACCTCTATCTGGAGACAGATATTTGACAATTCCAACTACTGGATGATCAATCATCAAACCCCACAAATGACAATTATTGTTCCCAGTGTTGGGCAACGATGGATGCTTCAAGCTCTGCACTGGAACTGTGTCACCTCCTCTAGGAGCTGCATCACCCTCCCAGTGAGCCTCCCTTGCTCAGAAGTCGATATGCTGAATTGATGTTCTCTCTAAGGGACTGCGTCAGCCCCTCCAACTTCTGCATCACCCTCTCTAGAGCTGCGATGTCTCTCTTGCTGTTGCTTTGTCTCTCTGCTATGTATCTTCGGCCTTGGACTGAAGTCCCTCTGTCGAATTGCCCCTCTCACTGCAACTTAGATCACTTAGCTCGACTTTCTCAACAAACCATGCCCCAGAAAAATCGGACTCTTTGATCTCTTGGTGTATCTCCAACTGACCCTCAAGCCTCCTCTTATACTTTTTCGGTTGATGAATTAACAGCCGAGATTAGGTTCCTAATCAATGGATAAGATTAAAACAGACTTGATCCTCGTCACTTAGAAGTTTATCACCCATATTCTTATTAATACCCATTAATATTTTTATTTTCCTAAGTTTTTACTTAGGAACCCATTAAAAATATTAATAATTTTAATAACTCCTCATCTGGGTGGAATTTCTCAAAACGGTTTCTGGGTTCTGGAGATCTCATGTGTTCTAGCCCCTCCACAAAATTTTGGAGCTAGAGCACATCCGATGCTACCCAAAATCAACATTATCCTCTAGGAACATTCATTCATTCTTTATCCAATGAGTTACACATGCAAAAAATCTCCAATAGTTTCATTGATTCCACTAATTCGCATTAATTAGGGCACATTATTTCACCGAAAGAAAATAATTCCATGCATTAGACATCCACAAACAAAAATATAGCATTATATTGCACTTACAAGAGAAAGAAGAATATTACCATCCACAATTTTGCCAATAAGAAGCTCCAAGAGAGATAGCAAAATCTTTCCACACATCAAAATGCATTTATTCATCCAAAATCATTCCTTAATTGCAGGTTTGAATTCTTTAGAAATAGATATCCCAAATCCAAGTGATTATGATTTGCAAAATAATAAATCTATTGGTGACGAGCCCAACAAATAGCTCCAATGACAAATGATAATCCTCTCAAGGAGGCCGAAATGATAAAGCAACAGTGCAAATGGGACGTTGGAAGGCTTAGACAAGTCCTCCATGTGCCAAATCGAAGAGGAGGGCCCTCATGAAGATGACCAAGGGGTTGGCCCCTTGGTTTCTAAACAAAACACTATGGTGCCCCAAACAGTTGTGGGGGAACAATGAATGGTCTCATGGGTCTTCAACTGGATCAATGTGTCGATATTCCATCCATAAGGGCTAGAATGATGATACAAGCCTTCCCATGTCTCTCTAGGTGAGACAATACCTCATCTAGGCTCTGGATCATATGCCAAGTGTGTGGTGCAAGTATCTAATCGATTGGGCAATGTGGTCCAAGGGCATCATCATCTTTGTATAAGTGGGGCACGAGCAAGCCATTTGTGGTGTTGGAGGATCCCATGGTATGGCACTTTATGCTTTGTTGTGGAGGAGGCCCATGGCTCTCAACGCTCACCCTACAAGTGCCATTATGACCCTTTGGAGGTCTTGGATCCTATATAGGGAGGCCAAGCCCAAGATGAAGACCTACTTGCGCAATCCTATATAAGATCCAATGCGTCTCCTTGCCTTCCAATACAAAAATTCATTAGTGCAATTAAGTAAATGAGCTTACAAATCGGTGAACCAAGTGGACACTTCATAGTGGCATGCCCTTCCATAATGGGCTTTAGAATGTACATGTGTCCCCAAGCTCAAGAAGGAGGTTAATAAATGACCCTATTAAGTGGTCTCAACCTCTAAGGGAGTGACAGGGCCATGGTACCTCAATCAAATGGCAGGTGTCATGTAAATTAATGGTGGAACGAAGTGGGGTAGCAAGGGAAGGCTCCAAGCAACATGCCATGGTACAAGGGTAGCTATAATGAAAGAAGCCCACACATGGGTGTATAGATGTAGGAGGGAGAAATCATGGTACATGAGTTACCTTAGCCTTTGTTTTTCCACCCTTCTTCGCATTCCTTTTTCCTTTTATTGAACTTTTTTCTTATAACTGCTTGGGGCTCTAGGAAATGAGAGCATGATGTGAATGATATAGCAGTGAATACCCCCTTAAGGTTGGGTAGTTCATCATTTGCCAAGGGTTGGAACAATCATTGGTTCCATTATGATGATGGGGGCTCATACAGGGGCCTTAGGAACCAGGGTGATGGCCATGATAAGGGGTAGAGCTCATGTTTGGCTTTTGCCCATGTGCTAAATTTTTATGTCTCGGCCATCTTTTGCATTTTATCGTACATTTCGTGTTGTAAGTGGCCAAATTGTGCTTTTAACTTTCTTTTTAGCTTGCATCAACCTCCGGGGCATCGTTCTAGACCCGACCCAAAGTGTGGACAAGGGAAGGGGGAGGCTAACTCCTTGTGGACCCAATGGACACATGTGGACCTAGATGGGAAATATGTGAAAAGGCGTTATAATGAGCGGGGGGGAGTGATGTATGTTGTGTCAGGGTTTCCCATGTAGTTCCACTCTTAAAGCTAGTAGCCACTAGAGGAGATCCCACAGGACTAGGATATAAGAGTAACCACCAAATTGGACAAGGGAACAAGAGCCCATTCATTCCGTTGAATCCCCCCACTAATCCATGTCTAGATGTGTCCATGATAAGTAAGCAAAAATACCCAATTACATATTGAAAGCCATACCTTCGGGGTTGGAAGGCCCATCTTCAAACATGTGATCATAACAGATGGGTGAGGGCACATAATGGCTGGCTCAAATGGTGGAGAATGGTGGCACATCGAGCTATCTGGTGGCTGTAAGGGGGTGCTGGCTACTAGCTAAAGACAATCTAGGAGAAAAATTTCTCCTATGGTGTCACCCACTAGTGGTGGTGACAAGCCTCTTCCTAAGAACGAACTTGTATAGCATGCCACATATTCAATTTTGCAAATCTTTGAAGGATCAAGATTCCCATGTAGATCACCTAACACCTACATGGTAAGTCACCAAACACCTAAGGCCCTATTCGTATTCCCACCTACATTTCCTTGGGGTTGAAATTGATTCTGCTGCTGCGTCAACAGATAAATACTTTCTTGCCCTTTGTCTCTCTCTAGATTTTCATTCTATTATGTAAAGCAGTTTGGGAGTGAATAAGGTCAACAAACAACTGTCACTCAAGAGTCTTACGGTGTCTTGAACTAGGTCAGTTGTATTCATAGTCCTAGGCTTCATCTTTTCCCGCGGTAGTTGCTTGAGTGGAACCCATAGGATCAGCTTTGGATGAGATCATGGTCTCCTCAATCTTTACCTACACAATCATGTGCTTCTTCCATAGTATTATGAAATTTGTCCCTGAGCATAAGGCCAAACTATCCGCCATAGGAACTAGTGTAGTGAAAGACAATAGCATCATCCTTCGGCTTGATTCTCTCTAGAATCATATCGACAAGATTTCTAAACCCATCGTCAAACTCTTTCACAATATCACTCTCCTTTTCATTGCTTTTGTGGAGCTAGGACAAAAAGCATTCTACCATCTTTATGCAAAACCCAACATTTCATGAAGGCCACATGAAAAGGAGAGCTTCCCATGTTGAGGATCGCATAAGGCAAGTTTTTGAGAGGTGTTGTACATACAAAATTTCATTAATTACTAAGAAGTCTATTTTTGGGTAGATCATGAAAAGTTGTTGGGCCATACTATTTCGAAGGAAGGGATTCACATCGACCTGCAAGAGTGGATGCCATAAAGAAGATCCCTCTCTTAGAAAATATAAAAGCCATGTAGTCCTTTTTCAGTAAGATAAACTTCATCAAGAGGCTTATTCGAATTTTGCTAAAATTGTGAAACCTTTATCCAATTTGCTGAAGAAAGATATCAAATTTGAATGGGATGAGGATAGCAGTAATGCTTTTAGAAAGATCAAAGAAGAAATCACATCCCCTCTCATCTTGTGAGTTCTCATTACTCAAAGGACTTTATTTTATTCTCATTTTCTTTTGAAGATATCAATGTTGGAGTGCTCCTGCAAAAAAATAATGATAATATGTAGCAGCTTATAGCCTTTATGAGCAAGAGCCTTAGGGGCTTTGAACATAAATACTACCATGGAGAAACAAGTGTACACTTTGGTTCAATCCCTCAGATTTTACAACTTACGTAGGCTATCTAGGTTAATAGCTTATGTCCCTCACTTTGCTGTGAAAGATGTTCTGATGCAACAAGATTGTTCAGGCACCAGAGGAAAGTGGGAACATACAAGAATATGATTTGTTGATTAAACCCACAATATTAGTGAAGGGACAAGACTTTGCAATAATGTTGGCTGAGGAAACAAGAAAGCCTTAGGTCTTAATTTCATTGATATAATTTCCGCAATGATCGAGGAGCTAGAGAGAGATGAATGGTACATGAATATTATATATTTCCTCAAAACTTTCTCATGCCCTAATCACATAATTGGGCATAAGAGATCTTAGACTTCATGCTGCAAAGTATTGTTTTATCGCGGATGGTCTAGGATGGAGGGACCTTGATGGCCTTATCCTGAGATGTGTGAGCAAGGAGAAATCTAAGAAAATTATGGAGTTCCATTCTGGGTCATGTGGGGGTCACTTTGCTGCTCGTACCATATTGCATAAGATACTAAGAGCAGGATACTATTGATCCACCATGTCCGTTGATGTGCATGCTTTTGTGAAAATGTGCCAATCATGTCAGTTTTCACTGGGAAGAAGCATTTAGCCGCCTTGTCATTGCAGCCAGTGATGGTAGAGGCACCCTTTCAGCAATGTTCAAAGATAACTCCAACAATGGCCATAAATGGATCTTGACAGCAAGTGATGATTTTACTAGAGAGGTTGAGGCCATTCCCATGAAGAAAGCTATTGAAAAGGTACTCATTGACTTTATTGAAGAAAAAAACATCACAAGGTTTGGTGTGTTGGTGAAGATCAAGACTGATAATCCTAAAGCTTTTGGTTCCACTGAGGTGTCCATGCTTTGTTTCAACTATGGAATTATATCGTCCCATTCATTAAATTATTACCCACAAGGTAATGGATTGGTTGAGTCAACCAATAAGAATCTTATGACAATTATTAAAAAAGTAATGGGTTACAAGAGAACCTAGCATAGTAAAATAAAATATGCCCTATGGGCACACAAAATCACCAAGAAGCAGGCCAACAATATGAGCCCATTTCAGCTTCTATACAGGTTGGATGTCAAGTTACATTCCCACTCAAAGATTCCCGTGTACCAATTGTTGCAGCACATTGCCTTTGACCAGAGTGCACTACTGTTACAAATCAGTCAATTGATAGAACTTGATGAAAACTGCAGGAGAGCCTTTGATAAATTCATTGAGAGCGAAGGAATCCCAAAGGCCACCTTCGACAAGAGCATGTGAAAGATTATTTGAAATTGGGGACTTGGTCTTGATGTGGAATAAATGGAAGGAAAATGCCAGAATGCATGGGAAATTCTAAAGTTTGTGGCATCCTGCTTTCATGATATATAGAAATGCAGAATTCATTCTTTCTATCTGAGTCATTTGAATAGTGACAGGTTACCCTTGCCCATGAATATGCATATTCGAAAGTTGTACTATCCAAGTGGTGACTATTTGCTCTGCTATATATATATATATATATATATAGCAGAACAAATAGTCACCACTTGGATATACCCCTTCGACAAGAGAGTGCATGAAAGATTTGAAATTGGGGACTTGGTCTTGATGTAGAATAAATGGGAGGAAAAGCACATAATGCATGGGAAATTCAAAAGTCTGTGGCTTGGTCCTTTCATGATATATAGAAAATCCAGAATTAATTCTTTCTATCTGAGTCAGTTGAATGGTGACAGGTTACCCTTTCTATCTGAGCCAAGTTGTACTATCCATGTGTGTGTGTGTATTATAACAGGAAAAAATGATAATAATAAATAAATACTCATTCAAACATCAATCAGATTGTTTTTTTCCAGGTATCAAGATGTTTTCAGTTTTTTGCTTATTTTACAATTATCATTCATTTTATCTGGTTTGTGTTCGCTATATTTTGATTACTTTTTGACAAATATATTCAGGGTCATAGTATCACCCTGCTTTGTCTATTCAATCTATTTTTGTGTGCATGAGTAGTTATTGATAGAGATTCTGGAGTCCTTTTATCCTCCCCCGGAGTACACATCCCCAAGTTAGAGCCACTATTACCAATTTACCACCCATTCAACATTTGGGCCTACATGGGCATTCTTTCATATTTGTGTGATTAGTTCACTAAGTCAAAGAAAGGGGAACCCCTCGTAAAGCTTACATCATGCATATTGTAAAATGTATTTGCAACTGCAATAGCCAAAGAGGTCATAAGGGTCCCAGAAGGAGTATTTCAATGTAATGCTATCATGCTCAGCTAAGAAGGGGTGCCCATCTCATTGGGGCCCACCAAAATAATAATTTTGACTTTATTTTTGTCATCGAAAAAGAATGGCATGGCTATATTTTTAGGGCCCTACAGAAAATGTGCTTATTGTAATATTTTCAGCCTTAGAAGGCACACTTTCTAGTGGACCCAACTTCTAGAAAACCCAGGCCCCATTTTCCATTAATATAGTTGTCAGAAATTGACTACAGGGGGGGTTAGAAGTTGGGATTATTTACTCAGCTCGCCCTGCCATTGTTTTGATTGTTGGAAGACTGAGTACTGGATTATTCTTCTGATTCTCTAAGAGAACCTTTCCGTTTTTAGTCTGGTGCTATGGTTTCACTTGAGGCTGAGTTTGCTGTTGCTACACTGAACTAGTTCACCTTGGGATTTTCTCAGCAAATGGCTATGGAACTCTAAAAAGAAACTGGTAATATCCATCCAATATGTATCTGATATTTATCATTTGAGATGCCTTTTCTATTGTATTATTGTTTATCTATACTGAAATATAATGTCAACTGGCTTCATGACAGATCTTTGTTTTATGACCTGCCCTTGTTTATTTTTGCAAAAGTATTTGGGTTAGGAAATCTGGGTTACTAGAAAGTCAAGGATAGGAGTGTATCAGGTTTGTACTACTCAGTTAGTGCACCTTCTTCACCAAAGCAAGCTTCCCAGCCATCCATAGCTTGACCTCATTCATCCAATATCAAAAGGCACTGGTACTCTGTCTTTCAGCCACCAAAATTCTTATTTCACCAACTCTTTCTTTGGCAGGAGACTTGGTTCCGTTTACCATATAAATTATTAAGTCTGCTGCCCCTTCTAAGCGAGTGCTCCATTTCTTCTTAGAAAATATCAAGAGTGTTGACCTTTATCTCTAAGAACTCTGTTCTGCTGGTGCCAAAGACCCCATACACCTTCCTGGATAAGGCACTAGTACCCACCTCTTTCAGCCACAATTTTTCTCTTAGAACTTGTTGTATTTGTTTCTTGAAGGCAGTTCTTGGTTGTGAAACTGTGTCGAGAAACCAACTCAACCAACTTTAGGTCCGAGCAGGTCTTCAAACCAGAGGGGGGCTCCCTCAAGTGTTACGAGGCTTTTAATGCTGTTCACTGTCACTGAACAACAACCTATGAAGCACAATGGCCAGATCTAGGGTTTGTTGTATAAGTGGTTGCTAATGAGTTACAAATCCCTGCTTAACAAATAAGGCCTAGTCAAAGTGCCAACGTTCAGCTATGACAGAAAAACATAGCTAGAAAGGTTTTGATAGAGGAATAGAGGATAAATTAGATAATCAAGTATCCTCCCTGAATACCTAATCATCTAACAAGAACAAAAACGTATAGAAGAACCTCTATAGTGAACACAAATACATTCAAGTATAGCATAGAAGCAACAATCTAATGATTTTTGGGTGACCAATTAAATAGACTGTTCAATCTTCTACTAAGTAAAGAAAATAACATTGCATTAGGGATGTCAGGGAGGCTGATACTCAGCCTAGCTCTTCCCAATGTCTTACACTACCTCAAATATATGCAGAAAAGATTATGTAATTATAGGAAATGGCATACATAAGAAACAAATTATGTCATTAACTGGAGCCAGAAGCACTTGATTAAAAGCTTTGTAATAGCAAACTTTACAAAAATATGAGGGTCCTTCTGGGCTCAAAAGCCAGCCCCTCTACATTACAAATGAAACAATATATGAAAAAATACATCAAGATAACTGTGTTCTGGAATAAAAATCTAACTAATAAACTAAAATCAAATATTATCTTCAATTTGTTGCAGGAAATCTGAAACTGATAGAAAGTTTTCTGCCTCCAAATCCGGAAATGATCCTTTGACTGCTGATATTATACCTTCCAGTCTAAATGAAGTGCTGATATTATGTTTGAATTGTTCCTGAAAATCTGCCCGACTCCCATTAAATGAACCTTTGACTGCCAAGTATTCTAATTTTCTGCCTGGACATCTGGAATATATTCCTTACAATCTGCAATAATCTAGTTGACTGATTCTTTTAATAGAATTGATTAATCCTCTATATTTTGATCAAATCCTTTGATGATTCAATTTGCCTTAATTATCCTTGAAGTTCTTAACCGTTGCCGTAAAATTTGAAAATGATTTGGAAATCATTAATTTTCTCACTCTTCAATTTTCAGAAATATCAACCTTAAAATATTTGAGAATAAATATTTTGATAGAATATTTCCCAAATATTTTTTGACTTGTAAAGTCATATTTCTATACTTAGAAAATAATTTCTGCCTGTGGTCTTTGAAAAACCATGTCTCCTATAGAAAACCATGTCTTGTTTTGCCCTGATTTCAAATTGGTGGGCAGGGCCTTTTAACTTTGATTTTTATTTTTTTATTTTTTATTTTTATTTAATTGACTTTTAATTCTAAATCTAATTAATATAACCCTAATTAATTTCTTAACTTTAATTAATATTAATCATTCTAATATATATATATATATATATATATATATATTTGATTTTTTGTTTTTCTGAATTTATTTTTATTTGAAATGCTGATTGAGACTGTGTAGAAAATGGATTAGAATTTAGAAGACAAGGTTAATGAGCTAAGGCCAAAAATTTTTAACTGTAACATTTTGCCAAGAAAATGTTACAACAGAACTATTCTTTTCAGTAGCAAACCCATGATGCTCCACTATATATCTCTGAAGTCTGCTTCCCCTTTCAACTCAGCGCACCCCCTTTTTCTCATAGCCATTTACTTCGTGTGCTGACAATAGTATTTTCCCTCTTCTCTGTTGGTGCGTAAAGGCATTAAGTCCCTTGCAACACAGGCTGTGTATAAGGAGTCTCAAGAGCATTTCAAAAGAGAAAAGAAAAAACTAGCCATTTGAAATATTTGTAAGACTGTTGAAACTTGAAACATGATCATTGAAGGAATAGTTTGCATGCAAACTATTTGAAGAAATATTTGTATAAATCCCTTTACATTTGCTCAGCATCCTTCACTTCCTCAACATTGTATATTGATTATAAGTTTGCAATTGAAAGCTGGAAAGTATTTCTTATGCCTATTAACCAAGATATATGAATTCCAAGCACAAACATTCAAGATCTGGGTTGAAATCTCATAATTCAAAGTTTTGGTTTTAGACCATATACAAACTGTTTGTCAAAATGTATGAGTGAGGACCTTCAGTATTTTTTATGATAACCTTTCAACCTAATGTTGAATATTTTTCCTGAAATGGAATGGTGAACTCAAAGCTCTGTTTTGCCTAGGAAATTGAAAATTTATCTGAACCCTTACTTTGCTACTTGTTTTTGGCATTTAACTGTTATGAATAAATATATAGGAAATAATGTAAATGATAATAATTAATAATGATTAGTTAACTAGTAATTAGGTTGAAGATTCATGTCTAAATGAGACATGACTCTCCATGAAGAGGCACCTGCATAGTATATAAGCAGACCTCTCATTCTCATTGTATCATCATCTTATTCAGACATTTAATATATAATATTTGTATCTCAATGGAGATCCTCATATTCCAAGTCTTCTGGAGTAATTAATCTGAAGAAGGAACTTTGTTCACTTCATTAACATTAAAAGGATAGCCATACTACGTGTAAAGAAGCTTTAATCTACCCACTGTTAAAACAGAGTATCTCTTGAATGTTTATCTCATCTTATTGTTAGCAATATTTTAAGACTTGCTTACCTTACCCAAGCGCTTGTATAAGGCTCTTCATTCTGGGTGCTGGGTCATTATTGAAGCAAGTGTCAAACACACATTTTGATTTGAGTGACCCCAGTTGTCCGTAATAGCTTGCTCATTCGCTGCCTGGTTAGATTCTCAATATTAAGGCTGTAATTGCAGATCTGTTGCTCTGTTAAATACCTCTAGAAGTTTGCATGTATGTCGTGTCTAAAAGAAATTTCTTTAATGTATGAAATAGCTTTTCAAAGTATACCTGAACCTTGCAATCGACGCCTTTATCAGCAGAGCTGCTTTGATGATTCAGATCTGGTTGCATAAATTTTTTATACAAAGAAATTATCAGAACTTCACGTGTGACCAGATTTTTTTATTCCTGGGCAATTATTCTTAGTTCAAAATAATATAAAAAATTCTGTTTCCTGCAACTCTTAACCTACTCCATTAGCCCTGTTTGCTTGCTGTCCCACATATCCTACAAATGCACCAACTCTATATTCTGGTGACTCTGTTTATGGTCTGTCTGAAACACATGCCTTCTTGCAATAATAGCTATATTATATTGAGCCCTCCTAGCAATTGTTTAAGATGGTATTGTCTTAAAACACACTCACATGCAAACAGAGAAATCCTATGTTGGGAAGCCTCCCTTTAGGTGACCTGTATTCATCTAAGAAGAGTGGGAAGTGGGAGCCTAGGTAACAGTGGTTTCCTTTCAGAGTTTTCCTTGTTTTATCCTGTGTTTACCTTGCATATCCAGTGAGGCTAATCGAGTGGTAACACCTCACACTGCTGTAGGAAAAATATGTCTGTCTGGGAAACAGTGATTTATAATTCCAAATGACAGTGACAATAAATACTGAAATTATATGTTGAAAGGATCTATGATATTATTCTCACATTTACTTTTTCACCAATTTACAGGGTGATATGCGTGCATTAGAGGACTTGACATATGACAAGAGGCGGGAATTTATATCCAAGCATATGCTGCCCACAGATGTGCCCTTAGTTTCATTCCACACAGAAGTTAGTATAGCTCCTGGAGTCATGGCTACCATGTCCCATATAGCACATGCAGAACTTCCATGGTTTTCTCTACCATCTACCAACACAAACTCTGAGGAGGCAGCTAGTCAAAGGACAAAGGTTCCTGTTGCTGTTCCTGTCGCAGCAGCCATGGCTATGTGTGCAATGCATCTTCAGCTAAGATATGGTGAGAAAAGTGATGGCCTTGTTACTAGGAAGGATGCAGAGGTTCCTGGATCTGTAGTTGTACGACCAGACAGAAAGCTAGATCATGCATGGATGGTCTATTCTTCCATAACAAAGGATACCACAGAATCTAATGCATCTCAGATGTGTGAAGCTTTATTGGCTTTGCTTGTGGAGATCAGTCAGAGAAAGAGTGGATCTGTTGCGGATAAATTTGTAAAATGAACTTTGAGTTAAAAGTGTTGTTGTCATTATTATCAAATGCTTTATGTGACACTATTATGCCCATGATTTTTTAATATATTCAATGTTCATCCTTCTCTTGTCGCTGTTGAATTGTATTTTGAATAAGGTCCTCTTCTTAGTTTGTGGATTGAGTAAAAAGAAATTATAGTTGCTTTGTCTGGTCAGTTTTTGTAGTTTTGCTATTATCTCATCCTCAGGGTGACTACTAATCTTTGGCAATACATTATTGCTATTGCCTCTATCATGTCTGGACTCTATTTCATCCTTTCTTTGTATGTGATCCTTCTTCAATGCTATATTCTTAGTGTAAAATAAGGTCAGTGCTGGGCCGGGCTCAAGAATATAGTAGCCCAACAACTGTTGTCCATTTGAATAATTGGAGACAACTTATATTAACACTGACCTGATTTTTGTCATTTGAATCACTGACAGATTAGTTTTCTTTAATAACTGCTTGATTGGGAAAAGCTAAAGTAGTATTTACGAAATTTGCAATTATATTTGCCTATTCATTATCATAGGGAATGTTTCAACTGAACTGAACCTCGGGTGAGGCTGTTTAAAAGAAAAAGAACTGTCACCTCCTGAGCTCCTCTTACTTTGGGTTGGTTCTCACCAACACGAGGGGGGTATCCCTATCACCTGTTTATGACCTGCAGATTGAATCAGTGTGAGTAAAAAAGATCAACAAGTAGGTAAAACACCAAAAAGATTACAGTAACAACTTTAGGGAAAGATCTGGAAACCAGTGCCTTTCATCAGGTCATAGGGCCGAATAAGAGCTAGAGCAAATGCTGTTTGAAGGCGGAGAATTCAAGTGAGTCATCCATGTTAGAGGAATATTACTGGGTCACAATGTTTTCAGCCGTACAACAAATGCCTAGACAAAACCCTAACCTAGTTATTGAAACCTAATTGTAGACAAATTGTTAGCGTCAAGGATAAGCACATAATAATGTCAGTGGAACCAGAGGAGGTAAACACAGTATTATGAAATTAACTTAACTGGATTAAACAAGAGAGTTGTAATCATTCATTAGCAGTGAACAATAAATACATGAGAAGATAAATAATTTTAGACCAAGTACTCGAGCTTTATTTATACCAGAGTTTTAGGCAGTTACAAGTATATCATATTCTGATTCTCTACTTCAGTGATCGAATCCTCCAGTATCCAACCTCCATACAATAGAAACCCACCACTAGACAACCTTCTTATCCTCGCATTATTCACTTGTCTGGTAGCTAACATTTCTGATGTATGCACTGTGCATACGGCCTCACAATGAAATGTGACATCCTGAAGGTCTTGTTTGCATTATTGCATGTTTCACAAGCCACTGCTACCATTAAATCATACCAAGCACTGTTGTTTACTTCGCTGCAAGAACTGTTGTTTAGCTTACTGCATGGAGAGGCCTACAGATACATCAAGAGTGAACTTTCCTCTTTGCCACTTTGAACTAAATCCTGAAGATGAGCAAGACCTTGTGAACTCTCCTCTATGCCACTTTGAACTAAATCCTGAAGATGAGCAAGACCTTGTGAACTCTCCTCTATGCCACTTTGAACTGAATCCTGAAGATGAGCAAGACCTCATAGAAATAGTGATTATCTAGAAACTAGTGAACAAGTTTGCTCTCCACCCAAATTACACATCAATTTCAAGTTGTGCAATTTCCTGTATGAGTCAACTGAGAGTATACATGGATAGCTTTGGAGTGAAATTCAAATGCATGATAATATATCCACCAGTACAAAATAACAAAATCTTCGTCTACTACACATTGGTTGACATTACCGAAGATAATACAATACTGTTGTTTAGATAGAAAGTACCTCCCATAAGTGCTCCCTAATCCTTGTGTTGTCGCACAGAATGTCTAGGCACCGCGACAACAGCTCAGATCGAGGGCCGAGAGTGAAGGGAGGAGGGTCGAGGGTGAGGAGGAATAGGCAAGCCGAGAAGGGAAAGGAAAAACGAAGGAGAGAGGAGAGGTGAGGGAGCAAGCCGTGAGGCAGCAAGGGACAAGGGAGCAAGCCGAGAAGAAAAGTAGAGGAAGCGAAGGAGAAGGAGGGAATTTGAGAGGAGAAGAGGGGAAGCCGAAAATGAAGGGAGGCCGAGAATGGAGAGGGGAGGCCGAAAAATGAAGGGAGGCAAAGAAGGAGCTGGAGATGACCAACATAGGGCTTCAAGGCCCTAAAAATTTTGCCCATGATCCTCTTGAATTCTCTCTTTAACCTGCAAACAAAATGGGGATGTCCTCCAGGGTCTAGATTTGTCTCCAGAATCCACAAAATTTGCCTGCAATCTTTTGGTTCGTTCTTGCACAAACAAAAGATAGCAAACCCCAAAACATGTATTTACAAAAATATGAAATACCCATAACCCGAATGAATTAAAAATTTGATATTTACAAATCTATAATAATATTCTATAGATCTAGCAGATATGCAGATCAAATCCTTCTATTAGCTAGATTTAAACAAATGTTGCACAAATTTAGAAATAAATTTCAAATTTTAAAGAGGCACCCTGCAAGTAAAATATTCTATAAAATGACTTCAGAAATTAAAAAGGCGGTGGGCTTTTTAGATTTTGTAAACTGAGAGTCGGTCTAGCTGAGGACTTCCCCAAACGCCTAAACCCTGAATGATAACTTTTCTCCACTTAGATCTAATTGTTAGATTAATAGAGATTTAGAAATGATCATGAAATAGAGATACTTGCTACTTTTATCAAATCAAAATGATATTCTAAAAACCCATAAATTTGTGTAAGATACCTGCACAAAGAAATAAAGAAAGAAATTAGAGGCTAAAGATAGCTTATGGAACAGATTGCTTCTTCATCTGCTTGATGTATTCAGCCCTTTTTCTGTGAAGCTTCACAATAAATGCTCCCATCTTCTCGACAAACCCCTTGCTAAATAGATTTATCCCAAGAGCTAGTTGCCAACATATCTGTATAACTTTCCATGTTGTCTTTAAAGGCCTCACATTCTAAAATGAAATGCTTTTTTGTTTCCTCTTTCCCAGAAGAACAAAAAATGCATACTCTTTCCTCCCACACTTCTTTTGGCCTTTTCCAGCGCCCTGTTTCTCAACGGAATTGATGAGAATTAGTCCTTAACTGAGAAATAAGAATTTTGGCTCTCCAAGAGATATTGGCCTCTATGTATGCCTTTGGTTGATGACTATGAGTGGGATTAAACACTTCAATATAGTATTTTTTCTTTCTTCCTAGCTCCTTATCCCAAATATGCTTGTGGAACTTATCCATAACAAAAGCTCTTATCTCTTTGTTGTTTATGGAACACTTGTTCAATCAAATACCCCATTTACTAAACCATTTGTCATCTTGTTGCATCTAAGCTTTTTTTCTATTGCACAATCTATCATTAAAGGCAACCTTATGCCATCTACCCTCTTCCATTTGCTCAATTTTTTTAAATACCTTATGACTCACACCATAGCAATTGCTTCAATAGGAGTAGCCCCTGATTCACTTAAGAAGATAGCATAAGGAAGTGTGCTTTTAATCTTGAATTTGTTTGTAATCAAACACTTCTGAATTTTCTCAATTTGTCTCCACTGCATGTCGGATGTACTACTAGCCCATAGTTCACAACCATAGAGAATCATCGGAATCACTAGAAGCCCAAACAGAGTTTAAGTGGTTGTCCAATCCCATAACTCTGCCTCTCTACACTTATTTTGAAAAGCATAAAATGTTTTACAACCCCCCAAAGTGTGTTTCTTTCTACAACCATCCCAGCTTAGATTTTTGTTGAAGTCAATTCTGAGGTATTTGTAATCCGTAACTTCTTCCAGAATGTTGCCTTCAAAGTAGAACTTATGCTGGTTATGTTTTCCTTTTTTAGAGAAACCACTACTTTCTTTTTGTTGATATTGACTTGCATCCCCACACTTCTACATAAATGCTCAAGGGATAGTAAGTGCTCTTGCAAACCAAGAGTCGATTTAGCAATCAGAATATGGTCATCTGCATACAAAAGAAGCCTTATAACAAACTTGCCCAAATAGATACCATCACCCCCTTGCGAATTTAGTCACTCCTCAAGCTTGTTGATATATAAACCAAAAAGGGGTAGGAGACAGTGGACAACCTTACTTGACCCCGATATTGCTTCTAAAACTTTCAAAAATGCCTGTTGAAGTTCTAATTTTGACTTTCACCTCTTCATATAGCTTATGCACAGCTGCTCTCAAATGTTTAGGAACCTCAATTTCATCCATTCTGTGTCAAAGCTTATCCCTAGGAACCATGTCAAACGATTTTCTAAAATCAACAAAGCAACAAAAGACTTCTTCCTTTTTCTCCCAAACTTTTTCAATGCAGTGCCTTAAAGTTATACAATGATTAAATGTGAAATGTTTAGGTCTAAAACATGCTTTCCCTTTAGCACACTTATCTCTTTCTTCTGCCCACTTGCTAATTTTATTTTTTAGTATGCTTCCAAATAGCTTTGCAAACAAAGGGTTTATCATGATGGGCCTATAATTGGAGGGATTATTGATGTCACCGCTCTTGAAAAGAGGTATTGCCATACTAGTTGTCCAATCTGTGGGGATCCCCTGTTGTATGATTTTGTTGAAATTTTTTGTAATGTGAGGTGCAAGGATCTTTGAGCCCCACTTTAGATATTCTGCTTGGAGCTCAGTTAAGTCTTTCTCTTTTCCAACACCCAACTTCTTGATACCCATCTCTACCTCTTGCACTGTGAAGAGTTCAGTATCAGTGTTGACCAGGGGGGTCGGGGGCGTCAACCTTGCGATCCTGCTCATATAGTTGTCTTGCATAGTCAAACCATTTAGAAGTTGTAATACTATTTCCAGTTTGTATCTTTCTCGGTTGGAGCTCCTTCCAAAATAATTTGGGATTATTTTTCCCAATGAAGATTAGTTCTTCACTCCTGGAAACCATGAAATCAGCCTTTTTCTTTCTTAATAACTACTTGTAAGCTTTGAGCTTTATGTTATTCGTGTTTGACTCTTTCCACATTCTCCTTGCCTTTTTGCATTCCTCATCAAACCAAGCATTAACCGGAAAGCAATTTGTTTCAGACTTCTTAATTTTTTCTCTTTTGCACTCTGCAAGTGTGCATTGAATTAAATGTGTTAATTCATGACTATGAAGGTCGTGAATTGTGATTTTCTCCTTCTTGAAGAGCCTCTCTAGCGTCATTTTGAAAGTATTACAATTTGCTGGAGTCAAAAGAATTTTTCCATGTGGGAGATTTTGTTGGACATGCTAAATTTTTTACTCTAATTGTTTATTTCCAATCCAAGATAAACTTAAATAAATTGGCTTGTGATCTGATTTTAAGTCCCACGACTGATCTCCAATCAAAACTTCCTCCATTTTCTCACACAAACCATGTGAGCAAATTACATAATCTACTACACTTGTTCCATTGTAAGTATTGCAAGTGAAATTACCGGACTTTGCCCATCTAGTCAAGCCATTACAAATGACTAAATCAAAGGCCCCACATAGAGTAAGTAATTGTTCACCAAAGAGATTGCAACCCTTGTCCTCTGAAATTCTTTCCCACTGATGATTACTCTTTTTTGTAAGCCAAATAGGGTCGCAATCTTCTTTACAGCAAAGAATGCTAGCTTGCTCACTTGCAGTCCTAGCATTGAAATCACCCACTATAAGGACTTCACTTAGCTGAGAATATGTTGCAATATCTGCTTTTAAGGCTGCAAATGGATCTTTGTGGTCAAGCCCTATACCTTTGTAGATTTTTTAAACTTGCGGCGCAAAATAGCATGTTGCAATTCTGATGTGGTTTCCATTTTCTGATATTTTAAACCAAACGAATTACTTATTTGAGTCTTCTTTTTCTAACTGAATGAGACGACCTTCTTTCTCCCTCACTAAAACCATGATACCCCCGTGCCCTTTGTCATTCCCTGTTGCCGTGTTCCACACTGCCATCTTCCAGTGTCCTTCAAATAGAGGTGTCTTACACCCTTCATGCTCATGTGTTTCTATGAGGCAAATTATGTCTCTATCTTCCGTAATAGGCCCTAACCTAGGTCCTCGTCTCCATGGGTAACCTCTGTAGTTCCAACAAACTAACCTTAAGGAAACTTGGGTATGTCTTGATTGCTATTTATTTTGACATGCAAGACTCACATTTGAGGCTTTGTCCCTACTTTCCCATACTGACCTTGCTTCCTGATTTCCTGTTGAAGAGTTTGTTGTCTCTTCTTTATTACCATCTTGCTGCTTTGTTTTGGAAGGAGGTCCAAATCGTGATATCACAGCTTTGTCTTTATAAATCCATGCTCTCTTGCCTTCATCTCTTATTGCCCTAACCTTTAACATTTCCTCCATCTTTTACTCCTGTTGTCTTACAGTTAAATCTTCTTCTAGGAAAAAACGAGAACCCCTTAAGAAATGCTTCTTGCTTAGAATGATATATTTATCACGCAAGCTAGGCATGATGACTTTTATGGGCCTGGTTCTCTCACCGTTAAACTTACCCACCCTCTATGCTTGGCATATTTGTCCTTGCTATAGCAACTTGTCTTTCAAAAGTCTCTTGCAAGGTGTTAGCGCTTGAAATTTCACCTCAGGCTGAGAAAGGTAAACCTCAAGGCAACATCAAACCATTTAGCCTCGTAGCTAGCCCTACGGGGCAGGAGAAGGCTCTCTCCGGTCTATCTCGTAAAATCTTCAATAGATGAGATGACCAATAAGGTAACACTGATATTAGGCTAGTAAACTCATCAAAGAGTTTGTTTTGGGGTTTTTTGTGTTTTTTGGTGGCAAATTGAGGAGAGGGCAATTTTGGGTGCGGGGATTGGACACAGTTTCTGCAGGGGGTTCCTTGGGGCGAGGTAGGAGACAGCGTTGATGCCTTTAACTGAGGTGGATGGTCAGGAATGAAAGATGAAGAGCTAAAGAGAGCAAACAATAATTTTGAATTCTCTTTAGACAGAAGAAAACATTGAAATTAAACAAACTTAAAAGCAGAGCATGGCAAGCATGAATTCTTACTTTAACACTTCATTTGTTTAATGTGCAGAAGTAAAAGAAAGGAAATGAATCACATAACAAGCTTACAAGTACATTGAGAAACACACCATCAACACATGAGTCCACAAGAATCCCAAAGAGGACTGCAAAACCCTAGTCTTCCTTAGCCAAAAATTGCAGAGATACAGTGAATAATACAATGATAGCTTCTCCCTCAAGAGTCCAACCTTCCAACCTCTGAAAATGATTGAGAAAATACATAATATAGGCAAGCCAACCTCTTCCCTTGCCTCTAGGGGTCGAGCTCATCCTTCTAGGAGCTGTTTCAACCAATTCTAAACTGAGCACTAAAATCTAGGCAGTCAAAACAACTTGCCTCTATAAGCTAGGAAACCAATTCATTCATTTAATATTTACCCTTTTCATGAATGAATCTTCTAGAAGAGGTACATAAGAGTAAAAGTATCATAAAAGTACAATAATTACATCAAAGAGCCTAATAATCCACCCCAAAAAGTCAAACTGGGTCAAACTGCGTTTTTCTGAGCTGTACAGTGCATTTTGGAAAAATCTGCCTGACGGGTCGCGCACCCCCGCCTGACGGGTCGCGCGCCTTTGGAGCGATGTTTGAGGCACTTGCAGGTGTCCAAATTGAGCAAAAGTGGGCTTGTTGGAAAGGTCTGTGAGTCTACTTTCCAACCCAACTGGAATTTTTGAATTTGGAGGTCATTTGCCATGTCAAAACTTAATTTTCCCAAGGCTGGTTTCTGCAACTCAAAAAAGGGCCAGAAAGTCATTTTTTGGTAATTTTTTGACCTTTTGGGGGACCAAAACTGCACAAAATCTCAAGTCCATCCATGGGCATATGTAACTTTGCATGACAAATCTAGAAATGCTGAGTTTTCGCCAAAAGGAGTTGCCATGATGAAGGGTCGCGCGGGGGGTGAGACCCGTTAATGGGAAAAACCTGCAAATGGCACAAAAAATTCACAAATGACAAAATTTTCTCCAAATTTCTTGAAATTTGGGCTGGGAGTCCCCAATCAAGTACCATGCTCAGTCAAAGAGGCTTTGGCCAAAATTTGGAGTGGATCGGGCGTTTTCCTTCGTTTTTGTGCTTTGGCCAACCGTCCTTGGAGCACCTTCGTTCTCGCCGGTATTTTTGACATTTCTTTAAAACCATGACACTTGTGCAAAAAGTGAAAGAGGTTTTTCTTCCTTGGCATGTTGTGGACAAAAACCTCTCTCAGTTTTCCAAAATTCATCTTTTATTGCTCTGGAACATCATTTGAGTGCGACTTGTCCCGATGTGTGAAACAAAGAATTTTGTCGAAATGGAGCGAAATGAAGGGGATAGGGGGCTTCTAAATTCTTGGGGAAATTTTTGGGAGTGGGGAGGGATGTTAGGAAGCAGGGAAAAGTGGAATCGCGGAGATTGAGTGAGGAGAAGGGGTCCAAAAGGGCAAAACACAGGCCCAACCTAGAAAATTGCCAGGTTGTAGCTAGAAACTAGGGTTTGTGCAAAAATGAGGAATTTGGCGGATCTAAGGGATGGGAAGTGTTTGATAAGGTACTTTAAGGATAGGGGAAGGTGTATGAACATCAGGAAACAAGTTTTGCCGATGATTTGACCATCCAAGAGAAATTGCCTTCAAAACCCTAGGAGAGGGAAATGACCTTGCCTGGGCACAACTGAAGCATGAACAAGGTGTAAAATGACCCAATGGAATCTAATATGATGATAACAACCCTCTGAATGATGATACACTCAGCTGAATGATGACATGGACTGACATTTGAACAACTTTAAGCCCAAAAGCACAATGGAGACTTTTACTTGCAAATGAACCCTTTAGAAATACAATCATGATCTTCTTGAACTGTAGCAAGCAATAATTTTTCATGATGGAGGGCCTACCTTGCAAAATTTGGCAATTTGTGGCTCCTTGGTGAAATTTCAGGCGGTTTTACAAAGAGGGCGCTGACGGGTCGCGCGCCTCACCCAACGGGTCGCGCGCCTCTGACGGGTCGCGCCCGTTATAATTTTGCACTGGCAGAGGGTGCCTGACGGGTCGCGCGCCTGTCAAGCTCACAAATTTCACTCAAACTCTCTTGCAATCAGTTGCTCTATCACTTGGATGCATAATGAGGCTTGATAGAGGGAGATTAGGGCTTTTATAGCCTTGTTTGAATTAATTTCATGTCACAACCCACATGGTTTCCTTTTATCTTGAAATTGGTTGATTTGATGTTTTTCTTTGATAATTTTTGCAGGGACAGCATCTGAGGGATCTTGGCAAGGGAGCCAGGGTTACATGCTGTCTCTAGAAGTTTTTTGAAATTTCATCACTTTTTACAAAAATTTAAAAAATGACCTTGGCTTTAAAAACAGAGTTTTTAAATCCAAGGTAAAGATTAACTGTACAAGATTGAAATTTGCGAAGAAACACCTTTAAAATCATCCCTCTGGCTTGTTGAGCACTCATTGACCTTCAGAGACATGACCTTGAAGACAAATTTGACCAAAAACCCTAGACCTAAAAATTTGATCTCAAGACAATAAACAAGTAACCATGACAAAGTTTAATGACTGAAACAAGCTGATCCAGCAGTGCCAAGAGGGGGACAAAGACACCAGCTCCTCCATCAGGGTTATGGCATGCCTAATGGAATGCAAGACACTGATGAGACACCTACTTATGCAAATGCAAAGAGCTTTGATCGCTGATGGAGGGCTACTAGACCGACTCTAACATTGGCTCCAATGGGGATGGTAGCTCCTTGGAGGTACCAAGAACCGCAGATCTCTGTAAGTGCTGACCAGTGCCTTATTTATTGGGCAATGGAGTCAAAAACTCAAACTACAATGCATGACTGAAAACCAACACAAACTAACTTAACAACAAGACTAAAAATTGACTCACAAAGGACTCATGACTCAACTAGAAACTGACTCGATACTTAAACACAATCGACAAACTGAAAATGATGCTCAAAAGGGAGCTTATTCATCACAACCTACTCTAACAGTTTCATTCATCACTTGATCAAGTGAAATGAAACAACCAATGCAACCAAGTAAGTATCCCGTCTGCTGTTTGAATTCTCCACAAGTGCTCGCTTATGAACAACCAGAGAGAACTACTGAAAGGCAACTCCCATGACAACTTAGAAACAGATCCATTGAATGATATGGCTTCTCTATCCACCTCCAAAAACACTGCATAAGGATCTTGAAATTCAAGCACACTGGAACTTAGCTCATCCAATGGATTACTTCTCGTTTCCTCATACCATGAATGCAAATTGTGATCTGAGCCTTATGACGAGACCTCTGCTGAAAATGACAAAGAAACTAACTGCTGGATCAAATTCATATCAGCACATGTTTCAAGCTCACATGTGGTCAATGGAGAAAGACTTTGACTGCAAACCTCATCCAAAACATCAGCTATTGGATCATGAAAATCTTGAAAAGACTGCTGCAACCCATTTTCTATTGGTTCCAATGTGATTACATGATTGCCTACATGCTGCTCATTCTTCACTGAAGATGGACTATGCAAATTTCCCTTCAAATACTGAAATGATTCAAAACAAAAAGGTAGGGAACCTTCTTGTATCATTTAATCAAATATGTCAGCTTCCATGCTTTCATCTACAACTTGACAACCAATAGCATTTGGGGGCTGCAAATCTGAATATGAGAAGTCTGGAATAAGGTTTTTATTACCTTCAAGATGGTCTAGATCAAGACTTGTTGACATTTGATTTCTGATTGCATGGTAGTTATCTCTGATGAACTGAAATGAATCAAAACAAAAAGGCAAAGATCCTTCACTTACTTCAAACTTCGCTGCACTTTCCTCATCACTGTCGTAGCTGATATGCGATGGCCGAACATTGTATTCAAGCTGCTGAAAATGAACTTCCTCCTCCCACAAACTAGCTGTCGATTTTTCTGTAAGATTAGCTTCTGTTTGGAGAACATAATCATCATCATACTGATCAAACCGAGGCAAATCATCAGTATAAAGCATATCATCAAGCATGCAGGTCATATCAACAGATCTCTCTTCTCCAAGATGATCTACAAAACAATCATTATCAGATCTATGACAACTAGGATAAGAAACAAAATGTTTTGGATCAGCAACTTGTTCTTCTTCAATCAGCGCACCATGAGCTTGAACATCATACGCATTTCTTGCGTTGATCTTGTCCATCATCTTTTCTACTGCACTTACCAAAATGTCAAGCTTCACCTCTAGAGATGTTGATTTTTCCGGATCTATGTTTTTCATCTCTTCTTCCTTCAACCTTGCCCTTCGGATCAACAGATGCGCCTCTACATTTACTGCACTGTTTTGCATCTCGTGAAGTGTTGCAATATCCCTTTCTCTCAGCTGAAACTCCATCTCCGGATCAAAGGCACCCGGATAGTGCAAGAGAGCAGATCTAGGAGAAGGTCTAATATCAACTGGCATCGAATAATAAACTTGATTAAATCTGGCCGAAAACTGTTGTACTGTCTCCCCTGGCAATCTTTTCAGCTGATTATACTCTTCTACAATTAAGAAAAGGTTCTGCCCAATCATCCACCTATCGAGAAAAACTTTGACGAACTGCCGGAAATCTGAGATGCTTGCATCAGGCAGGGTTTTGAACCAACTCTTAACTTCAGCTTGCAAAGAAAGAGCAAAAAGCCTAATACTGACATCTTCGCTATCAACTTCAAAAAGATCTAGAAAATTCTCAAAATTCTGCACATGTTGCTCAGCGTTGACATTCTTACTTTCACCATCAAACCTCGACAAGTATAGATCATAGTTTTTGGGGAAAGCATGGAGAACAGAAGGTAAAACAAGAGGTTTATACCGATCTGGGATTTTACAAGGTATAGGGGTATGTACAGCAGGTATAGAATCGGTCTTGGTCTCTTGAGGCTCATCAATTTGAAGATGGTCATCACAAGATTTAGAAGAAAGGTCTTGATCAAGCTCAAAGGTATGCAAATCTTTGGTATTCACAATCTTCAAAGGGAAAGAATCAACTACAGGCCGAGGATCTCTTCTCAAATACAGTATACTTTGTAAAGCCTTCTTGACATTCTTGGGAAAAGAGAAGAAATAATTTATGACAAAGAACAAAATGTCTTGGATGAAATTCCAACTTGAATACCTGATTTGTCCATGTTGTCCTTTCATGTTTCTGCTAGTCGGGATCATCCTCCAGTGGAGTCTTTGGATCTGATCTTGAAAATGATTTAGAGTCGCCAAGTGAATGATTTCAGCCTTTCAAGTGTCTGATCGTTGTCCACTATCAACAATCAAATCTGAACTTGATACATGTACTGGGGTAAAATGCAGATGAAGTGTTGTATTCACAAGCTCACGGAGATTGACTGAAGCAGCGTTTATCTACTTCCGCTAATGCAAAGCAAAAGTGTTTCGAAGGCTACCTGGCATAACTTCAGGCTCCGTCTAAGACTTATGAAACAAACACATCAATCCACAAACAAGTTTGTTCTCCCCAGTATGGTCGCCAGTATGTTAGCGCTTGAAATTTCACCTCAGGCTGAGAAAGGTAAACCTCAAGGCAACATCAAACCATTTAGCCTCGTAGCTAGACCTACGGGGCAGGAGGAGGCTCTCTCCGGTCTATCTCGTAAAATCTTTAATAGATGAGATGACCAATAAGGTAACACTGATATTAGGCTAGTAAACTGATCAAAGAGTTTGTTTTGGGGTTTTTTGGGTTTTTTGGTGGCAAATTGAGGAGAGGGCAATTTTGGGTGCGGGGATTGGACACAGTTTCTGCAGGGGGTTCCTTGGGGCAAGGTAGGAGACAGCGTTGATGCCTTTAACTGAGGTGGATGGTCAGGAATGAAAGATGAAGAGCTAAAGAGAGCAAACAATAACTTTGAATTCTCTTTAGACAGAAGAAAACATTGAAATTAAACAAACTTAAAAGCAGAGCATGGCAAGCATGAATTATTACTTTAACACTTCATTTGTTTAATGTGCAGAAGTAAAAGAAAGGAAATGAATCACATAACAAGCTTACAAGTACATTGAGAAACACACCATCAACATATGAGTCCACAAGAACCCCAAAGAGGACTGCAAAACCCTGGTCTTCCTTAGCCAAAAATTGCAGAGATACAGTGAATAATACAATGATAGCTTCTCCCTCAAGAGTCCAACCTTCCAACCTCTGAAAATAATTGAGAAAATATATAATATAGGCAAGCCAACCTCTTCCCTTGCCTCTAGGGTTCGAGCTCATCCTTCTAGGAGCTGTTTCAACCAATTCTAAACTGAGCACTAAAATCTAGGCAGTCAAAACAACTTGCCTCTATAAGGTAGGAAACCAATTCATTCATTTAATATTTACCCTTTTCATGAATGAATCTTCTAGAAGAGGTACATAAGAGTAAAAGTATCATAAAAGTACAATAATTACATCAAAGAGCCTAATAATCCACCCCAAAAAGTCAAACTGGGTCAAACTGCGTTTTTCTGAGCTGTACAGTGCATTTTGGAAAAATCTGCCTGACGAGTCGCGCGCCCTTGCCTGACGGGTCGCGCGCCCCTACCTGACGGGTCGCGCGCCTTTGGAGCGATGTTTGAGGCACTTGCAAGTGTCCAAATTGAGCAAAAGTGGGCTTGTTGGAAAGGTCTGTGAGTCTACTTTCCAACCCAACTGGAATTTTTGAATTTGGAGGTCATTTGCCCTGTCAAAACTTAATTCTCCCAAGACTGGTTTCTGCAACTCAAAAAAGGGCCAGAAAGTCATTTTTTGGTAGTTTTTTGACCTTTTGGGGGACCAAAACTGCACAAAATCTCAAGTCCATCCATGGGCATATGTAACTTTGCATGACAAATCTAGAAATGCTGAGTTTTCGCCAAAAGGAGTTGCCATGATGAAGGGTCGCGCGGGGGGTGAGACCCGTTAATGGGAAAAACCTGCAAATGGCACAAAAAATTCACAAATGACAAAATTTTCTCCAAATTTCTTGAAATTTGGGCTGGGAGTCCCCAATCAAGTACCATGCTCAGTCAAAGAGGCTTTGGCCAAAATTTGGAGTGGATCGGGCGTTTTCCTTCGTTTTTGTGCTTTGGCCAACCGTCCTTGGAGCACCTTCGTTCTCGCTGGCATTTTTGACATTTCTTTAAAACCATGACACCTGTGCAAAAAGTGAAGGAGGTTTTTCTTCCTTGGCATGTTGTGAACAAAAACCTCTTTCAGTTTTCCAAAATTCATCTTTTATTGCTCTGGAACATCATTTGAGTGCGACTTGTCCCGATGTGTGAAACAAAGAATTTTGTCGAAATGGAGCGAATTGAAGGGGATAGGGGGCTTCTAAATTCTTGGGGAAATTTTTGGGAGTGGGGAGGGATGTTAGGAAGCAGGGGAAAGTGGAATCGCGGAGATTGAGTGAGGGGAAGGGGTCCAAAAGGGCAAAACACAGGCCCAACTTAGAAAATTGCCAGGTTGTAGCTAGAAACTAGGGTTTGTGCAAAAATGAGGAATTTGGCGGATCTAAGGGATGGGAAGTGTTTGATAAGGTACTTTAAGGATAGGGGAAGGTGTATGAACATCAGGAAACAAGTTTTGCCGATGATTTGACCATCCAAGAGAAATTGCCTTCAAAACCCTAGGAGAGGGAAATGACCTTGCCTGGGCACAACTGAAGCATGAACAAGGTGTAAAATGACCCAATGGAATTTAATATGATGATGACAACCCTCTGAATGATGATACACTCAGCTGAATGATGACATGGACTGACATTTGAACAACTTTAAGCCCAAAAGCACAATGGAGACTTTTACTTGCAAATGAAGACCTTTAGAAATACAATCATGATCTTCTTGAACTGTAGCAAGCAATAATTTTTCATGATGGAGGGCCTACCTTGCAAAATTTGGCAATTTGTGGCTCCTTGGTGAAATTTCAGGCGGTTTTACAAAGAGGGCGCTAACGGGTCGCGCGCCTCACCCAACGGGTCGCGCGCCTCTGACGGGTCGCGCCCGTTATAATTTTGCACTGGCGGAGGGTGCCTGACGGGTCGCGCTCGTTATAATTTTGCACTGGCGGAGGGTGCCTGACGGGTCGCGCGCCTCTGACGGGTCGTGCGCCTGGTCTGGCGGGTCGCGCGCCTGTCAAGCTCACAAATTTCACTCAAACTCTCTTGCAATCAGTTGCTCTATCACTTGGATGCATAATGAGGCTTGATAGAGGGAGATTAGGGCTTTTATAGCCTTGTTTGAATTAATTTCATGTCACAACCCACATGGTTTCCTTTTATCCTGAAATTGGTTGATTTGATGCTTTTCTTTGATAATTTTTGCAGGGACAGCATCTGAGGGATCTTGGCAAGGGAGCCAGGGTTACATGCTGTCTCTGGAAGTTTTTTGAAATTTCATCACTTTTTACAAAAATTTAAAAAATGACCTTGGCTTTAAAAACAGAGTTTTTAAATCCAAGGTAAAGATTAACTGTACAAGATTGAAATTTGCGAAGAAACACCTTTAAAATCATCCCTCTGGCTTGCTGAGCACTTATTGACCTTCAGAGACATGACCTTGAAGACAAATTTGACCAAAAACCCTAGACCTAAAAATTTGATCTCAAGACAATAAACAAGTAACCATGACAAAGTTTAATGACTGAAACAAGCTGATCCAGCAGTGCCAAGAGGGGGACAAAGACACCAGCTCCTCCATCAGGGTTATGGCATGCCTAATGGAATGCAAGACACTGATGAGACACCTACTTATGCAAATGCAAAGAGCTTTGATCGCTGATGGAGGGCTACTAGACTGACTCTAACACAAGGTCAAGAGTACATTCATTTTTCCCATAGTCTTTCACCCCTTTAATAATTATGTTTGTTGCTCTATTTTGTTTTTCCTTGTCTTCTCTATCTTGCATGTTGTCAACCTAAATGTTTGTTTATCCTTTTTTATTAGCAGAATTGCTAATAACTTGAGCCCAAGTTTTGGAAACTTTGGTGGAATCTCCTTTCCTTTCTTCTCTTGCTTTCTTTTCATGGTTGTCTATTTGGGCAATCATTTTCCCTTTATCCTGGGATGATTTCGCATTCACCACCTCTGTATTTTCCACTACATATTTCTTTATGTTTTGCACATCCGCCTTCATGCGTTGCCATTCTGTCTTCCCTATCAGAAGAGCTTCCTGTAGCAAGGCCACTTGTTCTTTCAAAACTTTATTACTTTTTGTTGTCTTCCCTATCAGAAGAGCTTCCTGTAGCAATGCCACTTGTTCTTTCAAAACTTTATTACTTTTTGCTAAAGCCTTGTTCTCAACTGTTATTTTATGAATTTTATGATCTCTTTCTTGCTCTTTAGCTTCTAAAACCTCCAACCTTTTTTTGCATTTAATAATTCTTTCACATAAAGATCAAATGACTAGGTGAGAGGTGTGGATGTGGGACTATAGAAGACATAATCATCATTGACTTTTCCTCTGGACTTCTTGTTGCACGTGCTTGTAGAGGGGACTTGTTTGAGTCTTATTGTGAAGGGCTCGAGTACTTTCTTTTTGAAACCGTTTTTTCCTTGTATGCTCCCATTTTAGACCGGCTAGTCTTTGTTTTAAACTGCCCCGATATTGTTTGGCATTGACCCAGACCCATTTCCCATCTTTGGCGAATGAGGCAATTTTCACTTGTCCTAAATCATTTGTGTCCACATGTTTTGAATTTTTTTTTTCTTGTTGTCATGTTTAAATGCATTCGTTGTCCAATCTATTCTGAGAAATATGTAGGTCTATAAAATGCCAAGATTACTTCGCACTACTCCCTGTTGTTCAGGTTATCGTTGCTCCCTGCTTATGCTACAGATTGCTCCCTGCTCGTTGTTTGATACTTCTGCTGCATAAAAGCTCCCTGCTCTCACACTGCTCATTGTTCACTGCTCTCTGCTCTCACTGTTGACCACGTTGCTCACACTGTTGTCCACACTACTCACTGCTCGTCAACAGAAAACTTCAAAGATAAAAGTCCGGCATTGATTGCCCATGAATTACTGAAGTAGGTGCAGATAAATTCACCGATAAACAAAGTCTGCCTTCTCAGCTTCTCAGAGATCATAGAACAACGGTTTAAAGCCACGTTATCATTATCTACACAAATAAGCATTCATTTCATCTACAGGTTGAAGGCGCGAAGTGTATAAAATGAAAGTTGCAGTGCCCTCACTTCGTCTAGAAAATATACTAACACAAAGACCGAGGCCGAGACAGAGAGAGACAAAACCCAAGCTGGACCAGATCAGATGAAATGCTCACACATATATTCGGAAAAATGTAAATAACCGACTGAAACGGCGAGTCATGCGCTCCACAAAGCAACCTCTGCCCAACAAAACCTCAACACAGCTGTGAGTCGAACTCACTCCACTCGCCTAAACCCCAGGCAGCTTCCACCCGGCCATCAAACGTCGCAGAGCCACAGAGAGCGCCAAGAACCGTCGGATCGATGACGTAGCTGCCCTCGCCTTAACTGACGAGGCCCCTGGATTGTTAAAAATTACCAGGGCTTTGTTATTCAACCCATGAGCAGTCCCTAATCACTGTGATGCTACACATTCTTGAACATATCTTCATTCGTATCTTCTCTCTAATGAATGGATGTTTATTTCGAAGATGCTCTGCAATGGTTGAAATGTGTTATCTTAAAATGATTCCAAACTTCTATCTAGCCAAACATTGCTCGCAGTTTGCCAAAAAGGTTATGCCTCTCCAAACTCATGGAGGAAGGGTTGATCGTCGGCTTGCCAAAGGAGTTATTGAAAGCGTGTATTTGTAGATCAATCCTCAAAGGCTATTAACTAACAAATGCAAATAAAAGCAACTAAGTATTAAGAGCAATATTACCACATAAATCTGAAAGAAGAACATCACAATCTGAAACCCCAAAGTCTTTGTGTTTTATTAACCAGAAAAAAGTTACAAGAGTTTTCTTAGAGAAATTACACGATTGAAAAATTGGATCCAAATAATGGAGAGAGGCCTCTCATTTATAGAAAAATTCTTCAACGGCTAGTTGGCTTGATCCCTGTCAAAGCAATCTCAACTGTTGATGAAGATCAAGTGATCTTTTAATCATCATCGTTGAAATAAAATTATTTTTTGAGGAAATTTGAATTTCACTTTTAATTTCCTTTTAATTAACTCAAAGATGATTATTTTGAGTTAATTGCCACAAAAAGCTGACTTTGACTTAACTATTATGGCCTAAGGGTTCAAAATATCTTGAAATTTTCAATATTCCCTTGACCGAGAACTTCCAAAAATTAACAACTTTAAAACCCATGAATTTTAAATGTTGGAGCATTTAATTTTTTCCTAGGACCTAAATTAATTAAGTTTTTGGCTTTAACATTTTAATTTATTTTAGCCAGAAATTTTAATTAATTGACTCCTGAGGGGATTATTAATTTTTTTCAGCCCTCTAATATTTAGCCATGGTGTCTAACTGTGAGGGACCATGCACTAAATGTTTTTTAAATGAAATATTACATTTCTAACCCATGAAGGGGGAACACCGGTTCGTTATAGACACTCAATAATTACCCATTTCTGCAACACGAAATATGATCTAGTAGACTAAGTGACTTGTATTAAAATAATCCAACCAAATAGTTAGAATTATTCCCAAATCACTTTTACAGAGACTTGATAAAAAACACTAACACTCATTTAAAATCCTGACGATAGAATCCACCCTAGCTTTGGGGTGAGGCTGAAAGGAAAAACTATGTCGATCATTCGTGTTTAAAAACACACATGAATCGGTGAGACTAAAAACCTCCTAGGATAGAAATCATCATCAAAAAAATAAATTTACATAGGTTGTTACATACATTTGTCTTACTATGATCATTTACATTACAAAATGCAGAATCAGTTTACAAAACTCTAGTGTACATATCGCTGATAATGATGAGTTTTTGGATCATATAAGCGTTCGGACATGATGGAAATCCATACGCGAAAAAATATACAGCTATGGGGTAGTTGACCTGGAGTGGTCAACATCTAGCTCTACTTGGGGACATGTTACTTCATCGAATGAATGTGGGAATCTAGAATGTGTGCCCAAAGAAAACACAGAATGACATAAGTAGCATCCATCCAAATATAGTCCAAAAATCATCATATAACATTAAGTATATGAAATAAAAGCTCTATAACAATTCTACAAACATGAAATGTAAACTTAATCTAAGAATAGAAATAAAATGTTGAAATGACAAGGTGTAGGGTTAGAAATACAATACAAAAGATGTCCTATGGCATCAGATGTTATCTTTGAAAAATAGCTTAAACATTTGGCCATTTGCAGGTAAGTCAAGTGGTTCACCATCCAATCTACTCAAGTGGAATGAATTTGGACCAGCAATGCCTCGGATGATGTAAGGTCTCAACCACAAACTGTCAAATTTCTTATGCTTTCTTGGCTTTTCATTTTTGTGATCCCATAGTACAACCATATCTCCAACCTGCAAAGATCTAGACCGAGAAGATTTTTCAAATTTTTTCTTAATGGTAGACTGATTTTTGAATATACCATCAAAAGCTTTCCTACAGGTTTCATCCAACTCCACGATTTGATTAATCATGTTTTGGACAACATCTTTATCACTAGAAAAATGTTGGAGTTGGTAAGCTAGTAATTTACGATGGACAGGGAATGTCACATCCATGCCATAGACAAGTTCAAAGGAATTTTTACCAGTAGCTTTATTTTTAGTTATCCTATCTGCCCACAAAGCGTACTTGATTTTGTTGTCCCGAGACCGCTTGTTATCTCCTACTATCTTCTTGATAATAGTTATAAGATTTTTGTTACTTGATTCAGCCATGCCATTACCCTAAGGATAATAGTTAGACGAATGAGATAACACAGTGTCATACTTAAAACAAAAAGATGAAAACTCTATAGAGCTAAAAGCCTTAGCATTATCGGTGGTGATTTTAGCTGGGACACCATATCTAGTAATAATATGATTTTCAATAAAATCCATTATGACCTTTTCAGTGGCATTCTTAGTAGGAATGGCTTCAACCCATTTAATGAAATAATCGGTAGCCGTCAAGATCCATGAGTAGTCATTGCCAGAATTTTCATGGAATTTCTTGATGAAATCCAGACCCCAATGCTAAAAAGGTTCCTCAACAACAATAGGTTGTAGGAGCAGGGCAGCTAGCTTTTTCTTCCCAGTGAACAGTTGGTAAGCTTGGCAACTTCTAATAAATTTATGAACATCAGAAAAAATAGAAGGCCAATAGTAACCAACTCTAAGGATTTTGTGGGTGGTAGTTCTAGCAGTGTAATGACCACCACAAAATCTTGAATGAAACTTGGAAATCAACTTTTTAGACTCTATCTCATCAACACATCTAAGTACAATGCCCTCAGGATTTCTCCATCCAAGGTCATCCTTCATAAGGTAATACTTAGTGGCTTTTAATCTAAGAGCCCTTCTATTGAAGAAAGTGTAACTAGGTGTGGTCTTCATAATGACACAAGTCAATTATGTAAAATATTTTTGTAAAATATGAATCATGGATTTCATGATCAAATGTATTTGTCTATGTAGCTCTCATTATGAGCACTAGGTCATACGATTGTGTCATTAACGTTTACACATGAAATGTACAAATAAGACTCCAAGATCAAAGGCAGAATCATGTGACAAATCTCTCTCAAAGGCAAGATCAATGGGCTACTAAAGGATCCCTCTAAACGCATGCAATAAATGTATTTTTCGGCATAAAAATATATTTATAATTGAATGATCAAGTCGACTAAAAGTCGGTTAAGAGGCAGTTCATGTCAGCTTGAAATAGAGGCCTCAAACACTATAAATAACCCTCCTCCTCAAGCATTCGAAGATCATTGTTTTTGGGTCTGCTCTCCTATGTGAGAAAGTGCGAAGTGAGGGTCTATGGTTATGCGAAGAAGGGTGAAGGAAGGATATGCTTCCTATACGAAGGAACCTATCTACAGTGCGAGATAAGGGTCTACTCAAGCAGCCGCAGGCTGAGAAGTATGAGGACTGTCCAGCGAAGTTAGGGCATCATCATCACCTCAAAGAATAGTATTCGATCCTTAGTCTACTTGAAGGGCAGATACACTTGAAGAATAGAAACCTCTAGATCGAAGATCCAACAAGCTAAAAGGGCCATGATTCTGTCACACATGCGAAGAGTCTGTTCCTTGTTAGGGTTGTAATGCAGTCCTAGTCTATCTCTGCAGTAAGGGTTGACTCCAGTCTCAAGAAGGTTCGGATATTGGTCTAGAAGGGAGCCACCGCCATAGCGAAGTAAGAGGAGGAGTATAAGGTCAAGTTGTTCACTTACACGTGGAGAACCTACAGTAGTTTCAGGACTGCAGTAAGGGTTTCCAGACAGTCACTTGAAGGGATCAAATTATCCTTGCGTTGAAGTGATCTTCTCGGCCAACAAAGTACCTTAGGCAAGAGAAGTGTGGAGGAAGGAGACAAGGAGAGAAAGAATCAAGATCTTTTATGGTTGGTAGCAGATCAGATCCTTGTTGCAGTAGGTGATTGGACAACAGTAAGAAGAGATTCTTGCCTTTGATCTTGGAGTCATTTGGTCTCAAGGATCTTGTATTGGTCTTGGAAATTTTGTCAAGAGAAGAAACTACAAGAAGAATTACCATGGGTTTTCCTTTCAGGTTTGGAGAGGTTTTGCCCCAACTGCTGCCTATATCTTGTGTTATTGTTTTTTTATTATTATGCATGGTAGCTGGTTGATGAAGTTAATAATGACTAACATATAAAAGTTCATGTTTTGAATTATATAAATATTGAAACTTACTTCACAAGCGGTTATCAAGATAGAGAAATCATTAACTAAATACAAGCCCTTAGATTTCTCAACATGGTATCAGAGGGATGGTAGCAGATCAAGAAAGGGTTGATATAGAACATTCAAGAAGAGGCAAGGCAGCTGAAGTTGAAGGCAAAGCAAGATTCAGAATTCAAATCCACATTCTGAAACTCCAAGATCTATCAAAGTGAGGAATCTATAAGAGGAAGTTATCAAGAATCCTCTTACTTCAGTTCAACAGCAGATCCTCAAGGATAAGGCAATCATAAGGGAGTTGCAGTAACCACATTCAAATCCGCTATTACAACAAGAGAAAGATTTTGAATACCTCTGAAATTTTCGGATGTCAAGGCCAGCCGCAGTAGGGTTTGACTGCACCTCGTTTGGGTTCTAGGTGCAGTCACAACCTCGACACATGAAGCAGTGAATAAACCCTGTATGGTGTCACCGTAGTGAGTTAAAAGACTCGGCATACCTGTGTGTTAAAGGAAGTATCCTTGGATAAAGAGACACAAAACTCGCAATTCTTCCTCTATGAAATGTCATATGGGTATAGAGGAGATCCGCACCACAGGAAGGCTAATGTTTTGGGTCTTGGATGAAGGAATGTCACCATGCTTCGGATAGGTATGGAGCAGAGATTCGAATCAAGGTCTGACTACAACTCGACTAGGGTTTTAGGTGTAGTCATGACCAGATATCGGATAACGTTGCTGTAAACTATATTCTAGGCTAAATCCTCTCGGCACACCTATGAAATGGAGGGATGAATGAAGCAGTGAATACTTTGGTCAAGGGTACAATATTATCATGTCATATAGATCTCGGTGTCATCATCACAGCAGCCTAAACCTATTTAACCACAGTGACTCAGATTACAGTCTTAACACCATCTTGAATATTGTGATAATAATCTCTGCATATGCACAATCATGTATCAAATATATGGAACAGACAAGGCTTTACATTACACGTTACTATGCACAATCATGTATCAAGATCTTATTGGAGCTATCATAGTGTAGCAGTGACTTAGCTGGAGGTGCAGCAAGATGATGATTTCAGTAGTGACACGAAGAGAATTAATGGTATGTCAAGGGTCATGGTCTTGATGGCTTGGTCTTGATATATGGATTCTAGGTAGAAATAAGATTGCTATGTATAGTAAAATGCTAAGATGAGAAAAATTCGATTCTCCGAACCTTTGAAGGATTTTACAAGCAAATATTCTATGTGGAGAATCCAGGTCATGACACCAAGAGAATCTGTAGGGATCCAGTCAACCTCAGTGCAGGTGAAAAAGTTCCTAAAAAGGATGAGTGCAGAATCTGAGGTATGTAGTTGTACTTATATTTAATATGATGATAACATATTATGTGGTTGCAGACTAAATTAGGCATGATCAAAACGAAAGGATCTCCCCCTCCGAAAGAAGCAAAGAGACAGAAGTCAATCTACATGAAATCAACATAATATGTCCTCATATGGATTATGAGGTTGTTGTCTACAGTTGAAGAACTCTGAATGAAAGCTCCTGGGAATGAAATATGTGAAAGAGATCGTGAGACATGCAACCATGACGAAGGCAGTCAACATCCAGAAGATCGGGAAGACTTGACCAAGAAACCTCTCGGAATGATGTGAAGACTTTGATGGAAGTTTGAAAAGATGAGGACTACAGATATCATCGAGGATGATTGATGCTTACCAGAAGATGTCACTAGAAGAAGGCCATCACCAAAAGGTAATATGTGATTTGTTTTTGGTGTCTAACCTCTTGGAAAAAGTTTGGATATGTGTGTAGGATCAAGGAAAGGGGAGTTGTAAAAGATGTCACGACTATGTACCTTCTGATCCAGAGCAATCACTGTCGAAGAAAAGTGAAGACAGATGAGCTTATGAAGGAAGCCCCAGATGTAAAGCCAAGGAGGATACTTTCCGAGAAACCAAGTGATCTGAAAATCACTCGTGAGTGATCTCAATTAAATAATTAATGATTGAAGGTATTACAGACTCATGTGCTGGTGTGTGTCTATGTTATTTTAGGCAATGGATCGATCAAATTGCAAAATACATAGACACTGGAAAATGGAAAATAGTAAGGGAAACACAGTAAGCAAATACAAGAACACAACACATTAATAAGGAGTTCACCCTATTCTCCAGGGCTACGTCTCCGGTCCAGCTTCAATGGTGGCCTTCTTTCATTGTGTCTTTAAAGCAGAGATTTACAGTGAGGAGCTCAATTTGAGTCTCCTGAAACAGATAATGCTTGGTAGGGTGGTTCTTGGATTCCCCAAGCCACTAGAGTGCACAAACTCTTTCCTTACCAAGTCTCGACCTCTCTGGTCTTTAATGGGATGAGTCCAATGTGGTGCTCAATTCCCGACAGATATCCTCTCAGGGATCGCTTGAACCTCTCAAGCCTTCTGTCTGCTCAATGCTGCCTTACGCTACAGGTCAGCTCGGCTCTCTGTTTTTCTGCCTCTTGCTTCATTGTCTCTTTCGCCTTTTTTTCACTATTCCCTTCTCTGGTTCTCCTTGTTCTGTTCTTTGTCTATTCATGGCTTAAAGCCAATCTGCCCTTGATTGTTCACTTCCTCTTCCACCCCTTCGGATCGCCTACTACTGTTCGCTTGGAGTTCCCTGCCTTTGCGTCATCGCCAACGTCTCACAGGGAAGTGGCCACTTGTCCTCTCACGAACTGCGCCAGCTCTTCCTCAAACGGTTCGGTATTTCGGTTACGTTGTGAAATGATTCATCCGCCAACTCAGCAGTCAAATCGGACTTCAGACTTTTATGTGTTGTAGCTTATTTTCCCTTCAAATCCGGTTTCTTCATCAAGCGCAATCTCCGCCGTCAGATCTAGAGCCCCCAGATCCTACGGTGTTCGCTCTTTTCGCACAATTGACTTGCTCGACCGTTAGCCCGCGATGAGAGGCGGTTTTTTCTCTCATCCACCAAACACACGTCGTGCAATGTATGGAATCGCTCGTTCTCTGCCCAAATCCGCTTACCGCCCAATATGCCTCTGATATTCTGCCAGTTTTGGAGCACGGGACCCGCTTTTCGCTTTAGCGCTTTTTCCTTTTGGTTTCCCGGCTTCCCATGCGACCGAGCGCTTGAGGCCTTTCCTTCTCGAGGGGTTTTGCCCAGCGATGCGCAGTCTCCATGGGCCTCGGTCAACGCGCTTTGATCGAGGTCCTCGTCATTCCTTGCTGGCTACAAACTGCCACTGTCAAGAGGTGTTCCTGATAGCTCTTTGTTCATAAATTTTGAAGTCTGCCCTGATTTGATAGAGTCATAGCACTTTGCTAATTTTCATGGATCCAATTCGAATCATGGCCTTCCCACTGAAAAAGCTTTTGGACCACCAAAATTTGGTTTTCAAGCATCAACTAAGTGAGGGTACAATTGTCTCACTTGTCCAATCTCTATCCACTTTTCACTGCTCAACTTTGAACCCTTGAGCCCCACTCTGAGGTACTCAACATCTCCCGTACGTGTCATCCTCACCTTCCTCTCCAAAACTGTGTCTTCCTGCAATTCATTAAGATATTCAGGTAGCAGGTCATCAATAGAAGGCAATTGACTCTACTCTTCAGGATCCTCAATTAGTGAAGGTTCAAACAGTCTCAAGCAATCTGCATTTATGACTGAGTAGATGTGCATGTAAGCTGGTAGATCAAGGCGAAAAGCATTCTCACCAATCTTCTCAAGTATTTTGAAGGGTCCATACCTGATAGGCTTTAGCTTTTTACCTTCACCTTGCATCCTGTCCTTGTTGATATACAGCCAAACTTGGTCACCAACTTGGAAACTATGCTCTATCTAATGCTTGTCATGCCTTGCCTTATATTTGGCTTGGCTCTTTTCCAGCTATTCCTGTACTGCCTGGTGGATCTCTTGGATCTGTTCAATGAACCTAGTTGCCCTGTCCATATCAATGTGTCCCTCAACTGTGTTGTCTTTACCAAAGACAAAATCCAAAGAAGACCTTGGGGTGAAACCAAAACAGGTATCAAAAGGAGATCTCTATGTAAAAGAATGTTTTTCTATGTTGTAAGCATGCTGCACATAACATAAATGTTCATCCCAAATCTTAGGATGCTTACTGCAATATCCTCTGAGTAACTGGATCACTATCCTGTTAACTACTTCTGTCTGGCCATCAATTTGTGGATGAATAGTTGTGCTTTTCTTCAGTTTGGTGTCCATCAGTTCCCACGGACTTGACCAAAACTTCCCCACAAATCGGTTGTCTCGATCAGATACAATGGAAGTGGGTAATCCAAAATGAATCCATACATGTTGAAAGAACAGTTTTGCAGTTTGTTCAACTGTAATCTGCTTATTACAAGGTATCAAAATACACATTTCGCTGAACCTATCCACAACAACATACAAATAATCATGACCTTTCCTAGATTTAGGCAATCCTCCAACAAAATCCGTGGAAACACTTTCCCAAGGGTGAGAAGGAACTGGTAATGGAGTGTACAAGCCTAGTTTTCTATCGTTGGGCTTGCTTTTAGCACACATAGTACACCCTCTTACATATCTAGAAACTGTCTCGTTCATTTTTGGCCAATAAGAAAATCTTTGCAGTGGTGCAACCGTTTTACTTACCCCAAAGAACCCTGATATTAGAGAAGTGTGTGCTTCTCGAATTATCTTTACTCTTTTAGTTTGTGAAATGCATAACTTCCCACAATGGTATAAGAGTCGGTCCTTTACATGATAATCCAATTCTTCTACTCGTTTGCCTTGACTTAAAGTTGCATATACATCTTTAAAGTCTATATCTTGAGCATATTGTTCATTGTAGCTCTCATGTAACACAGAATTATGCTTAAGTATAGTAGATGCATTTATAATGGGTCTAGATAACATGTCTGCAACTTTATTATGTATGCCCTTTTTATATTTGATGACTAAATGAAACTGTTGTAGAAAACCCATCCATCTATAGTGCCTTGATTGTTGCAACTTAGTTTAGGAGTGTAGATATTGAAGTGGTTGATGATCAATATGTATTACTGTCTCTTTGCCCATTAAGTAATGTTTCCAGTTTTTCGCACTCTGTACTAATGCATACAATTCTTTATCATATGTAGGATAGTTAACCACTACAGAATTAAATGTCTCAAAATGATAACATATGGGTTTACCGCGCTGTGTCAACACTGCTCCCATGGCATAGTCACTGGCATCTATTTGGATCTCAAATGGTCTTTGGAGATCAGGCAGTGCTAGTACAAGTGTTGTACTAATCTTTTCTTTCAAGGTGTCGAAGGCTTTCTGCTGTTTGTCTCCCCACTGAAATACCTTGTTCAATCCTGTTAAAGCATGTAAGGGAGCTGCAATTAAGGAAAAGTTAGAAATGAACTTTCTCCAATATTGTGCTACTCCTAAGAAGCTCCTAACTTTTGTAGCAGATTTGGGTTTAGGCCAGTTTACAATGACTGCCACCTTAGAGGGATCTATCTTCAATTTACCACGCCCTACTATATGACCCAAATAATTCAGAGATGTTTTGCCAAATTCACGTTTTGAGAGTTTAACATAAAGTTTTTCTCTTTTCAAAACATCTAGTGTCTGTTTAACATGCTTTAAGTGTTCTTCCCATGTTTTGCTAAATATCAAAATGTCATCTAGATACACAATAACAAAATCATCAAGAAAAGGTCTGAGTACATCATTCATTAATCTCATGAAATTAGCAGAAGCATTAGTTAAGCCAAAAGGCATAACCAGCGACTCATACAATCCCTGCTTTGTTTTGAAAGCAGTCTTCCATGCATCTTGTTCTGCCACTCTGACCTGATGATATCCACTATGCAAGTCTAACTTGGAGAAATAAACAGCTTCTTTCAATTGATCTAAAAGATCATCTATGCAAGGAAGGGGATAACGATTTTTTATTGTTATCTTATTCAGGGCTCGATAATCAATGCACATTCTCCACAAGCCATCTTTCTTTCTCACCAAAACGATTGGTGACCCACATGGTGATGTGCTAGGTCTGATGAACCCTTTCTCGAGAAACTCCTGCACCTACTTCTTGATTTCAGCATTCTGTAAAGCGTACAACCTGTACATTCCAATGTTAGGCAATGGAGCATCTTGCTGCAAAATAATATCATGCACTATTTCTTTTTTGGGTGGCAAACCTTTAGGTTCTTGAAACTAGATATCATACTCTAAAACAACATTTTCTAAATCAGCTTGTTGTTTAGCATTACAGCCTTCAAATACATTGGTTTTATCAGGTTTCTTTTCCTTTACAACCATCAATAAGAATTGTTTGCATGAATTTATCATTCGTTTCATCTGCCCTGAGTCAATGAGAGTATAATTATTCTTGAGCTTATGAGCTCTTACAAAGTATTTGATTCCATCTTTAACAAGTAGACACTTGTTCTCAGCTCTATAGAAAATATCTTTTCTATCATAAAATTAAGGACTTCCTAAAACAATTCCACATATATCCAAAGGAATTATGTCTAACTCAACCTCATCTACAAATGTTGACCCAAAAGAAAACTTGAGTTTGCATTGTCTAGTCACTTGTAGTTGTTCTTTATCATCTAATCATCCTAATGGGTATGGTTTCTTGTGAGGTGTAGTTACTAATCCCAACTTTTTTACAATTGCTTCAGAAATTAAATTTACGTGTGAGCCACTATCAAACAAAGTATCAATCTTTTGATGTTTGGAAATAACTCGAATATGGAAAGGCTCATGTCTTTTTCTCTCATTTTCTTCATCAATAGTAGATTGTGCAGAATTACTAGTAGATGCTTCAAAATTCTTACCTTTTATACCCATGGCTGCAATGGTTGTTTCATCTCCTGAGTCTGACCCCAAATCTTTCTAAATAGATGCAACATTCTTCTTCTTCTTGCCCTCGAACTTCTTAGGTCTCAGCTCTGGATGCAGAATCCAACAGTGCTCATTATCATGCCCATCCTTTTTACAGTGAGTGCATGAAGCCTTGCTTTTCTGTGCAGTGTTAGCCTTCCTTGCTTTCCATTTCTTCTTTCTTTTCTCCTTATTCTTGCTTGCAATGGGTTGGGATGATCCCCCAACTTCTGGACTTCCATTCTTTCCTCTAGCTTCTAGATGAGTAGCTTGTACAGATACCTCATCTATACTAGTGGGATTAAACATGAGGATAGTGTGCCTCATGTAGCTATGTAGACCACCAATGTACTTCAACAGAGTCTCAGGTGAGTCTAATGAGATTCCTAGAATCAATGCTCTCTTTCTAAATTCTTGAGTGTACCCTTGCACACTTTGCCCTTTCAACTGTCGAAGAGTTTGTCAGCTCATCATGGCTTGCTGCATGTAGGCCAATGGATAGAACTGCTTTTTGATTGCAGAAACAAATTCACTCCAGATAGAGATAGTCTTACCATGTCTCTTCAGGTCAACTTGGGTCCTGCCTTCCCACCAAGCCAAGGCAGTGCCTCCAAGGCATAGGCTTGCCAGCTGAATCTTGCTCTTGTCTGAATCAATATTTTGTACTCTGCAATAAACATAAATTTGTCTAATCCAATTGTCCAGCTTTTCTGCATTCAACTCTCCATCATATATAGGTAAATCAAATTTAACATCTAGTTTGATCAAAGATGTTTTCTTTCTGTGTTCAGGGCTATTAGGAGGTGTGAGAAAGCTTTCTTCTTTCCCTTTGCCTTTTGGGTGGTCATGGAAGTGAGACTCATCTTCTCCTTTGTCTTATTTAGAGCCTGACGAATCTTCATATTTATGTTTTCTAAAGTCCCTATACATTTCCTCTACCACGGACTTTATGGCTAGGAAACTATCTATGAATTGAGGGTCTGGCCCCATAGAACCTTCTTCTGACATTGTCTTCTGAGGATAGACTCTCCCAATTTCAGGATTAGTTTCGACCAACTCTCCTTCTCCTAATTTGAGCTTTGATTTAGTTAGCATTCAACAACTAAATCCAACACAAGCTTATCTAACCTTAACAGCCTTGAGCTCTGATACCACTTGATCTGAAAATCACTCGTGAGTGATCTCAATTAAATAATTAATGAATGAAGGTATTACAGACTCATGTGCTGGTGTGTGTCTATGTTATTTTAGGCAATGGATCGATCAAATTGCAAAATACATAGACACTGGAAAATGGAAAACAATAAGGGAAACACAGTAAGCAAATACAAGAACACAACACATTAATAAGGAGTTCACTCGATTCAACAGGGCTAGGTCTCTGATCCAGCTTCAATGGTGGCCTTCTTTCATTGTGTCTTTAAAGCAGAGATTTACAGTGAAGAGCTCAATTTGAGTCTCCTAAAACAGATAATGCTTGGTAGGGTGGTTCTTGGATTCCCCAAGCCACTGGAGTGCACAGACTCTTTCCTTACCAAGTCTCGACCTCTCTGGTCTTTAATGGGATGAGTCCAATGTGGTGCTCAATTCCCGACAGATATCCTCTCAGGGATCGCTTGAACCTCTCAAGCCTTCTGTCTGCTTGATGCTGCCTTACGCTGCAGGTCAGCTCGACTCTCTATTTTTCTGCCTCTTGCTTCACTGTCTCCTTCGCCTTTTTTTCATTGTTCCCTTCTCTGGTTCTCCTTGTTCTGTTCTCTGTATGTTCATGGCTTAAAGCCAATCTGTCCTTGACTGTTCGCTTCCTCTTCCGCCCCTTCGGATCGCCTGCTGTTGTTTGCTTGGAGTTCCCTGCCTTTACGTCATCGCCAACGTCTCACAGGGAAGTGGCCACTTGTCCTCTCACGAACTGCGCCAGCTCTTCCTCAAACGGTTCGGTATTTCGGTTACGTTGTGAAATGATTCATCCGCTAACTCAGCAGTCAAATTGGACTTCAAACTTTTATGTGTTGTAGCTTATTTTCCCTTCAGATCGGTTTCTTCATCGGGCGCAATCTCCGCCGTCAAATCTGGAGCCCCCAGATCCTACGGTGTTCGCTCTTTTCGCGCGGTTGACTTGCTCGACCGTTAGCCCGCGATGAGAGGCGGTTTTCTCTCTCATCCGCCGGACACGCGTCGTGCAATGTATGGAATCGCTCGTTCTCTGCCCAAATCTGCTTACCGCCCAATATGCCTCCAATATTCCACCGGTTTTGGAGCGCGAGACCCGCCTTTCGCTTTAGCGCTTTTTCCTTTCGATTTCCCGGCTTCCCATGCGACCGAGCGCTCGGGGCCTTTCCTTCTCGAGGGGTTTTTCCCAGCAATGCGCGATTAGAAATGGCCTCCGTTTTTCGATCTAGACTTCCCAACTGCCAGTTTGCATCCTGCGCGGTCTCCATGGACCTCAGTCAGCGCGCTTTGACCGAGGTCCTCGTCGTTCCTTGCTGGCTACAAACTGTCATTGTCCAAAGGTCTTCCTGATAGCTCTTTGTTCATAAATTTTGAAGTTTGTCCTGATTTGATACAGTGATAGCACTTTGCTAATTTTCATGGATCCAATTCAGATCACAAAGGAATGACATGACGAAGGAAAGTGATGGATGGTCGAGCCCTACATATGAAGGAATTGATGACATCGAAGTCTTAAATCGTCAGTCAACTAGAAGACCCTATAAAGAATTGATGATAGAATCCCTGGGTAAGAGGGAGCTCTAGGAAGTTCCTATGAGCAAAGGAACTCGAGCGAGTTTCTAAGTAAAGAGAAACTTAGAATTCGTCCCTGATTAAGAGGGAGAGTTAGACACGACATTCTTGTCTTCAGTCTGGAAGAAAGAATGGAGGATTGTGTAATCATCTGGCATCTGACACTCTTTGAGGATGTGGTAGGGCATCCAAGACAAGAGTGGGCAAGAGGACCGATATTCTTGAGGGCTTGGAACCCAATATGAGAATAGTCCTAGTAGGGCATACTCGAAGAACACCCGGGTGGGTATAACCCTAAGAGAGACCATGATGATGTGTGTCTATCAGTCATTGGTCTCGCCAACATTGTGTGCTCTGATCTATTTGAGAGATAGAATTGTTAGTCAAGGCCTTGCTAAATGGAAACAATGTTGGTTGAAATGATGCTATAACAGATGGATTGCAAATCCGATCTTCTTACAAGAATTCTTTTGTGAACTTGAAAAATTTTCCAATGATCATGTATGTATGAATACCTCCCTAGTTAAGAGGGAGTGTTGAAGAAAGTGTAACTAGGTTCGGTCTTCATAATGACACAAGTCAATGATGTAAAATATTTTTGTAAAATATGAATCATGGATTTCATGATCAAATGTATTTGTCTATGTAGCTCTCATTATGAGCATTAGGTCATAGGATTGTGCCATTAATTTTTACACATGAAATGTACAAATAAGACTCCAAGATTAAAGGCAGAATCATGTGACAAATCTCTCTCAAAGGCAAGATCAATGGGCTACTAAAGGATCCCTCTAAACACATGCAATAAATGTATTTTTTGGCATAAAAATATATTTATAATTGAATGATCAAGTCGGTTGAAAGTCGGTTAAGAGGCAGTTCATGTCAACTTGAAATAGAGGCCTCAAACAATATAAATAGCCCTCCTCCTCAAGCATTCGGATATCATTGTTTTTGGGTTTTCTCTCCTATGCGAGAAAGTGCAAAGTGAGGGTTTATGGTTATGCAAAGAAGGGTGAAGGAAGGATCTTCTTCCTATACGAATGAACCTATCTACAGTGGGAGATAAGGGTCTACTCAAGCAATCACAAGCCGATAAGTATGAGGATTGTCCAGCGAAGTTAGTGCATCATCATCACCTCGATAGTATTCAATACTTAGTCCACTTGAAGGGTAGATACACTTGAAGAATAGAAGCCTCTAGATCGAAGATCCATCAATCTAAAAGGGCCATGATTCTGTCACATGTGCAAAGAGTATGTTCCTTGTTAGGGTTGTAATGCAGTCCTAGTTTATCTCTGTATTAAGGGTTGACTCTAGTCTCAAGAAGGTTTGGATATTGGTCTAGAAGGGAGCCACCGCCATAGCGAAGTAAGAGAAGGAGTATAAGGTCAAACTTTTCACTTACACGTGGAGAACCTACAGTAGTTTCAGGACTGCAGTAAGGGTTTCCAGACAGTCACTTTAAGGGATCAAATTATCATTGTTGAAGTGATCTTCTCGGCCAGCAAAGGACCTTAGGCAAGAGAAGTTTGGAGGAAGGAGACAAGGAGAGAAAGAAGCAAGATCTTTTATGGTTGGTAGTAGATCAGATCCTTGTTGCAGTAGGTGATTAGACAACAATAAGAAGAGATTCTTGCCTTTGATCTTGGAGTCATTTGGTCTCAAGGGTATTGTATTGGTCTTGGAAATTGTGTCAAGAGAAGAAACTACAAGAAGAATTACCGTGGGTTTTCCTCTCAAGTTTGGAGAGGTTTTTCCCTGGCTGCTACCTATATCTTGTGTTATTATTCTTTTGATTATTATGCATGGTAGCTAGTTGATGAAGTTAATGATGACTAACATATAAAAGTTCATGTTTTGAATTATCTAACGATTGAAACTTACTTCACAAGCAGTTATCAAGATAGAGAAATCATTAACTAAATACAAGCCCTTAGATTTCTCAACACCTTCTCCTATGAGCAACTAAATGGTTAGGACATGTAAGATTTAACCAGTAATACAGAATATCCTTGCACCATTTATGCTCTCCAAATCTTTGCATCTTAAGTGAAGATGTATCGTTAATACAAATCAAACCAAGAGTTGTTTCATCTCCCTCGGTCATCATTTCAGCCAAACTGTGACCTTTGACTAACTTGGTGGGTCTAATCTCTAAATCATACTCTTGAATCTTAGTAACCCACCTAGCACGATGTTGTGGGGAAAAGTATCCGATGCGGATGACCCTATCCCTACTCTAAAGGTGACAGTCTTTAGCAACAACTGAAAGTAAAGTTTTGATGATTTCCTTTATGAAAGTACAGAGAGAAAGAAAAGAAGGTCAACCAACCTGGTGTCCTTTGCTTAGTCGATCCTTGTCCTCTTTCTTTGTCTCTTGTTCCCAGCTCCTTGCTCTCTTTGCCGGTCCAGCTACACACAGATCCTGCACAAAACAAGAGAGGAAACTACAAGATACATGTACTCATAACTGAAGCATGGATTAGGGTGAATCAAATATACATGTAAATACAATACATCAATGCAATACAAGTATATAGGAGAACATGCAAAACTTTATTGATAGAAGTAACAGGGTTCTGAGAAGGTTACAACCAATGATGGCTCCAATCCAGCAGCACCTCCCCAGCAGCAAGAACTCTCCTCTTCACCTCTAGTAAAACAATCACCCAATAGCTCTAACTGTAATCCAACAGCACCTCCTTGCTTAACACAAAATTCCAGCCTCCTTAGACCTCATAGAAGAGCTCTATATATAGGAGAGAAGAAGAGAGGATGAGTCAGCTTGAGGCTGGCATAGAGCTGACTAGTGTCCTCTCCCTCTTCAGTTAATCTTCAGTTCTTGAGTCCACTTGGAGATCCTTGCTTACACATGGTGATCAAGTACCTCTTACTCATCACAAGGCGAATCTGATGAACCAAGTGTCAGTTTGGAAGCTTCCTGGGCAGTTGACACCTTGCAGGATGACTGTGCCACTTGGCCAATCTCGCCCAGCGCAGGTAGCCTTCATTACTTTTGACTTCCAGCGCAGGTACAGAGTGGGACAGTTGCATTACAGCGCAGAAGCTCAGTTAAGCAGCTGACATGATCTAAAATAAGCCTGTTTTGAAGTGTTTTCAGGTGGAGAACTGATTGGAAGTGCTGTTGTTTGATGACCTTGTTCTTTTAGGGGTAAGAACAACATGTTTAGGGACTGAGGATCCCTGTAATTATTGACATTCCATGCTCCATGATGCGAGGCACAAAAATGTCTATAACACACGAGTCCCTAAGAAATCAAATTGAGTTAATATATCTTTAACAACAGAGTGTGGGACAAAAGCAATGATCTTGGAATAACCCACATAAGTCCTAAAATGCTTAAGAGATTTAACTAAGACATGTGCTTGCTTTTCCATGGTAGTATAATTTAATTCAAAATTCAGAAGCACTCTACTCATGAAAGCTATAGGTTGTTCATGACGGTCTTTATTCTTTTGTAGCAGGACACCAACAACGGTATCTTCAAAAGAAAAAGAGAAAATCGTGAAGTCCTTTGAATAATCGGGACTAATTAAGACAGAGCTTTAGCAATAGCACCATTGATCTCCTCAAAAGCCTTTTTGCCATCGCCTTTCCATAAGAATTTAACATCCCTTTTCAGAAGACCTTGAATAGGCTTAGTTATTTTTGCATAGTTTGGAATAAATCTTCTAAGGAAATTGGTTTTCCCAAGAAAAGACTAAAGGGATTTGAGATTATGAGGGAGAGGAATCTTTTGGATAGCCTCAACCTTCTCAGGGTCAATCTTGATCCCATCCTTGGAAATGATGTGACCAAGCGACTTCGCTTCTGTTACTCCAAAAATAGACTTTGGAGGATGCAAAGAGATTCCAAATTCTCTGCATCTATCAAAAACCTGCCTAAGATGACCTATATGAGTGATACAATTCTTAGAAAAAACCGTAAGATCATCCTGATAAATTTCAATAATTTTACCGATTAAACCCTTGAAGGCATAGTCCATAGCCCTTTGAAAGGTAGCCCCAACATTAGTTAACCCAAAAGGCATTTGAATGTATTCAAATGTACCCCATGGTGTGGTGAAAGTAGTTTTGTGTCGATCTTCCTTCTTAACCCAAACTTGATTATACCCAAAGAAACCATCTAGCAGGGACATCATTTCGAAACCCGTTATCCTTTGCAACATAGTCTCCATGTTTGGAAAAGGGTAATTATCCTTCTTACATGCTAGATTAAGGTTTCCGAAATTGACACAAAGTCTGATTGTTCATTCTTCTTTCTAACAATCACCAGATTGGAACACCATGAGGAATGCCTAGTCTGAGCAATGATTCCAACGGTGAGCATTTTTTCAAGCTCCTTTTGGACTAAGGGGGCCAACCTAGGGTTTATCTGTCTAAGCTTTTGACGAAAGGGCTTAGCATTTTCATCATTTAAAGGGATAATGTGCTCCATGACATCTTCCCTATAACCCTTTAGCTCATCATAATAAAATGCTAAGACATCTCGATATTAATGAAGTAAATCGATTATATTTTTCCTTTCTTCCTTACTAGTACCCTTACCAATTTTAACAATTTTATGGTCAATAGGGTTACCTATATTTACTTCAATAAATTTACCGGGAATAATCTACTGAATCAACGGAATGAACTAGAAGGTGTGCTGCTAGGTATTGATCCGTATCTACGCTCCATCTTATTCTCTTCTCCTTTCTTTGTGCCATCATGCCAATCAAAGTGTTGCTCTAAGGCAATAACATTCCTGGGAGTAGGATTTATAATATCTTCATACTCATCCGATCCATGCTCCTTATATCTTACACGGAAATGTTCAAACTCCTCCAAGTTATTTAAAAAGAGAATCACTTGCTTTTCATCGTCAAAAACTTGCCACTGCTCTAAGTTATCTAGAACGGAAGGTCTGAAAATAATTTCCATTTTAATCTTATCCTTCACTAATTCATCAGACAACTGCAAGGTAGATGCGGCTACAACAAGATCATTGGCCAAACTATTATGCTCTCTTGGGATAGCTTCGAGGTCAAGAGCATCAAAGTATTCCAAAATATCCCAGACTGCATTCTGATAGTTTCTCAATCTCTGATTCTTACAAGTAAATTTATTTTTAACTTGCATGATAACCAAATCAGAGTCTCCATTAATATGAAGCAATTTAACCCCTAAGCCCTTTGCCAACTCAAGGCCCAACAACAAAGCTTCATACTCAACCACGTTTTTGGTTGCTCCAAATTCTAATCTATAGACAAATTTGAAAACATGCCCCAAGGGAGACTTCAACACAATCCTAGTACCTTTACCATGCCTAGATGATGCACCATTGAAATGCATATACCATACTTGACTCTTCAGATCACTTATCTTTTCATCAACCTTAACTTCTAAGGGGATTATGGAATTAGACAAAATAGTGTAATTCCCCAAGTCAGGTTTGTCGGTGATCACCACATTATGGGGTCTCTTAGGATCTTCCGCATGGAATCTCCTTTCTAGCTCCCTATTTAGTCCAATGAAACTGGACCTCTAGGAGAAGGAATCATAGCATATGACCAATTCATTTGGATACTTCCTGCTAGATCATAGGCCCATTTCCTAGGCAATAGCATAACCCAAGCATTAGGAACATTAACTACAACTATGTCCATCACGATCATAATGTCAGGGTAGACAGACAAATGGACTTTTGAATCCTTTATTAACCCACGAACTTCAATTTTCTTAGAATCCATGGCACATATGTTGTAGTAAGGCTTGTAAATCCTTAAATTTAGTTGTTCCATGACCCTCTTGGTCATAACACAAGTTGAAGCACCCGAATCTAACATGCAATTGTACAACATGTAACCATTAAGCATCAAGGTAATGAAAAAAGGTTGGTTCTCATTGTTGTCAGAATCCATACTTTGCAAATACACAGGAGCATCCTAGTAGACAGTCTCAGGAGCCTTGTCTTGAGTAACATAATACAAGGATTCTCAATGGCATTTAACAACTTAGCCCTTTGGGAAGGGATTTTCAAAACTTCAGTGACAGGAACCCAGATTTTGGAATTGTTCAACCATCCACCCAAATCAATATTCATTTCAGAGGAGGGGCTAAAATTTCGAAGGGGAGCATGATTATCACTTTGATCTTTATCCCTTCTTTGATAAGTTAGCCCCTTATCTCTCGCAATTTCTAAAATTTGATCTGGAGAGGGCCTTTCACCGAATAATTTAACCAACATATCATTGTCATGGTCAAAATTATTGATACTATAGGAAGATGCGAAAGGCCTGACATCATGACTATGCTCCTTAACCCTTTCCCAATTTTCATTTGATAGGTGATACTCCCTACCAACAACATTAATCTGGTTACTTGCCCCAAAGATCCCACTTTCCACAATTCTCTTAATAGTGGGGCAAGTAGCTTCTTCATGCAAGGCATCACAAGCCCTACAATATGGAGGAGCATCCTCAACAAGATTGGCAGATTCAAGGGGATTTGGTGGTCGATGTTCATTTGATTGCCCTTTCCTCTGCCAAGCATTATTATTTTTGTTATTATTTCTAGGTTGGGAACTTTGAGCTTGCGACCTTTCCATTTGGACCAACCTAGATTGCAGAGTACTTATCTCTTTAGCATGGTTAGAGATTAATTTTGCTTGGTTAAGCTCCATGCTTTCCAACTTTTGAAGTAACTTCTGCATAGGATCATCTTTAGATTCCTTAACTTCTTTACCCTTAGGCTCTTTTAGCTTTGTGGAAGCTCTATCAAAGCCTGGAATCTCAGATTTCCCATATGCCTTCTTATCCTTTTCAAGCTCTTCGGCTAAAGTTTGACACTCCTTATAATCAACAAGTTTAGCACGTCTTAATTCATAAGAGGTATCAACATTAAAATCATCAATGTAGAAGTCTCGAAGAGATTTATCAGGAGGTTCATAATCTTGAGGTAATTCCTTAACAATACCATTAAACATTTTGTTAAATTCCTCAACGATTTCATTTTCTTTTCTTTTTTATGATACTTAGGGCTTTAACTAGATGCCTTTCTCCCCTCTTATCTCCAAACTTCTCCTTGAAGACATTAGTAAGAGCTTGTAATGAATTGAAGGAATGATCAGGTCTTTAGGTGAACCAATCTAAAGCATCCTCTTCCGAAGAGAGCACAAAAAGCTTCATCCTCATGAGCAGCATTAGCACCACCCCATTTGTTAATGAAATGCCTAAAGCAATTAAGATTATCTTTAACGGTTACCGCATTATTGCTTTGGAAAGAAGGCAATTTATCCATACCTATATTAGGAAGGTCATGCGGGTAACCCTGAATGTTAGTGAAGTTGCAAGGAAGATACAAGTCATCCATGATGTCTTGTTAAATGGGATCTGAAAAAAGAAAATGGATATTAGAGAGAGCTTCTTGTCCAAGATTATCGAGGTGTGCACAGAAAGAGACCTTCTGTAATCGAACTCTAAAATCTTTTCAGGATCCAAAGTGGGATTAATCAGGGTACTTGAATTTCTTCTAGTGCAAACCCTTGTAGGAAATGAAAAACGTGGAGTCGCCACTTTGACAAAAATCCAACTCAGACACTTTGAGATGAAAGATGAAAGATGAGAAATGTCGTAAAGCCAAGGTCCAATAAATTGGTTCTCGACAACGATGCCAAAAAATGTTGTCGCACAGAATGTCTAGGCACCACAAAAACAACTCAGATCGGGGGTTGTCACACTAATCCCCAATCTCTTCATTTGAGTTGTCTCCCAATAGCAGACTAAGGGGGGTAGACCCTATGGAAATGGAACGAAGGGAGATTAGTTGAGAACCAACCAATCTGGGAGACACAGCTAAGCAACTAATAATTGTTTTAGATTGTGCAAGATTTTAAGGATTCAAAATGATTTTAGAAAAGTGATACTAGTGCCTTGTGGAGTCAACTATCTTGCGAAGGAAATAAGGTCCAAGTAAAGAATCGGAAACTACTGTTAAATGACTTGACTGTTTTATATGAAAATGCAAAACTTAAAGCTATGTGAAATGTAGGACTTGATTAATTTTAGTTAAATGAGGGCCTCAAATTATTTTGGAATATGTCTTAAATGTTATTTAGCTTAAGGCTCTGAAAAATGGTGATCTTAATGCGAAAACAAGTACTTATACCAGCATTGTAAAATGTAAAATATGAACAAGTAATTACTGAAATGTACAATAGGACTGAAATGTAAAATGTTGGAAATAAAGCACTTTAAATTCAGAAATCCATTTGTATAAGGTACTCAATCAAAGGTCATCAGATGCATAAGTAAAACTAGGATAATCTTTCTTGATTGAGCATGTGAAAACAAATGTACTTCATAAATAAAACTAAGTACTTAAACTTAGATTACATCAATGAATATCAGTCTAGTAATTTGTTCTTAAATCAAATGTTAATGCCATCAATATATTCTAAAACAGAAATCATGTAACTATGCAATACTCAGATTTTTCTATGTATAACAGCAGAAATTTTTAAATGACAAACTGATAACTACAATTCAAAAAATTTCTGAGTTTAATTATTTTTTATCTACTGGTGCATTTGATCTAAAAACCTCGTAAATAATTTATTGAACAACAGTGAAACAATGTTCAGAAATTTGCCAATTAGCATGAAAAAAGTTACTAAAGATAATTTATATCTCTGCAATGTACAACAGTAAAAGTTGTAAATTAAATTTGCTGCTAAACTCTGGCTAATTTCAAGTCTATCCTAGTATTAGCCTTGCTTTCAATCAAATAAATGAAATGAAGAAAGGTTAGAGGGTGTGCACCAGTCAGCCCTTAGGGGCTTGAAGCTACTTAGAGATACGCTGCCCGAACCACTAAAAATCCTCCAATTCCAAATGCCAATTTTCAGAAAAAAAAAAAAAATAATAATAAATAAATAAATAAATAAATAAATAATAATAATAATAATAAATAAATAAATAATAAATTAAATAAAATAAAATAATAATAATAATAAAAATAAAAATAGATAAAAATAATAAAATAAATAATATAAAAATAAATAAATAAAAAATAAAATAAAATTTGCGAAATTTGTATATAAAAATTTGTTAAATTTTTTTAGGAAATTGTTTTTGGTGAGGAGGGGAGGCTTGAGGGTGGAATGATAGAGTTGAAGGGAGGCCGAGAGTGAGGGGAAAGGGAAGCATGAGATGAGGGGTTGAGAGGGAGGTGACCGAGAGTAAGCGCTATAAGGTTGGAGGGAGGAGGAGGAGGGGTTGCGAGGAGATGAGGGAGAAGTGAGGGCCGAGTGTGAGGAGGAATAGGCAGGCCGAGAAGGGAGAGGAAAAATGGAGGAGAGGTGAGAGGTAAGGGAGCAGGTCGTGAGGCAGCAAGGGAGAAGGGAGCCGGCCGAGAAGAAAAGGAGAGGAAGCGGAGGAGAAGGAGGGATGCCGAGAGGAGAAGAGGGGAGGCCGAAAATGAAGGGAGGCCAAGAAGGAGTTGGAGATGACCAGCACAGGGTCTCAAGGCACTAAAAAAATTGCCCACTATCCTCTTGAATTGTCTATTTAACCTGCAAACAAAATGGGGATGCCCTCCGGGGCCTAGATTTGCCTTCAGAATCCACAAAAATTGTCTGCAATCTTTTGCTTTGTTCTTGCACAAGCAAAAGATAACAAACCCCAAAACATGTATATACAAAAATATGAAATACCCAGAACCCTAATGAATTGGAAATTTGATATTTACAAATATACAATAATATTCTACAGATGTAGTAGATCTGCAGATCAAAGACCTCTATTAGCTAGATTTAAACAAATTTTGCACAAATTTAGAAATAAATTTGAAATTTTAAAGATGTACAAGCCAAAGAAAAACCATGCAAGTAAAATATTCTATAAAATGACATCAGAAATTAAAAAGATAGTGGGCTCCTTAGATTCTATAAACTAAGATTCAGTTGGTCCAGTTGAGGACTTCCTCAAACTCCCAAATCCTGAATGATAACTTCTGCACACTTAGATATGATTGTTAGATTAATAGAGATTTAAAAATGATCATAAAATCATCAAGAAATAATATACCTGCTACTTCTATCAAATCAAAATGATATTCTAAAATCCCATAAATCTGTGCAAGATACATATACACAGATCAATCATCAAAGGCTATTAACCAGCAAATGAAAATAAAAACAACAAAGTATTAAGAACAATATTACCACATAAATCTGAAAGAGGAACACTAAAGTCTGAAACCCCAAAATCTTACCATTTTATTATCCGGAAAAAAGTTACAAGAGCTTTCTTAGAGAAAGTACAAGATTGAAAAACTGGATCCAAATAATGGAGAGGCTCTTCTCATTTATAAAAAAATTCTCCAACGGCTAGTTGGCATGATCCCCCTCAAAGCAATCTCAACCGTTGATGAAGATCAAGTGATCTTTTAATCATCATCGTTGAAATAAAAAATAAAAAATAAAAAAAATGAGGAAATTCAAATTTCACTTTTAATTAACTCAAAAATGATTATTTTGAATTAATTGCCACAAAAAGTTGACTTTGACTTAACTACTATGGCCCAAGGGTTCAAAATATTTTGAAATTTTCAATATTCCCTTGGTCGGGAACCTCCAAAAATTAACAACTTTAAAACCCATGAATTTTAAATGTTAGAGTTTAATTTTTTCCTAGGACTTAAATTAATTAAATTTCTGGCTTTAGAATTTTAATTTATTTTAGCCAATAAAAATAATTAAGTGACTCATGGGGGGATTATTAATTTTTCAACCCTATAATATTTAGCCATGGTGTCTAACTATGAGGGACCATGCACTAAATATTTTTTACATGAAATACTACATTTCTAACCCATGAAGAGGGAACACCCGTTTGTTATAGACCCTCAATAATTACCCATTTCTGTGACACAATATATGATCTAGTAGACTAAGTGACTTGTAATAAAATAATCTAACCAAATAGTTAGAATTATTCCCAAATCACTTTTACAGAGACTCAATAAATAACATTATGACTCATTTAAAATCCTGACGACAAAATCCACCCTAGCTTTGGAGTGAAGCTAGAGAGAAAAACTATGTCGATCATCTTTGTTTAGAAACACATATGAATCGGTGAGACTAAAAATCTCCTAGGATAGAAATCATCATCAGAAAAATAAATTTACCTAGGTTGTTACATACATTTGTCTTATTGGGATCATTTACATTACAAAATGTAGAATGGGTTTACAAAACTCAAGTGTACATATAGCTGATAATGATGAATTTGCGGATCATTTGAATGCTCTGACATGATGGAAATCCATACGCGAAAAATGTACAGCGATGGGGTAGTTGACCTAGAGTGGTCAACACCTTGCTCAGGTTAGAAACTAACTGTGAAAGTAAGCATGTCTGAGCTATAATTGGATATGCATGGAAACGATGGTGCATTCTCAATCCTTAATTAGTTGTGCATGCCTTTGTTTCCACACTTACTTTCTTAATTCCCTGTGCTTATGATAGGTAACAAGACTAAATATAGGGAAGAACATGATGATAAAACCTCTAAGCAGGTGCTCACAAGCTGGTGTATTAATAGCATAAATGAGCTCTTGCAGTAATTTTTCCTCATGTTGCGCCTTCACTCCTTATGGCAACCATTCCTTCACCAAAACACCTAGAATTTGAGGTAACAAAGACATGCTAAACAAGTGTGCATTATGTCTATACATATGCCCTGACTTGAATCTAATAACCCCTTTATAGTTCAAACCTTTTCTAAGTCTAAATCCCCATGGATTTATGTCAAGAATCACATTATTTTCACCATGTAAATAATGTGAAGAACCCCATCTCTACAATTACAAGACTAGTCAAAAAAGCCATCAAAGAAACTAATCTAGACGAAAAATTGAAAAAACACCTTACACCTAAGAGTGAAATTACCCCACGTATTTATAATGAAGGACCACTTATACAACAGTGGTAGCTACAAAAAGATAGAGAAGAACCCCATCTCTAAAATTGCAAGACTAGTCAAAAAAGCCATCAAAGAAACTAATCTAGACGAAAAATTGAAAAAACACCTTACACCTGACAGTGAAATTACCCCACATATTTATAATGAAGGACCACTTATACAACAGTGATAGCTACAAAAAACTAGAGAAGAACCTCATCTCTAAAATTGCAAGACTAGTCAAAAAAGCCATCAAAAAAACTAATCTAGATGAAAAATTGAAAAAACACCTTACACCTGACAGTGAAATTACCCCACATATTTATAATGAAGGACCACTTATACAACAGTGGTAGCTACGAAAAACTAGAGAAGAACCCCATCTCTAAAATTACAAGACTAGTCAAAAAAGCCATCAAAGAAACTAATCTAGACGAAAAATTGAAAAAACACCTTACACCTGACAGTGAAATTACCCCACGTATTTATAATGAATGACCACTTATACAACAGTGGTAGCTACAAAAAGCTAGAGAAGAACCCCATCTCTAAAATTACAAGACTAGTCAAAAAAGCCATCAAAGAAACTAATCTAGATGAAAAATTGAAAAAACACCTTACGCCTCACAGTGAAATTACCCCACCTATTTATAATGAAGGACCACTTATACAACAGTGCTAGCAGGTTGAACGATGAGGAGCGCTAGGGTTTTTCTGCAAATGGCGGAACTGTAATTCTCTGTAGGCTAGGCCTATCTCAGGCCTCGCAGGAGGTGAGTTGGGACAGGAGACCTCACCTGTCAGGGCCCCGCCTTCCCTCTTGGACTTTTCTGCACCAGTCATGATTAGCATTTACCGAGGTTGGAAAAATGCGTGTTTTTATCCCCAGCCTGTATGCGTTTAACATTTTTCTCAGTCTTTTCACCATTCGACGGGGTTTTTACTTTTATCTTTCCACGGGTTTCCAGTTCCTTCGGTGTCGGGCTAGGGTTTGTTTCAAATATCAGGGATGGGGCCCGACCGTGAACTTGTGGATTTAGAATCGGCACCGGAGGATTTACTCACTGTATGGGGGCACGAAGTTTCTGTCCAGAACCTTGAGCTTTTTTTCCCTAAGACGATTGCGAAACACAGGTTTTCTACCAAAGAGGAAGGTGCGGTTTCTCTGCCTCTCAGTTCTGTACTCCTTGATCTGGCAAACATTCAGAAGGCAGATCGCGCCATTTTACCCTCCAGGGGTGGTACCTCAAAGGGTGAAAGCTTTGATAGGAACCGCCTTGCTGTTATCGGGTCTCTTCCCTTCTCTTCGGGGTTAGACCTCTCTGATCTTACAGGGTTTCCTCCTCTTTCCAGAGGGCTAGAGGATGTGGTGGCTAGTTGCGGTCTGCATGTCTTGAAAGGGCCCTTAGCTGCAAAAGATAAGACTGGAAAAAGGCCTGTATCAGGATCAGACCTCCCATGGGCGTCTGGAAGTGAAAGTAGGGCCCCAACACAAAGCAAAAACCTGGAATCAAGCTCTAGAGGTGTAAACGATCTCTCTATTCAGGTGAGCCGGGATTTCATCAGAGCGACATCCTGGTCGGAGCAACTGGCGATGGATATGGATATGTAATCCATCAAGAGCCGTTGGGAGTCGGATTAGAGGCGAGCACACAGGGGCAGGTTGAACCTAGGGGCGCCACGGGCGCAGAGAAGTCTCTACTTGAAAAGGATCCTTTAGTTGAGGGACCGACAATCTGTGTTTTCAGTGTAAACAGAGACTCGGAGGAAAGGTGCCAGGGTTTGCCTAGGGTAGAGGGTTCCGATGCCCGACCTCCCAAGGAACCAGGGGAGGGTGAGGTGCAGGCAACTAAGGTGGGTGGGAAGCGCAAAAAGCAGGGTCCCATTAGAAAGAAGGAGCCACGGCCTTGCTGCACCCTAGGAGTGGATATCCGAGTAGAAGAGGCAATGGCAGCAACAGAGACAAGGCTTGTAGGCAGAGTGCGAGGGAGGAAATTCACTGCTGATTATATCCGAGATTGGGTTCAATCGGAGTGGGCAAATGCACTAGGTAAGCCAGTGGAGATTAAAGCCATGGAAAGAGGATGGTTTACTTTGCGTTTTGCCCACAAAGATCATGTAAATTGGGTTCTTGATAAGAATTGTTGTTTTGGCAAACGCCCAGTTCTCCTTCGCAGATGGACTCCTATGTTTGATGCCCAGACCGAAAAACTGAACGAATCTCTAGTTTGGGTCAAATTGCCAGGGCTACCTCTTCAGTTCTGGTTTGATTCGGTATTCACCTCCATTGGAAACACACTAGGGAGTTTCCTGGAAGTTGATAGGTCTTTTGAACAATCTGATGATCTTAGTGTGGCTCGGATCTTAGTAAGCCTTAACCCTCGAGAAGGGCTTGCAGATGCCATGACTTTAAAATATAGAGAGATGGAGTTCCAGCAAAAGATGGATTATGAGAACCTGTCATTTCGATGTCATGGATGCCATAAATATGGGCACTTGGCCAAAAAGTGCCCTCTGGGTCATCGCCGTAGAAGGAACCCTTTCAAAGTGCCCAGAAAGCCGGCAGTTTTTCCTGTTCCTAACACAGGCATGGATCTCCCAAAGGAACCAATGGAGGAGGATTTAGAGGATGGTTTGGAGGTCGTGACCTCTAGTGCCCCTTTGCAGCAGATTGCTTCCGACCGGATTCCTAAGCAAGTACCTGTGTTGACCGCCTCTCAGGTTACTACAACAGCTGGGACAGTGGGGGCCTTACAAGCGGGTATGCCACTATCTCTCCCCTTTTCCTTATGTTTATCTGATTTAGATCCTGTCTCTGTTGTTTCGATGCCTGGCCCCTCTAGGCAACTTCAAATGGAGTTTTCCTTTTTAAATCTAAATTCCTCACCGGTTGACAGTCTAGTTGTTTCAGTATCACCGCCCTCTGGAGTCCCTCCTTCCTCTATGGTCAAATCTCTGGTCCCTTGTCAATCTATGGAATCTATTCCCTCCACGACTGTTCCCCCCTATAACCTGAGATCGCTGTCAATTAGTCCTGGGAAAGAGACAGCTTCTGGTGGTCTAGAGCAGGATCTAGTGCCAATCGGGCCCAGGAAAGCAAGAGGTAGGAAATCCAATATTTCAAAGGCCAAGCAGAATGCAATAATTGATATTGTTGACGGAAAACAAAAATCCTTGACTGGGGTGCTTAGAGCAGCAAATCCACCCCTGATATTTCGAAATGATCTTTCTTTCCTACAACTATAGGGGGTTAGCTAGTCAACCTAAAAAACTAGCTTTAAGGGATTTGATCAGACATTATAACCCAGATATTCTTATGCTTCAAGAAACCCTTGGTAAAGGGGAGGAAACTATAGCACTCTTATCTAAACTGATGCCAGGCTGGCTCTTTCAGGCCCTTGATGCAAATGGCTGCTCTGGTGGTTTGGTCACAGGATATAAAGCAGGAAATCTTAGAGAAATTTCTGCTTGGGGGCTTGAACACACTCTGGCGTTGGAACTTTACTCTAAGGAGCTCTGCCTACCCCTTCTAATTCTCAATGTTTATGGGCCCTGTCAAGAAAGGGAGCTGTTCTGGTCCTCCTTTTTCCAAAAGTCCTTTCTTGGCCATCCTCATTTGATCATCAGAGGAGACCTAAACTTCTCTCTAGGGGTCTTGGAATCATGGGGAGCAAATGCCAGAGCAGACCCCCTAACTGATTTTTTCCTTTCCAAGATTTCCTCTTCCCATCTGATCGACCTCTCGCTTCTTAAATCCAGACCCACTTGGTGAAATAAAAGAGTTGGTAATGATTGGGTGGGAAATAAACTTGATCGCTTTCTCTTGAGGGTGAAATTCTATCTGAGAAATTGTCCATTTTTCGGCATTGGGTGGGTGAAGGGGGCCTGTCCGATAATTTCCCAATACTGATAGAGGCAAAAGGAACTCTCAAAAAACCTGGGTCCCCCTTCAAATTTAATGCCTCTTGGCTGGCTGATGACTCCTTTGTATCTCTGTTCCATACCACTTGGAGGAAGGATGGGATAGTTGAGGAGGAGGATTTATGTCGAAGTAAGGCATTCATGAATAACCTGAAACGTTTGAAAGCTGCAACCAAAAACTGGGCTTCCCAAAAGGCTTTGAAGGAAGATGAGGATTTAAGGGTTATAAACGCCGAACTTGAGCTCTTGGAAGATCCGGCAGGGGGAGGTTATGCCACCGTGGACTCTCGTGACAGAATCCGGGAGCTTGAAGCAGCCAGAAGGAAAATTCTTCAAGTAAAGGAGGAAAGCTGGCGTTTAAAGAGCAGGGCTATCTGGCTCCAAGCGGGGGATGAGAACTCAAAATTTTTCCAGCAATATGCTAAAGGAAGGAAGAATTTAAATACCATCTGGGAAATGCCAAAAGCAAATGGGGAAAAGGCTCAGTCTTTTGAAGAGCTTGCCTCTCTTGGGGTAGTTTTTTTCAAAGACCTTTTTAGAGCCCCAGCAGAAGCATCAATTGCTGAAGTTATAAGAGTAGCTCAATTTTTCCCAAGCTTCATTGAAGAAGAAGGAAATGATCTCTTGATGGCTCCGGTCTCGAAGGATGAAGTGGAAGCTACCCTAAAATTGATGCAAAAAGAGAAAAGTCCGGGACCGGACGGATGGACTGTGGAATTTTTCCTCCACTTCTTTGATTCTTTGGGCGAAGACCTGACTGCGGTGGTGGAAGAATCTAGGGTCTCAGGTTTGGTCTACCAGCCTCTCAATGCTACCTTCCTGACCCTCATTCCCAAGTCGGACCACCCTTCCTCTTTTAATGATTTCCGTCCCATCTCACTGTGCACATGCTTATACAAGGTTATTGCTAAGATTGTTGCCTCCAGGCTGAAACCTTTCCTCTCCAAAAACATTTCTGTGGAACAGTTCGGTTTCCTGGATGGGAGACAAATTCACGAGGTGTTGTGGCCAGCAATAACCCCCACCTTTTTTCATTTAAGTGTTGTCCAAAATACTAAATGAATGAGGAATCTTAGTTAAAACTTTAGGAAAAGCAAAAGTTTCCTTTCTTCAAAATAAGGTTACCATCATAAGCTTAGGAAGATCTTTTGAATACTTTAAAACCTAAGTTTATGATAAGAAAAATCTTTAAAAAGTCGCATCATAAAATGACAGAAAAACTCCTCCATTTGGGTATAATCCTGGTATGTGCAAGATTCTCGTACTAAGCGATATATCGCATCGCAATAAAGTAATGCCAATGAGAAAGACTTCAAGATTTTCCGATTTGCGATAACCCCGATCGCAAGATCGCATATCGCAGGAATGGGCTAACAAAATATGGCAAACATAAAACTTCTGCGATCTGCGATGTGTGCGATATCGCGATAAAGCGATGGTTGCGATATTAAGCCAAATCAACGCTGCGATGTTATATTTGTGCGTAGGTGCGAGAGCGCGATGGTGCGATAATGCGATGTCGCGATCTGCGACGATTGCGAACCAAATCGCAAAATCACTCCATCACGAATCTTTCGGGCACGCTATTCAAGAAAAGCCACTTACCATAATCTGACTTAAGATCATGCGCTTTTAATGATAATAAAGGAATTAGTTGTCATCTATTAAATGTAGACGCGTGCTTTTGCAAAGAATTACTTCACGTAAGGTGGCATATTTGATATATCTGTTGCATTTAAGACTCTCCCATCACCTTTCTTGATCAATCATTTCCATTTGTGAGCTGCAGGAACGAAGAACGAAGGGCGATACCAAGCCATACGCAGGAAGAAATGGGAAAGAAAAGTAAGGCTCAGGGCTCTGAGGTGAAGGAGATGGCACCTTTATATACAGACACAGCTTGTAACAGAGACGCAGGGATATCGACGTGGGAAAGCATGTACAGACTTCTTGAAGAAGAAAACCCCAGAATAATGAAGGTTACCGCTGTCGCAGATTCACAGGGCTCTTCCGAAGCATCCTTAGAAGAACTAGCATGCTCATTCCTTCATCGGATAGCAGCAAGGCCTAAAATTCTCCCATATACGGATATGATCAAGTGGATACTTGAAAATGCAAAAATGAACGACAGATAGTTCAAGATTCAAGGACATGTGCTCATCATGTCATTCGCTGCACAAGACTTAAAGCTCATGTATCATCTTCCTGAACCGCAGGCGACTTACAATGCACAATTCATTAAAAAAATTGTGGTGGAGAACCCAAACCTATCAGAGACCACTAAAGATTGGTCCAGAAATTTGTCAAAAACTTGTCCTCAAAACATGCACTTCTGCACCCTCAGAGGAGGTTTTGATGAATGGATGGATCGAGGTTTATTAATGTTTGCATTTGATATCTGCTATTGATGTTGCACTTCTGTACTCTTAGTAGATGTTAGAACAAGTAGAGATAAATCATTTTTGCTTGAAGCTTATGAGTAGGACCAGTCATAAATGGTACTTTTATCTCTTGGCCATTTCTGCTTATATTCTTAAAGTGATATACAATTTTAGTTGTTTATATGTTATTGCATGAATGCATGAGTTACCATTTGGCACTTTTGTATGGTGGAGTCATTTATTTATGTTTAATATATGAATAACTTATTATGCGATATGCTGTTCACAACTGTTTTGCCTAAATTTTTATGCAAAATGGTTCATCTTAATTGATCTCCATTCTTATGATAGCTGAATGATCTTTATTACTAGTTATTGTTTGAAATCTCTTTAGATCGCATAATAGAAGAAATACACCCCGGGTTAGCATAGATTAGATGCGTTGTTTTCATTAGATTACAATAGCATAGAATTAGATTAAAGCAGCTTAGATTAGAACTCTTAGATCAGCATCATCCAACTTTGCACACACACACACACACCCTTAGATTGGGAAACTGGTCCCATTATCCCTAGTCGGACCCGCTATACCAAACGGATAAGGAGCTGCGATGTTATATTTGTGCGTAGGTGCGAGAGCGCGATGGTGCGATAATGCGATGTCGCGATCTGCGACGATTGCGAACCAAATCGCAAAATCACTCCATCACGAATCTTTCGAGCGCACTATTCAAGAAAAGCCACTTATCATAATCTGACTTAAGATCATGCGCTTTTAATGATAATAAAGGAATTAGTTGTCATCTACTAAATGTAGACGCGTGCTTTTGCAAAGAATTACTTCACGTAAGGTGGCATATTTGATATATCTGCTGCATTTAAGACTCTCCCATCACCTTTATTGATCAATCATTTCCATTTGTGAGCTGCAGGAACGAAGAACGAAGGGTGATACCAAGCCATACACAGGAAGAAATGGGAAAGAAAAGTAAGGCTCAGGGCTCTGAGGTGAAGGAGATGGCACCTTTATATACAGACACAGCTTGTAACAGAGACGCAGGGATATCGACGTGGGAAAGCATGTACAGACTGCTTGAAGAAGAAAACCCCAGAATAATGAAGGTTACCGCTGTCGCAGATTCACAGGGCTCTTCCGAAGCATCCTTAGAAGAACTAGCATGCTCATTCCTTCATCGGATAGCAGCAATGCCTAAAATTCTCCCATATACGGATATGATCAAGTGGATACTTGACAATGCAAAAATGAATGACAGATAGTTCAAGGTTCAAGGACATGGGCTCATCGGGTCATTCGCTGCACAAGACTTAAAGCTCATGTATCATCTTCCTGAACCACAGGCGACTTACAATGCACAATTCATTAAAAAATTTGTGGCGGAGAACCCAAACCTATCAGAGACCACTAAAGATTGGTCCAGAAATTTGTCAAAAACTTGTCCTCAGAACATGCACTTCTGCACCCTCATAGGAGGTTTTGATGAATGGATGGATCGAGGTTTATTAATGTTTGCATTTGATATCTGCTACTGATGTTGCACTTCTGTACTCTTAGTAGATGTTAGAACAAGTAGAGATAAATCATTTTTTCTTGAAGCTTATGAGTAGGACCAGTCATAAATGGTACTTTTATCTCTTGGCCATTTCTGCTTATATTCTTAAAGTGATATACAGTTTTAGTTGTTTATATGTTATTGCATGAATGCATGAGTTACCATTTGGCACTTTTGTACGGTGGAGTCATTTATTTATGTATGATATATGAATAACTTATTATGCGATATGTTGTTCACAACTATTTTGCCTAACTTTTTATGCAAAATGGTTCATCTTAATTGATCTCCATTCTTATGATAGCTGAATGATCTTTATTACCAGTTATTGTTTGAAATCTCTTTAGATCGCATAATAGAAGAAATACACCCCGGGTTAGCATAGATTAGATGTGTTGTTTTCATTAAATTACAATAGCATAGAATTAGATTAAAGTAGCTTAGATTAGAACTCTTAGATCAGCATCATCCAACTTTGCACACACACACACCCTTAGATTGGGAAACTAGTCCCATTATCCCCAGTCGGACCCGCTATACCAAACGGATAAGGAGCTACCAACCAAGGTCCGGACCGGGTGGGTATCCCCCTTGTTGTCGACCCGATTTTCGGGGCCTCAACACGAGGCTGTTGGTGTTGCCCACGAAACCCTCCACAGCCTTAAAAGAAGCCGGAAAAAAGGGGCCATCATCAAAATTGATCTCTCTAAGGCCTATGACAGAATCAGTTGGATGTATCTAAGGCTTCTCCTAATTCATCTTGGGTTCAAGCATGACTTTGTAAGATGGATCATGGCGTGTGTTACCTTGACTTCGATTTCAGTTCTGATTAATGGTGCTTCTTCGGACTTCTTCAACCCGCAAAGGGGCCTACGCCAGGGATGCCCTCTCTCCCCCCTGTTGTTCTTGCTAGCAGTAGAAGGTTTAAGTTTAATGATCAAAGCGGCGAAGAGACAGGGTGATCTGAAAGGGATAGAAGTTGGGCTTAATCTCTGGGTGACCCACCTTCTTTTTGTTGATGATATTCTAATTTTTAGTGATGGGAGTCGGGAGGACTGTTGTTGTCTTAAAAGGCTTTTAGACCTTTTTTTAAAAGCCACGGGTCTGGTCATAAATGAACAGAAATCTTCCATCACTACAGCAGGACTCTCAACTCTCGAAGTAAACAGAGTAAAAGAGTTACTATTGTTTGAAGCAAAGTCCCTTCAGGATCTATTCAAATATCTCGGGTTTATGCTTAAGCCTGACTCCTACAGGGCTCAAGACTGGATTTGGCTCTTGGCGAAAATTGAGGACAAAATGAAACATTGGAGTTTTAAATGGCTGTCAAGGGCAGGCCGGCTAGTTTTGATTAAATCTGTGGTGTTGGCTATTCCAGTCTACTGGGCCAGTCTCATTTGGGTGCCAAAAAGCATTCTGCTGAAAATAAATAAAATTTGTAGCAGATTCTTATGGGCTGGCCAGAAGAAGGATCACGTCTCTCCTTGGGTTGCTTGGGATAAAATTGTCAGACCAAAAAGATGGGGTGGATGGGGGATTAAGGACTTGTTTCCTTTCTCTCAGTCATTAGCTGCTAAACTAGCGTGGAGGCTGATAGTTTCAGACAATCTTTGGGCTACTGACACTAGAATAAAGTATATTGACTCAGTCTCGCCTTTGGAATGGATCAGACAGCTTATCAAATCATCAAAGAACTCCTCTGTGGTATGGAAAGCTTTGGTGGCAGTTGTACAGATTATTGAAAAAGGTTTGGCATGGAAAGTGGGTGACGGTAGATCAGTAAGGATAGGCAGGGACCCGTGGGTGGGCTGCTCGGACACCTTTTCCCTCTCAAGCTATCTGCTCGAACACCTAAACAACAGAGGTCTCTTCTCTCTTAGTCAAATTGCTAATAATGCAAACTCATCTGTCTGGCAGCAGGAGTGGTTTTCAGGGGAGGCTCTTACTCTAGACGAAAGATGCCATGATGAATGGGGGGCCTTTCATGCAGGTATGTTGAACTCTAATATTCGTATTTCAAATGAGCCGAACGAGTTGAGATGGGTGCACTCTCAAACTAGCTTCTACTCTCCACAGAAGGGATATGATTGGCTTATGTCTCAAAAGGGGTGGGAGGAGCCAAACTAGTGGGCCAAGCCATTGTGGAAATTGAAAGGGCCAGCAAAGACTTGGCTGTTTTTCTGGTGTGTTCTTCAAAAGAAAGTACCTACTTGGGATTTTCTCCAAAAAAGGGGGAAAATGAGTCCTGGGTGGTGTTCCTTGTGTAAGGAGAGCGAGGAAACCCTCCAGTATATCTTCCTTGCCTGCCCTTTCTCTAAAATCCTCTGGAATGAAATGTTAAGACTGACTAAGGTCCCCTTCTGTTGGGAGGGAGAGGAGATACCTAAGGCTTGGAATAATTGGTGGCAGCAGGCTCCCAATGATAAAGTCGGATCGCTGCCCCTATTGGTTGTTTGGGGAATTTGGCTAGCCAGAAATCACCGGATTTTCAAAGACACCTTCTTCCCCATTGCCAGATTAGCAGTTGAAGGAGTGGCCATATATGAAAGCATACCACTCCCATCCAATTCTCAGAGTATCAGGCCTGTTCAGGCAGAAGAAATAAAGGGCTCTATCCTGTGGGCTTATTTCGATGGAGCCTCAGATATAAACAAGAATTGTGGCGCTGGTCTGGTCATACACTTTCCCTCGGGGAACATCCTCAAAGCCTCCATTGGACTTGGTACCGGAACAAATAATTTTGCTGAGCTCAAAGCTTTACATTTGCTTCTTTGTTGGCTCTCTTTGCGCAATGAGCGGGAGGCTCAGATATTTGGGGACTCTCTGAATTCAATCAAGTGGGCCAATGGAATGCATCTTTGCAGGAATTTTCTTTTAACTCCCTTGCTTGCTGAAATTATTCGTCTTAAAAGTTGTTTTTCTGAGCTAAAAATTTGTCACATTTACAGGGAAAGAAACACAGAAGCAGACAACCTTTCTAAAAAAGGCACTGAGCAGGTTTTGGGCGCATGGTCAGTAGAAGAAGTGGTCGATGGGGTGGCAAGGGGACTTGCTCCTCCTGTTTTTGCATAATTCGGGAGCAGCCAACAGCTCTTCTTTCCTTCTAGTCCTTAGTTTTTCTTCTTGTATAATTTGCTGTAAAAAACTCTTATGTATATGTACAAACTGCAATGGGACTCAGCGTTGTTTTCCTCATAATGGAGGCCTAAGCTCCTGTACGTACTTGATATTAAAACTTTACTGCCAGCATAGTGTCTACTCGCTGGTTTTTTTTACTGTTGTGGGCTTCCGTCTACTCCGTTTTCGGCTGTTTTCCTATATGGAAGCCAGGGGTAGGGTACACCATAGTTTTTTTTGTTATATTATAGATCGGTTTGGATAGGGCTGTAGGGTGGAATTTCTGAAATTTCCTACAAACAGCCGCTTATGGTTTTCTCTGAAAAAAGGGAAATGACAATGCACTGCATATGCTATGTAACCCTCTTATATCAATAGAAGGTTCGATTTTTCTGTGGAAAAAAAAAAAAAAAACAGTGGTAGCTACAAAAAACTAGAGAAGAATCCCATCTCTAAAATTACAAGACTAGTCAAAAAAACCATCAAAGAAACTAATCTAGACGAAAAATTGAAAAAACACCTTACACCTGACAGTGAAATTACCCCACGTATTTATAATGAAGGACCACTTATACAACAATGGTAGCTACAAAAAACTAGAGAAGAACCCCATCTCTAAAATTACAAGACTAGTCAAAAAATCCATCAAAGAAACTAATCTAGACGAAAAATTGAAAAACACCTTACACCTGACAGTGAAATTACCCCACGTATTTATAATGAAGGACCACTTATACAACAGTGGTAGCTACAAAAAACTAGAGAAGAACCCCATCTCTAAAATTACAAGACTAGTCAAAAAAGCCATCAAAGGAACTAATCTAGACGAAAAATTCAAAAAACACCTTGCACCTGACAGTGAAATTACCCCACGTACTTATAATGAAGGACCACTTATACAACAGTGATAGCTACAAAAAACTAGAGAAGAACCCCATCACTAAAATTACAAGACTAGTCAAAAAAGCCATTAAAGAAACTAATCTAGACGAAAAATTGAAAAAACACCTTGCACCTGACAATGAAATTACCCCGCGTACTTATAATGAAGGACCACTTATACAACAGTGGTAGCTACAAAAAACTAGAGAAGAACCCCATCTCTAAAGTTACAAGACTAGTCAAAAAAGCCATCAAAGAAACTAATCTAGACAAAAAATTGAAAAAACACCTTGCACCTGACAGTGAAATTAACCCACATACTTATAATGAAGGACCACTTATACAATAGTGGTAGCTACAAAAAAATAGAGAAGAACCCCATCTCTAAAATTACAAGACTAGTCAAAAAAGGCATTGAAGAAACTAATCTAGATGAAAAATTGAAAAAACACCTTGCACCTGACAGTGAAATTACCCCACGTACTTATAATGAAGGACCACTTATACGACAGTGGTAGCTACAAAAAACTAGAGAAGAACCCCATCTCTAAAATTACAAGACTAGTCCCTGAATGCAGGTGTCCAGCCAGATGGTTAATGTGATGGGACAGAGGTGGGGTGAGAAGGGACGCCACCTGCCCGCCTTGTACAACAAAGTTAATAACCAGTCGATGGATGATCATTAGCATGTGGGCATCACTGCGTTTAAGGGTTTACTGTAGGCAACTTTGATACTACCAGTATGTCCTTCGATATGTCTTTCACCTCCGCACGCTCTGATCTGCTCTGGATCTCGGCTCTCTTGAATGCCATAGTAATGGCAAGAGCAATTCGAGGCAGGGGAGAGGGTAATAAATCTAGCCTCCGCCATGGGATCGTTCTGGAGCCTCTTATGTTGTGTTGGTCGGGTTATGGCCTGGTGAATGCTGGCTCAAGCGGTTTGATAGGTGCGACGAAGCTGGGTTCCTGCTCTGGTAGACCTGCGGAGCTGCCTCAGTCAGTTCCCTGGATTCTCTCTAAGGCTTTGGGCTCCCGTCTGGTTGTTCGCTTGATCGGCCTGTGTTCTGCTTCTGTGGTTGCTTGGTCTTGTTCCCACAAAGTCGCTGTTGCTTTCGTTTTGCCCCGTCTTCGCCATAGGATGAGATGTCGCAGAGGCACCCCTCGGCGGGCGTCCTCTAGCCCGTCCTCCAATTCTCCCTCCAGCGATTTCATTTCTGGCCATTACCCTCACACTCGCAGTGGGAGAGGGCATTTTCTTCTACCCAGCCATTACCTTGAGCCCCATCCTCCAGATTCCTCCTCTTCTCCCTCTTTCGGCTCTGCGATTTTCACTTTCAATTGCACCCTGAATCGTCCCAGGATTACTGCTCATGTTTCGGTGCTCTTTCTCGAGAAAGCCCAGGAGGTGGGAGAGTTCAACTCTCATCAGGAGGGCCCTGGCTCAATCTTTGTGCTGAATCCATGCTCTCCGCGGGCTCCGGAGGTTCCTGCGAGCAATGCTATTGACATGGTGATGGAGCCAGCGGCCCCGGGTCCGTCTGTGAACGATGCTGCTCGTGCTCAAGATCCGTCTAACGTTGGCTGGTGCAGAATCGCGGAGGAGCCTCCAGATGCTTAGTTCATTCTCTGCAGCTTTTTCTTAGGTTATGCGGCCCATTATAGAGGGCATTTTTTTTGTTATTGCTGATAATTTTTGTTAATGTTGATAAGCCAGGGTTCAAAATGCAAGTTTTTTGGAATCTCTGTAAGCTCAATAAGGTCAAGAAGGTTAACACTAGTTCCCCTACGTGGGATTGCATTACAGGGTCTCGTCCAAATTCTCTGTCTTGGACAATTTTTCTATTTCTATCTGCCTCTCCTTATGGGCAGTTGCCTTAGACTTCAGTCATGATGTAATCGTACACCTTTAATGTGAATAGAGTAGTTTTATTTAGAAAAAAAAAATAAAAAATTACAAGACTAGTAAAAAAAGCCATCAAAGAAACTAATCTAGACGAAAAATTGAAAACACACATTGCACCTGACAGTGAAATTACCCCACGTACTTATAATGAAGGACCACTTATACAACAATGGTAGCACAAAAAACTAGAGAAGAACCCCATCTCTAAAATTATAAGACTAGTCAAAAAAACCATCAAAGAAACTAATCTAGACGAAAAATTGAAAAAACACCTTGCACTTGACAGTGATATTACCCCACGTATTTATAATGAAGGACCACTTATACAACAGTGGTAGCTACAGAAAACTAGAGAAGAACCCCATCTCTAAAATTACAAGACTAGTCAAAAAAGGCATCAAAGAAACTAATCTAGACGAAAAATTGAAAAAACACCTTGCACCTGACAGTGAAATTAGCCCACGTATTTATAATGAAGGACCACTTATACAACAGTGGTAGCTACAAAAAACTAGAAAAGAACGCCATCTCTAAAATTACAAGACTAGTCATAAAAGCCATCAAAGAAACTAATCTAGACGAAAAACTGAAAAAACACCTTACACCTGACAGTGAAATTAGCCCACGTATTTATAATGAAGGACCACTTATACAACAGTGGTAGCTACAAAAAACTAGAGAAGAACCCCATCTCTAAAATTACAAGACTAGTAAAAGAAGCCATCAAAGAAACTAATCTAGGCGAAAAACTTAAAAAAAAAAAAAAAAAAAAAAAACCTTACACCTGATAGTGAAATTACCCCACGTATTTATAATGAAGGACCACTTATACAACATTGGTAGCTACAAAAAACTAGAGAAGAACCACATCTTTAAAATTACAAGACTAGTCAAAAAAGCCATCAAAGAAACTAATCTAGATTAAGAATTGAAAAAACACCTTACACCTGACAATGAAATTACCCCACGTATTTATAATGAAGGACCACTTATACAATAGTGGTAGCTACAAAAAACTAGAGAAGAACCCCATCACTAAAATTACAAGACTAGTCAAAAAATCCATCAAAGAAACTAGTCTAGACGAAAAATTGAAGAAACACCTTACACCTGACAGTGAAATTACCCCACATATTTATAATGAAGGACCACTTATACAACAGTGGTAGCTACAAAAAACTAGAGAAGAACCCCATCTCTAAAAATACAAGACTAGTCAAAAAAGACATCAAAGAAACTAATCTAGACAAAAAATTGAAAAAACACCTTACACCTGAGAGTGAAATTACCCCACGTCTTTATAATGAACGACCACTTATACAACAGTGGTAGCTACAAAAAAATAGAGAAGAACCCCATCTCTAAAATTACAAGACTAGTCAAAAAATCCATCAAAGAAACTAATTTAGACGAAAAATTGAAAAAACACCTTACAACTGACAGTGAAATTACCCCACGTTTATAATGAAGGACCACCTATACAACATTGGTAGCTACAAAAAACTAGAGAAGAACCCCATCTCTAAAATTACAAGACTAGTCAAAAAAGCCATCAAAGAAACTAATTTAGACGAAAAATTGAAAAAACACCTTGCACTTGACAGTGAAATTACCCCACGTATTTATAATGAAGGACCACTTATACAACAGTGGTAGCTACAAAAAACTAGAGAAGAACCCCATCTCTAAAATTACAAGACTAGTCAAAAAAGCCATCAAAGAAACTAATCTAAACGAAAAATGGAAAAAACACCTTGCACCTGACAGTGAAATTATCCCACGTATTTATAATGAAGGACCACTTATACAACAGTGGTAGCTACAAAAAACTAGAGAAGAACCCCATCTCTAAAATTACAAGACTAGTCAAAAAAGCCATCAAAGAAACTAATCTAGACGAAAAATTGAAAAAACACCTTGCACCTGACAGTGAAATTACCCCACGTATTTATAATGAAGGACCACTTATACAACAGTGGTAGCTACAAAAAACTAGAGAAGAACCCCATCTCTAAAATTACAAGACTAGTCAAAAAAGCCATCAAAGGAACTAATCTAGACGAAAAATTGAAAAAACACCTTACACCTCACAGTGAAATTACCCCACATCTTTATAATGAAGGACCACTTATACAGCAATGGTAGCTACAAAAAACTAGAGAAGAACCCCATCTCTAAAATTACAAGACTATTCAAAAAAGCCATCAAAGAAACTAATCTAGACGAAAAATTGAAAAAACACCTTACACCTGACAACGAAATTACCCCGCATATTTATAATGAAGGACCACTTATACAACAGTGGTAGCTACAAAAAACTAGAGAAGAACCCCATCTCTAAAATTACAAGACTACTCAAAAAGCCATCAAAGAAACTAATCTAGACAAAAAATTGAAAAAACACATTGCACCTGACAGTGAAATTACCCCACATATTTATAATGAAGGACCACTTATACAACAGTGGTAGCTACAAAAACTAGAGAAGAACCCCATCTCTAAAATTACAAGATTAGTCAAAAAAGCCATCAAAGAAACTAATCTAGACGAAAAATTGAAAAAACACCTTGCACCTGACAGTGAAATTACCCCACGTATTTATAATGAAAGACCACTTATACAACTATGGTAGCTACAAAAAACTAGAGAAGAACCCCATCTCTAAAATTACAAGACTAGTCAAAAAAGCCATCAAAGAAACTAATCTAGACGAAAAATTGAAAAAACACCTCTCACCTGACAGTGAAATTACCCCACATATTTATAATGAAGGACCACTTATACAACAGTGGTAGCTACAAAAAACTAGAGAAGGACCCCATCTCTAAAATTACAAGACGAGTCAAAAAATCCATCAAAGAAACTAATCTAGACGAAAATTTGAAAAAACACCTTGCACCTGACAGTGAAATTACCCCACGTATTTATAATGAAGGACCACTTATACAACAGTGGTAGCTACAAAAAACTAGAGAAGAATCCCTTTAAAATTACAAGACTAGTCAATAAAGCCATCAAAGAAACTAATCTAGACAAAAAAATTGAAAAAACACCTTACCCCTGACAGTGAAATTACACTACGTATTTATAATGAAGGACCACTTATACAACAGTGGTAGCTACAAAAAACTAGAGAAGAACCCCATCTCTAAAATTACAAGACTAGTCAAAAAAGCCATCAAAGAAACTAATCTAGACAAAAATTTGAAAAAACACCTTACACCTGAGAGTGAAATTACCCCACGTATTTATAATGAAGGACCACTTATACAACAGTGGTAGCTACAAAAAACTAGAGAAGAACCCCATCTCTAAAATTACAAGACTAGTCAAAAAAGCCATCAAAGAAACTAATCTAGACGAAAAATTGAAAAAACACCTTACACTTGACAGTAAAATTACCCAACGTATTTATAATGAAGGACCACTTATACAACAGTGGTAGCTACAAAAAACTAGAGACGAACCCCATCTCTAACATTACAAGACTAGTCAAAAAAGCCATCAAAAAACTAATCTAGACGAAAATTTGAAAAAGCACCTTACACCTGACAGTGAAATTACCCCACGTATTTATAATGAAGGACCACTTATACAATAGTGGTAGCTACAAAAAACTAGAGAAGAACCCCATCTCTAAAATTACAAGACTAGACAAAAAAGCCACCAAAGAAACTAATCTAGACGAAAAATTGAAAAAACACCTTACACCTGACAGTGAAACTACCCCACATATTTATGGAGCCCCCAAAATTCATAAAACAGATGTCCCCTTGAGACCTATAGTCAATACTATAGGATCACCCACATACGAATTAGCAAAGTATGTCGCAAGAAAATTAGCTCCGCTGGTTGGTAAGACTAGTTCTTACATCAAAGACTCCAACCAATATGTTGAATTCATTAAAAATGCTAAGATAGATCCCGATGATAAAATCGTCAGTTTTGATGTAGTCCAGCTGTTCACTAAGATTCCCTTAGATGAAGCAGTACAAGTAGTGAAAGAGGTTGCAGACCCACAAACTGCAAGATTAGCTGAAATCTGTCTACGGTCCACCTTCTTCACCTTCCAAGGCGAGATCTTTGAGCAAACGTCAGGAATGGCTATGGGATCACCCCTTTCACGTATTGTAGCCAATCTCTTCATGGAAAAGTTTGAAAAGAAGACTCTTGACACCTACCTGTTAAAACCTAAGTTTTGGATCAGGTTTGTGGATGACACTAGTGTTGATTGGCCCCATGGGGAGGACGAACTTAAAAACTTTTTAAACCATCTCAATAGCATTTCCAAGGACATCAAGTTTACAATGGAGATTGAAGAGAATAATTGCATCTCTTTCCTGGACATCCTCCTCATTAGAAACAAGGATGGTTCCATAGGTCACAAAGTGTTCAAGAAAAAGGCGCATACTGATAACTATCTCCACGCAGATTCACACCACCACCCAGCTCAAAAAATGGGTGTTCTTCAAACCCTCTTCACTAGAGCATGTAGAATTTCAGATGAGAGCCACACCGAGGAAGAAATCACCTACTTAAAGAGAACATTTTCCAACCTAGGATACAATAATAAAGATATCTTCAAAGCCATTCAAAAAGCCAAATCTGGAAACAATAAAAACAAAACTAATAATTCCCCAGCCACTAGCGCCTACCTTCCGTATATTCATGGTGTAACTGACAAACTAGCCAAAATTCTCATAAAAAAGAATATCAAAACCTCATTCAAACCCTTGACAACTATTAGACAAAGAATGAAATCGGTCAAAGACAACCAAGAACAACTCCAGCAAAAAGGTGTTTATATTATCAACTGTTCCTGTGGAGAACAATATATTGGGGAAACTGGTAGGTCAGTCAGTATCAGGCTCAAAGAACATAGTGCAAATATCCGTAGGGAAAGAACCCGTTCCTCGGCCTTGGCTGAACATGCAGGTAAGACAAACCACCATATATGCCTTAAAAACACAAAAGTCATTGCAAATGAAAAACACCATTTCAAGCAAAAATTCCGAGAAGCTCTTGAGATCATAAAACACCCACATAACCTCAACAGGGATGGAGGCTTGGAAATTAGTAGGAATTGGACCTCACTCCTCACCCCCATAGATTAAAATGACCCTCCCTTTCTTCTTACCCTCTCATCTTTAGATCAAATCAGCTCCTCTCCTAACCATATAAAACTTGTTATAATTCATTAACAAGCATATAAGCTTAGAAACACAACATTAATAATACATTAACCTCCTAAATAACTAAAACTTGCAAAATTAAATAAATATAAACAAAATTACTATAAAATTACAATTAATTACATAAAAATCATTATTATAAATTATTTTAATTAAATAAAATATAATAAAAAACTTATTACATAAACAATTCACTTATACATAAAACAAATATAAATAATGTATTCAAGCAATTAATAAAAAACTATAATAATTATATTCATGTATAATAAATAAAATTAAAAAGAACTTTATAATATATCATAAAAATTATAAGAATATATTAAATATTAAAAATCAAGTTAATTCAAATCATTGGGTTGGTCAGCTCACATACTTGACATCTCACACAACCATAACCATATCTATTACTATTGTCTCTCTTCTTTATAAATCAGCCCTAATGATGAGTCTTGGTCTAGACTCGAAACATCGACAAATTAAAGATGAAAACTGTGAAATATCTAAATTTAGATTTTAAAAAACCACACCAAAGAAATCTACAACCCATTAACAGAAAAATGGCTAACCCCTAGTAATCGGCTTGCTTTAAATTTCCAATACCAGTCCAGATTTATTTATACCTCAACAATTTTTATTCCCAAAAAAATATTTTATTACTTCAAATAAAATTTTGAATTGATGTGAAAATAAAATCATTGGTATTTACTTCTGAAATCAAATGTTTGCAGTGGAAAAATAATATTCGAAAGATCAATCACATCACAATAGTAAGTCTACACCTATAATAATTTTCCTTCATTAAAATCCTCGAGAAAATTTGGGCCTAGACCCATAGAGAAAAATACACAAAAAATGCATTGTTAGAACTTGTAACTCAACCCCACTAGAAAACTTGGCCCATCAAAAATTCAACCTTCTGAAGAATTTAGCCCTATAGAAACCCTACCTCTAACACCATCAAAATGTCCCTCTCCTTTCCTCAAATGACCCCTGTGCACTCAAGATAATCAGCCCATTAGATAAATCAACCTCTCCACAACTCAACCTACTCTGTACTTCAACTACTCGACCTCTCGATTTCCTAAGCTTGGCCTCCTGGAAATACTCCCAAAATTTCCCTGCACTTTTCCTCCCATCTCTTCAGTCTAGATGAATCTTTTTCTCTAGAGAAAATTGCTTCCTCCACTTGCCTCTTCACCTCTCCCTTAGGTTTATTTTATAACTTCATTCAGCGAAATCCTTGACCCTAATATCCTAAGTGATTAACAATTGCAATTAAATCTAACCTCACTTAAGAGCAATTATTGAGATCATATCTAAGTCACTTAAATAATTTTATTATTTGTCCTTAGTACTTTGGTTCAATAGTCCACAATAATTAATTGACATTAATTATTGTACTTTTCCTAAGTTATACTTAGGAAAAAAGTTTCAAATCAAGTACTCCACAAAGCAATCACGAAAGAGGAAATCAGCCATCTCTTACATGTTAAGACACCAACCTTATGTAGAAGACCTTTTGAAGCTACTAAGAACTTCAACACTCCCTCCTTGCAAGGAAGACTTCTTCACCACCCTAACTTGTCCTTGTAAAACATGAACTTCCCTTTCACTAGAGGCTTGGTGAGAATATTTGCCACTTGCTCCTTTTTGGAAATGTATTGCTATCTCACAACACCTTTGTGGACCCTATCTCTGATGAAATGATATTTGATCTCTATATGTTTGGAGTTTTCATGAAACATGTGATTTTTACAGAGCTTAATGCAACTCTGATTATCATAGTGAATCACCGTAAGATCCAACTCAAGACCAAATAACCTTGTGAGCGTCTTGCAAAGCTATATGGCCTCACAAATCACCAAACTCTCTACCATGTACTATGCCTTTTCTTAGCTAAGTGTCGCTGGTTGTTGCTTCCTACTACACCATGAGATCATGGTTGATCCCAAACCGAAACAATATCTAGACGTGGATTTTATATCCATAGCACTCACAGTATAATCAAATTTGTGTACCCCTACAACTCTACTCCACCAACTCCAACATATCTCAATCCAAGGTCCATTGTACCGCGTAGATATCTCAACACATGCTTCATTGCCACCAAATGAACCTATCTAGACTCTACCATGAACTGTTCGAGCTACCTATACAATGTGGTATCCACCAACTCTCCCTCATAAGCACTTAGCTTCTTCAAGTTGGTGGGCATAGGTGTAGACATCGGTATACAATCCTCCATCTAAAATTTCCTTAAGATCTCAACTACATACTTTCCCTACCCTAGGAAAATCTCTCTCGGTTGTTGTCAAACCTCCAATCCCAAAATAAATGCATCAAGTCAATGTCCTTCATCTCAAACTCCAAAGAAAGGTCTTCCTTGCACATCGTTATGAGCTTCTTTGATCTCGTCAACATAGAGTACCAAGATAGGTGGTTCACCCTCAACAAGTACATATCACAAGTTGGACTCTACTTCACCCTTGGTGAAGCCCAAACCAAGAAAATATCCATCAATCCTAACATACCATGTGCGTAGATCCTGCTTTAGCCCATAAAGGGAATTCTTCAACATGCATACATGAGACTCTCTCCCATGTACCTCAAAGCCTTGAAGTTGCTCAATATACACCTCTTCCTCAATCACCCCATTGAGGAAAGTAATCTTCACATCCATCTTATGTATCCTCCACTCCATCTCTGAAGCAATAGATATGATCGCCCTAATAGATGTATATCTAGTGAGAGAAGCAATTATCTCCTCATAGTCCACCCCCTCCTTCTGGGAGAACCCTCTTGCCACGAACCTCGCTTTGTACTTTTCAACACTGCCATCAACTACATGATTGATCTTGAAGATCCATTGAAAAGTGACCATTGACTTCCCCTCAAGGCTTAACATTATGTCCCATATATCATTCTTCATTATGGAGTTATATTCCTCCACCATGGAATCCCTCCAAACCTGCTCATCTGCAGCCTCCTCGAAAGTAGAAGGCTCAGACTCACTGATGCTTCTTGTCAATGGAAAATAACTAGAAAATATCACTAGTGGTCTACTCTATTTGAAGGGGTTTCTAGGACCATCCACATGCTCCTCGACATCTCTCAAGGTTTATTCAGCTCACCTTGGCCTCCTCATAGTAGAGCTCGAAGGATATCTCTCTCATCCTCCTCATCTATAAGCTATGTCCCTATTACTAGTGTTGTTGGTCCCTACTCAACCTTAGGAGCCTCTTGCTTTTAATCCTCTACCCCTACTGGTTTCGTATCATGAGAGCTCCTAAAGGTCGTGCCCTCCTCAAATTTGACATCCCAACTAACGATGACACTCCTTCGTCCTGGAATGTAGAACATGTAGGCCTTTAACACCTCATTATAGCCCAAAAAAATGTCCTCCTTTCATGAGGGCTCCAGTTTTGTCCTCTTCTCGATAGGAATGTGGACATAAACTAGATTGCGGAAGATACAAAAATGACTTACCTATGGTCTCAATCCTATAAACATATCCATTGTGTATTTTACTCCAATACTCTGTGAGGACTCTTTTTCTCCAAATAAAAAGTTGTATTATGTGCCCCTACGCACAAAAATAGAGGAAAGTCTTGATCATAGATCATTGCATTCATTGCTCCCAAGTCTTGATCATAGGTCATTGCCTTCGTTGCTCCCACTATGGTCTTTTTCTTCCTTTTGACAACCCCATTCTACTAAGGGTTGTAACACACATTGAGTTCCTTCTTGATCCTTGCATCCATGCAGAAATCCTGAAACTAATTGGAGGTATTCTCATCCCTGCTATCAGATCTTAGCACTGTAATCTTCTTCCTAGTCTGGTTCTACGCAAGAGCTTTGAACTCTTGAAATCGATCGAAGACCTCACCCTCGGTCTTCATGAAGTAGATCCAAGTCTCCTTGGAATCGTAGACTATGAATATCGCAAAGTAGCCAAACTTTATGATTGATTCCACTAACACAGGACCACATATCTTAATGCACCAAGTCCAATATCCATTTGGACCTAGTCTCACTATGAGGAAACACTACCTTGGCATGCTTTCCAAGTGCACCCTTTACATGCTCCCTCTTACTCCACCCTGATATTTGGAAAACTTGTAACCATCCCCCATAACATAGGAAGAGCCCTATAGTGTAGGTGTCCCATTCGCCTATGCCAAAGCTCACTCTAGTTATCACTCTCATGTACAAAAGCCTTCACCGATGTCCTCTCAATAGCTATCAGTCGTTCTCCCTACTCCAAATTACTCGTCTCTTGTTGGGATCAACTCCTTTCGACCTAACAATGACTTCACCTCTTGTGAAGCTAACCTCTAGTCCTATGTCCTCCATGGCCAAAACTAATAGGAGATTCTTTTCCAACCCAATAGAAACATCACTTGATCCACCTCCATGATACCCCATGATTCCATCTAAAACTCAATGATGGAAATTCCCTTTATTGTATCTTTTGTGTTGTCTCCAAGCTCCACACGTAGGTCTCTAGGCCCTTTGGCCATGTTGGTGAAAATATATCGAGATCTTGTCATGTGACAAGATGCTCCATTACTCATAAACCACACCCTATCATCATGGTGACAAAAAGGCATGATGCCAAGGCAAAGTTCTTGTTTAAATTCTCGTCCAACTAATCCATTTGTGTTGTGATTGTTGTAGAGGCATTTACCTTTCCCTTCTTCCTATTTGGACATTGTCCAACAAGATGACTAGACTTATGACATTCAAAGCATTTTAATTTGCTCATGTCCTTCTCTTTTTTACTTTATGAATATTTTCCTCCACCATGGTTCTTCTTGGTCTTCCCCTTTCTCTTCTTCACTTGCACAACAAGAGCATGTTCCTCATCCCCATCACCACTACTATGTTGTCCACTCATGATTGGACTCTCCCATATTACTTTCTGGATGAAATCATCCCACAACTGGCTCTAATCAAGAAACTATTGTCTAGCAAGGATCCCCTCCACAAAGGTGGTCCATTACGTAGTGCGACCCTTTAGGGCTACCTTCACTAGCTTCGAATCACTAATTGGTTCTCCCCCCTTGATATCTCATCACAAGCCTACTAGATCTTGGTGATATATGAGGTTATGGTCTCTGAAATTCTCATTTGGATGTTGTTCAACTTCTCCTGCAACACTGTTGAGAAATGGCAACAAAAAATTTCAGTTTGAATTTGTCCTTGAATTGAAACTTAGGATTAAAATAGAATTCTATTCTCATAGAAACTTGTAAATATTTAATTAAGTTTAATTAGCTTAGGAATTTCAAGTTGGAAGTCTTTTGGAAGTCAAGTAAGTGTTCTCCCTAAATTTTGGTGGTCCAGTATGAGTTGAGATTGAGTTGTAATTAGATAACTCAGTTTACTGAGTTATAGACAGTTAAACTAGTCCTAATTGTTTGTTGAACTAGTAGAGGATTAACATTCAATTAGTGTGCTGGTGCATCCATGGGTGCTACTTAAGATAACTGAAGATTCACTCATCGGAAACTCGTGCATGTCAATTCTAAGAAAGACCCAGTTGAGACTATAGTGCAGGGACAATGTACTATCAGTTGTATGATTTAATGAGTTGTATAGATCATGCATGCAATCAGGAAGAGGACCTAGATTGGATTGCACAGTTTTGGAAGCACTAGATTCCCATTAATATGGGCTATTCATCCTTGGAATTGCGCAAGGAAATGGGGGCTTGGCAAGTAGTGGAAATTAGGTAAGTGTTGGCTAAGAGAGAGCTTGTGAGGCAGAGAGTTGAGCATACTTGTGCGAATTGTTCTAGTGAGAACAAGCTTTGTATCTTCACTCATAGTTATGATTAATGCAATACAAATAGGCGGAGTTTTGAGCAGTGGCTTTCCCCTGTAAAACTTATTATGTTATGTGCCATTGATTTGTCTTCTTCTTGTTCACATTGTTTTCATCAATCTATTAACTTTCGTTGGTAGAAAGTAGAAGTAGATTCTTGTATCTTGTTTTAGTAGATTACATGAGCTTGTGAATCTACAGGAAAATATACATGGTGTCGGAGCTGAAGACAGTATACTAGAGAATATTTCGAAGTTTTGAGTTTTGGGTTACATGTGAAATTTGAATTTGCAATACATACTTCAGGATCGGTAGATGGCGTTCTACGATTTGCAGCTTGAGTATGCCTTGGAAGGCAACTCAAATTATATAGTCCGGAAGGACAAATGGAGGTTGTGCTGGAGGATAATGGCTTGAAGGAATTCGTTAATCAAGACATTACTAAGCCAGCAGCATTGGATGCATAGAATTTGGCCAAATGGAAGAAGTGTGTGGTAAAGACGAGGTGGATAATCCTTGAGGTAGTTTGAGACCACATTGTCTTGAGTCTCCATGGCAAGGAAACAATGTATGCTATGTGGAAAGCATTGACAAAATTGTATCAGAACAGCAGTGACCAAAGGATATTGGCATTGAAGGACAAACTGCGAAAAATCAAAATGGAGAAAGGCGAGACTATTCCAAAATACTTGACCAAGTTCAATCAATGTTGTGATGAACTTGGAAGTGTTGGAATCATGGTTTTCGAGGATTATATGGTGAGTCTTGCTCTTCTGGGACTCCCAAAGAGTTGTCATAGTTATCAAGACTCTGTCAATGGTCGGGAGAAGCTACCAGATTGGGAACGACTGTGGTCAAATTTCATGCAGGAGGAGATCAAAAGGAACACTAGGGATGGCTCTTCATCAAAGACTGAAGATGAAGAGAATTGTGCCTTAGCGATTAAGGCAAAGAAGGGGAAAGGGAAATCTTCCAATTCCAAATTGGATTCTTGTCATGGAGACAAGAAGAAAGACATGGTGAAAGTGAAATTATTTCATTGTCATGAGTTGGGACACTTTGCTACAAATTCTCTGCTCAATAAGTCCAAGAAGAAGTCCTCAGGCGGAGCGGCGGGTGAGGCTTTGGCCTCTCAATTCGAATTGGAATTTTACCTCATTGCATGCATGGTGTCATCAATGATGGGAAGTGTATGGTACTTAGACAGTGGAGATTCATTCCACATGACTAGCGACAAGGAGTTATTCAGTGACCTGTAGGAGAAAGATCTTCAGATGCATATCGATATGGGTGACGATGGGAGATATAGTGCTACTCGATTGGGCACGATTACTTTTTAGAGGGAGCATGGGGCTCCACTCACCTTGAAGAATGTTATGTATGTGCCTGAGCTGAAGAAGAACTTGGTATTTGTTGCCACGCTTAAGGACAGAGGCTATGATGTGATCTTCTCGAAAGGAAAGGCATTCCTTCGACACATAGCCACGGGTCAAGTAAAGAAGATAGGGATTCGAGTTAAGAATCTCTATAAGTTGGAGGTAGAGGATTGTGTTGCTTTGAGCACAAAAGTAGAGATGGTGTAGAGCCAAGACGTTGGCAAGTTGTGGCACAGGTGATTGGATCACTTGCATCATGAGGCTTTGAAGATCATGCAACAGATATCTACTGGTTTTCCCAAAGGTACTCTAGAGCAAGTTGATACTTTGGGTGGGTGTACTTTGGGTAAATACACCAAGTCCTGTCACTAGATTTATGGCCCATGGCTTTTCAGAGGTAGAGGGGATTGAGTATGATGAGACCTTTGCTCCTGTTTCAAGGTACTCGCCGATCAGATCTATATTGGCACTATCAGTGCAGATGGGTTGGAAGATATATCAGATGGATGTGAAGACAACCTTCCTTAATGGCATGATTAAGGAAGACGTGTACATAGAGCAGCCTAAAGGTTTTGAAACCTTCGACTGTAAGTCTCATGTGTGACGGCTCAAGAGAGAGTTGTATGGGTTGAAGCAAGCACCTCATGCTTGGTACACCAAGATAGATATCTACTTCACCAGGTCGGGCTTCACGAAGAGTGAAGCGGATGCAAATCTGTACCACATAGTGGTGGAAGGTAAATTGTTGATCATTGTACTTTATGTTGATGATATCATTCTGACAGGTGATGATTAGCTAATCAAACCTTGCAAGGAGGACCTTGCAAGAGAGTTTGAGATGAAGCACTTGGGGCTTATGCATACTTTCTAGGCATGGAAGTATGGCAGGGTGATGGGGAGTTGTTTTTGTCTCAAGGCAAGTATGCCAACGAGATACTTAGGAGGTTCTGCATTGAGAGATGCAAGCATATGGAAATTCCTCTAGCTGGTAACTGGAGGAAGGAGGATGCTACTTCGAGAGAGGTAGTGGAAGCTATTGTTTACAGGTAGCTGGTGGGTTCACTCATGTATTTAGTGAACACACAATCAGATATGTGTTATGCAGTTAACCAACTTAGTCAAGCAATGGTTAGGCCTACCAAGTTGTATTGGAAGGTAGAAAATCATGTGTTGAGATACCTCAAGGGAACTACTTTGTACGGATTATGGTACAGACAGACAGAGGAAGTGAAGCTTCAAGGCTTCACAGATATAGGTTGGGCGGGCAGTCCATTCAACCAAAAAAGCACATCAGGAAGGATTTTCAATATTGGGTCAGCGACAATTTCTTGGTAAAGCAGGAAACAAAGATCGGTTGCACTCAGTTCGGCAAAGGCAGAGTACATGGCTGCAAATCAGGTAGCATGTGAAGCCATCTGGATGAGGAAGATCCTAGTTGGTCTATTTGGTCAGCAAATGGATCTGACGGTTATTTAATGTGATAATCAGAGTTGTATCAAACTCTCTGAAAAATCTAGTTTTTCATGATAGGTCCAAGCACATTGATATATGATATCATCATCTACGGGGTTGTGTATTGAGGCGGATTATGTTGTTGGAGTATGTTCCCTTGGAGGAGCAAGATGTTGACATTTTGACAAAAGCATTATCGAGATGTAAATTCGAGTCTCATAGAGACAAGATCGGGGTAGTTGATAATCCCTTTCTTGTTGAGAGGGAGTGTTGAGAAATGGCAAAAAGAAATTCCAGTTTAAATTTGTCCTTGAATTTAAACTAAGAATTAAAATAGAATTATATTCTCATAGCAACTTGTAAATAGTTAATTAAGTTTAATTATCTTAGGAATTTCGAGTTGGAAGCATTTTGGAAGTCATGTAAGTGTTCTCCCTAAATTTTAGGGGTCCAGTATGAGTTTAGATTGAGTTGTAATTAGATAACTCAGTTTACTAAGTTATAGACAATTAAACTAGTTCTAACTGTTTGTTGAACTAGTAGAGGATTAGCAGTCAGTTAGTGCACTAGTGCATCCACAAGTGCTACTCCAGATAACTGAAGATTCACTCATCAGAAACTCATGCATGTCATTTCTGAGAAAGACCCAGTTGATACTAGAGTGCAGGGACAATGTACTATCAGTTGTATGATTTACTGAGTTGTATAGCTCATGCATGTAGTCAGGAAGAGGACCTAGATTCGATTGCGCAGTTTTGGAAGCATTAGATTCCCATTAATATGGGTTATTCAACCTAGGAATTGCGCAAGGAAATAGGGGCTTGGAAAGTAGTGTAAATTGGCTAAGTGTTGGCTAAGAGAGGGCTTGTGAGGCAGAGAGTTGAACATACTTGTGTGGAATTGTTCTAGTGAGAACAAGCTTTGTATCTTCACTCATATTTCTGATTAATGCAATACAGATAGGCGGGGTTTTGAGTAATGGATTTCCCCAGAAAAACTTATTGTGTTATGTGCCATTGATTTGTCTTCTTCTTATTCATATTGTTTTCATCGATCTATTGGCTTCCGCTGGTTGAAAGTAGAAGTAGATTCTTGTCTCTTGTTTTAGTAGATTACATGAGCTTGTGAATATACAGGAAAATATGCAAAAACCATTATCAAATTCTCACTTTTTACTCAGATAAAGATTGGTTAAGGTTTCCCCCATCTTAGGTGTTGTGTCCTTCCTTGTTATGCGAGGAATTATATTATTCCTCTCATCGAAAATAATACCCATTTGTTATAGACATTTTTGTGCCTTACAGCTATAAGCATGAAATGTCCATAATCCAAGGGATCCAAATTCCCTAAAGATGTTTTTACCGCTCCTAAAGGAACAAGGTCAACCAATGACAGCTTCTCCCAGAAGTTCTCCACCAGAAACTACTCAGAACTAGTCAAATCAAGATCAATTCAGAAGCTCCACTAGCTGCCTGCGTTGCAAAGCACCCAAATACACTGGCTAGGTGCGTTGCAACGCACTTGAATTCATTACCCAGGTGCGTTGAGCGGGAAATGACAAGTGGCAGAGTCATTCAACGAGGTGGAAAGACCATGGAAGCTTCCAGAATCTTCTCCAATGACACTTGCCTCACTGAATTCAACCAAGTGATGAGTAAGAGGCTCTCAGTCTCCAAGTGGAAGCAAGAACTGACAGAGAGAAGCCACAAGTCAAAACATAAGCTGACTCATCCTCTCTGCTTACATCTATATATGGATCCCTCATCCCACAGATCCAGGAGGCTGGAATTTTGTACTTTGCAGAGAATTGCTGTTGGTTTGAGATTGAGATTAGTACATTGGGTGATTTATGCTTTGTTGGAGGAGAGGAAGGGATTCCTTTGCTGGGAGGTAGATGCTGGATCGGGACTCACTTGGTTGTATCTCCTCTTGGACTTTCTTATCATATCAAGAAAATTATTTGAGTTTCTCCTGCATGCTTGTATATCAGTGATGCTTTGTTATATTTGCATGTTTAGCTTAATCTGATCCTGAGCTTTTTATGAATGTATATCTATATCTTCGTGTAGTTTCTCTCTCTTGTGATCTTGCAGGAATTCGGTGAAGCTGGGCCAGCAAGGGAGCAGGGAGCAGGGAGCTATTGAAGAGAGGAGCGATTGGATCAACAAACTAGCAAAAGACATAGGTTAGTTACATCCTTTCTCCTCATTTACGTTTCATAAAGAAGAATACTCAAGTAGTTTTCCTTGTTTGTTGCTAAGGCACTATCACACCTTAGAGTGGGATAGGGGCGTTCTGAATAGATACTTTTCCCAACAACAAATTGGCGACTCCGCTGGGGATCGTATCTAGTTAGTTTATTTGTGTTTCTATTGTTGTTCTTCTCATAAACTTAAGAGTGTTGAATCGAACTGCATTTGCCATTTACAAATGCAAAGTAGAGAGCTGCTACTCTAGTCCATTCACTGGGCCTGTTTATGATCTGAACAGCTGATCCACAAATTCTCTAACTGCCCTTTGTGATAGCTCTTAGTCCTCCTTTAAATCATCCTTCTAATTGTACCTTATTGATAGCTTTTATCCGGCCAAAAACCTTAGATCAAACTGCAAACTGTGACCCAGAACCTGGAGACAATTCTCGTTTCTGCTTCAGCGCAGGCTCTGTGAAGAGACTCTGCATTTCAACGCAGGTCCCGAGAGGGCTACCTGCGCTGCAATTCAGTTTCTCTGTGCAACAGGTGCGCTGATCAGCCTTTGCCCTGTGCAGCTGTGGTTCTTTGCATCCTTGTGTTCAGTTTTATCTCTGTTTTTTGCAGCCTGTTATCAGTGTGTGTACCTATCTGAAAACCCCTTTTCTCTGCCTTAATTCCGCCTCAGTTGTATAAAAGAAACTGTATTTGTTTTTGTGTATTTGTTACATCATTTGCAGTTTCCCATTACAAAAGTAAACTAGTCATACTGTCGCCTTTAGATCTAGACCTGTCGTAAGTGTCGTTTTGATCTTAGGAGTAAATTTGTTTGTTGTTGATAGTTGATTGTGCTTTTATTTTTGTCTTTTGGTTTGAATTTGTGAATTTCTAGTGTCGAAACAAGTGTTTACTTCAAAATCATAAAGTGTCGTAATCGTCTTTTTTATTTCAAAAAGAAACTTGTTTGTGTTTTCACTTGAAATCGAATTCAAATTTGTACAACAACTTTCTTTTTAGGCATCAATATTAAGAAAGTGAAAACAAATACATGCACATGTGCATTTGCATATTGATAGTTTGTATGGTTTGATTTAGGAAAAGTGCATTTACAGTGTGCTCTATGCTCTTTGAGAAAAGATTGTGTCTTTCTTTTCCCCTTGTAGCTAGGATTTTCATTGTTGAAAAGAGATAAAAGCTTGCTTATCATCTTTAGACTGCATTTAGGAATTGTATCTACATCTCGTGGTGATCCAAAAAGGCAAACTTCTAAGAAAGATCAACCTAAAATAAATTGAATGAACTTAACAACGCTTTGTAACTTAACGCACAACATAGAGGTCTAGGCTAGAGACGTGTTCCGGCGTCGTAAAACCTGGTTACTGTCGACCTCACTGATGGTTGGGTGATTCCTCCTGAGAGACGAAAAGTGCCAGTACGGATTGTGCTCCCACGTACCGTCGAGTATATATTGGGAGACCCCTATAGGCATAAAACCTTTATCCATAGGAAGCCGTGTCGGCCGCCCTACTGATCGCAATGCACTGAACACAGCATTCGGGAAGATTGACCGCCCATACCTTAAAAAGTATTCTGTGGTTTTGCGATTGGTTTGGCACACCCTCTGCCTAGAACTCCAGAGCAGTCCCTTTCGTTCCTTTTCAGACTCCTTAATGGAAAAGGTCCATCTGAGCACTTGTCACTTCAGGCTCATTAAAAATCGAAGGAGACTAGAGTCATCTTTTGCTTTTTCTCGACTCTTTAAAATTGAAAAAGCAAGTTGTGTCCAAGCGTCATTAAAATTTATTTTAAACGGAATATTCATACCCTTTTTCCTGCGTTGATCTTTAGGTTGAGAAAATGGAGCCTACCAACCAAGGAATTCCCCTTGGTGGAAATCCTAGTCCCTTCTCCTCTAGGGGAGATGTTGGTGTGCCCCATATGGCCACATTGTCGCTTCCAGGACTGACAATTGGCTTGCCGGTCTGGCTCTTCTCAACCAATGTCGTTCAGAACACCACTATTCCTGAACAGTCGAATCAGCAGTTAGACCAGTCCAGAGTTACCCACCAGCCTTCTACTTCCTCTAATTCTTCCTCTCCTCCTTCCTCTTCGCTTGACGGGACTGGTAAAGCTAAAAACCAAGTTCCTAAGGAAAAGAAGGAAAAGAAGAAGAAAGAGAAGAAGAAGAAGGAGCCAAAAGCGACTGGGGGCAAACGAGTGTCGTCTAACGAAAATCCACACACTGCACTGACCAGGCCTAAATCGCCATGTGTCATTTGCAAGGGAGACCACTTTCATAGAGATTGTCCCTGCATCCCTCGGATACTAAGGGACTGGTCTCCCCGTTTGCACAATCCAATGGCATCAACCTCGGTTGCCATGTTGAAAGCAAACCGTCAACTAGCGAAAGTGAAGTCCCAGGACAAAAAGGGAGAGCTAGACCTCCCTGTAAACTGTGCGAAGGCAATCACGCCATCCACCGTTGTCCCTTCTTAGACGAAGCTAAAAGAGTTTTGGATGATCGTCCTGTTTCACCGTTACAACTTCCTCCTGGATATAAAAAACTCTTGCCAAGTCCTTCGTTAGTTGAAAATCCAGCTGGCCTGCTCAAGTGGTCAGCTGTGTTAGTGTCAGTCTTTCCAGCCTTCCTCCAGTGATCAAATATGCTCTTACAAAGTGGTCTCAGAGTGTCAAGGTCAAATTTTGTCATTTCAGTGAGTCTTCAAGCAAAATTTGGTCACTAGGCATTAGGTCTAGGCTTTTCCCAAATGTCAGTCCATGTCATCATTCAGCTGAGCCTATCATCATTCAGAGGGTTGTCATTATCATGTCAGTGTCTAATAGTCTTTTTACAACTTATTCATGCTTCAGTTGTGCCTAGGCAAGGTCATTTCCCTCTCCTAGGGTTTTGAAGGCAATTTCTCTTGGGCGGCTAAATAATCAGCAAAACTCATATCCTGATGTTCATACACCTTCCCCTATCCTTAAATTTCCTTATAAAACACTTCCCATCCCTTAGATCCGCCAAATTCCTCATTTTTCCACAAACCCTAGTTTCTAGCTACAACCTGGCAATTTTCTAGGTTGGGACTGTTTTTTGCCCTTTTGGACCCCTTCCCCTTACTCAATCACTGAGATTCCACTTTCCCCTGCTTCCTAACATCCCTCCTCACTCCCAAAAATTTCCTCAAGAATTTAGAAGCCCCCTATCCCCTTCATTTCGCTTCATTTCGACAGAATTCCTTGTTTCACACATCGGGACAAGTCGCACTCAAATGATGTTTTAGAGCAATCAAAGATGAATTTTGGAAAACTGATAGAGGTTTTTGTCCATAACATGCCAAAGAATAAAAACCTCCTTCACTTTTTTCACAGGTGTCATGGTTTTAGAGAAATGCCAAAATTACAATCGCCGAATCCAAGGAGTTTGGCCAAGGCACAAAAACGGAAGAAGAAGACCAACCCACTCCGCATCTTGGCTGAGGCTTCTCTCACCCATCATGACACTCATTAGCCTCATCACAAGACCAAGCACAAAAAGTTTTGGAAGTTTTGGCATTTTTGGGAAATTTACAGGTTTTGGCTTCTCAAGGGGTCTCACCCCCGGTGAGACCCTTTGTCCTCGTAGCTCCGTTTTGCGAAAACTCAGAATTGATGGATTTTTCATGCAAAGTTACACATGCCTATGGATTAGCTTGAGTTTTCATGGTGTTTTGGGTCTCCAAAAGGTCAAAATACAGCCAAATTTTGACTTTCTGCCCCTTTTTTGAGCTGCAGAAGTAGTCTTGGGAGAATTGACTTTTGACTGGTCAAATGACCTCCAAATCCAAAAATTCCGGTTGAGTTGGAAATTATACTCAGAGACCTTTCCAACGAGCTATCCTGCACCTCATTCTGACATCGGGAAGGCCTCCAAACAGGGCTTCAAAGTGCACGACCCCTTCAGCTGGATGTGCGCGACCCCTTGGGAAATGTTTGCCAGATTTGACCAGTTCAGCCCAGAATTTACAGTTCAGCTCCAGTTTGACTTGCTGAGGTCGATGGTGGTCCTTTTGATTTTACTTGTGGCACTTTTTAGATACTTTTACTATTGTTTTACTCTTCTAGAAGTTTTCCTCATGTAAAAGAGTAAAATTGACTGTATGAACTGGTTTCCAAGTTTTTAGAGGCAAGTGGTTTTGACTGCCTATTTTGTAGTGCTTAGTTTAGGAGTTGTTCAAACAGCTCCTAGGATGGTGAGATCGACCCCTAGAGGTGGGGAAGAGGTTAGATCATCTATATTATGTACTTTCATGCTCATTTTCATGGTTGGACTCTTGAGGGAGAAGCTCCTATTGTATATTTTACTTGTATCTCTGCAATTTGAGGAAAAGGAAGACCAGGGTTTTGCAGACATCATTGGGATTCTTGTGGACTCTTGTGTTGATGGTGTGTTCTCTTATTGTAATTTTAAGTGTGTTTATGTGTTCCATCTCTTTCTTTACTGCAGCTTATTAAACAAATGAAGTGATAAAGTTTGAATTCATGCTTGCCATGCTCAGCTTTCAAATTTGTTTAATGTTTATGTTTTCCACTGTCTAGAGAGGATTCAAAGTCATTGTTTGCCCTCTTTAGCTTCTCTTTTTTCTTCCTTGATCATCCATCTCAGCTAAAGGCATCAGCACAAACTCCTACCTCGCCCCAAAGACCCACCTGCAAAACCTGAGCTCAATCCCCGCACCCTGAATTGCACTCCCTCCAATTGCCACCAAAAACCCCAAAAACTTTAAATCAACCTTTTAATCAGTTTACTAGCCTAATATCAGTGTTACCTTTGATTGGTCATCTCATCCCATTGAAAATTTGCCGAGATAGACCGGAGAGCGCCTTCTCATACCCCGTAGGGCTAGCTACGAGGTGAAATGGTTTGATGTAGCTTTGAGATTTGCCTTCTTAGCCTGAGGTGAGATTTCAAACGCTAACAAGCTGAAGCGCCGATCATTGAAGATGAACCAGCTGAATCCATACCCGACGAAAGTCAAAAGGTCGAGGCAGCAGTTGACCCGGTCTTGCCTTTAGAGGTTTTATCTTCGAATGATACGGTCACTGAAGAGGATAAAGATGACACCATCCAAATTCTCTTCATCAACGCAGACTCCGACGAACACGGGGGCAACCTACCCATTCCTTTATCGCAGGAAGAAAGTTCGTCAGAGCCGTACCCGGCCGTCTACTCAGTCCCACCTCCAAGCAACCTAGTTGTCTCCTTCCACTGGAATCAACTAGGCAGACCCCGTTTACCAGCAAGCATACCATTCAGAATTATCGTCCAAATATATAGAATGGTCATGGCTGGTACCATCATAGATGAGGGGGCTTCTATGAGTATCCTTTCCTCTACTGCTTGGAAAGCGCTTGGTTCGCCATCGCTTTTGCCTGAAATGAGAAATCTGACAGGCTTTGATAAAGGAACCAGTCGACCTTTAGGGATCCTCCCCAATGTGCCCATAACATTGAAAGGGAAGACCATTCAAATGAACATGATGGTCGTTCAAGGACCCTTGGATTATAACCTACTCCTTGGACGAGACTATATATATTGCATGGGAGCCATCGTCTCCTCACTCTTTAGAGTAATGTGTTTTCCGCACGAAGGAAGAGTGGTCAAGCTCGTGGACCAGCTTTCATTTCTCCGATCACGCATCGCAAATAGTCATATACCATCCCTAAATGGTCTCTTGACGCAAGAAATGTCTCAACCCATGGTCCGTCCTCCCGATGAGCGCGAGTAATTCGAAGGGATATGACTGGAACCCAGGGGGCATGCGTCCTGGTCTGCTTCGGCAGGAAAACTTCGGGTATAGGGTAGGTTTCCGCGGGAGAATATGACTAGTCTATACCCCGTCCGTGATTGAGATAGGGGTTATTCTAGAATAAGATTCTTTTGTCAAAGTTATGTGAGTTGGCGGGCTTCGTCTCTCACCTTTGTTTATCACGGTAGACATCGCCGAAGAAGTGTTTTGTTTGAAAGATTAACAGAACAATCTTTGGGTGACCTGAAAGAGGTAGGCCTCTCTCGGTAAAACAATTGTTTTGGCAGAAGTGAAGTAGAGGTAACCTTGAAACTCTGTTTTATACCTGGGGGCATGCAAACCTTTTGGAGTGCAAGCAAGTAGCGGCTATTTATTTTTTAAAATTTTTAGGTCCTCCCTTTAAACCCATAGGTCTAACCCTTTAAACTCATAGGATTAGTCGTTTCTGAACTTGCATAACGAAAGGATGCGGGGCATAGCTTTGTAAGGCGCAAGCTCCATAAAAAATGGCATCTTACATGAGACATTCTTATCATATGACTGGATTATCGAGCAGTTTTAGCACATAGTTCATGCTCGTTAAAAAATAAACATAAGATCGAGCAAGTGTTTCAACCCGCGTTTAAGCTCGTTAAAAAATGAACTATCCTCCGATAAATAACCACCGTGAATGTAACATTATCACCCATTAAAGCCTTGGTCGTGTTTGCACCGTCACCTCCACTTTTCCATTGGCCGATCATTCACCTCCATTTGATTGTTTACCCATTTTGAGGAACAGCTGCGAAGAGTGATTTCACTAGCCATCCTTATGACACTGTCGTGCTTGGAAAATTCCAACCCTTACCTGGAATCAGCTGCTACCCATTTTATCACTCGTTCCTCAAAAGACGAGTCTTCTTTAAGCTCTTTTCATTTGACTCATAAAATATGAAAAGATTGCCGAGTTTTGGCCTTCCAGCTCGTTAAAGCGACAGGAAGAGCTATCCCTCCTCTAGATTTTAATCTTTTTGGACCTGAGGGATTATTGCACAAAAAGATCGAGCGCTTGTTTTGTTCGGCTCGTTAAAACTATCGAAAATTCATCCCTTCTGTATTGTTTTATAATTTTTCGGACTTAAGGGATTAGATGACAAAAAAGGAACTCTGGAGTTAACTTTACGTACCTTTTCAGACTCTCTAAAAATGAAAAGGACCGAGTTATCTTTTTCGTTAGACACGTTAAAAATATTAATAGCGACAAACTTGTCTTTAGACGAGAACGAGTTTCACTATCGCTAGGCTCGTTAAAACATAGCGATGGGTTTGCCCGAAGGGCAAATTATAGAACAAGCATATGTTATCCTCCTCAAGCTTGACAAAAATAAAGAGGTACTGATCAGCAATGACTGGGGAAAAATTGGGAAGAAACTCAAAGAACCTTTATTGGTAGCAAGTCGCTCTTGAACATGACACTTCCACTCCGTGCCTGAGTCGGGTTGGGTTGTTTCATTCACCGGTCACATCACCATGGTCTCGCCATACCATCCACCTTTGGGGTAAATGCTACCAATCCATCACATAAGTGTCGCCGATATGTTCAAGAGAAGTCATCCAGAGAAGTCAACCGTGTCCCATCCACTACCATACATTATACTTCATTCTCTCATGACCGCCACCCTGAACCATATATCATCAGATCGTTTTCACCTCCATCAAAATCATTTGCTTCATTCCGTGTCATTGATGTGGGATACATTAAGGCCCTCCTTTGACGGATCGCTTCTTGTCGACATCAGCTCATTATCCAAGAAGTTGATCTAGGAACACCCCCTTGAGTACTTTGAAGCTTGCATGCCTCAATGGCAAGTTTCTCACTTCCGGCGACAGGTATACATCAATGACCTTCAACCGAAAGATTTTGCGTGGTGTTCGACGCCAAGTCCTTTATTCACACCACGTGAATTGTACTGCAGTACCTTGAGGGTCATTATCATTATTGGTGATTCCTCTCGCGCTTGTTAACAGTTTACATCATTGACTGGTAATCAAGCGATGTCTTTCCATGTTCGACTTCAAAACATTTCTCACATGGATCGACTTGTACTTAGAGTGAAGATCGGACGAGATTGAAGACCCCGGATCTAATTTCATCCATCCGGGATGCGATATATATTCAGGAAAAATAAAGACATTGACATGTACAGCATTGCAGAACAGATGATCATCCTACCAAAAGGATGATGATTTCATCAGAATCATCAGTCTACCATCAGACGATTGTCTGTCCTATGTACATAAAAATGAATTTATAAAGCTGAGCATGGGAATGCCCGCCTCAGCTAGATCGTGAAAACAGTATGAAAAATAATGTATTGTATTGTATCTTATTACAGGTCTCCTCCCAGCATTGAATGAACTTCGGATCCTCCTAATAAAGCAGTTCACCCGATAAACGGCCTCATACTTTAGGGGGCAACTGTTATAGACATTTTTGTGCCTTACAGCTATAAGCATGAAATGTCCATAATCCAAGGGATCCAAAGTCCCTAAATATGTTGTTACAGCTCCTAAAGGAACAAGGTCAACCAATGACAGCTTCTCCCAGAAGTTCTCCACCAGAAACTACTCAGAACTAGTCAAATCAGGATCCATTCAGAAGCTCCACTAGCTGCCTACGTTGCAAAGCACCCAAATACACTGGCTAGGTGCGTTGCAACGCACTTGAATGCACTACCCAGGTGCATTGAGCGGGAAATGACAAGTGGCAGAGTCATTCAACGAGGCGGAAAGACCATGGAAGCTTCCAGAATCTTCTCCAATGACACTTGCCTCACTGAATTCGACCAAGTGATGAGTAAGAGGCTCTCAGTCTCCAAGTGGAAGCAAGAACTGACAGAGAGAATCCACAAGTCAAAACATAAGCTGACTCATCCTCTCTGCTTACATCTATATATGGATCCCTCATCCCAGAGATCCAGGAGGCTGGAATTTTGTACTTTGCAGAGAATTGTTGTTGGTTTGAGATTGAGATTAGTACATTGGGTGATTTATGCTTTGTTGGAGGAGAGGAAGGGATTCCTTTGCTGGGAGGTAGATGCTGGATCGGGACTCACTTGGTTGTATCTCCTCTTGGACTTTCTTATCATATCAATAAAATTATTTGAGTTTCTCCTACATGCTTGTATATCAGTGATGCTTTGTTATATTTGCATGTTTAGCTTAATCTGATCCTGAGCTTTTTATGAATGTATATCTATATCTTCGTGTAGTTTCTCTCTCTTGTGATCTTGCAGGAATTCGGTGAAGCTGGGCCGGTAAGGGAGCAGGGAGTAGGGAGCTATTGAAGAGAGGAGCGATTGGATCAACAAACTAGCGAAAGACACAGGTTAGTTACATCCTTTCTCCTCATTTACGTTTCATAAAGAAGAATACTCAAGTAGTTTTCCTTGTTTGTTGCTAAGGCACTATCACACCTTAGAGTGGGATAGGGGCGTTCTGAATAGATACTTTTCCCAACAACACCATTGCTTTCACATCCGTTAGATTTTGCTCAACTGCTTGGGTAGGGTTGTTAGAAAATGTAACTATGTTATGTCTCCAATAATGTACTTGATTCGTTATGTAATGTACTTGTCAAAAGAATAAAGAAAATAATTTTTACTATTCTAACAATGACTTATTAAAGCATGTGTTTCATGCTTGGGTCATCATTATATTAGTCAAAGTCCCCATTGTGGACTCCTAGGATTAATATTGAGTTTATAGAGTCATTGTATATTCGAAGAGACCCTTCTTGGGCTTTCAAATCATGTAAAAAGGTTTTGTATTAAGTCAAATATGAATTATGTGTCCTTCACATCATATCGGCATAAGGACCTTCATTCGACCCACAAGAAGCCTATATATTGAAGGAGGTTGAAGTCATTTGCATCACTCACTCTCAAGGAAGTTCGATATCCCAAGAAGAGTTGGAGAAGTGTGAAGTCTGTTGCAGGGAGGACAAAAGAAGTGTGAGTTTGGAGGAGTCTCTAGAGAAGAAGAAAATTTAGTTTTTGGTGCCTCTCTCTCTCTCTTTCGCGGTCTGGGTTGGGAGATTGAAGTCTCCTAAGATTTCTCTATTTTCGGAAGTTTTTGCCTAGTCGAAGTTTCTCGAAGGGGTCAAAGTTCTTGGAGGCTGACATGGTGTGGAGGGAAAGTCTGGTCTTGGTCTAGGGAAAAGAGTCTCAAAGAATACTATTGAAAGGAATAATTATCTTGACTAGGTTTTCCCCTCGAGAGGGGGTTTTTCCCTAGCTTGTGCCTATATATTGTGTCTCTTTTTTTTGTGATCTTCATATATGTATAGTTTCTTTATGAAAAATAAGATAATAAAGAAGTAAAAGAAGCCAACACACTCACAAGTAATCATCAAGAAAAGAGAATCAAACCCTAATAATATCTTTGATTTACCAACATGGTATCAAAGCTAAGGTCAAAATAAGTCGAAGATCACTTTGTTGGCATGGATTCTCCCTCTATGGTGAACTACATAAGATTGGGTTTCAACTCTGCTAGAAGATGGATCAAGAAGATCATCTACTACTCATTCAACAAAGTCAAGAGTCAAGGATTCTTGTCTGCCCTTATAGGTTATCTCACTGATGACAATGCATGGATCATTGATAGTGGAGCATCAAGACATATGACAGGTGAAAGCAAGCAACTTCACACACTATCAAAGGAGTCATCCCCTCATGCAATGGAATTGGGTGACAACAAAAGCTATGTTGTTAGAGGCTTGGGATATACATCATTGAAGTTGGATAATGGATCGAAGCTGCATCTCAACAACATTCTCTTTGTTCCAGGTTTGAAAAAGAATTTACTTTCTATTTCTTGTTTAGAAGATAAATGGGAAAGGATTGCTTTTGTTGATGGAAAAGTATTGGTTTGGGGAAGGAACTCTAGTATTGACAAAGCTAGGGTTATTGGAGTTCGTGAATGAAGTCTTTACGATGTTATCACTCCATCTCCTCAAGCTTTGGTTCATATGGAAATAAGTCCCATTAAACTATGGCATCGAAGGTATGGCCATCTTCATTATAGGGTCATCCCTACTCGTAGTCGACTGATTCATGGTATTCTTGATATGAAGTTATATCATGAAGGTGTGTGCAAGGGATGCTCTTTGGGGAAGCATACTAGAAATACATTTCATCATAGTGAATCTAGATCTAAAGAAATATTAGATCTCATCCATTCTGATGTATGTGGGCCCATGTTTGAAAAAACACTTGGAGGACATCTCTATTATGTAACACTCATTGATGACCATTCAAGGAAGGCATGGCTCTACCCACTCAAAACTAAAGATAAAATATTTGATAAATTCAAGGAGTTCCAGGCTGAGGTGGAAACCCTAACCGAAAGGAATGTAAATACTCTAAGGTCTGAAAATGGTGGGGAATACACCTCTAAAGAGTTAATTTCATATTGTAAGGATGTAGGTATTAAGAGGGAGCTCGTTGTTCCCTACTATACCGAACAAAATGGATTGGTCGAAAGGAAGAATAGGTCAATTGAAGAAGGCATTCGAACTATGCTCCTTGATCAGGATCTATCAAATTTCTTATGGGGTGAAGCAACAATGACTGTTGTGTATGTTCAAAATAGAAGTCCTCATAAGATTCTTGATAATACTACACCCAAAGAAGCATTCACAAGAAAGAATTCGAGTGTGGATCATCTCCGCATATTTGGAAGTCCAGCATATATCCATGTTCCAAAAGAAAAGTGAAAGAAGTTGGACTCGACAAGAATCAAGGGAATATTCATTGGCTATAGTCTTTCCTCAAAAACATATAAAATTTACATAAAGGAAGCAATACACATTGAAGTAAACAGGGATGTCATATTTGATTAGAATCAAGCTTACAAGAAATCAAAGGATATTCCTATTGATTCTGATGATGAAGAAGTTCTTGTATTTGAAGAAGATGAAGCTCATCATGAGAACTCTACTACAAATGATGAAGAAGAAGGACCAACTGAGCCTATTCAATCGGTGCCTATCCCAACCACAAGTAAGAGGCTAAATTGGTTGAGAGTTAAATTAGAATATGTTGAAGGACATGAAGCTGCGAAAGGGTCCTCCAAGGAAAGTAAGAAACCAAAAAGGTATTTATGGTTACGCTGCATATATGACAAAGTTGATTGAAGTCGGACCATCTACAATTCGGGAAGTTGAGCATGAAGAGGTTTGGAAGAAAGTTATGCAAAAAGAATATCAATCCATCATGAAGAATGGAGTTTGGGAAATCATTCCTAGACCTAGTGACAAATTAGTTGTCACATCGAAGTGGATCTATAAGATCAAACATGTTGTTGATGGAAGTATAGACAAGTACAAAGCAAGGTTCGTTGCAAGGGGTTTCCCTCACAAGGAAGGCATTGACTATAAAACCTTTGCACCTTGTTGTCGCACATAATGTTTAGGCACCATGACAATAGCTCAGGTCGGGGGTTGTCACCTTGATCCCCAATCTCTCTGTTTAATTTGTATCCCAACAGTAGGCTAAGGGGGGTATACCCTATGGAAATGAAATGAAGGAGAACTAGTTGGGAACCAACCAATTCAGAGACACAGTTAATCGACCAAGAACTTGATTTTAGATTTAGAAAGACTTATAGGATTGGATTAGATTTAAACAATTAATACTAGTGCCTTATGGAGTCAACTATCTTGCTACAAAATTTAGGACCAAGTGATTGATGAACAACTGTTGCTTGGATGAATAACTATCTTATATGAAATGCAGATCCTAAAACTAATGTGAGATGCAAGAATCTTGGTTAGTTTTAGTTAAATGGCTATTTAATTTTTAACCCTTCGATCCTTTCTAAATCGAGCCTGATTCCGTAGTAAATGGAAAAGTGAAGATAAGGTGAAGCACACTAAGGTGTGATTAACGATATCTCTCCTGAAAATCTCCGGCGCTGCAGAGAGTTGTGGCTCTTAGGATTGCAAGGTCATATTTTAAGTATTATTAAAAGTAGACTTCTCAAGAAAAGATAGATGGATACCTATTTTTTCTATCAACCAAGCTTATTCTTGGAAGTAAATTTTAATTATGCAAGGCTAACCTAATATGCAAATGCATGCAATGATTAGAAGATGGAGAATGAAGTTAGATTCAAGGATTGATAGCACTTATGTTATATGCTAAAACCCTTAATTGCCAATATAAACATTAGACACTAGACTGAAAGATAAATTTCTCAGCAATATGCTATCATTGTATAATGCCTAATTAAATCACAAGCTTATCACTTCAATTTATCTAGATTTCTTTCCAATGCAATTATAGCTCAAAGAGAACAAAAACTTTTTCACAATTTAATATCAATGTCAATTATATAGATTCCTAAAAAAAATACTCAGTTTAGGAAACGAAAGATATGCAATTTACCACAGTTCCATGAAAGAGTACTTAAAAATTACTTGAAGAATTCTCAAAAGTTACCAAAACTTCAATAATTCAAGTAATTAAACCATGCTTAGAATTACTTTAATGACAAGCAATCTCAATAGATGTCAAGCATAAGAAAATGTTCAAAACTCTTAGCATGCAAAAGACTTGAGCAATTAAATTTCGAAAATTAATTACCATGAGGAAACATGAAATCCAAATGCTAAACACTTTGAAACAATTTGGAATTAAAATGATCTTTCTTAAGTGTTCCAATTCAGAAGAAAAATAAATAAATAAATAAATCTTAGTTTCCTATAGTCAAACTTTAGAAATGATTTAAATGATTTTAAATGTGTCTTGACTGTAGAGAAATTTAAAAAAAATTAACACCACAAAATTTTCCCTTTAAAAAATTTAAAGTCGCAAACCCCTAACACAAAAACCCCAAGAAGGAACTTTAGATTAAAAAAAACAAAAAAAAATTAATTATTCCTTCGACAAATTTAATGTGATAAAGTTCATGGAAGAAGAAATATTTTAAAGTGCCAAATGATTTATTAATTAATTTTCCCAAAAGGGGTCACACAAAAATTGGAAATGTGTTACAGTAAAATCTTATGAATCACATAAACTTGACATAAGATTATGAATCACATAAGCCTACATTTGAAAATAATAAATTTATTTTTTTATTTTATTTTTATGTAATTTGACCAAGTCAAAATGTTTAGATAACATAACATAACAGGACATTACAGTATCTCTTCCACACTAGGTTGGAGAATGCCTCTCGGCACAAGAATGTTACAAAATTAAAATATTTATAAAAATAAAATAAAATAAGATATTTATAAAATATTTTGATTATGAAATAAGATATGGTTTTTTGCCATGTGATGTTGATGAGTCATGGTATTATAACAAATCTTATTTACAAATTAATAATATCGAGTGTAAAGTGAGGGTGAATATCCACGGTTAAAAATCCTATTATATTCTAATTATTACGTTTTTATGTGTTTATTAACTCAATTTAAATATAGTTATAGAATTATTATTCCAATTATTTTTTTGTAAGCGTGGCATTGGTGAGGCTACATCATGGTCATGTCCAAGAATAACACCCAAATAGGGCAGTGAATTGAACCAATAAATTAACATCTAGGAGTGCCTTAAGAGTGTACTTTATCACCGCCTATCCAAGACCCCGTAGATAGAATTATTATTCTAAGTTATATCATAAGATAGATCGTAATTTATAGTGATTATTTATATGTTATACATTTTAATGTGATAAAGGGTTTAAATATGTCTCAAAAGTAATTATAATATTTGCTTTTAGATTGAATTAAAAAAATATATATATATATATATATATATAATTAAAATAAAATAAATTATAAAATATTTTGATCGTGAAATGAGTTATGGTTTTTGGGTATGTGGTATTGATAAGCCATGGTATTGGCCCATGATATTGTAACAAAGTCTATTTACAAATTAATAATATCCATGGTAAGTGGATGGTTAAAAATATTGTTATATTGTAAGTATTAAGCTTGTATGTGTTTATTAATTAAATTTAAATATGATTCCGGAATTATTATTTTAATTTATATGGAATTTTGACATAATTACTTGCTTACTAACATTACACCTACACATCTCCCCTATAATGCATTGTAGAGCACCTCTCGGCGCAATTACAACTCATGACAATATTGTCTTGGACTATGTGATTGTTCAGGGACTCACAGTGTAACATTCCCCCCTTAATCACAAGTCTGAATAATTGTACAACATTTTTAACAACAAATTTTGTCATCTTCAATTTGAAATTGTAGAACTAATCTTCGATGAATATTCTCCTAAATGTAGGTTTTAACCCTATATAGAAATTACCAGCAAACGAAATCTTCAAACATAAAAAATAAACAATGATGAAAAAAATAAAAATAAATACATAAATAAATAAATAATATATATATATATTCCCCTAGATCCCAAAACCAGGACTACCAAATTGATTTTTCCTTATGTTCCTTCCAATGTTACAAAATATATATATATATATATATATATATATATATATATATATATATATATATATATATATATATATATATATATATCAAAGCATTCATAAACCTCAATCCATTAAGCCTAGATTAGAACATAATCGTAGTTCCCTTGACCAGATCTACAAAATACCATGGGCAGAAATCCATCATGCCCAAAACCATGTGAAAAACCCATGCGCAAAACCATGGGTAGGTTTTCCCACCATCTTTGGGTCCACTCCCCATCCTTGGGTCTGCCCAACTGTTATTGGGTCCACATAAAAAGAAAATTTCCTGGCCCAGCACAACGTACAGCACGTGGGGCTCATCGTGGAAAGAATATAACACACACCCAACATTCTTCCACTTGTTGTTTTCTTTCCACATAGTGGGTCACAAGAGAGCTTAGTCATTGGTCCAGGCTTGCAACGCCCATTGTTTCTCTACACCAATACAAAATTCTCAGTGCTCACAGACTTAATTAATGCATCTGCAATATTCTTCAAATTGTCCACCTTTACTAGCAACACCTTTTTTTCCTCAACCATATCCCTCACAAATTAATATTGAACATCAATGTGCTTTGTCTTTGAATGATAAGCGGGGTTCTTTGCCAAGAAAATTGCACTTTGGTTGTCACAGTCTATCCTTATAGATCATTGTACCTATTGAAAATACTGAGAGGGGGGTGAATTAGTATTTCTTTTCAATTGTTATTATTACTAGTTTAAATTCTTTACAATTTAATCAAAAAAATGATTTTATTAAATATAGAAAAGGATTGAATACAATATCTGATAATTTTTCCAAGCACCAACTTGGATTTTGATGAGGCTCCAACATCTAAGGCTTCAACCCTATCTTATTAAGGCACCAACCTTAAATTTAGGAGCACCAACTCCAAGGAAACCAATCCTTTCAGTTCTAAGGCACCAACCCCAAGGGCTCTGACCCTATACTTTTACTTTGTCAAGAAATGTTTGATTGTATTACACTACTCCCAAGGTCTTCTTCACTAAGCCCTTGTCCTTTGTAGTCTTTGTAACAGGTCGCGGTCTGTGCTACAAATTTATTTCAGGTCCGAGCCTTCCAAGATTAACCCAGTCAAAAGATTTTGTTTTCCCGTTCGGTCTTCGACTTCCTTCTTCGCTTGACCTTTGCCTTCCACTGGACCATCGGCTTCCTCTGTTTCTTCAAGTTCGCGATTTGTGAACTGTCTCACCTTCTCTATGATGGATGCCCGAAATCAGTCCTTGAGGTGAGGTGTTTAGCTTGTATTTATATGGGTTTCATCAATACCCAAAGGAAACATTCATTTGGAAGGAGAAGCCGACTTATTGCATATTACAAAATATATCGTAAACTTGTTTATTTTTGGAAATCTCATAGGAGAAGGTCGTTACCCACATGAGGTCCCACATCCACGTCATCACCTTAATCGCAATCGCAACTTCATGGAAATCAGAGGTTTCACAAGGTGCACATGTTCTGTCTTGCGATATAGCCGATGCCCCTACTACCGACGGAGTGGATGCGATATGATATTAAATCATGTTATAATGGTGCAGCGGGTCCGTAATAATATCATGATCGAAGGTTTTACCGTGACAACCCTATAAGACTTGTGATATGGCAGATGTGATGTTATATTAGGGTTGTTACTATAAACTGTTTGGGTCCACATGTATTATCGCAATTTCATTTTTAGTGTGATATTCGTTTAAGACTGGTGATATGACTTCCGACAAGGCGAACGTGATATTACATTAGGGCGTGTTCTATTGGAGCAGTCGGGTCTATAGCTCAAATCGCAATCGTAGATTTTAATGTGAAACATAGTAAAGTCATATTTATATTAACTCCAATGCACTCTGGTCTTTTGTTAAAAAAGGTTTTATTACATGCGTTTTAAATGGTTTCCATGGTTTAATACTCAGATGTTCCTTAGCTTCTCCGATATCTTAACTCCTCTGATATGTTGATTGTTCTTCCCTTTTGGCTTTTTCTTTTGGGCATATGTGATAGGTCAATAAAGAAACAAATTGTAACAGAATCCACAGTGTTCCTCCGCCGCAACACTCCTCCATTGTTTTCTTTGACTCTTACTCTTGGCTTGGTTTTCCTGTGGCTTCTCTTGCTCTGATAGCTCTTGTTCTTGATTTCCAATGACTTCCCTGATGGATTTCCTCCTTGGCTTCTTACTCTTGTTACTTCATTGATCTGCTATGCTTCTCCATGGCTTCGCATCATCATTTAGTATTCCAAAATATTTCCATATTGACATCAATGACAATCTAGATCAACAATCTCCCCCTTTGTCATTGATGGCAATATTCTTCTTCTCTCCCCCTTTGACATCAATGGCAAAGGAGTGCACAGGGACTCCCCCTATCGAATTGCTCCCCCTGTCATGTGGCATCTTAAGAATCGGTTTAGTGTGATTCTAGAGCAATAACCCCCATCTTTTGACGAACATGTTCAAATGCTTCTCGAGGAAGAGGTTTGGTGAAAATATACCAATATGTTCCTTAGTATTGATATATTCCAACTTGATGTTTTGTTCAGCCACCTGTTCACAGAGAAAATGATACTTGATTGGTATATATTTGGTCTTTGAGTGCATCACTGGATTTTTACTGAGACTGATAGCACTTGTGTTGTAACAATAGACGGTAATTGGTTGTTTAGTTTCTATGTTGACATCCTTCAAAGTTTCCTTCATCCATAGTATTTGTGTACAACAGTCAGTTGCGGCTATATATATGGCTTCAGCTATAGAGAGAGATATAGATGATTTTTTTTTGTTGAGCCAAGATACCAGGCAATCTCCCATAAAAAATGCATTTCCACTAGTGCTTTTACGATCATCCACGCTTCCAGCCCAATCAACATCGGTATAAGTTGTCACTGTAAGATTTGTGCTTTTGGGATACCAAAGACCAAAGTCGGGAGTTCCTTTCAAGTATCTGAGAATTCTTTTCACAACCAACAAATGGGATTTCTTAGGAGTTGATTGAAATATTCCCACCATTCCTACTTCTTGCATAATGTCAGGTCTTGTAGCCGTTAAGTATAAGAGAGCTCCAATTATTGACCTGTAAAGAGTTGCATCTACCGGGGGAATTCATCATCTTTGCTTAATTTCCGGCTTGTGGTCATTGGTGTGCTCATAGATGCACATTCTTCCATTCCATATGTTTTAAGCATGTCTTTAAGATATTTTGTTTGAGAAATGAACATACCTGTTGTGATTTGTGATACTTACAGTCCAAGGAAGAAGGATAGCTCACCAATCATCGACATTTCGAATTCCTTTGACATATTTTAAGCAAACTCATGGCTCATTTCATCATTATTGCTAGCAAAAATCAGATCATCAACATATACAAGATTGATTAGTAATTTATCCTTATCCATATTCATGTAGAGATTACTTCCTCCCACCCCCTTTTTGAAGTTTTGTTGTTGTAGATAGTGATCCAATCTTGCTCACCATGCTCTAGGAGCTTGTTTCAACCCGTATAATGCCTTTTTCAATTTACATACAAAGTCTTTTCCTTCTGCTAGATCAAAACCTTCTGGTTGCTCCATGTAAACTTCTTCCTTGAGCTCCCCATTCAGAAAAGCTGATTTTACATCCATTTGATAGACTTTGAATCCTTTTGAGCAAGAAAATGCCATGAACATCCTTATAGCTTCCATGTGAGCTACTGGTGCAAAGGTTTCTTCGAAGTCAATTCCTTCAATTTGTGAATAACCCTTACAGACAAGCCTTGCCTTATTTTTGATGATTTTTCCATCTTAATTCATTTTGTTTTTAAACACCCACTTAGTTCCAATTATATTTTTATCCTTTGGACAAGGTACCAGCTCCCATGTCTCATTATTCTCGATTTGAGACATTTTTTCTTCCATGGCTTCCACCCAGTGAGGATCCTTACTTGCTTGGCTAAAAGTTTTTGGTTCTATCATAGATAGGAGAGCAACATCATTTTTCTTTGGTATACTTGTTATCCTTCTTTGGGTTTGTATCCCTTCATCTTAATTTCCAATAATCTTCTCTTACGGGTGATGTTTTTGGAGGAACTTCACTTTTGAAGGAGTTTGAGATAGTTCTTTTTCCTTTTGTTTTTCTTGATCTTCTTCCTCCTTTTTAGGTTCTTTTTCACTTTCTTCAATGAAAGGGTCAACTTCATGATCTTCATCAATACTTTCCACTATTTTCCATAGTTGATTATTGTAGCACTTGTAAGGTTTGCTTCTGGTAGAATATCCAAGAAATATTCCTTCGTCAACCCAAGGATCAAATTTTCCTGGTGAGTCATCATTGATCTTTATGAAGCATTTGCTTCCAAAAATCCTGAAGTGTTTTACTGAAGCAGGTCTTCCTTTCCATAATTCATGAGTCTTCTCATTATTTGGTCTTAGTTGAGTTCGATTCAAGGTATAAACTATTGTCCCAACTGCTTCCCTCCAAAATTTTGGCTGCAATTCAGCTGCTAGTAACATAGTTCTTGCCATTTCTTGAACAGTTTGGTTACTCCTTTCAACTACCCCATTTTTCTTAGGTGTTCTAGCATCCGAGAATTCTCTTTCGATTCCATGTTCGTTACAGAATTCATCAAATTCTTTTGATGTGAATTCTCCCCCTCGCCCCCCTATCCGTTCTAAGACATCTAATTTTGGAACCCTTTTCATTCTTACAAGAGCTTTAAGATGCTTAAAACATCCAAATTCTTCTGATTTATATTTTATGAAATATACCCACATTAGTCTAGTATAGTCATCAACAAATAAAGAAAAGTACCTTTCTCCTTGGAGTGTTGGAGTTCTGGTTGGCCCACATAGATATGCATGAATGATCTCCAGAGGTTTTCATGTGGATAGCTCCTTAGTCTTGTGGTTGGTTCTAGTTTTCTTGTGATGTTGACATGGGCCACATACAGCTTGATCTAGTTTGAACATCTTTGGAATGTCCCTTACTGCATTGATTTTGTTGATATTGATGAAGTTATCAAAACTTATATGCCCCAGGTGCTTATGCCGCAACCCGCTTTCATCTGTTTGACTTAGATAACATTTATCTTCTTGAAATTTGTTCAAAATGTAGACGTTAGCTGATGTTCTAACTCCTTTCGCCACAAGTTCTCCTAAGGAAGAGTTCCTTATTTCACAATTTTTAGTGTTGAAGACAACATTATGTCCTCGATCACTGATCTAGCTAACACTCAAGAGATTGTGTTTGAGCCCATCTACCAACAAAGCATTTTTAGCCTTTCCTTTTCCATTAATAAAGATAACGGTTCCTTTTCCAACAATTTTGGTAGATCCACTCCCAAAGGATACATTTCCTTCCTTTTTGTTCAATGAGACAAACTTCCTTTTCTCACTTGTCATATTTCTGGAGCACCCACTATCCACAAACCAAAGATTTTCATCACTGTGAGCACATAGAGCTAGACCACATTTATCTGTATTGGGATTTTCATCTTTTACTTCTCTTCTTTTGAGGGGGCAATTCTGTTCACTATGTCCATTATCATTACATAATGAGAAAATTGGATCAAATTTGGCCAAAGGATCAAAAGAGTTGAAGATCTTGATTTGTCCTTGCCCTTTGAGACTACATGGTTTGTTTGTTTGATCCTTCAATCTTGGTGCTTCATTCTTACAAGCCATGCAATGTTTAGCTTGATGACCAAAATTTTTACAATAATAACAATGCCCAAAAAAGATAGTTTGGTACCTGTTGTAATAGCCATGATTTGAATCAACCTTCTTTCTTGGAGTTACTCTTTCTTCATTTTTTGGATTTGAGATGGGCCTTTGATGAGATGATTTTTCTTCTTTTGGATTGTTGGAAAGTATGTCGGTGTAGCTTCTTGCATTATCCTTAGTATTTGATTATTATCCTTTAAAACCAATCCCGAACATGTCACTTCGGGATTTTTAAGCGTTGAGAATTTGATCAAGCATTTGAGAACTTTGCCAAAAAAAATTTATTTGTTCCAATTCTTTTTTGAGAGATATTATTTCAGCTTCACGTCTTTCACATATTTCTTCCTTTTCTTTTAGGTTTTTTTTCATGATGTCCTCCCTTCTTTTAGCTTCTTCTTTTTCTGTTTTAAGAGAGATGGCCTTCTTTTGTAAGTTATCATTTTCTTCAATGGCACTTATTGGTAATTCGTTTGTATCTACTTCGTTTTTCTGTCTTGGTTCATCATCTTCAGTGAATGCCATAAATAGTACTTCTTTGCTTCCAGCATAGTCATTTTCTTCATCTGATTCATCATTACTTCCTTTGTGATGAAAGGTATCTTTGGATGATTTCTTTTTGTTGACCACATATTCATCCTCATCAGATTCATCTTCTTTAGAGAGGAAATTCTTCTTAGTAAATCCTTTCTTTTTGTATATCCTCCTTTTTGAATCTTCCTCATCATCATTGTCATGATTATGAGGACATTTTGCAGCATAATGACCTACTCTTCCACATTTGAAACAAATAAGAGGGTGCTTATCTTTTAGCTTGGATCATTTCTTTAGTCTTCGTACAAATTTCTCCAATTCGGATTCAACATCAAAGTCATCACTGCTGGTATTCTATCCTTTAAGGGAGTTGACTATTTCAGCTACTCGGAGGAAGTATGATGCAATATCTTCTTCATCATCCATTTTCAGACTTTCGAACTGCCTCCTATGAGTTTGAAGCTTTTCCTTCTTAACTTTATAGTCCCCATCATATAAGCTAACCAGCTTATCCCATATTTTTTTGGCCGAGTCACAGTTCAAGACTTTCGTAAACTCAGAATCAGTAATTCCACTAGTTTTGGAATTTAGAGCTTTCGCATTTGCAATGTATGCTTTCCTTTCATCTTGATCAGTAGGAATAGTGGGATGGGAATTTTACCCATTCAAAACAGAGTTCCAAACTTCAGGTTCAAGGGACATTAAGTAGTAAGACATTATTTTTTCCAAAAAACAAAATTTGTACCATCGAACAAGGGAAGCCTTCGTGTCATTTCTTGATTCTTCATTGTAACTAAGAATCCTTCTTCCAGCTGTTAGGCTGATTATGAAGAAGTTGGCTCTGATACCAATTGTTGGAAATACTGAGAGGGGGGTGAATCAGTATTTCTTTTCAATTGTTATTATTACCAGTTTAGATTCTTTACAATTTAATCAAAGAAATGATTTTATTAAATATAGAAAAGGATTGAATACAATATCTGATAATTTTTCCAAGAACCAACTTGGACTTTGATGAGGCTCCAACCTCTAGGGCTTCGACCCTATATTATCAAGGCACCAACCTTGAATTTAGGGGCACCAACTCTAAGGACACCAATCCTTTTAGTTCTGAGGCACCAACCCCAAGGGCTCTAACCCTATAGTTATACTTTGTCAAGAAATGTTTGATTGTATTACACTTCTCCCAAGGCATTATTCACTAAGCCATGTCCTTTGTAGTCTTTTTAACTGGTTGCGGTCTACACTACAGGTTCATTTCAGGTTCGAACCTTCCAAGATTAACCCAGTCAAAAGATTTTATTTTGCCCACTCAGTATTCGGCTTCCTTCTTCGCTTGACCTTCACCTTCCAATGGACCTTCGACTTCCTTTTTTCCCGCTGGACCTTCGGCTTCCTCTGTTTCTTCAAGTTCACGAGTTGTGAATTGTCTCACCTTCTCTATGATGGATGCCCAAAATCAGTCCTTGAGGTGAGGCATTTAGATTGTATTTATACGGGTTTGATCAATACCCAAAGGACATGTTCATTTGCAAGGAGAAGTCAACTTATTGCATATTACAAAATATATTGTAAACTTGTTTCTTTTCGGAAATCTCATAGGAGAAATTTGTACCCACATGAGGTCCCACATCCATGTCATCACCTTAATCACAATCACAACTTCATGGAAATTAGAGGTTTCACAAGTTGCACATGTTCTGTCTTGTGATATAATCGATGTCCCTATTACCGACAGAGCAGATGTGATATGGTATTAAATCATGTTATAATGGTGCAGTGGGTCCGTAATCATATCGCGATCAGAGGGTTTACCGTGACAACCCTATAAGGCTTTCAATATGGTGGATGCGATGTTATATTAGGGTTATTACTATAAACTATTCGGGTCCGCATGTATTATCGCAATCACAATTTTATTGTGACATTCCTTTAAGACTGGTGATATGACTTCTGAAGAGGCAGACACAATATTACATTAGGGCGTGTTCTATTGGAGCAGTCGGGTCCGCAGCTCAAATTGCAATTGCAAATTTTAATGTGACACAATAAATCCGTCAATATATTAACTCTGATGTGTTGTGGTCTTTTGTTAAAAAAGGTTTTATTGCATGTGTTTTAAAGGGTTTCCATGGTTTAATACTCGGATGTTCCTTAGCTTCTCCAATATCTTAACTCCTCCAATATGTTGATTGTTCTTCCCTTTTGGCTTTTTCTCTTGGGCATATGTGCTAGGTCAATAAAGAAACAAATTGTAATAGAATCTGCAATGTTCCTCCACCGCAACGCTCCTCCGCTGTTTTCTTTGACTCTTACTCTTGGCTTGGTTTTCCAATGGCTTCTTGTGCTCTGATAGCTCTTGTTCTTGATTTCCAATGGCTTTCCTCCTTGGCTTCTTGCACCTGTTACTTCACTGATCTGCTCTGCTTCTCCTTGTCTTCACATCATCATTTCGTATTCCAGAATATTGAAATCATGACATCAATGGAAATCTAGATCACAGTACGAACCACATACTTGAACACAATCTCTGCAACCAAAATACTTCATTGCTTGCATGAGTGGCTGCCATGTATTCTTCCTCTGTAGTTGAAATTGTCACTACAAACTGTCTCTTTCTCTTCCAACTAATTGCTCCTCCAAATAGGTTAAACACACACCCACTTGTAGATCTTCTCTAATCCAAATCTCCAGCCCAATCTACATCAACAAATCCATGAATTTCCAAAACTTTGTCCAATCCTGGTCTTCCTTGATAGCACAAGCCATAATCACTAGTGCCACACAAATATCTAAAATCTCGCTCATTGTTTTCCAGTGCCCCTTCCCTGGTTTTGACATAAACCTGATCAATACTCCCACTGCATGTGCAATGTCTGGTCTAGTACATACCATTGCATACATCAGGCTACCAATTGCACTTGCATATGGAACGTGGGACATGTCCTCTTCCTCTTCTTGTGCCTTGGGACATTGTTCAGCAAATAACTTTACACCTACGGGAATAGGAACCTTCACAGGTTTACTATCTTGCGTATTAAACGTCTGCAATATTGTCTTGACATACTTCCTCTAGCTTAACTAGAGCTTCCTCTTTGTCAGGTCTCATTTAATTTCCATGCCCAAAATATAGTTTGCAGCACCAAGATCCTTCATATCGAATTTGGAGGACAATTGGGTCTTCAAATCCTCGATAATTCTTTGTCATTTCTAATCAGCAACATATCATCCACATACAAGACCAAATAAATAACATGGTTACCAATTAATTTAAAATACACACAATGATTCACTTTTCTCCTTGTGAAGCCAAGTACCCGTATATACGTATCAAATTTCTGATACCACATCCTTAGTGACAGTTTTAACCCATACAGAGACTTTTTTAACCTGGATACAATTTATTTCTTACGCTTCAATGCAAAGCCTTCAAGTTGCTTCATATAGATCTCTTCTTCCAGATCCCCGTGAAGAAATGTTGTCTTCACATCCATCTGTTCTACCTCAAAATCAAATGCAGTAGCAATAGATAAAGTAATATAATAGAAGCGAACTTGGCAACAGGAGAAAAGATATCACCAAAATCACTTCCTGACACCTAGGAGTAACTTTTTGTTACCAACCGAGCTTTGTATTTCTCCACCTTGCCTTCTGCATTCGTCTTATTTTTAAACACCCATTTTCTTCCAATGGGTCTCCTTCCATCTAACAACTCCACCAAATCCCAAGCCTCATTTTTGTCCAAAGACGCCATTTCATCAACCATGGCCTCTTTCCAGAGTTTTCCATCCTCTGAATCTATTGCCTCCCTAACAGTTCTGGGATCATTATTAATAATAGATAAAGCAAAATTTGAACAGGAAGCAGATGGACTATACCTTTTTGTCTTCCTTCTCTCTCAAACAAACCTTCTGAAAATTGCAGTTTGTGGTTGTTCTTCTTCTAATTCTTGTTCTTGTTCTATTGTAGAGTTTGATTCTTCCTCCTTTAGCTCAAACTCTATCTTCTCAGGTTCCCTTGGTAGGACTTCATGTTTAATAACATATTTCACCTCTTTAAACACCACATCTTGGTTGTAAACAACCTTTTCTGTTTCTGGGTTCCAAAGCTTATAACCTTTTAAACCATCCTTATACCCAATAAAGATGCACCTTTTAGATTTCTTATCCAACTTGGTTATTTTCTCCTTTGGAACATGTATATGCGCATCACAACCAAACACCCTCGGATGTGAAAGAGACTATTTCTTACCAGTCCATACCTCATGTGGAGTCTTATCCTCCAATGCTGATGAAGGTGATCTGTTCACCAAGTGACATATAGTTTCCACTACCTCTGCCCATAATTCATGTCCTAACCCGACACCACTGAGCATGCTTCTTGCATTTTCCATCAACATCATGTTCATTCTTTCTGCAACTCCATTTTGTCGAGGTGTGTATGGAGTAGTCTTCTGTTGTCTATACCACACTTCTTACATAACTCTTCAAATTTCTTCTTGTAGAACTCTCCACCATTATTTGTCCTCGACACCTTGATCTTCTTATCTGTCTAATTCTCCACCAAAGCCATAAATTATTTAAACTTGTCAAAGACTTCAAATTTCTTCCTGAGGAAATATATCCATGTATTCCTTGAAAAGCCATCTATAAATGAGACATAGTACACAGACTTACCTAGTGATGGAACTGACACAGGTCCAAACACACCATTGTGCACAAGCTCTAATATCCCTTTCACCCTCTTAGCACCAAAGGGGAAACTCACCCGATTCTGCTTCCCATATACATAATGTTCACATAAATCGAAATCCAGAGAGAAATTATACATACCTTATATCATACAATTACCATGCAGTATTCAAAGGCACATCATTCAGAAAGGTTGGACTTGGTCTTGGAGGGTATTGGTCTTGGTCTAGAGGTCTTGGAATTCGTCAATTGAAGAATCTATAAGAAGAGAAGATATTTTGCGGGCTTTCCTCTCAAGTGGAAAGGTTTTGGCCTTGGCTTGCAGCCTACATGATGTGTTCTTGTGTACTATTGTTATTCTTGTTTTGGTAGTTGTTTTATTATATTTGAACGTAATAATAAGTGAAGAAGCTAATAAATTAAGAAAAAGTAAAAAGACATCACAAGCAGTTATCATAGAAAGATAAATCATCTTAACTATTTCCCTATAGATTTCTCAACATGGGATTAGACCTAAGGTTGGCAGAGGGCATTATGAATATCTCATATTTATTCCAAAGAAGGAAGTGACCAAGACAAAGGACGAATGAATCTTCTCAACCCTCACTGGCACATTTCAAAATGAGAGAATTTGGTTGATCGATAGTGGAGCATAAAGACACATTACCAGTCATCACAAGCAACTAAAAACATTGTCAAAAGGAAAGTCTTATTACTCTGTAGATCTTGGTGCTAATAATAGCTATCCTGTGAGAGGAATTGGATCAACCTCAATAGAGCTGGAGAATGGAGGAAATATTCATGTCAACAACATCGTATTTGTTCCAGGTTTGCATAAGAACTTACTCTCCATTTCAATTCTAGAATATAAAGGTGATAGAGTGGATTTCATTGATGGAAAAGTGGTAGTATGGGGTAAAAAATCAAGCATAGAAAATGCTAGAGGGATTGGGGTTCGTGAAGGAATAATTTACAGGTTGATATCTCCTCTTCCTCAAGCTTTAGTTCACATTGAAATCATCCCATGAACTTTGTCATAGAAGATTCATTCATCTCCATTTCAAAATCATTCCAACTCTAAATTCAATAGTAGATGGACTCCCTGGACTGAAAGAAGATTACGAAGGAGTATACAAGGGATGTCCATTGGGTAAGAACACCAAGAGATCATTTGGAAGCAAAGCTTCACGGTCAAAATAAATCTCGAATCTTATTCATTCTAATGTTTGTGGCATCATGACCCCTAAATCACTTGGAGGTAATCTATATTATGTCATATTTATAGATGACCATTCAAGGAAAACTTAGATTTACCTAATGAAATCCAAGGATGAAGTATTTACCAAATTTCAAGAATTCAAATCTAGATTAGAGAACCTTACAAAAAGAAGAATCAAGATATTAAGATTCAATAATGGAGGAGAATACACATCTAAGGAAATCATAGCTTTCTGTAAGGAGTCTGGGATTAAGAGGGAGTTGATAAACCCATATAATCCCAAAAAAAATGGAGTTGTAGAACGAAAGAATCGATCCATTGAAGAAAGTGTAAAATAAATGCTACATGATCAAGATTTACTAAATTTTTTGTGGGATGAAGCTACAAAGACAGTTGTATACATACAAAATCGAAGTCCCCACGGGTCACTAGATAACAAGACTCTCGAATAAGTGTTCACTGAGAAGAAACCAACCATAGATCATCTCCAAATTTTTGTTTGTCATGTCTATATTCATATACCTAAGGACAAAAGGAAGAAGTTGGATCCATATGGCATGAAGGGGACGTTTGTGGGCTAAAGTAACTATTTTAAGGCCTATAGTATCTATATAAAGGAACGATACTGAAAATAATTTAGCCGAGATGTGATATTTAATGAAAGTATTGCAATTAAGAAATCAAAGGATCTCTCTATGGACTTTGATGATGAAGAAATTTTGGTATTTGAAGAAGAATTTACTAGGGAAGAAGAATAAAATCATGAAGATGAAGGTCTTTGTGAACCTATACAACCTGCGATAATCCCTAAAACTAGAAAAATACTTAACTGGTTGAATTCTACACTTCTAGATGTAGAAGGTCATGAGTCAGCTCAAGTTACATTCAAGGAAAGAAAGAAGACCAAATGGTATCCTGGGTATGTAGCCTACATGACAAAACTAATAGAAGCATAGCCATCCACTATTGAAAAAGTTTTCAATCACCAAGAATGGAAGGATGCCATGAATGAAGAATATCAGTCTATAATGAAGAATGGAGTTTGGGAGATCACACCTAGGCTTGAAGACAAATCTATGGTAACTTCCAAATGGATCTACAGGATCAAACATGCAGCATATGGAAGTATTGATAAATATAAGGCAATATTTGTGGCTAGGGGATTCTCTCTACAAGAAGGCATCAACTATGAAGAGATGTTTTCTCCAATAACAAGGTATACAACTATTCGTTCGTTGGTCTCTTTGGCAGCATCGATGGGATGGAACATCCACCAAATGGATGTCAAGATTGCAATCCTGAATGGAACAATTGATGAGGAAGTCTATATAGAAAAACCCTTGTGATTTGAAGTTAAGACAGAAAGGCATATGTTTTTAGATTGAAGAAGGCATTATATGGCCTCAAGCAAGCACCAAGGGCATGGTATGCTAGGATGGATGCATGCCTATAGAGATTAGGCTTCACAAAAAGAAATGATTTGAACCTTTATATTAAAGTTGTGAAGGGAGAGTCAGTATGCATTCTTCCGTTTGTGGATGATCTTCTCTTGACAGGTGTGGAAGTTCGAATTGAAGAATGTAAGAAGAAAATACCAGCAAAATTTAACATTAAGGATCTAGGGTTGATGCACTACTATTTGGGACTGGAATTTTAGGAAGGACATGATAAGATCTATCTATGTCACAAAAAGTATGTGATCAAGATGTTGAAGAGGTTTGACATGATGTATTTCAAGCAAATGACAACCCCGATGATCACAAACCTAAAAAGACTAAGGAGTTACAAATTGAGCCATGTGGATCCTTCCAAGTATAGACAATTGATTGGCTCACTGATGTACTTGGTGAATACTTGACCAAACATATGTTTTGCAGTAAATGTTCTCAGTCAATTCCAAGTGGAGCCAAGGCATGATCATTGGATAGCAACAAAACATATACTGAGATATCTGCAAGGAACCGTCTACTACTGCCTGAAATATGATAGAATGAATGATGTCTACTTGATTGGATATAGATTCTGATTGGGAAGGAAGTGAGCAAGATGGAAGGAGCACTACAGGAGGATGTTTTAGTTTTGGATCCTCCATGATCTCATGGACGAGTAGAAATAAAGAAACATATGCTTTGAATAGTGTTGAGGTTGAGTATATTACAGCCTGTGAAGTAAGCAGAGAAGTTGTCTAGTTAAGGAAGTTGTTATCAGACCTATTTGAAGGACCAATTGACCCTACAGTGATACATTGTGATAACACAAGTTGTATATGATTGTATGAAGACATGGTATTCCATGGAAAGACAAAGCATACCAACAACAAGTATAACTACATTCGGAAGCTAGTAAAAGATGGTGTGTTGCAGCTACAATACATCTCCATCGATGAGCAGCTAGCTAACATATTGAAAAAATATCTTCCTAATAAAAATCTTGTGTATTTGAGAGACGATATTGGTTTGGTTGATGTATCCTCCCTGGTTGAGAGGGACAGATAGGCACATCATTATTGTCTTCACTTGGGAAGACATAATGGAGGATTAGGTAAGCATTTGTCATATGATACTCTTTGAGGATGAGGTAGAGAATCCAAGATAAGAGTATTCATGGACCGATATTCTTTGAGGACTAGCTATCCAAGATAAGAATAGTCTAAGGAAGGTCATACTCTATGAACACCCGAGTGGGGTATGTACCTTGAGATACAATGATGATGGTGTATATAAATCATTGGTCTCGCCAACATTGTGCTCTTATCTTGTGGAGAGATAGAGATGTCAATCAATGCCTTGTTATATGAAAATGTTGGTTGATATGATGTTAAATAGATGGGTTAACAATCCTACTCCTCTTATGAGATATCTTCATATTGAGAATGTCCATGTACCATTTATGAATACATCCCTAGTTAAGAGGGAGTGTTGAAAAATGTGTAACTAGGTTTGGTCTTCATAAACATGAAATGTACTTTTGATTCTTGTATATCTTAAAATGAAAGAAATTTATAATTATTATTTTTGGAGCATGGGTTTCATGCTCAAGTTCTTTTATTTTATAGTTCAAGCACCCATTGAGTGCTTATAGGTTTTGTCCTAGGTCAAGAAGTTAAAAGAGTAATTGCCATAAGTTGAAGAACCCATCAGGCACATTGTAACTTGTAAAGAAAATTATTTGTGTCATAAAAGTGTCAGAATACCCTTCAAGACTAAGTCGACCTGGAAGCTGGGAAGTTGTCTTATTTTGAGGAGCCATGTCCACCTTGAGAACCCTAAAGGAGCAAAATCAAAATCCTTGAGACAGATTCATTACTCACTTATTTAAGTAAAGGAGAAGAGCAAGAAGGAAGGTGAAGAAGGAAGAGGACGAAGAAATATTGTTTTTGGGTTAATTCTCTCACATGTGCAAAGAAGAGAAGCTAGGGTTTTCTCCTTCAAGGTTGAAACTCTCTATCTATTGGAAGAGGACAAAATCTACTAGAAGAAGGGTCTACTAGGTCACCTATTAACCCTAGACAAGGAAGCAAGGCAAGCGAAGTTGTTGTGAGGCCTTGGAAGGCTAATTTCGCTCACACGTGTGGATGCAGTAGCTATTGCAGGGGGGCTGAAAATTTCAGACTTGCAATAGAGGATGAAATATTAAAGTTGGGGGTCGAATTTGTGTTGCTGGAAGAGATTTGACTGGGTTTGACTTGGACAAGGGAAGCACATCATTCAGAAATGTTGGTCTTGGTCTTGGAGGGTATTTGTCTTGGTCTATAGGTCTTGGAATTTTTCAATTAAAGAATCTATAAGAAGAGAAGAGATTTTGTGGGTTTTCCTCTCAAGTGGAGAGGCTTTGGCCCTAGCTTGCAGCCTAGATTATGTGTTCTTGTGTACTATTGTTCTTCTTTTTTGGTATTTGTTTCATGATATTCAAACATAATAATAAGTGAAGAAGCTAATAAAGTAAGAAAAAGTAAAAAGACATCACAAGCAGTTATCGTAGAAAGAGAATCATCTTAACTATTTCCCTATAGATTTCTCAACAATCCTACACTCACAAACTCAATTGTTTTATAGGAATTTGGAATATGATAAGTTTTCTCCTTTGGTGTATCCCAATCCATGTCGATTTTTTTAATGATATTTCTTCCCAAGGTTTGACAGCCATCTCAAAAATCTCTTGATGTTATTCTTTGTCATCTTTGCATTTACTGTTATTATCATTATATCCCTCTGACTCATCTGCAGATGCTATTTTTTTCATGAATTGACTAGATGATTTCATCTCCATTAGGTATTTTTTATTACAAGATGCATCAGCCATCTACATTATATCATATGTGTTACATATTGCATCGCACTTTTGGATAAGGTCTTCTATACAACTTGTGGCATCAGTCTACTCTATTAGCTCCTTTGTTCCACAACTTGCATCAATTGTCTAGGTGAATTCATCTACATCACAAGTTTCATTAATTGTTTGGATGAGAGAATTTATCATCATGAAAACTCATTGGATAGTGGCACTAGAAGTGATATTTCCCCTAGGTAAGTTAACCCCTCTAAAGGAATGAAAACCTCAAAATAATGATGTTCCTCCTAACACGGAACCAAACCATGGATTAAAAATTCCTCCAAAAACAATATTTCCCCTAGATTGACTAGGAACAAACATAAACCCTCCTGAAAAGTGTCTTGCAAACGATTGACCCATGTTAGAGATTGTGACCATCAAGATAGATGAACTAGGTGGGAACCACCTATCTCCCATAGGTTGACTAGGCTTTCCCCCATTCCAAACACAAAGTTGGATGGAGGGAGGGAAATAGATAACCTGGGGAAACTTTTTAGGATTACAGAAGAAATTGGTGGGATGCCCCAAATTTAGGACATAGGTGTTTTAAAATTGAAGACGTGTACCCTACCACACCGATCAGTGGTAATGAAGGCACATAGGTGCACCACTCTCACTAGAAATTTGATGAGAACAAGGAAAAATGTTATGTAGAACAAGCACTCAAATGTATAAGAGTGGGGCCAAGAGGATTAGTTAAATATGGGTTGATGTGTGGTGGCGTAATTACGTGTACAACTTCAATAATGACCTAGTCTTCCCCCTAGAACCAAAGATATCCCTCCATATTATAGTTTGATCTAAGCCTTTTGGTAACCAATTTATCCTCTATGTGGTGGTGTGATCCATATTGGATAATTATATTGTTTGTCATCCATCTCAATTATTTTAGAGTGGAAAAAGTGGAGGAATCAGCTCACAAGACCCTTTTTATCGACAGGACTTTTTTATTTAGCAATTTTGGTTATGAAACCTTCCAAGAACATTTTGAGGCATCAAACAAAGTTTATTGGCAGTAACACTTTTTTATTTAGCATAACACCTTTCCAATAGTGCAAGAACCGCGTCAATCGAAATTTGTATGTGAAACTTATGCCACTCAGAACTTGACCTTCCTATTTTCACCACCATAATTCGAGAGGATTCAAAGTCGGCCCCCATTATTTATCAATAAGGGTCTAGCCACATGATTATGATGAATAAGACTCTAGAGGATTCTATATCGTAACTCTAGTTAAGAGCTGAGTTATTCAAACCTAACCACTAGTAGGCTATCGGGTTGTGTTATAACCACGCCACTAGGAGGAAAAGGGGTTCCATTCTTTTGAGTGCATTTGTTCCATAGCTAAGAAAAAATCGTTGATAGGGATAGGAGATCAAGCACAGTAAGAGGATTTGAGCATTGTAGTATCCCACAGGCCATAGGCCATACTTCTTTGTACTCACAGATATTTTATATCAGAGAAAGAGAACAGAGCGACCTCACTTTTTAGTTGGGTTTTTCTCTCAAAAGGGCTTCCTAGGTCATATCTTGTGTCAAATTTATGTGTGAGCCTTTATTCCATTGTTCTTTATTTCTTGAATAATTTTAATTCCCATGCATACATTGTTAACAGTAATCTATAGATTTATAAATCTAAAGAGAAATAAAACTGTAATAGCGTAGATTTTGGATTTTGAAGTATAATTTTATCATATTTGTTGTAACGAACTGTCTAGTGGAGTATCCACGACAATTTTATGAATCATGGTGGACCTTCCCCTTTAGGAGAAAGGCTTCATAATTAGCAATAGAAATGAATATTTTTTTCAACCACGATGAATATATGTTTATTTAATTAATTAAATAAGACACTACCATGGCCAACTAAACTCGGACCAAAAAAATGCACTATAAAATCCCTAATAGATCCAACAAAAGAACCAAATATAAAGGAACCTCTTGAAAGCCAAGATACTTAAGGTGATCAACCCCCAAAGGAACTTAGACTAATGAAGGACTGGAGAAGTATTTATCTGAACCTCTTTATACTAGCCTTGACTGGTGCAAGTGACCTCAATGGAGTTCAGTGTCACCCTCTATGAGCATTGATAGATTTATTAACATCAGCCTCAAGTACCATGGGGACTTCCCACCCGCGGTCACTTAGGTAAAAGCCCTAAAAGATAGGCCACTATGGTCACCACCTCACAACTAAATGATCAGCAAAACACGTATGTTGGAACCATATGCAAAGGTAAGGTATCTAGGCTAAAACCTTTCAAGAGATTGCTTAAAGCAATTTGTACACCTCTCAAAGAGATCCCCATGTAATGTGTGCAACCCATTGAACACTAGTAACCAAGGATTGGGGATGTCACTCCATAGGTTCATGATGTGACCACATGCTTAAATCCTATTTGAGAGGAGCTTTCAACAAGAATCTGATGTGAAAATGGATTTACACTCACTAGTGAAGCTAGTTTCAGTTTTACAACCTTGAAGAGTGTCCTTTGAAATCCCACTTGAAGGCTCTACAACCCTAGGCTATTATTAGTAAGCTATAACTAAAAACATCCAATAGATTTTATTAATGCTTTATTTTTAGGTTGTTCATTACTCAAAGGTATGGAATGCAACTAAGATGGTGTGTAAAGAAACTCAATACCAATCCAAAATGCAAACCAAATGAAAAATGAAATTTTGTTTCCAAGTTGATGATACTATCTAAGGGTAGAGGATTGCTTTCTTTTTCCAAGAAACAAACAAGAACCTAATAGTCACCCTTAATTATGTTTTAATATTCTCTATATTCGCGCAAATAATTAATCCACTAAAACGACTTATTAATCAAATTAAACACTTTCAAATGTAAAAGCAAAAGCACCAACAAGCACTCAAAAACTCAAAACTAAGACTTTGAAAGTGAAAGGTATGAACTATGGCTTATCACACTCAGACAAATAGCAATATCACGTACAAAAATATTTCAATTTGCAGCTCAATGCAAGCAACTAGTAAAAACACACCTACAATGACCCAAAAGGGAGAACAATCCAAACCATAGACAAATTAATAATACCTAAGAAGCCATATAATTCAGATTTCTTCACAACTCAAGCAATCAACCAAGTCATAAATACTCACCAGAAAACTAATATTAGGTTCTCAATGTCATATAAGCAACAAAAATATTAATTGTTGTTGGAAGCAATCAATCAGCAAATACAACCTTGAACACACGAAGCAAAGTTGCAAAAAATGCACTAAGTCTCATAAATGAGAAGGGAAACAAACTAAATTTGGTCAAACATAAACATAATATTACAAATATAAGGCACTTTCAGCAACATTTGTAGTAGACCTACTAAAAAACTCATTGTTAAGAGGTCATCACTCTCAGACAGAGGACAAGATGACACCAAGCCGCTACAAGACAGGCTTCTGGGAGCGACAAGTTGATGAAGTCGCTATGCAAGTCATAGGAAGAGAGTGATTTCCCCATAAGGTTGAAATTTTAAAGTCAAAAATTGATCAATCAAAAGTAGATCAAGCTTGTAATAGCCTCAAACAAGGTTCAAATCAAAGGACAAAGACTCGGCAATAGTAAAAAAAACCAGGGATCAAGAAAGGAGATGGAGAACAAACTCATTAGAGAAGATCCCTAGTGGAATCACCACTTTTGTTAGCCCAAAAATCACAGAAAGAGCAAGGGGTTGTTGCTCCATAGATCTCGCATCAAGATCTGCCAAAAAATGGATGAATTGTCCAAACCAAATCCTTAGTTACAATGTCATAGCCAACATGTAAATGACATAGACAAATGGAAATGTGACCATACCTAAAACCCTGGTAGGTTGATATAGTTTGTAGACCAATTTCGCAACTGGAAGACCCAGTCCTACAGGGAGATCCAACTCAAACTCTTAGACCTGAGCTCCTACACACAAGAAAAAACATACAAGGACAAGTTTTGACTTTGCATAAGGTAACGATAAGGAAAGGGGAAAGGGGAAAAGGAAGGGAGAAAAGGGAATGGTAGCATGTAGCATAGACTTAATGCAACAAATTGATCAAGTTTATGATAGCATTAACATAAAATAGAGAAGGAAATAGTTTGCATTCATATCATAATGAAAATGTACAAGGAAATATACCATAGTTGCAGCATGTGCTCTCCTCCAGTCCCTTGGTTGTACTCTTCCCTCAAATTATTAACAAATTAGGTTCATCTGAAATGCAAAAGAAGATTGTTTTGATGAGATTTCACCAGCATAATTGAACTCTCTCTTTGTCTCTCCTCTCTCTCACCCTTAATAGTGTCTCATTAAATAAACTTTTCCTAGGTTTGATAGTATGTATTTATACACCTAGGGTCATGAGAAGTTAGAAAGCTTCTCCAATAATTAACCCTCATACAACTAAGGATAAGATGAGTCGAACTGATATCCTTGGGAAGGACCTGTTCCATAATTTTGCCCTCCATCGCTCTCATAATGAAGGCAAGCTATATACCCAAGTAATAGACTATATGACTGCAATGGAGCAATGGGTTATAGGATGCTAGGCTTATGTGAGAAATGGGCTACTAGATGAGCACAAACAAGGGGAAAGAGATATACATTCAAGCTAACAACCAAAAATGGTTGCCACTGGGTTCCTTTCACTGTCATAATGTGGCCAAAAGGGATATAACACAAAGCAATCAACAGATCAGTCTCCACACAAATAAAGTGACAAAGGAAATTGGTCGCTCGAAGAGGAAAGATTGGCCTAGCTATAATTTGTCACGAAATTGAACGAGTCAACACTTGCTTAATTTTTCTATCTTTTGGTGGAATGGTTCTAATTAGATAGAACAACCAAATTTGCATGGTTGTCCATCGAACCCTTAGGTTAATTTAGGTATTTTATATCATATACAAAATACCATGTTCCACTCAAGTTATAGGGGAGTGGGTAGTCAAAGAATCAGCTAAGTCAAGAGAACTAATATTGTAATTTGAGTTTTGCATTACAATTTTCCATTCTGTTCCAATTTGAGTTGATTAACACCTTACTATTTTCTTAACTAGTGCCTCACCTAACTTGAGCTATGTGTTGAGAAATCTAGGGCATAGAAATTAAGTGATTTCTCTTCTATTAGTAACTGCTTGTGAGTGTTTTTTACTTCTTTAGATTAGGATCTTCTTTTACTTAGGTTATTAGTGTTATTCTTCATAAAACAGCTTCAAATGCATAAACCATAAAGAGACAAGAGACACAAAATATAGGCTATCATCCAAGGCCAAAACCTATCACTCTTGGAGAGGCAAAATCGAACAAATTCTTCTTCTTATAGAGATTCCAATTGACGAATGCCAAGACCAAGACCCTTGACCTATTTCCCTCTCCAATACCAAGACACAAAGCTTATTTAATGAAGCCCTTCTTCCCTGAGTCAGTGATAGTCAACCCTCTTACGTCTTCCTTCTTCTCAGTTATTCTTCAACTTCAACCTCCTCCTGCTTCAGACCTGCACTTTATTTCGGCCCTAGTTGCAGCACGTGGTGATCTAACCTCTTCATCTCCTTTGCTTGGACTGGAAGGCTTTCTTCTTCAACAAGCCTTCTTGGATTCTTCTTGATTAGGCCTTTAGCGCAGCAAGAAGATCTTCAGCCCTTTTTCTGCAGCAGTGACACTAAAACAGTCCCAAACGGATCAGCCCTAAATCAGTCCCAAACAAATCTTCCTTTTGTTTTCCTCCTTCACTTGGATATAGAGACTTCTTATGGGATCTTCACACTCCTTTCTCTGCCTCGGACCTTAATTGAATTGCAGACCAACAAAATCATTCTCTGAAATTTTGTGCCTAAATGAAATATACACTACTCTATTTATAGTCGTTGGAGCCTGTAATAAGCCGACATGGCTTGGAGATGACCCAATGTGTCTTCTGGAGAGATATTATTATTTCTTTTGCAGTTGAATCGAAGGAGGTGACTTTGTCTTGGTCTTGGAGGGATTTCTAACTTATTTCAGGATTTATATAAATATATAACATGCCCAAGAAGCGTCCTTCATACATGACATAGACTCAAATTGACTTTTATGACTAGATGACAAATCCTAAATGCTCACAATGGGAGCCATCACTAAAATCAAATTCCTTGCTCATGAAACCCATGAGACAAGCATTACAATAATTTTATTTTTCTTCTTTTCATCAACTACATAACAATTATACTTGTCATTATGAAGACCGAACCTAGTTACACTTTTCAACAATATGCCCCCTCCTTAGCCAAGTATTGTATGTAATTTTATTTTAGCAATTACTTTGTTTCTTACCTTGCTACAATTATCATATTTAATATTGTTGCAACTTATTTACGCAGTGTTGCAACTCCTTCGTATACATTGCCACAACTCGTTAATTAATATCAATATAACTCATGAACTAAATATTATTACAATTCATGTGCGATCATAGTCGTAACTTGTAATTTAGGTTTTGCTACAACTCACCTGACTACAACTCCACATTTAACATTACAATGCTTTGTTTTATAGATTCGGCTAGTTACTTTGTTTTCAGATGAATTTCTACTCTACTCCATCTTCCATAAATTGTAATTATTTATAGCATGGTGTGGTTTGAATCTCTTAAAACTTGTAGTTTATTACAAAACTCAAGATCATTTAAATACTTGAACAAGTCACCCTTTATTGCCAACGTGATTTAATTTCTACCTATGTGGTGTGTCTCCCTATGTAGGGGGTCACATCATCTATCTTCCCAAGCCTCCTAGGTAGAGGAATGACATTTACTTTCCTATAGCATAGATTAGTAATTCTACCTATGATGGGGGTTACAACATTAGTATTCTTAAGCCCACTAGGTAGAAGTGTTCTCTTTAATTTCCGCAAGTGTGGTGTGGTTTTCCTAATGACTTGTGAAAGCATCTTAATATCTGGTCATGTGACATTCATTTAGAGTACTACAACTTCAATAGCACATTAAAAATTGTACTAGCATATACGATGTATGATAATTCACAAGTTCTATACGAACTACAGATTGATAATTAAATATGCAACTCTTCAGTTATCTACTAAGTAATTAATTGAAAAATCTATGAAGGTAACCAAAAAAAGCCCCTAAAACCCACACTAATGAAATTTGAAACTATAAAGATATAACATGTGAAAGAAAACAAACCTGAAAAAAAACTTGAAACTATAAGCTACATATCCATCTTACCCTTCCCATAATTTAACTTACTCTCATATTATTATTAATTTAATATTAAATTATAGCTATTAAAAAAATTACAATGTTAAATATTCTTCCATATATAAATACTTTTACAATTTAAATATTTAATAGTTATCGTTTTCATGCCTAAATTCATGAAAATTAAGATATAAAACCCATTTTAATTTATGGGAAATCACATTAAACACGATTGGCAACGTTCTTGGCTTGATAAATTTGAAAAATTTAAGTGTATTATTCAAATTCCAAGTTTTTCTAAACCATTTCTCTAAAAAAAACTATGATTGGAATGTTGAAATTTGTATGGAAACAAAAACATTTATGTGAGAGAATATCACTCATATTCATGGGTGAGAACAATATTCCATTCATCATAGTAAATTGTACTTTAATAATATTTTAAAATGGAATAAGTTTTACAAATTTCCAAAGCAACCAAACTACTTTCAAGAATAGGGTGAGGAAAATATTCCATTAATCCTCAATTGTACTTTAATAATTTTTTAAAATGGAATAAGTTTTACAAAATTCCAAAGCAATCAAACTACTTTCAAGAATAGGGTGAGAAAAATATTCCTCAATTGTACTTTAATAATATTTTAAAATGGAATAAGTTTTACAAAATTCCAAAGCAACCAAACTACTTTCAAGAATATGATTAGATTGGTTTGAATTTGTGTTGAAACAAAAAAATATTCACAAGGTAAGAACATTTTTTTATTACTATCTAATGACTTGTGTATGACACAATCTAAGTTTATAAAAAAATAAATTCAACATCTTTACACGTGAAATCCAGGGCATTAGTAGTTCACTTTGCCAAGTAACTTATAAACTAAAATATATCCGTGGAATTTAAAGGGTTGACACACTTTTCAAGAACCTTTCAATTCTCATAATAAATTTATAAGAAAAATGTAAAATTTATAAGGAAAATTTATCATTTACAACGTGAACAGAGTTTTGTGTTTGTATCTCAACATTGATTTCTATTTTATGGATACTTAGTACATGTCATTCACAACACCGTTCATTGTACACTTGTAACCTTTTTTTAAGTATTGGGCTTTGAAATTTGGATTAGCCGGTTGAATAAGCACAAAAATAAGTTTGTACACTTATATTATTCATTATAAATATATATCATTTTTAGGATATGGCTTTGAAATTTCTATAGATCGGAGAAAAGGTATAAAACAAGAGGAATAGCTGTCATGTAGCATAGTACTGGTCTTTGCCACTAATTACTTTATTAAAGTTTAGGCTCTCACAATGAAAGCTCTCCGCACAAAGTGTTGAAATTTGGTAGCGCAAGGAGAAATTCTTTCCATTGGGAAGTCTTCCTCATCCGGAAAAGACTCTTTTAGCCCTTGGAAGAATTTAATTTAGTTAAGGAAAAATATTATTTTTGATGTGAAACCGACATGTGCACAAAAGTACAAGTCAATTTGGGCAAGGAAAAGCCACCTCATCAACCTCATATAAATATAAATCATGTCACATCACTTGGAGGCATCATCACTCATTACATCATCTTTTGTCTCATGCTCTAATTGGTTCATGCAAGCCTGAAATTATGGGATCTAAGTTCACGTATGTGCAGAAGAGAGTGCATTCTGTTAACCAATGTTGACTTTTATTTTGTAATGGTTTAACTTGCGTTGAACTTGGAAAATTTGCCTTTGTTTGACCTATTTTTGGACCTATTTTGGGAGGTCGAGTTCAGGGGCAATTTAACCGAAATTTTATGGGAACTTTGACCCATGTTGACCACATGTCTACACCTAGGGTTTATGCATGTCAATAAGTTGACTTTGACTAATTCCTGTGGGAGTTTTGTTGACTAGTTTGACTTATTTGTTTTATTTCTTCATTACCTAGACTAAAAATATATTTCATTTTATTCTTAGTTTTTAGGCTTTCTTTTTTATTATTCAAAGAATTTTATTATTGTTTGAATATTTTTATTTTTGTCTTGACCCTTGTTTTAAGTTTGACTTGAATTAATTATTTTTATTCATATTTAAATATTTTATTTTATATGATTTCATATAGCATTTTATTCCAAATAATTTAATTCTTTAATCTAAATATTTGACTTAATATCTAACCATAACTTAATAACAGATTTAATTTTATATAATTCAATATAAATATTCGATTTTGTATGATAAAATATTATTTTATTAGTTCAATTGTATTCCTATTTATTTATATTTTAATCAAAAGCTTTTTTCTTCAACTAAATATTTGACTTTTTCAAAATTTGACTTAAGTCAATTTTAATATCTTAAAAATCCTTTTTCAAAACTAGTTGTTTAATATAGCAGCTGAAAATATTAGGATCTCTACATTGGTCTCTCTATTTAATTTGGTACCATGATCTGATTCTCCATCTTGTCCTAACTACAATGGATGGTTCAAAACGCATCGATAAATTATCTCTAATGTGATTTCTCTGAAAAGATTTCCTAACACATATTTTGACTTGGTTTGACTGATCTTGGATGTAGTGGCCACTCTAGTTTCCTAACCCTAATATGACATTATCTTGGATACTTTATTCTTTGAGGACTTCACGTTGAGGAATCCGGACACATGACTATTATTAGTGATTGTGATATTAGTGGTTGATGTTTATGTATGTTCTCCATTGACATTATGATGATGATAGTATTAATGGTTAGGTATGTTCTCTATTGGTATTATGATGATTGTAACATTAATGGTTATGCACGTTCTCTATTGATATTATGATGGTTGTGGCATAAATGGTTATGTTCGTTCTCTATTGAATTTATGATGATGATAGCACTAAAGGATATGTATGCTCTCTATGGATATCATGATGATGATAGCTTTGATGGATAGGTTAGGTTTCTATTGATGTTATGATGTTGATAACTTTGATGGATATGTATGTTTCCATTGATGTTATGATGATGATAGCCATGATGGATGTGTCCCCTATGTTACCTACTTGCATTAGTTCTGGTTCACAATGAACAATGATGTGAATAACTAGGTGATGGTGATGATGTTATTATGACAATGGCTAACATTGAGAAACCTTGTTACTGATGATTATTGAGTATGGCAGGAAACCACCAGAGGCACTCGCATATGACGAGTTGACGACACCTGGTTTGATGAAAATTTATATTATTTTATCTTTGAAATTCTAAGTCAATTTTAAAACCTGTTATATATGTTTATATATATTTTGATGATATGTTAGTGGTTGCAGGCACGGATTAGTTGCTTGGCCAAATGACTCACATATGGGTGATGGGGTTGTACAAGTGGATGGAACTACATGGGAGGGGTGGGACAGTGTCCCTGATCTCACCCACTAGCACTCTCGTCGTGACTTGGGCTGGAAAGGTTGAAACACCTTCGCCTTGAAGATCACAATGTCATGAGGGCAGGTCCCAAAGTTGGGTCACTCATGAGGATTTTACCAGGGGGCGCGCATCTAGGTGGATTCCTTGATCCCCGACACCATTAGTCTCACTATAGCACGCAACATAAGAGATGATAACAGTCTATGACGTTGCACCTATACTTTCCCCTCATAGTCACTGAATGCTTGAAGGGCAAGTGGTGTGGCACCCTTGGAACTTCAAGGGAATTTCTTGAAGGGCACAAGCAACTTGGCACCCTTAGAATCATTAAAAATTAATTAATTAATAAATATAATCAAGAAATGAAAACTAGGTAAATTTACATCAAGGGTAAATGATGTTAGAGACCGAGGTAATTAAATCAAAAATAAAAACTTGGGTTAAGAGAATCATAGGAAGAAATAAAATAGGTTACCTTGAAAACTTTACCCTTCCCATGTTGGAAAATAGTAGGTAGATTATGTAGTTTAATTAGGTAAAAGAGGAAAGAGGGACATAATTGTAAGGATAAAGATTAATCCTAAAATAGTTAAACCTAATTAACAGAAGAGGATGGTGAATTAAAATAAGATTAATAAATTAAATTTTAGAGAAATGTAGAGAACCTCCATGTGGCAACAACCAACATAAGAATATCCATCTAAGAGATAACTTGAGTTAAATTAGGGAGTAGATAGGGGATCAAATCTTGACTCATTAATTGACTTTAGTAATGAACACAAATTAAGGAGTAAAAAGGGGAATCAAGAGGCAACTAGGAGAAGAAATACGAAGCTTGTTGAGGTGAGGAAAATATTAGTTTTAAATTAAAATTTAAGTAAATAATTTTGGAGACCCTTGATGAGAGAGTGACACATGGGTGGGTGAATAATCAAACTATTGAATTATAAAAAAAAAATTAATTATGCATGACATGCCAAGTGTCACCTATGAGGACTCCTATAAAAGAAGGGGCAAGCCATGGGAGAGGGGACGTTTTGGGGAAACCTATTGTGGGATGGATGAGACTATGTCAGAGCAGTGATTACGAAACTATAGTGAATTTGGTGAGGTAGAGGATTTTAGAGAGGGGACTCTTGAGCCAAGGAGTGCTCTCCTATACCAGCTATTGCATTCCTCCATTGTACAATCCCATTGCAGCTCGGGGGTCCGCGGGGAAGAAGAGTACCCAAGGGTTAGGCTGGGAGGTTAACTGGTGGGTCAACGCATTCGGCTCAAGTACATCGTCATTCACTCTCAGAGGTGACCGACAACAAGGGAAGACAAGTAACGGCAAATCAAGTGGAGTCTCGTCTTCTGGTGAATGGTACATATGTGTTGCAATATTATTTTGTATGAGTTTTTTATGGCCTTAGTTAAATATATGTAAATTTCATGATATGTTCAGTGAAATGAAATTCGGGGATGTTTTAGATAGTGCTGAATAATTTGGAATTCCCAATGTTTTTCTCTTATGGTTGTATTTTATTGTGATAATATATATATATATATATATATATATATATATATATATAAATGGTCCTTACACTTGGTATCAGAGCTATGTTGAACCCTTGAGACCTATGGGCCCATGCATGCATGACTAGTTTTGTTAGATACAATCTGGAGCTCAACAGCGGTATACGAGGCCAGCTTAGACTCGCATATGAAACTGTTCTGAAGCAATGACATTAGCAACTTTCTTCCTATAGTAATTATGAGGCATCTAGCTTGAATCTACTTTTCTTTTACAAGTACTGTTGTTTTAATTCTCTGCAAAGACATGCCCTCCTAAAGATGTAACCTCCAAATCCCATAGACCATTTGGCCTATGAAATTTGTTGTATTCTCTTCTACTCTTCTTTGGCAAGAAGACAACAAATCACAGAGATGCAATCTAAACTGTGTAGAAAGATATACCAAATACTCGTGAGCTGACTTTCCATTCTTTGTTGATTACAAGAAGGAAACATATGATTACAATATACCAAATACTCGTTAGCTGACTTTCCTTCTTTGTTGCTGACAAGAAGCAGACTTTATGATTACAAAAGCTATAAAATTTCATGTAACCATTGGTATCCAAGATCACTGGATAAAGAATTACACATTTTATTGAAGGCTGGGAAGTATCCATTAGTAGTTAAGTTGCAGGCTGTGCACCATTCCATGGATCCTCGTTTGTTTTTTCTTTTATCTTTATGCATGCAATTGTTGACCAAACTCCCCTAAGAATTAAAATTGCAACAAAAACTATACTTCCAAGAGTGCACACCACCTGGGAACAAAGCGCAAGTTAGAATAGAAAATAAAGTGAACAGCCAAAAGAACTTCAATACGTATTAAATTTTTCTTTCTCGTTTATGACAGCAATATTTTCAACCTGAAATCTGATAGATAGATGATCTGAGAGGGCCATTAAGAGTGCTTCAGATCCACACTAGTCACAGTAAGAATGTGGTAAATCTGAGTTCATCGCTTTAAAAAAAAATGGAATTGGTCACTGGCCAAGAACCAGTCAAGGAGGGAAATCCTAGCGGACACGCAAGGGCGCCGATCTATCTTGGGAACTAGCGCATGCAATTCACAGGGGATTGAGAATAAATCTTAACTTTCCAGTGCTTCTAATGCCCATGGGCCATGGATCACCAACTTCTTTCTCATCATTAATGGATGATGCACTCAAGAAAAGATCTGCACATGCCTTCCACCCATTCGGCAATATTGGATAACAATCAGATCACAATCCATAGATTAAGCAACTGACCACCACATTCTGATCAATTCATTTCTTTCAGAAACATCGTCCTTACGCCATAACCCAACAATACGTGAAGCGTTTGAATTTTGCATCTACCCAACACCTATATAGAATTACCCACTTGAGCCTGTTAGGCCAACGCTCATTGGGTAATTACTACTGCAATATTTTTGCACGGGAACCATATCGACCTGAGTGGGATAAAATCTCTTGGAAATTCTCAAGTAAAGGCCAGACAAGAATGCGTTGAGAATCGAAGCTTTTGGATGATTGCTGCTATAGTCAATTTTTTATTTTTATTTTTCCCTTTTACAGCAAGTATTTTGATCTGAGTGGGATCAAAACACCTATGGAATCTCACATAGACTCTATATAATAATGTACTGAGAATCGAATCTAGGCTAGTTGTTATAAACTCTCACCACTAGTCTACCATTGGATCACAGCCCAATTGTAGCAGACTCATCGCTACGAAGCAAAGCTGCAATCTACCTCATAATCATATGTTCCATTGAGGTATGTACAAACTTGGAAATTATGTCAATAGGAAACTGATTGTGAGAGCTTTTTCTTGCTCGATGCTTGTTTTCTTCCTTTTCATGTTGAAATAGAGACTAATGGTGAGCGTTACGCGTTTTCTTCTTGTTTTCTCTTTGTTTGCGTGTTTGTTGTCTCGAAATCGAGGCTTAGGCAATGAAACTACGCTGGACTGGTCCGAAAAATTGCAGCTGACATGATTAGTGCTGCTGCTGCTGCACCGAATTGAAGAAAACGAGTAGGTCCAAAATGGATGGGATAGCCCACTTCTAAGACGTGCAATACCAATACCGTTAGTTTTAACCAGAACCATAGAATCTACAGTACAGGATGTAAGCGTGCAAAATCCCTTGCATATTGGGCTGCTTAGGCACAGCATTATCCTTCCTCCCTTCATTACCCAAATGGCACGCAAAGATAATGACGGGATAGCAAACAGAAGCCTTAGCTAAGACAGGTTTTTGCTCATGTTGTCTATTGGATTGGACCATAGTTAGTGTGATCTTTTCGCAAAGTTTATATAACCCTTCTGGTTTTAAATTTTTGCGAAAACTGCATTGAGCGCTTAATTTAAATTGTGTTATGCATATTTTTCCCTTACCAAACTGTACTGGGTGTTCTCTATGCATATTTAATTTCGAATATCTTTCTCGCTATGCAGATTTATTTCAAATATCTCCTCTTAGCACCACGCTCCTTTAGCCAACTTTACAGCGTGTGGATCCAGGTTTCCTCTAGTATAACCCACGTCGAATTGACACGTATAGCCATTTTGCGCCATATTTCTATTTGTTCTTTAAATAAGAAACAGTGCCCAGATTCGATTTTCTTGGAACGACTTCGAATTCAAATTCTTCGAGGACTCTGCACAGTTCTAAGCCATTAAATAGAATAAAATTTCAATAGCTTGCAAGATTTGACATATTTCAATAAATATTGGCCTTAATCCTTCAATGGGTTTATTATAATCCTTTGTATGGTCGTCTCTTCCACGACATTTTTCGATTGTTCTTCAGGATTGCGAAACTGTCCCGCACTATTTAAGATTGCGACTCCTGAAACAAATTTTGGACAGTCGGTTGTCGTTATCAATGTTGTGAGTCCTCCTAGGCTATTTCCTACTAATATTGCTTGATCTTTGACTATTTCATTTAAGAAGTCAGCCACCTGATCCCTCCATATAGAAGCATTGTAGTCAATAATTGCTTTCTCGCTCCATCCAAAACCCAACAAGTCTATTGCATAAACCTTGAAAGTTTTTGCCAACTTTGGGATGTTGTACCTTGAACAGAGGGCTCACTTATCACTGATGCACACATTGAAATCCCAGTTGTTCCAATTCCCTTCAGCAAGCCTCTCCTCGGCAAGTTCAGAGCTTCACCATCGGAACAGCCAGAAAAATTTGGGCGTTGGCTACTGTATATAATGGCCGGCCGATTGCAGAGCAAGGATTGGGGTAAGGAGTCACCCTCTTGGCTGGTGATGAGCAAGCGCTGAAAGACACATGAATAGGTGAGAGGGGGAGCGTACATACATATGCCATTTAAAATAAGGCAAGCCTGCCACTGTAAATCATTGGACCATTTTATGTTTCCCTCTGATAAAGGTGGAGTCTGCATCTCATCCAGCTCGTTTCGCTGTGTGAGATTTCCAACACTTGCTACGTAGCCACCCTTTTCACCAATGGACAGAAATGTAATATCCTTTTCATTAATTATTTACAAAAATTAAAACACAAGGTTTGCAAGAGGGTGTATTTTCCGCTAGCATGATGGCATGATAAAAACAAAACTGAAATAATGTCCAACCATTTTGATTAAAAAATAAATAAAATCACGGCAACTCTCCTTACCTCTGTCATTGTATTTTAGAATCAAAGTGTAGCCAAATTTAAAAGGGCTTCGTTTAAAAATCATCAACATTGATTTTTTTTAAATGTATAAAGCTTTGATCATTTTCAACATAAGTTTCTTCATATTTTACCAAGCTCAGTTTTAGTTTAAAGAGATCAAAGGTATTGATTTTCACTTTGGTTTGAATACATTACATTGATTGGGTAATCTTATGATTAAAGTTAAAAAAAAAAAAAAAACATTATGTTGTTGGTGTAATTTTATAACCAAATAAAAAAAATTGATTATTCTGATTGGTTAAATTAATGGTTTTGATTTATTTGGATTAAACCTGAGCTTACCTCGGTATAATATAGATATATATAACAAAAAAAAAAACTATGATCGTTGATTTTGGCATAAAGTTTAAATATTGTAAACAATGTTATAGGAAAATCTATGATAGTTGATTTTGGCATAAAGTTTAAATATTGTAAACAATGTCATTTATAACATAGATTGCACCATTTACAACGTTTATTGCCACTCTGAGCATTGGATCTCGGCCTTGATAATGAGGAGTGATTCTAGATCTCGTTCACCATTATCTACACCAATTAAATATTGGTCGCAAAGATATTTTGACACCAGATTGGTACAATCAAATCTCACTGTAAGACAACATTATTTGTTAATTAAAAGAAATATATATATATATATATATATATATATATATATATATATATATATATATATATATATATATATATATATATTATGGTTGCTATGTGAAGAGCACAAAGTCATTCACAAACCTTGGTTGCCCATAATTACATCAACTTTCTTGACATTAATTAAGATATGCCAAAATGGCCCATGATCAACACTACTATAATTTGAAAACTATTCCAAGAGTGAGAAGCTTTCTGGATAAATATTACAAATTTAATTCTATAAAAGTATTTGATTTTTGCAAAATCATGTATTAAAAGTCAATAAAAATTTGGACCAAATCTATGAAGACACTAAATATCACTGGCAAGTACCAATGGGACCCTTTCAATGAATTTAACCAATTAAGAAAGAAGCTTTATTTATGAATTAATGGATTATGGAATTTATTTTACAATTTCTAATACACATATTGAACTGCTAAAGTTAAAGAATCAGAGACTTTGCTTAGGGTGGTAATGAAACATACAGTTGAGAAGCACTCATCCTTAAAATGAACTGGTTAATGCACATGTTTTATGACAGCTAAGGACGTCTGAGTGCTTAATATATTTATAATAATTTAATGATTAACAATCACCAGAAAATAATAACAATAAAATAAAACATACAAATAAGTTTGACTAATGAAACTAGTTCCATCTCATTTCAATAAGTTGTCTTTTTCATCATATAATACCAAAAACTTAATCTTGACCTCGTCATACGTTAATTTTCTTGGTTTAGGCTTTGAAATCGGATGAGTGGTTGGATGTGAAGCATTTTTAATGCTCTAACACTAATCAAGCCATTCTTTTAAAAATTAATGACGAGTTATAAGTGCCACATTATAGATTGACATATGGAAATTATGTTTTGTGTAGTAATATCTTGGTTAATAAATTTAATATTTACATCAATTGTATAGAATTTTTATATAATGGTATGTATTAAAGAGAAGTCAATAATTAAATGTTCATTTCAAAAGGATTTTTACATGCGTACATGAAAAGTTATGAGTATATTTTAAAATATTATTAAATTAATTTGTTTTGAAAATTTTAATAATAACTTGAATTAAATTATAGTTTTCATAAATATAATTATTGATATAAATATATATTACAATTTGGATATAATAATTTTAATGTGTTGTCATGATAATTTAGCAATTTATTTAATTATTTATGTATGAGTGAGTGAAGTGGAGTGGTCACTAGTCATAAGTTATGACCACTTAATAGTATCCTTGGGTTTTCTTTGAGAGAGGTTGTGATTTTTCTTTTGGGATGAACCTTAGTGATAGCAGGGGATGTCACTATCTCTTTCTTTATAGGTGAGGCGTGGTAGGTGTTATAATCAATTTGATTCATCTCGATAGTTTCTATGTAGCTAAAACAAAATTTTCCCACCTTTGCAAATAGAAGACAACTTCCTTGGATTGGGAAGTATGCTTTTCGTTTGATTGGCATAAGTTCCTTATTTAGAGTATTCTTGTTTATTTCTCAATTCAATGCTCGATATATTATCAACTGCATGATTAGATCCTTCAATTTTTAGGTCATGTGTCACATCATCTCTAACTAGTTGAGACACTAACATCATCGCTCACTAGTTGGAATAACAAGGATATTATTTATAATCAATTAATGTGGTGATGTTTCAAAGAGTTTCTTGGTTGGCTGAACTCATAGGAGCTATTCCTTGAACACTACGTCTTGACGCACAATCACTTGATTTGTACGGTATCTAGTTATTTATTTATTTACAACTGCTACTAAAGATGTTTTAAGTTTTAGCACTTTTGACATCAAAATCATTCATCTTTTTTCAAACTCATGAGATTAAGTTCGCCATTTGAAATTCTTCTTCTAAATTGTCCACCTCTTTCGATTCTTTGAAATAATTGGTATGCTCTTTTCTTCTACGACAATATTATTGCAACATCTATGACAATGAACTTTAACATATGCAATGATGATCATACAAATCACTTTTTGTTACACATTGTCCTCGACATTGTCACTTATAGGGTCATGTAGACAGTTTGAAATGAACTACTATAATTGGAAGCTACAGGAGTACAATGTGTGAATGACTTTACTTTGTTGAATGCATCATATATTAATTGTACCATGAGATGAATATTGATTGTGATTGTCATGCTTCTTGTTTTGTTGTTTCTTAATACATAAATAATTGTGGGTTGCAATGATCACCAGATATAGTCCTTTAGTTTATAATGGAATCCATGGTATAAGTACCTTGGGAAATTCTAACCTGCACTCTAGAATGTAAATCGATTTGGATATTCACTTACTAAAGAGTCATTATTTCTTGGAATAACCCATATTCAGATTCCAAGTCAAACTAAAATGGTAGATAACTATGACGTCGACCAATGTGAGCTTAGATTGGAGGGATTGCATACCTACTATTAATTTCCTTGAGAAAATGGCCAACAATAATGAAGAAAATGGGGAGCACACTTTTGATGAAAAAAAAAAGGGTATGAACATAGTATGAAGGATGATCATAACAAGGACAATTGTTGGACATTACAGCTCAAGCTCATGTTCGAAGGAACTATACTAGAAAGACATTCTTGAATATTCAAGAGGTTAAAGGAATGAAAATGAGAAGCATTAGATTTTATGACAATATTTCATAAGGGCCTAATAGAACTAATTAGGTAAAAATAATAATAAATAAATAAATAAATTTGTTGAGAAAAATACTTAATCCAAAAGATGAAAACGATTTTGTTGATTGATTTTAATTCATTAGCAAAAATTTTCTTAATTTAAAAAATCAGAGATACCTGTTACCAAAAGGTTAGCAAGAGTTTCAGGAAGGGTTCCTAGGATATGTGTCGTCAATTTTACTTTATGTTCTAAGGACTTCAGGACGAAGTCCATTATTAAGAGGGGGTGTATGTAGTGCCCACTCTAGTTTCCTAACCCTAATATGACATTATCTTGGATACTTTACTCTTTGAGGACCTCAGGTTGAGGAATCCGGACACATGACTCTATTATTAGTGATTGTGATATTAGTGGTTGTGATGTTTATGTATGTTCTCCATTGACATTATGATGATTATAGTATTAATGGTTAGGTATGTTCTCTATTGGTATTAAGATGATTGTAACATTGATGGTTATGCACATTCTCTATTGATATTATGATGATTGTGGCATAAATGGTTATGTTAGTTCTCTATTGAATTTATGATGATGATAGCACTAAAGGATATGTATGCTCTCTATTGATATCATGATGATGATAGCTTTGATGGATAGGTATGTTTTCTATTGATGTTACGATGTTGATAGCTTTGATGGATATGTATGTTTCCATTGATGTTATGATGATAATAGCCATGATGGATGTGTCCCCTATGTTACCTACTTGCATTAGTTCTGGTTCACAATGAACAATGATGCAAATGACTAGGTGATGGCGATGATGTTATTATGACAATGGCTAACACTGAGAAACCTTGTTACTGATGATTATTGAGTATGGCAGGAAACCACCAGAGGCACTCGCATATGACGAGTTGACGACACCTGGTTTGATGAAATTTATATTATTTTATCTTTGAAATTCTAAGTCAATTTTGAAACCTGCTATATATGTTTATCTATATTCTGATGATATGTTAGTGGTTACAGGCACAGATTAGTTGCTTGGCCGAATGACTCACATATGGGTGATGGGGTTGTACAAGTGGATGGAACTACATGGGAGGGGTGGGAAAGTGTCCCTAATCTCACCCACTAGCACTCCCGCCGTGACTTGGGCTGGAAAGGTTGAAACACCTTCGCCTTGAAGATCACGATGTCATGAGGGTAGGTCCCAAAGTTGGGTCGCTCATGAGGATTTTACCAGGGGGCGCGCATCAAGGCAAATTCCTTGATCCCCGACACTATTAGTCTCACTATAGCAGGAAACATAAGAGATGATCACGGTCTATGACGTTGCACCTATACTTTCTCCCCGTAGTCACTAAATGCTTGAAGGGCAAGTGGTGTGGCACCCTTGGAACTTCAAGGGAATTTCTTGAAGGGCACGACCAACTTGGCACCCTTGGCATCACAAATAAACTATTAGGCATGGCACCCTTGGAACTTCAAGGGAAGTTCTTGAAGGGCACGACCAAACTTGGCACCCTTGGAATCATTAAAAATAAATAAATTAATAAATATAATCAAGAAATGAAAACTAGGTAAATTTACATCAAGGGTAAATGATGTTAGAAACCGAGGTAATTAAATCAAAAATAAAACTTGGGTTAAGAGGATCATAGGAAGAAATAAAATAGGTTACCTTAAAAACTCTACCCTTCCCATGTTGGAAAATAGTAGGTAGATTATGTAGTTTAATTAGGTAAAAGGGGAAAGAGGGACATAATTGTAAGGATAAAGATTAATCCTAAAATAGTCAAACCTAATTAAGAGAACCTCCATGTGGCAACAACCAACATAAGAATATCCATATAAGAGATAACTTGAGTTAAATTAGGGAGTAGATAGGGGATCAAATCTTGACTCATTAATTGACTTTACTAATGAACACAAATTAATGAGTAAAAAGGGGGATCAAAAGGCAATTAGGAGAAGAAATAGGAATCTTGTTGAGGTGAGGAAAATATTAGTTTTAAATTAAAATTTAAGTAAATAATTTTGGAGACCCTTGATGAGAGAGTGACACATGGGTGGGTGAATAATCAAACTATTGAATTATAAAAAAATAATTAATTATGCATGACATGCCAAGTGTCACCTATGAGGACTCCTATAAAAGAAGGGGCAAGCCATGGGAGAGGGGACTTTTTGGGGAACCCTATTGTGGGATGGATGAGACTATATCAGAGCAGTGATTACGAAACTATAGTGAGTTTGGTGAGGTAGAGGATTTTAGAGAGGGGACTCTTCAGCCAAGGAGTGCTCTCCTCTACCAGCTATTGCATTCCTCCATTGTACAACCCCATTGCAGCTCGAGGGTCCGCAGGGAAGAAGAGTACCCAAGGAGTAGGCTAGGAGGTTAACCGGTGGGTCAACGCATTTGGATCAAGTATATCATCATTCACTCTCGAAGGTGACCGACAACAAGGGAAGACAAGTAACGGTAAATCAAGTGGAGTCTCGTCTTCTGGTGAACGGTACATATGTGTTGCAATATTATTTTGTATGAGTTCTTTATGGCCTTAGTTAAATATATGTAAATTTTATGATATGTTCAGTGAAATGAAATTCAGGGATGTGTTAGACAGTGCTGAATAATTTGGAATTCCTAATGTTTTTCTCTTCTAGTTGTAATTTATTGTGATAAAATATATATATATATATATATATATATATAGTATAGAACTGGTCCTTACATTGGAAGGTTGAATTTGCTACTACTTTGAACTATTTGGAGGACTGTTGATCATTCACTAATTAGGGTTGTTGTTGTTGTTGTTGACTTTGACCATATTTGTAGACTTTGACTTTGGATCAAATTTGACTTCTTGTCTCATCTTTGACTAGATAATGATTGGTTGGTTTGGATAGTCAAAGTTTTTGACCTTTGACTCTTTATTGATGAACTTGAACATTGTATCTCTTTGTTGAACATTTGATGACAATCTAATAGAAGAAGAATTTGGAAAGTGTTTCCCCCTTGTGGGGTTTTCCCTGGTCTTGGACCAAATCTTGTGTCTCTCTTATTCTTGTTCTTGGTTGTCATCTATTGTGCATGTGTATTACTATTCTATCTACAATTGCTTACTATCATTGGAATATTGAATTTATTGGACAAAGTGATTGCTAATTGAAGAAGAATTGTTGTAAGTGATTTTCCTAAACATATAACTCCAGAAAATTAACATGGAATCAGAGCTGAGGTGAAGAGAAGACCAAGGAGACAAGAGACATGCAATCACCTTTGAAAATATTTGAAGAATCTTATTTGACTTGGTCAAGATGTTTACCTCATACTTCAAGGAAGGTGAGAAGCTGAATGAATCATCAAATTTTGCCACTTGGAAAATCAGTTTGGAGGTGACCTTGGATGATAATGGTGTCTTGGAATATGTGGATGTAAAAGTACCCGAGCCTCCGAAGAATTATTTTGTTGTTATCAAGGCTAAGTGCAAGAAAGTTGAGATCAAAGCAAAGAAAATCATTATTGATTCTTTAAGATATCATTTTCTTACTTATATTTCTAAGTTGAAGAAGTCCAAGGAGATCTATGATAAGTTGGCTGGGATGTATGAGGTCAAAAATTTGAACCATATTCTCTCCTTGAAAAAATCAACTCAAGGACATCAAAATGAACAAGGGAGAGACTGTGCAATCATATTTGTTATTGGGAATAGTGTCTATGCAGAGCTGCTAATCCCACTAAGGTTGGTAGCTACCTTAGAAACAAACACACTAAAAACTACTTTCGTTTTCCTTTATGAGAAATAGATAAGAGAAGAATAAGGAGACCAACCTTTGTCTTGCGCTTGGTTCCTTGCTCGATTCCTCTCTCTTCTGGTAGGTCTTTGCCACTAGCTTCCTTGTCTACACCGCTTCAAAGAGTACCTGTAGAATCAAAGTAGCATAACACTATCCAAGAACATAGATCTATTATCATAAACAATATAGGATCAGATGTACATTGACCATACAAATGCATAAATAATCAATCATACAAGAATATGGAGGAAAACTTGAATAGTTTTATTGATAATCAAGAAAGAGCAAAGAGAATTACAACCGATTGTTCTGACCCAGCATCATCCTCTCAACAAGTAAGCCCCTCTTCACCTCATGAAAAGCTTAGATCACCCAACACTATGATATTGCACCAAGAAACCAACAACACTTCCTTACAAGATACAAAATTCCAGCCCCTGGATCTCTGGGATGAGGGATCCATATATAGATGTCTGCAAGGGAGGTGAGTCAGCTTTTGAGATTTGATTAGTGTATTCCTTCTAATATTTCTTGATTCCACTTGGAGATTGATGATCTATTACTCATCCTTGGTCGAATTTAGAGAGGCAAGTGTCACAGGAGAAGTTTCTGGAAGATTCCATGCTTCTCCACCTTGCGAATTGACCCTGCCATTTGTCCCTTCTCGCCCATCGCACCCCATAGAAGGGCTTTTTGACATGCATCACACCTACTATGTGTATTTAGGTGGGATGCAACGCACTTTACCTATGGAGTAGGTGAAATGGTCCAGTTTTTACCAGTTCTGAGTAGTCTTTCATGGAGAACTTCTGGGAGATGCTGTAATTAGTTGACCTTGTTCTTCTAGGGGTCGGAACAACACCTTTAAGGAATTAGGAGCCCTTGGTTTATGGACATTTATGCTTGGGGTTGCAGTGCCCAAAAATGTCTATAACAGTTGCCCCTAAAGCATGAGGCCGTTAATCTTTTGATGTCGGGTGAAATGCTTTATCATGAGGATCCGAAGTTTTTTCGAGCTGGGAGGCAACCTGTAATAAGATACAATACAATACATTATCTTCATTTAATTTCCATGATCTAGCTGAGGCAGGCTTTCCCACGCTCAACTTTATAAATTCATTTTCATGTAGATAGGACAGACAATCGTCTGAGTGTAGACTGATGATTCTGGTAGAGCCATCATCCCTTAGATTGGATGATTATCTGTGCAGCAATGATGTACATTTGATGTCTTTATTTTCCTGAATATATATCTCAGCCCGGATGGATGAAACTAGATCCGAGGTCTTCAATCTCGTTCGATCTTCACTCAAAGTACAATTCGATCCATGTGAGAGATGTTCTGGGGTCGAACATGGAAAGACATCGCCTGATTACTAGCCAATGATGTAAGTTGTTAACAGGCGCGAGAGGAATCACCGATAACGATAATGATCCTCAAGGTACTGCAGTACAATTCACGTGGTGTGAATAAGGGACTTGGCGTCGAACACCATGCAAAATATTTCGGTCGAAGGCCATGGATGTAAACCTGTCGCTGGAAGTGAGAAACTTGTCATTGAGGCATGCAACCTTCAAAGTACTGAAAGGGTTGTTCCTAGATCGACTTCTTGGATAATGAACTGATGTCGACAAGATGCGATCTGTCATAGGAGGGCCTTAGTGAATCCCACATCAATGACACGGAATGGAGCAAATGATTTTAATGGAGGTGAAAACAATCTGGTGATATATGGTTCAGGGTGGCGGTCATGAAAGAATGAGGCGAAAATGCATTATAGTGGGTGAGACACAGGTGAATTCTCTGAGCGACTTCTATTGAACATATCGGCGACACTGACATGATGGATTGGTAGCATTAACCCCAAATGTGGATGGTGTGATGGAACCATGGTGATGTGACCAGTGAATGGAACAACCCAACCCGACTCGGATGCGGAGTGAAAGTGTCATGTTCAAGATCGACTTGCTACCAACAAAGTTTCTTCAAGTTTTCTTCCCAATTTTTTCCCCAGTCATTGTTGACCAGTACGTCTTTATTTTTGTCAAGCTTGAGGAGGATAACATATGCTTTTTCTATAATTTACCCTTCGGGCAAACCCATCGCTATGTTTTAACGAGCCTAGCGATAGTGAAACTCGTTCTTGTCTGTTATGGACAAGTTTGTCGCTATTAGGTTTTAACGAGTTTAACGACAAATATAACTCGGTCCTTTTCAATTTTAGAGAGTCTGAAAAGGAACGTAAAGGAAACTCCAAAAATCCTTTTTCGTCATCTAATCCCTTAAGTCCGAAAAAGTATAAAATAATACGAAAGGGATGAATTTTCGGTAATTTTAATGAGCCGAACAAGACAAGCGCTCGATCTTTTTGTGTAATAATCCCTCAGGTCCAAAAAGATTAAAATCTAAAGGAGGGATAGCACTTCCGGTCACTTTAACGAGCTAGAGAGGCCAATGGCTTGGAAATCTTTTCATATTTTACGAGTCAATTGAAAAGAGCTTAAAGGAGACTCGTCTTTTGAGGAACGAGTGATAGATTCAGGTAGCAGCTGATTCCAGGTAAGGTTTGGAATTTTCCAATCACGATAGTGTCACAAGGATGGCTAACAAGATCACTCTTCGCAGTTGTTCCTCAAAAGGGGTAAACAATCAAGTGGAGGTGAATGATCGGCCAATACAGAGTGGAGGTGATGATGAGAACACGACCAAGGCTTCAAAGGCTGAAGTAATACATTCACGATGGTTATTTACCGGAAATTGGTTCATTTTTTAATGAGCTTAAACGCTGGGGGAAACACTTGCTCATTGCTTATGTTTATTTTTTAACAAGCTTGAATTCCGCGTTAAAACTACTCGATTAATCCAGTCGCATAATAAGGATGTCTCATATATAAAAACGACATTATTTCAAAGCTTTGCCCCACATCCTTTCTTTATGCAAGTTAGGAAACGACCAATCCTACGAGTTTAAAGGGTTAAAGGGCCTATAAATTTAAAAAATAAATGGTCGCTCTTCGCTTGCATGCCAAAAGGTTTGCATGCCCCCAGGTATAGTGAAATAGAGTTTCAAGGTTACCCCTCAATTTGCAGACAAAGCATTTGTTTTATCAGAAAAGGCCTACCTTTTCAGGTTACCCCTCAATTTGCAGACAAAACATTTGTTTTATCGGGAAAGGCCTACCTTTTTCAGGTTACCAAAGATTGTTAGATTTGTTCCACAAACAAAACACTTCTTTGGCGATGTCTACTGAAATAGACAAAGGTGAGTGGCGCAGACGCCTCCACTCACATAACTTTGACGATGGAATCTTATTCTAGTCTAATCCCCTTTTCCTAAACGGATGGGTGTGTCAAACTAGTCAGATATCCTTCGCGAAAACCTACCCTATACCTGAAGTTTTCTTGTCGAAATAGGCCAGGGTGCATGCCCCCTGGGTTTCAGTCATGCCCTTCGAATCACTCGCGCTCATCAGGAGGACGGACTGGGGATTGATGAGACATTCCTTGCGTGAAAAGACCATTCAGGGTTGGTATATGACTATTTGCTATGTGTGAACCGGGGAATGAAAGTTGGTCTACGAGCTTGACCACTCTTCCTTCGTGCGGAAAACACATTACTCTAAAGAGTGAGGAGACAATGGCTCCCATGCAATAAATATAGTCTCGTCCAAGGAGTAGATTATAATCCAGGGGTCCTTGGACTACCATTACGTTCATGTGAACAGTTTTCCTTCTCAATGTTATCGTCACATCGGGAAGGATCCCTAACGGTCGACTGCTTCCTTTGTCAAAGCCTGTTAGATTTCTCATCTCAGGAAAAAGCGATGGCGAACCAAGCGCTTTCCAAGCAGTTGAGGAAAGGATACTCACAGAAGCCCCCTCATCTATGATGGTACCGGCCATAACCATTCTATATACTTGAGCGATGATTCGGAATGGTACACTAGTCGGTAAACGGGGTCTGCCTAGTAGATTCCAGTCAAAGGAAACAACCAGGTTGCTTGGAGGTGGGACCGAATAGACGGCCGGCTATGACTCTGATGAACTTCCTTCCTGTGGTAAAGGAACGGGTAGACTGCCCCCATGTTCATCGGAGTCTGTGTTTACGAATATAATTTGAACGGTGTCGTTCTTGTTCTCTTCGGTGACTGTATCATCTGAAGATTGACCCTCTGAAGGCACGATCTGGTCAACTACCACCTCGACGTTTTGACTTTCGTCTGGTATGGATTCAGATGGTTTATATTCAACGATAGACGCTTCGACCGACCACAAGGGCGTTTCAGCCGGATTTTCAACTAGTGACGGACTCGGCAAGAGTTTCTTGTATCCAGGAGGAAGCCGTAACGGTGAAACCGGATGGTCATCCAAGACTCTTTTAGCTTCGTCTAAGAAAGGACAATGGTGGACGGCATGATCGACTTCACACAATTTACAAGGAAATTTATACTTTCCTTTGTGTCCAGGGGTTTCACTTTCACTAGTTGACGGTGTATGCTCAACATGATCGTCAGAGGTTGATGACACCGGATTTTGCAAACGAGGAGACTAGTCCCTTAAGATCCGAGGGATGCAAGTACAATCTCGATGATAGTGGTCTCCTTTGCAAATGACACATGGAGATTTAGGCCTGGTCGGTGCAGTGTGTGGATTTTCGCTAGACAATGCTTTGTTGCCCCTTTTCGCCTTTGGCTCCTTCTTCTTCGTCTATTTCTTCTTCTTCTCCTTCTTCTTCTCAGTTACTTGATTTTGGGCTTTACCAGCTTCATCAAGCGAAGAGGAAGGAGGAGAGGAAGAATTGGACGAAGTAGAGGGTTGGGGGGTAACTCTAATATCGTTTAGTTGCTGACTTGATTGTTCAGGAATTACGATGTTTTGAATGACAGAAGTCGAGAAGAGCCATACAGGCAAGCCGATTGTCAATCCTGGAAGAGACAATGTGGCCATATGGGGTGCACCAACATCTCCCCAAGAGGAGAAGGGACTAGGATTTCCTCCAAGGGGAACTCCTTGGTTGGTCGACTCCATTTTTCTCAACCTAAGAGGAAAGGTGATGATTATTCCGTTTAAAATAAATTTTAGATGCTTTGACACAACTTGTTTTTTCAATTTTTAAGAGTCGAGAAAAAACAAAAGATGACTCTAGTCGCCTTCGATTTTTAATGAGCCTGAAGTGACAAGTGCTCAGATGGACCTTTTCCATTAAGGAGTCTAAAAAGGAACGAAAGGGACTTCTCTGGAAGTCTAGACAGAGGGATTACCAAACCAATCGCAAAATTGCAGAATACTTTTTACGGTACGGCAGTCAATCTTCCCGAATGTTGTGTTCAGTGCATTGCGATCGATAGGGCGGCAGACACGGATTCCTATGGATAAAGGATAAAGCCTATTGTGGTCTCCCAAAATATACTCGATGGTATGTGGGAGCACAAGTCCGTACTGGAACTTATCGTCTCAAAGTAGAGGAATCACCCAACCAACAGTGAAAACAACAGTTAACAGGCTTTACGACGCCGGAATATGTCTGTAGCCTAGACTTCTAGATGTTGTGCGTTAGGTTCCAAAGCGTTTTTAGATTCATTAATTTATTTTATAGTTGATCTTGCTTAAGAAATTTGCCTTTCAGGTTCACCACGTGATGTAGATGTACAATTCCTAAAATGCAATCTAAGATGATAAACAGTCATTTAATCTTCTTTCTGCAATGAAAATCTTAGCTACTAAGGAAAGCGAGATGGCGTTCTTTCAACAAAGAGCATAGAGCACACACTATGTGCACTGTCCTAAATCAAACCAACAAACAGTCTAAATGCAAATGCACGTGCATGTATTTGTTTTCAGCTTTCTTAACGTGTGAATGATAAAAATAAAGCTAAGCGCAAATCTGAATTAATTTTCTAAAGCGACAATTACTAACAAGTTTCTTTTCAAAACAAAATGAGGACAATGACAACACTTTGTGATTTGGAATCGAAAACTTGCTTTCGACACTAGAAAAAACTACTAATTCAGATCAAATACAAGAGTAACAGTGTAATCGACTATCAAGAACAATCAGATTCTCTTCTATGACTAAAAACGACACTTGCGACACTTTCAAATCAAGAAATGACAGTACAATTACGCTACTTATTTGTAAAGGAGAACTGAAAATGACTCAAAAATACATAAAAACATTTACAGTTCTTTGCACAATGGAGGCGGAAAATCAGCAAGGAAAGGGGTTTCAAACAGAGGTGTACTGACTACAGGCAGCAAAACTCCTGAATAGAGCTAAAAAGAGTGAACACAGAAACCAAAATTTAGGAACAAGGCCTTGTCTAATCAACGCACCTGTAACACAATGAAACTGAAATGCAACGCACCTACTACACTCGGGAAGTGTGTTGCATTTGAAGTTCACAAAACACACAGTGCGCTGGACCAGGGACGAGACTTTGATTGGATTCCGGGTCACAGTTTGCAGTTCAGTCCAGGGATTTAATCCAAGCAAGTGATAATCAGTAAATCAATCACAGGGTTGGATCTAAGGAGGTTACTAGAGCCACCACGAGGGAAATTAGAAAGCTTGTAAATCAATCGTTTAATTCATAAACAAAACCTGGAGATTGACTGAAGCAGCGTTGATCTCCTTTGCACTTGCATAGCAAATGCAGTTCGAAGGCTAGCTGGCTTAACTTCAGGCTCTGTCTGTAAGTTTATAAAGTGAACAAATGTAGATGAACAAACAATCTACTCGCTCCCCAGTGGAGTCGCCATTTTTTTATCGGGAATAGTGTCTATGCAAAGTTGCTAATCCCACTAAGGCTAGTATCTACCTTAGAAACAAACACACTAAAAACTACTTTCGTTTTCCTTTATGAGAAATAGATAAGAGAAGAATAAGGAGACCAACCTCTTTCTTGCGCTTGGTTCCTTGCTCGATTCCTCTCTCTTCTGGTAGGTCTTTGCCACTAGCTTCCTTGTCTACCGGCTTCAAAGAGTACCTATAGAATCAAAGCAGCATAACACTATCCAAGAACATAGATCTATTGTCATAAACAATATAGGATCAGATGTACATTGACCATACAAATGCATAAATAGTCAATCATACAAGAATATGGAGGAAAACTTGAATAGTTTTATTGTTAATCAAGAAAGAGCAAAGAGAATTACAACCGATTGTTCTGACCCAACATCATTCTCTCAGCAAGTAAGCCCCTCTTCACCTCATGAAAAGCTTAGATCACCCAACACTATGATATTGCACCAAGAAACCAACAGCACTTCCTTACAAGATACAAAATTCCAGCCCCTGGATCTCTGGGATGAGGGATCCATATATAGATGTCTGCAAAGGAGGTGAGTCAGCTTTTGAGATTTGATTAGTGTCTTCCTTCTGATATTTCTTGATTCCACTTGGAGATTGATGATGTCTTACTCATCCCTGGTCGAATTCAGAGAGGCAAGTGTCACACGAGAAGTTTCTAGAAGATTCCATGCTTCTCCACCTTGCGGATTGACCCTGCCATTTGTCCCTTCTCGCCCATCGCACCCCATAGAAGGGATTTTTGACACACATCGCACCTACTGTGTGTATTTAGGTGGGATGCAACACACTTTGCCTATGGATCAGGTGAAATGGTCCAGTTTTGACCAGTTCTGAGTAGTTTTTCATTGAGAACTTCTGGGAGATGCTGTAATTAGTTGAACTTGTTCTTCTAAGGGTGGGAACAACACCTTTAGGGACTTAGGAGCCCTTGGTTTATGGACATTTATGCTTGGGGTTGCAGTGCCCAAAAATTTCTATAACAATATTTCATGAGGATATCCCAACTGAAGGATCAACTTCTGAATGTTTGAGAACCTATGTCTGATAGAGAGCTGGTGCTCGTTGCACTTGGAGGCCTCCTCAAAGTTGGGAAACATTTATTACTACTATAAGAAACAATGACGAGTTCCCGACATTTGATGAGCTTGTCGGAAAGTGCACTCAAGAAGAGACCAAGATGATTTCTATAGGGAGGATTAAAAAGCATAAAGAACAAGAACCCTTTGCATTTTTTTCTCAAGCTATAAAGAATAAATAATGAGGAGTACCATCTAATCCTAGAAATATTTCTCCATAATCCAAGGATTCCAATAGAAGATTGAAAAGGGACAAAATTGAATGCTTCAATTGCCACAAGCATGGTCACTATGCCCAAGATTGTCCAGAAAAGAGAAGAGCTCCAAGGTCCAACTACAACAACAATCATGGCTACAACAACAACAAGTCCTATGATAGAAGAAGAAGAGATGGTCTTGATGATCGTGATGATGACTACCACCCCCAAAAGATATCAAGGAACTCAAGGTATGGAAATAATGCAATTGCTACTCAATCTGAATATTTTCTTATTTATGTACTTTCTATCTCCTCCCCTCCGGAACCATTTGATAGTTGGTTGGTAGATAGTGGGGCCTCTAGATTGTGAAGTCCTTTCAAACCTATTTGAGAGGAAGACTAATTTGAAGATCATTCTTGGGGAAAATTATACTTATCTTATTAAGGGTTTTGGTTTTGTCTCATTTCATTTTGATTATGGTAAAATCGTACATCTACATGATGTTCTATATATTCCAAGATTGAAGAAGAACCTTGTATTTATATCTGCCTTGGAAGACAAAGGGTTGAGAGTTTCCTTCATAAGAGGAAAGATCCTCACTTGGCATATGGAATATCACATGAGGGATGCATTTACTTTGAGATTAAGAATTGAAGGACTCTATAGAGTCAATTGAAGACCAATCTGAGCATTAGTACATGATAGCAATCATCAAAGTGAGCTATGGCACCGTAGGTTTTCTCATCTTCACTATGAATACCTACATAAAGTAAGGAGGAAGGTTTCTGGAATTCCTAAGGTTCAAGCTAATCATGATGGAGTATGTCTTGGATGTGTCAGTGGAAATAAATTGAAGCGGCCATTCCCTTCTAGTAGGAGTAGGACCAATGATATTTTAAAACTCATGCATTCTAATCTATGTGGACCCATGTCGAGGAAATCTCTTGGTGGCTGCATATACTATATAATATTTGTGGATTACTTCTCTCGAAAAGCATAGATATTCTTCTCGAAGCACAAGGATGAGGCATTTGATATGTTTAAGGACATCAAGGCACTAATAGAGAATCAAACAAGGAAGAGAATCAAAGTCTTCACATCTGATAATGGTGGAGAATTCATTTTAAATGAGCTCGTTGACTTTTGCAAGAGAGCAGGAATCAAGAAAGAGACTAGTGTACCTTATAACCCTCAAAAAAATGGAGTGGATGAAAGAAATAATAGGACCATCATGGAAGTTTCCCGAGCCATGTTGCAAGATCAAAATTTGATGAAGTTTCTATGGGGTGAAATTGCAAATACTGAGGTCTATGTTCAAAATAAGACCTTGCATCAAGCCTTGAGTTACAAGACTCCCAAAGAAGTTTTCACATATGTGAACCCCGATGTTGGACATCTTAGGATCTTTGGTTTCCATGTGTACTTTCATGTTCTGAAGGACAAAAGGAACAAGCTAGAAGCCATTGGAAAGAAAGGTACCTTTGTTTTTACTATGAAAATTTTAAAGCTTATAGAATATATGTGTCAGGTCAAAGGAATATAGAGTTTAGCAAGGATGTGACATTTGATTAAGATTTTTCCCTTGGGAAAACAAGGGACACTCCTCCCCCTGTCAATATTGAAAATAAGGATGATGTTATGGATACCAAGAAGGCCCTTTTGTGCCTGGATCTGAGAATGAGCTTTTTGATGATCCCATGGAGCCAGTGGACCCCTTGGATCCCCCTTCAGGTGATCCTCCCGCCAGGAAGAGACCAATATGGCTTTGTGACACCTTATAGGATGCTGAAAGACATGTTGTTTCCAGAGGAACCTTCAAGGAAAGTAAGAATCCATGTCAATACTAGGGATATGTTGTAGCTATGAGAAACATCATACATGATGAACCACACACCTTTGAAGAAGCAGTGAAAGAACAAGTCTTGAAGGATGATATGGTTGAATAATGTGAATCTCTAAGGAAGAATGATGTGTGGGAAATAGTTCCAAGGCCCGAAGGGAAGTCTGTTGTGAATTCTAAAAGGTTATACAAGATCATGCATGGAGTAGATGGAAGTATTGAGAAATATAAGGCAAGGTTCGTGGTTAGAGATTTATCCCATAAAGAGGGAGAATATTATGATGACATTTTTGCAGTGGTTGCCTGCTACACTACCATTAGATATATTGTGGCTCTAGATTCTACCCAGGGATGGACTCTTCACTAGATGGATACGAAGATTTAATTTCTTAATGGCATACTCCAAGAAGAAGTATATGTTGAAAAACCATAGGGATTCGAAGTACAAGATAGGAAAACTCATCTGTGCAGGTTGAAAAAGGCACTCTATGGATTGAAGCAATCCCCCATGGCATGGTATGCATGCATTGATAGCTACCTGATGAAGCTTGGATTCACAAGAAGCAATATCGACCGGAACCTCTACTTCAAACTTTTCCAAGGTGTTAGCGCTTGAAATTTCACCTCAGGCTGAGAAAGGCAAACTCCAAGGCAACATCAAACCACTTAGCCTCGTAGCTAGCCCTACGGGGCAGGAGAGGGCTCTCTCCGGTATATCTCGGCAAAGATCTTCAAAGGGCGGAGATAAAAAATAAAGAACACTGATTTTAGGCTAGTAAACTGATAAAAGGTTTGATTTGAGATTTTTAGGATTTTGGTGGAAAATCGGGAAAAGGAAATTTTGGGTGCGGGGATTGGACACAGTTTTTGCAGGGGGTTCTTTGGGGCAAGGTAGGAGACTGTACCGATGCCTTTGAATTAAGTGAATGGATAGGAATGAACGGTGAAGAGCTAAAGAGAGCAAGAAACCTTCAAGAGTTCTCTTTAGACAGATGAAAACATAAATATTAAGCAAACTTAAAAGCAGAGCATGGCAATCATGAATTCTACTTTAACACTTCATTTGCCTAATTTGCAGAAGTAAAAGTAAGAATATGATTCACATAAAAAACTTACAAGTACAAAGAGAAACACACCATCAATACATGTAACCACAGGAATCCCAAAAAGGACTGCAAAACCCTGGTCTTTCTTCCTTTGCCAAAATTGCAGAGATACAATGAGTAATACAATAGAAGCTTTCTCCCTCAAGAGTCCAACCATGAAAATGACCAAGAAAGTACATAATATAGGAAATCTAACATCTTTCCTTGCCTCTATGGGTCGAGCTCACTATCCTAGGAGCTGTTTCAACCAATTCTAAACTGAGCACTGAAAACTAGGCAGTCAAAACAACTTGCCTCTATAAGCTAGGAAACCAATTCATTCATTAAATATTTGCCTATTTCATGAATGAATCTTCTAGAAGAGATAAATAAGTGTGAAAGTATCATAAAATTACATCATTTACATCAAGGAGGATCAAAATCCACTCCAAAAAGTCAAAACTGCGTTTTGCTGAGCTGTAGGTGCTTTTCTGTGAAAATTGCCCAACGCGTAGCGCCCTGATTCTGAACGCGTAGCGCGCCTTTGGAGAAACTTTTGAGGCACTTCTAGGTGTCCAAATGAGGCAAACGTGGGCTTGTTGGAAAGGTCTAGAGGTCTACTTTCCAACCCAAGTGGAATTTCTGAATTTGGTGGTCATTTACCCCTCAAAAATTGCAATCTCCCAAGACTGCTTCCTGTGTGTCAAAAAAGTGGCAGAAAGTCATTTTTTGCTTGTTTTTTGACCTTCTGGAGGCTCAAAACTTGATGAAATCTCTTGGTAATTTCTGAGAAAGTGTATTTTTGCATGAAAAATCCAAACATGCTGAGTTTTCCTGAAATGTAGTTGCCCATCTTAAGGGTCGCGCGCGGCACGCTACGCGTTGGTGAAGAAAACCTGTTTTTAGCCCAAAAATTCACAAGTGACCAAAAATACTCAAAATTTTCTGAAATTTGTGCTGGAGTTGAGTCATTAAGCATCATGCTCCTTCAAGGAAGCATCAACCAAGATGTGGAGGGGATCGGGCCTTTTTCTTCGTTTGAGTGCTTTGGCCAACCGTCCTTGGAGCACCTTCATTCTCGCCTTGCATACGTGCATTCGGGCCCAATAGTGGTTCTTCATGTTCCGGAGCAGGTCCTTATCTTTGTTGGCCTTTGCCAACAGCCTCTCCAAATGAGCATTGACCCGGAGAAGCATAGCCTCTCGCTCAACGGGTACTAAATCACCGGGTCTCTTACGAGCCAAGTTGCGGTCTTCATGGATCCTCCGCAACTCATCAAGAGTGTGTTCATCTTCTAGTTGCTTGTTGCGCTGCTCTAAGTAGGTGATTGTCCAATTTTCCATTTCCAACCTTTGCTGCAACGAGTCATTTTCAGCCCTTAGTTGCTGGATGATCTCCTTTGGCTCTAGGCTAGGAGAACTGATATCGAGGTCAACGACATCTATGCCTGGATCACCTGATGGCCCCTCATCAATTTTGGGCTGATTGCCTCTCTCCTGTACCTGTGCTGCTGTCGAAAACGAGGCCCCTTCCACCTGGTGTGTGGAGATAACACTCGCAGTGCTGATGAAGAAGGCGAGTCCCCTTCCACCTGATGTGGAGAAAATACTCGCCGAGCAGATGCAAATAAGGCCCTGTGGCCTTTCTGATATGTGACCAATGGAGGGGAGCTGACATGTCTGGCCTCGGGGATATCATGCTGCTGTGAAGGTCCTCCCTCCTCATGAACAACCTCAGGGGGTGGTGGTGCTGGCGCTATGAAAAAATCTCGAGAGATAAAATCCTCCCATGGGATACCCTGCTGAGCCAACTGATGCATGACCACAAGCTTGATCAAACCATAATGAAAGATGCTCCGGTGTTGCTGTGCTGGGCTCTTTCTCTGCACCAAGGGCACCATCCTCTCAATATTCCGGCACATGAAAAATGGTATGTTCATCATCCGTACCCGTGTGAAATGCATCAACAAGCGGATATGGTACGAATACAAACGTGAAAATCTGCCCTCACAGGTGAAATAGCGAATGATGAGCCTCATCAAGGGAGCATACTCATCCCTCAAAAATCTGAAAGGAAATACACCAGTCATGTACCTCATGTACATAGGTTTAATGTAGGGCTCATACTGAAATCTGTCCAATAATTTGCGCTTGTTCCACTCTTCTCCAACATTGGGTATCCCTGTTGCTTGAGTAACAATCTCAGGTGACAATATAAAATCCACCCCTGCAAGATTTACATGCCCGTCATGCAAATGCAAAACAAACAAGCGGACCAATTCCCTATGGTGCTGAATTTGAGAAATCCTCTCGCAAAATTCATAACATGATTGATGGCGGAAACATGTGACTGCAAGTGGACAAGCCTGCAAATAGGTCAAAGAGGTGGGCTCCTCTCTCACATGGTGACCACCCTTACCACCCCTGTGAGGCCTCCTTTGTACCTCAACCTCTGGTGTTGACTCACGGTCATCACTTTGCTCATAGTCGGTTTCGGTTTCTGACATGGTTTCAAGAGCAAAATGGTTGAAATGTACTGCTGCTTCTGCTCAAATGACCTGTTGTTTTCACTGTTGAAATGCTGCTTCAAGGGGACAAATAACACAAGGGAGATGTTAGGAAAGGGAGACTTTTAAGGGGAATTAGGGAAAATATATGAAAAAGGAAATTAAGGGGAGGAATCATGACATATACAATATCATACATTTATAATTTGCAAGGGTTTTATGGGAAGTAGGGTTTAGGGTTATGTTATTAAATTTTAGGGATAGGGGTAGGGTTTTGGGCCTTTGATATTTTTGGTAGGGAGATTAGGTAAAAATGATAAGGGAGGTGGTTGGGATGTAGGAAAAAAAATGGGAGTGAAAGGGATGACCTTGAGAGCAGCAAAACAAAACCCTAGCTTTACTTGCACTTTGATATTTTTAAGCAAATACACATGAACTTCTTATTTCAAATTGATGGCATTAAAACACATTTCCCATGCTCATTTGTCTGTATCAAGCAAAATACTTTGATGATCAGAGGCCTACCTGCAACCTTGAAGAAATTTGGGGTCGTTTGAAGCTTGTAGGCAAATTTTTTGTGTGTTAAACCCCAACGCGTAGCGCGCGGGTCCTGACGCGTAGCGCGCGCCCAACGCGTAGCGCCCGTGTCTTTTTCCCACTACGCTGACCGCCCCGACGCGTAGCGCCTGCCCAACGCGTAGCGCGCAGGTCCTGATGCGTAGCGCACGGGCTCTGTCCACCAACTTGCACAGTTTTCACACTAAATCGCCTTTTTCTCTTGCTTTTGGAATCTTGGAGGCAAATAATGATAAAATGAAGGGAGGGGGGCTTTTATAAACTTGATTTGAATTAATTTCCCCTCAAACCCACTTTCTAATGTTTATAAAATGACACTTTTCAAAATTAAAATGCTGTTGACTTATGGTTTCCTTTTTGTCCTGAAATTGGTTGAAATGATGCTTTTTCTTGAAAATTTTTGTAGGGATAGCTTCTGAGGAGTCTTGGCAAAGGGGACCAGGGCTGCATGCCAACTTCTGGAGAGTTTGAATTTTTGCAAATTTTTACAAAACATGAGAAAATGACCTTGCCTTCAAAAACAGGGTTTTTGAACTCAAGGTAGAAAAAATAGCTGTACATGAAGTGGAGCCTTGATAGACATCCCTCTGGCCTGTTGGGCATTTATTGACTTTAAAGACATGACCTCAAAAGACAAAATTGGACCTAAACCCTAGACCTAGGACCTTGACTTCAAAACAAGACCAATGACCCTGTAAAGAATTTTATTGACTGAAACAACTTGAACCAGCAGTGCCAAGAGGGGAACATAAAGACACAAGCTCCTCCATCAGGGTTATGGCATGCCTAATGGAATGCAATAAGATGACACTGATGAGACACCTACTAATGAAATGCAAAGAGTTTTGATCGTTGATGGAGGGCTACTAGACCGACTCTAACATTGGCTCCAATGGGGATGGTAGCTCCTTGGAGGTGCCAAGAACCTTAGACCTCTGGGAGAGCAGACCAGTGCCTTACAATCATTGGGCAATGGAGTCATTATTTACACATGTGACCCAAACCGGGACAACTTTATTGACTTTAACAACTGACTGAAAATTGGACTAACTTTGACCCAAACCAACTCAACTTTTGGACAGAAAATGGACTGATAAAAACAATATGAAAAACTCACACCAACTAATCTCCATCTTCAGAATTATAGCCTTCACCGCGGGCCCCAGACTAAAGATGGAAGATCAGTTCACACTTGCAGTGAAATAAAAGTAAAATGGTAATTACAATGATAATGGCTAGAGCAGAAAATGCTCAGACATGGTACCTTTTAAGCAGCCGGCCATTGACCGACCCTCCAAGACAATCATCACCGTTCATTTCTTTGAGAAGAAAGGCATTTGGACCACGGTATGCCGCAATTTTGTAAGGACCTTTCCATAAGTTGTCAAACTTTCCATGTTTCCCTTTGTCTTCATTTCGGGCATCCCACCTCAAAACAACATCATCTATCTGGAAATCATCCGGCTTTGCTTTTCTGTCATAGATTTTCTTTATGCGCTCTTGCAACTTAAGAGTATTTTGAAGAACCTCCTCCCGTGTCTGCTGTAAATGAATCATTTGACTAATCCGCCTTTGCATGGGATCCTCCTCACCACCAGCTTCTTGAAGCAACTTTGCTACCGGAATACTAAGTGAAGTAGGAAACACCGCATCTGTCCCGTAAACTAGTTCAAAGGGTGACATACCAATTGACTTTTTCTGACTTACACGATCAGCCCATAATGCATTTACTAACTTTTTGTGCCAGCTATTCTTATTGTTTTCCAGCAATTTCTTTATGATGTTTACCAAAGATTTATTCGAATATTCAGCCAACCCATTTCCTTGTGGATGATAGGCGGTTGAATGCCCCAAGTTGATGTTATATTTGTAGCAAAAATCAACCATCTTCTTTGATTTAAACGTTGCTGCATTATCTGTCATCAACTTATGCGGACAGCGGAAACGTGACAATATGTTATTTTCAAGGAAAGAAATAATTACCAAGTCCGTGGCCTGCCGGGTGGGAATGGCTTCAATCCATTTCGTGAAGTAATCGGTGGCTGTCAATATCCATCGATGATGTCCGGAAGATGCTGGATGAATTTCGCCGATGAAATCTAAGCCCCACTGTTGAAATGGTGCGCTGACTTCAATGAGCTTGAGAGGCAAGGGCTGTAATTTCTGCTTTCCTTGAAAAATTTGACATTCATGATAACTCTTGAATGCTTGATATACATCTGAAAATAATGAAGGCCAATAGAAACCTGCCCTTAGGATCTTGTTTGCCGTGGTCTTCCAAAACAAGTGGCCCCCGCAGTCACCTTTGTGAAAATCCTCTACAGCTCTCTTAGCTTCCTCCTTGACCAAACAATTCAGCAATATGCCACCGGGGTCTTTCCAATATAGTGCAGATTTGATGATGCAAAATAATGCACCCTTTAACTTCAATGTCCTAGCTTTGTTTCGAGGCATCCCAGGAGGTGAAGACAAATTTTGAAGCACATATACAATATCAGCATACCAAGGAGAGGAAACAAAAATGTCAGATACCTGTAGTGCTGAATTTTCTTCATCTTCGTCGGACAAGGCAGCAATCAAATTAATGTCTAGGACATGGAGATTTGTTTCAGCCATCAATTTAGCGAGACCTTGACCCTTGATCAGCTTGGTAGGCTTAATTTCCACATCATATTCTAATAGTGCAGCAATCCACTTACCCCGCCTTCCTTCCGGTTCCGCTTGTACCAAAACATCTTTAACAGCCGCGTTAGGAACATATGCCAAAATGTGGGAATTCAGTATGTACACACGGAAATCTTTCAAGGCTTTTACCAGCGCCAATGCTTGTTTTTCAATGATATTATACTTCAGCGCTCCATCCCTTATAATACGACTGAAAAAAGCAATGGGCTTCTCAACTCCATCTCTCTTTTGCATCAGCACAGCTGCCAATGTATGCTCAGAGGCAAATGAAAATAAAATAAAATCTTGTGTATAATCCGGGTTGATTAGAGTTGGGGCTGAAGATAAAATTAACTTTACCAAATTGAAAGATTTTACCGCCTCTTCGGTCCATTTGAGTTGGCTGTCCTTTTTTGGCATGTTAGTGATTTCTTTGAGGTGTTCGGCAAGATTCGGAATAAAGCGACGCAGAAAATTCAACTTTCCATTAAAGGACTGAATCTCTTTCTTGTTTCGGGGCTGCTCTAATTGCTGAATGGCTTCCACACGTGCAGGATCTATACGAATGCCATCTTTGGAAATGATGTGGCCCAACAACTTGCCTTCACTCATGGCGAAAAGGCTCTTCTTCGGATTCAATGAGATACCATATTTTCTGCACTTTTGAAACACCATTTTTAAATGATACAAATGTTCTTCATCAGATTTAGAAAACACAGTTAAATCATCAAGATAAACGACCAAAAAGACATCCTTCTCATTAGCAAAGGCCATGTCCATCGCCTGCTGAAAGGTGGCACCTGCATTTTTCAATCCAAACGGCATCTTGGCATAATGAAATGTTCCCCGTGGAGTAGTGAATGCAGTCTTGTTGCGGTCATCCTCATGCACCAAAATCTGGTTGTACCCGGAATAACCATCAAGTAGCGACATCCTTGATGCCCCAACTACCCGCTGCAATATATGATCCATCTTGGGCAGCGGATAATTGTCCTTTAGCGACACCTTATTCAGATTTCTAAAGTCTATAGACAAGCGGATCTCACTGGTCTTCTTTCTCACGGGTACCAAGTTGGAAATCCAATCGGAAAATCTGATTGGCACTATAATTCCAGACTTGTACAACCTGTTAACTTCCTTCTCGATCAATGGCAGCAACTTAGGATTAATTCTTCTCAACTTTTGTCGGAAAGGCTTTTGATTTGGCTTTATGGGAATGGTATGCTGAATGATACTTGTGTCATAAGTTTTCAAATCTGAATAATCCCATGCAAAAACATTAGAAAATGAAGACAACAATCTGATATATTCTTTCTTTACCTTTGGCGACAATGCTTTCGATAGTTTCACCATCTTTGGATTTTCAGCTGTTCCGAGATTCACTTCTTCGACACCTTCTTCCGTTGGCCTCAAGGTTGGTTTGCGGGCCACATCATCTTGATCGAACAGCTCTTCCAAAGGAATTAATCCTTTAGGAATGAAATTATCTTTAAGTTGCAATACATCCATCTGATTTACTTCCTCAGCTTCTGTGTCTATGGAGATGTCTTTGAACTCACCTTCAACTTGCAGAAAATCCTTGATTTCTTCGTCATCTTGGAAAACTTGCCAACATCTTTGATTGTCTGGAACTGTAGGACGGTGCTTCACATAAATCTCAAACTTATTGCTGGAATTCATGGGGATTTTTAGATTGCTTGCTGCCTTAGCCAATGCATCCGCAACACCATTTTGGATACGGGGCACACATGTCAAAGTATGTTCAGAAAACAGCTTTAAGATATCTAGGACAGCATTTCGATATGCTCGCATACGAGGATGCTTGGCCTGGAACTCACCTTTCACTTGCTTTATAACCAACTCGGAGTCGCCATATACTGCTATTTTCTTCGCCTTCAGCTTCCGAAGGATTTTCAGGCCAGCAATGAGAGCCTCATATTCCGCCTCATTGTTGGAGCAATCGAATGCCAATTTGTAAGAACATACTCGTACCTTGCTTGGGACTTTGTTTTGGACAGAAAATGGACTTCGAATCCACACACCTATACCAGCACCATCGCTGCCCACAGCGCCATCAAAATCCATGGTCCAAAGACCATCCTCATCGTCTTCTAAATGCTGAAAATGTGATGTCTCTGCATTTTCTGTTTGCTGTCCATTGATTTCAGCTGTTGGCTCCATGACAGCGGACCTTTCTTCACTTTCCTTTCTCAAAATTTCTCTAAAATTTTCTGTAATGTCTGGTATATCTTCTGCTTGAATTAACTGACTATCTATCTCATTAAAATTATCCGCAAACAAAACAAATGACTCCAAATCTGTATGTACATAATTTACAGGATGATTAACTGGCTTTTCCTTACTAGTGATCATGTATTTCATCTTTTGCTCCCTATATAACTTTCTCATCTGACCAAAGACCGGGATTGTAGCATAAGAAAAATCAAGCTGAAGTGTACCTTTGAGCTTGGCTCCCCAAGATCTCGAAAGCAACATTCCGAACCGCGGAGGAATATCTGCCACCACCACATCCATCAAAACATTCTTTGCTGGGATTTGATCTAGGCTCACCACCAAGTCCTTGATCAAACCAATACATTTTACCCGGCTGGAATCAAACGAATACAAATCATGATATTTCCTTGTGATGTTTAGTCCCAGCTTCTCCATAATTGCTTTCGGCATCAAATTATGCGAAGCTCCCGAGTCAAACATGGCATTATGTAAAACATACTCATGCAATCGCAAACTGATATAGAATGGAGGAACATCACTTTCGGGAGACTCACCATTTAAAGCAGGCCCAAAAATCAATTCCGGCTGATCATCTTCTACATTCACGGTGTCTAGCATTGGATCAAAATTCAGCATCTTGGAGATTTGGCCTCGGTAAGTGCTGTTCTTCATGATTTCCGTCAAAGGAATGGACACTTTCAACTTTGAAATTTCGTTCTCCAAACTGAAAGCTGAAACCTTCTCACCTTCTTTGGCCGGAACTTCTCTTTTTTCAACTTTATCTCTCGGTGTGCTTGATGGCTGATTTATCTTGCTTGCTGATGATGATTGACCTGCTGGAGGATCGCTTATGTCTTTTCCTTTTGTCTGTGGGGAAGCTGAATCATTTTTTGCTGAAGTATCTTTCCTTTGCTGAATGGGATTTATGGGAACAGCTCGGTTTCTTAATTGCCTCTGCTGAGCGGACAAAGCATTGAGATATCCTCTTTGGTATTCCTCCGATTCTTCCTCAAGTACTGCCTCATTTGATAAAATATAATTCTCATCCTGATATATGACTGAATTTCTCACAAATTCTTCTTCTTCAGTAATATAGGTAGGCAGATCATCAGGAGTGAAAAAGTGATTTTCCTCTCCCACCGTATCACCTTCATCCTCGGATTCTTGGCTAACAAAATTCTGCTGAAAAGGAGGTTTAATTTGCTGCTGAACTGCTGCCTCTTGTGCCCTTGTTTCACGCTGCTTAATTCTGTATTGTGGTTGCTGTGGACCTCGGAAATTAGGATTACGGATCTGCGGTTCCGGCTTGCTGAGATGAGTATGTTCAAGTGCCCTTTCAATCTTTTCAACCTTACGGAGGAGCTGATCTGATGTAGAAGCTTCCTCTTTGATTGTGACTCGCTTTTCCACCTTCATCCTTGCTCTTTTATCATTCAAATTCGCTTCAACACTAACGGCAATTTTCTGCATATCCTCCAAGGTAGGCGGATCTCTATCTCGCAATGAATAAGCCATCTCCGGATCAAAGCCATCCGGGAATTTGAGAAGTGCTGATTTTCTTGACGGTCTCAAATCATCGGGAATAGCATTGTAAACTGTATTAAATCTGATTATGTAATCTTGAACGGACTCACCATGATTACGCTTGAGGTTGTTGTATTCGGCATTAATCTGAAGCGGATCCTTTCTGATTTCCCATCGATCTAGAAACTGCCTCTGAAGTGCTTCCAAGGTAGGTATGCTTCTAGCTGTCAAACCTCTGAACCATTTTCTTACTTCTCCATCAAATGTTTGTACAAACAAATGCATAGTTACATCCTCTTCATCTATCTCATATAGATCAAAGAAAGTCGTCATTTTGTCTATATGTTGCTGAGCAGAGATACTTTGTGGAGTGCCATCAAACATGGGAATTTTACTCTGATAATCGGCTGGCATATCATGCAGATTTTGGGGAAGAGCAAGAGGAGCAAATCGGGCAGCCATTGCTTTAGGTAGATTGGGTCTAGGAGTAGCAGGTGGAGTAGGTGTAGCTGTAGTATGAGGAGTATGAGGAGGAGAAGTGGTATGGGATGTAGAGGGCGAACCAACTGTAGATTCTGGATAAGTGATTATAGGAGAAACAGAAATAAAAGGAGGATTGGACTGCTCATGCGCCGTGATAGTAGATCCAATATGAACAGATATAGTTTCAACGAACTCAGCAAGATTAGTAGCGTGAATATCTGACTGAAGAGATCTTAGGATGAAATTGTCAACCAATTTATTGTGTCTCTCAATTTCAAGGGCAGCTGCAAAATCAGGGTTGGGAACTAGAGAATCAAGTGCACTTTCAGATTTGGTTTTGAACAAGGACAACTCAAAACTCTCGTCGAAATCAATGTCTTCAAGATACTCAAAAACAGCTGGACATGAATGAGATTTGAATATATGACCAGAATCGGAAGCCAGTTTGGATATCAAGGAACAAATAGCCAATCAGCCTGTGAAAACTCTTAACCAATCATCCAAAAGTTCAGAGTTTGCAAATATACTGGGGTGAAATGCAAATGAAGTGTTACATTCACTAGCTCACGGAGGTCGACTGAAGCAGCGTTTATCTACTTGCGCTGATGCAAAGCAAGAGCGTTTTCGAAGGCTACCTGGCATATCTTCAGTCTCCGTCTAAGACTTATGAAATAAACACATCAGTCAGCAAAAAATTTGTTCTCCCCAGTATGGTCGCCAATATGTTAGTGCTTGAAATTTCACCTCAGGCTGAGAAAGGCAAACTCCAAGGCAACATCAAACCACTTAGCCTCGTAGCTAGCCCTACGGGGCAGGAGAGGGCTCTCTCCAGTATATCTCGGCAAAGATCTTCAAAGGGCGGAGATAACCAATAAAGAACACTGATTTTAGGCTAGTAAACTGATAAAAGTTTTGATTTGAGATTTTTAGGATTTTGGTGGAAAATCGGCAAAAGGCAATTTTGGGTGCGGGGATTGGACACAGTTTTTGCAGGGGGTTCTTTGGGGCAAGGTAGGAGACTGTACTGATGCCTTTGAATTAAGTGAATGGATAGGAATGACCGGTGAAGAGCTAAAGAGAGCAAGAAACCTTCAAGAGTTCTCTTTAGACAGATGAAAACATAAATATTAAGCAAACTTAAAAGCAGAGCATGGCAATCATGAATTCTACTTTAACACTTCATTCTCTTAATTTGCAGAAGGAAAAGTAAGAAGATGATTCACATAACAAACTTACAAGTACAAAGAGAAACACACCATCAATACGTGTAACCACAGGAATCCCAAAAAGGACTGCAAAACTCTGGTCTTTCTTCCTTTGCCAAAATTGCAGAGATAAAATGAGTAATACAATAGAAGCTTTCTCCCTCAAGAGTCCAACCATGAAAATGACCAAGAAAGTACATAATATAGGCAATCTAACATCTTTCCTTGCCTCTAGGGGTCGAGATCACTATCCTAGGAGCTGTTTCAACCAATTCTAAACTGAGCACTGAAAACTAGGCAGTCAAAACAACTTGCCTCTATAAGCTAGGAAACCAATTCATTCATTAAATTTTTGCCTATTTCATGAATGAATCTTGTAGAAGAGATAAATAAGTGTCAAAGTATCATAAAATTACATCATTTACATCAAGGAGGATCAAAATCCACTCCAAAAAGTCAAACCTAGTCAAAACTGCGTTTTGTTGAGCTGTAGGTGATTTTCTGTGAAAATTGCCCAACGCGTAGCGCCCTGATTCTGAACGTGTAGCGCGCATTTGGAGCAACTTTTGAGGCACTTCCAGGTGTCCAAATGAGGCAAAAGTGGGCTTGTTGGAAAGGTATGGATGTCTACTTTCCAACCCAAGTGGAATTTCTGAATTTGGTGGTCATTTACCCCTCCAAAATTGCAATCTCCCAAGACTGCTTCCTGTGTGTCAAAAAAGTGGCAGAAAGTCATTTTTTGCTTGTTTTTTGACCTTCTGGAGGCTCAAAACTTGATGAAATCTCTTGGTAATTGCTGAGAAAGTGTATTTTTGCATGACAAATCCAAAAATGCTAAGTTTTCCTGAAATGTAGTTGCCCATCTTAAGGTTCGCGCGCGGCGCGCTACGCATTGGTGAAGAAAACCTGTTTTTAGCCCAAAAATTCACAAGTGACCAAAAATACTCAAAATTTTCTGAAATTTGTGCTGGAGTTGAGTCATTAAGCATCATGCTCCTTCAAGGAAGCATCAACCAAGATGTGGAGGGGATCGGGCCTTTTTCTTCGTTTGAGTGCTTTGGCCAACCGTCCTTGGAGCACCTTCATTCTCGCCTTGCATACGTGCATTCGGGCCCAATAGTGGTTCTTCATGTTCCGGAGCAAGTCCTTATCTTTGTTGGCCTTGGCCAGCAGCCTCTCCAAATGAGCATTGACCCGAAGAAGCATAGTCTCTCGCTCAACGGGTACTAAATCACCGGGTCTCTTACGAGCCAAGTTGCGGTCTTCATGGATCCTCCGCAACTCATCAAGAGTGTGTTCATCTTCTAGTTGCTTGTTGCGCTGCTCTACGTAGGTGATTTTCCAATTTTCCATTTCCAACCTTTGCTGCAATGAGTCATTTTCAGCCCTTAGTTGCTGGATGATCTCCTTTGGCTCTAGGCTAGGAGAACTGATATCGAGGTCAACAACATCTATGCCTGGATCACCTGATGGCCCCTCATCAATTTTGGGCTGCTTGCCTCTCTCCTGTACCTGTGCTGCTGTCGAAAACGAGGCCCCTTCCACCTGGTGTGGAGATAACACTCGCGGTGCTGATGAAGAAGGCGAGACCCCTTCCACCTGATGTGGAGAAAATACTCGTCGAGCTGATGCAAATAAGGCCCTGTGGCCTTTCTGATATGTGACCAATGGAGGGGAGCTGACATGTCTGGCCTCGGGGATATCATGCTGCTATGAAGGTCCTCCCTCTTCATGAACAACCTCAGGGGGTGGTGGTGTTGGTGCTGTGAAAAAATCTCAAGAGATAAAATCCTCCCATGGGATACCCTGCTGAGCCAACTGATGCATGACCACAAGCTTGATCAAACCATAATGAAAGATGCTTCGGTGTTGCTGTGCTAGGCTCTTTCTCTGCACCAAGGGCACCATCCTCTCAATATTCCGGCACATGAAAAATGGTATGTTCATCATTCGTACCCGTGTGAAATGCATCAACAAGCGGATATGGTACGAATACAAACGTGAAAATATGCCCTCACAGGTGAAATAGCGAATGATGAGCCTCATCAAGGGAGCATACTCATCCCTCAAAAATCTGAAAGGAAATACACCAGTCATGTACCTCATGTACACAGGTTTAATGTAGGGCTCATACTGAAATCTGTCCAATAGTTTGCGCTTGTTCCACTCTTCTCCAACATTGGGTATCCCTGTTGCTTGAGTAACAATCTCAGGTGACAATATAAAATCCACCCCTGCAAGATTTACATGCCCGTCATGCAAATGCAAAACAAACAAGCGGACCAATTCCCTATGGTGCTGAATTTGAGAAATCCTCTCGCAAAATTCATAACATGATTGATGCGGAAACATGTGACTGCAAGTGGACAAGCCTGCAAATAGGTCAAAGAGGTGGGCTCCTCTCTCACATGGTGACCACCCTTACCACCCCTGTGAGGCCTCCTTTGTACCTCAACCTCTGGTGTTGACTCACAGTCATCACTTTGCTCATAGTCGGTTTCGGTTTCTGACATGGTTTCAAGAGCAAAATGGCTGAAATGTATTGATGCTTCTGCTCAAATGACCTATTGTTTTCACTGTTGAAATGCTGCTTCAAGGGGACAAATAACACAAGGGAGATGTTAGGGAAGGGAGACTTTTAAGGGGAATTAGGGAAAATATACGAAAAATGGAATTAAGGGGAGGAATCATGACATATACAATATCATACAATTATAATTTGCAAGGGTTTTATGGGAAGTAGGGTTTAGGGTTATGTTATTAAATTTTAGGGATAGGGGTAGGGTTTTGGGCCTTTGATATTTTTGGTAGGGAGATTAGGTAAAAATGATAAGGGAGGTGGTTGGGATGTAGGAAAAAAAAAATGGGAGTGAAAGGGATGACCTTGAGAGCAGCAAAACAAAACCCTAGCTTTACTTGCACTTTGACATTTTTAAGCAAATACACATGAACTTCTTATTTCAAATTGATGGCATTAAAACACATTTCCCATGCTCATTTGTCTTTATCAAGAAAAATACTTTGATGATCAGAGGCCTACCTGCAACCTTGAAGAAATTTGGGGTCGTTTGAAGCTTGTAGGCAAATTTTTTGTGTGTTAAACCCCAACGCGTAGCGCGCGGGTCCTGACGCGTAGCGCACGCCCAACGCGTAGTGCCCGTGTCTTTTTCGCACTGCGCTGACCGCCCCGACATGTAGCGCCTGCCCAACGCGTAGCGCGCAGGTCCTGATGCGTAGCGCGCGGGCTCTGTCCACCAACTTGCACAGTTTTCACACTAAATCGCCTTTTGCTCTTGCTTTTGGAATCTTGGAGGCAAATAATGATAAAATGAAGGGAGGGGGGCTTTTATAAACTTGATTTGAATTAATTTCCCCTCAAACCCACTTTCTAATGTTTATAAAATGACACTTTTCAAAATTAAAATGCTGCTGACTTATGGTTTCCTTTTTGTCCTGAAATTGGTTGAAATGATGCTTTTTCTTGAAAATTTTTGCAGGGATAGCTTCTGAGGAGTCTTGGCAAAGGGGAGCAGGGCTGCATGCCAACTTCTGGAGAGTTTGAATTTTTTAAAATTTTTACAAAACATGAGAAAATGACCTTGCCTTCAAAAACAAGGTTTTTGAACTCAAGGTATAAAAAATAGTTGTACATGAAGTGGAGCTTTGATAGACATCCCTCTGGCCTGCTGGGCATTTATTGACTTTAAAGACATGACCTCAAAAGACAAAATTGGACCTAAACCCTAGACCTAGGACCTTGACTTCAAAACAAGACCAATGACCCTGTAAAGAATTTTATTGACTGAAACAACTTGAACCAGCAGTGCCAAGAGGGGAACATAAAGACACAAGCTCCTCCATCAGGGTTATGGCATGCCTAATGGAATGCAATAAGATGACACTGATGAGACACCTACTAATGAAATGCAAAGAGTTTTGATCGCTGATGGAGGGCTACTAGACCGACTCTAACACAAGGTATGCCCCTTATTTTGGTTTTATATGTTGATGACTTATACTTGGGAGGTGGTGAGCCTCTAATCCTCGAGTGCAAGAAGGAGTTGGCCTCTGAATTTGAGATGAAGGACCTTGGATTTATGCACTGCTTCCTGGGCTTAGAGGTGTGGAAGAGGCTCGGTGATATTTTCCTTTCACAAGGGAAATTCGTTGTGAAACTATTGGAAATATTTGGTATGGTGGAATGTAAGTATATGTCCACACTAACGGAGATGAACTTCAAGAAGCTATGTGGATAAGCTGCAGGACCTGATCTAGCGAATCCCTTTGAGTACTGACAGCTAATTGGATCACTAATGTTCCTTGTGAATACCCGATTAAGCATATGTTTTGCAGTAAACACCTTAAGTCAATTTATGACCGAGCCACTACATGCACACTAGGTTGCTACTAAGCATGTGTTGAGATATTTACATGGGATGATTAATATTGGTCTGAAATATATTGTCAGAGATATGAAACTTCATAGTTACACTGATGTTGATTGCGCCAAAAAAGTTATTAATGGGAAAAGCACATCATGGTGTTATTTGAGTCTTGGATCTGTCATGATATCTTGGATGAGTAGGAAGTAGAAGTTAGTTTCCCTTAGTACGGTTGATGCTTAGTTTTTTACGGAAAACATGGCTAGCTATGAGGTAGTATGGTTGAGGAATGTAACAACCCCTAGTTGATTTTCCATGTAAATAAAATAAAACCAAGGTCATGGGACACATATTCCAAGTTGAATGTTGGGCAAAACATTATAGTGGGCATCACTTGTGGTTTAATAATGGCCATGAAAATCGGAAAAGGCAAATAGGTAATAAATGGCTTTTAATTAAGGAAATAAAGGAAAATAGGAGAAAAGGAAGGTGAAGAGACACAAATTATCATTGATGTCTCCTTTTTCATGCACGGAACTGGGGATATTTGGTCATAATCGCATGGAGACAGGATTTTGGGTGCATTTATAGCCGCCCAACTGCATGGATGTTGTGTTATGGGTGCAGTTGTGGATTTAAGTTAGAGAAAATGAGTTTCAGCTCAAGGACTGACCACCTAGGGTGGTTGTTAGGATCCTAAGTGGTTTGTAGTCTTTGAGAAATTTTGGTATGTGTTCCAGTTTGTAGACCCCACTTCCATAACTAGAACTTGGAGGTCAGATCATATCATAATGACACTCAGCTCATGTTTACCCTGGAGATCTTGTAAAAGCGGGTAACTATGGGAGGAGGCATTACAGGGTGGTATCAGAGCGAGGTTGTAGCACTGGACCTTAGGGTAAAATCAGATTGTCATACAGGTTTATATTCTTGGCATGCAGGCATGATGGTTAATGGTTTTTATATGCATTGAAGTTATGTGCATGCTTATCATTCTATTGTTGTTGTTTTTACATGCATCATAGATGCTAGTTGATTAGTGTGGTCATATGCATGTGCATTAGTTAGTCATGTGTGATAGTTACCTTGTTGTTATATGCATTGTGATCATATGCATGATGATTATTTTCATTGCGGTCAAGTTCTTGATATTATTATGCAGCGTGCTAACCTGGGCTTACTTGTGCAGATGTAATAGCCTCCCCTGAGATACATTGAGGTATGATCTTAATTATGTCTTCTTTTTGGTTTATCTAACATGGTATGTTGCAGGATAGTAGAAGATCATAGATGAAGAGCATAATGGTGGACTATAGTTCACATGACTCTCCATACAGGCTTGAAGAGACATTGGTAGGATGGGAGAGATCAGTTGGACAGTGGGGAAAAGGAAATTCTCCTGGTTTGGAAAACACGTTGAGAAGTTTAAGGCAAAAATTGAGTTGCAAGGCAAACAATGAATGGATGATTGAGGCACAGGAAAGGTTTTCCAGAGCTCAAGAAAATAAAGTTGAGGTTAATGCAGTGACTCTTCAAAGCCTTTCAAATTTGCAAAAGTAGGGACAATTGTGAGTCAGCCATGGACAGGAAGAAAGGACTAATGGAGTTTATGGTAGTCGGTCTCAAAGAAGACACAGGTTGGACATAGATGATACAAATTGAGGTGGTAGATCATTGGATACACCTTATAGGCAGGCTAGCACTCATGGATTTTATTCTAACTTTGGTTATGAGAGACATCATTGCCATCACCGCCATCATCCTTATAGGAGGAGTGAGAAGGGATACTTGCTAGATGAGTTTAGGAAAACCAAGCCTCCTACTTTTGATGGTGAGTTGACTAAGTCAGAATATGCAAAAGCACAGCTTCATGGGATGATTTTGAAAGACCTCTCAGGAAGATATCAGGATGTAGGTGACAATGAAAATGTAGCGCCTTACAAGAAATTCAATGCAGTTGAGAGAGGACATGGGTATCAGCCTGTGGAGAAACAGAGTAAAGGTAATGGAAAAGAACCATTGTGGTGTTGAACCTATGAAGGGGATCGTTGCAGGAAGGATTTCCCTTTGTATCAGATTGGCACTGCATGATAGTGACAAGCCTCATATCTACAGTGCGCGGGAGGCGCGGACAGTTGGGGATGTATTTTAGATAATTCCCCAGATCTATGCAGTAATGGATAATAGGTAGGCAGATCATCATAAATTTATCATTGAGGTGGAAGTGGAACCAAAGGGAGAATTACATGCAAATCCTCAATGCATCTTGCAATGTAATAAGCTCATGCTCCAAAATCAAGTAATAGAGCAAGTTAAAGTGCGTGGAATCACTTTGGGCCTAATGAAGCTACATGGGAGAGGGCTAATCAGATGTAGGCATAATAGTTGGTTTTAACTAATGGGCGGATTCATCAAGGGAATTGGAATCCCTTGAGAGATGATATGTGCAGGTGTTCAGTTAGAGGGCGGTGTTCTAGGTATAGCAAGGTAAGGTAACTAGTGTGTTGTCATATTTATTTATGCATTGAATATTGTATGTTTATGGCAGTATGATGCAGGGAATTTCATGTCAAAAGAAACTTCCATGAAATCTTGAAGAAGGCTTAGGTTGAGCTTTCCATTGGAAGCACTGGGAACCATGGGAGTTAAGTCATGGTGTCTGTTGAAAGTTTTTAGTTTTCGGTCTTTTGTGATTTATTTGTGCTTGATTTGCCGTTTTGATTGTGTCTGGTGCATGGCCATGCCACCTTGTTTGTGGTGTTGTATTCTCGTTTGGTTTTCCTTGTTTTATTTATCTTTCCTTTTACATTTTGAGGGTCTTGGGAATTTATTGAGAAAGAGGAAAGTTAATGGAGCTCAGGAAGAGCTGAGTGAAACCCAATAGGTAATATAAGACCCAGATGAAGCTCGGTGCATGAATAAATGGTAGCTCAAGGCAAGAATATGACATTGGGTTGGGTTGGTTAGGTCCATTGGGACAAATGGATAGTGGTAGGACAGTCATGACAAAGGTAAAGTGAATGGATTTGAGGCATCATATGCCTTGGCTATGTGGGGAATTATTGTTCTCAATGTTATGCATCTTGTGCACAAATAAAGGGAGTTCTCTTAACCTTGACCTTATGAACATTGGTAATTGTGTTGTCATCCTGATTATTCTAGTGTGTGTGTGTGTGTGTGTGTGTGTGTGTGTGTGCCATTGTTTGACAGGGTCATCAGGGATCATTCTTGTGGAAGAATGATTGTTTTATGCAGGTGAATGGCATGAAAAGGTTCCTAGTTTATGAGGAATCAAGTGGGTAGAGTAGCCTTGGAAAATCTATGAGGTTAGTATCATGTGGATATGATTTTGATATTATGTGCTTATAACTATGCCTATGTTTATGTTATGGCAGGAAATGTTGAAGGATACAACAATGGAATGAAAGTAGTGTGATCAGCATGGATAGTGAAAAGAGCCATAGGCTCGAGACTTGGGTTGTGGATGCACGCAGTAAGGCATGGTAAAGACACTAAAGGAAAGAATACCTGGTGGAGATGGTGCGGTCTCTGGATGTGCAATATTTTTGTTGTGAACATGTTGCACATGTTATGTTGTGTATATGTTGTATTTTTTGTAGTGTACAAGTTTTTTCCTATGTCATGTGTGTTGTGTAGGCATTATTGGAATAAAACCTCCTTCCCTGCACCCACTGAATGAATAGGCTCAGGAAAACTACTGGAATGGGCTAGCGCTTGTACTTGGTTGGAGGGAGGGAGCTAGATGTACTGTTGTCGTAGATGACTCGTCCTGAGCTTGATTGATATAGGCTCACTAGAACCTGATTGGGGACCACCTTACTAAACTGGGAAAGCAGACCAGAACCTTACTGACTGGCTGGGTTTACCACCTTACTGACTGGGGTGACTTGGATAGAGAATCTTGCCCCATGCGAAGCCTTCCCCATGAGAATGATGAGGCACAGAGGCCCACTCGTATTGTGACATGTGTATTAATTGTGTTAGGTGTATATGTTGTGTTGTACATCATGTGTGGGTGTATGTGTTGTGATGTACACTGTGTGTATGTATATGTGATTGGATTGGTTCTTTGAATCCCTGGAGGTTGTGGGTTGAAGCCATGTAATAGATTGGGTTCCCTAGAGGTTGTGGGTTGGAGCCCTATAATAGCTTGTGTTCCCTGGAGGTTGTGGGTTGAGATAGTAGTCCCAAGAGCCCTGGACAGCTTGGGATGAGACCAATCTTGAGTTTTTGATGTTGAGGGTAGACGTAGTATAGTCTCTAAACACCCTTGTTATTGATATTCAGGGTATAGGCAGTATATTCTCTGGATTCCCTTATCTTTGATACTAAAGATAAGAGAATGTGTTGGGTGCTTTTCGAGTTTGGAAACTGATCCAGTGTGTGTATGTGGTTGAAGAGAAGAGAAGGCATTGGGTTCCTGCTAGGTTTGGAAACTGATTCAGTGTGTGTACGGAAAGAACAGAGAACAAACACAAAAGCAAAGAACTAATATAAAGATAAGTATCAGTATTTTATTTCAGTAAAAATTATGCACATAGTCTACTATTTTGATTTATGGTGGTTGAGTTTTGAGCTAACCATATATGATATGTTTATACATGATGATTTTATCAAAGAGCTAATTTGACTTGTTGTGACAGGAAGTAAATAGAATTGTAAGTGTATCTTATTGATGAGCTACTAATGAGGTATGATTTTAATTTATTACAATTCATTTTGAGTCTAATGGAAAATGTGTGCTTGATACAAGAAAGCACAAAAATTACTAGTTGGGTGGTTGGAACTAGCTACAAGAGTGCTGGCAGCAACAACAAAAGGAATTGGAACATGCAACAGTACATTGGTAAAGCACTTCATGAGCAATGCCATTGTGGGACACTAGTACCCAATAGTGTCCATTGATATCCATGAGCATGCTATAACATGTATGATGGATTTGAGGCAAGGATAAGCCTTGGTTTTTGGACCTTCTGATGCAAGGAAGCCTTGCCAAGGGATGGATCACTCGAGAAGGGGATGTTGGGGAACTTGGAAGGTGAGTGACTACACGGAAGGGGATAATCAGATTGCTAGAAGGATTGGGAAGCAGAGAAGGTAAGGTTGGGGGATAAATTTATTTTTCTCATTAGCATTACTAGATGGAATCGAAATCACATGGGAGTGTGCCCTGGAACAATGAGTCGTTAACTATTCGCTGCAAGAACAAGTAGCGTAAGATTGTAGCATTGGACATTGTAAGAAGGCTTTGATTTTGGGAGTGGATTTTGGACTTCCTAGGAAGGAGGTGAATCCCGGTACTACTTTTGAGGGTGGAGGTGTGATCCTCTGGATTCCCTTGTTAGGGATGCAAGCATCATATCATTTTATTTGTTGGTTAAAGCAAATGTGCATATGTATATATGTTTAATATATTATTATAAATATTGTGTCGAGTTGTGGTTATAAAGCTCCATTAACAATATTTTTATTTGTTGTTTGAAGCAAATGTGCATGGCTATATATGTGTATATCATTGTAAATATCGCATCGAGTTGCATTTTAAAAGCTCTAGTAAATGGTATGTTTGTCATGTTTTCAATGGTTTATTATTATAAATACTACATCGATTTGTGTTATGAAGCTCCATGGGCAGTATGTTTTGTTGGTCATAAGTGTCATAGAACACCAAGGACAGTGTTTCCCTAAGAGGGAGGGGTTTGTAACAACACCTGGTTGATTTTTTATGTAAATAAAATAAAACCAAGGTCAGCTCATGTTTACCCCAGAGAGCTTGTAAAAGCAAATAAAAGTGGTAGGAGGTGTTACAAGGAAGCTCTTTGGAGATTTGTTAGAGCAGGTCCTAGATACAATAGTGTTATATTCTAACAACAAGAGTGGGATCGGACTAGTTGAGAATCATGTGTTTCACAAAAATTCCAAGCATATTGAGATCAAATATCACTACATTCAAGATATGATACAGAGAGGAGTTGTAAGACTCCATCACATTTCGACTGATAAGTAGATAGCAGATATTCTCACCAAGGCTTTTCTGAAAGGGAAGTTCTTGGTCTTCAGAGAGTAGCTTTGGCTGATGGATGTGACCCTCTCAGGAAATGGCCATAGCTGATTGAGGACATTGAATTATGATCTTCCCCCCTATCTGAGATCCCAGAGAGAGAATTAAGCTAGAGAGCTCCTGGGGTTGAGGAAACTCTAGACAATAGGATTTGTGATCCTTGTCATTTATGACAAGTAGAGGTATCCTACATATTTTCACTTTAGGGTGTGTGTGATCCTTATCAATAATGAAAAGTAGAGGTATCCTCCCATGACAGAGTATACCCTAGTATGAATCTTACCCACAATTTGGGATTCTTGGCATTGCCACCCATCTAGCCAATGGATGAGGAGAGACTTCGGTGTGTGTGATCCTTGGCATTTATGAGAAGTAGAGATATCCTCCCCAAGTGAATGGATGCAGGTGTTCTACCATTAATTCTTGAGGGTTGAGGTGTGAAGATAAGCAGGTAATACGGATGTATGATCATTGTATCTCATGGAAAGTAGAGGTATCCTATCTATTTCCCTTATATAGGGTGGAATCCTGAGCTCCCCTATGATGATTCTTCTTCTTTAGGTTCAAGAGTGTTCAACAAGTGAGAAGAGATGGGCAGAGATATGACATGATACAGGGATGATGATGATAGGATATTTGAGATTAGACTTATGATGTAGACAAAAATTCCTCCCTAGCTGAGAGGGAGTGTTGAAATTTGGCAGCTCGGGGAGAAATTCCTTCCATTTGGAAGCCTTCTTCATCCAAAGAAGACACTCCTATCCCTTGGAAAAATTTAATTTGGTCAAGGAAAAATATTATTTTTGATGTGAAGCTCACATGTGCATAAAAGTACAAGTTGGCTTGGGCAAGGAAAAGCCACCTCATCAACCTCATATAAATACACATCATGTCACATCACTTGGAGGCATCATCACTCATCACATCATCTTCTCTCCCATGATCTGATTGGTTTGTACAATTTTGAAATTGCAAGATCTGATTTCACACGTGCGAAGGAGAGAGTGCATTTTATTGAGGAACGTTGACTTCTATTTTGGGATGGTTTGACTTATGTTGACCTTGGAGAATATAACTTCATTAGACCTATTCTTGGACCTATTTTTGGAGGCATTGTTCAGGGACAGTTTGACCGAAATTTTCTGGGCACTTTGATCCACATTGACTATAGCTCTACACCTAGGGCTTTCGAAGGTCAATGAGTTGACTTTGACTTATTTCTGTTGGAGTTTTTTTATTGTTTTGACTTGGTTTCACTGATATTGGAAGGCCGAATTTGTTATTGCTTTGACCAAACTGCCTAGAAGATTGTTGACCATTCACAGTTGACTTATTAAGGTTGTTATTGAATTTGACCAGATTTGCAGACTTTGACTTCGGATCATATTTGAATTGTTGGCTCATCTTTGACAGGATATTGATTGGTTGGTTTGGATAGTCAAAGTTGTTGACCTTTGACTCTTTGTTGATGATCTTGAATATTGGATCTCTTTGTTGAACATTTGATGACAATCTAATAGAAGAAGAATTTGGAAAGGGTTTTTCCCTAGTCTTTGACCAAATCTTGTGTCTCTCTTGTTCTTGTTCTTGGTTGTCTTCTAATTATTTTACTAAACATTGTTCAGAGTGCAGAGAAATCTCCACAAGATAAAATATCTTCGCACAATGAAATCTCTTTGAAAATAAAGAGCTATCTATTTTAATTGTGCAGAATCAAAAAGTGGAATCAAAAATTTTATTGTAGAAAACATAAACTGAAAGAACCCTACCTTAATCAATATGTATAGCAAATTTGTATATATGTAATAGGAAAATGTGAAATATCATTACATTACGAATTAAAGTTATAAAATTCCCTCTGCACCTTCGTTCTCTCACACATATCTCGTCTTGCGCACATCCTTCATTTCGTACAAATAAATATGTAAAAGTTTTAAATGGAAAATAGTTTAAAACTAATTTTCCCTCTGCACCCCCTTTCTTACGCACATTCCCCATCCTGCACACGGTAAAAACTTCGCACAAGGAAATATAATAATACTAATTTGAAATTTGTTCATAGTTAAATAATTACGTGTTGATGGTATAAAATTCCTTTTGCACTCATGTTTTCTCGCACATACCCAATCCTTCACACATCCTTCAGACAGAGAAATTCACATTGTGCAAAGTTTCCATTATCGCTTCCAATTCTCTTCATTGTTTGGTACCTATGGATCGAGTTGACATTAATGGCAAAGACGAAGGCTTAAAATCAAGGAAAGTTAGATCGATGGTATATCTATATTTCTTGAGCGACTTTGAAAGCATAGAGTCAGGGATTAGAGACATAACTCGCTAATTTTATTAGCAAGTGTGGCACAGGTTGAAGTTTATGGAGCACGATTAAGGAGTTGCAGAGCAAGAGCTCAATATTTCTTTAGTTAAAATGGTCAGTGCTCTGGATTTTCTCATCGCTTTGGTCTCAAAGCATGTTGAGATGATTCCATCTAAAGCATGGGTGCATTTCAAGCTTTTAATTAGAAAATGGCAATATTGGAGTTGAAACTGGAGCGGCTGCAATTGGAAAATGAAATGTTGAGTTTTCATGTGGATTATTTGGCTCAAGCAGTGAAAGTCAATGCTGAGGAGGACGATAATGAAGTAAATGAGAATATCATGGCAGAACATGGTATTTTAGCGTAACACGACGAGAGTAGATTTGACTCTTCCATTGACAAGGATTCCCCTCCTTGTCAACCTAAGTCAAAAGTTAATGAAGTCGAGGTTGCTTCTGTTATGGAGGATATGTAGTAATTTAAATAGTTGCTAGTTTTTTTTTGTTATGATGTAAATATATTGTATTTGTAGGTGTGTTTTGGAGACTCTATGGAGAAAATCAATTTAGAATAGCTTTTGTAGTCCAGTTGTGAACTATTTCATTCCTTCATCGAGTTTCTAGACATTAGAAGAAGAAATTTTGATTAATCATGTACAAGGTTGTGGCCTTTTAGCTTAGCTCCTAATCGAATTTGAAAATAACAAAATTAATTTTGATGCGTGACATTTATTTTTATCGCTCTATTTAATTCATTAGTTATATCCTACGTCAAGGTAATTCGTTGTTGATTTAGTTGTTGCTTTGCTTTTAGTAACTTAATTTCAAAATGTTTTCTTAACTTAATTTGCAGATTTGTCTATTTCCCTTTTCGATTAGCGTAAGCATTTATTCAAAAAAAATTGACATTGTATAATGATTATTTATTTTTACAAATTGATCGATATTATAAAATACTATTTTCATTGTTTATTCAGAAAATGCATAGATAAACATTGTTCTATAACCAGATCCATTATGGCAAAGTAAAGCGATGTGCAAAAAGAAACATGTGCAGCAAAATCTTCATTCATTATATTTTACACTTTCGTATATGTTATCCGTCTGCACATAGAAACATTTTGGAGCGCAAATTACTTAATATTAAAAAATTAATTAAGGCTAATAATAAAATCATTATGGAGAAGCATGTAACGCAATCAAAACTACGACTATTCCTCCTCACTTTGAAATCATGACAAAATGTAGAAATGCGAGCATTCTTGAATAACGAGAAAATGTGAGCCCTACATAAAGAATCATGGCTTAAAAAATTAATTGGTGGTATAGGTAGGGTCAACGAGTGATTTGATACTATTATAATTGAGATTGCTAGTGCTTTGTCCAACGATGCCTCGCGAGATTTCTGAATATGCAGAAATAGCTTTGAAATGGTGAATTGTGTGTAGAGAACATGTATTTGCGGAGATAATGGAAATATGGAGAAGCACTTTACACAATAAAAAAGTTGCATCAATCATTCTATGGTTAATAACAAAATTAGTAAATGATAATTGAAATACATGCAATAAGAACAAAGTCCATAATCCATGCAATTTGAACAAATAACAATAAATGCTTTATTATATTCAATGTGATTTTGTCTAGGCATGGTTACATTGTCTAGCAATCTGATGTTGACTAAATGTATCTGTGACAAAATAAATATTCAAATAGAAGAGTATGAATGAGATCCGCATATCATTTCAATTTTCTGTGAGGCACATTGGCTACGGAACCTGTGCATATACTTGAATTCACTAAATAAATTTCAAAAAGATTATTTTATAATATCAATAGATATGATTTTGTTGATATCATAGTAAATTGTATTGATCATTTCAGCGATAACGTGATTGTGTATCATTTTGTTGAATAGATATCAATAGCATTGCTATTAATTAATTATTCAATGTTAAATGTGAATTCATTTGCAACCTAATCAATGTCTGCATTCTCTTTGCACACAGTTCTTCCACATCATTATTATTATATATTATTGGTAATATTTTAATACTAAATTGTATTTCGAATACCGCTAGTTAATTGAGTTTTTGTCGTACACTCCACACAATGAAATCTCTCTCTGATTAGTGAAATTTATTCGTTCAAATATGTGTGCACAACAAAAGCTCTCCACACAAGGAAAGATAATAATACTAATTGGAGATTTGTTCAGTGCCCCCCCACCCCCCCCGCCATCCCCCCACCCCCCGCAGTTAGGTGCCTTTGCAAAGGACCTGCAAGCGCATCAATTCTGGCATTATTGGGCAGAGAAATAACACACTATCAGAGCACTCACAAAATCATAACTCTATGCAACTGCTCTCCTGCACAGCTAATCTATAAAAGTTTTAAATGCAAACAATTTTAAAATTATTTTCATCATTGTGGAATAAAGTTCCCTTTGCACCCCCATTCTCCCACACACACTTCATCCTTTCCACAGTAAAAGCTCTGCACAATCAACTTCTTCTACACTAAAGATACCACACTCTAGAGTTTTTCTTAGAACACATGTGAGAGTGTAAAGCTTTGTTTGGGTGCAAAAAAGTTTAAAGCCAGCATACAATGTTGTACAATTAACTTCTCTTCACTTCAAATCCAACATACAATATCAAATATCATTTATCAAATTTAATATCGTATATTGCACCCGTTATTTGTGCAGTTTAACATTAGTATTTATAACATGTTTTATTATGTAATCACTCTAATGATAAAAGGTAACATGCAAAATGTTAGAAGCATTTAGTACTAGAGCGTGTGAGAAAGGAAAAGTGTGTTATATGGAAAAACTTGTCCAGACAGTAATATTTATGAAGATGTGGGAACTTGGAAATTACACTTAGCATTGAAGAATTAATTAATGCTTAGGAGTGATATTAATATCTATTCAACAAATCGATGTGCAATTACATTATCACTCAAGCGCTTAATAGAATTTACTTACGCGTTGTGTAATGATTACCGGTTGCAAACATAGCAATAAAATTGTATCTATCGATATTATGAAATACTCCTCTCGATATTTATTCGACGAATTCAAGTATACATAGTGCTTTTACAAGAGAAGCTTCGGTTGAAGATGTTGTTGGTGTTAGTGCTAGTGATCAGTAGTTAGTATCTACGTCTGACCAGTCAGAAAGGTTAGTCATAAATGGAGGACATGTGAGGAAGATAATTTACGAGTTAGAGATTAGATTGGAGGCAAAGTGACCGTTATGTGAATGGACCTGCATATGTTTCTTCGATGGCAAATTAAATTTATTTCTAAGGCTATTTCTCAACTAAGTGGTTTGAGACTTGTTTCTATTATGTTGTGCCTATATGAAGGTACAACATGGAGATGGATGGTGTTATTTAGTCTTATCTTTTTGGTGATGTTCGGAGCAAAATGGTTTTTGGCAATGTAATGATCCTGAAATTTTTCCAAATTCTGAATTTTTTGTTAAGTGTTTATCGATACTGTAATCTTCGCTTCAAACATTGTCAATTGTTCGAGATTTTGATTTTCCATCTCATTTGATTATTTTATTCAATTGAAAGCAATGCTGAAATGCACAAATGAATAGATAAACATAAAAACACATGTCAGTTGCTATTGTCTAATCCATTTAGAATAGTAAACTTTTGCAATTTGATTTTCAAAGTGTAGAGCTTACAATCAAAGCTTTTATTGTGCAGAAAAAGCTTATAATAGTTTTGGAATGCTAGTTTTTAGCTTAATGCAAAACCGCAAAAACCATACCAAGTTATAAATTGTTTCTTCATTCACTTATTTGAGTGAATAGAGTTCATTTAATATTTTGGTAATGCGACAAAGGCAATAAGGCATCTAAGTCACGAATTGACATCTAAGGTTTGAAATCACTCCATCTTCGGCACAGTAAAAACTAGTCGATGGAAAAATAGGTTTAAATAGTAAATTTCTTGAATACACATTGGTTCAATCAATAACTTCTGAAAATACCTATATTTATTGGTAGGAAATATCTAGTTAATCAAAGTAGAATGGGGTTTAGGATATTAATAAAATATTATCTCAATATCAATTTATAAAGCATGAAAAATAGATCAATCATGAAATGTAATCATATCCATTGAACTATCTCGAGTTGGAATTTAAGTAAAATGTATATGATTTAAAGTAATTGATTTCACAACAGTCTTTTCTGATTAAAGATCGGTCAAATCCTTACTAGCCATATTGATGACGACCACTAATTAATGAATACCTTAAAATTTATAATAGTTAAATGACGTTTCAAAACTTAGATGTCAATTTGTGATTTAGATGAATTATCACCTTTAATGCATTTTATGTAGGCATGTTTCTTGTGAAAGCAATTTGTCAATGTTCATTTTGTTGTAGACCCATTAGTAAGTTCTAGGCAACTGACTTGCTTTGTTTGTTCTGAAACTATTAAGTGTTTTCAAGTTTTGCTTTATCATTTGTCTATTGTTTTTTGAATTTGTTACTAAGAGTGAAACAAATGGCCAAAAGAAACAATTGCAGAAGCACACAAGAAGAGCTACATGCAGAGAGACAAGATATCTTAATGATAAACTAAGATATCTTAATGCTTAGTCAAGATATATTAATATAATGGATAAGATATTGGAACTTCAGAAAATTCTTAGGCGATTCAAAGATGAACCAGATGGCGTAAGAACATTGTCAAAATAGCTCTCACAAAACATGAACAGAGCAATCAAATCTCCATTTTGGCAGCATAATCAGTAGAAGTGTTAAGCTCCAGAAACAATGGTTAATTAGTAAAGAAATCGTTACCAAATATTGTTATTTGCTCAACCAATTTTGAAATTCAGCCATGCTAAAGGCTATGTATTGTAATATTCTCGGTACAGTAAAAAAAAACATATCGTTTTATTTTGGAATACAGGTGTATGTATATATGCAAAATATTTTATAAGGTATATCATAGTCTTGCTTATATTGAGTTAGGAATTTGTTTTTGTTGTGTATGATAATGATTTATTTAGATAATTATTTACATCTTGCATGAAATAGGTTTTTCTATAGAAAGAATATTGGATTGGTCGACGATGTAAACAAAGAAAATCGTGATTGTATACTCCATTAGTTAACAACTATGTCGCTAAAAAATGATTCATAAAATATTTCGTGTAACCAAGTTGTAATATTGCTTGAATAGTTATAAAACTTGTAAAATCGATAAAATAATGTAAGAAACGAGACTACAATAAAGCAAACATGACATGGCATAGTAAAAAACATAGAAATTGAACAAAATAGTTCATTGAAATACGTTATTATACAATATCATATTAGCATTTGCATTAGTAGAAGCAATCACCTTCAAGAATGCATGCCTAATCTTGTTCTCATAAGTATAATATATTGCTTGACAATGTGAAATCAGATCCCAATCATCCAATAAAACAAAAGAGTTGTTCGACAATAGTCCAATTCTTGAACTAGAAACTATAAGGCAATGTTAAGATGCTTAACAATGCAAACAACGAGAATTGTGTTGTTACTAGATTGCTTGACAATGTAAACAAAGAAAATCATCAATGTATACATATAGTCACGTTTTGATTGTTTATTGTGAATGTACCATGTGTCTCTAAATTGGACAACATGTCAATAACATTTCATTTATCTGTGCAGTATTGCTCATAGGAAACTTTTCCTAGTTCAAGTAATACTTTTTCCAGTTCCACGCCTCTCGGAACACATTATATTTTAGTCTTGTCATTTGCATGTATGATACGGTTTAACCAATGGAAATAAATGAAGTGAGAGTCCTACTTGCAAATGGTATAATAAAGAATAGTTTTATTCACAGTTCTAGCACTTGTAATTGGACTACTACATTTTGCACATACAGTCTCAAATGAATTCGTATATGCACTAGTAGTTGTCAGGTGTCCTTGGAAGTACTGTAAAATTGATATAGAAAACAAAGGCTTAGTAACATGAAATCAAATGTTTTCTTATCATTTTTCCTTATCTATGTCTATATAAACAATATAATAAATTTTATTGTGCATATCCCACTCGATGAACGCAAATACAACATTCCTACAGAGATATTTGGAAGAATAAATATATATGAAGCAACTAGAATTCTTTGTGGTGAAGGGAAATAAAGATTTGGTGTGAGGCCGAAAAATTCCCTATATCGGTTAATGCAATCACCAAGGATGTTGTATCAAATATTTCATACTTATATATTTGGACAAGTCCCAATTAGACCTCACACCATGTGGGATAGGGGTACCATCCTGTTTGTGGGCCTGGATACCACCATGTGTGTGTGTGTTACCTTTGGCTTTCAAATGCAGAGAATATAAATATGAGACCAAGTGTAAAACACCAAAAGAATGAGGATGAGATCAACTATCCATTGATAGCTAACAGAACATAATACAAGAAGGTAATGACAAATTAATGAGGTAGAATATGCATTAAGATAATATTATATAGCTAATACTGAATAAGACATACATAAACAGGATAGTGTTAGAAACCAATTGCAAATTAGTTCATAATTAATTTCTAACATTTGCATGGAATGAAATAATAGAGATTCAAAGTAAACATACAAGTTGTGTGCAACAAATTAGTTCATTAACATGTAACCAATACGTAAACATGCATGAATAAATAACAAAAGCATTGGATAGCCATTGCAAATGCTATTTGTTAATTTTTCTATGGCTATATTGTTCTTTGCTTTAATAATTGCATTTCTTCATTAACACATTAAGTTCACCCCATAACATCATAACATTATTCAGATTTACATCATTATTCAGCAGCATATGCAACTATGTAGAAACAACAATATCATCATCATGAATGCAGTGGAACATAAAGGAACAATTGAAGAAAATCATTCACAAATAGAGGCACCAGGATTGGTAGAAGACCAAGGCAAAACCCATTATGGGGAAAACCCTTTAAAATTCTTCTTCTTAGTATATTGTCATCAAATGATTCAGCAAAAGAGAGTACAATGATCCATATCTTCATCTATGCAACTAACCAGCAAAGAAACTACAACATCCATGAAATGAACCCAACAATGCTTATACTCAAAACCCTGATTCAAAAACTTGTAATGAACTATCATTGTTTGTGGTCAACTGTCGAACACTCCGGTCACTGAGCGAAATCTTCAGAATACTGTGATTTCATATTTTAGGTCTCAGACGCACAAAGGAGGTGCCATGCAAGTGACTATAGCTTCCTAGTCGCTCCCTTAAGCCTGGCATGCGAGTGATTGGGGTCAAATCTGGATTGTGGAAACCCTAACTCCCATTTGCATGGATGGAGAGTTGTTCGTGTTATTGGAAGGCTCCAGTCACACATATGAGCTTATGTGCGAGTGACTGCAGTCAAATCCTTCTTGTGTTGTGCCTGGGACTGAGGCCCAAAACCCTTATTTAGTTATGTGAGGTTCGGACCCTGCAATTTCACCTTAGAGCGAACATGATCCTCCACAAGCAAGCCTCATACTTGTGCGAGCCAAAAACCAAGATAGAAGAGGGTCTCATAATTGTATCCAAATGAGGTAGAGGTCACTTGTATTTATAGCCTTCCAAGGGTGTCCACTTTACTTTAGGGATGACCTTGACAAATGTGCACATGTGCACTTTTCTTCATAAGTATACTTTCCCTTATCCACTTTGAGTAATCTTGGGTCGATTTTGGTCCTCTTGAAAAGAGGAATTTAATGCAATCATTCTCTTTATCAAGTGAGTTGTCCAAAGTGGAATTTGACCGCAATTGCATAGTTTAACACTCCCTCTCAGCTAGGGAGAATTCTACTTGCATATTTTCATGTGTATCAAATCATATCCAATCTCAAGTATCGCATCATCTCGTATCATCACCAATCATCTCAATTCATCTCTTGCTCATTCTTTCTTATCTCTTTATCATCCCAGCTCATATTTTGAACATTCTCAAATATAAAAGAATAAGAATTTGCCATTAGAGGGGAGCTTAAGTTACCACCCTCTATTCATTGGGCTACTACCCGGAATCTATGTCAGCATGCTACTACCTAAAATCTAGGTGGGGAGTCAGATCTACGACCCGCATCATCATCGGAGAGCATATCATCAAGGAGCACATCTCAACCTCGAACCATAACGGGGAGCATATCTCAACTCATAATCTCATGGGAGGGTTATTACCACGACCCCATATTGAGCAATAGGTGATATAGGCGAGCTACTACTCAACCCATCTTATTGCCTATTGATCTTCGCAATAATTACCCTCAAGATTCATGTGGTAGAACATATGCATCATAATCTGAGCTTGGACAATATATCCGACTTACCAAGAGGTAAGGATCACAAGCCTCCTCAACTCGTTGGCCAAACAGGGAGGGACAATCCCAACAAGCCCTGCTTGTGGGTATGATGCCAACTAGGGTATACTCTACAAAGACCAAGATAGAGTGAGATACTACTCCAACCCTGTGGGTAACAGATAGGATTTATACCCTATTGTCCATAGTTCCCTAAACCTCAGGATCCCTCTATCTCAATTCCTCACCCTAGGAGCTCAGACAGGGGAGAAAAGTTAGCTAGTTTCCTCGTTCGGCAATGCTCTCTATAGATCAACAACATATCATTATACTCATATCTGGTAATCATCATTTCTCAACATCATTTGTCTCCTATTCATACAGGACATCAAATCAAATATCATATTAGGACAAAAATATATATATGTATCACAAAAAGGATACCATAGTCATCCTCCCTCTTAAGGAGGTACCAAGCACAAGCCTAAGCTTGTCTCATACAACAGCATTGTCTCAATATATGAAGGTAACTCAGTCCCAACTATATATGGGATTCTATTCCAATCGGATCCCACTCTTTGTCATCGCAATGTATCCATGTTATATTTGAAACTTTCTCAAACATCTCTCCAAAGATCTTCTTCATCCTTCCTCATAGCTAGTCATCCTAGCAACATCATACTCAACCTCAGTCATGCTTAAAGCTACGGACCTTTCATATCATGGAAGATCTCATACTAAGGAAGCACCCATATGTGCTCATCAATAATAATCCCAAACATAATACGTACATCCATGCAGTCACCTATCATAGGAAGAATGTCTCAGACAAAAAATATATCATCCCATGCAAATAGGTGTTCAAAATGGACACCATGCTTCAATAAATTGTCGGTTGCCAAGTTGAGTTCAACAATATCTCTACACAACATCTTGAAATTCAATCGGAGTGTCCAAGGATTTTCATTTCCACTTTCTAATACTTCTTCAATAGCTTCACAATATATATTATATTTTTCCAACTTCATAAATCGATTCATCATGCCATGATTCATTATTTCGAGCTTCAAAAGCCATCTCCCTCTTACTTAGATCATCAGAGGTTCATTACCAGTCGAGAGTAGACCATCAACATATAAAACCAAATTAAAAATCAAAATCATACCTTGGAACACTTATGGAGTAGAGATTTGGATCAACACATCATCCTGACTTCATCAAATAGCTGTCAATGCGTACATATCTGGATTGGGGAGCTTGCTTTACACAAATCTTTCTGCAAACATAACACTTTACCAAAGCAATATGCTTAGCCTTACATAAATCAATATTGTTCAATCAAATCAACTAAGTCAGTTTATCAAAGTTTAGATGTTGGATCAGAACCAATATCAAATTATCTAGACCAGGTGACGGGTATAGCTCTCATCAAGTCATGACTTCATCTATTATCGTGCCAACAAGTTTTCATAAGAAATATCAATCCGAATTTCATCAATTCATCATCATGATCATAATGTAAGTCACTATATGCAAATGCATACACCAACGATAAGTCTTGTAGATTCCATCCATTCATGGAGATAGCTTCATACTAAATCAGAATTGTTAATACTTCAACCAATGTGCTAAGAACGAGGAGTCCAATACAAAACTGTTATCGAAGACCAATATTAGTCATTGGAAGTTCATATATAATTCTCATCAAGAAAAATCACCAGTCATCAAATCAAATCATTATTCATCATGTCAAAAACCAAATTTTCTATCATAGTGAGATCTATAGTCCAGAACATATCTCAACATCAAGTCAAAGTTCTAAGTCATTATCAAGGATCGTGTTAAAACTCCAAACACTGCTTATCTATATTAAACATCCAAATCATGTCAAACTCTTGTAGCACAAACTTAAAACATAATGACATATCTATAATCATGTTCTAGTCACCTGCAAACATAAGTTCAGTCTATATATTCATATTATAGTAAAAATTCAAACTTTCCTACTCACAGATCTTTCTGTTGTCTGCTCCACATCTATAGGCCTAACATCTTTCAGGTGTACTTCTGATTTTATACACAGAACTTCATTCTTGTGTCTAGTAGGCATAGTCACACCCATAGGCCTTCCCTGCAAGAGGTTGGGAGGCTACAGTCACACCCTTGACCTTACTTCCATGCAACTGAAAGGCTACAGTCGCACCTGTAACCCTGCTTCCGTGCGACTGAGGCTTAGAGTAAGGGAAAACTCTCTCTTCTCATATCAAAACTTTGTTGCAAATCAAAAATGTCATATATTTTTCAATTCATGCCCATAAGTCATACTTCAACAGTAAAGAATATACATATAATGCCAATGGTAATAGGAGCAAGGATCCTATGGAGATCTTCTCCTTCTGAATGGGAAGCCACTTCAGTGATATTCAATCAAGTCATCAACCTTTCTATAATATTTGCCATGCATCAGTAGATCTGTTAGATCATAAAGACATACTATATCCACATAATCATCATGGTCACATATCTTAGCATCAACTACTTTACCATGACATCATGACATCAATATTTCATCAATGGTTAGTGTCAAATAGATAATAGGAACATACTTCAAGAAACATGATCATAAAGTTACTTCTTTTGTAACTCAATCCATCAAGACAAGGAATTCAATTTTACCATATAACACTGAGCACATCATAGCATAACCATGGTCAAAAAAAGATCTTGAATATCAATCTCATGGTCAAACTTCTATCATCATGGCTACCATGCTCAATATCAATATTATCAAGTTACCATCTATTAGAATCAAGGTGATAGCCTTCTTCATGGGATCAAGATATCAAAAATGATAATGTTAGCCAAACATAAAGTATACCAATATATCAAATCTCAATATTAAGTAGCTTCATAGAAGCAAGAAATTCATTATGTAAGATAATTGTTCAACATCAAGTGCACCATTTCATCATAATAACTACGAATCCAAATCATTTTCATATGAATGCATGAGCCATTTGAGAAGGAGACATTCCCATCATACCTTACAGCTTACCTTTCCATCCAATATTACAATTGAAACATAACATTGAAACAATATACCATGCATACCTTGTAGTGTTCAAATACATGTGCATCTTTTCATTTGACATAGGCAACTTGTAGCACTTTGTCATCTTTTCATCAGGTGCCTCTTTACCTTTTCAGCCTCTCGCTTCTCTTTCTTGCATTTCAAATGATCCTCCAGGAGGATCCTCTTATCACATCTCATCAAGGAGGTTAGAAACATCCAAATAATCAAATATACATGCACAAAGTATAAGTAATGATCAAAACAATAATCAGATCAATTAGTCTAAATAAAAGTAAGGATATAGAGAAGCATCATAAATCGAAAAGAACTTATCTTCAATGAGAGGTGATCCTCTCCCTCTTGAACTAACCTTTAAGAGCCATCATTGTCTATTGTCCATATGACAACGTTGCCCTCACTATGTCAATCAACTTTATCAACAACCATGCCTACTAGGGACTATCCCATCTATGGATTCATCAAATATATCACAAGTTCTTGAGCATCTTCACAATGATCATGCTAGGTTTCATATAAATATATTTTCCATAAACCAGTGTTTCTCTCAAACCCTAACCTCATAATATCCATCAAACCCTAATACAAAAATTGCCTAAGGTTTTCTTCAAACCCTATAATTATTTTAGGTATCCTTCATCTTCTCTTGCTTCCATCAAAGGTGTCTCCATGGGGGTGATCTCCATGACTTTTCGTCAGCCCATCTCTGATACCATGTTAATTTTCTAGGGCTATATTATTCTTTGCTTTAATAATTGTATTTCTTCATTAACACATTAATTTCACCCCATAACATCATAACATTATTTATATTTCCATCATTATTCGATGGCATATGCAACTATGTAGAAAGAAAAATATCATCATCATTAATGCAGCGAAACATAAAGGAACAATAGAATAAAAACATTCACACATAAAGGCACCAGGATTGGTCGGAGACCAGGGAAAAACCAACTATGGTGAAAACCCTTTCAAATTCTTCTTCTTAGTAGATTGTCACCAAATGATTCAACAAAAGAGAGTACAATGATCCATATCTTCATCTATGCAACTAACCAGCAAAGTAACTACAACATCCATGAAATGAACCCAACAATGCTTATACTCAAAACCCTGATTCAGAAACCTGTAATGAATTGTCACTATTAGCGGTCAACTATTGAACTCTGCAATCACAGAGCGAAATCTTCGGAAGACTGAGACTTCATCTTTTAGGTCTCAGTCACACGAATGAGGTGCCATGCGAACGAATATAGCTTCCCAGTTGCTCCCTTAAGCTTGGAATGCAAGTGACTGGGGTCAGATCTGGACTGTGAAAACCCTAACTCCCAGTCGCATGGATGGAGAGTTGTTTGTGCGAGTGGAAGACTTTAGTCGCACGTATGAGATTTTGTGTGAGCATTTGTGATCAAATCCTTTCTATGTTGTGCCTGCAACTGAGGCCCAAAACCCTAAATCAGAGATGCGAACTTCGGACCCTACAATTTCACCTCAAAGCAAACCTAATCCTCTGCGGACGAACCTCGAACCTATGCAAGCCAAAAACCAAGATAAAAGAGTGTCTCATAATTGTATCCAAATGAGGTAGAGGTCACTTGTATTTATAACCTTCCAAGGGTGTCCACTTTGCTTTAGGGTCGACCTTGATAGATGTGCACATGTGGGCCTTTCTTCATAAGTACACTTTCCCTTATCGGGTTTGGGTGATCTTGGGTCTATTTTGTTTCTCTCAAAAAGAGGAATTTAATGCAATCATTCTCTTTATCAAGTGAGTTGTCCAAAGTGGAATTTGACCGTAGTTTCATATTTGATGCACAAGATTCAATTCATGAAGTGAAAAAGATTCCCATTAAATGTTGATAAATCCAAGAACATGCACTGCAAGCCTATCAAAATACAGTAGTGGAATGATAACAATTCATATAATCTCTAAAACATGAACCCTAGCCTCACAATCACTGAGTCTATAATCTACCAAGAGCAGAAGCAATCAAAGCCTACAATGTTACAACTATGCTAGAGTATTAAAGTGTCAAAATCCCTCTATGAATGATCCATGAGGGTTTTTTATGCAAATTGGTGAGTAATTTTTCACCTTTCTCATGCCCTTTCAAACTCCCTCATTACCTACTCGACACAAATAACTATTTGCTTTCTAGGTGACTCTTGGATGACCTTTTATTTCTAATCATTGACAATATTATTAAAATATAATAAATAAAATAAATCAGGCTTTGGGGCTTGCACATGCAAATCCATAGTGTTAGCAATCACCCTAGCATCTTCAACTTTGAAATGGTATCAAATACACTTTGTTGAGGATTTGTAAAATCAATGAGCCCAAGTTCTCCTCAATACTCTTGCATAACAACTAAAAGAGCTTATTAAATCCTTCTTCTAAAACCACCTCAACAATACACAAGTTTACATTTAAATGTCCCTCAATGTTTATGCATAAATAATTAAACCCTATTCATTGAATTCATGAAAGAAAAAATAGGAAATGAGAATGATTGTTGTTACAAGCCAAGGCACAATCTCCAGTAATTACTTTACTATCCTTTATAATTTCAAAGTAATATTAGTTTTCTAAAACCTATGTGTATCTCTTTATGCATTTCTACACTATGACTTTTAAAGCTAATGGCATCTTCATGCCCAAAATTAACCATATTATTTATAGTACAACCAATGGGACAAAAGGGCTTTAATGTCTTTAGGTGCAACAACCTTCAAACAGTTTCATTTTTGCATGCATCCAACCACAATTTGAGTATTAGTTTGCAATATATAAAATGCTTAAATGCATGGTTTTATTTACCACATTGAATTTCATAATAAATATAATTTGCATCACAAATTCAAAATAATTTATATCAGTGAAATGTCAAATTCATTTCCATTTTTTATGATAAAGTTGATCAACCTTTACATGACTGTTGACATTTCTCTCTTTTATAACTAGAAAAATATAATATTCATAATATAACAAATAAGACATAATAGATTTAATGCCACACCCGGTGAATTCAAGTAAGGCAGTAGGCTTCCAACCATCTTTATTCTTGCAATAAATAAAAGGATAATTAGGGTAATGCATAAAATGTTCCAACATAATATACTATGAAAAAATAATAGCAAGCATCTCTCCTTGTTTCATGAATGAGGCCATTGTTGTTATTGTTGCTTAGGTCACATATAATCTCTTTTACCTTAGAATCTGCAACTTAAAGTTTATTGTAGTTGATATTTGGAAGCAAGAATGTAGATCCTTTGGCAAAATGCTTTCTTCTTAAACCTTTAGTTTTGCAGTGACACACTTCTTTGCTTGAATCTTTAAAGTCCTGCCTCAAAACCATTACTTTTTAAATCTCTCTTCGTTCTTTTGCTTTCACTGGTGGCATAGAACATGTATGAGAGCTCCAGGCATATTGGAATGGGAACTCTATTGTACCATAAGTTAGCATTTACTAAAATAGTGAAAGATATCTGAAATTCCTCCAAATATAGTTGAGATAATGGCACACCAAATTAATACATTCATTAAAAGTCAAGAAGATCTAGAGATTTGGTAACAATTATCACCCCAAAGCTTCTCCTTACTTGTGGGAGGATAGAGGTAGGTTTAGCATCATAGTATAACCTAATCCAGTGTGCCATAAAACAATTGAAATCATCTAAGATGAAATAGGCATAACAGAGGCATAGGTATGATGAGGAGTAATGAAAGTAGCAAGGACTTCAAGGGGATGTAAAGAAATAAAGTCTCAATTTGTCTTCCAAAATGTCCATCCTAAGCAATACAAGAAGAAGAATAAGGTAAAAGATCATAAAGAGTAAACTCATTGACAATCTAGGAACATGATCAATATTGAAAATTTATCATTATGTCCAATAATTATCCACTGAATAGCTCTTGTAGATTTAACCAGGACTTATCCAATGTTATAGGTGGAAGCACATTTTTTAACCACGAAGTTGTGTAAGAGAGAGAGGATACATCCTCATGTATTCCCTCTTAATTGAAACAATTCATTTAGATCATATATTTGTCATAAGTTTTTCTTTGTGTTGCAAATTGTACCCTCTTCCATATTATCAAAAATATTCAGTTTGATTTAGGGTTAGGTATCTCGCATTACCCAAAACTACCCAAAAACATGAATTTTTGCCTGCAAAGCAAAAAAAAAAAACTTTCATAAAGCTCCATCACTTTGAGCATGGTGCTTAATGATCTTTATTCTGCCATTGCCTAACAAAAATACCTCTTTTTGATATCATTACCATAGCTAAGAAATGACTTTCATAAATCTCCATCACTTTGAGCAGGGTGCTTAATGATATGCCATTGCCTAAAAAAACACCTCTTTTTTATTTCATTACCATAGCTATATGTTTAGTGTATATGTTGCGTCTTCTTTACATTCATTGAAATAAAGGTCTTTAAAATCTCCATTTGAATAATCCTTTCCTTTACAATGATTAATATCTAGCCTAAGTAATGTATTGCAATATTTATTCAAGCCATGCTACTAGATTATTTTTCCACACATTGCCATTTAATAGTTTGCAGCCTTTGAATCATTTCTCAAAGTTCCTTTGAATATTCTTAATAGTTTCTCATTAACGCAGCCTTTGTAATAATTGATATTTACCTCTTTATGCCCAACTATATGCAGCATTTAAAATATATTATTAGTCCTTGCTTTGGCACTGCAGGGACTCTAGCGATCGCTAGAGCGTTAATCGGGTATTAATTGGCTCTTTTATCAAAAATTTCTTCGCTTTACCAAAATTTAACGAAAGTTTTGGGTGGCAATTTCAGTTCACCAAAATTTTAACCAAAGTTTTAGTTTAGACCTCTTATTGGAAACTTCACATGGTTCGAGACAACATCATATATCCAATTTTTTTCTTATCCAAAGTTTAAAAGGAACTAAAAGCTTTCCTAAATCATATCCAAACTTTTTAAAATCATAACTTGAAGTAATGCTACGGTGAGTGTTAGCATTAAATCTAGAACATTAAATGTTTGGGATATATTTTAGTTTAAAGTTTACAAAATGCTCACTCTTTTTTTTGTTATTTACTTTCGACTAAGTGACACTTTGGCTAACTGACATTAGCACTTCACTTAGTGGCATTTTGACGAAGTGGCATTTGGCGCTAGACAAATCCACCGCCTCAACATCTTCTTCTTATCATCTAGTCATCTCCATAACATGTTCTTATCATCTGGTCATCTCCATAAGACATGATGCTATTGTAGTTCATTTTCAAATGTAGGTCCAAGCAAAGAAACCATTTTCGATGCTATTGTAGTTCATTTTCAAACGCAGGTCCAAGCAAAGAAGCAAAGAAACCATTTTCTGTAGTCACCTCAGTTAAAGGTACACATTAGGTCCAAGGAAAGAAACCATTTGCAATAGTCACCTCAATTAAAGGTACACATCTCTGCATGCTTGTTTCTGAACTCATATTTCTGAACTCATAAGCTTCATCATCCCGGTACCATATACGTTTATTTAGCTCGTTCATCTTGATCATCTTAACTACAAAATAGAACAATGTTTTTAATTCCAATTAAATGTCCCTACTACATGCAAGAACAATACAAAATAGACTATAACATCCATTGCCATAGTCATGTGGTTTTATGGAATTGAATAAATTCTTGGATTTATTTTTCTCCTAAAAAATTATACTTGTACAGGTAATATTATTTTTCTGTTTTAAAATTATACTTACACAGGTTTTGAAATTATACTTACATAGGTAATAGAGGTAATAGAATAGTTTACTTACTCAGTGTTTTTCCTTTGGCCAAGATAAGAGCTTCAAAGATTTGTTCCGTCTGAAAGAGAGAGCGAGCTATGCTACCCAAACCTTGATTATATTTATAATATAGAGGCCTTGGTTAGATAGAAGCATCTAAGGAATTGCATTGCAGACCGAACAAAAAAGACAAACCAAACAGGTAAACTAAAAGCTTGCAAATTCATAGAAAAAGTTGTACTCACATACAAAGAACAATTCAAGGGGTAGTTAGATGTCAGCGATGAGCTCGTTTGATGGCAAACATGTTACTAATTCCTTAAAGTGAACAACTATTTATTCAAAAAATCCATTAAATTTATTTGAAACACAATTCAAAAAAATAGGGAAAAAGAGGAATCTTGACCTTCAAGTTCATGTATGGCAATAGAAACCCCAGCACACAAAGCAAAGGAAACTGCAACACATGTTTAGATATCCTTGAATGAAATGTATGGACAGTTAATTTTTGTTGCCGATAGTTGAAAAGGGAAGTTCGACTCCCTAATACACTATGAACACAAGAAAACAAAATACATTGAAATTTGCTATAATTTCAAGGCATCAAGATTTATACTTCAGTCTATGCCAGAATGATACGATGGCAGCATTGGGCGTAATACCCCAAAGCACAAAGCAAATGGTCAATAGAACATTTGGGTGTGACGCAGAGTAGAGCGACTATCTTGCCTCATCACAAAGAAAACCAAATAACTCAATTCAACTAGGGAATAGGGATTTGGTTACCTTTGAAAAGCCTTGAAGGATTTCCATCGCTAGCATCCATTAAAGAAAATCTCCCCTCATCCATTTCAAGCAACAACAACATTCAAACCCTATAGCCCACCAATGCAAAGCTCCTCTCCTCCACCTCAAGCATCCACCCAAATGGTTGAATATGTGTCTTCCTCTACAGACTTTGGCAATTATGTATATATTGTTGAGACAAATCAGTTCTTTTCTCTCCAGAGATATCGACAGCAACGCCCTATGGGAGAGAAAATAAGACTCTAGGCATATTACAACCTTTGTAAATCTGTCTCGGAGCAATGGATTCTAAGCCAAGGGGCACGTGGGTTGCCCACATATAACCCAAATGTTTATTTATTTTTCATTTCTATTATTTTTAATCTGACCATAATTCTTTATTGTTTTATTCAAATAAATAATAAATACAAAGATACATATAAATTTATCTCTCTAATAAAAATAAATAAATAATAATACAACCAAGGGTTGCATGCATGAGGGCGTGTGTCTACGCCAAGAGGTAATACGTTGAAGTCTGTATTTGTATTCGAGATTCTGCTTTGTTCATGAGGTTTCACCCGGATGGCTCCATTTGTACATACTATATTGTTGACTAAGACGATTAATTGTATTGTACTTGTTTCAAATAAGTAATTTGTACATGCCATAATGTTGACTATGATTAATGGTATTGCAGTAGTTTCAAACAAGCAATCTATACATATACATGTGAATTGTATTGTAGTATTTGAAATAAGTAATTTGCATGTGATAAATTTTATATAAAACAATGATTTATTTATTAAAATAAGTTTAATGGTTTTTTAATAAGATAGTTTATATAATAAGTTTTAATTTTTTCAAAAAAAATTGAAATAATATCTGAAAAGTAAATTTCATGCCTGTGTTAATTTTTCATGTTTAAAAAAAAATTGAAATAATATGTTAAAAGTAAATTTCATGCATGTGCTAATTTTTCATGTTTTTGTCAAAATAAAATTCATTGAATGAAGATCTCCTCAGACAAAACATCTGCGTGCAGTAATTCATCAACGCGGTCGACAATAAGGTTGATGTAATTGAACCACTGATATAATCCTTTCATTATCCAAAGCACCAACGTTATCCATGCAACACATTGTTGGTATATCGCTTCAATGTAATTGTATTATTACTCCAACCCAGCAAAGTGATACTATTCCAACCCATTGTATTTTTCATGGAGTCTCAATGTACGCACTGCTTTTATAATTCCTCAACGCATTTGTTTGTATTATTGTCCAACGCATCAATTGTATATCATTTCAATGCTCCTTTGTATATGCTCTCCAATGCATCCTTTGTGTGGCTTTTCAAAAGCTTCCTTTAAATGTTTTTAATGTTGCCTTTTTAATAGTTTTAACGTTGTCTTTGATGGCTTTTAAATGTATTATTTAAATGCGTCTCAATATTCCTTTTGAAGGGTTATAAATACCTTTCTATTGCATTCAATCTAACATTTTGATATTGTTTCAATGACTCTATTATTTTGTTTTTTTTTCCCAAAAAAAACTAGTAATTTTATAAAAAATAAATAAAATTACATTTTGCATGTGCATATTATATGTATAGCATAGCTCCTTGCACTCAAAAAGTGCATAAAAATATCAAACCAGAATTACATTTACTCATATAAATTGAGCTTCTTTTTTTTATTTTTCTTCTTCTGAACTTTTTGTCAATCTTTAGAATTGGAGTTTGCAATTACAATTGTCATTTTTTCTCCTTTGAAATTTAAGGGCACTTCTTTGTTTGATTAAGAACTCTTAAATGTATGTGTTCATTTTGTTTTGATCGCCCCTTAACTGTTGCATGTTTCCTCATGTTGTTTTTTTTAACCTGGATCACTGCTAAATCGATGCCTTTCTCCGTGTGTTGGGATCATTCTACTTCTTTTCATGCTCCTCCACTTGGTAACCTTGTTGATTATGTTATTTCCATTTTTGGTGATTCTTATCCATTTCTTCATCTTCATTGTCTGAAGAAAGCCAATAAGGGAACTGCCATCCCTTTGGATTTTGGGATCTTTTCTTTGTCCTTTTTTTTTGCTTGTGAGCATGAATTCTACAAATGTCCTGTCGGAAGACAAATCCAACACCTAAATGTTGCATTTTCAAAATATAACATTTGATTCCACTTAAAATAATTATGAACCAGATGGATGCGATCTAGTAGACCTTTACTATGGTCTATTTCTACACTCGTAAAAGTAAAGGCACCTTTTTTCCATTCTTTCATGATCTATCTTTAGAAACCTCCCCAATGTGTTTCCAATACCTTCTAAAACTTGGTGGTGCCAGAAAGGGGGAGGGAGGTTGTGAACCCTCACCGATAACGACATCTTCATAACCACCATTGTCATTGCATCAAAAGATGAAAACCATGGAGTTATGAAGAGGCCCACCCTTCCCCACAACCATGGACCCTCATTTAAAAAAAAATCTAAATCTTCTTGATTACCAAACTGTACCACAAAAAAACCCTTTGAACACAAGGAAATATTACATTTGTTGGTCTAATTGGTGAAGATCCAATGATGTAGATCATCAAATTTGGGCAAAAAACCATTAAATATGCATATAAGAGCTTTCGCTTGGAGGACTATAAAAAGAATACTTCTGATAAATTTATTGATATATTTGGTACTTTCTCCATTTGCTCAACGATGTAAGGACCTGGGATTGACATATTTGGGGGTTTTTTGTCTAATGTGGCAGCTTTCCTTTTTAGGTTTCCTTGAACAAGGTTATACCCTTTGGATTTTTGGACGATGAGGCTAATCCAGATGGGTTACTCATTCCTGGACCTACATCCCACAACCTCAAGTTTACGATAATTGTGGAATCGCATTCAATTCCATAGTTTTTCAGTTGGATGACATCTTGTAAAGATTTTCCTTCATAAATCATATCATGTAGATTTGTCGATATACCCAAATTATGTTAGACCTTCTCTTTCAGATCTATCACTAGATTTGTGGACCGAACCCCTAAAATGAACGATTTCCCATTTAGGGTTTTCACACGAAATTGAAAAGACTCCTCCCAATCCATAATTGTATTCTGAAGAAAATGCCTCTGAGCATAGAAAGGAGGGGTCCAGATCTGAAATCTAGACCAAGTCTAGAGAGGAATGTAGAAATTCAATAGAGTTGCAACTACTTAAGAAATTTAATTTAAAATCAAGAAACATAATTCTACTTTAATGATCTGTGAAATGAAATTCACAATTGAGAACAACATGCATAGACATGAAATAAGCAAAACCACAAATACACAGTGATTTCTAGGGGAACCCAACTGGGAAAAACCCCTCAAGTATGTTTGCATTAATCAATGAATTGAGAAACTATTACAATTGCTAGCTCCAACTCTCACCTCAACTTGCAAAAGAATAATTGTTCTCCTACTCAATGAATATATGGCCAACACTTAGCTAAATATTTTCTCACCAAGGCCCATATTTCCTTGCGCAGATCCTCATGAAATTAACCCCTATTCTTTAGGAATTTCCTCCAAAATGATTGTGCAATTCCCAAGCATTGATCACTGATTGCATGCAACACATGTACACTCAACACTAGTTTAAAACTAATGTTACACTACCTTGGAATCTACACCATAGCTAAGTAATTCAAATTTCTTGCATGCATGAGCTATTTTTGGTTGATTGATTAGTTAACTGGATGATATTTGAGTTAGACTGTTGTCCCACTTCACAACTGACATCCAACTAGTTCTATTAACTGTTAGAACTACTTTAACTGAGTACAACTAGAAATAATTGAACTAGATTGCTATAAATTATCACACAGGCATAAATGAACTCCAAGCCCTCTAACTCGAATGTTCCTATCTAAATGAGTGACAAGACCCATGTCACCTCAGTTAATTGCCTCCAAGTTGTCTGTTGGTGTGGAAATTTCGTTTTTTTCTCAATTTGACTAAGGCTAAGCCAAATTGATCCTTTCTTGGTACACTTCTCAACACTTCCTCTTAGCAAGAAAGGGATTTTCAACAACCCCGTCCTGCACCTATGGAGTTTGAACATCCCTATTGACAAAATGTTTATCAAGATGTCAGCATCTTGTTCCTCAGTCGAAATATATTGAAGCAACATTATCCTCCTTTACAAAAATTCCCGTAAATGATGATACTGAATATCTATATGGTTGGATTGATTGTGAAATATTGGATTCTCAGAGAGCTTAAAGTAACTTTGATTATCACAATTGATCACAGTTGGATCTATCTCCAAACCAAATAGTCCCAAAAGTATCTTTGTCATCCAGATCACCTCACATGTTGCTTGACTTGCAACCATGTATTCAACTTCTTCTAAGCTTAGCAGCACAAACCTCTGCTTCTTGTTGTACCAGAAAATTGTTGCATATGCAACACAGAAAATTGTACCTAATGTACTATTTCAATCAGATGGACTCCCTGCCCAATCTGCATCTGTGAAGCCATGCAAATTCACTCCCTCTGTCCTTCTATACCATAATCCATACTAGGTAGTGCCTCTGAGGTATCGTGAAACATTATTTATTGCCTTCCAATACAATTTGGTCAGCCTAACCATAGCTTGGCTCAAATGGTTGATTGCATAACACATATCTATTCGTGTGTTCACAAGATACATCAGTGAAACCACTAGCTACCGGTAAATGGTAGCATCAACATCTTCACTTGAAGTGGCATTCTCCTTCATCTAGTTGGTCACTAAAGGTGTCTCCATGGGCTTACAACTCTCCATTACGAAATCTCTGTAACACCCTTGAGACACTGTAACACCCTCCTCCCACATTTACTCAAGTTAACAGGTCCACTGGGGTAAACATGTGATGAGGGGATACTATGATGTGATTTGACTCCTTATGTACATTTAAGGAAGTAGAATCAACAGAAAAAAACCATTATGACCTTCGACACAGGCTATAGAACCTTCAGGATCCAACCAACCGTTTTAGGTGACCGACCCCTGAGACCACTTGAAATTTCATTTATATGGACCCCCAGCCGCTCCAATGATAAGCCATGCATGTGACTAAGGCCTTCCAGTCACTCCCACAATAAGACATGCCAGGGACTGGGGACTTGTTTAGCTAGTTCTGTGCCAGCGACCCCAGATTTTGTGCCACTTTTTCAGGGCCAAGACTCAAGCCACTTCCCGGAACTTCATGAAACTTCCAGAAATGATAAGTGACCTTAGGAAAAAGGTACTAATTCAAACACTTGATCAATGACTTGAATGGACCCCTATTAGCCATGGCAGGCATTTTGTCAAACATGTCACAAATATGAAATCTACAGGTCATAAAAACAAATCTGAGCATAGGGATCTCATACTTATCTGATAATCGTAAAGAAGCATTGTTTCTCTACCACAATAGTTGCATTATCATCTATTAGTTCATATATTCATTGTTCATTCATTTTCTAATAAATAAAAAAAGATGAGAGTCATACATCAAGTCTGTCATAAAACATACTCATAACCAACATATAACCAAAAAGAATTAACAAGGATATAATAGCCATAAGAATCACATATAAACCAGTATATTTACCCATCAAACACAAGAGGAAAGAGCTCTTATTATTGAATGCATAAGCTAAATAGGTCCAGGACGTCCACGAACCACCCGACCATAGATTGGCTTAACCAAATCTTTCTTTCAGCCAATCACCCTCGTGTCATACTCCAATCATGAATGTGGGATCTCTTAAAATAACTAAATCAAAACCAAACCATGACTTCCAGAGGCCATACCACCTCAACCCTCAACCAGTGATTCCACCTCACAGTCAAACATCACTAACAATCACCATATTGGTCTCTACCCAAGTTGTCCATGACTCCAACGTGTTTGTTCCAAACAGGGATTCTAGGTCTAGTAACTCAACCCAAAGTTGTTGTCAGGATTCCAGAGCATTTGTCTAACCAAGGTTTCCAGAGCATTTTTCGAACCAAGGCTTTCAGGACTAGTAACTCAACCCAAGCTGTTATAGGGCTTCTAGAGCGTTTGTCCAACCAAGGCTTCCAGGAGCTAATAACTCAACCCACAACCAAAGGAAAATGACCACCAACCAAAAAACAAAGACAAAGACCACAACACCATGGTTATCCAAGAAATGGCAAGGCTAAGAAAATCCACCGTCAATCTAGGCAATCCTCCATGTCAATGACAAATCGTGACCAAGAAACCACATGCATGTGCCAAGCATGCCAAAACTAGCAAGGAAATCATACACGCAACTCAGTACCTGCAAGAAAAACTCATTGTAGTTGTTGATCCTAATGTCCTCTTGCAATTTCCCGCTTTTCCTTCACCTTCTTGCTCCAAATCCCAAGTATGCCACACTCCTTCAAGAGTGCTCCAAGAAACTCTAAGTGTCCAAGAGTATGAGAGAGAGAGAGAATAGAGAGAGAGATCCAAAATTGAACTAAAAAAAGACTATCAATTGATCCTCATAAGCCTTTTTATTAATGAGGCCTTTATTTTCTTCAATTTTCCATTTTTTCCTTCATTTTCCTCCTCACGTGCAACCTATGACCTTTCACCTTCCTTTTCTCTTAATTTCCATTTTTTTCATAGATAAAATGCCAATTAATACTACTTTGCCTTTCCAAAGCCTTTGACAGTCTTCTTAGCCATTAATTAATCACAAGTGATCCCCATCACTATGTTTTTTCCCAACCTTCAACTTGGAATATGTGTCCCATGACCATGGTTATCATTTTTCCTTTATTAACTCTGTTACATGGATTTTCTAACAGGGTTGTTACAGAACCCTCCCCCTTGGATGTTTATAACTTAGCTCGTTGTAGTATTTACAATTACCAACCTACTAAGAAGCAAACCAAGATCAGAAACTTAACAACATGACAACCATAATGACATGACACCCATACCGCTTATTGGAGCTTTATAACAAAGCTCAATGCGGTATTTACATCCATATACATATATATGCATATACTGAAACTCCACACCGAAACATATACCAAAAACATTCACTCAACCAACGAATAGAGAAAGATACATAGCATGCATCTTATAATCCATCTCCCATGTAGCTTCATCGAGCCCAAAGCGCTTCCACTGCACTTTAACCTACTCGATTTCTTAGTTCCAGAGCATGGACATGTTTCTCTGTAAAATGTGTTGAGGTTCCGACTAGAATTCTCCTTTTGGTTCCACCTGCAATACAGACCATTCAATCAAATGACCATCATCTTTAACATACTTCTTAAGCAATGACACATGAAAAACATCATGGAATTTCACTGTCGGAGGCAGTGCAAGTCGATAGGCTACTGGTCCAATCCTTTCAAGAATCTTGAAAGGTCCACAAAACCAAGGTGCCAACTTCACACATGATCTAATCCTCAAGGAGATCTTCTTGGGCTTGATGCGCAAGTACACCTGTTCCCCAACCTGAAACTCCTTAAACAACATGTTCTAAATTGCATAACTCTTCTGTCTATCCTATGTTTCCTTTAGATTCTTCTTGATTACCTACATTTCTTGTTCCATTTCTGCCAACATGTCCAGTCCAATCAACACCTTGTTCACTGGATCACTCCAACTGATGGGAGTATTACAACTCCTCCCATATAATGCCTCAAACGGACTCATCCTCAAATATTCCTTGTACCTATTGTTGTATGTGAGCTCAACCAATGGAAGATACTCTTCATACTTCTGTTGTTGATGCATCACATACATCCTCAACATGTCCTCCAGAATCTTGTTGACCCTCTCTGTCTTTCCATCTGTCTGTGGATGATAAGTTGTGTTGAAGGCCAAGTCTATATCCCATCCTGTAAATAACTCTTTTAGGAACATAGAAGTGAACTTATCATCCCTATTTGACACAATATTCTTTGTAACACCATGCAATATTACTACATCTTTGAGGAAGACATGTGCTACATCATTAGTTGAATATGTAGACTTCACTAGAATGAAGTGCGCTACCTTTGTCAACCTGTCAACCACAACCATAATAGAATCATGTTGTCTAGATGTCCTCGGAAAACATGTAATGAAATCCATGGAAATGACCTCCCATTTCCACTCTGGAATCAGAATCAGTTGTAGTAGACCACCTAGATGCTTACACTTTGCTTTTACCTGTTGACAATCCAAGCACCTAGCCACAAACTCTGCCACTTCTTTCTTCAAGTTCATCCAATAGTAGAACTTCTTCACCGTTGTCAATGTCTTCTTATATCCTGGGTGACCTATGATATGGCTTAGCATGAAATTGCCTCAAGATAAGCTTCTTGAGCTCGCTGTCGTCTGGCACATATATCCTATCCCTAAGTCTAACCAAGTCATCTATTGTGAGACGATATTCCATGTCTTGATCACATGTACCATGTTGTAACCAATGCATAAACTCCCTATACATGTCATCTTGTTGTCCTTCCTGCAAAATCTGATCCCGTAAATCTATCCCATAGGAGCTCATAGGTGTTATATGATTCAACTGTATCCTCCTACTAAGAGCATCTGCAACCTTGTTCTCTTTACCTTTAATGTACTTGATCTTAAATTCGAACTCAGTGATAGTGGCCAACCATCTAGCTTGCTTGGCATTCAAATTCAGTTGATCAAATAGATACCTCAATCCACTGTGATCACTCATCAGCACAAACCTCCTTCCAAGAAGATAGTGCCTCCACATCTTTAATGCATGAATGATCGTTTCCAACTCAATATCATGTGTCAAATAATTCTTCTTGTGCTCATTCAGTTTCCTCAATTATAGAATATCACATGTCCTTCCTGCATAAGAACTCCACCAAGTCCTCTCTTGCAAGCATTTGTGTACACCACAAACTCTTTGTTTGGATCTGCAATCTTTAAAACTAGAGCATTTGTCAACAATTGCTTTAATTGTTCAAAATTTACTGCACATTCTTTTGTCCATTCAAAATTCTGACCTTTCCTCTACAATTATGTGATAGGATATGCAATCCGATAGAAGTTCCTGATGAACCTCTTATAGTAACTTGCTAGTCCCATGAATGATCTTACCTCATACACATTTCTAGGAGGGACCCATTCCATGATAGCCCTTATCTTCTTTGGATCCACTGTTATGCCTTCCTTGGAAACAACATATCCCAAGTAATGTACCTCTATCTGAAAGAAACTGCAGTTACTGAGATTATCATACAATGGATGTTCTCTCAGCAATCTCAATATTGTTTCTAAGTGTTTGTCATGTTCTTTCTCATTCTTAGAATATACTAGTATGTCATCAATGAATATAATAACAAACTTGTCTAGATAAGGACGCAACACACTATTCATCAAGCACATTAAACTAGCTAGAGCATTAGTTAGACCAAAATGAACCACAATAAACTCATAATTCCCATACCTAGTCCATAAAGTAGTCTTGTATATGTCCTCTTCTTTAATGTGTACATGATGGTATCCTGATCTCACATCAATCTTCGATAATATTATTGATCCCTTCAACTGATCAAACAAGTCATCAATCTTCGGCAATGGGTACCTATTCTTGATGGTCACCTTGTTCAACTGCATGTAATCAATGCACAACCTGATAGTACCATCCTTCTTCTTCACAAACAATATCGGTGCACCCCAAGGTGACACACTTGGCCTAATGTACCCCTTGTCAAGAATTTCATTCAACTGCCATTAGGGGAATTTTGAGGTCTAAAATGGGCCTCCTAAGAAAAATGTACAAACGAAATAAAATTTATAAGAACCAATAGGATTCAAGATGATGATGTCAATCATGGGAGATGATTCACCATTTTTGGAGTAAAAAGGTAAAAACTTTAAAAAATAATAAAATAATAAAACTACTTTTTCAACTTGTATTTTCAACTTATCTCCTAAGGTTTTACTCAAATTTCGAGCAAGAGTACGCGTTGGATGCAAAATTTGATTCCTCATCCAAGGAGTACCCATGTTGCATACTTTCGATGGAACCTACTACACGAAAATTGAGAAATAAACATGATTGCAATCATATTTTTCATGTAGCACGATTCATCAAAAGTATGAAACATGTGTACTTCTTGGAAGAGGAATCAAATTATGCATCCAACAAGTGTTTCTTCTCGAAATTTGAGTAAACCCATAGGGAGACAAGTTGAAAATATGAGTTGAAATAATAGTTTTTTTCTTTTTTCCCTTTAAAATTTGATGATGTAATCTAAATTTATTTTATTATTTCCACTATTATTTTATTATTTCCACTATTATTTTATAATTTCCTTAGGAGGCCCATTTCAGACCTCAAAATTCCCCTAATGAACTTCAATTCCACTAACTCTGGTGTGCTCATCCTATATGGTACCTTTGATGTTGGTGCTACCCCTGGTACCAACTCAATAGAGAAGTCCACTTCCCTATGAGGCAGCAAATCTTAAATATTTTCCGGAAACACATCCTAAAACAACTGTAAAACCGTTTACCTACTCAAGACATCAGCATCCTCAACTTCCTTACCTTTTTCACTAGAAATATGCACTGCAAATAACACACACCCTTTTTCTGCGACTATGCTTGGCCTACATAGCTGTCACCATTCTAATTGATGTTGCCTTCTTCTTACCCTGCAATAATTTTTGTTCCCCATTGTCATCCAAACATTCAATAGCTTTGTCATAAAAATCCACCTTAGTCTTGTGAAGATATATCCAATACATACCCAAAAGCATACTATATGATCCCAATGGAAGTACATTTAGATGTGCTGAGGTAGGCATATCATTCAACTCAAATGCACAAGCTCTTACCCAATGATTACTCTCTTCTTTGTACATGTAGCCAACTGCAATAACCAAGATTTTTTATGCACTTCTTTATTCAAACCACACTTATCGACCAGGTATGGATTAACATAACTATAATTAGATCCAGGGTCAATCAAAATAGAAACAACTTGATCACAAAGCTTATTTTCCATCTCGATAATAGACATCTGGTGATATGCCTACCTATTATCCAACGCTACATAAATCTGAGGAACACTTTATCCAACACCGCCCACTGTCTGTGCTTTCTAGGCACTGTGAATTTGCGGTCTACCACCCTAATGTTGTGGACAATCTCTCCAATTATTATCCTTGCCACTCAACTAGCTGGCTTTTCACTGAGTTGACAACTAATCTGTAGTTTTGTTCCTTGCTCTGGAATATTCTTCTGTTTCTTTCCAACCAAACTTGCCAACTGATAAATTTAGGCAAAGCACTCCACGCTGACCTGATTGTTTTGTTTTTTGGGAGTGGACCTAGATATCTGGTCATCCAGCCTGCGAACAGTTCCATAATTGAGGTGGGGAAGGTGAACTTGTATTTCCAGGCCTCAAGAAGCTCCTGCCAAATAGAGACTGCGAACTTGCACTTGACCATGAGATGGAGGGCATTTTCTAAGTTTTCTTTGCACATCATGCATCTAAAGGGGCCATGGATGCCCCTTTTCTGGAGCCTGTCTTCTGTGAGAATTTTTTGATGGCAGAGGAGACAACAGAAGTAATCTATTTTTGGAATTGAAGGTATTTTCCAAACACCAACCCAGGGGGCCGGATTGGGGGGCACATGGGGATGCTCCAGACACTTAACATATCCCTGAGCTACCGTGTAGCCTGCATGCGTTGAGCCCCAGCCTCTCACATCCTACCTGCGCACGTGAGTGGGAGCCAGCCCGTGTAAATTTGTGTAGAGTGTTGCCAGCTCTGAAAGCAGAGTGTGAGGAACAGGGAGCTGCTTCCAACCCACCCAGGCATCATCCTTCCAGGTTGAAACATCCCACAGAGTGTTGATATTCTCCTCAAACGTCTAGCACTTCAACTCTGTCGTGCCTCTCAGCTCAGCCAGTGGAGGTCTACCCAGGATACTATCAGTCCACAAATGAATTCGTTTGTCATTCCCTGGGATCCAGAATGCGTGATTGCTTATCAGCGGGCCAATTCTGTTGATGAACATACTAAGAGGCGTTCTGAGTTGGTTTTTAAGTTGTTCCAGGCATCTAAGTCTCATGCCTCTAAAGTATTTTCTCCACAGAGCAATCTGAACCCAACCTGTATTAGGCACTATGATTTTCCATATTATTTTGGCTCCCATGGCTAGATTTTGAGCTCTGAGGTCTTTGAAATTCAATCCTCCCTCATAAATTGGTTTGGTGACTATTTCCCAATTGACTAGGGAAATCCTCTTCTCATTTTGTTTGCCTCCTTTCCAGAAGAACTGTCTGATTAGCTCCTCCATCTTTTTGATGATTACCGCAGGTGCCAGAAAGACTGAGAATTTAAATAATGGAAGATTGCTAAGCACTGCTTTAATGAGCACTGATTTTCCGGCGATATTGAGCCATGAAGATCCCCAGGCTTGCATTTTGGTTTTGAATTTGTCTAACTGCAGGTACCAGTCTTTACTCAGGGCCCTCCTGTGGAAAAGTGGGAGCCCAAGGTATTTAAATGAGGACCAGGAAACAGAGACTGTGAATCCTAGGCATCTGGCTATTGAATTTGCAGTTGAAACAGGGGTATTCCAACAGTAAATATTACATTTGCCCTTGTTTAATATGTTGCCTGAAACCTTACTGTAATCTTCCAGTACTTCTTTGAATTTTATAGTTGAGTGAAGAGAAGCAGCCCCCAGCAGGATTGTATCATCTGCAAAGAGGGCATGATTGATATTTTTTTACCCCCCTTGCAATGCACAGGCCAACGATTTCTTGCTCTTGTTGCTTTTTATGTAGGTAGAAACTGAGGACAGAGGCCTGAAGGACGAATAGGAGGGGTGAAAGGGGACACCCCTGCCTCAGTCCTCTAGAGGCTTTGAAAAAATCCGCCGCCCTACCATTCACCAGGGGGGCAATCCAAGGTTCTGAAATGCATGCTCTGATCCACTTGATGAAGTTTTGACCGAACCCCAGTTTATGAAGCACATCAAACAAAAATTTATGCCTAACACGATCGAATGCATTTGCAAGATCTAATTTAATAGCCATACCTTTTTCCTTTCAATGAAGGCTAGAGTGGATCGCCTCTTGAACCAGCACGAAGTTGTCTACCAGCTGTTTGCCCTGAATAAATCCTCCTTGGTTGTCGGGGATGATTTTGGGGAGAAATATTTTCAACCTGTTAGCTATCACTTTGGTTATAACTTTGTACCCAATATTGCATAAGGAAATTGGGTGAAATCTGCTGAAAGAGTTTTCTCCTTTCTCTTTGGGTATAAGGGCAAGAAAGGCTGAATTTGTACAGCCTCCAATCTTCTGGCAGTCTTGGGACTTCTAGATCATTTTGAGGAACTCCTTCTCGACGATCTGCCAACAGGTTTGTAGAAATCTAGGCGTGAAACCGGCCATTCCCGGGGCTTTGTCAGGATCCATTGCGAAAAGGGCCTCTTTGACTTCCTTGTGCGTGATTTTGTTTTCAAGTGTCTGGTTCATCTTGGAGGTGATGAGGCTAGGGACAGCGTCTAACAGGCTGTCATTATGTTCAACTGATAGTTCCTCCCTGTACAGCTTCCCAAAGTGTTCAGAGGCTGCTTTTTTTATGCATGCAAATTCCTTCAAGACGTTGTTTTCTTCTTTTATTTCCATGATGGAGTTACGCCCTTTCCTAGCTTGGGCTTGTTTATGGAAAAAGGAGGAGTTTCTATTGCCAGATTTAAGCCAAAGACTTTTGGACTTGAGCCTCCAATATTCCTCTTCTGCCAGGCAGGACTTATGGAAGCTTTGCTGGAGCTTGGCCTCCTTTTCCAACTCTTCTTTCATAATTTCTGTTGCTTCAAGATGAAGGTGTTGGTTTTCTAGCTCGATTTGGATTTTTTTCCTTTGCGCAGCAGGGTTGGGCAGGGTCTTAGCCCAATTTTTTAGCATGCCTTTGACTCTTCTGAGTTTTTCTTCCCACACAAAGAAGGCGGATCCCTTGACTGGGTCTTTCCAGCAATCTCTGACCTTGTCCATAAAGTCTGCCTCTTTGATCCAGAGAGAGCTGAACCTGAATGGAATAGGCCCCAGATCCTTGGGGGTCAGCAGTTCCAAGCTAATAGGCTTGTGATCTGATATGCTGCTGTGGAGGATGTGTGATCTGGCTTCTAATCCAAGTACCAGGAAGGAACTTTGCACCAAAAATCTGTCCAGTCTTGCAACTATGTGACCCGGGCCAACCCTCTTGTTTGACCACGTGTACTTTCCAATAGTCGGCTTGATGTCTATCAAGTCCTAATCTTGCATGAGATCTTCCACTGATTCTCTTGTCGGATCTCTAACAATACTGCCTCCTCTTTTTTCTGACAAGAGGAGGGTGAGGTTGAGGTCTCCGGCTATGATTATGTTCTCCAAATTTTCTGGATCTGCCAAATTTTTTATGGAATCCTAACATAGTTCTTTTTCACCTGCATTGTTAGGAACATATACATTGACCAGACTAATAATTTCTTTAGATTCTAAGTGTTTCAATTTTAACAAAATCCAATGAGTGTTTAGGGACTCAGAGATTAGAGAGAACTTATTTGGATTCCAGAGCAACCCAAGCCCTCCCGATGCTCCACGGGCAGAGGTTGCATGTGCTTCGTCTTTCTTCCAAAATTTTCTGCTTGCTTGGAGGAAGACTGAATCCTCCAGTTTAGTCTCCTGGATGAGAAGAATGTCCAGGGCTTCCAGACTTATTAGACTATTCATTGCTTCTTCCTTAGCTTTGGATCCCATTCCCCTACAATTCCAGGAGACTATCTTCATCATTTACTTTTGTTGTGATGAGCTCCTTTGGAGCTCTGTGTTTGGATCCTCTTCATCTTTGGGGTTTTTGCTAGTAGTTTCTCTAGCGTTGGCTGGCTGCCCTGAAGCTTGTCTTTGTATGTTTCTTGATCTCTTTTTTCCTTTGATGGCATTCCTCCTCTTGTGGATCTTCTGGGGGTAGACTGTGAATCCCCTATTTCCCCTTCTTCCTCCGATTCCTCGGACTCTTGGGTTTCCTCCTCTTCTTCTAAAATCTTCTCTTTGGATCTCTATGGTACGCTTTTGGATTTAGGCGGAGAGGCTTCTTTCAGAATTTCTGACTCCTGTGTATTCATGATTTCAGATCCAAGGATCTCAAATTTGTTTCCTTGGCTTTCCATGGGTGGATGTTGAGCAAGGCCCATTTGGGGGGCTCTAGCAATAACATTTGCATTCTTCCTGAATGAAGTTTTAGGTCTTTTTGCCTGATTCCATCCTTCTTCCTTCCCTTTTCCTCTACCCCTTTGGACGGGCAATCTCTGGCGAAATGTCTGTAGACTTGACACTTCCAGCATTTGAACAGCAGTTGTTCATAGTCCAACTTCTGAACATGTGTCCAAGGACCTACCCTTATTTTGATGGCTTCTGGTAATCCGACCTCCAAATCTACCTCCACACAAATTCTGGCGCAGTCGTACTGATATTTGTTGTTGGCCTTGTCTATGAATTTCCCAAGAGTGTTTCTGATATGCTTCAAAGAGTCCCAGTTCAAACAGTGTACCGGAAGGTTGGGGAGCCTTACCCACACCGGGACCGCAGAAGGCACATCCACCGTCGGATCGAAGTCCGGCATCCATTTATTTAAATACAACCCTAAAGGGCCCATGAAGTAGGAGCCATTTCGAAAATGAGAGTGGTGAGCTCCAGTATTGCAGCAATAATGCCGCAACTCTTGAGACTCCCTTCTTTAATTTTATCAACCCGGTAGTTCGTAACAAACTTGGAAGCGACGGTGCTGTATGCACAAGTACTAGCTCTTGCCGCAGCTGTCACTTGGTCAGCTGGCACAAGTCCGCTAGGAGCTTAAGCCAACTTCTATGAGCTTTGAGAAGAAGCTTTTTAACTGATGGATGAAATCTAACTCAAAGAAGGCTAATCTACTTGCAAAAAGAAACTGGAAAGCTGAAAGGAAACGCAAACCCTAATTTTACCAGCTAGCCCTACTGATGCAAGAAAGAGGATGCAAGCTACTGAAAGCGATGCCATTGACTTCTAGGAAGGTAAAATGTATGTTTCTAAGCTACTTCAACAGTAACATCTTTTTGTATTTTTTGAATAAGTTGTCTGAATTATCATGCATGCGATTTAATTGTTTTTTATTGTGCAGAGGTGGATTGGTGAGAGGAAATTCTTGGAGGAGGTTGGGAAGGTTCATAGAGGGCCTAAGGGATCCCTAACACCCTTCCAGAGAGTTTCACAGAGTTTTGCTATCAAGAAACCTCATTCGTGAGCTTCTACAGGAAGTTTGCAGGGGTTCTACAGGATGTTCTGGAATTTCTACAGGATGTTCTGTAATTTTTCTACAGGATGTTCGGAAATGGGATTTTGGAGGATGGATGGATGGAGAAAGATGAAGGAGTGGGTATGGAGGTAGGATAAGGGTTGGAGGTGGTCCAGGACTTGGTGGATGGAGTTGAGGACAGATGTAGATGGTTGGATTTGTTCAAGGAGGACTGAAGCAAGGATGCACAAAAACTAGGGTTATGTGAGCAAATGGAAAATGTAAGGCTTGAAGCTGAGCTGAGGGATGGAGCAGATGGGTTTGATGAAGTATGGGCAGGTAGAGAAGTGGTACAGGTGCTCTACAAATCGTTTTTCCAACTGAACCGACGAAGACTTGTAAAATCAAAAACCTAGTCACGTTGACCTAATCTGATCTAGCTGTCAGTAAAGAGAATGAACAAAAGTTTGAACTGCAATGAAACCATGTATGCTAACTCATGCAACTAAGCAAGCAAAAGTCTGAACTTGTAACCAACTTCTACACATGAAAATCAAACACTAGTGATTGCATGGCAAAGCAAAATCAGTGTGTTTGTGGGCAGCAAGGTCACCCTGATCCCAGCTCCTGATCCCATTGAGGGAGAGGTGAAATCAGAGGTGTTTGATGGCCCTTTTTTGAAGCTTTTCCCTGTTAACAACCTATCAACTCAATCTGAACATAAAAATCCTTTTTAATCATCAAAAGCAATCTAAATAACAAAGCAAGATTTAAATCTAAATAGAAGATTTTATTCTAAGAATGCAGCAAAGACACATGAAAGTAAACAAAGGAGGTATTGGGCACTTGAGATGGGCCCAACCCCAAGAGCTACAGCCTCCTAAGAGAGATTTAGAGCTGGTGCAAAGCTGGATTCATCTTTATTGAGCAAGAAAAGAAGAATTACATCAAAAATTGTCCACAAGGGAAAGCTTGAAAATGTGCTGAAATGCAAAGCTAATCTACTGACTAAAATCGAACTACAAACTAGCTAACTTCTGCCTACAAAGTGACTAACTAAAATGACACCCTAAGCCCTCTTATTTATACAAATTGAGGACCCCAACAGCCCTCCTAAACTTTAGGAACTCGGCTGCCAAAACTTGTAGTTAACAACACTTTTACTAGCACTTGCTCCGCTGCCCTTGTGATAATTGATTTGGTGGCCCTTGAACTCCGAGCTGATGGTGGAGAATTCAAGGTAAGGGCCCATAAATGAAGGGGACACATTCCTACAAATCCTCTCCCTTGTTCTCCCACGAATTTGGCTGCCAAGTGCTCATTAAAACCTTTGATTTTGTCTCCAAATTGACCAAAAAGACTACACAAAGCACACATTAGATTTGTTGGCATAATGACTAACCCAATTCACTCTATTAACATAAATATAATCAAAAACATGCAATAAACTAATGAGAATGGTGGATTAGGTCGAATTAGGAGGTTGAATTTGCCCATATAATTATCCATTTTTGGGGCTCATCATCACGCCCTACTGAAATTGTTGCTCATCCTCTGAGCAACTAATCTATCTCCTCATCTTTGATGGCGCTGGTGGCTTCCCTGTCATGCCAAGCTTCTGAAGTGATGTCCTCTTCTCGGTCATGAAACCATGCCTTTCTCTCTGCTTCTTCCCACTGCTTGTGCTCCTTTTCCTAGAGAATTCTCAGCTTCCTGTAGAATTGTCTCAGCATCCTGTAGAGAGGCCTTTATGTCTAACATTTTCATTCTTTCTCTCCAGGTGGATGTCTTCGGGTTTCCCTGTTCATAGGTGATGGATGCCTTTGAGGGGGACCTCTCCTTTTGTGTAGCTGAGGTGTCTACAATTTTGATTGGCTCTTTTGACTGTGGTTGGGGTCTGCCAGTTCTTATCTGCATGCTCCTTCTTGCCTTAAAATATAGTGGAAGCTCCCTCTTTCGCTTCTCCTTCTGCTTGGAGGATGTGCTTAGGGTGGCCAGCACAGCTGCTGCCTCCCTAGCTAAAATCTCGGCCAATTTCTCCTTCTGCTGCCCTTTCCCCAGACTTCCTATAGAAAGTCCTGTAGTGGCCGGTTTCTGGCTTCCTGTAGAAGCAGTTTTCTGGCTTCCTGTAGAAACAGTCTGTTGGCTTCCTGTAGAACCAGTTTTCCCTGATTTGGCTTGCTTGGATGGGGGTGCCTTCTCTTTGACTTGTGCTGTGGTTGCCTTGGGTGTTGTTTGCATCCTTTCATTCTTCTATGCCCGGGTTTGCAACCGTTTCTCCCTTGGCGTTGGTGTTTTTATTTTACTCCCAGCTTTGGCCTCAACAGCTTGTCCTTTTTCTTGCTTTTCCTTTTGTTATTCTCGTGGCTTTTCCTGTGATGGCCTGTCCTGGGTTTTCTTACCCTTAGCTTCCTTACCTTTAGGTTTCTTCTCTGCCTCAATATGTTCCTTCTCCTCACTGCTGGATGAAGTGAGTTCTTCTGCCAGGGTCCGGATATCATCATTCTTGGTCATATTATGGAAAATCTCCCAGGAGATAGGGACAGTATAAGTATGGATGGCATCTTCTACGAGAAGCTTGATAAGCCCATGATGAGCCAGTTGGTCTGGTGTCCCCTCCTTCAGTTTTGTGCCACACTCAATCAATGACTGCAGGAGGAAGTATGGGATGCTCAATTTTTGTTCTGAGGGCAAATCCATCTTATGCTTGAGCTCAGTTAACAAGCGGAAGTGATACCCATACACAATACTAAATCGCCCCTCACAGGTAATATATTTCCTAATTTGAAGGCTGACCTCACTCCAAAATGGTTGTAAGCTAGCTCTCCGGACCCCATTTTTATCCTCTGAAAATTGTTCTTCTGGTAGGAAGAATTCCATTTTAGCTTTTTGGCCCAATTTCCTTTCCTCTTTATCCCAGGGCATCCCCAATGGCAATTCAGTGACCCAGCTAATGAGTTGTGGGGTGAGTTTCAAGGTCAATCCCCTGAAATTTACAGTTGCCAATGTTTTTTATTTGGGCTGCAGGGACCTTAGGAACTCCTCTGTTATTTCATCATCGTGACCTTGGATTTTATCACAGAAGGTCATCCACTTTGCACGGGTAAACAGGTCTACCACCTCAGGAGTTTCTCTCAATTTCTTGGAATCCGAGGGTTCCTTTCTGATAAACCCTCCAGGCATGGTGAAGATAACCTGTTTGCGGCTTGAGCTCTGGTTAGACTGGAAATTCGGATGTGGTTTTCCCCCTTGGTTCTCAGGTCAGGGTGTCTCTGCTGTTTGTATCTCCCCCTTTCACCAATTCTCTGGTTAAAATACTGTTGCCGCCCAAGACTTCGACTTGTCAAAGGGAATGAAGCTCTCACAGACAGAGTGCAGAGCATATTTTTATACCAATCATATAACAGTCACACAAAAAATTGATACGTGCACAGCTGAGCCTTACAGCGGTTTGTCATAATAGTGGGGAGAGTTTGTTAACAGGAATCATGGAGGTGAGTACAACGCAGCACCATTTAAAAGAAATTATGTGTATCATATAAGCAAACCACCATTCTTGACCCATAGGCAGACTGGTTTTAATTTTCCCCACTTCAAACAAGCTAGTTCACCACCTTTCGAAATATCATGCATGGGAATGGTGTTTTTGAGCCTACCTCTCTTCAAGCTCCAAATTTGATGAAGAAAAACTCGGGCTTTTCTGCTCTGGAAGGCTTTGTTGTACTTTCCTGTAGAACATCTTCCTGTAGAACGCCCCTGCACCTCTGAGTGAGCCTGATACGCTGGAGAATTGTGAACCAGGCCGCAAAGCTCAATGGAGGACGACGGGTTAATCATTTTGTGGAAGCGGAGGATGCATACTTCAGTTGAAAATGTTGCAAGTGCAAGTTAACAGCAGTTTGTGAGTTTCAGCCGAGCGTTCGTTAATTGCTGCGTGATTTGTGGTGAGGTGGAAAAAATGTGCGCTGGCTTTATTTGAACTGCAGTGATGTTATGAATTGCATGTTCTCTTCTATATGTTAATCATTTGATGTCCTGTGCGCTGGAGTTCAACACGTCTACCACTACCTGTGTTTTTCAAATTTCACGTGAACGACTATACACGTATGCTGTGTGATTTTTGCCTGGATGAGTGCAATCGAATTTGGCTAGCTTCCTGGCTGAATCCCACCATATCATTCGTTCATGCAGTGCTTAGATTAGATTCATGCAATAAAGGAATGAGTTTTAGTCACATACCTGGAAGTCGAATGTGGCTGCCATGAGGTGTTGTGGCCTTTCATTTGCTGCATGCATTGGTTCCTGTGGTTGCATGAAGGCTTGGTGACTGATTCATGGCTATGTTTTCTTGTGCAGGTATCCTCTAGCTGAATCCATGCTGTAGGAGCTGGCTTCACGTTCAAATCTGCACCCTCAAGCTGCTGCTACTGAATTTTCACAGGACCGAAACTTGTTTTCGCCATTTCTCCCGAATGATAGATCGGATTGACCTAAAACTTGTTGAACATGTTCCTATCATCATGATGCACCTGCCATAGAAAAATTGTGATCAATGGATGCACAGATTTCGAGAAAAACGGAAAATGACTGAAGGTTACAGAGATCAATTTCTCAGAAACCGTGCATTAGAATCGGTTGAAACTGCTTGGGTAGGCTACTATCACCCATATGCATCTCCCCATGAAACAGGTTTTGAAATGGATGCACGGATATGGAGAAAATGTAAAAATGGCTGACGGTGATGGAGGCGGATTTCTTGGAAACCGTGCACCGGAATGGGCTGAAATTGCTCGGGCATGTTGCCATTGTCCCTATACAACTCCCCCTGTAACAGTTTTGCAAATGGATGCACGGTTTTCAAGCTAGGGAAAAAACAAATTATGTTCTATGTATTTTTTTCTTCAAAGCATTCTGCAAGTTTTTGCATGGAAAGAAAAATGAGCTCGGGCTATAATGCAGTCTTGGAATTCATTGATGCAGAGTCTAGATCGAGCTTGGACAAGTAGAGCGTGTGAGACTTCGTTGCTTGAATTGTCACTTAAGAATTCTTGCTGTCAATCTAAGGCAAACAAGGTTTCTTGTATGACTGTGCAGGAACACATAACCAGGTGGGTGCAATGGAGGTGGAAAGAGATGGAACAGGGCGCCACATGGTGTTGGATTGGATAAAGGCGTGGCTGTAGGCCTAACAAAATAATCCCAACCATCATATTCCCTTTCAAAATTGAATTTGGCTCGTCCGAAGGTTCTACAGGATGTTTCCTGTAGAAATTCAAAACTTCTTGTAGAAACGCCTGGAACTTCCTGTAGAAAGCCCAGAACTTCCTGTAGAAAGCCTAATCTTGACCTGAATGTGACCAAATCCTAGGAGAGGTGAGTGGCCATGGAGGGAGTGTCCGAAGGGATGTCCTGGAGCCTGGTACGGACTCTTGTCCTCGTTTTGCGCGCCCCTCTTTTCCTACAAAGTATTCACTGCAACCTGCAATTTTTCACAGAGATTAGTCCTGTTTTTTTTCTTTTTTTCTTTTTTCTTTTTTGAAAACAACTAGGGTGCCTCATGGAGTTTTTCACCTTAATTGCCTGCCCTGGGCGCCTCCAAGGAGGTTTTCACCCAGGGATCTTATTCTCTTTTTATTTCCTCTTCTTTCCAACCCATTGACCGCCTCATGGAGGTTTTCGATCAGTGAGCCAATCTGAGGCTCCTCCGAGCAGGTTTTCACCTTAGATTTTTATTTTTCTCTTATTTTCATTTTTTTCTTTTTTCTTTTTTTTTCCTACCCTACCCTACTTGAAAAACAAAATCATTTTCAAGTGTAAGAATACTTCCAATGGAGCCATGTGCACATCGAGATTAGAGACAAAATGATGTGGAGGCTTGAAATGCATGCTTTGACAGCTATCCAGATTTCAGAGACCACATGATCTGACTTTGAAGGGATCAAACATAGCTGAGGAAGAGAGTACCGCTGCAACTTAGTGACGATCTGAAACCATATCTCAATATAGCTCTGATATCCTTGGTCCTTTTGCTGATCTGGATCATGTTTCATGTCACCTTCTACCATGACTTTCTCATCTTCCTCTTTTTGCTGATCTTTCTCTTGAATACATGGAAGATTTGATGGTAACCATGAGGGAGCTTTCTTGATCTCTGATTCTAATCTCTTCTCTTCATCAAGTGCAGCCCATGGTTCTTTGATATTTTCTTTTGAATCTTCTTTTGCCTTTGGTCCTTCAATGTTGTCAATATAATCTCTGTTCTGCAACACTCTTCTTGAGCTATGGTGAAGATCATCGAGCTCAAGAGGAGTCATTTGGACATGTTGTGCCTCAACTTTGCAATTGGGTTGAGCTACTGCAACGGGCAGGTGTAGAAATGGTGGTACGGATAGTTGAGTGGGGGTGTATATTCGAGATGGATGTGGATGGGGTTGTGGTTGGGTAAGCATTTTGGGTTGCCTTGGTGGAGCAGGAGGCGGTGGTGGTGGATGAGCAGGTGGTGGAGGAAAAGAAGCGGGAGGAGTGTTGTATTGGGGCCTCCACCCCTGATGAGGTGCATTCCACTGAGGTTGTGGCTGAGCATAAGAGTGAAACGAATGAGCAGCTAGTTGGGCATAATATGGATCTGTGAAGGAACAAGGAGGAGGTGTGATACAGGAAGGGTGAGCAGGGGGGCCCCAAGAAGGTATGGAAGTGGTTTGATAGGGGTCATAATAGGTTTGGGATGTACCTTGCATTCCATGCTGATAGGGTATGGGTCCATGTGGCCTCCTTTGGTTCATATAATAGAGTGATTCAGTGGCTCCTTTGGCTCTCTGGTATGTAGCTTTAAGTCCAGGCAAGGAAGGGCACTGATTCGTAGGATGGTATTCTTCACAGACGAAACACACTTCTAGAGAGTGCATTGGACATTCGTTCCTAGGATGCTTTCTAGTGCACCTAGGACAAAAACTGGCCAAAGCCCTCTTGGCTTCCTCTTGCTTCCTTTGGATATGCAAGGTATCCAGTTGCATGGCAAGAAACTGCCTCATCTCACTCTTGAAATCTTCCATCTGATTTGCAAATTCATTTTTGGACAAGGTACTGCTCCCAACATTTCTGTTTGTAGCCATTTGCTCCAGAGGAATGGTTTCTTCTTCTTCTTCCCTTGAGGTTCTTCAAATATGTCTTGTTGTCCACCTAAGGGTTATTTACTCATAGCCATTGACGAAGAGAGAAGGTTGGCTGTGTGAAGCAGTGGGGGTGTTGTGCAATCATTTTTCTGAATTATCTCTACTCCTACAAGGCATGAAAGGAAATCTTTTTGGTTGATTTTTGTTTTTTTTTTCTACTTGTACCTGCAAAAACTAAAATAGATTGAACTGCAACTAACTATCTTGCTGAAATGAAAATGTGGAATTGAAATGAAAGCAGGAAAGGACTAATCTATTTTGCTCAAATGAAATTGCAGGAATGAAATGCTAGGCTATGCTTGCGGAATTGAAATGCTAATCTACACTTGCAGAAATGAAATTGTGGAATTGAAATGCTAATCTACGCTTGCAGAATTGAAATTGCGGAATTGAAATGCTACTCTATGAAAGCATGAAATATCTAATCTATTTTTGCGAAAATGAATTTGCAGAATGGAAATGAAATAAACTACTTAGCAGAAGGTTGCAGTAGAAAATAGAAGAAAAGCAGCAATCACCAATACTCTGACGCTTCCCCGGCAACGATGCCAAAAAGAGTGGTGAGCTCTAGTGTTGCAGCAATAATGTCGCAACTCTTGAGACTCCCTTCTTTAATTCTATCAACCCGGTAGTTCATAACAAACTTGGAAGCGACGGTGTTGTATGCACAAGTACTAGCTCTTGCCGAAGCTGTCACTTGGTTAGCTGGCACAAGTCCGCTAGGAGCTTAAGCCAACTTCTATGAGCTCTGAGAAGAAGCTTTTTAACTAATGGACGAAAGCTAACTCAAAGAAGTTTAATTTACTTGCAAAAAGAAACTGGAAAGCTAAAAGGAAACGCAAACCCCAGCAAACCCTAATTTTACCAGCTAGCCCTACTGATGCAAGAAAGAGGATGCAAGCTACTGAAAGCGATGCCATTGACTTCTAGGAAGGTAAAATGCATGTGTCTAAGCTACTTCAACAGTAACATCTGAAAAAAAAAAAAAAAAAAAAAAAAAAAAAAAAAAAAAAAAAAAAAAAAAAAAAAAAAAAAAAAAACATCTTTTTGTATTTTTTGAATAAGTTGTCTGAATTATCATGCATGCGATTTAACTGTTTTTTACTGCGGATGTTAGTGTCGGTCTTGAAAGCCCTCCATCAGTGATCAAAGCTCTTTGCATTTGCATTAGTAGGTGTCTCATCAGTGTCAAATTTTTGCATCCCATTAGGCATGCCATAACCCTGATGGAGGAGCTGGTTTATTTGCACCCCTCTTGGTTTTGCTGGATCAGGTCATATCAGTCATCAAGCTCTTTCAAGCTTGTCTTGTTTTGTCTTAAGGTCAAAGGTCCTAGGTCTAGGGTTTTGGTCATTTATCCCTGCAAGGTCATGTCTTTGAAAGTCCTTGAGTGCCCAGCAAGCCAGAGGGAGGATTGTAAACATGTTTCTTTGATATTTTCATCATGTACAGTTCATTTTTAACCTTGGATTTAAAAACTCTGTTTTTAAAGCCAAGGTCATGTTAAATTTTTGTAAAAATAATGAAATTCCAAAAAGTCTTCAAAAGGGCAGCAGTAACCCAGGTCCCCTTGCCAAAGTCCCTCAGATGATCTACCTGCAAAAAGAATCAAGTCAAAGCACTCAATGAGTCAAATTCAGGATAAAGGAAACCAAAAATCAGTGTTATAAAGTGTCAAAAGAAAAACATTAGAAAGTGGGTTTGTAAATGAAATTTTTTCAAATGAGACTTATAAAAGCCCAAATTCCCTCCTTTCACTCTCATTGTGCATTCTAACGCTTGCAAGAGAGATAGAGAGAGTGATTGAGAGAAAGGAGCAAAATTACAGCGATTTCGGGCAGCTGAGAGGGGCGCGACCCGTCGAGAGAGGTGCGCGACCCGTCCAGAGCCCTTCTGCAGTTCAAAAAATCAACGTGCGCGACCCGTTGGGAGGGGCGCGACCCGTTGGGCAGCCTGCGCGACCCATTGAACCGCTTAGCTGCAAACTTCAAGGAACTTTCCCTAATCTTCTTCCAAATCACCGAATTTGCTCGAGGTAGGTGCTCTAAACATGGATTAATTGCTGTTATGAATGGTGGATGTCATGGGCATGCTTTTATGATCAAAATTTTGCAAGTAAAAGGACATTATATGGCTACAATGTTCATGACCAAATTGTGCTAGGGTTTCTGTTGTTTCAAGTTATTTTTCCCTTGGGTTGGCTTCCCTCCTTTCCCTATCACTCACATTTATATGTTCATCTCTTTTCCCATTTTATCTTATAAATGAAATGCAAATATTTCCCCATCCCTAGCCATTAAAACTGAAAACCCTACCCCTTTCCCAAAGCATCAAAAAACAAAAATTCAAAACCCTAATTCCCTTCTACCATATGCATGTGCAAAATAACAAAAACTGTTGGTAAACATGTCAGCATGTTTTGTGCATGGTTTCCCTTTTTCCCCTATTAAACATGTATACATATATTCCCATGTTTACTTTCATGCATGTTTTTCCCATATGCAATAATCTTTGCAAATGATTTCCCTATTACAAATATGTGTTCTAATATGCATAATGATTTGCAAAATTTCCCTTGAAATTCCCTGTTATCTTTATATATTCCCATTCCTTGTTAAAAGATCCCTCCCCTAACATTTCCCTCATGTCTTTTTCCCCTTGAAACAGCATAGATTTCAGCACTTTTTGCAGGCAGAGACAGCAATTCAATTTGTCCACTTTGCTCCTAAACCATGTCAGAAACCGAAACTTATGAGCAAAGTGATGACAATTCATCATCTACAGAGGTTGAGGTACAGAGGTGGCCTCGTAAGGGTGGTAAGGGTGGACATCATAAGCGAGAGGAGCCCACCTCTTTGGCAGAATTACAGGCTTGTCCCATGGCAGTGACTTGTTTTCAGTATATGTCTTGTTATGATTTCTGTGAGAGGATTTCCCGGATTTAGCACCATAGAGAGTTGGCCCGCTTGTTTGTTTTACACCTCCATGATGGACATGTCACTCTGGCAGGGGTGAACTTTACATTGACACCCGAGGTGATCTCACAGGCTACAGGGAAACCGAATGTGGGTGAGGTGTGGCCTAAGCGCAGGTTGCTAGATTTTTTTCACTTTGAGCCCTATGTCTGACCACCATTCGTGAGACTTTTGACGGGTGTTTTTCCATTCAGATTTCTCCGGAGCGAGTATGCTCCCATCATGAGGCTTATTATGCATTATTTTACCTGTGAGGGCAGATTTTCACAGGTGTACTCATATCACATTCGCCTTTTGATGCATTTCACCCGAGTGAGGATGATGAACATCCCGGTCTTCTTGTTTCATAACATTCAGAGGATGGTGCCCATGTTGCAGAAGAAGACCCCGGCCCAGCAGTACAGGAGCTTATGTCATTATGGTTTGATTCAGCTCATAGTCTCACATCAGTTGACTCAGCAGGGCATCTCATGGGAGGAGTTCATCTCCCGTGAGTTTTTCACAGCACCACCCCAGCCACATCCCGAGGTCATTCATGAGGAGGGTGGACCGTCTCAGCAGCCTGATATTCCGGTCACTAGACATGTTGTTTCTTCACCTCAGCTTACATATCAGAAAGGCCCGAGGGCCTTATTTGCAGCAGCTAGGCGAGTACTATCTCCACAGCAGGTGGAAGGGGTCTCGCCTTCATCTTCAGCTCAGCGAGTGTTATCTCCACATCAGGTGGAAGGGGCCTCGCTTTCTTCACCAGCACAGGTACTACAGAGGGGCAAAGAGCCCATGATTCATGAGGGTCCGGTGATTGATCTTGAGGCCAGCTCTCCTAGCCAAGAGGCGAAGGAGATCATTCAGCATCTCAGAGCTGAAAATGATGTTTTACAGAGGAGACTTGAGGGTGCCCAATGGACTATTACTTACCTGGAGCAGCGGAACAAACAGTTATAGGAGGAGAAAGCACTTGATGAGCTTTGGAGGATTCGTAGCGACCGAGTCTTGAACCGTAGAAGACCCGGTGATCCATTGCCTACTGACCGAGAGTCAATGCTCATTCAAGAGAATGCCCACTTGGAGAGGCTGTTGGCTAAGGCCAACCAAGAGAAAAAGTTGCTAAGAAACATGAAGAATCACTATTGGGCAAGGATGCATGTATGCAAGGCCAAAATGAAAATGTTCCAAAGGAGGTTGTCCGAGGCTCTTAGGCGGAAGAAAAGGACCAATCCACTCCGTATCTTGGCGGAGGCATCCCTCAAAGATCATGGCACTCAATAGCCTAGCCACAGCTCAAATCCCAAAAAAAATTGAGAATTTTGGGTAATTTTGGCAATTTTTGGAAATTTATAGGTTTTGGCTCCTCAACGGGTCTCACCCCCGGTGAGACCCTTTGTCATGGCAACTCCTTTTTGCAAAAACGCAGCATTTCTAGATTTTTCATGCAAAGTTACATATGCCTATGGATGAACTTGATTTTTTATGGAGTTTTGGGCCTCCAGAAGGTCAAAATACATGCAAAATTTGACTTTCTGCCCCTTTTTTGAGTTGCAGAAACCAGTCTTGGGAGAATTAAGTTTTGACAGGGCAAATGACCTCCAAATTCAAAAATTCTAGTTGGGTTGGAAAGTAGACTCACAGACCTTTCCAACGAGCTATCCTGCACCCAATTCTGACACCTGCAAGTGCCTCAAACAGAGCTCCCAATGTGCGCGACCTGTTGAGCAGGGGTGCGCGACCCGTTGAGCAGACTTTGCCAGATTGCATTGTACAGCCCAGAAAACGCAGTTTTGACCCAGTTTGACTTTTTGGGGTGGAAGATGATTATCTTTGATGTAATTATTGTAACTCTAAGACACTTTTACTCTTGTTTAACACTTCTAGAAGATTCATTCATGTCAAGGGTAAATATTTAATGAATGGATTGGTTTCCTAGCTTATAGAGGCAAGTTGTTTTGACTGCCTAGATTTTAGTGCTCAGTTTAGAATTAGTTGAAACAGCTCCTAGAAGGATGAGCTCGACCCCTAGAGGCAAGGGAAGAGGTTGGCTTGCCTATATTATGTATTTTCTTAATCATTTTCAGAGGTTGGAAGGTTGGACTCTTGAGGGAGAAGCTATCATTGTATTATTCACTGTATCTCTGCAATTTTTGGCTAAGGAAGACCAGGGTTTTGCAGTCCTCTTTGGGATTCTTGTGGACTCATGTGTTGATGGTGTGTTTCTCAATGTTCTTGTAAGTGTGTTTATGTGAATCATTTCCTTTCCTTTACTGCTGCACATTAAACAAATGAAGTGTTAAAGTAAGAATTCATGCTTGCCATGCTCTGCTTTTAAATTTGTTTAATTTCTATGTTTTCTACTGTTTAAGGAGAATTCAAAGTATTATTTGCTCTCCTTAGCTCCTCACCGGTCTTTTCCATCCACTCACCTCAATCAAAAGCATCAATACGGTCTCCTACCTCGCCCCAAAGAACCCCCTGCAGAAACTGTGTCAAATCCCCGCACCCAAAATTGCAATTCCTCAAAATTGCCACCAAAAACCCAAAAAACCCCAAATCAACCTTTTTAATCAGTTTACTAGCCTAATATCAGTGTTACCTTGTTGGTCATCTCATCCCATTGAAGATCTGCCGAGATTGACCGGAGAGAGCCTTCTCCTGCCCCGTAGGGCTAGCTACGAGGCTGAATGGTTTGATGTAGCCTTGAGGTTTACCTTTCTCAGCTTGAGGTGAAATTTCAAGCGCTAACATACTGGCGACCATACTAGGGAGAACAAATTAATCGTTTGCTCATTGTCGTGTTATTTCATAAGTCTTAGACGGAGCCTGAAGTTATGCCAGGTAGCCTTCGAAAACGCTCTTGTTTTACATCAGCATTAGTAGATAAACGCTGCTTCAGTCAATCTCCGTGAGCTTGTGAAAACAACACTTCGATGGCATTTTACCCCAGTACATGTATCAAGTTCAGATCTGATTGTTGATAGTGGACAACGATCAGACACTGACAAGGCTAAAATCATTCACTGGCGACTCCTTAACTGAAAACTCTAGAGATCAATGCTTCATGGTGACTTCACTGCAGAGAGATCAGTAGCTGTGAGATTTTCAAGATGGATCGGATTGCAAGAAGATATGCTCCCTTGAGCCGAGATCACATCCCCGGTTTTCCAAATAAAATTCCGAAGGTAGATTGGTCAAGGAATTTGCCTACATTTAATGATGATGGTAAGAAGGATGCTGCTCTTCATCTAGTTAGATTTCATATGCATATTCGCAAGTTGAAGGTGGATTTTCCTGAAGATTGCTTGATGAAGATATTCCTGGCCACTCTGGAAGGTGAAGCTCAATCATGGTATGAAAGTTTGCCGCCTGCTTGTATTTACTGTTTAAAGGATTTTCATGCTATGTTCATTGAAAGATATAAGGACTCTTATCCATCATTAAATTTGGTTCATGACTGTTGCAAACATGCTTATAATTTTATTGAAAGCCTTGAGAAATATTATGAAGATGATAATTTTATGGACGTTGAGATCATGGAGGCTCTGTATGAGAATCCATTTTAGCAACATGAAGAGAACCTAGTGGATTCCCATAGAGATGATCATGAAAATTTGCAGCAGGACCAAGATCTTAGTACGGTGGGAAATGAAACAATTTTGCATCTTGACAGTCAACAGGAATTGCATGAAATGGATCAAAAGTATGAGGAAATTTTGTATACTCCTTCACTTGAAATCAATGAAGACACTCACTGTGTGAACAAAAGAAAACAAAAGGTATTATCTCCTCTATCTGAAGATGAGATAGATCTACTTTTGAGAGGTCTTGTTCCGGCTCAAGTTAACGCAGATCAGCAGGTTGAAGATGGCCATATGGTTGAAAATGATGAAAGAGAGGGTCCTATTTCAGATCTTCCCACAGAAGAAGACAGCATGCAGATTGAAGAAGACAGGACAGCTACTTCATTTCTAGATTCAGATTGTGATGACCAAGCATACCTTGTGCTGAATCCTGAAAAGGAGGGTTTTGTTGTTGAGACCATAGACAGAGTTTTTGATCCAAATGTTCTCATGCCATCAGAACAGAGCCTACATGAGGAGGTAATTCAGTTAGTTCATGAAAAGCAAGATGACATCTTCATTCAAGTAAGTGAAACAGTCCCTTTGGATGAATTTATGGTAGATGATAGAAATGTCATTTTTGCGCGTCAAGAATCAGCTGAAGTTTCTTTCCTTATGATTGAAGAATGTAATAAGGAAGATGATAATCCGGTTGTCATATTATTTGAAGATGACCTACCATATTGTCAAACTACCGAAGATCATAGCATACAGGATTATCTTTCAGATTCTTTATATGTTTCATGTGCTGAAATGTTTTTCCAAGAAGAGATCTGCTCATCTACTTGTTCAGAATTTTTTGAAGCCCGTGAGCATACTTTTACCGAAGCACATGAGGAAGGCAAATCAGAAATTGAAACAAAGGATACCTTGTTCTTTCAGCAGAAGGTGGCAATGGCAAATCTTCATGTTTTTCACGATCCTCTAGCAAGTTTGTTGCAGCCAACAGTGACAGTGTTTATTGCGATGTTCAGTGATGAAGGAGATCATGGTCAGCTATGTTTTTGGATGCCCAGTTACCAGTATCTATTGTTGATCATGAGATCTGATTGGGAGAATCAGTCAAGAAGGCATCTGCTTGATTGGTTGCATTGGCATTTTGATATAGTTTGATGTATATTGTCTTGTAAGAAACACAGGTGGTTGTCATCATGATTTCAAATCTTGATGGACTGTTGCCCTTCAATAAGCTTTGTAAGTTCTTGTTTTAGTTAAGTCAATCATGAGTCATTTGTGTTTGGTCTATTGAGTGAGTTCTTTCAAGTTATTTCAGCTTGCCATCGAGTCGATTTGAGTTAAGCTTCAGTTAAGCTTTAGTCAGTTTTCAGTCAAGTTTTCATTCAATAAATGAGTCAAAGTCTTGTGTCGTTTGCCGAAATAATGACTCCATCGCCCAATGGTTGAAAGCATTGGTCTGCTCTCCCAGAGGTCTGAGGTTCTTGGTACCTCCAAGGAGCTACCATCCCCTTTGGAGCCAATGTTAGTGTCGGTCTTGAAAGCCCTCCATCAGTGATCAAAGCTCTTTGCATTTGCATTAGTAGGTGTCTCATCAATGTCAAATTTTTGCATCCCGTTAGGCATGCCATAACCCTGATGGAGGAGCTGGTTTATTTGCACCCCTCTTGGTTTTGTTGGATCAGGTCATATCAGTCATCAAGCTCTTTCAAGCTTGTCTTGTTTTGTCTTAAGGTCAAAGGTCCTAGGTCTAGGGTTTTGGAAATTTATCCCTGCAAGGTCATGTCTTTGAAAGTCCTTGAGTGCCCAGCAAGCCAGAGGGAGGATTGTAAACATGTTTCTTTGATATTTTCATCATGTACAGTTCATTTTTACCTTGGATTTAAAAACTCTGTTTTTAAAGCCAAGGTCATGTTAAATTTTTGTAAAAAGAATGAAATTCCAAAAAGTCTTCAAAAGGGCAGCAGTAACCCAGGTCCCCTTGCCAAAGTCCCTCAGATGATCTACCTGCAAAAAGAATCAAGTCAAAGCACTCAATGAGTCAAATTCAGGATAAAGGAAACCAAAAATCAGTGTTATAAAGTGTCAAAAGAAAAACATTAGAAAGTGGGTTTGTAAATGAAATTTTTTCAAATGAGACTTATAAAAGCCCAAATTCCCTCCTTTCACTCTCATTGTGCATTCTAACGCTTGCAAGAGAGATAGAGAGAGTGATTGAGAGAAAGGAGCAAAATTACAGCGATTTCGGGCAGCTGAGAGGGGCGCGACCCGTCGAGAGAGGTGCGCGACCTGTTGGGTGGTGCGCGACCCGTCCAGAGCCCTTCTGCAGTTCAAAAAATCAACGTGCGCGACCCGTTGGGAGGGGCGCGACCCGTTGGGTGGCCTGCGCGACCCGTTGAACCGCTTGGCTGCAAACTTCAAGGAAATTTCCCTAATCTTCTTCCAAATCACTGAATTTGCTCGAGGTAGGTGCTCTAAACATGGATTAATTGTTGTTATGAATGGTGGATGTCATGGGCATGCTTTTATGATCAAAATTTTGCAAGTAAAAGGACATTATATGGCTGCAATGTTCATGACCAAATTGTGCTAGGGTTTGTGTTGTTTCAAGTTATTTTTCCCTTGGGTTGGCTTCCCTCCTTTCCCTATCACTCACATTTATATGTTCATCTCTTTTCCCATTTTATCTTATAAATGAAATGTAAATCTTTCCCCATCCCTAGCCATTAAAACTGAAAACCCTACCCCTTTCCCAAAGCATCAAAAAACAAAAATTCAAAACCCTAATTCCCCTATACCATATGCATGTGCAAAATAACAAAAACTGTTGGTAAACATGTCAGCATGTTTTGTGCATGGTTTCCCTTTTTCCCCTATTAAACATGTATACATATATTCCCATGTTTACTTTCATGCATGTTTTTCCCATATGCAATAATCTTTGCAAATGATTTCCCTATTACAAATATGTGTTCTAATATGCATAATGATTTGCAAAATTTCCCTTGAAATTCCCTGTTATCTTTATATATTCCCATTCCTTGTTAAAAGATCCCTCCCCTAACATTTCCCTCATGTCTTTTTCCCCTTGAAACAGCATAGATTTCAGCACTTTTTGCAGGCAGAGACAGCAGTTCAATTTGTCCACTTTGCTCCTAAACCATGTCAGAAACCGAAACTTATGAGCAAAGTGATCACCATTCATCATCTACAGAGGTTGAGGTACAGAGGAGGCCTCGTAAGGGTGGTAAGGGTGGACATCATAAGCGAGAGGAGCCCACCTCTTTGGCAGAATTACAGGCTTGTCCCATGGCAGTGACTTGTTTTCAGTATATGTCTTGTTATGATTTCTGTGAGAGGATTTCCCGGATTCAGCACCATAGAGAGTTGGCCCGCTTGTTTGTTTTACACCTCCATTATGGACATGTCACTCTGGCAGGGGTGAACTTTACATTGACACCCGAGGTGATCTCACAGGCTACAGGGATACCGAATGTGGGTGAGGTGTGGCCTAAGCGCAGGTTGCTAGATTTTGTTCACTTTGAGCCCTATGTCCGGCCACCATTCGTGAGACTTTTGACGGGTGTTTTTCCATTCAGATTTCTCCGGAGCGAGTATGCTCCCATCATTAGGCTTATTATGCATTATTTTACCTGTGAGGGCAGATTTTCACAGGTGTACTCATATCACATTCGCCTTTTGATGCATTTCACCCGAGTGAGGATGATGAACATCCCGGTCTTCTTGTTTCATAACATTCAGAGGATGGTGCCCATGTTGCAGAAGAAGACCCCGGCCCAGCAGTACAGGAGCTTATGTCATTATGGTTTGATTCAGCTCATAGTCTCACATCAGTTGACTTAGCAGGGCATCTCATGGGAGGAGTTCATCTCCCGTGAGTTTTTCACAGCACCACCCCAGCCACATCCCGAGGTCATTCATGAGGAGGGTGGACCGTCTCAGCAGCCTGATATTCCGGTCACTAGACATGTTGTTTCTTCACCTCAGCTCACATATCAGAAAGGCCCGAGGGCCTTATTTGCAGCAGCTAGGCGAGTACTATCTCCACAGCAAGTGGAAGGGGTCTCGCCTTCATCTTCAGCTCAGCGAGTGTTATCTCCACATCAGGTGGAAGGGGCCTCGCTTTCTTCACTAGCACAGGTACTATAGAGGGGCAAAGAGCCCATGATTCATGAGGGTCCGGTGATTGATCTTGAGGCCAGCTCTCCTAGCCAAGAGGCGAAGGAGATCATTCAGCATCTCAGAGCTGAAAATGATGTTTTACAGAGGAGACTTGAGGGTGCCCAATGGACTATTACTTACCTGGAGCAGCAGAACAAACAGTTAGAGGAGGAGAAAGCACTTGATGAGCTTTGGAGGATTCGTAGCGACCAAGTCTTGAACCGTAGAAGACCCGGTGATCCATTGTCTGCTGACCGAGAGTCAATGCTCATTCAGGAGAATGCCCACTTGGAGAGGCTGTTGGCTAAGGCCAACCAAGAGAAAAAGCTGCTGAGAAACATGAAGAATCACTATTGGGCAAGGATGCATGTATGCAAGGCCAAAATGAAAATGTTCCAAAGGAGGTTGTCTGAGGCTCTTAGGCGGAAGAAAAGGACCAATCCACTCCGTATCTTGGCGGAGGCATCCCTCAAAGATCATGGCACTCAATAGCCTAGCCACAGTTCAAATCCCAAAAAATTTTGAGAATTTTGGTAATTTTGGCAATTTTTGGAAATTTACAGGTTTTGGCTCCTCAACGGGTCTCACCCCCGGTGAGACCCTTTGTCATGGCAGCTCCTTTTTGCAAAAAATCAGCATTTCTAGATTTTTCATGCAAAGTTACATATGCCTATGGATGGACTTGAGTTTTTATGGAGTTTTGGGCCTCCAAAAGGTCAAAATACATGCAAAATTTGACTTTCTGCCCCTTTTTTGAGTTGCAGAAACCAGTCTTGGGAGAATTAAGTTTTGACAGGGCAAATGACCTCCAAATTCAAAAATTCTAGTTGGGTTGGAAAGTAGACTCACAGACCTTTCCAACAAGCTATCCTGCACCCAATTCTGACACCTGAAAGTGCCTCAAACAAAGATCCCAATGTGCGCGACCCGTTCAGCAGGGGTGCGTGACCCGTTGAGCAGACTTTGCCAGATTGCATTATACAGCCCAGAAAACGCAGTTTTGACCCAGTTTGACTTTTTGGGGTGGAAGATGATTATCTTTGATGTAATTATTGTAACTCTAAGACACTTTTACTCTTGTTTAACACTTCTAGAAGATTCATTCATGTCAAGGGTAAATATTTAATGAATGGATTGGTTTCCTAGCTTATAGAGGCAAGTTGTTTTGACTGCCTAGATTTTAGTGCTCAGTTTAGAATTAGTTGAAACAGCTCCTAGAAGGATGAGCTCGACCCCTAGAGGCAAGGGAAGAGGTTGGCTTGCCTATATTATGTATTTTCTTAATCATTTTCAGAGGTTGGAAGGTTGGACTCTTGAGGGAGAAGCTATCATTGTATTATTCACTGTATCTCTGCAATTTTTGGCTAAGGAAGACCAGGGTTTTGCAGTCCTCTTTGGGATTCTTGTGGACTCATGTGTTGATGGTGTGTTTCTCAATGTTCTTGTAAGTGTGTTTATGTGAATCATTTCCTTTCCTTTACTGCTGCACATTAAACAAATGAAGTGTTAAAGTAAGAATTCATGCTTGCCATGCTCTGCTTTTAAATTTGTTTAATTTCTATGTTTTCTACTGTTTAAGGAGAATTCAAAGTATTATTTGCTCTCCTTAGCTCCTCACCGGTCTTTTCCATCCACTCACCTCAATCAAAAGCATCAATACGGTCTCCTACCTCGCCCCAAAGAACCCCCTGCAGAAACTGTGTCAAATCCCCGCACCCAAAATTGCAATTCCTCAAAATTGCCACCAAAAACCCAAAAAACCCCAAATCAACCTTTTTAATCAGTTTACTAGCCTAATATCAGTGTTACCTTGTTGGTCATCTCATCCCATTGAAGATCTGCCGAGATTGACCGGAGAGAGCCTTCTCCTGCCCCGTAGGGCTAGCTACGAGGCTGAATGGTTTGATGTAGCCTTGAGGTTTACCTTTCTCAACCTGAGGTGAAATTTCAAGCGCTAACAGCGCAGAGGTGGATTGGTGAGAGGAAATTCTTGGAGGAGGTTGGGAAGGTTCATAGAGGGCCTAAGGGGTCCCTAACACCCTTCCAGAGAGTTTCACAGAGTTTTGCTATCAAGAAACCTCATTCATGAGCTTCTACAGGAAGTCTGCAGGGGTTCTACAGGATGTTCTGGAATTTCTACAGAATGTTCTGTAATTTTTCTACAGGATGTTCAGAAATGGGATTTTGGAGGATGGATGGATAGAGAAAGATGAAGGAGTGGGTATGGAGGTAGGATAAGGGTTGGAGGTGGTCCAGGACTTGGTGGATGGAGTTGAGGACAGATGTAGATGGTTGGATTTGTTCAAGGAGGACTGTAGCAAGGATGCACAAAAACTAGGGTTATGTGAGCAAATGGAAAACGTAAGGCTAGAAGTTTAGCTGAGGGATGGAGCAAATGGGTTTGATGAAGTATGGGCAGGTAGAGAAGTGGTGCAGGTGCTCTGCAAGTCTTTTTTACAACTGAACCGATGAAGACTTGTAAAATAAAAAACCTAGTCACGTTGACCTAATCTGATCCAGCTGTCAGTAAAGAGAATGAACAAAAGTTTGAACTGCAATGAAACCATGTATGCTAACTCATGCAACTAAGCAAGCAAAAGTCTGAACTTGTAACCAACTTCTACACATGAAAATCAAACACTAGTGATTGCATGGCAAAGCAAAATCAGTGTTTTTGTGGGCAGCAAGGTCACCCTGATCCCACTAAGGGAGAGGTGAAATCAGAGGTGTTTGATGGCCCTTTTTTGAAGCTTTTCCCTGTTAACAACCTATCAACTCAATCTGAACATAAAAAGCCTTTTTAATCATCAAAAGCAATCTAAATAACAAAGCAAGATTTAAATCTAAATAGCAGATTTTATTCTAAGAATGCAGCAAAGACACATGAAAGTAAACAAAGGAGGTACTGGGCACTTGAGATGGGCCCAACCCCAAGGGCTACAGCCTCCTAAGAGATATTTAGAGTTGGTGCAAAGCTGGATTCATCTTTATTGAGCAAGAAAAGAAGAATTACATCAAAAACTGTCCACAAGGAAAGGCTTGAAAATGTGCTGAAATGCAAAGCTAATCTACTGACTAAAATTGAACTACAAACTAGCTAACTTCTGCCTACAAAGTGACTAACTGAAATGAGGCCCTAAGCCCTCTTATTTATACAAATTTAGGACCCCAACAGCGCTCCTAAACTTTAGGAACTTGGCTGCCAAAACTTGTAGTTAACAGCACTTTTACTAGCACTTGCTCCGCTGCCCTTGTGATAATTGATTTGGTGACCCTTGAACTCCGAGATGATGGTGGAGAATTTGAGGTAAGGGCCCATAAATGAAGGGGACACCTTCCTACAAATCCTCTCCCTTCTTCTCCCACGAATTTGGCTGCCAAGTGCTCATTAAAACCTTTGATTTTGTCTCCAAATTAACCAAAAAGACTACACAAAGCACACATTAGACTTGTTGGCATAATGACTAACCCAATTCACTCTATTAGCTTAAATATAGTCAAAAACATGCAATAAACTAATGAGAATGGTGGTTTAAGTCGAATTAGGAGGTTGAATGAGCCCATATAATTATTTATTTTTGGGGCTCATCAGAGATCCTTGTCCTCTTTTTCTGAGAATTCAAATAAGAAGTATCCTCTTCCGAGGAAGTAAGATGTAACCTTGTTTTTTATCAGCGGAGCCCAGTTCCTAGCAACCCAATTCTTTGTTGATTTCAAGGAGGGCCAGAGACCTGTAAACTGACCGACCAGAGCACGATCCACCAGAGATAATGCTACTTGAATCGGACCTTCAGGAGGAAGAGCGATCTCGGGGATGTCTTCTAGCCTTTTCACGAACTTGGCAGCTTCCACAACTTTCTTCTTGGGCAGAGAGGCCAGCAAGGATCTGAAGGCCTCAGCGGCGGAAGGCGGAGAAGGGGAGGAAGACCCCTGGGGGGGAGCCGGCTCCTCCATGGAGAGCCAGCAGATCAAACCCTAGCCGACCGTAGCCAGAAGCTAGAGCCCTCAGCAGACCGGCCCGCAGGGATCGGAGAATGCAGAAGGCGAGCATGCGCGCTGCCTTCAAATTCCACGGGATGCGGATCTCGCAGGTTGCAGAGCCAAGCGAGCGCGCACAACACGGTTAAAAGTTAAACAGTCAATATCCTTGAAACATTTTCCTATTTTATCACTTATTATTTGTCACCAAATAAAAGTGCTCACAACTTCATACCTCAATACTTCTAAATTATATAGCTCATCACTTTTATCGTTACCAATCATGTTGATAAATCCACTCATCTGTATCCTTAAGATAACTTTCTTCTTGATAGAATCACTCCTTCACTTCCTCATACCAAATATTCATAGATATATTTTTATTTTCTCCAATAGTCTTAATTTCCTAATGCTCCATGTCTACTAGCTTCAAAGATGAAAATATTATCAAATTGGCCTTGATTTCTCACCTTGAATCATCATGGTTTATTTTCCACCTCTGTTAAATGCATGAAATTGTTACACTTGGAAATGTTGTTACTATTCCTTTAATCACATAATTTATTTTCATCCAATTGTTCATTTTTTATTATGGATTCACTTCTTAATCCAATGTTATCATACCTTTTAGAGCTCTTGAAAATGACCTTCGTTATTATTCAACTTCATTAGTTGATCGCCAATGTTTCCTTCCTTATATGCATCATCCTTAAATCAAACTTATAGTGATTCTCATCATGTTCTTATGTGGAAATAATTATATGATTCCACAACCATTTTCCACCAAGTTTTTTTTCCTCGAAGAATAACTTTAGAGTACCAAGTTATGACTTCTAAAATCTTCCAAAAAAATAGGCTACCTCTTCTTATTGATTTCTTACCCTTGTTGTGACACTTTCACTTAATGACCTTAAGTATCTATCTAGAACTCTTTTATGTTCATCTCATCGTTCCAAGTTGGTCAATGTTACAAGGGCTACCCTTCCTTACCTTAGGGGAACTATACTATTATATGTTTTTCCACATCTTGGTTAAATAATTATTGTCCTTTTTACTTCCTTAGGTTACCTTGGCTAGTTTTGCATATTATTGATTGTATAACACTCATATCTAATGCTCTCTTTTTAATGTCCATGTCAGGCCTCTACGTCTATACCATCATGAACTTAAGATACATCTTAGTTTTCTCATGCACTCATCAACGCATGTCTACTAAGCTAAATCCAATATTTTCTTACTTCATTTATGAAAATTGGTTTTTTTATAGGGAAAATATCAAGGGTTCCTTCATAAGTTGATCTTACTTATTTCCTCTCAATTTCTTCTAGTGTATATTGTGATCGCGAGTTTATGTCATCTTTCTAGGTCTATGAAAGCCATGCATCCCTTCATGGTATGAGCAACCTGAGGGGCATAGTCTATCATATCCTTTCTATCCATAATTTAGTCAAAATTATATTCCAACTTATAATATCCATTATCAAGTTTCAAAATTTTTCCATGTTTGTTAAAAGCTCCCTTCGTCATGTATATCATGGTTTGTTCAAATAGTCTCCCTAAGAAAAAATTCATACCCAAATGCCTCATGTATGACTAAATGTAAGCTTCAAATTAAGACATGCTTGAGTGAATTTACGATTGCATTATGGTTTGTTTAAATAGTCTCCCTAAGAAAAATTTCATACCCAAACGCCTCATGTAGGCCTAAATGTAAGCTTCAAATTAAGACATGCTTGAGTAAATTTACCGTTGCATTAGCTATTCTATAACATGCATGCATATATTTTTGAATGGAAAATAAATTCATGCATTTACAATTAAGAAAAGTTGATGTAACAAAATATTTATTTATTTCTTAAATGAACCAAATTATTAAAATAAGTAAAATTAAAAGCTATTCATTTTCATTTCCTATGAAAAGAAAATTGACAAAATGATTTATATCCAAAAGAATATATTAATATTTCAACTCGTATACAAAAAAAAATATTAATAATTCAACTTCAAACACCACATTCTACAACTAAAGGTTACCAATGTGAAAATAAAATTCACATACATTAATAACTAAATTGTAATTAAATTCATAACATAATGTTGTAATTATACTACTTGTTAAAAATACCTCTACTCTTATTGCTCTCTTCCAAAAATAGCAAAGTACTAATTTGTTTGAGAAAAATATCCCCACCTTGTTTACAATTTTCACTCCTCATATAATTTGGTTACAATTATCCTGTGAGGAAAGTATAACCTAAAGTATATATATAGCTATTTTATACATATATTATTTTGGATATTAACTTGCATTCATAAAATTTAATCACCCCATAAGTTAGGAAACACAAGTCCAAATAATACAAAATCGAGATTAGATTAATCATATCAATTACACCATTATTAACCTTTTTTTTATTTTTTTTATTCAAATTATAACTTCATGATATTTAAAATAATATAAATAATAGCACCTTCAAAAACAAATTTGAACCATTATCTCTGTAACTTATGATACTTAATACAAAAAAAATTAATTTCAATATTATATTTAAAACAAAGCAACAATGATGTTGTTGATATATAATTAACAAAGGCAAACCAGAGAATGCATATCGTTTGTACCAGAACCACAACACTCATTGTGGCATGAATCTTTATGGACTTTCATCCCTTATTTTTCGGGTTACACGTTCTAATAATGGGTATGCCGGCTAAATCATCGTCACGTCTAAATCATCATCACGAACCACAACACTCATTGTGGCATGAATCTTTATGGACTTTCATCCCTTATTTTTCGGGTTACACGTTCTAATAATGGGTATGCCGGCTAAATCATCATCACGTCTAAATCATCATCACGTTTTAATTTCGGCTATTTTAAATTTATGGTACGCTGGATCATGCAGGAAAAATTGTGGTAAGCTTCCATTTCTATAAATAAAATATTAAAATTTATAAGAAAATTAAACAAATAAAGTATTTGTATTATTTGGAAAATCTTGCTCAATTAAAAATTGTAATTTCAAAAAATAAAAATAAAAAAGATTTTTTTTAAGCAATTTTAGATATGGTGTGAATTTTTGGTGAAAGAGAGCAAATTAAATTACGTTAAATTGAGTCCATTAATTTAAAATAAAATAGTTTAAATTTTATCAATGATTGGAATACTCCAAATAATAAGTAGTATTGTAACTTAGTTAAAGATTATGGATAAATAAATAATATAATTAAGTGTTTCTATTTTTTTCTACAATTAGCAAAGGCATTGACTATCAATCACAAATCCGCCCTTACCATGGAAAGTCAAAAGTAAAAGGTGAAACCAAAGCACCCACTTAGCCTGGTAGATGAAATATTGATAAAATAAGAGTAGGGCTTGGAGGAAAAGATTCCATCTCTCACTGGCAATGAATCGAAGTAGATCGATGAGATATTATGGAAGAGTCCTCGCAGGATCACCCCATCCAGGGATCACCCAACATGCTTGTATTTAAATCCGTCTTAAGGTCATTTTGCCACAAGCCGCTAGAGGATTCTTGCTTGGGTTTGATTTTCATTGGATTTTCCAGGACGTTCAATACAATTTTTTTTTCAACAACAAATATTTATATATGTAAGTTCTTTTAATCAGAGCCACTTCCACTGTTGGAGATTTAATTCAAAATCGTTAATTATTCTAAGTTTTTTAATTGGAGATTTGTCTAAGAAATTGGAAAAAAAAAATCTACCAGAGATCTATTCTATGTAATTACAACAAGAGATCAAATCAGGATCAAGGGAGGCGGAGTCTCAATTTTCTCTTGGACAAAAGGTGATTTCGTAGGATAAGGCTCTCCCCTCCGAAGCGAAGATTAAGGTGATTTCGTAGGATAAGGCTCTCCCCTCCGAAGCGAAGATTGTACGTTTGAGTCCCGCCGTGATTGAATTTAACGGAGCATAAAAAAATAGAGATTAGAGAGCTCGAGGAAAAACCAAAAAACGCATGGCCTTTCACGAAAATTGCATTAAAAAAAATAATAATAATAATAATCTCACTTTGTAACTTAGAATTTTACCTCTCACTTCTTTTTTTTTAATATATATATGGATTCATTAAAATGAAAGTGATTCATAAATCTAGTAAATTATTTTTAAGTGGTTAAAAATTTTTGAAGTCGATGATAATTTTAAGGAATATTTTTGGTAATAATTGAAAATTCTAGAAATAATCGAATTTCTATACAATAAAATGTTCATAGGTCGTAAGCACTGAATCTGTCTCTGACATCATATGTAACAACCCCGAAATTAAAATATGCAACTAATTAGATCAATTATGTGATTTATAATCAACACACAAATTATCAATGATTTAACATCGAATTTCGGAAATATAAGCATAGACGACTTACCTGTGGCGACTATATTCCTTACTTGTGATTTCAGAGTTGAACATTATTTGAATCCTTCTAACCGCAACAAAGTTTTGGGGGCGACTCTCCACCCAACCGTAGGCTCAATTGCACAAAATCTTGCTACAACTGGCCACCCCCAGCGCTCAATCAACGTATTACTGTCAGGGAATTCTTTGTCTCACAACACTTTTCTCCCAAGAGAATGGATGATGGAATCATGGAATGATCTTTCATCTTCTTCACCGTCTATTAAATAGAGCAACCATTGAAAGAGGAACCGCATGCACACACTACATGTGTCAACATGCAGCTTTTATTTCCTTATTTTAAGTTTAACTTAATTTAGTAATTCTCTTAATATAGTTCTTTCTTATTTTATTCATTTTTACTTTTTGATAACTTTACTTATTTTTACTATTTTTATAGTCCTCTTAATTTAACTCTTTTTTATTTTACTGTACTTTCGTTAACTTTACTTATTTTTACTATTTTTATAGTTTATTTTTATTTATATTTATTTAGAACTCTAGAATTGTTATTTAATTATTTTATTTATTTATTATTACTATATTTTCTTCATTATTTATTATTTATTTACTATTATTATCTTTTCTTTATTGTTTATTATTTATTTTCTTATATGTTAATATTATATTATTTATTATTTATTATTTTTATTATTATTAGGGGACATTACAATATCTCTTAAAAAAACTCAATCAAAACCAAACCAGGGTTTCCAGAGGCCATACCACCTCAACCCTCAACCAGTAATTCCACTTCTCGTTTGGACATCACTAACCATCACCTGATTGGTTTCTACCCAAGTTGTCCAGGGCTCTTGAGCATTTGTTCCAACTAGGGCTTCCAGGACTAGTAACTCAACCCACAGCTATTGTCGGGCTTCTAGAGCGTTTATCCAACTAGGGCTTCCAATACTAGTAACTCAACCCACTAAGGGCTTCCAGAACATTCGTCCAACCAAGGCTTCCATGACTAGTAACTTAACCCAAGCTATTACAGGGCCTCCAAAGTGTTCATCTAACTAAGGCTTCCAGGACCAACTAGAAAATAAAGATAAAACCCACAACACCATGGCTATCCAGCGAATGGAAAGGCTAAGAAAATCCACCATCAATCTAGGCAATCCTCCATGCCAATGACAAACCATGACCAAAAAACCACATGCATGTGCCATGCTTACCAACACTAGCAAGGAAATCATACATGCAACTCGGTACCTACAAGAAAACCTCGTTGTAGTTGTTGATCTCGATGTCCTCTTGCACTTTCCCGCTTTTCCTTTACCTTATTGTTCCAAATCCAAAGTATGCAACACTCCTCCATGAGTGCTCCAACAAACTCTAAGTGTCTAAGAGTATGAGAGAGAGAGAATAGATAGAGAGATCCAAAACTGAACTGACAAAAGACTATCATGATTGATCCTCATAATTCTTTTTGTTAATGAGGCCTCTATTTTCTTCAATTTTCCATTGTTTTTCTTCATTTTCCTCCTCACATGCAACCTCTAACCTTTCACCTTCATTTTCTCCTAATTCCCATTATTTTCATATATAATATGCCAATTAATGCCACTTTGCCTTTCCAAAGCCTTTTCCATTGCCTTTTCCAATTTTCTTAGTCATTAATCAATCATAAGTGATCCCCATCACTACATTTTTTCCCAACATTGAGCTTGGAATACGTTTCCCATTACCATGGTTATTATTTTTCCTCTATTAACTTTATTACATTGATTTTTGACCAGGGTTGTTAGAGACACAAACAATTCCCCATCACCTTGCCATACTTCCAACCCAAGGAAGTATCGCATGAAACCCATGCCTTTCATCTCAAACTCCCTTGCAAGGTCCTCCTTGCAAGAGCTGATCAGTTGCTCATCACCTGTCAATATTAAATCATCAACATATAAAACAATGATAAGAAATTTAACTATTCAATTGAGGCTTCTGTGATCCATATCCATATCTCAAAAAAGAAATTTAACTTCTACTAAAATATGATAGAGGTTCGCATTTGCTTCACTTTTGGTGAATCCCAATCCAGTGAGATAACTATCAATTCGAGTGTACCAAGCTCAGGGTGCTTGTTTGAGACCGTACAATGCTCGCCTGAGTCTGCACACATGAGACTCCTAATAAAATGTCTCAAAACCTTCTAGTTGCTCAATATACCCTTCCTCCTTAATAACACCATTGAGAAATGTTGTTTTTACATCCATCTAGTGGATCTTCCACCCCATCCGCACAGCTAGTACAAGAATTGATCTAATGGATTAATACATTGCTACGGAGCAAAGGTTTCCTCATAGTGAATTCCTCAACTTAAGAGAATCCTTTGGCCACAAATCTGGACTTATACTTATGTATGCTTCCATCTGCTACATGCTTAACTTTGAATATCCATTTTGAACCCATAATTTATTTTTTTGTCGGCCTTAGGACCACTCCTTAAACACTATTATTTATGATGGATTTGTATTCTTCCACCATTGCATCAACCCAAACTAGTTTCTCAACTGCTTGCTCAAAAATAGGATGGCCTAGTCTCCAAAAACTTAGTCATTAGATCCACGTAGCCGGTGTTCCTCTCATGTGACCCCCTTTGCCTACTCAAATTTGAAGGAGCTCCCACATTCTCCCTCACATCTTACACCAGTATTTCAACTTCCCTAGTTCTTTTTCTACCTTCTCTGGATGGTTCTCCTTGAGTGGATGTCTCCACTCGACCTCCTCTCTGCTCCTCCATTTTTTGTTTCTCCACGACTTCCTGAGGCTCCTCCTTTGGAGCTAAAAGCTTCTCTTCTGGTGGGATTTGAATCTCCCTCTAAGGAGAGCATCTCATAGATTTCTCCTCATCAAACTTTACATCCCTTCATACAACAATCATTTTGAGGGAAGGTAATTACACCCGGTAATTGTGTGGAGTTTCGGTGTAACCCACAAAAACTCCCAACACTGTTTTCAACTCAAGTTTCTTCCTCGAATATTTGGAGACATGGCAGTAAACCGGGGCTCCAAAAATTTTGAAATGAGCTACCTGCGGCTTTCTCCCCAAGAAGGCCTCCTCCGGTGTAATCATACCAAGAATTTGATGAGGACTCCGGTTCTCCAAGTAGACTGTTGTGTTACATGCCTCTGCCCACAAATTCAATGGAAGGCCTTGGTCATGTACCATAGCTCTCGTAATTCCCACAATTATCTAGTTATTTCTCTCAGCTACCCCATTTTGTTGTGGTTTGTGGGGAGTTGTCAGTTCCCTTTTAATTCCTTCTTTGGCACAAAAGTCCTTGAATTCATTTGAAACATACTCACCTCCATTGTCGCTCCTAAGAGCCTTCACCTTCTTATCAGCGTTTTTCTCAACTAGTACCTTAAATTCTCCAAATCTTGAGAATGTCTCATCGTTCTTCTGCATGAAGAAGATCTCGCACTTTCTTGAGAAATTGTCAATAAAAATAGCATAGTATTTATATCTGGAAGTCGAGGTTGTTGAGACGGGTCCACAAACATCAAAGTGGACTCTCTCAAAGATTACATTTTCTTTGTTGTCTCGATCATCGAATGTGTATTTTACATACTTCCCAAAGGTACAACCCTTCTAGACATCTTGCTACTTAAGTGATCCTTTAGGGAGGCCAGTGGTTATTTGTTGCATAATTTTAAGGGTGCCATGGCGCAAATGACATAATATTTTGTGTCATAGTTCACCAACATCTCAACTCTGCAATTTCTTTGCCTTACCACTTAATGCAACTCAATCTTCCACATCAATTTTGTACATGTTCTTCACACAAACTCCGATCTACTTCACCTACCCATTAGCTATGTGTCTCAGAAATGATTTCCCTTTACTAAAAATAACATCATAGACACAATCTTCCAAAACTGCTAGAGAGATGAAGTTCTTCTTCAGGCCTAGTACAAACATGACATCTTTGAGGTGAAGAGGGGATCCAAAATCCCTCTTAAAGGTTATTGTACTAATCCAGTTATCACGGTACATTCCTTCGTCCACAAGATCAATATGCATCTAGAGATATTTCTCCTATAGGTCACTGAAAAAATATCTACACCCTGTCATGTGGAACAAGGTACCTAAGTCCAAGTAACACATACTCCCCATCACAATGTTTTCCATGCACGAGATCAGGGTGAAGTCTAACTCAAATTGTGAATCTAATGCTTCACCTGCTGCTCCTCCTGAGTTCTTCTTGCTAGACTTTTTTGCGGACACTTTGTAGCGTAGTTTCCGAATTCATGACAATTGATGCATTTTATCTTAGAAAAGTCTTTCTTCTTGTCCCCTTGGCTAATATCTGGTTTGGTTTGAGATTTCATCCCTTTTCCCTTCTTTCCTTCCCAACCAATGTAAAATTCTCTTCATGTTATCCCTTGGATGAACGTCCATATCTAGTATTTTGCCTGATTTCTTCTTGTACCAAATCAAACCATAAGCATTCCCAATTCAGTAATTTTTCCCTTCCATTCACAGAGTCCTAGTAGTCGTGTGAGGATTTGGAAGGCCTAGAAGAGCTAGGTTCACTAAGTCATCTTCTACAACATTCACACCAACCCCTCCAAGCTCGTCCCAAACGTGTGTAAATCTAGTGAGATACTGCATAATAGTATCATTTTTCTGCATCTTAATGTTTCAAATTTTTTCTTTCAGGGCCAATTTTCTATGGTCACTATTATTTTTTAATAGCTCAGTCAGTGCCTTCCACATTGAAAATGGTGTCTCTTTTCCATGGATATTTGAGACAATGTGGTATCTCACTCCTTTCAGGATTATTACCCTCGCCTTGGCAACATCTTTCTTCCATTGGGTTCGGGTCCGAGCATCAACTGATCTTGGTTTTGGAATGTTATCCTTGACATAATCTAGCAATCCATTATAATCAAGCACTACCTCGATGTGATCCTTCCAAGCAATGAAATTTGAGCTACCTTCTAAGGCACACTCTAATATCAGACCATTGAAGGCCATTCTCCCAACTCTGAGGAAATCCTGCTACATTGAAGCTGCAAATTCAAACCTTCTAAGGAACTACATCAAAATTCTTGTTCTAATGTGAAACCTACTCTAATACCATGAAGAAATTTAATCTAAAATCAAGAGACACAATTCTACTTTAATGATATGCGAAATGAAATTCACAATTTATAACAACATGCATAGATATGCAATAAGAAAAAACACAAATACACAATGATTTCTAGGGGAACCTAACTAGGAAAAACCCCTCGAGCCTGTTTGCATTAATCAATAAATAGAGAAACTGTTACAATTGCTCGCTCCAACTTTGAGCTCAACCTGCAAAAGAATAATTGTACTCCTGCTTAATGAATAATCTCTAGCCAACATTTAGCCAAATATTTTCTCACCAAGGCCCCTAGGAAATTAGCCCCTATTCTCTAGGAATTTCCTACAAAATGATAGCGCAATTCCCAAGGATTGATCATTAATTTCATGCAACACTTGTACACTCAACACTAGTTTACAATTGATGTTACACTACCTTGGAATCTCCACCACAGCTGAGCTATTTGAATTTCTTGCATGCATGAGCTATTTTTATTTGATTGATCAGTTTACTGGATGATCTCTAAGTTAGACTATTGTCCCACTACGCAACTGACCTCCAACTAGGTCTATTAACTGTTATAACTAGTTTAACTGAGTACAACTGGAAATAATTGAACTATATTGCTATAAATTAGCAATCACACATGCATAACTCAACTTCAATCCCTCTAACTCAAATTTATTGAGATAATTGAGTGAAAAGAGCCATTCCACCTCAGTTAATTGCCTCCAAGTTGTTTATTGATGTGGAAATTTCAAATTTTTCTCAATTGACCAAGGCTAATCCAAATTGAACCTTTCTTGCTACACTTCTCAACATGAAAACCTTCAGCCAAAACCAACATCTAATTATGAGGTGTAATGGTATAGAACCAGATTCTTTAGAGATGAAGAGAGAAAACTCTACTTGCCCACCAATTACGCCTTTCACCAGATCTACGCGATGCCAGAACGATAGCCACAGATCCAAGATATTCTTTAGAGTTTTGGTGGAGATATGGAAGAAAAAACCTCTAGATATGTAGTATTATAGTATTTTCCGCACAGATCGGTAGCAATATATAGCAGATTTGTAGTCAAGATAACTTCATTCACATTAGATTGTCATTCTTTTGTGATCCTCATAAAACTTGTTGTCCTTCCCTCATTTGAAAGGACATAATAGATTTTGGGTAATAAAAATTTTGAAAGAGGCTACAATCGCTTCACAAGAAGACTAGCGCCATTGCTCCAAGTGGCTCCAGAAATAGAAGTGGCTTTGAAAAATATCAAAAATAAAAGTCATCATATTGAAACAAAACCAAGACCAGAACGTAGCGTTCATCGTCCTAATTCCAACAGTGCAAATGACACTCAAATCTGAGTATGTATGCTCAAGATATAGTCGGTCAAATTTCTCGTCAAACTAGGTCATGTGGCAGTCACTAACAAGGCAACAATTGGGTGAAGGGTCGACTCACGGAAAACGGCAATCGAAAAGGGAAAATTTGTCATCTCTATAATTGACCTAGTGAGCCTTTAAAACCATATCCGAAATTTTAATCGTATGTTGTAAGAAATTAAATAAAAAAATAAAAATTATATATATATATATATATATATATATTTGGGGTGACAAGTTGCCACCCCCCAAATGGTCTAACGACATATGTTTAAATTAATGTGGTGGGTTGGCCAAGCCCGGCGGACCCACCTGACCCACAAACAATAAAATAATGCCACGTATTGGGAGGTCGGCAGGGTTCGAACCCGCCTAGCCCATGTGGGTGGCCCCACCAAGGGTGGCCCCAAAAATAAAAAGTGCCAAGAATAATACACAATTGTCGATGGTTTAAAACAAAATGCCACCATACTATAATAATAATTATAAAAATTGAAGCTTTAACTCGGGCACGACGGGTTTTGAACCCAGCCTGTGCCCGACCTAAATGCCAATGCCACCAATGGGCCAACGGTCTGTTCGTTGATAAGTCTGCCCGCATTTTTTTATATAAAATTTAATCATTTCCCCATTCGGCAGGCGGAGAGAAGAGTGGAGGCCTGGGAGCGGAACCAAGAGCGCTCTAGGAGAGCGGAACCCTGAAGAGGGGTATCTTTTGATGCTGAGAAGATTCATTTGGGGTCCAGAAGTACCAGTGTGAGAATATGATCGAGTTTATAGTCGTTTGACTCGATTTCATGCTACGAATCCAGTGGTGATGTTCATTTATACATCAGAACTTTTCATTTTTTGTCTATAACAGAAATTGGAGGTATAAGGGTCATTTATGTAAAGTTGATTATGATTCATTTCTTTGTTGCCATTTAATGAAAGAGGCCTCCCCACTTTGAGCAGGGCCCAGAGACATAACCCACATTCGGTGAACTCCATAATCAAATCGTTTGTGTGCCTTTGATCTCATGGCTTAATTATTATTTCCGCTTATTTTTCGTGTGTTTAAGTTACTTCGTTACATGCTCTTTTATATGAAATTTTGTATGCATCCTTGAAGTTAAAATATATGGATCATGTTTGGTATCAAAGCAGGTCTTCTTTATGTCAGTTACATGAGTGAATGCTAACCAGGAACAAGCTCCAAAGAGGAGAATGGAAACTCAAATCCTTTGATCCCGAAGTGGGGCGTGCACCACAAAGATAGAAGACGGCAGATGAGGAAGCTTGAATGGAGGAAGAGAGAAATTATCGCAAGATCTTCTTCACCATGGCAGATAAAGTTGAAAAGTTGTTTTCATAATATTAGAAGACAATTAAGCCTAAGAAGAAAGAACCAAATGACTATGCATCAGTAAATCGTGAAGGTGGAAGAGGAGAGCCTCCTGAACCACCCTCTCCATCCTCTAGTGATATTTATTCTTCTTCTTCTTCTCATCACTCTAACCTTCATCATAGGAATACATATAAGAAGCCATTTTTTAAGCTAAATGTAAAGTTTGACTTGCCCACATATAATTGAGAATGTAATGCAGAAAAAATAAACAATTGGATTAGACCAATCGAGGTTTATTGTCAGATTCAGTAGATAGAGGAAGATGAGGCCAAGATCCAATTAGCATCTCTTCGATTGAGTGGCACCGCTCTTGTCTCGTGGGAGAGAAAGTTGTAGAGAGGCAGCAAAAACTTGGGTAATCTCCTTTATTCTTGGTCCAATTTTGTTTCTGCATTAAAAGACCAATTTTATCCTTTGGGTTACCGACAAAAAGATTTAATGGAATGGAAATATTTGAGACAAGGAAAGGGTCACAATCTACAAAGTTTCACAGTAGAGTTTAGAAAACAAGCATTGAATTTGGGCATTTCACTTGATTCACCCAAAACTATAACAAAGTATATTGGTGCTTTACATAGTTACATCATGCATTCTTTGTTGTTATTTGAGCCTACTATTATCGATGCAGCCAGTGTGAATGCCATTCACCTTGAAAGCAGGGGAAAGAATGATAAAGAAGAGAAACCAAATAAATCATCTTTCAAACCTCATAATGGCAAGTTCAAACGGAAAGGACAAGAAGGCAGCTACAACCGAGGAGGAAGGAGCAAAGCCACCCTGCACACATTGTAGGAAGGAAGGTCGTGATGATGAACACTGTTGGAAGTTGCATCTGGAGTTGAAACCAAAGAGATTTGGTGGAAAGAACAAGCAAAATATGGTGGCAATCGTACAACAAGACCTTGGATCCGATTCCGGTGGTGAGACACAGATCATAGTAGTGGGCATACAAGGTACTCTTTCTCTTCATGCTAATGAAAGTTTTTAATTACATGCAAGTGAAAGTTCTTCAGATGAGTCTCTTGTTAATGAATAAAAGAGGACATAATTGTTTGACATTAGATTCATAACGAAGCATACTAAAGTGGAAAACTTGTTTGATTCGGGCTCACGAGAAAATTTGATTTCAGAATCCTTGGTTAAAAAGTTAGGATTATAGACCAAGCCTCATCAGAAAACCTATCCTCTTTTTTGGGTGTGTGATAAAGCCAAATTACATGTAACCAAGCAGTGTAGAGCTAGATTTGTGATTGCATCCAAACTAGTTGATGAGGTTGATCTTGATGTTGTACCCTTGGATATATGTGGTATTGCATTGGGGAGTCCATATTTGTATGACAAGAAAGCAATTGTATTTTTCCATGAAAACAAGTATCATCTCACGAAAGATGAAGTGGAATACATTTTCAGAGCTCATCGTGCCAAAATCAATGCCAGTCTTGTAAGTTCAGGTTAGATGAAGAGATTGATCAATTCCAGCAAAGGGTGCATGCTCTTGGTTGTGAGAGAAAAAGATGCAGAGACATCTGAAGCTTTCCAGGGTTGTGATTCCACTCATAAAAATGAATTGTATGGAATTGTTTCTAACTATGATGGGATTTTTCAGGAACCAAGTGGGTTGCATCCAAAGCGTGAGATCCAACATGACATTCACTTGCACCAGGATGCTCCTTTACCCAACATTGGGAAGTACATGTTGTCAACCATTAAGTTGGGGGAGATAAAGAAGCAGGTGCAGGAGTTGCTAAACCAAGGGGTCATAAGGCCAAGTTCATCTCTAGTTGGCTCACCCATCATGTTGGTGCCAAATATGGATGGCACATTGAGGATGTGTGTGGACTACAGAGCACCCAACAAAATAACGATGAATAATCGTTACCCTCTCCCTCGCATTGATGATTTATTAGATCAATTGAAAAATGTTGTTTATTTCACAAAACTAGACTTGCATAGTGGTTATCATCAGGTCAGGATAGCAGAACAGGATGTGTGGAATATTGCAATTAAGACAAATAGGGGTTGTTTGAATAAATGGCGATTCCATTCGAATGATGCAATGCTCCAGCCAGATTCATGAGGGTGATGAATGATATTTTCAGACCTTTTCTTGATGATTTTGTACTTGTCTATCTTGATGACATTCTTCTTTTCAGTAGGACATGGAAATATCATGTGAGTCATGTTAAAAAGTTGCTTGATGTTTTGAAAAAAAAGAAAAATTGTATGTCAAAATGTGTAAGTGTGAATTTGGTAAGACCTCTTTGGTTTACTTGTGTCACATTGTCGGAGGTGGATAATTAAAAATAGATCCTTCTAAAATTTATGTGATTCTAAAGTAGCCTAAACACACCAATGTTATAGAGGTTCATAGCTTTTTGGGTGTAGTACAATACTAGAGAAGGTTCATTGCCAACTTCTCAATAATTTCATCCCCCTTACATGCATTAATGAGTGTGGAGCAAACCTTTCAGTGGGGAGGACAGCAGCAGAGAGCCTTTGATACACTGAAAGAGAAGATCAGTACCGCACTAATTTTGGCCTTACCAAACCTCCAGCAGCCTTTTGAGATCGAGAAATATGTCAGCGGGTACACCATGGGAGTGGTATCGATGCAGCAGAGGAAACTTATATGTTACCATTTGGAGACATTCTCCCAAGTTGTTGTGAACTATCCCACATATGATAAGTATTTGTATGCCTTGGTTAAAAGCGTGAAGAAGTTGAAGCACTATTTGATCGGCAAGGAGACCATCATTCACATAGATCACCAGCCCTTGCAGTACCTCCAGTCGTAGACCAAGCTTCAACAAGAACATTATTTCAGATGGATGGTATTCCTCCAATAATTTCACTTGGTAATAAAATACAAGGGCACCAGTAGTAAGTGGCAGATATGTTTTATCGCCCTCCTATTTTTGCATCTATAGTTTTTCAAAATGCCTCTTTATCTTTTGAAAGTTATGTTGAACAATATGTTGATGATGATGATTTTAAGGAGATTTATGAAAATATGACTCATAGATCGCAGGTGGAAAATTACCATTTGTAGGGAAAGTTGTTATACCACCTTGGAAAACTTTGTATCCCCACCAATCAGAGAATACATGTAATCAGAGAAGAACATACCTCTCTTGTGTCATGTCACTTTGGTGTAGAAAAAAATTGTGTCATTTGCAGAGGTAGTGTTATTGGCCTCACATGAAAAATATTGTGACTCGATATGTAAAGGGATGTTTGTTGTGTTCAGTTAGAAAGACTACTAATAGAAAATTGGGGCTCTACACAGTAATCCCTGTTCCGACTTGTCCATGGAAAAGTGTTTCAATGGATTTTGTAGGTGGTTTTCCTTTGTGTAGGAGAGGACATGACTATTTGTATGTCGTTGTGGATCGATTAGTAAAATGTGTGTCTTAATTCCTTATAAAAAGTAGGTCACTGTAGAGAAAACTACTCATCTCTTCTTCCAATTTGTAAGGGTCCACTTTAGGATGCTCGCATCCATTGTGTTTTATTGAGACTGTCGCTTTCTTGGAGAGTTTTGGATGAATTTGTGGCGAATGATAGACACCAAGTTTAAGAGGAGCATGACATTTCATCTACAGACTGACGAACAAATAGAAGTTGTCAATCGCACAGTGATACACTTACTCTGAGGCTATTGTGGCAAGAATCCCAAGTTGTGGGATGAGAAATTTCCCTATGTGCAACACGCATACAACCAGGCAGTGCATTCATCCACTCATAGCTCATTGTTCAAGACATGCTTTGGATATGCTCCAAAGGATCCCTTAGACATGGTATTTGGGAGAGATTAAGATTCCAGTGGGCAAGATGATAGGGACAAAGCGTGGAAGTTCAATCAGTGACTTCAGATGATTCACCAAGCAATGCAGGAGTAGTTGGAGAAAAGTCAAGCTCAATACAAAGGTTGACATGACAAGCACAGAGTCGATTACCAATTCCAGGTTGGAGACAAAGTGTGGCTCCACATCAGCAAAGATAGAATGAAAGGGGGAGGAAAGAAGTTGATACCAATATGACATGGCACATTCACCATATTAGAGAATATTGGAAACAATGCCTTTTGTCTTGATTTTCCAGCATACATGCAGATGTACTCAGTGGCAAATGTTGAAAATTTGAAGCTTTATGAGCCTCCTTTGATCATGGATGATGAATAGGTTGGACAGGTTGCCACAGTGGATGATTTTGCACCTAAATACTTGGACAAGCTACCAGAGGACATCATTCTTGACAAGAAGACCAAGACTTCACAACGGAGAGACGTGGATTACCTTCGCATTGGTTTTATGGGAATGCATTTGAGTAAGGCCCAACGGATGGAAAAGCAGAAAATGAGGGAGAAATCCCCTCACTTTATAATTGACTGCTAAATATTTTGGGGGCCCAAAAGCTCATTAGTGGGGAGGAATGATCTAGGTGGCTCCAGAAATAGAAGTGGCCTTGAAAAAAATCAAAAATCAAAGTCATCAGATTGAAATGAAACCAGGAATAGATCATAGTGCTCGTCGCCTTGGTTACAACAGTGCAAATGACACTCAAATCTGAGTTTATATGCTCAAGATATAGCCGATCAAAGTTGTGGTCAAACTAGGCCAAGTGGAAGTCACTAACGAGGCAAAAATTTGGTGAAGGGACGTCGCACAAAAAAGGGCAGTCGGAAAGGGCGAATTTATCGCTTCCTTAGTTCACCCAATGACCCTTAAAAATCATATCCAAAATTTTAGCTGTATGTTGTAAATATATATATATATATATATATATATATGGGGTGGCGGTTTCCACCCCCCCACCCCCAAATGGTCCAATGGCATGTGTTTAAATTAATGTGGTGGGCAGGAAACCCCCGGCAGACCTGCCCAATCCACAAATAATACAATAACGCCACGTATTGGGAGGTTGGTGGGGTTCGAACCCACCCAACCCATGTGGGCCATCCCGCCAATGGGCGGCCCCAAAAATAAACGATGCCAACGATAATACACAAATTCCGATGGTTTAAAACAAAATGTCGCCATATTATAACAAAACCGAACCTTTAATTGGGGTGCGACGGGTTTTGGACCCTGTCTACCCCCAACCTAAATGTCATTGCCACCAACAGGCCAACGACTTGTCCATTGATAATTTTGCCCATGTTTTTTTATATACACCTTAATCATTTGCCCATTCGATGGGCGAAGAGCAGAGCGGAACCAGGAGCGTTCTAGGAGGGCGATGTAGGAATTTATAGGGTAAGTTCCTCAGATAGAACTCCAAAGGAAACCGCTTACAAACAGATCATAGATCAATACACGAGTATTCTTGACATGGTTAAAACCCTCAAAGAGGGAAACAGTCCACAGCATGAGCCAACGTGGCCACTTCAGGGAATTTATTAATAAAATAAATAAAATTTGCATAAGCTTTTCTCATGAACGGTCACCCTACAAATGACCCTCCATGCTCTTTAAATAGATATCATGGACCAATCGGGTGTTAAGCCACAGATCAAGTGCCGATAATACCGAGGAGAGAATGAACCGTCGGATCACTTCATGTCTAGAACATATTGTGACCATCGGATTGTAAGTTACAAAAGTACATAGTAAAGAAACACACTTTACCTAACTCTACACTAGACCAAGTTATACTTAACTACTTCCTATGTCTCAGAATATCCTAACATCCCCCCTTAAGAACAACTTGGGATAGGATTGAAGGATGTACAAATATGACACAATAGGAGAAGGAAGGAGGCATTAGAGCCTATCCCCCCTTAGTGACAACTTCTTGAACTCCAACCATAAATCAAAGTTTAGTAAACTTCACCTTTGTGAGAGCCTTTATAAAGATGTCTGTTAGTGTCAGTCTTTCCAGCCTTCCTACAGTGATCAAATGTGCTCTTACAAAGTGATTTTGAAGTGTCAAGGTCAAATTTTGTCATTTCAGTGAGTCTTCAAGCCAAAATTTGGTCACTAGGCATTAGGTCTAGGGTTTGCTCTCACTGTTTTCAAAGTTGTCCAAATGGTGGTCCATGTCATTATTCAGCTGAGTCTATCATCATTCATAGGGTTTTCATTATCATCTCAGTGTCTAATGAGTCATTTCACACCTTGTCCATGCTTCAGTTGCCACCCAGGCAAGGTCATTTCCCTCTCCTAGGGTTTTGAAGGCAATTTCTCTTGGATGGTCAAATCACCGGCAAAACTTGTTTCCTGATGTTCATACACCTTCCCCTATCCTTAAAGTACCTTATCAAACACTTCCCATCCCTTAGATCCGCCAAATTCCTCATTTTTGCACAAACCCTAGTTTCTAGCTACAATCTGGCAATTTTCTAGGTTTGGCCTGTGTTTTGCCCTTTTCGACCCCTTCCCCTCACTCAATCACTGAGATTCCACTTTCCCCTGTTTCCTAACATCCTTCCCCACTCCCAAAAATTTCCCCAAGAATTTAGAAGCCCCCTATCCCCTTCATTTCGCTCCATTTCGACAAAATCCCTTGTTTCACACATCGGGACAAGTTTCACTCAAAAGCTGTTTCTGAGAAATCAAAGATGAATTTTGCAAAACTGAGAGAGGTTTTTGTCCACAACATGCCAAGGAAGAAAAACCTCTTTCACTTTTTACACAGGTGTCATGGTTTGAGAGAAATGTCAAAAATACCGGCGAGAACGAAGGTGCTCCAAGGACGGTTGGCCAAAGCACAAAAACGAAGGAAAACGCCCGATCCACTCCAAATTTTGGCCAAAGCCTCTTTGACTGAGCATGGTACTTGATTGGGGACTCCCAGCCCAAATTTCAAGAAATTTGGAGAAAATTTTGTCATTTGTGAATTTTTGTGCAATTTTACAGGTTTTGGCCACGGTTTGGTCTCACCCCGGGTGAGACCATTTTGGAGGACTGCTCGGAATTTTGAAAACTTGGCATTTTTGGAAAGGGCATGCAAAAAGAAAAATTACCAATGCTTGGGAGAAGCCTGATTTTGAGATTTGAGCCTCCAAAAGCTCAAAATACATCAAAAAAATGACTTTCTGCCCACTTTTTGAGTTGCAGAAAGTGACCTTGGGAGAATTGATTTTTGAGGGGTCAAATCAACACCAAATTTAGAAATTCCACTTGTGATGGAAAGTAGACAGGCCAAGCTTTCCAATGAGCCATCTTGCACCTGATTTGGACCAGTGGAACCCACTCAAAAACAGCTGTGAAGGGGCGCGACCAGAACTTCCAGGGGCGCGACCAGAACTTCTAGATTTGCCAGAATTCACATTTTTGGTCAAAAAACACTGTTTTGACTATGGTTGACTATTTTTACTTGTAGATGATGGATAAATGTAATATTTTCATGGCACTTTGATAGATTTTATCTCTCTTTACCCTTCTAGAAGCTTCCATGATGTAAAAAGTGAAAAATTAATGCATGGATGAGTTAGCTAAGTAATAGAGGCAAGTTGTTTGGCTGCCTATTTTCTAGTTCTTAGTTTAGAATTAGTTCAAACTGCTCCTAGGAAGCTGAGCTCGACCCCTAGAGGTGGGGAAAGGAGTTAGATGGTCTAGATGGTCTATATTATGCTCTCTCCTTCTCATTTTCATGGTTGGACTCTTGTGTAAGGAAGCTTTATTGTATATTGTGCATCTATTTCTGCAATTGAAGGCAAGGAAAGCTAGGGTTTTACAGACATCTTTGAGGATTCTTGTGGATCTGATTGTTGATGGTGTGTTCTCTACATGTTCTTGTAAGTTTGTTTATGTGTTTCACATCTCTCTTATGCTTCTAAATTGGACAGATGAAGTGGTAAAGTTTGAATTCATGTTTTGACATGCTCAGCTTTTTAGTTTGTTCAATTTTAATGTTTTCTACTGTCTAGAGAGGATTCGAATTGTGTGTTTGCCCTCTTTAGCTTCTTCTCTATCATCTCTGATCATCCATCTCAGATTAAGGCATCAGCACTCATTCCTACCTTGCCCCTTAGATCCCCCTGTGAAAACTGTGCTCAATCCCCGCACCTTGAATTGCACTTCCACCAATTGCCACCAAAAACCCCAAAAATCATTAAATCAACCCCCTTATCAATTTACTAGCCTAAAATCTTTATTATTAATTGGTCAGCCTAATCATATTGAAAGATCTATCGAATCTGACCCGAGAGAGCCTTCTCATACCTCGTAGGGCTAGCTACGAGGTGAAATGGTTTGATGTAGCCTTGAGAGTTTGTCTATCTCAGCCTAGGTGAATTCCAAGCGCTAACAATGTCTACAACTTGATCATTTGTTGGACAATATTGCACTTCAAGAACATGGACATGAATGAGATTTCCGATGAAGTGCATGTGTAGTTCAATGTGTTTTCTACATTGATATTGGACTAGATCTTTGCATATTTGAATGGCACTTTGATTATCACACAAAAGTGTAGTCAAATGCTACTGCTGAAAGCCAATCTCTAACAGGATCTAATGAAGCCACAAGGATTCCTTACTAGCTTTTATGGCGCGATGATACTCTGCTTCTGTTGAAGAAAGAGAAATGGCACTTTGTTTCTTACAAGCCCATGTAATAGGTCTAGAACCAAGAGTGAACACATAACCTGCAGTAGACTTCTGATCATCAGTGTCACCAGCCCAATCGGAATCAGTGAAACCAACCAATAGAGGAGATGCTTCTGCACTGTAATGAATCCCATACTGAATTGTACCTCGAACATAACGAAGTATTCTTTTAGCTGCTTTCTAATGACTTTCATGTGAGTTTTGCATAAACCGAGCAATAACGCCAACAACAAAGGAAAGGTCAGGATGGTTATGGGTCAGATACAAAAGTTTTCCTACAAGTTGATGGTATAAGGTAATATCAACTTCAAGGGAAGTACAAGTGACTGAAAGTTTGACTCCAGACTAAAAGGGAGAAGGAGCTGGCTTACAATCTTCCATGTGAAAATGGCGTAGAAGATCACATGCATACTTGGACTAGGAAAGGGAAATACCTTCCTTGGATTGCAAGACTTGAAGACTAAGAAAATAACACAAGTGTCCTAAGTCTGTCATTTCAAACTGCTTTTTAAGGCTGGACTTCACATGGTTTATAGGGTTGGGATCACTACAGTAAGGATAAGATCATCAACATAAAGAACAAGAATGATAAGATACTTACCCATTTTCTTGGTGTAAACGGTATTGTCAGAATGACACCTAGAAAAGCTAGTATCTAAAAGAAAGCTATCCATTTTGGCATACCAAGCCCGAGGAGCTTGCTTGAGACCATAAAGGGATTTCTTAAGCCGACATACAAGGTTGGAGTATGTTTGTATAAACCTAGGAGGTTGTTCCATATAGATTTCTTCATGTAAGTCCCCAGGCAAGAAGGCAGATTTAACATCCATCTGATGGACTTCCCATTTGAAAGAGGCAGCAAGGGAAAGAAAAAGGCGGATAGAGTTATTTTGGCAACAGGGGAGAAGGTTTCAGTATAGTCAATGTCTTTAACTTGTGAAAAACCATTAGCAACAAGACGAGCTTTATGTTTATCAACTTTTCCATCTGGTCCAAACTTAGTTCTGCAAACCCATTTACATCTAACAAGTTTTCGTTCTTTTGGAAGAGGAACAATATCCCATGTGTAATTTGCCAATAATGAACGATATTCTTCATTCATAGTTGCGTCCCAATCTGGATGGCCTGAAGCTTCTACTAAGGTGTCAGGATCATAATTCGCTGAAGCTTGAGCCAGTAAAGAAGAGGCTCTATCAAACTGAGAACGTGTACATTGTTGATCTGTAGGATCACTGGCAAGTGCACTTGTTGCATCCCGAGTAGCACAAACCCATTTTGGAAGCTAAAGAGATGAAGGAGGATCCTGGGAAGGTGGGGGAGGATTTTCATCCTCACTGTCATCATCTGAAGAAGAAATATTTTCAGAAGTAGAAGGGATAGAGAGAGGTGGCACATCCGTCGAACTAGGCTCGTAGGCCGATATATTTTCAGCAAACTTTACATCTCTTCTAATGATAACATTTTTGGACTTAAGTGGAATAAGTCTGTTAACGCTTGAAATTTCACCTCGGGTTGAGAAAGGTAAACTTCAAGGCAACATCAAACCACTTAGCCTCGTAGCTAGCCCTACGGGGCAGGAGAGGGCTCTCTCCGGTCTATCTCAGTAAAGATCTTCAATGGGCGAGATGACCAATAGGAAAACACTGATTTTAGGCTAGTAAACTGATCAAGAAGTTTAAATTTGGGATTTTTAAAGTTTTGGTGGAAAATTGGGGAATGGCAATTTCGGATGCGGGGATTGGACACAGTTTTCGCAAGGAGTTCTTTGGGGCGAGGTAGGAAACAGTATTGATGCCTTTGATAGAGATGGATGAGAATGACTGGTGAGGAGTTAAGGAGAGCAAGCAATAACCTTGAATTCCCCTTAAACAGTTGAAAACATTGATATTAAGCAAACTTAAAAGCAGAGCATGACAGTCATGAATTCTACTTTAACACTTCATTTGCCTAATTTGCAGAAGGAAAAGTAAGAAAATGATTCACATAACACACTTACAAGTACAAAGAGAAACACACCATCAATACATGTGACCACAAGAATCCCAAAAAGGACTGCAAAACCCTGGTCTTCCTTTGCCAAAAATTGCAGAGATACATTGAATAATACAATAAGAGCTTCTCCCTCAAAATTCCAACCATGAAAATGAGCAAGAGAGTAGATAATATAGATCATCTAACATCTTTCCCTGCCTCTAGGGGTCGAGCTCACTATCCTAGGAGCTGTTTCAACCAATTCTAAACTAAGCACTGAAAACTAGGCAGTCAAAACAACTTGCCTCTATAAACTAGGAAACCAATTCATTCATTTAATTTTCACCTATCTCATGAATGAATCTTCCAGAAGAGATACATAAGTGTAAAAGTGTCATAAATTTACATCATTTACAATAAGAAGGATAAAAATCAACTCCAAAAAGTCAAGCACAGTCAAAACTGCGTTTTGCTGAGCTGTAGGCTGAAATCCTGAGCAATTTGCCTGACGGGTCGCGCGCCTTTGAGAGCACTTTTGGGGCACTTTCAGGTGTCCAAATCAGGCAAGAGTAGGCTTGTTGGAAAGTTCTGTGAGTCTACTTTCCAACCCAACTAGAATTTCTGAATTTGGTCGTCATTTGCCCCTCCAAAATTGCAATATCCCAAGACTGCTTTCTGTGTGTGAAAAATGTGGGAGAAAGTCATTTTTTGCTTGTTTTTTGACTTTCAGGAGGCCCAAAACTTCATAAAATCTCTTGGAAATGGGTGAACATGTGTAACTTTTCATGCCAAATCCATAAATGCTGAGTTTTTTGAAAATAGAGTTGCCAAGTGAAAGGGTCGCGCGGGGGGTGAGACCCGTCAAGCGGAAAAACCTGTTTTTTGCCTTAAAAACCAAAAATCACCCAAAATGCTCAAAATTTCTTGGAATTTGTGTTGGGGCTGAGCTATTTAGTGCCATGCTCCTTCAAGGAAGCCTCGGCCAAGATGTGGAGGGGATCGGGCCTTTTTCTCCATTTTTGTGCTTTGACCAACCGCCTTTGGAGCACCTTCATATTTGCCTTGCACACGTGCATCTGTGCCCAATAATGATTCTTCATGTTTCTCAGCAATTTCTTATCTTGGTTGGCCTTAGCCAAAAGCCTCTCTAAATGAGCATTGAGCCGGATAAGCATAGCCTCTCGCTCAACTAGCACTAAATCACCGGGTCTTCTTCGATTCAAGTTGCGGTCACTACGAATCCTCCACAACTCATCAAGAGTTTGCTCATCCTCCAACTGCTTGTTGCGCTGTTCTAGATATGAGATTGTCCATTGTGCCCCTTCTAATCTCTTCTGTAATGCATCATTTTCAGCCCTAAGGTGCTGAATGATCTCCTTTGACTCTAGGCTAGGAGAACTGACATCAAGATCAACAAGCTCTATATCTGGAACACCTGATGGCCCCTCATCAATCCTGGGCTATTTGCCCCTCTCTGATACCTGTGCTGCTGTTGGAGACGAGGCCCCTTCCACCTGGTGTGGAGATAACACTCGTGGTGCTGATGAAGAAGGCGAGACCCCTTCCACCTGATGTGGAGAAAATACTCACCTAGCTGCTGCAAATAAGGCCCTGTGGCCTCTCTGATAAGTGACCAATGGAGAAGAGCTGACATGGCTAGTCCCGGGGATATCATGCTGCTGTGATGGTCCTCCCTCCTCATGAACAATCTCCAGATGTGGTGGTGGTGCTGTAAAGAACTCACAAGAGATGAACTCCTCCCATGTGATGCCCTATTGAGCCAACTGATGTCTGACCACAAGCTGAATCAAACCGTAATGATAGAGGCTCCTATACTGCTGTGCTGGGCTCTTCCTCTGCATCAAGGGCACCATCCTCTCAATGTTCTGGCACATGAAAACAGGGATGTTCATCATCCGTACCCGTGTGAAATGCATCATCAGGCGAATATGGTACGAATATATCTGTGAAAATCTGCCCTCACAGGTGAAAAAGAGCATGATAAGCCTCATCATGGGAGCATACTCACTCCTCAAAAATCTGAAGGGAAATACACCCGTCAAATGTCTCATGAATGCAGGTCTAATGAAAGGCTCAAACTGAACACTGTCCAACATCCTGCGCTTGTTCCACACCTCTCCGACATTCGGTATCCCTGTGGCTTGAGCAATCATCTCGGGTGTTAATGTAAAATCCACCCCAGCAAGGTTCACATGTCCATCATGCAAATGCAAAACAAATAAACGAGCCAACTCCCTGTGATGCTGAATCCGAGAGATCCTCTCGCAAAACTCATAACAAGACATATAACGGAAACATGATACTGCCATTGGACAAGCCTGCAAATCGGTCAAAGAGGTGGGCTCCTCTCTCCTATGATGACCGCCCTTTCCACCCTTGTGAGGCCTCCTCTGTTCCTCAAACTTTGAAGCTGATGCATGGTCATCACTTTGCTCATAATTGGTTTCGGTTTCTGACATTGTTTTAGGAGCAAAGTGGCTGAAATGTACTGTTGTTTCTACTTTGCAAACTGCTGATTAAAATGTTGTTTCAAGGGGACAAGGAGCACAAGGGAAATGTTAGGGAAGGGATATTTTAAAGGGAAACTGGGAATAATAATGAAACAGGGAGTTTAGGGAAAGGATTATTGCATATACATTATTTTCCAAATTTATTTACAATAATGATATGGGAGGAAGGGCTAGGGTTTAATTTTTCTTTTGATTTCTTGGGAAGAAGGGTAGGGTTTAGGGCTCTTTAACAAATTTGGAAGGGAAATTTACATAAAATGATAAGGAAAATGTAATGGGAGGTGGAAAAAATGAGAACAATGGGATACCTCAAAACAGCATAATAAACCCTAGCAATTTTTACAACTTCAAGCCAAAGCATAATAGAGACTTCTACTTGCAAATGGAGACCTTTACAAATATAATCATGACCTTCTTGAACTATAACAAGCAATAATTTTTTATGATGGAGGGCCTACCTTGCACAATTTAGCAATTTGTGGCTCCTTGGCAAATTTGCTGGCGGTTTTGCAGAGAGAGAGCTGATGGGTCGCGCGCCTCACCCAACAGGTCGCGCGCCTCTGACGGGTCGCGCGCCTGGTTCGACGGGTCGCGCGCCTTCCCAACTCACAAACTTCACTCAAACTCTCTTGCAATCAGTTGCTCTATCACTTGGATGCATAATGAGGCTTGATAGAGGGAGATTAGGGATTTTATAGCCTTGTTTGAATTAATTTCATATCATAACCCACTTTATAATGTTTTTTCCATGACACTTTATAAACTTGACTTTTTGGTTTCCTTTTGTCCTGAAACTGATTGATTTGATGCTTTTCTTTGATAATTTTTTCAGCGATAGGCTCTGAGGGATCTTGGCAAGGGAGCCAGGGTTATATGTTGTCCTTTGAATCATTTTGAATTTTTTACAATTTTCACAAAATTTTTGAGAAATGACTTTGGCTTTAAAAACAGGTTTTTTAAATCCAAGGTGAAAATTAACTGTACAAGATAGAATCTTTTGAAAAAACACTTTAAAAATCATCCCTCTGGCTTGCTGGGTACTTATTGACCTTCAGAGACATGAGCTTGAAGACAAACTTGGCCAAAAACGCTAGACCTAAAAATTTGATCTCAAGACAATAGACAAGTAACCTTGATAAAGTTTAATGACTGAAACAAGCTGATCCAGCAGTGCCCAGAGGGGGACAAAGACACCAGCTCCTCCATCAGGGTTATGGCATGCCTAATGGAATGCAAAGAATGACACTGATGAGACACCTACCTATGCAAATGCAAAGAGCTTTGATCGTTGATGGAGGGCTACTAGACCGACTCTAACAAAGTCTATATCCTTTTACATCATAATATCCAACAAAAATACATTTTTCACTCTTAGGTTCTAAGGCTTTATGTTTCTCATCGGGAATATGGGCTCATGCTTCACTTCCAAAAACACGAAAGTGACTTACATCTGGTTTAATTGAGCTCCATGCTTCTTTTGGAGTGATATTCTTTAAAACCTTAGTAGGAGTGTGATTTACTATTTAATTTCCAAAGTTAATTGCTTCTGCCCAAAAATTAAAACTAAGTCCTTTAGATTGAAGCATACAATTATCCATTTCTTTTAAAGTGTGATTCTTCCTTTCAGCTACACCATTTTGTTGTGGAGTATATGGAACAGTATGTTGCATTTGAATTCCATGCTCAATGCAAAATTTAATGAATTTTCTGTTAACATATTCTCTGCCATTATCAGATCGTAGCTTAAGAATTTGATGTCCAGATTGTTTCTCAACAAAGGCCTTAAACGCCAAGAACATGTTAAATACTTCACTCTTGAGTTTTAAGAAGTATACCCAAGTGCGTTAAGAGAAATCATCAATGAAAGTTAAGAAATACTTATAGACAGAGAATGAAACAACTGGAAGTGGACCACATAAATCACTATGCACAGGTTGTAAAGGGGTTGAGGCGTGCCAAGAGGCACGTTTTTCAAAACTATCCCGATGATGTTTTCCGAGTACACATTCGGAACAAACACCCTCTCTACAAGACACCATAGGAAGACCTGTCACCATATTTTCTTTACATAGATTTTGAAGGGAGCGATAGTTTAAGTGACCAAATCGCTTATGCCAAAGTTTGCTCACTTCATCATTATGAGCAACAAATACCGAGGGAAGAGCTGATGACCCAAAGTTGTTAAACTTATACAACCTTGTAGAATCATCAGCAATGCCAGTAGCTAAAATCTGCCTAGGATCTCTTAGGTCCTTAATTACAACATTGTGAGGTGAAAATTCAACGGTTTTACCTTCACCTGAATGAGTTATTTGATATGCAGATAGAAGGTTACAGGATAAGGTTGGAACACATAATACATCATTAAATTGACCATTGTCTAGATGAACAGTTCCAGTCCCTACAACACTAAGAGATCTATCATCACCAACATATATATTTTTGGTTTTACAATCATTTAAAGAAGAAAACATGGTTTTGTTTTTGGCCATGTGATAAGAAGCTCCAAAATCAATCAGCCACTCATGAGAATGAGAAGAAGAAGATACAATTAGTGCATAACTAGACCGATATGATTGACAACCACATGCAGTAATCCTGAAGATGAAGTTGAAGTTGAAGAGTGCTCCAAATGGATGTTATGCTTCTTCATTATTGCTTCCAAGGCTTCCATCTTCTTAAACTATTTGGATTCTAAGCGGCCATCTCAATTACAAAAGTTGTAATGTCTATCAATCTTCTTCCCTTTGTTTTTATTTTCCTTGACATTTTGGTGAATTGATTTTTCATTTTGAGACTGAAATTGCTTAGGACCCTTGTTTGGTTTAGGACCATTCTTTTTAGGATACTAATTCTTAGGATTCTTTGAATTTGGTTGTTGTTGTGCGAATATGGCTTTCTTAGAAGAGTTTCCAAGATTAAGAAGACCAAGATGTAAGAGTTTTTCTTGTTCTCTTATTAAAGAATCACAAAAGGCATCAAAAGAGGGGGACTTGTAGTCTTGTCCTTGAGAAATAAAGGCTTCTCTAGTAGAATGGAAGGTGGAAACAAACACAAAGTAGGCTGGTCCCAACTTAGTAAGAATGGAATAGATAAGGCTACCATCTTCTTTTTTTAACATTAACACCTTCCAAGAGAATTCTAAGGGTTTTGAACTTGGAAAAAAAATCTTCAATGGAGGAAAAATTATTGGGGTCCAACGTAAGCAACTCATTTTCGAGTTGATGGGCTCTAATTTCATTTTTAATTCCAAAAACTTTAGTGATTTGTTTCATTGCTTCATTAGGGGTATCAAGTTCTGCGATATGAAATCTAAGGTCTAGAGAAATAGACTTCCCTATCAACCCACATGCTTGATCTTGCCTATTTTCCCATTTGGTTGTCTTATCTTCATCTTTAGGTTTAGTTTCTTGGCATGAGGCTATTCTGTAAAGACCTTTACTTCTAAGTAAATCCACAATGTAGGACCACCATTGGAAGTAGTTGGTGTTGTCAAGAAGAAACTGGCATGGACTTTCCATTTTAACATAAACTAAAGCTATAGATGTTGAAACTAAGTGTTCTAATGGAACGATCTCGAAAAATTAGGCCGATTAAAAAAAACAGCTTCCGGATGAAGAAGTTATGGCTTTTTGAAGAAAAGTTGTTGAAGATGCCGACGAAGTGCATGAATGTGAGGAAGTGAATGATAATGTTATATTTAAAAAAAATTGCCCCACTCCCCCTCCCTCCCTTTCCAAACTTAATCTAATTAACTCACTTTTTAAAAAAATAAAAAATAAAAAATAAAAAAAATATGTAACCCACTTTTATAAATAAGTGAAAGTCACTTTTACAATGGTACTTTATGAGCTACCCACTAAATTGTAATTTAAATAAAATATAAAGAGACTTTAGAGTTATAAGTGACTCACTTTTTATAGTGGATGAGAACACTTTTACATAAAGTAACTTTAAAACATAAGTTACATGTGTTTTTTGAAAAAGTAACTCAACAAAAAGAAATACTTGAACTCAAGATCTCTATTCTCATAAAGTAACTTTGGACCAAGTGAGCTAGTTTAAAAGGTTAGTAATTTTTGGAAAAGAGGAAGGGGTTTTTTTTTTTGTCACTGATGCTTTGGGGTGCGTGCTTACTTGAAAAAGCTATTTTTTCCTACAAAACAAAAAAAACCACACAACCCAACATGGACATACAAAAAAAACCAAACCTTATGGCTTGAAGTTAGCTTTCGCTAGAAACTAAATATTTTCTTCAATGTTTCTAATTTTTTGAGATCACACTAATGCACGGCAGAAAAGAGCATACGCATGAGAAAAATCCTTCCTTTTTGTTTCTGATTTGCCCAGATCGCACAAAGTCGCAAGGCAAAGAGCATACGTAGAAATGAAAGGTATAGATCCGTTAATAAAAAATAAACAGATAAATAAATCAAAATAAACAGAGAGATAAATAACTAAAACTGCAAATAAAGTTTGTATACCTCCAGATCTTAAAAATGACGTAGTTAGCGTTGTCATAAACCTTTTCGCATGAAACAAAAGGGGTTCATCACTAGAACATATGCTCCTAACGCAATAGAGCAGTCCTCTCAGCCCGAAATTGGTCAGAAATAGTAGATCTAGGAAACGAAAGTCGGATGCAGTTGTATCGACTTCTAATTTGGATCACCAACGGATGCGACCCTCAAATAGCTCTAATACCATGTAGGAATTTACAGGGTAAGTTCCTCAGATAGAACACCAAATGACACCACTCAAAGACAGATCACATATCAATACACCAGTATTCTTGACGTGGTTAAAACACTCAAAGAGTGAAACAGTCCACAATCTGAGCCAACGCAGCCACTTCAGGAATTTATTAATAAAAAAAAAAAAAATTACAGAAGCTTCTCTCATGAATGGTCACCCTACAAATGACCCTCCATGCTCTTTAAATGGAGATCATGGACCAATCGGGTGTTAAGCCATGGATCAAGTGTCGGTAATACCAAGAAGAGAATGAACCATGAGACCACTTCATGTCTAGAGCATATCGTGACCGTCAGATTGTAAGTTACAAAAGTACATAGTAAAGAAACACACTTTACCTAACTCTACACTAGACCAAGTTATACTTAACTATTTCCTATGTGTCGGAATATCCTAACTTCCCCCCTTAAGAACAACTTGGGATATGATTGAAGGATGTACAAATAGGACACAATAGGAGAAGGAAGGAGGCATTAGATTTATCACTTCTTTAGTTCACCCAATGACCCTTAAAAATCGGATCCAAATTTTTAACTGTATGTTGTAAAAAAAATCTCTATATATATTTGGGGTGGCGGGTTAACACCCCTTCCATCCGCCCCCCTCCACAAAATGGTCCAGTGGCATATGTTTAAATTAATGTGGTGGGCGGGCAACCCCCGGCAAACCCGCCTAACCCACGAACAATACAATAACGCCACATATTGAGAGGTTAGTGGGGTTCAAACCTTCCCGGCCCATGTGGGCCATCCTGCCAAAGGGTGGCCCCAAAAATAAACGATCCCAACGACAATACACAAATGATAACGGTTTAAAACAAAATGCCGCCATATTATAACAAACCCAAACCTTTAATTGGGGCACGACAGGTTTTGAACCCTGTCTGCCCCCAACCCAAATGTCATCGCCACCAACAGGCCAACGGCCCGTCCATTGACAATTTTGCCCATGTTTTTTTTATATAAGCCTTAATCATTTGCCCATTCGATGGGTGGAGAGTGGAGTGGAACCAGGAGCATTCTAAGAGGGCAAAACCTAGAAGAGGGGTATATTTTGATGCTGAGAAGATTCCTTTGGGGTCCAGAAGTGCCTGTGTCAGAATATGGTTGATTTTATAGTCATTTAACTCGATTTCACGCCACAAATCCAGTGGTGATGTTCGTTTCTGCATTAGAGCTTTGCATTTTTCGTCCATGACAAAAATTGGAGGTATAAGGGTCATTTATGTAAAGTTGATTGTAATTCATTTCTTTGTTTCCATTTAATGAAAGAGACCTCCCCACTTTGAGCAGGGCCCAGAGACATATCCCACATTGGGTGAACTTCATAATCAAATCATTTGTGTGCCTTTTATCTCATGGTTGCTTTATGATTCCCGCTTCTTTTTCATGTGTTTAAGTTACTTGGTTACATGCTCTTTTATCTGCAATTATGTATGCATCCTTGAAGTTAAAAGATCCGGATCAACCATTTCCATAATTGGACTCGTGTCAATACACCAGCTCTCCATACGCATTATCATTGGGAGCCTCAGTAACGAGTTGAAGCTTGACGACTGTAGCTTGGGATGCAGATCCTACCAAAACCCTAGCGCTTATCATCCCAGTATCTCTTGAAATCTTGATCCGGATCCAATAATGTAGTCCCACGCATTGTGTATTATTACTCCAACACAACATTGTATTGTATTGCCTTGTTTGTATATTCTTTCTGTGCATTGTGTATATTCTCCCTCAATGCATTGTGCAACTTATGTATGATATTTTCAACACATTGGGTAGCTTATGTTACCTTGCTTGTATTATATTGTATTCCCTTGTATTGTATTGCATTATGCTCATAACACATTTTGTTTAATGCCTTCAACACATGCAATACACATTATATAATATTTGTAATCTATAATTGTCCACTGCAATGTATTCCTTCATTGTTGCATTGTAGCATCATATATTGTATGTGTTGTCATGACTTTCATAGCTTGTATATAATCTCCCATTGCATCGTTATCACTTTGACGTCATAACACAAATTTTGCTATATCCTTGCAACCATAATGTAACTTGTAATGGTTTCCATTGCGCACTTTATATATATCCTATTGCGATGTTTTAATATATAGTTCATGCAAAGTTTGTATATAATTCTTGCATGCATTTAATGCACATCCTTTGTAGCGTTAAATAGATATATTTTGCAAAAAATGATGTAAACTCCACAACTTTTAACATATCACTTCCACAGTGTTGAATATATGATCCTTTACAACTTTGAAGGGTTGATATTAAATCACCTCATTGCAACATGTGTATTAAATCCTACATTGCTCTTGTACATTGAATTCTTGGGTGCATGCATCTTTAACATCTTTCCTTACTAATAGCATTGCCAACATCAACAAGGGCACTATCAAACCCTAGTGTTTCCCCAAGTCTTATTTTCTAATGATCCTTCAAGAAATCATGATCCAAGAGCATTTCCATGATCATCGTATACTAAGACCTTGTGTCATCCATCAAGATAAAATTTTATTTTTGTGCCTTGTGTCTTGTATATATCACATCCCATTGAGAAACCTTAGCCACAAAAGCTTTGGTATATATTAAGGTTTGCAAAACACAAGCTCCACATAAAAGATTAGAGTTGAGGCTATTGCAACAACAAGAATGTATCTCAAAACAAAGTATTTGTGCCTTTCAATATGTTATTTGCATCCTTACTTGTCATTGACCTTTTCATGTTCTGCATTCTTATCAACATCTTCTCTCTCCTCAAGACAATAGCAAAATGTGTAGGAATGAAAAGTTTCCAATCAGCGAATCTATGTCTCTTGGATGAATACCTTGCTTCCACAAAGCTTTGTATTTTCCACGTATTCAAATTGCAAGGTTGGAATTGAAAATTATGGAATGAAGAATAGAGGTGAATAGGTGATTAGGTTAAATCCCTGCATCTTGAGCCTAATGTCCCTTTTTATTATTTTTGAGTAGGTAAATCATCTTTGAGGATAGAGACGATCCCTCTAGCCCAATGAGTGGGTCTAGCAACAAACGAGACAATCTACAAAACACTTTTCTAGATTACAATCGAAATAAGAGAAGAGGAAGGAGACCTACCTCACTCTAATGCTATAATGCACTCCTTTGTTGAAGATCTTGATCACTTGCTCCTTAGGCTCATTCCTTGCTACTCATAGCATTTAATACTTGCACAAGAGTCCAAAGGCACAAAAAAGCATAAAAGTGCAACAAGCATAATCAAATGTAATCCACTTAACAGATTAAGGAGCATTAAGATAAATGAAGCATTAACACAAGCATTTATGGAAAGTGAACTAGCAGTTATATATATTAATAATTAAAAAAAGGAAGCATACAACCCAGGCCTTGATGTTAGTAGCCCTCCTTGAGTGAATGTCCAAGTCCAAGCTCAAGCTCTCCAAGCACTCATTCTCCAAGCCAAAGTGAATATCATGTAGGCACTATCTCAGCATAAGGGTGCAAATAATCAGAGACCAACCATTTGGGAATGGAGGGGGGTAAATTTATAGGCAAAGAGAGGGAGTTAGGATCTCACCAAACATAGGGAAGGTCCACATCTCAAGGAGGAAGCTCATAGGGATAAGACCAAAGGGAAATATTGCGAGAATTCGACCACATCCACAACGAATAACATCCAACTCGTTATTTTGGAAGCCTCTAGATCACGAAGCTTCCCCTCCACTTTGGGAAAACTTGCCTTAAAGGATTTAGCACGAGTATCCAAGAAAAAACTGCGCTGGCGGTGCGAGGCTCCTATAATACAACCTGCCATCAACATGAGAGGGTAGTGTCACAGTCCCGCTAACCCATAAATTAGGGTTTTGAGTTCATTTTTCTCAAGAAAGGCTCAAGGAAACTTTTCATTAGTTCTTCTGGGAGGATATGGACTGCATATCAGGATGGGTACACTGCATAGTTGTCAGGGTTTTGGCACTCTGGGGTATGACACAAAGAAGTGCAGGAGGTGTGAAAAAATATTGTCTAACAATTATCAAAATCTTTGCTCATAAGAAGAGACCCTTCAATCACATTGTAAAATGATTATTATCATCATACCATGCAATCTCATTGTCAAAGAAATTAATAGACATTCTAATAACATGCTTATTGTAAAGTTACAAGTCTTTAATACTTTATATGAAAGAGACAAACATGAGTTGATTGCAACTTGACAACTGAAGAATGGGATGCAGACTAATTAAAAGATTGCAAGCATTGCCTCTAAGATAAAATCTAGAAGAAACCTCCAAATGATTTGAAAACACAAGTAATAAAGAATTTTCTAATGCCTTTCTCCTAAAATAAATTTAATGTTAAATGTGAATTTGAAAATCTACTCCTGAACTCATGATAATATATATACAAACTCTCTAAGAAAATTTACGAGAATTTAAATCTTGCATTATCATCAAATCCCTTTGGAACAAAATGATATCCAATAGCCAAGAATAAGGTGTTGGAGGTTGCATTAATTTGGCAAAAGAAGGTCAAGGTTGAAAACCAATGTAATATGCAAGCACAGAAACTAGCTTACTAAGTTTGATGTACAATCCAACCTCCAACAATGATGATGCAACTAACATAACTAAAAATTCCATGTAATACTCATGAGGGTCTGAGCTAGGAGATGCAAATCAAAGAACAAGATCCTAGATGGAATATGGCTAGTGACACAAGATGCATATCATAGGGATATGAAGCTTTAAAAGGGTGTGAATGAAGCAGCACCTTTGAAACCTTAATGTGCTCAAAATAATGTAAACTACGATAAAGCAAGGTGGAATATGCAATATGCATCATGAATGCGTAAACAACCATAGGATTTGATGGAAGCTAAGTTATTGAAAGATCTGATCAATCTCAGACATAGACATAACCATTAATGCCTTTAAAATCAGAGGGGGCCCAAAATTTGAGTTTTAGACTAAAATTTTTGAGTGTTATTGTAACAGCTACAATAGAAGTGAAAAATTAGTTGTCCTCTAGATTTTACATGAAGGATTTTAGTTTTTTGACATTCATTTTTGGGCATGGAAATTAGAAGAGATCATGTAAATAGGAAAGTTTTCTTAAATCAAAGGAAGTATGTCAAGACAATATTGTAGGGGTTTAATATGTTGGAATGTAAACTGATAGAGGAGCCTACTCTTGTAGGTGTAAAGTTATTTGTATATTTGTGTCCAAGACACAGGAATAGGAAGAGGACATGCCTCATGTTCCATACGCCATTGTAATTGGAAGTTTGAAGTATGCAATGTTTTGTACTAGACCAAATATTGAACATGCAATGGGAGTATTGAGCACGTATATGTCAAAACCAGGGGAGGAGTGTTGGACAAAAATAAAGATGATTTTAAGGTATTTGCGTAGCACTATTGGTTATTGATTGTGCAGCCAAGGAAGACCAGGAATAGACAAAGTTTCAGACATACACGGCTTTGTTGATGTAGATCGAGTTAGATATTTAGATCGCAGAACTTCTACAATTGGGTATGTGTTTAACCTATTTGGAGGAGCAACCAATTGGATGAGCAAGAGACAATCTGCAGTGGTACTCTCAACTACAAAATTTAAATATATGGCAAACACTCATGTAAGCGAGGACATAGTATGGTTAGAGATATTGTGTTAAGGTATTGGGTTGGTACAACGAGTTGAGAGGATAGATTGTGATAGTCAAAGTTAAATATTCCTAGCAAAAAACCCAATGTATCATTCTAAGACAAAGCATATTGACGTTCAATTTCAATTTATGATAGGTACAATTGAAGAAAAGAAGGTGTGACTGGTGAAGCTGGATACTTTTAAGAATGTTGTAAATTCATTAACAAAATTTGTGAGTATTGAGAAATTCTCTTGGTTTGGAGAAACAATGGGTATTGTTGCCTTGATTGTTGATCATGTACTCATGTGACCCTTTGAGTGCAAAGAAAACAACAAGTGGGATAATATTTGGTATGTGTAATAATATTTAAATGAGTCCTTGCATGTTGTACATGGTACCAAGCACAATTCCCCCCGATTTATTGTTGGGTAGTTTTTTGCATTCATTTTTCGTAGTTTTCAATACATAGCTTTTTCCTATAGCAGATTTGTGTTGCATAGTAGTTCACCCCATGGTTTTGTAGTTTCAGTTAAGGAACTACAATTGTATTCTATTATAGGATAAATGGATTGGCAGTTTATGGATGTCATGGGATACACACACATACATATATATTGTAATAGTTTAAAGAAAAATGTACTAAAAATTATTTTTGGTTTTCCCCGTTTGAATTTCCACAGTAAAATCTATGTTTTTTATGTTTATTTTTGCCATTGCATCTTTTCTACTTTATTAATAATTAATTTACAACAATTAATTGTACATGGCTAAAACCTATAAAAAGCTAGCAAGACGAGTGGGTAAATCTAACTCAAAAAATCTAGGTTAAGATTGCCATCATCTAGTTAGTTAATTTAAAACTAGACAAGAATAAGTTTATAATAAATTCATCTATTGTGCTCCCTATGTTGTTTTTCATGCTAGAATTTGGTATTATTCAAGGGAAAATGGTTTATCCCATAACTCTCAACAAGCTATCTACTTGTTTAGATAATATTGATAACATAGTGGCAAAAGGAGCAATACAAACTACAAACCTCCTTGAAGAGGGTACAATCATTGACGATAAGAGAAAGCTCTTGGGATCCCAAGGAACTTCATGTTGCCAAAATCATGATATGAAATAACAAAAAGAAATAGATCAGGAAAATACAACATTGTTCAAATCTCATACTGTAGTTGGGGTTTATCTTTTCGTAGTATAAAATGGACTAAAAAGTTTGAAAAAGCAACATTGCTCAATGATTTTTGAGAGATATCTCTTGAGTAATACAAATTTGCCCAATTCCTATTATAACCCAATAATCATCAATATATTTTTGTTTTTATCTTCTAATACTCCAATAAAATATGAGACATTTAAATTATATATCGCACTACAAATCTACAATAAAATATATAAAATTATACAAACTTATAAAGTAACAAAAAAATCATAACAAAAAGTAAAAGATTGAAGATATAAAGCCAAGATGTGTTTTGAAAAGACTCAACTTAAATTTTGTACCATATTTCCAACACTATATATTCTTAAACATTCTCTAGTATCGACACTCTTAAATATTGCTATACTTTACAAATGATAATAAAATATTTATAAATATCAACATGCTTATGCTTACACAAGATAATTAATTGATATTTTTATTACGTTATTATCTAATTGATTTTATGTTGGATCTCGATTAAGAATCTCAGACAATTCGCTGTCACTGTCGCTAGAATCTCAAAACTTGTGACAGAAGAAGAAGTTATTTTAACGTCCACATGGCTAAAGATAACCTATGGGACAGATTGCTTCTCTATCTAGCTCTTGTATTCAGCCCTTTTCCTATGAAGTTTCACAATAAATTCTTTGAGCTTCTCGACAAACCCCTTGCTCAATAGATTATCCCAAGAGCCAGCTGCCGAAATATCTACATAACTTTTCCTATTGTCTTTGAAGGCCTCGCAACTTAAAATGAAATGCTTTTATGTTTCCACTTTTCAATAAGAGCAAAAAATACATACTCTTTCCTCCCACACTTCTTTTGACCTTTTCCAGTGCCCTGTTTCACAACGGAGTTTATGAGAATTAGTCCTTAATTGAGCAATAAGAATTTTGGCTCTCTAAGAAATATTGGCCCCTATGTACATTTTTTGTTGATGATTATGAGTGGGATTAAACTCTTCAATATAATATTTTTTCTTTCTCCCTAACTCATTCTGCCAAGTACATTTTTGGAACTTATCCATAACAAAAGTTTTTATCTCTTTGCTATTTGTGGGACACATGCTCAAGCAAATACCCCATTTACTAAACCATTTGTTATTTTGCCGCATCCAAGTCTTCTTTCTTTTGCACAATATGTCATTAAACACAACCTTAGGCCATCTTCCCTCCTGTATTTGCTCTATATTTTCAAATACCTTATGACTCACACCATAACAATTGCTTCAATAAGAGCAGCCCCTGTTTCACTCAACAAGATATCATAAGGAATTGCACTTTTAATTTTTTGAATTTGTTTGTCAGCAAACGATTCTGAATTTTCTCAATTTGTTTCCATTGCATGTCAGGTGTATTGTTGGCCCACAGTTCACAATTGTAGTGAATCATGAGAATCACTAAAAGCCCAAAAAGAGTTAGAGTGGTTTTCCAGTCCCATAACTCTGCCTCTCTACACCTATTTTGAAAAGCATAAAATGTTTTCCAAACCCCCAAAGTTCTTTTCTGTCTACATCCATCCTAGCTTAGATTTTTGTTGAAGTCAATTAAGAGGTATTTGTAATCCACAACTTCTACCAGAATGTTGCCTTCAAAGTAGAACTTATGTTGGTTGTGTTTCCTTTTGTTAGAGAAAACCACTTATTTCATTTTGCTAATATTGACTTGCATCCCCACTCTTCTATGAAAATTCTCAAGGGAAAGTAACTGCTCTTGAAAACCAAGAGTAGATTTAGCAATCAGAATAAGGTCATCTGCGTACAAAGGAAGCCTTATAACAAACTGTCCCAAATGGATATCATCACCCCCTTGCGAATTTAGCCACTCTTCAAGCCTGTCGATATATAAACCAAAGAGGGTAGGAGACAATGGGCAACCTTGTTTGCCCCTGATATCGCTTCCAAAACTTTCGAAAATGCCTGCTAAAGTTCTAATTTTGATAGGGCATAGTTAACCCACCCATAGTTACAGGGTATATCACCTGCTTGCACCTAGCAGGTGGTATATCATGTAGAAGTGATTTGTCATCTGTCCCTATGCTTGAGCTAACTTGTCCTCCACAAAGTATACTTGAACCTTGGATTCACTACAGAATGTTTTCAAGGCTACAAAACATGTTAATTTCCATAACTTTTGCAAATTGAGCCAAATTTATAAAGAAAAACACACAAAACTAGGAAAATATTAGACGTTTACCTTATTGTATCTTTTGTAGCTCTAATGGGTGATTATTCATGGAGAAGTAATAGGATAATGTAAGCTTGAGTGAGTTATAAGGGATTTTTGTGGGAGATTAGTGAAAAACTAAGTAATAAGTTATCAAAAGGGATGTTAATTCTTCGTCCCAACAACAATAATATCCTATTGTCAATATAACTTGTAATACATTGCATGAAGAAAACCACAAGCAGAAGAGGGACCATAAGCATCATTGAAATTTGGCATTTTCCCATGCTAGTGAAGAAATTTTAGTAATGTTCTAAAATACACATTACTCTTAATTTATCGGTATTTAATATCTAAATTTTAATATTACATGGTTTTTTTTTATGATGTGAAATGACCTCATATTTATAAAAGACGAGAAAAAATGATAAAGGAAATAATCATTGAAGTAGCATTAATAAACTAATCTAATTTTAAGGTCACAACCAAGTTAGACACCAAATTGGTGTATGACTTTACTACTCAGGAAGTGACTAATATTTGAGAATTTACATAACCCTATAGGAGAACTTCAAAATGTTGTTTATAAAAAATCTCTCTGGCATTGTTTGTAGTTATAGAAATATATACATTATAAATATCAATAATGATCTATATTTCATAGACTTTCTTTTATATGTTTGGATGATGTTAGTCTTCACAACAAGTGATGGCATTTGAGTTTCATGAATTTGTCATATAATTATGATTTGTTTTGAGCTTGAGTATCGTTGTTCAAGAGATGAAGATTCTTCTTATGCTTCCTTCTTTTCTATTATGTCTTGCCTTTAATATTAAAGGTGAAAGCAATATAGTGCATTTTTTTCATTTAAAGTGGGAAATGGTTCTCATTGAAACCCAATCTATAAATATCAACACATGTTATTTCCCGTCTTATTGTTAAGCTCAATTTATACACTCATTCATTGGTGGATAAATATAGCTACAATAAGCATTTGTTGCACCCATTTGAAAATTCTCATCTCCAAGTGAAATGCAACATGCAATGATTCTAGTTTTTAGTTACAAGCTTCAATTTCTAACCCAATTCATGCAATGTAACAACCCAAAATTCAATATACAAATAATTACATCAATTATACGATTAATAACCAACACAAAACTATTCAACTAATTAGCATAGAATTTTTTATAACCATGAGCAAAGAAGAACTACCTATATTGACAATATACCTTACTTGTGATTTTGGAGTTGTAACGCTACTCGGATTATGTTGATCATAACAAAGTTTTGTGGATGACTCTCCACCCAGCTGTAGGCTCAGCTGCACATAATATTTCTACAATTGGCCACCCTCGAGCCCTCAATCAAACTACTATTGTCACAAAATCCTTTGTCTCACAACACTTTCCTTCCAAAGGAATGAATAATGTTTCTCATCCCCCTTTTTTTCTATTAAATAGAACAAACATTTACAAAAATGGAAAGGAATTGGAAAGGGATCCACATGCACACAAACCATGTATCAACATGCCAACTTTTATTTCTTTGTTTTAAGTTTTACTTAATTCAATATCTTAACTCTTTCTTATTTTATTCATTTTTACTTTTTTTGTTAACTTTAGTTATTCTTACTATTTTTATAGTTTCTTTTTATATATATTTATTTAGAACTCCAACTTATTATTTATTATTTATTATTTACTATTATTATATTTTCTTCATTATTTATTATTTTTTTACTAATTTTTTTTGTAAGTCAATATTCTATTAATGACGGAAAAAGGAGTACATAAAGTTTGTCCCAAAACAGGTAGTCTCACCCGGACTGGGTTTGTTGACCAAAAATCTCACCAGATGACAAAAATACAAAAAGATAGCTAAGGACATCGTCCATAAACGGTTGGGCCAAAGGCACCAAAACACAGTTAAAACGTAAAAAACATAAGATATCATACTATTCATCTAACATAATGGATGTGGGGTTGTCTTGGGCCATTCCAAGAGGCAGAGAAAGCCAAAATTCACATTGAACATGTCCTTCGTAGTGCGATATCCATGTCTCCAACTTTCCTACTTTCTCCGTGAGTTGGTTTTCCCCTGCCAGACCACAACCAGTCTTTCCCAAAGTTAACTTTGAAAGTAATGCAACTGCTCCAAAGAGGCCATCTGCACCGCATGCTTCTTGCACTGAACTTGTTCTGCAACATCCACCCTGTCCATCAAATTGGAAATGAGAGCGCGACAATTCTCCAGGCAGTAGTGTTGGAGACCCTGCCCCTCCTAAGCCTCGGGTGTTGTCGGCCCATGCTTCGCCCTGCTGCCCCTACGACTCTGCACACAATCGTGTGACCCTTCACCTATGCTCACCCCCCGCTTGTCACCTCTGTGACCTCCTCTCACACCTACATTGCCTTTCTGTGCATGCCCAGCCATTTTTCCACCCCGACGTGGCATCACTGTGACGAGAGCCTGGTCTGTCACCCCTTTAGAAGCAAGGGAGGAAGAGCAGCCCCTTCGAGCTGACGGTTTCATAGCTTCCCACAATGGAGGCACGCCTTGAACAAGCACCAAACACCAAACTTTCCACCCGAAAGAACACTCCCCGCAGACAGAAGACCCGAGTAGCACCACCCAAAATAACACGAATTCACCAAGATGGCTCCTTCTACCCACGAAGGACCACCCCCACCAAATAATCCTAACACCTCCACCTTCCATAATACAACCAATGATAGAGTGCCACCCAGGGATAGGGGAGTTTTTTCTGTCCTGAGACGAGCGTAAAATCGACCACCACCTACCAAATTCAACAACCAAAAACCATAGTGAACCCACCATGCCCCATCACACCAGAAATCCCTATTAGAATAGGTGCACTTGGGCTTCCTCCTCTAGTTGTGGGGTTTCCTTACCGACAAGCTCCACCACCCTGTAAGAACGAGGCAGAACAAGTTACCTCTAGACTGTGAGGAGTTTTTCTTCTGTGCCTAGTCTTTCCTTCCGCCACCAATAACCAGGATTCCCAACTGCAAGGACCAAATGAGCCCACTACCCCTGTATATTTCCACAATGAGCAACCACACTTTGTTTCCAACAAGCGTCGACCTTCGGTGCTTCCTCCTCCTTCCCGACAGCCACCACAACTCCCAACACCATATTTGAATGCAGAGACGAATGCCTAGTGCATTCATCGTGGGTTACCTTAACACTCTGCCACTTCCACACACAGACGCTGAATAATTTCTCACACGAACGGCTGACATTAGGAAGACACCTCTCCCGGTGCATGCAAAGATGTGAAGGGACTGGGAGGCCCGCCCCTCCCATCATATCCACTTGTTTTCACACATGGCAAGCGGCCTCCACATGCTGCCCTGATCTCAACCCCATCAGGGATATTTATTTACTATTATTATTTTTTCTTTATTATTTATTATTTTAATTACTTATATATTAATATTGTTTTGTTATTATTATTATTACGAGGAATTACATATTCCCCCTCTTTAAGGAACTTCGTCCTAAATTCAAGTTGAATCGTTTAGCGTTTTATTTTATTTTATTTAGTTATTTAATAGTTCACGTTTGCTCTACACCCTTTGTTGAACTTGTATACTAGCAGGCATCGAAAGTTTACACATCACCAAGGAAATCCCAAAGAAGCTCAAGTCTTTTTTCCTAACTTTTGGAACCATGAATAAAGCCTTGTCGGTCTATACCATAGCCCAAGGTTGGCCCCAAAGCTAGCACCAAGGCTTAGACCACATCCGCCCCAAGGCAGGCACCTGGGGCAATACTCCAAGCAGTAGTACTACATGAATCTTGAAAGGTTGAATCACTCCCTCCACACTCACTAAGATGTACAACCCTAGGCATCGAAGTCCTCACGCCCTCTCGGGACTTCAACATCCCAATCCAATATCAGGCACTTGGCCTCCTCAAGATGGTTCCATAGCCCCTCAAGATTTATCCATCAAGAGTTATACGGGACAAAGGAACCACTAGCATATGTAGTGTTGATTGAGTCTATCTCCATCCCATATGGTATTATATATTCACCATCGCATGTATGGGCTCCCTCAATATCATCAAATATATTAGCGATCTCAACCCATTTGTGGAGTTCTTGTCAATCGCCACATCTCAACATGCAAGCAGTGGATTAGTTATAACATCATAATAAAATAGTCTGCATGTTAATTCTTGCATGTCATCATGAGAACATAACGTCATTGCCAATCCCAACATTGTGAATAATAATGAATTGCATGCCCATGCATGTCATAAAATCTACATGCAATTATCACATGCTTCACATCATGAAATACCATCATAAGTTATAACATCAACATATCTACATCAAAGATATATCATGACATCACATAATAAATAAAACCACACGTTAATACAGTTGCATACCATAACATCATAAATATGAGAATCATCTCAATAAATATCAAATATAGAGCAATAATACACTATAAGCATTGTTATCATGTTTCATCAGAAAAATCAATTTCATTTTCTTGTATGAACAATTAATCTCAACTACAAAATAAGATTATTCAACATCCATCTAGGATCTATGGTATATCATCAATACTTTTAGTGCCATGTTTTCATCAACATACCAATTAATAAGCATTTGATGTTTTAAGACGTTAAAGGAACATAATTGCTTAATCTTACATCTTGATGTCCATAATTCATGTTTATAGTTAGTCTCTTGTGGAAAACATTACAATGTGGCACATAAATTATCTTCCTCCAATTGATCAATTTTATTACGGATTCACTTCTTAATCAAATGTCATCATATTTTCAGTGTCGTTGAAAATTACCTTTATTATCACAAGTATTCAACTTCAATAGTTCATTGCCAATGTTTTCTTGCTTATATGCATCATCCTTAAATAAACCTCGTAGTGATTCTCATCATGTTCTTATATGGAAATAATTTTATGATTCCACAACCATGTGCCACCAAGTTGTTCATTCAAGGAGTACTTTTACAGTACCAAGTTATGACTATTCCAAAATCCTCCTTTATGTTTTAAAATAGGTTGTCCCTTCTTATTGATTTCTTACTCTTGTTGTGATACTACCACTTGCTTTTAATAGCCATTTAATCTTCTTCTTTTAATCCATCTCTTCATTCTATGTTGGTCGTCATTATGAAGCTACCATTTGTTATCTTCATTATAGAATTTACAAGTTCTTACTTTGTCTTTAATCCATAAGGTAACTTTATCAAATATATCCTATTAGTATTGGAAATCAAACTTAGAAACTTTCCTTCCTTTCTTAAAATTGTTGTCTATTGATATATATTTCTTCTATCATCTTATTCTAATGTGGAATAGAGTCTAAGATGTCTTGACCAAAATAAGTGATATATAATCTTACATTATGGAATGCACATTAGAAACCATGTTGATCCATACAAGCCACATTTTTATTTTATTTTATTTATTTATTCTTGTTTATTTATTTATTTAAAATATTTTATCCAAAGGCCTCATTTATTTATGTTATGATTGGAAAGTTACATTTTCATACCAACTAGTAGATTTAAGATCTTTATCCAATTGCCATTATTCAAACTATTTGACCAAATTTTGTTCCATGCACCAACTTGAGTTATTCAATTATTTTTCTCTAAAATCTAGGAGATGATAAAATGCTCAAGATCATGTTTTCTCAATTTAAAGATGTCAATGCCCTCCTTAAAAGTAATTTACCACCCCCATAAGTTAAGAAAAAATAATAATATTAATAATAATAATAATAAATATATCATTCTAAATAAATTCCTTAGAAAGTGATGTTAAATTGGAGGAATTTTAAAGAGTCGTCTCAACTTAGAAAACTGATTTTTAGAATCCCCATTTAATCTAATTCCTTAATTATTCATTGTTTAAATATTCTCACAATAAAATTAAATAAATATTTCAACTCCCTAAAAAAATAATTCTTTAAAATTATTGTTTTTTTTTTTTTAACTTTAACGAGTATGTTTTTTTTTATTATTATTTATGAGGAATAAAGAGAGTGGGGCTTTGCCAGAGCAGCCCTGTTTACATCATACTTGTACAGCTGAAACTGTTATTCTATCTGAGCTTTAGCATGGGATTTCTACAAATCTATCCTCATTTATGAACAGCAACCCTTTATCCAATGCGCTCCCTTTGTTAGCCATCGAATCCGCATCACTATTTGAGCTTCTAAGTATATGATAGAATTTGTAGGAAGCAAAGAAAGAGAGGACTCTTTTCAGTCTTTCCAGCGTTCTGTTAAGGCCTGCATTTCTGAATTGCTCTCCAGCGTTCAACTTCTTTATGAGAATCTCCGAGTCTCCAAATACCTGTATATCTCTGATCCCTTTTTCTCTGGCAATTTGACATGCTTTAAGAAGGCTGAGCAGCTCTGCTTGATTGTTGGTCTTCAGGCCAAGACCCCAGTAGAAAGTGTCACGGGAGACCCCATCTGGGGAATAGATGATCCCTCCGGCACCCGAGGGGCCGGGGTTTCCTTTGGAAGCCCCATCAAAGAAGATTGTGTGGGAATTTTGAGCTCTCCACCAGTGCTGGAATGTTTCATCAGTGTCTCTCTTTTTCCAGATTGGGGGCTCTGTTTGAGGGGAGAGAAGGTTCTTTCTGCTTTGAAGATCAAGTGATCCGAGCCACCTCTTCTCAACCGGCTGGAGTGTTGTGTCCTCTTTGTGATACTGCTGCTGAGCCGCTTCTAGGAGGAGAGTTCTGGATTTTGCTGCTACTTGCAAGGGAGTGTGATTCAGGTCATTAAAAATCTTCTGGTTACGAGCCAACCAAATCTGCCAACAGACAAACTTGGGCAGGGCATTCCAGACTTTGCGCCAAAGCGATTTATGAGGAATACGATGTGGGTAAAGATGACTCCATTCTGCGAAAAGATCCGGGACAGAGATCTGAGTGGGAGAGCTTATGCGAAAATCTTGGAGCATTAGATCCCAAACTTCCTTTGCGAACAGGCAATCAATGAATAAATGTTGGGCTGTCTCGGCGTTACACCTGCAAAGAGCGCACCAGTGTGGGCCAGCAAACTTTCTTTTTGCCAGATTGTCACCGGTTAGTATCTTATTATGAATCAATGTCCAGAAGAAAAAGTTGACTTTTGGGAGAGCTAGAGGTTCCCATACATTTTTCCAGAACGCGGCACTGTGCTTGTTGTTTCCTGTTGTCTGAAGCGCTTTATAACCTTCTGTTGTTGTGTATTCCCCAGAATGGCCCCAGCCCCATCGGTCTTGCATTGAGCGATGTATCGGAGCTGCATCTTCCATCAGTTCGAGAAATGTGTTCAATTGCGTTTGCAGATGGGCAGGGGGATCGGGGATTGCCCAACCGGTCCATTCGTCTCTTTGATCCCAAGTGGAAATATCAAAAATGCTTAACTTGCCAACTGATACTAGCCAGTCCCTTAAATCGGAGATCTCCTCATTTTCGATTAGTGGATTTCGCCCCATTATACGATCCTGCCAGAGGCGAGTATGCTTGTCGTTCCCTGGAATTCTGTAAGCATTTCGTTTGAAGAAATTGCTACTCTTATAACAGAGTTTCCACAGCAGCGTACTGTTGGCTGTATATCCCAGCTGGAGGTTTCTGAATTCAGCTTTATTAGTGTATTTTGACCTCAATATGGCACTTACAGGATGACTTGGTTCTTTAATCATCTTCCACAAGATTTTACTGCCCAGGGCAAGGTTGACCAGGGAGGGGTCGCGAATTTGCAATCCTCCTTCGTCGATGGGTTTCTTGACAGTATCCCAGTTTACCAGGTGTTGCTTCTTATCATTGCCCCTGCCTCCTTGCCAGAGGAAGTCTCTGAGGAAAGAGGAGATTTGATCCATGACATTTCTGGGGGCGAGCAAGAAAGCTGCTTGGTAAATTATTAAGGAAGACAGCTGAGATTTTATTAAAATGACCTTACCTCCTTTTGTTAACCAGTATCCTCCCCATTTCGATATCTTGGTTTTGAATTTGCATATTATGTCGCTCCAAAGCGACCTCTTGTTCACTCCTGAGATTATGGGAAGCCCAAGATATCTGATTCTGTCCCATTGGGAATGCCCTTTGAATCCAAGAGTATTAGCTATAATGTTGAGCTCCTGTTGATCAGTATTCCAGCTGTAGACTTCGCTTTTTCTTTCATTTACCAAAGCTCCTGAGACTTTGCAATAGTTTCTGATGACCGTGTCGAAGGCCTTTGCTATTCTGGTTGAGGCGCCCCCCAAAAGAATCGAGTCATCTGCAAAGAGTGCATGATTCAGAGGGTTTACTCTGCTGGTGGGTTTGAGGCCCGGAAGGGATCCTGACAGTCTTTCAGCTTCGAGTTTTCGACTTAATGATTCAGCCATTATGATGTATAGAAAGGGGGAGAGCGGGCATCCCTGCCTGATGCCTCTCTTGGCTTTGAAGAAGTTGGCAGGCCTGCCATTTATGAGGGGAGCTATCCATGGGTTATTCGTGCAGGCTTTTATGAGGTTAACAAACTGTGTGGAAAAGCCAAAGGAGAGCAAAACTTTGCTGAGGAATGTTCTGTTGACTCTGTCAAACGCATTCGCCATGTCTAACTTTATGAGCATACCTTTCTCTTTTCTCTGCTTGCTTGAATGTATGGTCTCCTGCACTTGGATGACGTTGTCCAGTATGTGTCTACCTTCCACGAAGCCTCCTTGGGAGCTAGAGATAATTCGAGGAAGCAAGGGCTTTATTCTGTTGGCCAACAGCTTTGCCAAGATCTTATAGGAGGCATTACATAACGAAATTGGCCTGAATCTGGCAAAGGTTTCCGGGTTAGAGTCTTTGGGAATCAGAGCTAAGTAGGTTGAGTTGGTGCTGCCACCTACTTTAGCTTTTTTCATGAATCCCCTTATCATCTTTTGAAGATCATATTTTATGATATCCCAGCATACTTTGTAGAAATGAATGGTGAATCCGTCCGGTCCGGGGGCCTTGTCGGAATCCATAGACCAAATAACTTTGATTATTTCTTCCTCTGAAACAGGTTTGCAAAGATCAGAGTTGTCCTCCGGAGAGATTAAGGAAGGGATGTGGGTGAGGAATTCTGCTTCATCCGCTTCTTCACCTTGAGCATCCGGATTGTAAAGATTTTGGAAGTGTATTTCAGCTGCTTCTTTGACTTGTTGAGAGCCCTTGCAGGTTTGGCCCGTCGATGTCTTAATTTCTGCTATATAATTCCTTGACAATCTGGCCCGGTACTGCCGATGGAAGAAAGAGGTATTGCGATCCCCGGCTTTTAGCCACAGACTTCTAGACTTTAATCTCCAGTATTCTTCCTCTTTTCTGAAGGATTGGTAGGCTGCTCTCTGCGCTTTTGTTTCCATGTCCAGGAGATCTTCATTAATATTTTTGCTTTCCATGTCGTTTTGTAGGGAGTGCAAAGCCTGGACTGCTGCAACTCTTTGGGAGATGGGGTTGGGTACTGGTTTCTTGATCCAATCCTTCAAAGCTTTTTTGGTGAGTTTCAGCTTTTGCTCCCAAACGAAGCTTGGTGAACCTGTAATGGAGGAGGCCCAAGCTGCTTTCACCGTCTCAAAGAAGCCCTCCCTTTCGATCCATTGTGGCTTTAAAATTATTGTTTAATCTATTATATAATGATCAAATTTAAGCTTATGTGATCTATATCTAGTTTCTAAGAAAAAAATTAGGTGATAATCACATCGAGATTTATTTTTAGTGACAAATGAATCTTAATATAATTATCAACAAAAATATTTCTTAAAAACTATTCTATAATATTTTCAAAATAATTTTTTGAAATTATTAATTTTTAATTTTATAAATAAAACTCATTAAAATCTTATATAAAATATAAAAATAAATCATTATTAAAAAAAAAAAAGTTAACAATACTTAAAGATAAATGCCATGTACATAATCAAAACATATATTTGCCGACGTATATAATCAAAATATAGGTCACCAACCTTTAGTTTTCATAGTATTATATTTATTTGAATAAAAAGCAAATTATCCCCCAAAAAAAAATTGTGAAATCTAAGCCCTATATTTATAGCTAAAATATACATATAAAGAATAAGTCTTTATAGTTATAACTAGAAAAATATATAAAGGATAAGATAACTACTATAGAAAAATATATAAAGGATAAGATAGCTTAGATTCTTGCTCATATTTCTCTTCTTTCACGTTTCAAAATTTAGAATTTAGAGGTCAGAGTATTAAGGAATTAAGAGAGGTACCTTCCAAATACGAATACATATGTCTCCAACAAAGTCCATTACAAATGCGAATACGTTTCGGGGCTCGCTTAAGCTCAAAAGTTTATAAAGGTCTAGGCTAAGTGCCATACAGGCCACTTAACAACCTACCATGTACTCTTAATGAGCGGCTCCCAACCGAAAAAATTCGGATTTTATATATGTATATAAACTTCGTATATTTCTCTTTCTTTAGAGTGAACGATTATTTTAGTTTTATATATTTAGAGGAATATTTAGAGGAACATTTAGAGGAATAATTTATGGAGGATTTGACAGTCGATTTAGCACATGTCTGAATTTGGAGGAGCAGCTGGGTTTGAACTAGCCAAAGGTTTTTGTCCAACCATTGAGCAGTGTGGTCAGCAGTATGAGCAGAGCAGAGCAGTGTGAGTAGCAGTGAGAGCAGCGAGCAGTGAACAGTGAATAGTGAGTAGTGTGAGAGTAGAGAAATTTTATGCAACAGAACTATCGAGCAGCAAGCGAGCAACAGCAAATGCATTCAAACATGACAAAGGAACCAGAAATTTCAGAACATGTGGAGACAAATGATTTAGGACAAGTGAAAATTGCCTCATCCGCCAAAGCTGGGAAGTGGGTTTGGGTCAATGCCAAACAATATCGGGGCATTTTAAAACGAAGAATAGCCTGTCTAAAATGGGAGCAAGCAAGGAAGAAACGGTCTCAAAAGAAAAGTAATCAAGCCCGTCGCAAAAAGCACTCAAACAAGTCTCCTCCACAAGCACGTGGCAACAAGAAGTCCAAAGGAAAATTCATTGATGATTTTGCCTTTTATAGTCCCACATCCACACCTCTCACCTGGTCATCTGATCTTTATGTGAAAGAATTGTTAAATGCAAAACAAAGGTTGGAGGTTTTAGAAGCTAAACGGCATGAAAGAGATCATAAAATTCATATAATAACGGCTAAGAACAATGCGTTAGCAGAAAGCAATAAAAATTTAAAAGAACAAGTGGCATTGCTACTGGAAGTTCTACTGATAGGGAAGACAGAATGGCAACGCATGAAGGCAGATGTGCAAAACATAAAGAAATCTGTAGTGGAAAGTACAGTGGTGGTGAATGTGAAATCATCCGAGGATAAAGGGAAAATGATTGCCCAAATAAACAACTATGAAGAGAACGCAAGAGAAGGAACGAAAGGAGATTCCACTAAAGTTTCCAAAACTTGGGCTCAAGTTATTAGCAATTCTGCTAATAAGGAAGGAGAAACAAATATTCAGGTTGACAACATGCAAGATAGTGAAGGCAAGGAAAGACAAAATAGGACAACAAACATAATTATTAAAGGGGTGAAAGACTATGGGAAAAATGAAACTACTCTTGACCTTGCAAGAGACAAGTTGCTATGGCAAGGACAAATATGTCAACCATGGAGGGTGGGTAAGTTTAACGGGGAGAGAGCCAGGCCCATAAAAGTCATTATGCCTAGCTTGCGTGATAAATATATTATTCTAAGCAAGAAACATCTCTTGAGGGGTTCTCGTTTTTTCTTAGAAGAAGATTTAACTGTAAAACAACAGGAGGAAAGAAGGGAGAAAATTTTAAAGGTTAGGGCAGCAAGAGATGAAGGAAAGAGAGCATGGATTTATAAAGGCAAAGCTGTGATAGCGCAATTTGGACCTCCTTCCAGAACAGAGCAGCAAGATGGTAATAAAGAAGAGGCAACAAACTCTTCAACAGGAAATCAGAAAGCAAGGTTGGTATGGGAAAACAGGGACAAAGACTCAAATGTGAGTCTTGCATGTCAAAATAAATAGCAATCAAGTCATACACAACTTTCCTTAAGATTAGTTTGTTGGAACTGTAGAGGTTATCCATGGAGACGAGGACCTGGGTTAGGGCCTATTGCGGAAAATAGAGACATAATTTGCCTCATAGAAACACATGAGCATGAAGGGTGCAATACACCTTTGTTTGAAGGATACTGGAAGATGGCAGTGTGGAACAAGGCAGTAGGGAATGGCAAAGGGCACGGGGGTATCATGGTTTTAGTAAGGGAGAAAGAAGGTCGTCTTATTCAGTTAGAAAAAGAAGACTCAAATAAGTAATTCATTTGGTTTAAAATATCAGAAAATGGAAACCACATCAGAATTGCAGCATGCTATTTTGCGCCACAGGTTTCAAAAATCTACAAAGGTAGAGGGCTTGACCACAACGATCCATTTACAACTTTAAAAGCGGATATTGCAACATATTCGCAGCTAAGTGAAGTCCTTATAGTGGGTGATTTCAATGCTAGGACTACAAGTGAGCAAGCTAGCATTCTTTGTTGTAAAGATGATTGTGACCCTAATTGGCTTACAGAAGAAAGTAATCATCAGTGGGAAAGAATTTCAAAGGCCAAGGGTTGCAATCTCTTTGGTGAACAATTGCTTACTCTATGTGGGGCCTTTGATATGGTCATTTGTAATGGCTTGACTAGATGGGCAAAGTCCGGTAATTTCACTTGCAATACTTACAATGGAGCAAGTGTGGTAGATTATGTAATTTACTCGCATGGTTTGTGTGAGAAAATGGAAGAATTTTTGGTTGGAGATCAGCTGTGGGATTTGAAATCAGATCACAAGCCAATTTATTTATGTTTCTCTTGGATTGGAAAAAAACAATTAGAGTCAAAAATTCAGCATGTCCAACAAAATCTCCCACAGGGCAGAATTCTTTTGATGCCAGAAAATTGTAATACCTTCAAAATGACAATAGAGAGGCTCTTTGAGAAGGAGAAAATTACAATTCACAGTCTTCATAGTTATGAATTAACACATTTAATTTAATGCGCACTTGCAAAGTGCAAAAGAACAAAAATTAAGAAGTCTGAAACAAATTGTTTTTCGGTTAATGTTTGGTTTGACGAGGAATGCAAAAAGGCAAGGATAATGTGGAAAGAGTCAAACAAGGATAACATAAAGCTCAAATCGTACAAGCAGTCATTAAGCAAGAAAAAGGATGATTTCATGGTTTCAAGGAGGGAAGAACTAATCTTCCTTGGGAAAAATAATCTCAAATTATTTTGGAAGGAGCTCCAACCGAAAAAAAATACAAATTGGAAATAATATTACAGCTTTTAAATGGTTTGACTATGCAAGACAACTCTATGACCAGGTTCCCAAGGTTGACCCTCCCCCCTTGGTCAACATTGATACTGAACTCTTCACGGTATAAGAGGTAGAGATGGGTATCAAGAAGTTGGGTGTTGGAAAAGCAAAAGACTTAGCTGAACTCCAAGCAAATATCTAAAGTGGGGCTCAAATATTCGTGCACCTCACATTACAAAAATCTTCAACAACATCATACAACAAGGGCTCCCCACAGATTGGTCAACTAGTCTAGCAATACCTCTTTTCAAGAGCGGTGACGTCAATAATCCCTCCAATTATAGGACCATCATGATAAACCCTTTGTTTGCAAAGCTATTTGGAAGCATGCTAGAAAACAAAATTAGCAAGTGGGCAGAAGAAAGAGATAAGCGTGCTAAAGGGCAAGCAGGTTTTAGACTTAAACATTCCACAGTTGATCATTGCATAAATTTAAGGCACATCATTGAAAAAGTTTGGGAGAAAAAGGAAGAAGTCTTTTGTTGCTTTGTTGATCTCAGAAAAGCGTTTGACTCGGTTCCTAGGGATAAACTTTGGCAGAGAATGGAGGAACTTGCGGTTCCTAAACCTTTGAGAGCAGCTATGCATAGGCTGTATGAAGATGTGAAAGTCAAAATTAGAACTTCAACAGGCATTTCTGAAAGTTTTAGAAGCAATATCGAGGTCAAGCAAGGTTGCCCACTGTCTCCTACCCTTTTTGGTTTATATATCGACAAGCTTGAGGAGTGGTTAAATTCACAAGCGAGTGATGGTATCTATTTGTGCAAGTTTGTTATAAGGCTTCTTTTGTATGCAGATGACCTTATTTTGATTGATAAATCGGCTCTTGGTTTACAAGAGCACTTACTATCCCTTGAGCATTTTTGTAGAAGTGTGGGGATGCAAGTCAATATCAGCAAAATGAAAGTAGTGGTCTTCTCTAAGAAAATAAAACATAACCAGCATGAGTTCTACTTTGAAGGCAACATTCTGGAAGAAGTTGCGGATTACAAATACCTCGGGATTGACTTCAACAAAAGTCTAAGCTGGAATGGTTTTAGAAAGAAAAGAACTTTGGTGGGTTGGAAAGCATTTTATGCTTTTCAAAATAGATGTAGAGAGACAGAGTTATGGGACTGGAAGACCACTCAAACTCTTTTTGGGCTTCTAGTGATTCCGGTGATTCTCTATGGTTGTGACTGTGGGCTAGCAGTACCTCCAACATGCAGTGGAAACAAATTGAGAAAATTAAGAAGTGTTTGATTACAAACAAATTTAAGATTAAAAGTGCAGTTCCTTATGATATCCTATTAAGTGAAACAGGGACTACTCCTATTGAAGCAATTGCTATGGTGCGAGTCATAAGGTATTTAAAAAAAATTGAGCAAATGGAAGAGGGTAGATGGCGTAAGGTTGTCTTTAATGATAGATTGTGCAAGAGCGAAAAAACTTGGATGCAGCAAAATAACAAATGGTTTAGTAAATGGGGTATTTGCTTGAACGCGTGTCCCATAAACAACAAAGAGATAAAATGTTTTGTTATGGAAAAGTTCCACAAACGTACTTGGGATAAGGAACTAGGAAGAAAGAAAAATTACTATATTGAAGTGTTTAATCCCACTCATAATCATCAACCAAAAGCATACATAGAGGCTAATATCTCTTGGAGAGCCAAAATTCTTATTGCTCAGTTAAGGACTAATTCTCATCAACTCCGCTGTGAAATAGGGTGCTGGAAAAGGCCAAAGGAAGTGTGGGAGGAAAGGGTATGCATTTTTTGTTCTTCCGGAAAAGTGGAAACAGAAAAACATTTCATTTTAGAATGTGAGGCCTTCAAAGACAACAGGGAAAGTTATGCAAATATGTTGGCAGCTAGCTCTTGGGATAATCTATTTAGTGAGGGGTTTGTCGAAACGCTGGGAGCAGTTATTGTGAAGCTTCACAGAAAAAAGGTCGAATACATCAAGCAGATGAAGAAGCAATATGTCCTATAGGCTATCTTTAGCCTCGTGGACGTTAAAATAATTTCTTTCTTCTTTCTTTCTACATTTCAATTTAGAAATGGAATTTCTTTTTGAAGAGTCTGCTATAAATATAATCTATATAAAAAGGCTATTTCCTATCCTCCTACCTAAAGAGTGAGAGTAAGAGTAGTGGATTCAATAGAGATTTATACATTTTAGTTTTCTAAAAAAAATATATAATTATAGGTTATATAAAAAAATAGTTTGATTTTTTTTTTTTTTTTTACTGCTTTTAGTTTAGTTGTTTGTTTTTTTAAATTTGTATATTTGTTTTTTTTGTAATTTGTTTATGGTAAAAAAAATGACTTTTTAAAATTTTCAATCATTTTAGAAAATTTTATTAAAGTTTTAAAAAAATTAAATATTAAATTAAATTAAATGATATCAATGTTTTTGAATAAAATTGTATTCAGATTACATGTTTCCAACTACTTATTGTGCTTTATCATCAAAATCTAGATAGATCCCTGAAACATAGAGCCAATAAATAGTAGAAATGGAACGGATTAATTCCAAAAAAAAATTCTATTTATTTTTTATAATATTTCATTATGCACTTTAAAAACAAATTGAATTTTTTGAAATTTAAATTTCTATTTTTTAATTGGCTAATATAACTAATTGTATAAGATTTTTAATAAATTTATCGAGAATAAAATTTATTTAAAAAAAAACTCTCTAACAAACAAAATTCATTAAAACATATATCAAATCCCATCCATTAATTATCTAACCATTCAATACCTGTACAATTTATTAATAACAAAGCAAAAAAATAATTAACTCCACCCTGTTGAAGCCATAGCCCTGTAACCATTTATATTTACCAAGAACAATCAACAATCTCTTCCTAAAACAATGAACTGATGCAAACTCTTAGAGACACATGCAGAGACCCTCACCGTCACTCTTACTAATAATTAATTATGTGTCAATTATATTTTATTTTAAAAATTTAATACTATAGTTTACTTTTATATGACCATCTGCAATCCAGTTTTCGTCTTGGCTTTTTAGTCTCTATAAAGTTCAGGCATACGAAAAGGAATGTTCTTCAACTTTTGAACTTATTTTTGTTATATCCTTCCTTTATTCGGCAGCTAGAAAAACATATGGTTCAAATGTTGTTTATAAAAAGTATTTATTTATTTTCTTTCATAAGCATTTAGTTCTCAAATAAATATATATTTTTTTTAAATTATAATATTATAAATTTTTATGTGATTTTAAATTTATTAATTATTATTAAAATTTGATTAATTATTATAGTGAAAAATATAATTTTAAACTATTATAATTATTAGTTTTAATATATAAATAAATTTAATTTCTTAAATATTTTTAATTTTATTTTATTTCAAAATATTTATAATCTCAGTAAAATCAAATAATAGTAATGTTATTTTAAATGAAAATTTGTCTTTCTTTTTTTAAATTATATATATATAAATCTTGAAATATTTAATAGTATGTTTTTATCAAAATATGAAATTAAATTGTTTATGGGGTTTTGGATAGATGGTAATTTGGTGTTTTGTTAAGGCACTTTTTGATGTGAAGTTACTAATTTAATTTCATGCCCCAATCAAATTTAATTCATTTCTAGTTGTTGGATTTATTTATTTTTTTGTTATTTTTTGCTTGACTTATTGCGTCAAGAGGCGCTCTACAACCCAGTATATGAGTGATGTGTAGGTGTAATGTGAGAAAGTTTGTAAACATTTTTACATGTCCCTAATATGTTGAATTTATATTAATATGTCTAATTTATAATATGTAAACATTTACATGTTGGTTAAAAGTAATATAGAGACTATTATGGGGGAGATTGGTTATTTTTTGCTTGACTTATTGCGTCGAGAGGTGCTCTACAACCTAGTATAGGAGTGATGTGTAGGTGTAATGTAAGAAAGTTTGTAAACATTTTTACATATCCTTAATATGTTAAATTTATATTAATATGTCCAGTTTATGATACCTAAAGGATTGGTAAACATTTACAAGTTGGTTAAAAGTAATATAGAGACTATTATGGGGGAGATGTTGTAGTGTCCGTAAAAAGTTAAAAGTAATAAAAATAATAAAATTATTTTTTTAATAATTATTATAGATTATAATATTATTATTATTAAACTAGTCATTATATAGGAATATTATTTGATCTTAATAATCATTATTAAAATAATATTTTCCATAAACTAAAAATAATAATAATAATTTTACCCTCCCTTTTGATTGCTTTGTTTTAATTTTAGTCTTCTTTAATTATTATTTTTGTTACAAGATCTTGACTCATTAATAAGGTCTTGACTCCTATTTATATATTTGACTCGGTTCCCTTTATTTGGTTGACTTGGATTGTTTGTTTCTTATTAATGTTTACGTTTTTCGATCTTTCTTAATTATTCTTATTATTCTTTTTTCTTTTTTTTGATCAAGTAAGAGTGGGACCTTCTATTAATCTAGAAAAAATACATAATGTACATAGAGCAACACTAGCTCTGTGAAATTCATCAGGCAGTTGGGCTGGTAAAAATTTGAACCTAACTCCAAAAACCATGAAAAGCCTGAACAAGACTATAAAGGAGCTGTTAACAATTCGCCCTTAAGGCGTCACTCTAGACAACTAACGAGCTGGAAACCTGCTAATCGAACTGTCGTGCATCAAATAAAAAACCTGAACGCCTTTGATGACGGCACCCACAGATCCAAAGGCCCACAAAACTGCAACATGTGACCAGCTGAAGGTCCATAAAACTGCAACAAAAGACCAACCTTAACCTTAGTTTAACTTGTTAACCCAAAGACCGTGCGATCCAACCTTCCAAGATCCAACGGTCACGCGCTGATTTCGGGCCGACACCTAGCCCACACTTTAACTCTTCTTACGGACCCGAAGAGAACCTTAGGCCACCTCTCTAAACTTTTTCGGGTCCAATTGAAGAATTAACAGTCGCACAGTTTCTCCGCCCGAAATCCATAGGATGGAGGAGATCCAAAGAGGTCTCGACAACTAGCCCCCTCTTTAACTTCCCTTACGAACCCGAAAAATAAATAAGCCCCCTCATTATAATATTTCGCGTTCGTTTTCCCGGATGCGAGTGTTTAGCCAAGCAAGTACTATGCAGCGACCTTGGGTTGGCAAGTGGCGAGGCCACCTGGCCACCCACGCTTCCACTCAGAAGCATATACAGAAAGCCACCGCCGATATTAATGGCACATTAATGAACTGTGCGGGTCGAGGCTTCATCAATTTGGTTTTTAAGATGGCCTCTTCATACCGTCTTCCCCCCTCTTCGCCTCCTCTAAACTGCAATTGTCTCCCTACTGTTGCAGAGTCGAGCTCGCGCATGACAACAGGGAGACGCTGCCAAGTTCTGTGCTGCATTGAGATGGTGGATGGTGCACATTTCTCGCAGAGTCTTCTATGTTGCCTACGGACTGGTTCTTCGGTCTTGAATCTCTGCTCTGAACTGCTGATTACAGGTCCTTCTGTTCCCATTGACCACTCATTCTTTGGCACTGCTCCTTCTCATCCTCGTCCGCTCAATTTTGCCCAGGTGAGCATGCCTCGTCTGCGTCATTGAATGCGCTGCAGGAGGGGCAGTAGCAGAGGAAGATCAATTCGCCCCCCCTCCTTGTCCCTCTCTGACTCGTCCCCCTCTGACTCATCCTCCCCTTCGACAGCTCATTTCTCTGAACGCTACCCAACCACTCGCAGCGATCGGGGCAGGCTCAAACTGCAAGTCCTCAGCCTGTTGACGCTGCTCCCCAGCCTCCTGCTGCCTCTGTATCATCTCTGCAGCCCAGTCATTCTACACAATTTCAATTTCGCTGCACGTTGGAACGTCCCTGCATAATAGCGACTATCTCGGTGGCATTTAGAGAGGAGCCACAAAACTCTGAAGACCCAGCCCGCAATACTCAGGCGCGGAACACCACCAACAAGAGAAAAGCCCCTGGAAGCAGCTTAGGGACGCACAAAAGCAGCTCAGGGACACACCAATCCAGGCCGCTTCAAGAACATGGAAGAAACTCCGAGAGATAAACAGGATGCAGAAGATGACATGGAGGCGTACAGGTGTCTGATAGTGGAAGAACCTCCTCCTCCTAACGACACCTAGCTGGTTAATGTTTTTCAGGTTTTGGGTTCCCAACTCCCAATACTATGGGTCTATTCTGGTGTTTTTTTTTTATGCAATGTTGTTAATTTTGATTATTGTTCAAAAAATTGTTCCACTCTGGCACTATAGGCTGTAACCCCTACGTGGGCAGCAAACTCTTATAGTTTTGGATTGGTTTCCCTGGTGCGGGTAGTCTCTTTCCAGTCTTCTGTTGTTAAACATGGCATATTTTGGGGCTTGCTCTACAGAGGCCGGTGCCTCCTTGTACTACTTTTGTTATATTAATAGAATTAGTCTAATTTAAATAAATAAATATAAATATAAATATAAATAAACATAAAAAAAAATATAAATATTAATATTAAAAAAAAAATTAATAAATTAAATAAATAAATAAAAATGTAATTCAGGTCCGTTTGGAAAAATAAAGATCGAGCAGGTTTCCACCTGAAATCCATAGGATGGCGGCAATCTTGGTAACTAGCCCACCCTTTAACTTCTCTTACGGACCCGAAGAATAAATAGGCCACCAATCTATATTTTTCAGGTCTGTTTGTAGAATTAACCTACGCGCATTTTTCGGCCCGAAATCCATAGGATGATGGAGATCAAGGAAATCTTTAGTCAGGTACCTGCCAACCTGCCCGTTGTTTACCTCCTGCACCTTCCCTATGAATGGTCCTCTTTCTTCAGTTTCCATTAGTCTTCGCTCTGCTTATTTCTCATGCTTTGAAAGTACTCTCAGTCTTTGGTAGCCTGTCTGTGACAGTCTTCACGCAATTTTCCTAGGGGAGTCGACATCCAGTCATATCTTCTATTACTTTTTGAACATAGTACTCCTTCATTCGCCAAACAATCCGCTAACCTGTTAGCAGTTCTGCGTACATGAACAAAATTGAGGGTTCTCAGTGTTCTCAGGTGGGATTGTATACATTGATATACCTATAATAACCGCTAGTGTTTCGAAACACTTTTTGGTGTTGTGCCATTGCATATTTTCTTGACCGAATTGATTATCAATTTAGAGTTAGCTTCGATGATGGCGTTATGTAAATTTAATTCAATCAAGACTTCTAGGCATTGCTCTAGGGCCATGAGTTCCGCCATATTATTAGTGGCCTTCCCCAAATGACTATGAAAGATGACTTTTATGTATCCCTGCTCATCTCTTATGATTCTACCGTAACCAGCCACCCCAGGGTTTCCTTTAGAGGCTCCATCTATATTGAATTTCAAAAAACCATGAGGAGGAGGTTGCCAAAAGTCCTTATCTGTTGTTATATGACTTACAATCTTGCTTACGCCCTGGGGGAAAGGCACCTGAAGACCCATATGCAAAATTATTTGTACATCCTGGGCTTGAGGTGGGTTCTCGGGGGGTTTCTTTAGAAGGGTGCCTATAGTCTCTTTGAGATGTCTAATGATCTGAGCTATGATGCTCTGGGATGAGGTAATTATGTTCTTGAAAATCATATTGTTGCATTCTTTCCAAACATCCCATATTAGAAAGCCTGGAACCAGAGTCCAAGCTTTGTTGGTTATTTCATATTCAGAGAAGTTTCTCCTCCAATTCTTCACAGTGCCAGTGATGTTTAAAATGTCCCTATCCATTTGTCTGAAGATTGAAGCCACCCAATTCCACAAGGTGGAGGTGAAAGGGCAGAGATTGAGTAGGTGTTCCATTGCTTCTTCTTGTAATTCACATAACTGGCACTAGATGGATCGGTTACACCTCTTTTCTAAAGGTTATCCCAAGTCAAAATTTTCTTATGTTGCACCAACCACATGAAAATTTGATTTTCATCCAGTGTGGGTTCTACCATAGGTCCTTCCATACCTTATTAGGGTTTGGAAAGTCAAGCCCTAGGGCCATTCTCTTGGCTTCTTTGAGGTTGAAGTTGCCTTTGTTGTTTCTTCCCCATCTCAATTGGTCTGACGATGTTGATGTCAAAATCTTTCTCTATTCCAAGATCACTGCAAGAGCTTCTACCTGGGCCTTCAGAGGGGTCTCTTCACTATAAACCAGGTCCTTCCATATTCTCCATTTGCCCTTGTTCCTAGCCTGATCCCAGAAGTCACTTACCCTGAGTAGACCTTTATTGTCAGTGTCATTCTTGAGATTGGCTAGTTCTTCTCTTAACAGAATAGGTTCTTGTTGCCAGTTGTCCTCCCAAAACCAAGCTAGGTTTCCATCTCTGATCTCCCAGAAACTGTGTTTCTAAACAATGGCTCTATTCTCCCATGCTTTGTTCCAAATGTGGGAGCCTTTGATGAGCCCAGACATTCGAATGAGATCCCTTTCTTGCCAATTATTATCATACTTCTGTTTCCAAATCTTGGCCCACGGGGATATCGATTCCTTTAGCCATCTCCACCGCAGTTTTGCCCCCAAAACTCTGCTTAGGGTTTCAAGGTCATGAAGTCCCAAACCTCCATGTGTCTTAGGTTTACAGATCTTATCTAATGCTACCAAAGCCCATTTCATTTTCTCTTCCCCTTTGCCCCAAAAAAAGTCTCTTCAGATATTTCTGATATGTTGCACAACTCCTTTAGGAGCAGGAAGGGTTGAAAACATGAAGATGGGAACAGTTTGTAGGACAACTTTTGTTAGCACTAGCCGTCCTGCTAAATTCAAAGACCTGCTTGTCCATTTCCGGACTTTGTTGTGGAGTTTATTAGCGACTGGCTCCCAAACTGCCTTGCTCAGAGGTTTATCCATTAGGGGTATTCCCAGATATTTGAAGGGTAGTTGTTCTCTTTGAAAGCCAAGAATTTTGGTGAGGTTTCTCTGAATAGCAATGTTAGTATTAAAAAAGAAAATCTTTGATTTGGTAAGGCTTACCTATGTCCTAGCAGCCATAGCAAATTAGTTCAAGATTTTCTTGAAAGCTTTAGCTTCCTTGACCGTAGGTGTACCCTATAGCATAGTGTCATCCACAAATTGTTGATGAGTCAAGGCATCCCCATTCGTGGTGAGTTTGAGACCCTGGATTTTCCCTTCTACTTTGGCTGATTTGATCGCATTGCCTAAACCTTCATCATGAGAATAAAGAGGAAGGGGGATAGCGGATCTCCTTGTATGAGGCCTCTCGAAGGCCTAAAGGTTCTGGATGGTGAGCCATTAAGCAGGATTGAAAAACTAGTTGTGGTAACAAGGGCCATTACCCATCTTATCCAGTTGTGGTCAAAGCCATACGCTTTTAGTACTTCCCTGATATATGCCCAGCTTAACTTATCATAAGCTTTTGCTAGGTCAAGTTGTATGATCATACCTGCTTGCTTATTGCTCTTGAGAGAATGTACCACCTCATGAGTTTGAATGATATTATTTAGAGTTTGCCTTCCTTCCACATATCCAGTTTGTTCCTCAGACACAAGAGTTGGAAGAAGGGGCTTGAGCCTGTTTGCAATTACTTTGGATATAATTTTGTACACCACATTGCATAAAGCTATGGGTCTAAATCTATCTGGTGTCATAGCTTTTTCCTGCTTTGGAATCAAAGTTATGAAAGAGGCATTAAGCGCCCTCAAAACAGTTTTGTTTTTCCTTGAGTCCTCCACCACATCAAGGATATCTTGTTTGACTATTTCCCAACATGCTTTGAAGAAGTCTACATTGAACCCATCCGGGCCTGGAGCTTTCCCATTTTGCATCTCTTTGATGACTTCGCTGACCTCCTCTTCAGTCACTGGCCTGTTAAGATTGTAATTGTCTTCTCTAGTTACAAGCTTAGGAATGTGCTTTGTGAAGTTATTGATAAATTGTGATCTGTCTATGAGAGGCTCCTCTGCTATGCTTTGGAAATGTTGTACCAGAGAAGATTCTATTTCTTTGTGGGTGCTGAGCTGTTTTCCTTGAGTATCTCTGAGTTTTGAAATCCTGTTATGAGACCTGTGATCCATGGTTGACTTGTGAAAAAAATTTGTGTTTCTTTCTCCTTCTTTTATCCATTGCACTCTCGATTTCTGTCTCCAGAAGATCTCCTCTTGCTTGCATTTTTCCTCCCATTCCTATTGAAGAGAGTCAGCTTGTATTTTCCTTTCCTCGGTAAAACCATCTGAGATGAGGACCTAGTTAATTCCCTGTAGTTTATGTTCAACTTCTTTTTTGGCTTTGAAGATATTGCCAAACTCATTTTTGTTCCAATCTTTTAGCCTGAGTTTGATGTGTTTCAATCTCTGATGCAGAAGGAACATATTAGTTCCCTGAATAGGCATATCTTCTGCCCACCATTTTTCAATATTGTTGATGAAGTCAGGGTGGGTGAGCCAAATATTCTCAAACCTAAAAGGTCTGTTTTTCGGAGTGCTTATAAAAGAAGCTTCAAGTTGGATGGGCCAGTGATTCGAGCCTCCAAAAGGGAGGATTAAAGCAGACAAGTCAAGGCCTGTGAGAATGAGGTCCTCAGAGATTATGAATCTATCAATCTTAGAGGCAACTTGAGAAACCCCTACCCATTTATTATTCCAGGTAAAGGTACCATTTTTTGTCTCCATGTCCACTAGCCTCATGTTGTTCAGGAAGTTCTGAAAGGCTATGGAGTCTCTACCTAGTGTTCTAGTCCCACCCTTTTTTTCCGTAAGAGATATGACAATATTAAAGTCCCCTCCCAGAATCCAAGGCATATCAGGATATCTTTCTCTTAGCTCCTCTAGTGAGAGGAGAAGCCTGAGCTTGTCTTCAAGTTTTTGAGGACCTGTTGTGGCCAACAACAACCCCCCCCCCCCTTTTTTTATTTAAGTGTTGTCCAAAATACTAAATGAGTGGGGACACTTAGTTAAAACTTTAGGAAATGCTAGAGTTTCCTTTCTTCTAAATAAGGTTACCATCGTAAGCTTAGGAATATCTTTTGAATACTTTAAAACCTGAGTTTATGATAAGAAAAATCTTTAAAGTCGCATCATAAAATGACAGAAAAAACTCCTCCATTTGGGTATAATCCCGGTATGTGAAAGATTCCCATACTAAGCGATATATCGCATCACAATAAAGTAATTCCAATAGGAAAGCCTTCAATATTTTTCGATTTGCGATAACCCCAATTGCAAGATCGCATATCGCAGGGATGGGCTAACAAAAATATGGCAAGCATAAAACTTCTGCGATCTGCGATATGTGTGATATTGCGATAACGCGATGGTGCGATAATGCGATGTCGCGATCTGCGACGATTGCGAACCAAATCACAAAATCACCCCATCGCGAAAATTTCAGGCGCGTTATTCAAGAAAAGCCACTTACCATAATCTGACTTAAGATCATGCGCTTTTAATGATAATAAAGGAATTAGTTGTCATCTATTAAATGTAGACACGTGATTTTGCAAAGAATTACTTCACGTAAGGTGGCATATTTGATATATCTGCTGCATTTAAGACTCTCCCATCACCTTTCTTGATCAATCATTTCCATTTGTGAGCTGCAGGAAAGAAGAACGAAAGGCGATACAAAGCCATACGCAGGAAGAAATGGGAAAGAAAAGTAAGGCTCAGGGCTCTGAGGTGAAGGAGATGGCACCTTTATATACAAACACAGCTTGTAACAGAGACACGGGGATATCGACGTGGGAAAGCATGTACAGACTGCTTGAAGAAGAAAACCCCAGAATAATGAAGGTTACTGCTGTCGCAGATTCACAGGGCTCTTCCGAAGCATCCTTGGAAGAACTGGCGTGCTCATTCCTTCATCGAATAGCAGCAAGGCCTAAAATTCTCCCATATACGGATATGATCAAGTGGATACTTGAAAATGCAGAAATGGACGACAGACAGTTCAAGATTCAAGGACATGGGCTCATCGGGTCATTTGCTGCACAAGACTTAAAGCTCATGTATCATCTTCCTGAACCGCAGGCGACTTACAATGCACAATTCATTAAAAAATTTGTGGCAGAGAACCCGAACCTATCAGAGACCACTAAAGATTGGTCCAGAAAAGATGAGCCGCTCAAAAAGGATAAAAACGGTATGTACAGCACTGGTTCCCTCACCTCTCCGTATTGTTTTGCTGTGGCCATGCTTTGTAGATTATTTGGGATGCTAGATATCAATAAGTTTTCATCTGAATGGTTACCATTGATTGATGCTGCCAGAAATGCCGTTATTATAGATTGGGCCAAGATCTTTTCTAATAACCTGTTCACAGCTATTATCAAATATCGATCTAAGAGATCCATGTCTCAAAGGATCTATCCTCCTTTTTACCTATCCGCATATGTTATGGATTCTATTTGTTATGTGTCTAAATTTCCCTCTATGGGTTGGAAATGGACAACTCAGGAACCATTACCCATCCATGTTTATCACAAGATATTATGGGATTCTCAGTTCATTTCGCAATTCTACCAAATTTGTCATGGGTTTATCTTACCCATGTATAGAATGATGTATGATAAAGAACCCCCGAGGTGCTCACATGAGGCACAGATAGATATCATCCCCATCGCAAGATGGTTCGGGGAAGAATGGTTCACCTATATTAGAGTATTTGGAAGCACCGTCCCTCCTCATGTCCTACCTTTGTATATTCCTGACAAACTGCTGGCTCGGGAAATTGCATATCAAACCTGTTCAGAAGGCGGCCTAACCAAAGACCTAAAAGACAAAAAGAAGGCCATATGGCCCCAGTTTCCTGTAGCTTGTGCGGCCTTTTCATTGTTCGATGTGGGTCACGCGTTCACCGAAGTGGAGAATATGACGTGTCTACAATTATTTAAATTCCCGGCAAGGCCATTTTACCCAAATAAAGTTGCCCAAGATTTCACAACGAACGTCAAGATAAAGATATTAGTTGGAAAGAAGGATCTGTTTGATGATTTATTTTAGAATAAAAGCTCACTCCAGGAAATTTTGCGGGAAGCTCAATCGCAATTGTCTCCAGATGACCTCCAAAAATTCATGGTATATAGGGAAAGAAGACTAGCCACTGTTCCTCTAGAAAAGCTGCAACTACCTGCCAGAGAACCTACTCCAAGCATTAGCCTTAGTGAGAATTCAAGTGCTGCTGGATCTAAATCTAAGAGTGGACAAGAGATGCCTAAGCATTCTAAGAAATCCATAAACGACCAAGATAAAGGTGAAGAGTCAGCTAAGGACACCGCGCAGTCAATGGAATTTCCACGGCAGCAAGTTATCGCCTCCCCGTCAAGGGATGTTCCCCCTCTCATCGTTGAAGCACCACCCGTCACAACAAAATTGGAAAAAGAATGGGAAACCTTCAATGAACTGATCAATCTTGAAGGACAGGCCCCAAAAACACCTGTGAGCAATACACAGGTAGCACAAGAAGTGGGCTCAGCGTTGCTCTTCAACAAATGGGACGACCAGATCAGGGAAGCGGAACAAGCAGCAGAAGCAGTGGCTACAACAGCGAGCATTCTTGTCGACTGTGTAAATGAAAATTTACACAGAGCAAACTTGATCGAAGAGACCACCCCAGGGTATTTGCCAAATAATCTGCGACTAGAAGCAGAATGGAAACAGAAGGCACAGGAAAAGGAAAAAGCGGTCCAAGCACTAGACAGGTTAAATTGGGAGTGTTACTGGGCATACTTAGTGAAGCCGCATAGTCAGCAGATGACTGTGAAATGTATCATAAATGCGGCCGAGAAAGTAGTGCCAGCTCTCATAGATTCTGTTTTCTCAGCCCAGCTCAAAGCGAAAGTCAGCCAACCGACTCTCCTCAAGCCCATGATGAATGCATGCAGTTTTAAGGATCAGATTCAGAAGTAACCTTGTTTAGAATGTTGTTTTTTCTTTAAAATTAGATTAGAAAAAGGACGGTCATTTGAAAACCGCATCCTAAATTTTGTAAATTAACTATTATTAGAATTAGGAAGTAGTATTTTAACCCTTCTCATGCATTTGGAGAAGGGTCCATAAATTTGTCAAAAACTTGTCCTCAGAACATGCACTTCTGCACCCTCAGAGAAGGTTTTGATGAATGGATGGATCGAGGTTTATTAATGTTTGCATTTGATGTCTGCTACTGATGTTGCACTTTTGTACTCTTAGTAGATGTTAGAACAAGTAGAGATAAATCATTTTTGTTTGAAGCTTATGAGTAGGACAGTCATAAATGGTACTTTTATCTCTTGGCCATTTCTGCTTATATTCTTGAAGTGATATACAGTTTTTAGTTGTTTATATGTTATTGCATGAATGCGTGAGTTACCATTTGGCACTTTTTTACGGTGGAGTCATTTATTTATGTTTGATATATGAATAACTTATTATGCGATATGCTGTTCACAACTGTTTTGCCTAACTTTTTATGCAAAGTGGTTCATCTTAATTGATTTCTATTCTTATGATAGTTGAATGATCTTTATTACCAGTTATTGTTTGAAATCTCTTTAGATCGCATAATAGAAGAAATACACCCCCGGTTAGCATAGATTAGATGTGCAGTTTTCATTAGATTACAATAGCATAGAATTAGATTAAAGTAGCTTAGATCAGAACTCTTAGATCAGCATAATCCAACTCTGCACACACACACCCTTAGATTGGGAAACTGGTCCCATTATCCCCAGTCGGACCCGCTATACCAAATGGATAAGGAGCTACCAACCAAGGTCCGGACCGGGTGGGTATCCCCCTTGTTGTCGACCCGATTTTCGGGGCTTCAATAGGACCATAGACATTTGTGAACAAATAAACTTCCTTGTCACCCAAAGGTTGGATTACCATCGATAGGTAGTTCTTGGATGCTTCAGCATCTAGGATTCCAAGTTTCTTGGGGCTCCAAAGTGTGAGAATCCCTCCTGTTGTGTTGTCTTCTTTCACTTCTAGATATTCATACTTGATGAGCCATTTGTTGTGTATTTCTCTTATTTTATCTATTGAACATTTTGTTTCCTAGATAAACATCATATCTGGTTTTTCTTCTTTTATTCTATTGCTAAGATTTCTTTGTTTCCTTTTACTTCCTAGTCCCCTAATATTCCAGGTTGTAAGATTCATTAAGAAAGGTTTGTAAAATGAATAATGATGAAAGTGAGATGAATGAGACTTTTTTTCGACGAAGGAGCGACAGACTGGTTCCGTAGAGGATTCTAGGGTTTAACTAAGAGAGTGACAGAGGGCAACAGGTACCCATGGAGGCCCAGGGAGGAGGGAGCTCCACTCCCTCATATAGTAATGTGGTTTCAAACAGAGGAAGAGGAGGGAATAATAACAAACCTCCACAACCCTCGGAGGACAAGACAAAAAACACTGAAACTCAGAAGGTGGAAGGCAGCAAAACCCATGCAAATCAAGGGGCCCATGAAGAAGAACGATAGGAGAAAAAAGTGGAAGACAGAGGTCAGGGAATAGAGAACAGAGCCAAGATGGGGCCCTATAAACCCAAGACCATAACTAAACCTCGGGTTATTCTGAATGATCCAGCTCTGCAAGCGCACAGAGATCACATGGAAAACTATGCCATCATTTGCAAATTTATGGGAATCTGGCCGTCAGAGAAAATGTTGTACACCTGGATAAAATACAACTGGAAACCAAAGGGGGAGTTGAATACACATCTTGGATCCAAAGGTTTTTTTACAGTGGTGTTCACAAACATGGAAGACAAAGACAAGATTTTTGAAGGAGGACCATACTTCTTTACAGCTGTTGGTCTCTATATGTGGCCATGGACGATGAACTTTGTGCCAAAACGAGAAACCTTCACTTCGGTACCGGTATGGATTAGACTCTACTCCTTACCTCTAGATTATTGGATGCCAGAGTCTATAAAAGCTATAGGTAATAAATTAGGTCATTTCTTAAAAATTTCAGAGGCAACTCTACGGGGAAAATACACCTCCTATGCCTGTATATGTGTGGAGATGGACCTGTCAGGACCCCTTCCAGATGAGGTCATTCTAGAAGTCTATGATGAGGAATGGGTTCAAACAGTTGACTATGAACATATCCCGTTCAAATGTCACAAATGTCATGAGCATGGGCACCTATCTAGAGATTTTCCTCTTAAAAAAAGGGAGGAAAACCTGATCACCAACAAAGGGAAAGACCAGACAAGTTTCACCAAAGTGGGAGGAAAAGGAAAAGGAGGGGGAAGGAAGACACAAAATAACCCTATTGCAAATGATAACAAAACAAGAAGTCACAACAGTTTTGAAATCTTAGGAGAAAAAGAAGTAGATGGAGGTGATCAAGGGAGTACAGAGAATCAGTCAGCAAGGGGGAAAGGAAAAGAGACCAGCATGGAGTTCACCTAGGAACAGAATGAACACACGAAGGACCCTTTGAGCACCATGGAAATAGAAAAATACCAGGAAATGACTCAAAGTGAAAGTGGTACAGAGGACCAAGACTTACAGGAGATCCTAGAAAGGGAGAACCTAGAGCTAGAAAAGTTCCTAGAACAAGGAGGACACCTGGGAATAAACTCCATCCCTCAGGAGGATGTGGACAAGGTACAATAGATATTCCTTAACAAGTCACATCAGACAGTTGCAGGAGTCAAAAGAGGACATGATAACCAGGAAAATAAAGGAACCTCCTCAATAGGATTAATAACAGGAACGCTGACAAAAAATCCAGTTTAAAGGAGGGGAAGAAAAAGATAGAAAGAACTACTGCTGGAATGTGGAAAACTCATGATTGACTCAGGAAGGATGAAATATATTTCCAGTTACTCCTTTAAAACCCCACCTCAAAGAAAATCATAACCTGGAACATTAGAGGACTAGGGAGCAGAAGAAAACAAAGGAACCTAGGTAACAAAATCAGAGAGGAAAAACCTGACATAGTATTCATACACGAAACAAAATGCTCTGTGGAGAAGATCCGCAAGAAACACAGCAAATCGTTAAACAGATATGAATACCTTGAAGTTAAGGCAAATAAATCTGTTGGTGGCATTCTAACTCTATGGGATCCACAAAAATTTGGCGTGATTGATGCGGAGGCATCCAGACATCACCTTTCTCTGATTTTCCAACCGGTGGGTGACAGACAATGTTACATGATCACCAATGTCTATGGTCCGCAGCCAATGGAGGACAAACTTAGACTCCTCACAACACTGGAGGAGTTGAAGAAGAGATACCCAGCTCTACCTTGGATTCTTGGGGGAGATTTGAACATGACAAAATCACTCATGGAGAAGAAAGGAGGAACTAGAACACTTGGTAGAGATTCAGTTGCCTCCTAGAACTTCATCACCAATATGAAATTGGTTGATATGGAAACAAGAAATGGAATCTACACTTGGAATAACAAAAGAGGAGGCCATACCCAAGTACCCTCAAAATTGGACAGATTCATTGTTTCAGGGGAACTTCTTCTCATGGGAAACGGCATTACTGCACACATACTACCTTTTGGAGGTTCAAATCACTAGCCTATCCAATTGGAAGCTTCTTTTTTTGGTAAGCCAAGGAACTCCCCCTTCATATTTGAGAATGCTTGGCTCACACACTCAGATTTCCTCACAAACATTGAAAAATGGTGGAAGGAAGAGCTTCACCTTCAAGGTACAAAGATGTTCCTTCTACACTGCAGGCTCAAACACATTAAAGGCAGACTCAAAGAGTGGAATAAAAAGGAATTTGGTAATATATTCAAAGATAAAGGAGATGTGGAAAAGAAACTAAAGGAAATAAACCATATTCTTATCACAGAAGGCTATACAGATGAAAGGAAAGAGATGGCAGAGTCACTCCAGCAGGAATGGGATAAAAAATGTCTTCAAGAGGAAATATTCTGGAGACAGAAATCCAGAGTTCAATGGATTAAATAAGGGGAGAGAAACACCAAATTCTTTCACAGATCCACCATAGCTCACAGAAACAACAATCGAATTGTGAAACTTAAAGATCAGCATGGAATAGAAAGAAACACTCATGAAGAGATGGAGAAGGTTCTAGTCCAGCATTTTCAGAAAATTGCTAAGGAAACCCTGGAAGACAGAACCTAGTTTACAAAAAAAATTGCTCAGTACATTCCTAGATTGGTTACTAGAGAAGATAATTACAATCTCAATAAACCAATCATAGAGGAAGAAATTGAGGAAGTCATTAAAGAGATTCACAATGGGAAAGCACCAGGCCCGGATGGCTTCAATGTGGACTTTTTCAAAGCTTGTTGGAGGATAGTTAAACTGGATATCCTGGAGGTAGTGGAAGACTCTCGACATTTTAAGATAGTCTTAAAGGCGCTTAATGAATCCTTCATAGCCTTAATCCCCAAATAGGAAAAGGCCACCTCTCCAGACAAATTTAGACCTATAGCACTATGCAATGTGGTATACAAAATAATATCCAAAGTAATTGCCAACCGTCTTAAACCACTCCTCCCAACCCTAGTGTCAGAGGAGTAAACGGGCTATATGGAAGGGAGACAAATTCTAGATAACATAATTCAAGCACATGAAATGGCTCATTCACTCAACACCAATAAACAGGAAGGAATGATAATTCAGATGGACATAGCAAAGGCCTATGACAAACTTAGCTGGTTGTACATAAGAGCAATATTAAAATCCTATGGCTTTGATTACAATTGGATTAAATGGGTTATGGCGCTAGTCACTACCGCCAGCTGATCAATTCTTCTCAATGGCTCTCCCTCTGAAATCTTCAGGCCTTCTAGAGGTCTCAGGCAAGGAGATCCTCTTTCTCCCTTCCTTTTCATTCTAATGATGGAAGGTTTAGGGAGAGCAATCATAGTTGCTAAGGAGGAAGGGAGAATTCAGGGTCTGAGACTCACTCAAGGAGGGGACATGGTGACACATCAGCAATTTGTGGATGATACTATGCTTCAAGGCACACCCACTGTCAAGGAAGCCAAAGCATTCAAGCAGATTCTGAGTGAGTTTGCTAGGGCAACAGGCACAGAGGTAAGTCTTACTAAATCAAAGATCTTTTTTTTCAATACAGATATTTCAATACAAAGAAATCTTTCCAGAATTTTGGGCTTTCAAAGGGAGTCACTGCTTGCGAAGTACCTGGGAATTCCCCTCACCGAAAAATCGCTACACAAGAATATCTGGGAGCATGTTCTTAATAAGCTAAAAGATAAGATTAGCAAATGGACAAATAGAGGACTGAATCTAGCAGGGAGACTGATTCTAACTAAGGTTATCCTCCAAAGTATCCCTATCTATATGCTTTCAACCATTCAAGCACTAACTGGTGTAATCACTAATATAAGAAATATTCAGAGAGACTTTCTCTTGGGGAAAGGTGAAGAAAAGAAGAAATGGGCCCTTGTGGCATGGGACAGGGTATGCAAACCTAAGTCCCATGGTGGTTTGGGTCTTCATGACCCAAGAATTCTTATTAGAGTTCTTGGAGCCAAAATCTGGTGGAGATGGCTAAAAGAAATACAAGCCCCCTGGGCAAAACTATGGAAGCAAAAATATGCAAGAGGGTGGCAGGAGAAGAACCTCATCAGAATGACAGGACAAGTTAAAGGTTCTACAATATGGAATAGGGCATGGGAGAACAGGGCCCTAGTATAAAATCACAGTTTCTGGGAGATAAGAAATGGAAATCTGGCCTAGTTCAGTGAGGATAATTGGCAGCAGAAGGACAATCTCCGAAGTGAAGAATTAGCAGACATTCACACCGATACCATCAAAAAAGGATTAAGTTGGGTACATGACTATTGGGACCAATCAAGGAACAATGAGAAATGGAGAACATGGAAACTTCTAGACTATAGTGGAATAGGCATGTTGCACACTCAAGTTATAGCCCTTAAAGGTCTTTTAGACAAAAGGCAAATCTTGACCTCAACCTTGGACAATCAACTAAGATGGGGAAAGAACAAGGCATGTCTCTTCAACCTTAAGGAAGTCAAAAGGATAGATTCAGGGCTTAACCTTCAAAGCGTTGATAAGACGTGGAAAGAACTCTGGGATAATCCTCATTGGATGAAAGTCAAACTGTTCAAGTGGCTGGTTCAACAAGGCAAGATTCTAACATGGGATAACCTGAGAAAAAGAGGCTTTGTTGGCCCCTCAAGATGTCACTTATGTAGACAAAAGGAAGAAACTACAAATCATCTCCTAAATAGATGCACTTTCACTACAATACTTTGGAATTGGGTGTGAGAAGTCTTCGAGCAAACAGACAGAAATGTAAATGAGATCATTGCTACTTTGAAAAAATGGTGGAATTTTTTTTTGGATAATCAGATCATTAACTCCGCTTGGATGTTGGTCCCAGGATTCATAATCTGGAATGTTTGGAAGGAGCGCAACAACAGGATTTTCAAGGATAAAGCGAGTCCAGTAAGCAGCATTCTTAAGCTAATCCTTAGACAACTCAAAGAGACTGTTCACATCCTAGGAGGTGTAGCCACTGGCAAACCCACTGGACAAAGAGTGTAGGAATTTGCAGGGTAAGTTCCTCAGAAAGAACACCAAAAGGACACCGCTCACAACCAGATCACAGATAAATACACCAGTATTTTTGACGTGGTTAAAGCCCTCAAAGAGGGAAACAGTCCACGGCCTACGCCAACGTGGCTACTACAGGCAATTTATTAATCAAAGAATGAAAATTTACATAAGCTTCTCTCATGCACAGATTACCCGAACAATGACCCTCCATGCGCTTTAAATAGAACTCATGGACCAATCGGGTGTCAAGCCACGGATCAAGTGTCGGTAATACCGAGGAGAGAGTGAACCGTCGGATCACTACATATCGTGACCGTCGGATTGTAAGTTACAAAATGTACAACGGTAAAGAAACACACTTTACCTAACTCTACACTAGACCAAGTTGAACTTAACTATATCCTATGTGTCGGAATATCCTAACATCCCCCCTTAAGAACAACTTGGGATAGGATTGAAGGATTTACAAATATGACACAATAGGAGAAGGAAGGAGGCACTAGAGCCTATCCCCCCTTAGTGACAACTTCCTGAACTCCAAGCATATATCGAAGTTTAGTGAACTTCGCCTCTGTGAGAGCCTTTGTGAAGATGTCTGCAACCTGATCATCTGTTGAACAATATTGCACTTCAAGAACATGGTCATGAATGAGCTTTCCGATGAAGTGCATGTGTAGTTCAATGTGTTTGCTGCGCTGATGCTGGACTGGATCTTTGCATAGCTGAATGGCACTTTGATTATCACACCAAAGTGTGGTTGGATGCTGCTGCTCAAAGCCAAACTCTGATAGGATCTGACGAAGCCACAAGGCTTCCTTACTAGCTTCCACGGCACCACGATACTCTGCTTTTGCTGACGAAAGAGAAATGGCAGCCTGTTTCTTACAAGCCCATGTAATAGGTCCTGAACCAAGAGTGAAGACATAACCGGCAGTAGACTTCCGATCATCAGGGTCACCAGCCCAATCAGAATCAGTGAAACCAACTAATAGAGGAGCTGCTTTGGCACTGTAATGAATCCCAAACTGTACTGTACCTCGAACATAACGAATTATTCTTTTGGCTGCTTTCCAATGACTTTCACGGGGGTTTTTCATAAAACGAGCAACAAGGCCAACAACAAAGGAAAGGTCAGGACGAGTATGGGTTAAATACAAGAGTTTTCCTACAAGTTGATGGTATAAGGTAGCATCAACTTCAGGAGAAGTACAAGAGACTGAAAGTTTGACTCCAGACTGAAAAGGAGAAGGGGCTGGCTTACAGTCTTCCATGTGAAAATGACGAAGAATATCACAAGCATACTTGGACTGGGAAAGGGAAATACCCTCCTTGGATTGCAAGACTTGAAGACCGAGAAAATAGTGTAAGTGTCCTAAGTCTGTCATTTCAAATTTCTTTTTAAGGCTGGACTTCACATGGTTTATAAGGTTGGGATCACTACCAGTAAGAATAAGATCATCAACATAAAGAACAAGGATGATAAGAGAGTTTCCCACTTTCTTGGTGTAGACAGTATTGTCAGAATAACACCTAGAAAAGCCAGATTCTAAAAGAAAGCTATCCATTTTGGCATACCAAGGCCGAGGAGCTTGCTTGAGACCGTAAAGAGATTTCTTAAGTCAACATACAAGGCTGGAGTCTGTTTGGATGAAGCCAATGGGTTGTTCCATATAGATTTCTTCATGCAAGTCCCCATGCAAGAAGGCAGATTTAACATCCATCTGATGGACTTCCCATTTTAAAGAGGCAGCAAGGGAAAGAACAAGGCGGATAGAGTTCATTTTGGCAACAGGGGAGAAGGTTTCAGTGTAGTCAATGCCTTCAACCTGTGAAAAGCCCTTAGCAACAAGACGAGCTTTATGTTTATCAACTTTCCCATCTGGTCCATACTTGGTTCTGTAAACCCATTTACATCTAACAAGTTTGCGTCCCTTTGGTAGAGGAACAAGATCCCATGTATCATTTGCCAACAATGAATGATATTCTTCATTCATAGCTGCTTCCCAATGTGGATGGCCTGAAGCTTCTGCAAAAGTGTCAGGATCATGATTTACTGGAGCTTGAGCCAGTAAAGAAGAGGCTCTTTCAAACTGAGAATGTGTACGTCGCTGATCTGTAGGATCACCGGCAAGATCACCTGCTGCATCCCAAGTAGCACGGACCCATCTTGGAAGTTGAGGATCCTGAGAAGGTGGGGGAGGATTGTCATCCTCACTTTCATCATCTGAAGAAGAAATGTTTTCAAAGGTAGAAGAGATAGGAAGAGGTGGCACATCCGCCGGACTAGGCTCGCAGGCCGATTTATTTTCATCAAATTTTACATCTCTTCTAATGATAACATTTTTGGACTTAAATGGAATAAGTCTATAACCTTTGACATCTTCAGAATATCCAACAAAAGTACATTTCTCACTCTTAGGTTCTAAAGCTTTATGCTTTTCATCTGGAATATGGGCCCATGCTTCACTTCCAAAAACACGAAAGTGACTTACATCTGGTTTAATGGAACTCCAAGCTTCTTCTGGAGTGATATTCTTTAGAACCTTAGTAGGAGTGCGATTGATTATATAATTTGCACAATTAATTGCTTCGGCCCAAAAACTAAGGCTGAGTCCTTTAGATTGGAGCATACAATTAGCCATTTCCTTTAAGGTGCGATTTTTCCTTTCAGCTACACCATTTTGTTGTGGAGTGTATGGAACAGTATGTTGCATTTGAATTCCATTTTCGGTGCAAAAGTTGATGAATGTGTTTTTAACATATTCTCCACCATTATCAGTTCTTAGCTTAAGAATTTGATGTCCAGATTGTTTTTCAACAAAGGCTTTGAAGGCCAAAAAAGTGTTAAATACTTCGCTCTTGAGTTTTAAGAAGTATACCCAAGTGCGTCTGGAGAAATCATCAATGAAAGTTAAGAAATACTTGCAGCCAGAGAATGAAGCAACAGGAAGTGGACCACATAAATCATTGTGCACAAGCTGTAAAGGGGCTGAGGCGTGCCAAGAGGCACGTTTTTCAAAACTGTCCCGATGATGTTTTCCGAGTACACATCCGGAACAAACACCATCTCTGCAAGATACCATAGGAAGACATGTCACCATATTTTCTTTACATAGATGCTGAAGGGAGCGATAGTTTAAGTGACCAAATCGCTCATGCCAAAGTTTGCTCACTTCATCATTATGAGCAACAAATACTGAGGGAAGATTTGATGACCCAAAGTTGTGAAACTTCTACAACCTTGTGGAATCATCATCAATACCAGTAGCTAGAATCTGTTTAGGATCTCTCAGATCCTTGATTACAACATCATGAGGTGAAAATTCAAAAATTTTACCTTCACCTGAATGAGTTATCTGATATACAGATAGAAGGTTGCAGGATAAGGTTGGAACACATAATACATCATTAAACTGACCATTGTCTAGATGAACAATTCCAGTCCCTACAACATTAAGAAATCTATCATCACCAACATATATATTTTTGGTGTTACAATCATTTAAAGAAGAAAACATGGCTTGGTTTTTGGCCATGTGATAAGAGGCTCCAGAATCAATGAGCCACTCATGAGAATGAGAAGAAGAAGATACATTTAATGCATAACTAGACTGAGATGATTGACAGCGACATGCAGAAAGTGCCATTCCTGAAAATGAAGTTGAAGTTGAAGTTGAAGAATGCTCCACATGGATGTTATGTTTCTTCATTGCGGCTTCCAAGGCTTCCATCTTCTTAAAGCATTTAGATTCTAAGTGGCCATCTCGATTACAAAAGTTACAATGTCTATCAGTCTTCTTCCATTTGTTTTTATTGGTCTTATCATTTTGCTGAAATGATCTTTCATTTTGAGGCTGAGTTTGCTTAGGACCCTTGTTTGGTTTAGGACCATTCTTTTTAGGATATGACTTCTTAGGATTCTTTGAATTTGGTTGCTGCTAGGCGGCTAACGCTTTCTTGGAAGAGTTTCCAAGATTAAGAAGACCAAGGTGTAAGAGTTTTTCTTGTTCTCTTATTAAAGAATCACAAAAGGAGTCAAAGGAAGGGGCCTTGTAGTCTTTTCCTTGACAAATGAAATCTTCCCTTGTAGAATGGAAGGTGGAAACAAATACATAGTAGGTTGGTCCCAACTTAGTAAGGATGGAATAAATAAGGTTACTATCTTCTTTCTTAACCTTAACACCTTCCAAGAGATATCTAAGGGTCTTGAATTTGGACAAGAAATCTTCAATGCAAGAAAAATTATTAGGATCCAATGTAAGCAATTCATTTTCAAGTTGATGGGCTCTAATTTCATTTTTAATCCCAAAAACTTTAGTGAGTTGTTCCAATGCTTCATGAGGAGTCTCAAGTTCTGCAATATGGAATCTAAGATCAGGAGAAATAGACATCCCTATCAAACCACGTGCTTGATCTTGTCTATTTTCCCATTTTGCAGCCTTGTCTTCATCTTTGGGTTTCTTCTCTTGGTCTGTGGCTATTCTGTAGAGACCTTTACTTCTAAGTAAATCTTCCATGTAGGCTATCCATTGGAAGTAGTTAGTGCTGTCAAGAATGACTTGGCATGGACTTTCCATTTTTTTTAAAAAATTGAAGCTGAAGATGCTGAAAGTAAGTGTTCCAATGGATAGATCTCGAAAAATTAGGCTGTTTTAAAAAAATGGCTCTGAAAAAGGCTTCCAGATGAAGAAGTTATGGATTTTTGAAAAAAAAATTGTTGAAGTTGCCGGCAAAGTGCGCGAATGTGCGGAAATGAAAAAATCCGCCCCCACAAAATGGAGACTTGAACCCAAGACCTCTACTCTCTTAAAATAGCTTTGAACCAATTGATCTATACAAAAAATTTGAGAGAGAGAGAGAGAGAGAGAGAGGGGGAAGGGGGCCTTGGTTTGCATGCTTGCCTTGAGAAAGCTCTTTTTCCCTACAAAACACAAAACACAAAACCCAACACGGACATGCAAAGAAAACGAACCTTATGGCTCGAAGTTAGCTTTAGCCAAAAAACTAGATATTTAAAAAAAATGAACCTTGCGGCTCAAAGTTAGCTTTAGCCGAAAAACTAAATATTTTTCTCAATGTTTCTGATTTCCGAGATCACACTAAGGTGCAGGGAAAAGAGCATATGCATGAGAAAAATCCTTCCTTTCTGTTTCTGATTTGCGCAGATCACACAGAGTCGCAGGGCAAAGAGCATGCGCAGAAATGAAAGGTATAGATCCGGTTAAAAAAAAGCTAAATAAACCGAAACCGAAATAAGCAGAGAGAAAATAACAGTAAACTGCAAATAAAGACTGTATACCTCCAGATCTTAAAAATGACGCAGCTAGGGCTACCGGAAACCTTTTCGCGTGAAACGAAAGGGGTTCCTCATTGGAACAGATGCTCCGAACACAACAGAGTAGTCCTCTCGGCCCGAAAGCAGTCAGAAACAGCAGATCTAGGAAACGGCAGTCGGATGCAGTTCTACCGGCTTCAGATTTGGATCACCAACAGACGCGGCCCTCAAATAGCTCTGATACCATGTAGGAATTTGCAGGGTAAGTTCCTCAGAAAGAACACCAAAAGGACACCGCTCACAACCAGATCATAGATCAATACACCAGTATTTTTGACGTGGTTAAAACCCTCAAAGAGGGAAACAGTCCACGGCCTGCGCCAACGTGGCTACAACAGGCAATTTATTAATCAAAGAATGAAAATTTACATAAGCTTCTCTCATGCACAGATTACCGAACAATGACCCTCCATGCGCTTTAAATAGAACTCATGGACCAATCGGGTGTCAAGCCACGGATCAAGTGTCGGTAATACCGAGGAGAGAGTGAACCGTCGGATTGTAAGTTACAAAATGTACAACGGTAAAGAAACACACTTTACCTAACTCTATACCTAACTCTACACTAGACCAAGTTGAACTTAACTATATCCTATGTGTCGGAATATCCTAACATCCCCCCTTAAGAACAACTTGGGATAGGATTGAAGGATTTACAAATATGACACAATAGGAGAAGGAAGGAGGCACTAGAGCCTCTCCTAAATAGATGCACTTTCACTACAATACTTTGGAATTGGGTGTGAGAAGTCTTCGAGCAAACAGACAGAAATGTAAATGAGATCATTGCTACTTTGAAAAAATGGTGGAATTTTTTTTTGGATAATCAGATCATTAACTCCGCTTGGATGCTGGTCCCAGGATTCATAATCTGGAATGTTTGGAAGGAGCGCAACAACAGGATTTTCAAGGATAAAGCGAGTCCAGTGAGCAGCATTCTTAAGCTAATCCTTAGACAACTCAAAGAGACTGTTCACATCCTAGGAGGTGTAGCCACTGGCAAACCCACTGGACAAAGAGAGGATAGAATACTGAAGAAGTTAGAGCTCAATGTTGATCCCCCTCAAGGTTCTATGTAGATCAACAAGAATACCTCAGTAGAAAAGGCTTCATGGCAAACCCCTTCACATGGATTTTTAAATTTAACATTGATGGGGCATCAAAAGGAATCCGGGAGAAGCTGGATATGGAGGGGTCATGAGGGATGAGGAAGGAAACATACAAATCATCTTCCACAGTTATCTAGGAAAAGCTACCAACAATATGGCTGAGCTCATGGCAATGGAATTATGCCTGGAAATATTGCTCGAGTACAACATTCACAATGTCATCATTGAGGCTGACTCGGAATTAGTCATTAACTCAGTGAAGAGGATAAGTGCGGTGTTGCACCAGAGAAAATCCCAAGACATTGGTGGCTTCTGCAAGTCTACCAAAGGATCCAAGTGCACTTAAGAATGCTGAGAACACTTAGGTTGGTGCATGTCCATAGGGAAGCCAACAAAGTTGTTGATTGGCTTGCAAATGAGGGGGTTTGAAACAAGCATATCAACTTGTGCTACTGGTGGGAGGGGGTAATGGATGACAGGTTGAAGGAGGAATGCTCATCCCGGGCCCTCAGCGATAGAAAGCGGTATCGGGAAAAATCAAGAGAAAGAATTTCACTTTATGAAAACAATGGATAAGTTCACTTCAAATGGCCCATTAGCGGAGAAGCACTGTCGGTTTTCTAAGGGAGCTTCCAGTAATAAAGGCAGATGTCTGTTCACAAGAGGAATGATTCCATGGAAGATGAAGGTGTTAAAGGAAGAGATTACTGGGATCAAAACCTGCCCGAGACATACCACCTGCGTCAAGCAACCTCTATCCTGGGAGAAGTTTTCCTGGAAGACAAGCGATGCCATTCAGCAGGAGACGCGTGGAGGCGAATGGACAATGATTACCACCTTCATCGTTGGGTATCTCGTGAACAATTGTGTGGTCCAATTTGGTCTATGGCCATTAGATCTGGAGAGGGAAGATCATTGGCCACCTTTTTGGTGTGCAAGTTGGTGGGGCAAAAAGGAGAAAACCACTTATGGTTTACCACCTTCAATGAGCACCTTCCAGACCAAAGATGACTTTAATGAAAATCCAGTGATTCCACTCAGGAAGCAACACATTGCAGAGAACCAAAAAATCAAACCGCCTTCATCGCGAGGTATTTAGCGGGCTTTTTAAGCCGTGCGATATGAACTCCAGCTGTCGGATCAGAAGGAAAGGATCAATGGCCAGCGTTGATCGTGCAACTTTAGGGTTTTTCGCGAGCAGTTGTGTGGGCCGATTTGGACTGTGGCCGTCAGATCTGGAGAGGGAAGATCAACGGTCACCTTTTGGTGTGCATGTTGGTGGGGCCAAAAGGAGAAAACCACTTATGGTTTACCACCTTCATCGGGCACCTTCCAAACCAAAGACGATATTAAGGAAAAGCCAGCGATTCCACTCAAGAAGCAACACATGGCGGAGGACTGAAAAAACAAACCGCCTTCATCGCACGATATTCATTGGGCTTTTAAGCAGCACGATATGGACTACAACCATTGGATTAGAAGCAGAAGATCAATGGTCAGCGTTGATCGGGAAACTTTAGGCTTTTTTTTAGAACTGCACCCCTGCGCGGGTTGAATCTTGACCGTCAGATTGTTAGAAGATAGCTCTTTGGTAAGTTTTGGGCAATCTAGACGTTGTTTTGATCTGATTTTTTGAGGTTTTTTTCAGGCACTTAGGGTATTTTCACTCCCCTTTGTAGGAGTTTGGGCCTCTGGGAATTTGTTGTAACATGTGTAAAATATTTTTTTACCTAAGTTAATAGAAGGACTGTCTCTTGCTTATGCAAAGAAAAGAAAGGTTTGTAAAAGAGTAACTAGTAAGATCTTTCATCTTACCTGAGTTGATCATGAGTTTCCCACACTCTATCAGTAGCTCATTTTGTCTTTTTATTCCTCTTTCCCTGCCTGGATTCTTGGGAGCGTGTCCCGATGTTGCCTCCATTATTCTAACCCCTCTGTTTTCCTGGCTATCATGGTTTCTTTTGACTCCAAAGCCCTTTTCTTGAGATCTCCAAAGGAAGAATTGTTTCTGTCATACTCCTCTTGTGGTAGGGAATCAACCCCTTTGGTGGTTCCCTGCTCCAGGAAATTTTCTAGATCAAGGTTCTTCCTTTCAAGAATTTCTTGCAGCTCATGGTCCTCCGTTCCAAACTCACTTGGGGTCATCTCATGGTCCCTGTCAAGTTCCATAGTGCTTGGCAGATCCTCCTTTAGTTTGTTGTTTTCAGGTGTACCCTCCATGTTGTCATCTTTTCCCTTTTCTGCAGGACTCTCCTCCATTACCTGGTTCGTCCCATTGTTCCCATCTTCTTCTTCTTCTTCTAATATCTTGAAGTTGTTATAACTTGGTTGCTTCTCCTCATTGATTTTCTTCTGGTTCTTTTTCCCTCCTTTCCCTCTGCCTCCCACCTTGGTAAAGCCTTCAATATATTTGCTTGTGTTGGTTTTAATATTGTTCTCCATTTTGTTTAATGGGAAGTCTCTGAAGAGGTGCCCCTGTTCATGACATTTTCAGCATCTGAATGGGACATGTTCATAGTCCACGCCTGCACCCATTCTTCATCATAAACTTCTAGAATGATTTCGTCTGGAAGTGCTCCAGATAGGTCCATTTCTACGCATATTCGAGCAAAGGAGGTGTATTTCCCTCGTAGAGTCGCATCTGATATTTTTAAAAAATGACCTAGTTTATTGCCTATGGCTTTTAAGGATTCTAGCAGCCAATAATCTAAAGGTAGGGAGTAGAGTCTTATCCATACCAGCACTGATGTGAATGTCTCTCGTTCCGGGACAAAATTCATCACCCATGGTCGCATATAGAGGCCTGCAACAGCATAAAAATATGGTCCTCCTTCGAACACTCTGTCTTTGTCCTCTAAGTTTGTGAACACTACTGTGAAGAAACCCTTGGACCCAAGGTGAAGATTTATTTCTCCCTTAGGTTTCCAGTGGTTCTTTATCCAAGCATGCAAATCCTTCTCCATTGGCCATATCCCCATAAATTTTCATATTGTTAAATAATGAGTCAATACAAGTGAGGATAGTTTTTAGATAGGGGGAATGACCTGTTATAGAGTTTTAGTGAACCCAACGTTTCGGACTACCAAGTGAGTCCATCATTAGGGGATGCGTCAATAGATATTCTTCAGATCTCAATGATGTGTGCAGTAATTTTCATATTACTGCATAAGCCACCATGTGGTCCCTATGCACCTGAAGCGCTGGATCATTTAAAACAACCCGAGGTGTGATGGTTGACCTAGGTTTGCAAAGTCCTGTCATATTCTTGTGCTCAGCTCTCTGACTGCCTACTCATGTTCTCTTCTCTCTTTTGACATCGTCATGATTATCTTGTTGTTCCTGTGATCTGATGTTTCCTTTTTTCTCGATGTTGATACTCCCAATTTCTGCCTCCATTGGTTTCTTGAAGCGGTTTGAAACTGCATGACTGTAGGAGGGAGTGGAACTCCCCCCTCCTCGCCCCTCCATGGCAACCAGCACTGAAACCCTATTGCAAACCTAGTTCAGCGTGCTTCCCCTGCAGTCTACCTTCAATTATTATTATTATTATTATTATTATTATTCTTATTCTTATTATATTTTAATTATTATTATAAATTATAATATTATTATTCTTAAACTAGTCGTTATTAAAATGTTAATTTTCATAAACTAGTCGTTATATGATCTTTTGGTCTCTACATTGCCTTCTATTTAAGCATGTGCTATGATATGCGTCTTCATCTGGTCCTGATGATGAACCACACTAGCTCGTTTGAACGTGTCGGAAAATTTTGTCCTATGTGATTTCTATCGAAAATACTCTTCTTATTGTAATATGGATCTCAGAAGTCTGAATTCAAAAATCAATTTGTTACATTGTAATTTTGTTTGTTTAAATAAAATTACGAAGAAAAAAAATGGAGAAAAGAAAATGATAATATACATATTAAATAGGCTTTGCTACAATACCATGGCTCATCAATACAACATGCTCAAAAACCATCTCTCATTTGGCAATCAAAATGTTTTATTTAAATTTCATTTTATAATTTTTTTAGTTAAATCTATAAAAAAAAATTATAATTACTTTTGAGATATATCTACACCTCTATCACATTAAAATATATAATATATATCTCATGTCTACATTTGTTTCGACATGATGACGCCACTCCTTTGCCTATATTTCATTGATGGCAATTCCCCCCAATTGTTTAATGCTTCTTTGTGTTGTGCGCCTCTCTCCCTACTCGCATCATTTCTAGCTTCTGCTCTAGGGTGGTGTCATGTCATGTCCGCTTCAGGCGCGCCCCAAGCGTCGTCCTCTTACTTGCTTCTGTTATATGAGAAAATTTTCTTCCTCGGCTTTCTTTAGCAGACGCTTCTTCATTGGTTTTACCCGGCTCCAGACTTCATTTCCTTCTGCTCCATAGGTTCTTCGCCTTGGCCGCTTAGGGGATGCTTCTGGAGTGTTTGGTGTCAAATCTCTGAACTTTTTCTTTGCAATTCTGGGTCCGCAGGTGGTGTTACAGCTCTTGGAGTAGTGATTTTTGTTCAAGGGTGGCGTTGGTCTCTAAGTCTTCCTTCATCCTGGCTCTTTATTTCTAGGGTTCCTGGTCATAATTCGCCCCTCGTCGTTCTGATTCGACTCGGGTGTTGGGTTCAATTTCCTTTTAATTCCATCTCGGGTGCTTGTTTCTTTCTACTTGGCTTTCTCCCCTTAGGTTTCCTTCTTCCTCTCTGGCCTATTTTGGCTATACTCGGGTGGTGAATTTCGAGTGGTGAGGCCTTTGGTGTTGGTTTTCCTATTCTATCTAGTCTGTGACTGTCTTGATTGGTTCCGGGTGGCAGGTGGTCTCTCTTTGGGTGTCCCTCTTCTCCGACTTTGCGGGTTTCCTTTGAGTTCCATTATGAATCCTAACGCATAATTGCTCCGTCGAAGCCATAAGGTTTTATCCCCCCTCCCCCCCTTTGGGTCTCAGGGTGATGTTGTATATGTTCGGGCTGGAAGCTCCAAGTGGGGAATGAAAGGCTCTGGTCTTGGGGGTCGTAGCTCGATGATTGCTTCCATGGCGAGTTGTCGTCATGAAATGGTCGCATAATTCACCCGTGGTACAAGAGTGGGTGGTCGCAGGCAGGGACATCATCATTGTTTGGCAACCTGAGGCCGCTCTAGCCAAGGACGTTTTGGGTTCACTGGTCGAACTCCGTCCAGGAGGATAGGTCTCTCCTCGACAATCATTGAACTGCTCCAATATGTTTATGCTCGTCTAGACGCCCTTTATCAAGTTTGCAGGGAGGAGAACGAGGTTGTCATGGTTAAATTTGAGCAGCTCCAGTACTTCCAGTGCCATGTTTGTGAGAGGGTGGTCATGGTCTGGCACAGCCAGAATTTGGTAACGGAAAATGTTAAAAAACTGGAAACTTGTCTTGCTCACGTTGAGCACCATGTCAACTACATGTATCACCCTTCACCTCCCCCGGGTATTGGGTCGGACAACCCTGCCTCAATTACCTTCGATGACTGATTATGTTCACTGGTGTGTTTCTTGTTCTATTAGTTTTTTGGAATGTTAGGCCTCGTAGGCTCTGGACCTCTTAGCTGACAATTTTGTTTTTTGTATGTTGTATGGTTATCGCATTGGTCAACAAACCTAGTCGAGGTGAGACCACATGCATTTTGACATCCTTGTATATGCCTTCTCATTAATAAAAAAAATTGACTTACAAAATATATATATATATATATATATATATATATATATATATATCCATTTTACCATATAAATTAAAATAACAATTTTGTAACCATATTTAGATTTGGTTAATAAGCACATAAAAATTTAATACTTGCAATATAACAAAATTTTTAACCATGGATATTCAACCCCACTTTACCATGAATATTATTAGTCATACCATGCCATGGGCCAATAGGATGTCTCATCAATACCACATGCCCAAGAATCATATCTTATTTCACAATCAAAATAATACTTACATTATAACAATATTTTTAACCATGGATACTCATCCCATTTTACCATGGATATTATTAACCATACCATACCATGAGTAAATACTATGGCTCACCAATACCACAGGTGGAAAAACCACCACCTCTCATTTCACATAATATATATATATATATATATATATATATATAATTTTATTTTATTACAATTTTCAATTGTGAGACATTCTTCATCCCAGTATGGAAGAGATGTTGTAATATCCTCTTATATTATGTTAACTAAACATTTTGACCCATTCAAAGTACATAAAATTAAAAATTAAAATGATTAATTAAAACATTTTGACTTTGTGAAATTACATTAAAATAAAAATTAAATGAAAAAATAACATTAATAAAGAAAGAGGTTTGCACCTCTAGATATTTGATGGGCACTTGACAAATCCTTGAGTTAAGATGGTATTAGTGTAACCCATGGAAAAGGTTTAACTTTACAGAATTTTAGATATATTTGCTTGACTTATTGTGGACTCTAATATAATTCTATTTTTTAATTGTGGACAATTTTAATGATTTATCATTAAAAGCTTCGTGCATAGCAAAAAGGACATTGGTTTTACTTTTGAGAATTTTGTATATATTTGCTTGACTTACGACACACTCTCTTCATAACAATTTTACACATGTAGACAAGTTTAATGTAAATAAGAAACAATTGAAGACATTTTTAGATCTTATGTTAACCTAGATTACATTAGGCTTTTGGCTATATTATGTTTTAATGAGGGGTCTAGCAAATCTGGAGTGTTCCTTCACAACTCTACAATTAAAGTAAAAAACTATTATAAGAGTTACCTCAAATTAAGAGATATAACAAAAATGCAAATTTGGAGTGTTCCTTCACAACTCTGCAATTAAAGTAAAAAACTATTATATGAGTTACCCCAAAGTAAGATATAGACAAGTTTAATGTAAATAAGAAACAATTGAAGACATTTTTAGATCTTATGTTAACCTAGATTACATTAGGCTTTTGGCTATATTAGGTTTTAACGAGGGGTCTAGCAGATCTGGAGTGTTCCTTCACAACTCTACAATTAAAGTAAAAAACTATTATATGAGTTACCCCAAAGTATATTGACGTGTTCATCTTTTAATGGTTGTTTCATGTAGGTGCTTATGTTCCTGAAAAGATATTTAAAATGAACTATTTCTACACAAGATCTATACATAGGTTGTGCATTTACCATATCATTTTTAACTTTTGTAAGAATCTTTGTGAGGCATAAGGAGGTTGGATAAATTTACCTATAAAGGATTGAGATTATTAAAAGACTAAAAGTTAGAATTTATGGTTTAGTTTTATGCAAATATTGACATGGCTTTAAAATTCATGTTTAAAATGTAGATTTTTTTTTTGTAAGCTTGGTAGGACTACATCTTCATCATGTCCAACTTATCACCCCGATCGGGGGGGATAGCTCAAGATTTGAACCCAAGACTTTTGGTTCGGTGAGACATCGTTTCCACGACCATTGGCAATTGAGCTACCCCAAGCGGACTTAAAATGTAGATTATTACTCAAACTTCATTTTTTTTATTTCTTCATTAACAATGTAAAACTCATTATTATTCACTAAGATATTTATAAATTATAAAGCATATACAAATTAAAATTTATATTACATTTGTGATCTGTAAACCTTCTCAATAAGAGTGACCTTAAATTAATGTGTTTTTTTGACAACTTAACTAGGGTGAGCACAAATTACTACTCTTTTTGACAACTTTATTGGGGTGGGAACATAACATGGTTGGGATACTAAGTTTCACATGTTTTGACTACATATATATCAACATCTATGCATTCAAAATATTAATATCCTATAATTATTCTCACGATGATTCTTCTGCTATTAATTACTTTTTACATAAGACGCAGGTACTAAGCAAAAACGTTGTATATTACACTTGTTTTAAAAAAGCTCTTCCTATGCTAGATGGCAAAGAAACCACCTTCTTACAAGTACCAAAATTAAGATATTGGATTTGTGTCAACTTTATTCCTTGATGGCCATCTCACTCAAGTCTAAACACTAGTAATGTAAGTTATGTTACAAATGTTTTTTTTTTTAAACAAAAAAATTATATTAATAAAAGGGAGCAGTTATAACTAATAGTAGGCCAATTGTTTCCCAAATTATTTGGCAGTCTCCCAAAAACAATTTGGAGGCTCCAACTATGAAACCACGACAGAGAGATTTAGGAGAAATTGGAATAAATGGTGAGATTGAATGGTTAAATAGAAGAAATGGTTCACCTATGGTCTTGAAGCATTCCTTGTGATCTAGTGTAGTCGCCAAAAGCTTGGGTTTGTTGTCGGCCATGATCTTTTCGGTCATCTTAAAGAGAGGTTCACCCAACAGTGGGCGCCAAAACCCTTGAAACAGTAAAGCGCAAAAAAGAGTCAAGGGAGTTGGTTTCAAGTTTTTGGCAATTAATGACAAGCGATGTGAAGGGCACCTACGGGTTTTGAATTGGAGATCTACGATAACCATCCTTGGAAATTTTCACTGACTCTCACGAGCCCCGAGGCATAAAGGGAATTTTGTATATAAAATATGTAATCGCTCAAATGATCTATATAAAATTTCCACATATATTTTTTCTCTATATATCATTACTTTGTTATTATTTTAGAAAATAAGAATATAACTTCAAAAACAAAAACAAAAACAAAAAACAAAACAAAACAAAACAAAAAATAATTTTCTCCTTTTTTTAACAAGGGAATAAAGTTGGTTATAATTTATCTAATCAATCAAATAAAAATTATATAGATCTTTAACAAGGTTAATAATGAGCTTTGCATATAGATCTTAACTAAAATTGTATATCAAGATTTGTAGTCCTAGGGTTTGTAACCTGCTCTGATACCATGTGCAACAACCCCAAATTCAACATACAAATAGTTTTTATATGATTAATAATTAACACACAATTATTCAACTAATTATCATAGAATTTCTTATTACGACGAGTAAAGAAGATTTACCTGTAATGATGATATACCTTACTTGTGATTTCAGAGTTATAAATCGGCTCAGATCCTGTTGACTGCAACAAAGTTTTGGGGACAACTCTCCACCAAACCATAGGCCAACTGCATATAATCTTTCTACAGTTGGCCACCCCTGAGCCCTCAATCAACTACTATTGTCAGAGAATCATTTGTCTCACAACACTTTCATTCCAAGGGAATGAATAATGCTTCTCATACCCCTTTTCATCTATTAAATAGAACAAATGGTTTCAAAAATGGAAAGGGATTGGAAATGGATCCGCATGCACATAATCCATGTGTCAACACACCAACTTTTATTTTTTTGTTTTAAGTTTTACCTAATTCAATATTTTAACTTTTTCTTATGTTATTCATTTTTACTTTTTTTTGTTTGTTAACTTTACTTATTCTTACTATTTTTATAGTTTATTTATATATATATTTATTTAGAACTCCAATTTATTATTTATATTTTATTTATTTACTATTATTATATTTTCTTCATTATTTGTTATTTATTTACTATTATTACCTTTTATTTATTATTTATTGTTGTACTTACTTATATATTAATATTATTTATTTATTTATTTATTTATTATTATGGGGCATTACATGCAAACCCATTGTGTGACTATTAACTTTAATTTTTTATTGACTTTCAATGCTTTTATAATTTATTCTAAATGTTTTTTATCTCATATTTAGAAATAATTGTGTGATATGATTGGCCTAATCATATATGGGATAACTTAGAATGTTGCAGCAGTTTGAGATGTTCTAACCTTCACTTGGAAAATTCAAACACATGCTACAAGTTTGTTACTATGATCAAAATGACATTTCCTCATAATTTCATTTGAGAATCCTATAACAAATCCCAAGACAAAGACAAGCATGTGCAGAAATATTAAATTCATTAAATGACCATCATCACATATCAAGTTCTACTTTCACCCAATGTTGGTAGGAGTAAAAATCCAACTACCTATATTTCGCCTCTAGCTTATTGTTTTGTTTGTGACGAACGAAACAAAGAGGCTTATTGCTTAAGTTGGAGAAGTAAACAAGTGTTAGGTATGTGTTATATTCTTTGTATGATTAGCTCCATGCATTGTATGTGGCATTAGCCACAACAAGGGAGTCACAAGGGGGAAAGCCTCCCTACTAGGGGCCCTAATAAAATAATTTTGTGTATCTTTTTGCATCTGTTGTTTGGTAATTTTTGGCAAACAATTTTTGCATTTAGCGGTTTTGTGGTGCATGGTGGTTTATCCCATGGTTTTATAGTTTTGGTTGAGGAACTATGATTGTATTCTAATTCAGGGTAAATTGATTGGTAATTTAAAAATGTTGTGAGATACACACACGTATACATATTGTATTGTGATATTGTAAAGAGGAATATATTGAAAAATCTTTATGGTTTTCCTGATTTGGGCTTCCAACATAAAATATCTATATTTATGTGTGTGTTTTCCATTATATCTTTTTTGTTTCATTCAGAATTTGTTTGCAAAATTTTTGTACAATGTTACAGCCTAAATTTGATATCAATGTAGTTATGGCTTCAAGGGGATGCTTTTGTGGCTAAGGGGTTTTTCTCAGGCCTATGATAGACCTTATTAAAGTGGGAGATCTGTAGAATTGATTCTTATGGTGAAAGGAAATGGTGGGTATTTAAAAAATAGAGATCAAGAAATTAAATAGGCAATGTTTTGAGTTGTGAAAGATCTACAAAGATCAATGGATCATTGTGGATTAGGGTACTGGACCAATGGGGGTGTTAACAAAAAGACTTGACTAAGCTAGATAGAAAGGAAAATTTCACAATATGATTTTGTCTCTTGGATTCAATATTACTAAATGTTTCAAGAGAAGTTACAATGAAGGACTTATGGAACAAATGAGGGACTTAATATCAATCTAAGTCCCCCGTGAACAAATTGTTCCTATGGAAAAGTTATATAACCTAAGGATGAAGGATGTAGACTTGGTGACAAGGCATCTAAATTTCTTCAATATTAGGGTAAGTCAACTATTATCTATTGGAATTCACAATTATACTGGGGGGGGAGGTGAATCAGTGTAATGATTTTTTTTTTTACTTATTTAAACATTTGAACATCATAAAACATCAATATCATAAACGAAACAAGTAACATAAGATATATGTGTTGACATAAATTGTCAGTGATGTCAATATGGCAATATTCAAGGAGCTAGAGGAAGTAAACAGATCCATTGGAGGAAGTAAATAGAGCCATTGGAGGAAGAAAACAGAGCTATCGGAGAGCATATATGCATGCATTAACACTATCGGAGGCCAAAACCCATATATATGTGTGTGTGTGTGTGTGTGTGTGTGTGTGTGTGTGTGTGTGTGTGTGTATTTAACACTACTGGCGGCAAAAACCTATACATATATGCAAATACACTATCGGAGCGGAAAGGAAGAGTTTATATATGTGTGTGCAGAATACACTATCAGAGGCGAAACTCACACATATATATATATATGCCATTTACATTATCAGAGGTTGAAATCACAGTTGGATTGGAATACATTATCGGAGCGGGGATATATATATATACTGCAGACCCGATACAGTATAGATGCGGGTCTAATAATTCTTGAAGTCCATCGTCTAACGTATTCGCCTGTTTTTCTCATATTTCCTGTGTATTTGAATATTTGCCTTGCGCGGGGTTTGGAGGCAAAAATACATTAAGGAATGCTCCTGATAGTTCATGAGGCTGAACTAAAGCCGATTTCGATTGTGATTAGGACGTGGCATGTCCATTAAACAATGTTGTCTCTGTGTATGCCTGTTATCATTGGAAAAACGGGGCTCTGTTACAATTTTTAACACATGACGACTGAAAATCCAGGAAGCTGAATGGAAAGCCACCGCAGAGGAAATGGAAAAGCCAAATCAATGGAGAAGATGGAAGCCAAAGGACAAGCCAGCGCAGAGGAAGCTGAAGCAAGCGTGGAAGAAGCCGAAGAGCCAGTGGAAAGCGTAAATGAACAATGAGAGGCATCAAGAATACATAAAAATAAAAATAAAAATAAAAATAAAAAATGGAGAGATGTGTGTTGTTGTATAATCAGAGCGAGAGGAAGCTTAAAGGTAGGCAGGGGTAGGAGAGGCAGGAGAACAGGAGTGAAGTAGAAGCTCAACAGGCTTGGGAGCAGAGAACTACAGCAAAATAGTTTATACAAGGTTTGGGTTGGAGCCTCAGAACTAAAAGGACTGGGATCCTTGGGAGTTGGTGCTCCTAAGTGCAGAACTATTGCCTTGGAAGAATAGAGTTGGTGCTCTGGAGGTTGGAGCCTCACAAAAGTCCAAGTTGGTGCTTGGCAACTGATTGCAACCAGTTATATATTGTATTTATTTCATTGCATTGTTTGTGTTAATAAAAGCATTTATTTCAGCTATCTATTTATGTGTTCCATATATATATATATATATTTGTTTTGGTGATAAAAAGAACAACTTAAAAAGAAATATTGATTCACCCCCCCCCCCCTCAGTATTTCCAACAATTGGTATCAGAGCAGGGTTCTTCATATTAGCCTAACAGCTTGAAGAAGGATTCATAGCCATGATGAGAAATCACGAAGCATCAGGAAGACCTCCTCTATTCAATGGCACTAATTTTGGTTTCTGGAAAAAGAGAATGACCTACTAATTAATGTCCCTTAGACTTGAAGTATGGCATTTCGTTCAAAATGAGTACCAAATTCCTCCCACTCTTCCAACAGATCAAGATGAGAGGAAAGCCTACATTGCGAATGCAAAAGCCTTGAACTCCATCACTAGTGGAATCACTGATTCTGAGTTTACAAAAGTCATGAATTGTAACTCTGCCAAAGAAATGTGAGATAAGATAGTTGGCTTATAAGATGGAGACTCAAAAGTCAAGAAGGAAAAGCTTCAAACTCATAGAAGGCAATTTGAAAGTCTAAAGATGGAAGATGAAGAAGATATTTCATCATACTTCCTCCGAGTAGCTGAAGTGGTCAACTCCCTTAAAGGATTGGACGAAAATATTGAAGAAAGTACCATTGTTCAAAAGGTATTAAGATATCTTCCAGATAGATTTGACTCCAAAATAAGCGCCATAGAAGAAGCAAAGGATCTAGATACTCTCAAGATGGATGAACTCCATGGAATCCCAATTGCCTATGAGATGAGGAAAGGTGGCCCAAGCTCCAAAGATGTAGCATTCAAGGCTTCAAAATCAAAGAAAGGGAAAGAAAGGAATGACTGTAGTGATGACTCCGATGTGGAATACGAATTGGCTCAATTTGTATGAAAGCTGAAGAGAGGCTCTAAGCTAAAAGGTAAGTACCCTCTTATCTATTTCAAATGTGGAATAATAGGTCATTATGCTGCAAAATGTCCTCATAAACATGACAGTGATGATGAAGGAAATTCTAAAAGAAGGGTATACAAAAAGAAAGGGACCAATAACAAGAACTTGTTCTCTAAGCAAGATGAGTCTGATGAGGATGAATTTGTAGTCATCAAAAGGAAATCAGATGAGGAAAGTGACCATGATGAAAGCCAAGAAACATTATTCATGGCATTCACAAATGAAGATGACTTAGGGCTAGAAGAAATGTAGATGAACTGTTAATAAGTGCCATTGAAGAAAATGAGAAATTACAGAATAAAATCATTTCTCTCAAGGTAGAAAACGAGGAAATAAGAGGAAGAGAAGATCTCTTGGAAACAAAGCTAAAAGAAAAAGAAGAGACTTGCGAAGAACGCGAAGCTAAAATAGTATCTCTGAGGAAGGAATAGGAGCAAGTCAAAAAGGGTTGGAAAAGCTCTCAAATACTTGAGACTATCCTAAAAAGTCAAAAACCTCAACATGACAAGTCTAGAATAGGATTTAAAGGAGAATCATCAAGCACTAAGAACAGTGTGAAAAGCTATGCCAATGCACTTTCCAGCAACCCAAAAGAAGAAAAAATATGTCATCAAAGGTGCATTCTAGATTCAAAGAATGAAGAGAGAATAACACCAAAGAAGAATGTGGATTTGAATCATGGATACTACAACAAATACAAACCAGTATTCCATCAAAGGCCCATCTCAAATCCAAAGAATGAAGCGGGAGTAATTCCAAGGAAGGAAATTGACTCAAACTATGGCTACTACAACAGGTACAAAACTATCTTTCTTGGTCATCAAGCCAGACATTGCATGGCTCGCAAGAGTGAAACAACAAAGCTAAAGGATCAAATAATCAAACCATATGGCCCCAAAAAGCAGGGACAAATCAGAACCTTCAATTCGTTTGATCCCTTGACCAAATTTAATCTAATTTGCTCATTATGCTACAATAATGGACACCATGAACAAAACTGCCCACTCAAAAGGAGAAAAGCAAGTAGTGAGAATTCTAACATGGATAAATTTGGCCTGGCTCTATATGCTCAAAATAATTAAAATCATTGGTTTGTGGATAGTGGGTGCTCCAGACACATGACAGGGGACAAAAGGAAGTTTGTGTCATTGAGAAAAAAGGAAGGAAATGTGTCCTTTGGAAGTGGACCTGGAATAATTGCGAGAAAAGGAACTGTTACCCTCATAAATGGAAAAGGAAAAGCTCAAGATGCTCTGCTAGTAGACGGGCTCAAACACAACCTTCTGAGTGTCAGCCAAATCTGTGATCAAGGACATAATGTTGTCTTTAGCACCAAAGACTGCGAAATAAGGAACTCTTCCTCGGGGGAACTTGTGGCGAAAGGGGTTAGAACACCAGACAACATTTACATTCTAAACAAGATTCAAGAAAATAAATGCTACCTGAGTCAGACAGATGAAAATTGGTTGTGGCATAAGTGACTTGGACATACAAGCTTTGACAATCTTATCAATATCAGCAAGATTAAAGTTGTATGAGATATCCCAAGGCTATTCAAACCAAATCAAGGAGTATGTGGTCCCTGTCAACATGGAAAGCAAACTAGAACCAGCCATAAGATCAAGGAGCTCTCTACATCAAAGCCCTCGGAGATCATCCATGCTGATTTATGTGGACCAACTAGAAATCGGGAACTCCAAGGAGAAAGGTACTTTGTTTTATTTGTTGATGACTATACTAGAATGATGTGGATATATCTTGTAAAATATAAATCTGAAACATTTGATTGTTTTAAGAATCTAAAAGCACTTGTATAAAATGAAAAGGACTCATAAATTAAGTGCCTCAGAACAGATAGAGGGGAGAATTCACATCAAAAGAATTTAATGAGTTCTATAACATACATGGAATTAAAAGAGAATTCTCTGCTGCTAGAACACCCCAGCAAAATGGGGTAGTTGAAAGAAGAAACCAGACAGTTCAAGAAATGGCAAGAAAAATGTTATTAGCAGCAGAATTGCAGCCAAAATTCTGGAGAGAAGTAGTCGGGACAATTGTCTATACCTTGAATCGAACTCAATTAAGACCAAATTCTGAAAAAACTCCTTATGAATTATGGAAAGGAAGAACTGCTTCAGTGAAGTACTTCAAGATCTTTGGAAGCACTAACTTCATAAAAATCAATGATGGCTCACCAGTAAAGTTTGATTCTTGGGTTTATGAAGGGATATTCCTTGGATACTCTACACGAAGCAAAGCCTACAAGTGCTACATTTTTCGACTAAAGAAAATAGTGGAAAGCATTGATGTAAATATTGATGAAGACCTTCCAGAAAAAGAAATTGAAGAACATGAAGATGATCTTCTCATTAAAGAAGAAGAACCTAAAGAAGAAGAAATAGATGAGGAAGAATAAGAAGAGGAAAAAAACCACCTCATACCACTTCAAAGATGAAGTTTCTGCAGAAATATCATCCAGAAGAGCAAATTATTAGCAATAGAGATGAAGGGATGGAAACCCGAAGAATGACGATAATTACACCAAAGAGAAATGTTATTGCTCTTCTATCCATGATAGAACTAGAAACATTTGCACAAGCAAGTAAGGATCCTCATTGGGTAAAAGCCATGGAAGAAGAAATGTCCCAAATTGAGAAGAACGAGACATGGGAGTTGGTACCTCATCCAAAGGACAAAAACATAATAGGAACCAAGTGGGTGTTCAAAAATAAAATGAATGAAGAAGGACAGGTTTTCAAAAAAAAGGCAAGGTTTGTCTGCAAAGACTATTCACAAATTGAAGGAATTGACTTTGAAGAGACATTTGCACCAGCAACTCATATGGAAGCTATCAGGATGTTCTTGGCATTTGCTTGCTCAAAAGGATTCAAAATCTATCAAATGGACGTAAAATCAGCATTTCTGAATGGGGAACTCAAGGAAGAAGTCTACATGGAGCAACCAGAAGGGTTTGAACTAACGGAAGGAAAAGACTTAGTCTATAAGTTGAAAAAGGCATTATATGGGTTGAAACAAGCTCCCGAAGCTTGGTATGCAAGATTGGATTATTATCTTCAAAAACAAGGCTTCAAGAAGGGAGTGGCAGGGAGTAATCTCTACATAAAGGCGGATGAAGGTAAGCTACTAGTCATACTTGTTTATGTTGATGATCTGATTTTTGTTAGCAATAATGATGAAATGAGCCATGAATTTTCTCAAAACATGTCAAGAGAATTCAAGATGTCAATGATAGGAGAGTTATCTCACTTCCTTGGACTACAAGTATCTCAAACCAGAGCAGGATTGTTTATATCTCAAGCCAAATATCTTAAAGACATGCTTAAAATATATGGAATGGAAGACTGTGCACCCATGAGCACACCTATGACCACAAATTGCAAATTAAGCAAAGATGATGACTCACCTCCAGCAGATGCAACTCATTACAAGTCAATAATTGGAGCCCTTCTGTACTTAACTACTATTAGGCCCGACATAATGCAAGCAGTAGGAATGGTGGGAAGATTTCAATCTACTCCTAAACAATCCCATTTGTTAGCTGTAAAAAGAATTCTCAGATATCTGAAAGGAACTCCTGATTTCGGTCTTTGGTACCCTAAGAGCTCAACACTGACTGTAACTGCATACATCGATGCTGATTGGGCCGGAAGTGTAGATGATCGGAAAAGTACTAGTGGAAATGCATTCTTCCTGGGAGACTGTTTAGTATCTTGGCTCAGCAAAAAACAGACATCCATATCATTATCCACAGCTGAAGCCGAGTATATAGCTGCAACAGACTGTTGTACTCAAATACTATGGATGAAGGAAGCTCTAAAAGATGTCAACATAGGTACAGATCAACCAATTATCATCTATTGTGATAACACAAGTGCTCTCAGTCTCAGCAAAAATCCAGTGATGCACTCAATTACAAAACATATAGCAATCAAGTATCAATTCCTGTATGAACAAGTCGCTGAACAAAACATCAGTTTTGGAATATATCCATACTAAGGAGCGGATAGTTGATATTTTCACAAAACCTTTTCCTCAAGAAGCATTTGAACATCTTCATCAAAAGATGGGGGTTATCTCCTTAGCATCACTCAAGCTCATTCATAAAGATGTTGCAGGACAAGCGAGCAGTTCTACAGGGGGAGCAGTTCCACAGGGGGAGTCCGTATACATTCCTTTGCCATTGATGTCAAAGGGGGAGAGCAGAAGAATATTGCCATCAATAACAAAGGGGGAGATTGTTGACATAGATTGTCAATGATGTCAATATGGCAATATTCAAGGAGCCAGAGTGATCTGAAATTGATCTAAGATAATTAATAAGGTATTACAGACTCATGTGCATGGATGTGCCTATGTTATTTTATGCAACAGATCGATAAGATTGTGAAATACACAGGCACTGAAGTAGTTAGGGAAAAACATACAGGCAAACATATAAACACAAGAAGTTTAATAATGAGTTCACCCAATACTCTTGGGCTACGTCTCCTGGTCCAGCCTTCAGTGGTGGCCTCTCTATTATGTTTTCAAAGTAGAGTTTTTTACAACAATGAGCTCAATTTGAGTCTCACACAGCAGATACAAATCAACAAGACTGTACTTGGATCCCCCAAGTCTCTGGAGTACACAGACTCTCCTTGTTGATTCTGGACCTCTATCGGTTACAGTAGTATGAGCCCGATCTGAGACTCATACATGACAGGCATTACAGAGGAGTACGCTTGAACCTCTCAAGCCTTCTCTGGAGTACACAGACTCTCTGACTCTCTTTGTCTCTATCTTAACTCTGGCTCGATGCTGCCTTTACTTTTGCAGGTCAGCTCGGCTTCTTCTCTCTGCTCTTAGCTTTCCGCTTCTAACTTACTGCTTACTGCTTTCTCTGTCAGTTTGTGGCTTTAAAGCCAATCTGCTTTCTGATTGTTCGTTTCCTCTTCTCGGATTTCTGGTTTCCTTGCCTCTGTTTGTTTGAATCCCTCTATTTTGCGTAATCATCACTGTATAACGCCTCACAGGGAGGTGGCCACCTATTTCATAACGGATGAGTGTCAATTCTCTTGGACATGGCCGTTTATTCCGTTAACTCCAAGAAGGCCCGCGAAACACGACCTTCTGCCAATGCATCGCCCATGTCGGAATTCAAATCCTATACAACTCTTCCTGTTAACGTCGTCAAATTCGGTCATCCATCCGAACACGCCTCCACCGTTGATCTGGAGCCTCCAAATCCTACGGTCATCGTCCATATCAGGTGGATAAGTAACATCATGTTTATCCGTCCGATGTGAGCAGTTTTCTCTCTCTTCTACCGGACGTGTGGCAACCATTGTGTTGCATCGGGCGGGACTCAGTTGAAACCGCTTATCGCTTGAATCCCTTCCGATATCCTGTCGGTTTTTGTGGGACCCTACTTCTGACGGAATTGGAACGATATCCGTTACATTTTATGATTTTTCAGGTCTGGGTGCTTGCGGCCTTTCCTTCTTTGATGGGTTTGTCCTACAATATGTGATTAGAGACTTGTTGCTAATCGCATATCAGAAACTACCCTGTTTCTTGAAATAGTCTCTGGTTTTGCTAATTTGTGATAGCGCATGTTACCATGGGCTGACAGTCTGCGCGATTGACCGACGGTCCTCGTTGTTTCGTGTTGATCACCAATTGCAATTGTTATGAGGATACCTCTGATAAGATTGATCTTTATAATACTTTGAGACTTTGGCATGATTTTTAAAGAGTTCATGAAAACTTAGAGAGTGTTCTAGGATCCAATTTGGATCACAGAGGAAGCAAACAGAGCCATCGAAGGAAGCAAACAGATCCATTAGAGGAAGCAAACAGAGCTACGATTGCGATACATATATACACGGACTCGCTGCAACATTGCGCTATGGGTTAATAATGTATCCCATCCACCCATCGCAATGATACACAAAGGGTTGTCCTCCTACAAGCGCCGATTGCGATTAAACTGCGGACTCGATACAGTATAGATTCGGGTCTAATAATTCTTGAAGTCTGCCCTTTAACGTCTTCGCCTATTTTTCTCATATTTCCTGTGTATTTGAATATTTGCCTTGCGCGGGGTTTGGAGGCAAAAATACATTAAGGAATGCTCTCTATAGTTCAGGAGGCTGAACTAAAGCTGATTGCGATTGCGATTGGGACATGGCATGTCCGTTAAACAATGTTGTCATTGTGTATGCTTGTTATCATTGAAAAAACGGGGCTCTGTTACAGTGCTTAACACACAGTGACCGAAAATCCAGGAAGCTGAATGGAAAGCCAACGCAGAGGAAACCAAAAAGCCAAATCAATGGAGAAGAGGGAAGCCAAAGGACAAGCTAGCGCAGAGGAAGCTGAAGCAAGCGTGGAAGAAGCCAAAGAGCCAGTGGAAAGCGTAAATGAACAGTGAGAGACATCAGGAATACATAAAAACAGAAAAACAAGGAGAGATGTGTGTTGTTGTGTATAATCAGAGCGAGAGGAAGCTTAGAGGCAGGTAGAGGCAGGAGAGGTAGGAGAAGCAGGAGAACAGCAGTGAAGCAGAAGCTCAGCAGGCTTGGGAGCAGAGAACTACAGCAAAACCATTTATACAAGGTTTGGGTTCGAGCGCAAGGGGTTGGAACCTCAAAATTGAAAGGACGGGAATCCTTGGCAGTTGGTGCTCCTAAGTGTAGAACTATTGCCTTGGAAGAACAGAGTTGGTGCTCTGGAGGTTGGAGCCTAACAAAAGTCCAAGTTGGTGCTTGGCAACTGATTGCAACCAACTATATATTGTATTTATTTCATTGCACTGTTTGTGTTAATAAAAACATTTATTTCAGCTATCTATTTCTGTGTTCCATATATATATATATATATATATATATATATATATATATATATATATATATATATATATATTTATAGATGTTTTGGTGATAAAAAGAACAACTTAAAAAGAAATATCAATTCACCCACCCTCTCAGTATTTCCAACAATATGCGGAAACCATTATGGGAGAAAACAACAAAAATTCTCTAGATGGAAGATCTTGTAAGCACCAACTAACAAGAGACACAAATCCCCTCCTATGGTTTGTAGTCTCCAACCTACACCAGTCGCAAATTCCCTTTGCTACTTTGTAGGCACCAACTTATAGGAAACACCAATCTCCTCTACTTCTTTATAGGAACCACTCTAGAGGGGACACCAATCCCCTCTACTTCCTTGTAAGCACCAATCTACTCCACTTAATATGCTTGATTCTTCACAATGTTTGTTGGTTGCTTATGCTTTCACCAAGTCTTCTTGATACTTCTACCTTCACCAGGTTTGTTAGTTGCTTTTTCCTTTGCCAGGCCTACTTGTTGATTCTTCTGTCACCATGTCTAATTCTCCTCAAACTTATTGCTTTTGGATTCATCCCAAGAACAAGCTTGCACAACATGCCATGTATTCAATTTTGCAAATATGGTTTTGCAATTTCTACCTCAAACGCCTAGAGATATCTTCTTTGTCTCATCTATATTTCATAATTTGAAACATCTAAAAAAATAGGAAAAATACCAAGCTAGCGTGTTTGAAGTAGATTTTAATAACATTCAAGAAGCCTAAATTCCTTAGACAATATATTTGAAATTACAGTGAACCGGGTTCTGAAATTTTAATCACATGTACATGAAGATATTCTATCTATATCCCAAAAGTTTCATGTTTTGAAACATCTCAGAAGAAAAGTTACATTGAAAATACCAAGTTGGTTTATTTGAAGAAGATTTTGTGACCATTTAAGGCACCTAATCTCCTTATAACATATTTCGAAAATTATAGAAAACCAAGGTCTAAAATTTTAACCATAGGTACACGGAGATCTTCTTATGTATCCTCTAAGTTTCACATTTTGAACCATCCCAAAAGAAAAGTCATAGCAAGTAATCCAATCTAACATGTTTAATGATCATTTAGGAAGCCTAACTTCCTTAGACCATATCTCTAAAATGATAGTGAAGCAAGGTCTCAAATTATAACCATGAGTACATTGAGGTGTTCTATATATGTCCTTGAATTTTCATGCTCTGAAACATTCCAAAAGAAAAATTATAGCGAAAATGCCAAGATGAATCATTGACCCCATAAAATCACATTTTTTCTTCCACCTTTAAACTCCAAGAATCACCCCAAAAATTATTCATTTTGGACATATAATTATGGGGTTGACTTGTAAAATTGGTTTGGTAGGCCTACTTGTTCTTTGGTTGGGTCATCCTCATTAAATCTTCCAAGTCTTCTCATTCCTATGGAATTAAAGGGAGTGTCATGTACCAGTAAAAATGTATTAGAATAAACTTTTCGACCATATATCCCATGCTCCTATTTGAGCTAGGTAAATAGAGTAAAAGTCTATAATGTCATAAATATAAAATTTGTAGAAAATAGTTTCAGAAATTTAAGCCGTTAATACCATAAACAATTTTCACAAATTAAACCACAAAATTTACAGCAAAAACGGGAAATAGAATCTGTAGCTAAATAATAGACAATATAAACATGCAAAAGATCTAAACCTTATTTTATTAATATGTAAATAAGCTAGTACAAGGGAAGGAATCTGGTTGAGATGATGGCCCCAAATAGATCTACAATAATGTCGCAATCGGCCTCCAAAACAAACTGAAAATCAATAAACTGCAACCTGTGAACCCTGAATGGTTCCAACAAGGGAAGAGATGCGTGCTCACCCACTCTCACTGAATCACCCAAGGGTTTCTGACCTAGGGCTACAGTTGAAGTAGAGAACCGGGTTCTCAAAACCTCACCAAAAAGACAATACACAAATCTAATATGCCCAAGATAATCTCATCCTCCTCTTATTAAAGACTTCGTAGATAGATCTACAAGTCTCTAGAAGCATCTTATTTTGATTATTTTAATATTATTCTAGAAACTCCTTTCTAACTTCATCTAAGTGACTTTTGATTTTATTTTATTTCACTAAGTCACTTTTGTCCATTTTTCCTTCAATTAATTATTTTTCCCTCTTTTAATTTAATTAAGTGACTAATTAAAGTCACTTTTCATTTGGGAAAATGGCCAACCGCCCACCACACTCTCTTCATCCACTGGAAGTCAATTTTAAGCATCCCATCTTGTAGATCTTCTCATTCCAATTCCAACGAGCTATTACACTAAGGTATTCTATCAAATATTCCTCTCGGAATGCCACCTCAAGCGTAATTAATTAAGTCATGCCCATTAATAACTTTGTCTTTTGAAAGTTGTTGGAATGCAACAGAACAAAAGACAAATTGTACGAATGATGGTATATTCCAAGCGAATGCCATCAAATTCCATAAATACCCCTCAAAAATCCTCTGAGACCCCTGATGACATAATCCTACTCCCTTGACCTAGCCATCTTATGCCTTGGAAATCCATCCTAGTTGTACTTTAGAGAAAAATAAAAATGGGGACATGATAAATCCTCCTTCCCCAAATTGCCCTCAACCAATCCATATATGTCCACTACATAGGCATCTACAAAATCATATGAGGATCTCATGTGAACCATTGTACTACACCATGCCTCCACGCTAACCATACATGAATGATTCCCTCAATACCTAGATTCCAATCAAGTCGTTGACTCAATCTGTCATCCACGGATCCACCTAGATCGCAAAGCCACCATGAACAATCGCCATAGATCATACCCCATAGCTCTATCTTTGTTCTTTCTCTAGCCATAAACATTGGTTCACCAATAGAATACCAACTCATCACCTCTCTCCAATCCAACCCTTGGCATAAACCAAGGTCAATCCCACTATCATGATGTTGTGTTGAAATGTTGATGAGTGGCCAACCTACATCCTGTTTCCAACTGGAGCATGTAGTATCCCTCACATCTAAGGGCTCCTGCAATACTCTATTCCTGACTAAAAATGGTACTCCATTAATAGGGTACCAACTCATGATCTCTCACCAATCCATCTTGTGGGAAGGATCAGATCCATAGGCACCTTTATATGTGATAAGTACCCTATGTTTCACCGTGCCTAACTCACGCAAATTTTTCTGGTAAATCAACAATATCCATCGCGAAAACCCTGCCTCTCTCCATATAATAGGTACAAGTGGCCAAATTGTGTTGCACGCCCTATCTATGTACTCCTAGAGAGGGTTTTTGCTTGGAAACATTGTAGATTTTTTGGTTGTCACTGCACCTATTTTCACCTCATCAATGGGTAGGCCCAAAGATTGATGCACCACCATCTCCAGAAGACCCTCTCTCATCTTTATGGAAACTCCATGCCCCTTCGGTCTACTAACCTCCTGCAAAACTATCCTTTCAGACTCCAACACCCCCTTATGACAAGTGTTTGTTAGTATTACAACCTTGTTGGTTGTCTGTGCATCTGTCTACTCCTGATCAATGGTCGGTCCATAAGATGGTTTCTCCTCCTCCTTTATTATGGGCTCAACATGAACCTCCAACTAGCTTTCGAAAAAATTATCATCATGCATATTGTGCATATCATCCTCCTCAACTAACTCATGCTCCACCATATGGTGTTCATGTTGAATCATCACTAGTGACTCATATAACTCATGCTCCACCATATGGTGTTCATGCTGAATCATCACTAGTGACTCATCACCCTGAACATCTCCCATAGCGTCCACTAACTGCTCGCCATACACACCGGAATATAAATCTGGCTTGTAGTCAACAACTCCACATGACTTTCCATGCTCCTCAAAGGCATCCTCATATGACTCCATGGACTCATCCAAAGAAGAATCCTCATCCTGAAAGTCGCAAGGAATCTCCTCTTTCTCTACCCCTGTCATCTTCTCGGTGTCACTCAAGCATGAGTGGTTAGGTCCCCAAGGTTCCTTGCAAACGAAACAAATACATTTCCTCCTCAATTCAGTTTTGTTGCATGTTTGAGCCTTGATACATTGTTCATATCTAATTCACATTCTCTCTGGTTCCTCCTTGGTCAGTTGCCTCCTAAACAATTTTAAATTTTGCTTAACTAACCTTTTAGCTAGTTCGTAAGCAACTTGTGAGATATATTGTTCCTTCCTCAAAATTTCCAACAACCTGGACTGCAACATCTTGCAAATGTCATCATGGTTACCCATCACTCTAGCCATATTATCTAAGATCTTGATTCACTTCTCAGTAGCAAGACATAAGATGTTACATAGATGGTAAAGATCCTCTTCTATTAGCTGGAAAACTTTCCCCATAATTTTATCATTATAAGGAATCATAGGTGAAGCTATTCTGATAATCTCACTGAGACAAGAAGCTACTATAAGTATGACTCCTTCACATGGATGCTCCAAGAATCTTGGTTGAATCAAAGCAAGCATTGTTAGTTTGAGTGCCCAATTTAGGACCCTCAAATTTGATTGGCTCACTTTAGAAAGATGTGAATCTAGCTTGTCCAAATTAAGGAAACTTTTTGCGGTCATCTTTAGGTTCTTCAAATCATATCCAAGTGCAAAGAGCCAATTCCCTACCTCCATCTCTTTCTGCAAATCTCTTATATGCTCCAGCTGTAGGATGGCATCCCTTTGAAAAGGGTTTGTTGTTCAATTTTTATCTTTGATCCAAGGAAGCATTTCTGCTCCAAGCACCTCGTGCAAGTGATTTTTCAAACTGTAGCTAGTACCGACTTCTTTCAAAGTCATTAAAGGTTTTTATGAGATTTTCAAAATTCTCTTCAAATCCCATCGTTTTGCAGCAAGGGTGACAATGTTGTACATAATTTGACTCAACCTCTAATCAACTTTACATGGCATCAATAATAAACATACTCAGACTATGACTATATAACGCACATAGCAGTGCAGGGCTACTATAACATACCAATATAATCATTCGAACAACACATACAACCTCACACTGCTCACAACAATACCCTACCCCAATAGATAAATCTAGCTCCGACAAATAGATAAGGCTTTGTCAAATAAACTGGGCCCCAATAAATAAACTAGGCTCCAGTAAATAAATTGAGCTCTAGCAAAATAATTTTCGCACAACAAGATGAATTCACCCCAGAATAATTTTAGCCCTACAAGAAAAATTCAATACAACAAGATAAATTTGGCCCAACAAAATACCCCAAATAATTATTTCGCACTCCCCAGAAATTATGATGTTGCTACTGAAGATGAACTGGTGTTTCTACCCTCAATACTAACCAATAAATTCTGAAAATTTAACCTAGATCTCCTCACACCAAATCCATAAAAACCCAGAAATGGTTTGGCTTAAATCCAAACCAAGATCAAGTCCATTAAGTGATGTGAATGATTTAATTTACCAATAAAATGCCCTACTGAAGGAAAGTTGATTTACAGCCCAAATACTTCTCGGGAAATTCTAAAATTTTAACCATAGATTCCTCTCATAAAACCCGCAAAAACCAATAAAAATCTTGGGTAGATTCCAAAAGATACAGAAAACCCCAATTTAGTGCAAGTTTGTCATTCTACCCAACTCTACACTCTACTCCAAATAAGATAAATTTGTACCATAATGCTCCTACATTTCAGTCCAAAAAATTCACTGCAAAATCATCGGCTTAAATGAGATAAATCTCCAACAAACCTTTTAAAAAATAAACGGGGCTATGACAGATAAACTGGGCCAAACAAATAAACTCGACCCAACAAATAATTTCGGCCCATCAAGAGAAATTCAACACAGTAGAATAATTTTGGCCCTGCAAGATAAATTTGGCCCACAAAAATAATCTCAGTCCAGAACGATAAATTCAACCCAGCAAAATAGTTTTGGCCCAACAAGATGAATTTGGCCCAACAGAATACTTTTAGCCTAGCAAAATAATTTCAGCCCTACAATAAATCTGGTCAAGTATTTATTTATTTTTTTGACACTTTTGCAACAATTATCCTCTGGCAAATAGATTAAAAATTTTAATCCACAAACTTGGCTCACTTATTCTTGAGGAACAATACAACAATACAACAACTTTCATTTTAACCCGCCACTGGCTAAAATCATGCTCTGATACCACTATAATGTCCCAAATATAAAATTTGTAGAAAATAGTTTCAAAGTTTTAAGTCATCAATACCATAACCAATTTGCACAAATTAAACTACAAAATTTACGACAAAAATGAGAAATAAAATCTGCAATTGAATAATAGACAATATAAACATGCAGGAGATCTCAACCTTATTTTATTAATATGTAAATAAGCTAGTACAAGAGCAGGAATATGACTGAGATGATGACCCCAAATAGATCCACAATAATGTTGCAATTGGCCTCCAAAACAAACTGAAAATCAATAAATTGCAACCTGTGAACTCTGAATGGATCCACTGAGGGAAGAGATGTGTGCTCTCCCACTCTCACTGAATCACTCGAGGATTTCTGTCCTGGGGCTATTGCTAAAATAGATAAATGGGTTCCCAAAACCTCACCACAAAGACAATACATAAATCTAAGATGGCCCAGATGGTCTCCTCCTCCTCCTATTAAAGACTCCATATATAGATCTCCAAGTCTCTAGAAGCATCTTATTTTGACTATTTTAATATTATTCTAGAAACTCATTTTTGACTCCATCTAAGTGACTTTTAATTTTATTTTATTTCACTAAGTCACTTGTGGGCATTTTTCCTTCAATTAATTATTTTCCATTATTTTAATTTAATTAAGTGACTAATTAAAGTCACTTTTAATTTGGGAAAATGGTAAACCATCCACCATACTCTCTTTGCCCACTGGAAGTCACTTTTAAGCATCAAATTTTGTATATCTTCTCATTCCGGCTCCAATGAGCTATTACACTAAGGTATTTTATCAAATATTCCTCCCGGAATGCCACCTCAAGCGTAATTAATTAAGTCATGCCCATTAATAACTCTGTTTTTTTAAATTTGTTGGAATGCAACAAAACGAAAGACAAACTGTGCAGATGATGGTATATTCCAAGCGAATGCCATCAAATTCCATAAAAACCCCTCAAAACTCCTCCAAGACCCCTGACGACATAATCCTGCTCCCATGACCTAGCCATCCCGTGCCCTAGAAATCCATCCTAACTATACTATAGAGAAAAATAAAATTGGGGACATGACAAATCCTCCTTCCCCAAGATTTCTTGCCCACAAGAAATCCATATATGTCTACTACAGAGACATCTACAAACTGATACCGAGATCCCATGTGAACCATTGTACTACGCCATGCCTCCACGTTAACCAGACGTGGACGAATCCCTCAATACTTGGACTCCAAACAAGCAGTTGACTCAATCCGTCGTCTACGGATCCACCTAGATCCCAAAGCCACCATGACCAATCGCCATAGCCCATACCCCATGGCTCTATCTTTGCTCTGACTCTAGCCATAAACATTGCTCCACAAATAGAACACCAACTCATCACCTCTCTCCAATCCGACCCTTGGCATAGACCAAGGTCAATCCCAGTATGATGATGTTGTGTTGAAATGATGATGAGTGGCCAACCTACATCTTGTTGCCAATTGGAGCATGTAGTTTCCCTCACATCTAAGGGTTCTTGCAATACTATTCTCCTTACTAAAAATGGTACTCCATTAATAGGGTACCAACTCATGATCTCTCTCCAATCCATTTTGTGGGAAGGATCAAATGCATATGCACTTGTATATGTGATAGGTCCCCTATGTTGCACCGTGCCTAACTCACGCTACTTTGTTATTTCAATAAACAATATCCATCGAGAAAACCCTGCCTTTCCCCCTACAATAGGTACAAGTGGCCAAACTGTGTTGCACGCCCAATCTATGTACTCCTGGAGAGGGTTTCTGCCGAGAAACATTATAGCTTTGTTGGCTTTCACTGCACGTATTTTCACCTCATCAGTGGGTAGGCCCAAATATGGATGCACCACCATCTCCAGAAGACCCTCTCTCATCTTTATGGAAACTCCATGCTCCTCCAATTGTTGGATTAGGGGGTCCTGACCCAGGTTCAAATTTAGTTGCGCCAACCAACAAATCCCTACACTGTTGGCCCTTTGGGCAACAACCTACGTAGCACAAGCTATAGTCTCACCCGAAGCAGTATGGGGGGATGCAAGAACCAAGTTTCTGCATCCAGAGACTAGTGTGATGTCTTCCAGCACCTTAGATCCTCTTCCATGCAGGTCGGTATACTCCTAGGCCTCTTTGTTGTAACTAAGTCAAGGCTACTTCCAGACCTTCATGAAGGTCCATGATCAGTCCTTACAGACCCTAAATAGTTGATTCACCTACTTTCGCGCATCAAAAAGCAACCCTAGATCGGAGTTCGCGTAGATCTACTTAATTCGTCAGAAAACATAAGAGAAATAGCTTCTAACTTCGCGGAAGTGGATAACCATTCATTTCATATATTATTAAGACAGATTCAGTGAATTCGCGTAGCATTCATTCAATATTTCAGAAAAAATATCATTAATCGGCAACATATAACATAAACAGATTCAATGGAAATACTCAGAAATTCTTCAAAAAATTGTCTATATTAATCTTCAATTCAACGATTACAGACTCTTCTTACCCTGCATTGTTATGTAAAAATTATTTAATTTTAGGTTAATTAGACGAAAGGGCACGATCATAAGATCATGCCCTTTCCCAAAAGGGTGCCCATGGCAGTATATAAGCCAGGGACCCTCGCTGCAAACAATCATCATTCAATTATTAATAAATATTTACTTGTTTATGTTATTTACGGAATTAGCTACTTCATCTGGTATCAGAGGATGTTCGCTCCTCAGGCTCTATTGATCTGCTGCCATCAGTTTCCTTACCCGCTGCCGCATAGACTTCCATATCATCGAATTCACATACTTCTCGTGACTATTCCCCACCATCCATTGTGTTCTATGCTAACTGTCCACAAACACCGTTGGCCGTTGCCTCCGCTTCTGTCCACAACCCCACCGTATCCTTTTTTTTTACCCCCTTCGCTGTTTCCATCCGCCCAGAAGACTGCGGCCTCCGTCATCCCCGTCCGCTGTCCATCTGCCCAGAAGACCTCTGTTTTAAACTCGTGGTAACTCTCTACGTGATATTCGCACAAGTTGTCGGTCAAACAAGTAACATGACGGTCAAACGGGAGTTGACCGATTAGTCAGACGTGACTATCCGCCTACGATATATATATATATATATATATATATATATATATATATATATATAATATAATATAACTTTAATTTAATTATAAGTTATATATAACATTAATTTAGTTAATTAAATTTTTTTAATTAACTAATTAAAAAAAATATGGCAGACAAATTTACACCCCCACAAACTCGTTCAATGTCGATGTCAATCGCTGATTTCAAAAAAAAAATTGATTGAATTGGAGAATAGGATTACTAGCCACTCCGATGATGTCAATAAAAAATTAGTTGATTTCCATAATAAGTTTAATGGGTACGTTGATGATATCAAGAAGCTTCAGGACACAAAAAATCGAATAGAACTATAGATGGGGCAGAACCATAGCCAAACTAAAATTAATCAAAAATAGACCTTGGCATTGCTGAACCACTTGTGTTGAAAGCATGATATTACACCCGAACAACTACTCCAAGAAGATGGAGAAAATCTAGATCACAATTCATCAGACTTAAAAAAATCAATAGATTCTCAAAAAGCTGAATCTCCAAAAAAACAGCAACGCCCCACAAAGAAAATAGTAACGCGATTTTCTCAAATAAGCAACTCTGGGATACATTTACCAATCAACATCCTTTTTTCGCTCAACCATTAGCAACATATCAATGAAGGGCAAAATTCGAGATTCCTAAATTCGATGAAAACGAAAAATACAGTGTTGCATGGATAAATAAAGCAGAAGAATACTTCGAGATTTATGACATCAACAATGATGACGAAAGGCTTAGGCATGCATCCATGAAAATGGAAGGAGAAGCATATAATTGGTATATGTGGTGGAAGAAGATGACAATCGCCATCAGTTGGAGGAAATTTAAAGATGCATTCCTTAAAAGATTCCAAGGTGTAAGGGAAGAAGAGTTTTTTTCATCACTCATCAAATTACGACAAAAAGGAAGTGTAGATGAGTACACTCAAGAATGGGAAACCTTAGTGACACAAGTACCTGGGTTATCAGAGTCTCGTCTAGTTCAATCATACATCTCTGGACTTAAAACTCATTTACAAGTAGAACTTGACCTTCATGACGTTAAGACAATAGAAGTAGCAAGACGAAAAGCAAAAACTGCTTAAAAGAAATTTGAACAAATACTGTGGTCAAAACCGGAAAAAGTATATTCAAGACGAAGAGTGCCCCAATCTATGGATTCAAATAATATAAGATATGTTCCACCACATCGCCGTGAAGGTGAAAAATCTAATGTGGAAATACAAAGGATAAAATAATGCAAATGCAAACATTGTGGTGAGAAGTGGGACCCCAAACATAGGAGTGTTAAGGGAAAAGAACCAAAGAACCTATATAATTGTGAAGCAACTAATGATTCAAACAGTGAAGATTCTGACATAGAAGAAGCAGAAGATGCCCCAGAATTCTCACCAGAATTAGATGATGGAAGTATTCCACAAGTGTCATTATCAGCTATGACAAGTATATCACAACCTCAGACCTTAAAGTTAAAAGGACACATAAAGAAGAACAACGTAGTGGTTCTCATCGACTCTGGTAGCACACAAATTTTTTTAGATTCAACCGTGGCAAAGAAACTCAATATTTTTTCATTTCCCTTACCAAACATGAAGGTGATGGTAGCTGACGGTAAGAATATTGAAAAGGTAGGGAAATGCCATAAGGTCAAATTGCAGATTCAAGACTTTAATTTAGAATCTTCGTTCTTCACGGTACCATTAGGTGGAGTAGATGTAGTCTTACGTATCCAATGGATACGAACTCTAGGCACTTATGCTACCAACCATCAAGTACAATTCATAAGATTTAAATGGGGAGGTCAGAGGTACAAATTACATGGATTCCAAGCACCAGAGAATCAAATTGTATCATCATCTCAGATGATGAAGATGATTCGAAAAGGAGCACCCGCTTATGTAGTACAATGTCACCAATTAGAAATGTTATCTGCAAATATGATCAGTGAAGAATCACCAGAGATACAAGATCTAATTCAAAAGCATGAAAAAGTATTTCAAGACCTAACTAGGAAAATGCCTCCTAACAGGGAAATTGAGCATATAATAGAATTCAAAGCAGGGTCAGACCTCGTCAACATCAAGCCATACCGATATCCACATCACCAAAAAATGGAAATTAAGAGATTAATCCAAGACCTTTTAAAGTGTGGGATCATCTCAAAAAGTAAAAGTTCGTATGCTGCTCCAGTGCTATTGGTAAGGAAGAAGGATGGTTCATTCAGGCTATGCATTGATTATAGAGGATTCAACAAAATAACAATTAAAAACAAGTTCCCAATTCCCTTTGTTGACGAAATGTTGGATGAGCCACATGGTGCAAAATACTTCTCAAAATTGGACTTAAGGTCAGGCTACTATCAAATTAGAATAAGATTAAAAGACATACCAAAAACGGCATTCCGAACACACGAAGGTCACTATGAATTTAAAGTAATGTCGTTTGGGTTAACCAATGCACCAGCAACATTTCAAGCAACTATGAACGAATTATTTCATCCACATCTTAGGAAGTTTGTATTAGTATTCTTTGACGATATTTTAATTTACAGTAAAACTTGGAAGGAGCACTTACAACATCTAGATAAAGTTCTTACACTACTAAAAGAGCATCAGTTTTATGCAAAAAAAATCCAAATGCACCTTCGGAAAGGAAGAAGTAGAATACCTTGGACACATTATATCCCATGAAGGTGTTAAGGTGGACCCTAATAAAACCAAAGATATAAAAGAATGGACCAAACCTGTTAATGTATCCAAGCTAAGAGGGTTCTTAGTTTTGACTGGATATTGCTGAAGGTTTATTAAAAACTATGCACATATAATTGCGCCTTGACAAACCTTTTAAAGAAGAATTCATTTCTATGGGATGAGGAAGCAGGAAGGTATTTTGAAAAATTAAAGGAAGTTATGTCTAATGCCCCTGTATTGGCAACACCAGATTTTTCTAAACCATTTATCATTGAGTGCGATGCTTCCGGATTCGGTATAGGTGCAGTGTTAATGCAAGAAGGGCATCCAATAGCTTTTGAAAGTAGGAAGCTCAATAAAAGAGAACGCCTCAAGTCCACATACAACAAATAAATGCTCGTTATTATGCACACACTAGCTAAGTGGAGGCAACATCTTTTGGGAAGTAAGTTCTCCATTAGAACAGACCATAACAGTCTACAATCCTCCTTCAACAAAAAACACTTTCCGAAGAACAACAAAAATGGATTGAAAACATTGCCGCCTTTGACATGAAAATACTACATAAAAGGGGAAAAGACAATGTAGTAGCAGATGCCCTATCCAAGAAAGACGAAGAACCAACACTACTTGCAATTTTGGTTGTTGTTCGTGAATAGCTTACTGAGATTCAAAGTGAGTATGCCAAGGATCTAGAAATAATAGCAATAATCAATAACCTTCCCAACAACTCAAAATTTGAATGGAAGAATGATATTCTATGGTACAAGGGAGGAATCTATCTAAATGCAAATTCCAAGTTTAAATTTAAGATACTCAAGGAGTCACATGATTCACCGTCAGCTGGACATGTAGGATTATTTAAGACTTACTACAATGCACGTCAATCTTTCTTTTGGAAAGGAATGAGTCGCGATGTTCAGAAGCATGTAGCAGAGTGTGACACATGTCAAAGGAATAAAAGTGAAAATATTACGACACCTCGATTACTTCACCCTTTAAACATTCCAAATCAGAAATGGGAAGAAATTTCGATGGACTTTACCAAAGGATTACCAGTATCTGAAGGCAAGGACAAGATTTTCGTAGTGGTCGACAGACTCACCAAATATGCTCACTTTATGGCAACAAAGAAATCATACTCAACAAAAGGAATCATTGAAATATTTTGCAAAAATATATATAAGTTACACAGTTTTTCAAAAGTCATTGTGAGTGATAGAGATGCCAAATTCAAGGGTAATTTCTGGAAGGAGTTGTTCAACCACATAGGAACCTACCTAAATATGAGTTCCGCTTATCATCCTCAAACATATGGAAAAACAAAGGTTGTCAATAAATGTTTGGAGGCCTACCTACATTGTTGCACTACAGAAAAACAAAATAAGTGGGCTCAATGGTTACATATCGCTGAGTGGTGGTATAATTCTACTTATCATACGTCAGCAAACATGATGCCATTTCAAGCTTTGTATGGATATGAACCCCCAAAATGGAAGGATCTAGCTATTGTCCAGACAAATCTACGTGCTGCTAAAAATCAACTAGAAGAAACCCAAAAAATCGTCCAAATACTGAAAGAAAACTTGAATAATGCGAGGAATCGTATGAAGCAACAAGCAGAACGAAACAGAACTGAAAGAGAGTTTGAAGTCGGAGAATGGGTGTTTGTTAAGCTCCAACCATACAAACAATTGTCCTTAAAACAGAAAGGAAAAACCAAATTGGCACCAAAGTTCTACATACCTTATCAGATCAACAAAAAGATCAGCCAAGTTGTTTATGGTTTAAGCCTTCCAGAGAAAAGTCGTGTTCACAACGTCTTCCATGTCTCCTGCCTTAAAAGGGCACTAGGCAACCATCAATCACCGCAAACAACGCTTCCATCCCTGGATGATGAGGGAAGGGTCATTCTACAACCAGAAGGTATTTTATCTACTAGAGAAAGAAAGCTTCGACATTGTACAATCAAGGAATACCTGATCAAGTGGAAGGACTTACCCGAAGAAGAAGCTTCTTGGGAGAATGAATCATTTCGTCAACAACATCCATCGTTACGTTTGCTTTGAGGACAAAGCATTCTTTCAAGAGGAAGCCAATGTTATGTAAAAATTATTTAATGTTATATAAAAATTATTTAATTTTAGGTTAATTAGACAAAAGGGCACGATCATAAGATCATGCCCTTTCCCAAATGGGTGCCCATGGAAGTATATATGCCAAGGACCCTTAGTGTAAACAATCATCATTCAATTATTAATAAATATTTACTTATTGTTGTTATTTATGGAATCAGCTACTTCAGCGCACACAGCTGCAGGGGTCCACGCACTCAGTTGCGGACTCTACCCAAGCCTCCTGTGCACTCAGTTGCAGGAACCTTCCTTTCTCTACCTAAGTGCAGGAAGCAAAGCCTTCCTGCCTTAATTCTTTCCCAAGAGAACAAAACTCTTCGATGTACCCAATTCTCTATCCCAAGTTATCTCTAAGACTCGCTAAGACTAATCTATTTATAATTCTCCTAATACAACACCATGGCCCCCGCTCATGGGTGAGTCTTCAAAACCAACCATAAGAAGGGGCTAAGACCCCTTTGACTCCTATCTATTTGCACACTCCACATCCACACTTCTCAGAGACTTTACATCTTTTACAAAATTCTTTTCAAAAATGACTAAGTTAATTCAATTCTAACCTCGGGGACCCCATCCTAACAGGCCCCCAACACAAAGATCGTGACTCACCCTCGAGTCACTCGACTGGTTGTTCCACTTGCTGGCAAAGATTGTTGAATGCCTTGGTCAATGTTTGAAGCTCTGTGATACCCTGTGCTGCTGCTTGCTATACCTCCTGGACCAGTTTCTTGATGGTTGGCCCTTCTACGGCAAGTTGTGTAGTCCTCTAGGTCTGTTGCATGGCCTTTAGCTTCTCATGAATGTTATGTGAAAGTTGGTTGGCATCCTCTCTCCAAGGCTGAAGCCTGTCTCTAAGCAAGGACTCCTTTTCCTGCATGTTGGGTTGTGTTATATTCTTTCCACGACTAGCCCACATAGTTAACCGGGGGGTTAGAGGGGGAGCGGAGCACCCCCTTCGTTGCACCGATTGTGTAGCAAGGGGGGTCATTGGGGGTTTGAGCTGTACCTGTAACCCCACTTTATGGGGTCTGGGGCAGCGCCCCAGCAAATTTTGGTTTTGGACCCTATGTTAGGTTGGGCGGACCCACCTATAGTTTTGTGCATGATTTTCGCACATGTTTTTTTTTTGGACATGATGGTTTTCGGTCCATGGTATTGGACACGATGGTTTTTCGGTCCATGGTAATTGGATGCTTCGGCATGTATAAATATGTATTATAACATTGAAAGGAACATAATGAAAAATCAAGCTGGTAGTCCCGGTTTTGGGATCTAGGGGAAAATCTCTGTGTATATGTGTTTTATGTGTTATGCTCTCGCATTGTTTATTTTTTGTGTTTTAGAATTCGTATGCAAGTAATTTCTATATGGGGTTGAAACCTACATTTGGTATCAGAGCATATTTGGCTTCAAGGGGATGCCTTTGTTGCTGAGGGGTTTCGCTCAGGCTTGTGGTAGACCTTGTTCAGTGGGAGATTTGCGAGATCGATTCTGGTGGTGAAAGAAGATGGCGAGAAGTGGAAAGATAGAGATCGAGAAATTTAATGGTCAGAGTTTTAAGTTGTGGAAACTCAAGATGGAGGATCTGTTGGTGGATAAAGATCAGTGGATCGCAGTAAATTCGGGTACTAAACCAATGGGAGTGTTCGATGAAGAATGGAAGAAGTTGGATCGGAAGGCAAAGAGCACAATATGATTGTTTGTCTCAGATTCAGTATTGCTGAATGTATCAGGGGAGGCTACGACGAAGGCTTTGTGGGACAAGTTGGGGACTTTGTACCAATCTAAGTCTCTGGTGAATAAACTGTTCCTGTGGAAAAAGCTGTATAACCTGAGGATGAAAGATGGAGACTCGGTGACAGAGAATTTGAACACTTTTAATACTGTGGTAAGTCAATTAGCATCTGTTGATATTAAAATTTCAGATGAACATAAGTGCATCAGTTTGTTGTGTTCTCTACCATATTCGTGGGATAATTTGGTTATTGCAATAGGTAGCAATGCAACTGCCTTGCAGTTTGATGAAATAGTCTCAGCCTTGCTGACCGAGGAGATGAGACAGAAAAATATAGAGAGCCAAAATGGTGATGCCTTGTCTGTACGAGGACGGTCCCAGAACAAAAACAAAAATAAGTCATCGAGTGGGAGATCTAAATCTAGAGGGAGATCTAAATCTCCAGGAAAACCTGTAAAGGTGGTGTACTAGAAATGTGGAAAGGAAAAAGAGACTATAAATCTAAAGCTCCTGACAAAGGAAAGGGATCTGATGAGGCTCCTTCTGCAGAGGCGAAAACCACCTCAGATGAAGGTGGGGATGTGTACTTTGCTTCTTCAAGTACACATGTAGATCATGAGGCATGGTTGATTAACTCAGGTGCATCCTTTCACTTCACTCCCCATAGAGAGTGGTTCTGTGAGTATGAGAAATATGATGGTGGTGATGTCTTCTTGGGGGATGACATGAAGGCTAGAATCATTGGTCACAGAAAAGTAAAGTTGAAGTTGCAAGGTGGAAGGGTTAGAATGCTTCTAGGTGTTCTACATATTCCTGCATTAGCCAGAAATCTAATTTCTATAAGCAAGTTGGATGATGCTAGTGTAAAAACAGTGTTCGATAAGGATACCTGCAAAATGGTTTGGGGAGCACTGGTATTGATGCGGGGAGTTCGAATTGGAGCTCTGTACAAGCTGCAAGGTAGCACTGTTATTGATGGGTGCAATAGTTCTATGGTTCCTGAAAGTGGAGCAGAAAATCTAGTGGTCTCTGGAGAGAAGACCATGCTATGGCATCAAAGGCTTGGACATATTGGAGAGAAGGGCCTTCAAATACTTCATGGTACAGGTATGATAGAAGGTATGAGTAATAGCTCTCTGGATTTTGATTTATGTGAAAATTGTGTATATGGGAAGCAAAATCGAGTGAGTTTCCCCTCTAGTGGTCAGAGGGCGAAACATATATTAGAGCTTGTGCATAATGATGTGTTTGGACCTGTGAAGGTTCCATCACTGGGTAAGTTTGTGTACTATGTATCATTTATAGATGACTTCTCAAGGAATACATGGATATATTTCCTTAAGAAGAAATTCTAAGTCTTTGACAGGTTTAAAGAATTTAAGGTTCTAGCGGAAAACCAGACAGAGAAGAAGATAAAGGTTTTGAGGACAGATAATGGTGGAGAGTTTTGTAGTAAGGAATTTGAAGAATTCTGCAAGAAGTGTGGTATAGCATGACAGAAGACTACTCCATATACACCTCAGCAAAATGGAGTTGCAGAAAGAATGAACAAGACGTTGATGGAAAAAGCAAGAAGCATGCTCAGTGGTGCTGGGTTAGGATAGGAATTTTGGGCAGAGGCGGTGGATATTGCATGTTACCTGGTCAATAGATCACCTTCATCAGTGTTGGAGGATAAGACTCCACAAGAGGTATGGACTGGTAAGAAACCCTCTCTTTCACATCTGAGGGTATTTGTATGTGATGCATATGTACATGTTCCAAAGGAGAAACGAACCAAGTTGGATAGTAAATCTGAAAAGTGCATCTTTATTGGGTATAAGGATGGTTTAAAGGGTTATAAGGTTTGGAACCTAGTCACACAAAAGGTTGTGTACAGCCGAGATGTGGTGTTCAGAGAGGTAAAAGATGTTATTAAACATGAAGTCCAACTAAAGGAACCTGAGAAGATAGAGTTTGAGCTAAAGGAGGAAGCATCAGACTCTATACCAGAGGAGGAATCAGAAGATGAAGAGCCATAAACTCCGGCTGTGAGAAGATCAGTTCGAGAAAGAAGGCAGCCAGAAAGGTATAGTCCATCTGCTTTCTTTTCAAATTTTGCTTTGTCTGTTACTGATGATGATCCCAGAACTGTGAAGGAAGCAGTGGATCCAAAGGATGGAAAACTCTGGAAAGAGGCCATGGTTGATGAAATGGCATCTTTGCACAAAAATGAGGCTTGGGATCTGGTGTAGTTGCTGGCTGGAAGGAAACCCATTGGCAGAAAATGGGTGTTCAAAAAGAAGACAAAGCTCGGTTGGTAGTAAAAGGTTATTCCCAGGTGCCGGGAATTGATTTTATTGATATTTTTTCTCCTGTTGCCAAGGTAACTTCTATTAGATTACTTTTATCTGTTGTTGCTGCTTTTGATTTTGAGGTAGAACAGATGGATGTGAAGACAACATTTCTTCACGGGGATCTGGAAGAGGAGATCTACATGAAGCAACCTAAAGGCTTTGCGGTGAAGGGTAAGAAAGAACTGGTGTGTAAGTTAAAGAAGTCTCTGTATGGGTTAAAACAGTCACCAAGGATGTGGTATCAGGAATTTGATACATTTATATGGGGATTTGGCTTCACAGAAGCAAAGCAGATCACTGTGTGTATTTTAAATTAATTGGTGACCATGTTATTTATTTGGTCTTGTATGTGGATGATATGTTGCTGGTTGGAAATGACAAAGAAATTATCCAGGATTTGAAGACCCAATTGTCCTCCAAATTCGACATGAAAGATCTTGGTGCTGCAAACTATATTTTGAGCATGGAAATTAAAAGAGATCGTACAAAGAGGAAGCTCTGGTTAGACAAGAGGAAGTATGTCGAGACAATACTACATAGGTTTAATATGCAGAATAGTAAACCGATGAAGGTTCTTATTCCTGTAGGTGTGAGGTTATCTGTTGAACAGTGTCCCAAGACACAAGAAGAGGAAGAGGACATGTCCCATGTTCCATATGCAAGTGCAGACGGTAGCCTGATGTATGCAATGGTCTGTACTAGACCAGACATTGCACATGCAGTGGGAGTATTGAGCAGGTTTATGTCAAAACCAGGGAAGGAGCACTGGACAACAGTGAAGCGGGTTTTCAGGTATTTGCGTGGCACTAGTGATTATGGTTTGTGCTACTAAGGAAGACCAGGATTGGATAGAGTGTTGGATATTCATGGCTTTGTTGATGCAGACTGGGCTGGAGATCTGGATCAGAGAAGATATACAAGTGGGTATGTGTTTAACCTATTTGGAGGTGCAGTCAGTTGGATGAGTAAGAAACAATCTATAGTGGCCTTATCAACTACAGAGGCAGAATACATGGCAGCCACTCATGCAAGCAAGGAAGCAGTTTGGTTGTAGAGATTGTGTTCAAGTATGGGGTTAGTACAGGAAGCTATAAGGATAGACTGTGACAGCCACCGTGCAATTTTCTTGGCAAAGAACCCCGCCTATCATTCAAAGACAAAGCACATTGATGTTCAATGTCACTTTGTGAGGGATATGATAGAAGACAAAAAGGTGTTGCTGGTAAAGGTGGACACTTTGAAGAATACTACAGATGCATTGACAAAATTCGTTAGCTCTGAGAAGTTCTCTTGGTGTAGAGAAACAATGGGTGTTTCAGGGCTGGAAAAATGACTAAGCTCTCTTGTGGGCCCCCTGTGGAAAGAAAACAGCAAGTGGGAGAATGTTGGGTTGTGTTATATTCCTTCCACGACTAGCCCACATAGTTAGTGGGGGGGTTAGAGGGGGCACGGAGCACCCCCTTCGTTGCACCAAATGTGTAGCGAGGGGGGGTCCTTGGGGGTTTGAGGTGTACCAGTAACCCCATTTTATGGGCGGACCCACCTATGGTTTTGTGCATGATTTTCTCACATGTTTTTTTTTTTGGACGCGATGGTTTTCGGTCCATGGTATTGGACGCGATGGTTTTTCGGTCCATGGTAATTGGATGCTTCGGCATGTATAAATATGTATTATAACATTGAAAGGAACATAATGAAAAATCAAGCTAGTAGTCCCGGTTTTGGGATCTAGGGGAAAATCTCTGTGTATATGTGTTTTATGTGTTATGCTCTCGCATTGTTTATTTTCTGTGTTTTAGAATTCGTATGTAGGTAATTTCTATACGGGGTTAAAACCTACACTGCAACTCCTGGATGTGTATCAACTTTGCCTTGCCTTCTTGCAGTGTATCCCATAGGCCCATTGCCTGAGTGAAAAGCTAGTTGCAACCCTGAACTATGACATCTAGTTGACCCATAGAACCTTTTATAGTTGCACCTATTTGTTCCCGAACTTCTGGCAGTGTGGTTGACTACAACTTCAACTACAGCTCAACTATTTTCATCCGAAAATCGAAAGTCACCTTATCAACTTTCTCCTTGAAGCACGTACGGCAGCAACCAATTTCCTCACTTTGGCTGAGGACTCTACATCCTTTGGTATATTCAGCTCAGGCACGGACTTACAGGCTAGATCAATTGTTGTTACCAGGTTATGGCGTTGTGTCAGCAATTCCTCTTGTTCATTCGGTGCCTGAGTTTTTTCGGCGAAAAGCTGCTCGTTGTTGACTTTAAACTCACTGACAACAGTGAGTGCGTGTTGCTCTCTGATTTTCAACTCGTCGGAGACTCCATGATGCAGTGCATGAAGGGTCTGAAAGCGGCAGCGCGGCAAGGTTCAGCTCCATATCCTTCACTATGTTGAGCACAACGCGATCCTCATCTGATTGAACACAGAATGACCCCTCTAGAAAAGGAAAGACTCTGAGATCGAGGGTCTTCTCAATATCTATTATTGCGCTACTACCCTGCGTCAAGCTTGCTTGTGCGCTGCTCTCCTTCAGCTCACGCAAATCCTTCTGGACGCTGCTTAGTGTCTGCATGTATTGTTGTAACACCTCTATCGTTGTGTCCCGTATCTTGTCCTCGATCTCATCAAAATCGCCCTCTGTCAGCACCATGGGATCAATATGTGTCTGCTTATTAGACTTGTGTTTCTTTCATCGTCCACCCTTCTGTTCCTTCTTGCGCCTCTTCAAGATGAAAGGAGTGCGTTTCTCCTCACTGTCGTCTCCTCCATGCTCTAACAGCTCTTGCTTGTTAGTATCATGTGACACATACTTCTCACATTCCTCAGCATCCTTCTGTTCTGTCTCTGCCTGCTCTTTAGTAGTGTTTTGTTCCTCTAAACGGGCCTTCTCATCAGCTGCCTTGGCATCTTCCTTCTTCTTCTGTTCGGCCAAGTTGCGCGTAGCTTTCTAAGCAACATCCTTCCGCTTTTGCACAGTAGAGCTTTCTGCGCCTTTGCTGGTTCCTACCTCCTGCACTATAGGTTCACACCAATCCAATGGCCAATACCCTACAACTTCCTGCACATCCATCTCAGACACTAAATAAGGCAACATGTTCCAAGTTCCCTCTAGATCCTTCTGTGTGCAGATTGAGACGTTGTGAAAGTCATCCTTGAAGTCCGCGTAAGCTGCTAATTGTTCAAACAAGGTTGGGGACAACCTTGGTTGCTGATTCACCACCATCCGAAGGTCCATCTCCATTAGGACCTAGAAAATCTTCATTTCTTTGCTGTGTGCCACATCCTTCGTAGACCAGAGTGAGGCGAACCGCGCTACCTCAGGCAAATAGTTCTTGTGAGGAGGAAATTGGCTATCCTTCAGTAACCTCCACGCAACTAAGACAATGGACAATAAAAACCAAGCATAATGAAATGGCTTGCTTTCTTCTTGGGTTTTTTGGTAGTTCGTGAGGAACTCCCGATAGAGATACTTGGACCAATTATATTAAACGCACTTTGCGCACTGTGCAGCAAATGACACTATCGACGTTAGAACTTCGTCCGAATGACACTTCCTCATAATCTTGCCTGCGAGGATCTGGGCAACGAACTAGATTGCCTAATCTTGAATTGACATGATAGAGTATCCTCGCAACTTTTTCACAAGACCATACTCCTCCTTCATTTTATCAGCTAGCTCCTTTTCCCTAGTTTTCCTTGCAAACTCCTTAGCTGGGTCCACTCCTTTGTACGACAACTTTGTTATCTTATACTTGGACCAATTATATTACACGCACTTTGCGCACTGTGTAGAAAATGACACTATCGACGTTAGAACTTCGTCCGAACGACACTTCCTCATAATCTTGCCTGCGAGGATCTAGGCAACGAACTGGATTGCCTAATCTTGAATTGACATGATAGAGTATCCTCGCGACTTTTTCACAAGACCATACTCCTCCTTCATTTTATCAGCAAGCTCCTTTTCCCTAGTTTTCCTTGCAAACTCCTTGGCCGGGTCCACTCCTTTGTACGACAACTTTGTTATCTTATGGATCAACGTGTCGATTATTCGAATAGGTTGCCCCAGCCATAGGATCCCATCGTGCACTAGCATGAGGAGCTGGTGCACACAAATCATATTGATAGGTGAGTGGTGATAATTCAGTACTAAAAGCATGTTCAACCGTCCCGACTACTCCATGTCGCAAACCCACTTCATGGGTTCTAACTATGTAACTCCTATCTCATCATAGTATATCTTTGTCATGTACTTGTGGGTCACCATATGCGGAAAATTTTCATGGTTCGTGAGGTCCCAATCCTCCATTTTCAACAGCGGGATGTGCACAATCTTAGGTCCTTCAAATCTGACAGTTTAGTTTATAGTCCCACGCTCCCTTGCAACTGACTGGAGCACAAAGACTGTCCTATTAACATATCGTCATTGTGCAGGATCCCCCATATACAGCTTCAGCCTACTCCCATTCACTCTTCCCGGTAATGGCTCCCCATTCAGCTTCGCGAGTTGAACTGCACCACCATCTATAATTTCCTTGACAATATATGGTCCTAACCAATGCATTTGGAATTTAACCATAAATTTAGTGAACTTACTATCATATAACAACACAAGATCATTTACCTTGAATGTGAGAAGCTTGATATGGCAATAATGCCATGCTTTTTCGCGTCCCTTCTGCACTTGTTGGTGGAATCCTGCAAGAAATAGGTTTTCCTCTAACTCCATTATCTGCGAGAGTCATTCCTCCAAGGCCTCACGATCCACCATATCCGTCAAAGCTACTATGCGTAGACTAGGCACAATGTACTCCATAGGGATCACTGCTTCGACCCCGTAGTCTAATATGAACGACGTTTGCCCTGTCAACTTCTTACAAGTTGTCCGATATGCCCATAGTACTGCACGTACGCACACGTCCCAATCATTCTGCTATGCGTTACAGACATTTGTCAACGCGTTCTCCAAAATATTGTTAAAATCTTTGACCGTCCCATTTGCCTGCGGGTGATATGGTGTACTCTTCTCGTGGTATACCGGAATTCATCTGCTAACGCACTAATCGTTTCATTCAGAAAGTGCATACCCCTATCACTCATTAAGATTTTAGGGCATCCGAACCGTGTTAAGACATGTTCAAACAAGAATTTTGTTGTCGTAGCCCTTGTACAATCCTTTACTAGCTATGCTTTCGCCCATCTAGTTAAATATTCAGTTGCAGTGATAATGTAGCACGCTCCCGTCTTCTTTCCAGGTGGTTGAATTGGCCCAATAAAGTCGATCACCCATTTCTCAAATACCTGCAAAGACACTTGAGTATGTAGCGGTAGTTCGTCCCGTCGTGATGCTCTGCCCATCCTTTGACATGCATCGCACGCCTTACAATATGCTTTGGAGTCTTTGTGCAATGTTGACCACCATAATCCTGCGCGCAAATTCTTCTGCGTTGTTGCTTTTCTTGCATAATGACCTCCCGCGGCTCCCCCATGAGCTTCAACGAGAATACTATCTTGCTCAAATTCGGGCACATATCTCCACAGTATCTCAACTGACGCCATTTTGTACAAATATCCCATAATGACCGAAATATCAGCCACGCGAACTACCAGTTCCTTCTTCCATAAATTTGTATATCCTTCAGGCGCCATCCATGTAGTTAAAAATTGAATAATGTCAGAAAAGTGGTCATTAGCTATGCGTACTGTAAAGAGGTGCGCATCTGGCAACCCTTCCTCCAAATTACTAGGTTCTTCACCTATTTCGATTCGTGACAGATGGTCAGGTCCAGCATTCAACCTCCCCGGCTTCACAATCACTTCAAAATCGTACTCTTGAAATAATAAAAACCACCTGCAAATATTCCCCCCTAACACAGGCCTGTTGACCAGGTACTATCAGGCAGAATGATCTGTATACATCTTGAAAATGCCCCCCTAACAGATAATTCCTGAATTTTTGCAACGCGTAGACAATGGCCACCCCCTCCCTCTCTGTTGTGGAATAGTTTTTCTCAACCTTTGACAACTTCCTACTTACGAAGGTTATAGGATGGTCCAGTTCTCCTTCACCTGCCTGTGTTAGTACTGCACCCAGCGCAATGCAAGAAGCATCCACGTGTACATGAAAATCCTTCGTCCAATCGGGAAATACCAAGATTGGCGCAGTCACCATATTTTCTTTTAACACATCTAAGTTGCGCTGACATTCCTCATCCCAACAGAATGTCGCGTCCTATTTCAACAATTTTTCCATGGGCGCAGTAGTTTGAACATAGGCTTTAATGAATTTTCTATAATATCCCGTATGTCCCAGCATCGCACGCAACTGCTTGATGTTTCTAGGGGCTTCTAAGTTCACAATCACAATAATATTTGCAGGGTCCACCATCAACCCTTGCTTACAAACTATATGACCCAGCAAGATCCCAAAAGGAACACAAAATATACATTTTTTCAAATTCAGCACAATTTGGTGTCTTCGACATGTATCCAACATCAGGCACAGACTTGCTACATGGTGTTTGACCAATCCAAACACAGTCCAATCATCAAAGTATACCTCCAGAAACTTATGAATGAATTATTTGAATGCTTCTATGACTACGCAGGAAAATATTGCAGGTGCGTTTTTCAATCCAAACGACATAACAATGTACTGAAAGCACCCCCACTCTGTCACGAAGGTGGTTTTGCTTCTATCCTCTAGGGAAATCTTAATTTGATGATAACTGGAAAACCCGTTAGTAAAGAAATAATCCTCCTGGCCTCCGACATTGTTTAACACTTCATTTGTAAACAACGTCGGAAGTGGATTATGAACACATATATCATTAAGCTTCCGCAGATCTACGCAGATCCTTATTTCGCCCTTTTGTTTATTCTCTTGGACTACCATTGGGCTCACCCAATCGGACTCCTCAACATGTTCTATAATGCCTACCTCCAGCATTTTATCCAATGCTTGGTGAACCTTCTCCTTATACTTAGGATTAAGGCGGTAAGGCCTTTGTTTGACATGCTTCGCGTCCGGCTTCAATGCGATCCTCATAACACCAAAATACCCAAGTATGCCCTTTAAATCTGAAAACTTAGTGGGGAAGAGATCTTGGTATTCACAGAGTAATTCGACAACTTTGTCTACTTAGTGTTCTCCCAATAGTATCCAATATTTGCGAACTTCAGTTCTTCTTCAGTGCCAATGTTTACTTGTCTTGTTTTCAAAAGTGTGGAGATGTTTGGGTTCTCTACTTGCGGTCCTTCTACGTCGCGATTCCCTTATGTCTCCAGAATATTGATATTCCTCGGGTCTTCTTCCTCCTCTTCAGTGGTCACATTATAGCATTCCAATTCGTGGCGCAGCTGGGTGCTCCAATCTGATTGGGTCCATTCCATAGGTTCCTTCGGTGTCCTGAAGATAACCACTTTAATTTCTTGAAGCACTTCATCGATGCTTGCAAACCCGTCCTCGAAGCTGAAAGTCAATAAGAATCCTTCCTTCAACAAATCCCATTCCGTAGTGCTGTGGTGGAGTTCTCTTTCCAGATACCAGTACATGGGGATTGTATCCAAGGTATGACAAATATATGTACGAATTCTGGCTGTGGTTCCATCCCCCACACCTTAGTCCACTTTGCCAAGTGATCGCGCGGATCATCCTTCCCATTATACTTCTCAGTCATTCTTGTATTAACATGCCCAAATCGTAACTTCATCATTCTCCTGTAATCTCGCCATCCAACAAAACTATCCTTATTCGTACCCCACCATCATGCGGGCGTAGCATGTAGCACCAACTCCAATGCTTGAAACAGTGGTCTTCAGGGACTTCGTGCTCAAATTCATCTAGAAACATATCTACGTCAGTCAAACCATCATAATAAGGTAACTTTCTTACCTCTGATGAAACGCAGCGTAATGACTTTGTCATCATATTGCATCGCAATGTAGATACTTCATGTAAGCAGTTTTGCCAATGCTCTAATTCTTCATCTGAGTCAGAAGTGCAGGAACTCTCTCGGTCCCATGCGATCCATCCATCCACCGTCGGATTGATCCAATCTTGATCTCACACTGTTATCTTGTAGATTTGATCTAGCTCATCGTCACTTTCTACGTAATCGCGAACTGGTTCAGTATAGCGTGCCCCTTCTGTAGGATCCAGTGGCACTATAACCCTTAGTGACTTCCTTTCAAACGACATTATCCTCTTCTTCAAATTAATGATCCCATTCATATCAATAGCCTAGTTGATTCCCAGGAACGCGAAGTAGGAATTACTGTCATCGACAATTTGTATAACTTCAAAGTCCACTACTGCACTCGCACCTTCAATATCGACCATTACTCCATATAATCGTCCCATGGGGATGATTTTCTGCTGATTTGCCATCATGAGTTGAATTGGAGACCACTTCAATGCAAGTCTCCCCATCCTTTCCCATGTATGTTTCGGTAGAACATTCGCGTCGAACCCCAGATCCAAAATGACCTGGTCCATTTCATAATCGCCTATCTGCACTACTAGCTGCATCTCACGTCCTGTTCATGCCTTACACTTACCAATCTTTCTAAATGTGCGTTGCTCCATAGAAGTCTTTTCCTTATTGGCACACTTGTCTATTAAGTCTTGCAATCCTTCCATAACCTTTTTGTTGCGCAGTAGCTTTGTATTGGTCTCCAAAAATGTAGTGAGAACGGAAGGGTCAACCTCTTGTGTCACATTGGTCTCTAGTGTCTTGTCCTGACTTCCTGAGGTGGAGGCCTCAACGAAGCTCTTCATGGATTCCATAAATGTTTCCTTGGCGCGATTAAGGTCAAAGGTGGCTTCTTTCTTAGAAGCTTTGTGAACCCATCCATATTCTTCAGGCTCCTTACCTTTATCTGTGCCAGTCGACATTCCACTCCTTAGTACAATATTAATGCTCTGATCCTCCTCGCGGGGCTCATGGCTCATCATTTGCAAATTCTGCGTAGGCTACTGAGGCTGCGTTTTCTTCTCTTGCATTTTAGCTATTAGCATCAGACATTCTTCTATGGCATGGTCGAATTTTCTACAGTATTGACATGAAGGGTGTGTAGGATTCGGGCAATCTCACGCGAAGTGCCCCGATGTCCGTAGTTGTAGCAGATAATCTAACCATGACCTCTACCAGGTCCTCCTCCTCCTCCTCCGGCCTTGAAAACCCCTGCACGCTCCTCCTGCGCCTTGATCTGGAGGCCGATTTTCTGCTTGCATATGGTAAGTAGGGGTTCTTTCCATCATCAGCTCATAACTTCGACAATGGCGCTCATCATGGCCCACAGATTTGCAAAAATTGTAGAACAACTATTGGGGTGTCTGAACGAACTTTTGAAGTAAGTGGAAGCTATCCATTGCATGTTGCCCTGGAGAAACCAGTCGAGTGACTCGACAGCAAGTCACAATCTTTGTGTTGGGGGCCTGTTGGGATGGGATCCCAGGGGTAGAATTGAAATAACTTAGTCATTTTTGTAAAGAATGTAAAGTCTCTGCAAATTGTGGATGCGAAGCACGCAGATAGATTTCAAAGGGGTCTTAGCCCCTTGTTTTGGTTGGATTTTGGATTCGCCCATGGTCCACGGACCATGGTATTATATGAAGGGAAAGTATAAATAGTTGAGTCATATTGAGTCTTATAAGTAACTTTGGATAGAGAATTGGGCATGTAGAAGAGTTTTTGTTGTCATGAGCAAGAGCTAAGGCGGGAAGGATCTGCTTCCTACACTTAGGTACAGAAGGGAAGGCTCCTGCAGCTAAGTGCACAGGATGTCTGGGTAGAGTCCACAGCTGAGAGTGTGGACCCCTACAACTGTGTGTGCAGGGTAAGAAGAGCTGTAATCATTGAATTGAAGATCAATAAAGACAACTTTTTGAAGAATTACTAAGTATTTCCATTGAATCTGTTTATGTTATATGTTGTCGATTAATGATATGTTTTCTGAATTACTGAATGAATGCTACGCAAAATCACTAAATCTCCCTTGATAATGTACGAAATGAATGGTTATCCAATTGCGCAAAGTTACAAGCTATTTCTCTTATGTTTTCTAATGAATTAAGTAGATCTACATGAAATCCGATCTAGGGTTGCTTGTTGATGCATGAAAGTAGGTAAATCGACTGTTTAAGGTCCGCAAAAAACATATTGTGGACCTTTGCAAAGGTCTGAAGGCAACCTTAACCTAGTTAGAGTAACGAGCCCTAGAAGTCTATCAATCTGTGCAGAGGCAGATCTAAGGCGCTGAAATACATCACACTAGTCTCTGGATGCAGAAACTTGGTTCTTGCATCCCCCAATATTGTTTCGAGTGAGACTACAACCTGCGCTACACGGGTTGTTGCCGAAAGGGCCAACAGTGTAGGGTTTTGTTGGTTGGTGCAACTAACTCTGAACCTGGGTTAGGACCCCCTAAGCCAACACCAGTCTACTAACCTCCTACAAAACTATCCTTTTAGACTCCAACACCCCCTTACAACAAGTGTTTGTTAGTATTACAACCCTGCTAGTTGTCTGTGCATCTGTCTGCTCCTCATCAATGGTTGGTACATAAGATGGTTGCTCCTCCTCCTTTATCATGGGCTCAACATGAACCTTCAACTGGCTCTCCAAAAAAGGATCATCATGCATAATGTGCATATCCTCCTACTCATCTAACTCATGCTCCACCATATGGTGCTCATGTTGAATCGTCACTGGTGACTCTTCACCTTGAATATCTCCCATAGGGTCCACTGACTGCTCACCATACGCATCGGAATATAAATATGGCTTGCAGTCAACAACTCCACATGACTTCCCATGCTCCTCAAAGGCATCCTCCTATGACTCCATGGACACATCCAAAGAAGAATCCTCATCTTAAAAGTCATAAGGAATCTCCTCATGTTCTATCCCTGTCATCTCCTCGGTGTCACTCAAGCATGAGTGGTTAGGTCCCCAAGGAATTGGGCACTAGCAAAATAATTTCTTCGCAACAAGATGAATTCATCCCATAATACTTTCGGCCCTGCAATAGAAATTCAGTACAACAAGATAAATTTGGCCCAAAAAAATAATTTCGACCAAGCAAAATAACCCAAATAATTATTTTGCACTGCCCATAAATTATGTAATTGCTGTTGAAGATGAATTGGTGTTTCTACTCTCAATACTACTCCAAAAAATTTGAAAAATTAACTTGGGTCTCCCCACACCAAATCCATAAAAACCCTGAAATGGTTTGTCTTAAATCCAAACTAAGATCAAGTCCACCAAGTGGTGTGAATTACTCAATTTACCAATAAAACGCCCTCCTGAAGGAATGTTAATTTACAGCTCAAATACTTCTCGAAAAATTCTGAAATTTTAACCACATACTCCTCTCATAAAACCCACAAAAATCGAGAAAAATCTTGCGTAGATTCTAGAAGATACAGAAAGCCCCAATTTAGTGCAAGTTTCCTACACTGCCCAACTCTACACACTACTCCAAATAAGATAAATTTGTACCACAATGCTCCTACACTTCAGTCCAACATATTCACTGCAAAATCATTGGCTTAAATGAGATAAATCTCCTGGAAAACTTCCAAAAAATAAAATGGGTTATGACAGATAAACTAGGCCGAACAAATAAACTCAACCCCAATAGATAAATCTGGCTCTCACAAAACTAGGCTTAGGAAAATAATTTGGGCTCTAACAAATAAACTCATCCCAACAAATAATTTTGGCCCATCAAGAGAAATTCAAGACAATAGAATATTTTTTGCCCTGCAAGATAAATTTGGCCCAACAAAATAATCTTGGTCCAGAAAAATAAATTTGACCCAGCAAAATAATTTTGGCCAAGCAAGATGAATTCAGCCCAACAAAATAATTTTGACCTAGAAAAATAATTTCAACCCTGCAATAAATCTGGTCCAGTATTTTTTGTTTTTTTTTGACACACCTACAACAATTATCCTCCGACAAATAGATTAAAAATTTTAATCCACAAACTTGTCTCCCTTTTTCTTGAGGAGCAATACAACAACTTTGATTTTAACCCACAGCTGGCCAAAATCATGCTCTGATACCACTATAATGTCCCAAATATAGAATTTGTAGAAAATAGTTTTTGAAATTTAAGTTTTCAATACCATAAACAATTTGCACAAATTAAACCACAAAATTTACGACAAAAACGCGAAATAGAATATGCAACCGAATAATAGATAGTATAAACATGCAGAAGATCTCAACCTTATTTTATTAATATGTAAATAAGCTAGTACAAGAGCAGAGATATAGTTGAGATGATGGCTCCAAATAGATCTACAATAATGCCGCAATTGGCCTCCAATACAAACTGAAGATTAATAAACTGCAACCTGTGAACCCTGAATGGATCCACCAAGGGAAGAGATGTGTGTTTGCCCACTCTCATAGAATCACCCGAGGGTTTCCGTCCTTGGGCTACTGAATCACTATCAAATTAGGATCATCTTATTTATTTGGTCTTGTATGTGGATGATATGTTGTTGATTGGAAATAATAAGGAAATCATATAGGTATTGAAAACTCAATTGTCCTCTAAATTTTACATTAAGGATCTTGGTGCTCTAAATTTCATTTTTTGGCATGGAAATTATAGGAGATCGTACAAACATGAAAGTTTGGTTAAATCAGAGGAATTATGTCGAAACAATATTGTTTAGGTTTAATATGCTAGAATGTAAACGGATAGATGAGCCTACTCTTGTAGATGTAAAGTTATCTACAAATTAGTGTCTCAAGACATAGCAATAGGAAGATGACAAGCCTCATGTTCCATATGTTAGGGCAATTGGAAGTTTGATGTATGCAATATTTTGTACTAGACGAGACACTGCACATGCAATGGGAGTATTGAGCATATATATGTCAATACCAGGGGAGGAGTGTTGGACAACAATAAATATGATTTTTAGGTATTTGCATGGCACTATTGGTTATGGATTGTGCAACCTAGGAAGACTAGGATTAGACAGAGTTTTAGACAAACATGGCTTTGTTTATGTAGACTGTGATGGATACTTATATTGAAAAATATCAACAATTGGGTATGTTTTTAACCTATTTGGAGGAGCCATCATTTGGATGAGTAAGAGATAGTTTGCGGTGACCCTCCCAACTGCAAAAGTTAAACACATGACAATCACTCATGCAAGCAAGGATGTAGTATGGTTGGAGATATTGTGTCAAGGTATTGAGTTTGTACAACGAGTTGAGAGGATAAAATGTGACAGTCAAAGTGTAATCTTCCTAGCAAAGAACCCAATGTATCATTATAAGGCAAAGCCTATTGATGTTCAGTAGAGGTATGATCGAAGAAAATAAGGTGCAACTAGTGAAGGTGGACACTTTTAATAATGTTTCAAATTCATTAACAAAATTTGTGAGCATTAAGAAGTTCTCTTGGTATAGAGAAACAATGGGTATTTTTACCTTGGATTGTTAATCATATACACCTATGACCCCTTGAGTGCAAAAACCAATAAGTGGGAGAATGTTGGCTATGTGTTGTATTTTTTGCATGATTACTTCCACATTGTACATGACACTAGACAAAATGACCCCAATTTTTTTATTTCTTTTGTAGTTTTCGATATATAGTTTTTGCCTTTATCAGATTTGTGGCGCATAGTAGTTTAGCCTATGGTTTTGTAGTCTTGGTTAAGGAACTACAATTGTCTAATAATATAAGGGAAAATGGATTGGTGGTTTATGGATGTCGTGGGGCACACACACACATATACTATAATACTTTAAAGAAAAATGTAGTGAAAAAACTTTATGGTTTTTGTGACTTGGGTTTCGAGGGTAAAATCTTTATTTTAATGTTTATTTTACCCATTGCATCTTTTCTACTTTATTAAGAATTAATTTGAAACAATTAATTGTATATGGTTAAAACTTACGGAAAGCTAGCAAGACCAATGGGTAAACCTTACTCGAAAAATATAGGTCAAGATTGCCATCATCTAGTTTGTCAATTTGAAACTAGACAAGAATGAGTTTATAATAATTTCACTTGTTTTGCTCCCTATGTTGCTTTGCATGTTATAATTTGGTATTATTCAAGGGAAAATGGCTTATCCAATAGCTCTTAATAATTTATCTACTTGTGTAGATAATATTGATAACATATTGGCAAAAAGAGCAATACAAATTGCAAATCCTCTTGAAGATGTTACTTTCATTGAAGATAAGGGAAAGCTCTTGGGATCCCAAGGAACTTCATGTTGACAAAATCATGATATGAAATAAGAAAAAGCAAAATATCAAGAAGATAAAACATTGTTCAGATGTCATATTGTAGTTAGGTGTTTACCTTTCCATAGTATAAAATGGAAACAAGTTTGAAAAGGTACAACATTAAAAAGCTTAAAATTCTTGAATAACCATGGAATGATGAAAACAAAATGAAAGCTACTTGGTACAACATTGCTCAATGATCTTTCGAATAATACAAAATTTTCCAATTCCTATTATAACACAATAATCGTTAAGATATTTTTGTTTTCATACTCCAATACTATATGAGACATTTAAATATATAACATTACAAATCTACGATAAATTATAAACAATTATACAAACTTATAAGGTAATAAAACAATTACCTTATAAATAATTATTCACAACTAGTTTGGCAATACCTCTTTTCAAGAGTGGTGACATCAATAATCCCTCCAATTATAGGACCATAATGATAAACCCCTTGTTTGCAAAGTTATTTGGAAGCATGCTAGAAAATAAAATCAGCAAGTGGGCGGAAGAAAGAGATAAATGTGCTAAAGGGCAAGCAGGTTTTAGACCTAAACATTCCACAGTTGATCATGGTATAACTTTAAGGCACATCATTGAAAAAGTTTGGGAGAAAAAGGAAGAAGTCTTTTGTTGCTTTGTTGATTTCAAAAAATCCTTTGACATGATTCCTAAGGATAAGCTTTGGCATAGAATGGAGGAACTTGGGGTTCCTAGGCATTTGAGAGCAGTTGTGCATAGGCTGTATGAAGAGGTGAAAGTCAAAATTAGAACTTCAAAAAGCATTTCTAAAAGTTTTAGAAGTGATATCAAGGTCAAGCAAGGTTTCCCATTGTCCCCTACGCTTTTTGGTTTATATATCAACAAGCTTGAAGAGTGGCTAAATTTTCAAGGGGGTGGCGATATCCATTTGGGCAAGTTTGTTATTAGTCTTTTTTTGTATGCTGATGACCTTATTCTGATTGCTAAATCTGCTCTTGGTTTGCAAGAGCACTTACTTTCCCTCGGGATTTTTTGTAGAAGGGTGGGGATGCAATTCAATGTTAACAAAACAAAAGTAGTGGTTTTCTCTAACAAAAGAAAACATAACCAGTATAAGTTCTACTTTGAAGGAAACACTCTCCAAGAAGTTGCGGATTACAAATACCTCATAATTGACTTCAACATAAACCTAAGCTCAGACGAGTGTAGAAAGAAAATAACTTGGGGGGTTGGAAAGCATTTTATGCTTTTCAAAATAAGTGTAGAGAGGCATATTTATGGGACTGGAAAACCACTAAAACTCTTTTTAGGCTTTTAGTGATTCTAGTGATTCTCTACAGTTGTGAACTGTGGGCCAACAGTACATTTGACATGCAGTCAAAACAAATTGAGAAAATTTAGAAGCGCTTGATTACAAACAAATTCAAAATTAAAAGTGTAGTTCCTTATGCTATCTTGTCAAGTGAAACAAGCGTTTCTCCTATTGAAGCAATTGTTATGGTGTGAGTCATAAGGTATTTATAAAAAAATGAGCAAATGGAAGAGGGAAGATGGCCTAAGGTTGTCTTTAATGACATATTGAGCAAAAGAAAGAAGACTTGGATGCGGAAAATTAACAAATGGTTTAGTAAATTGGGTATTTGCTTGAACTTGTGTCCCACAGACAATAAATAGATAAAAGCTTTTGTTATGGATAAGTTTCACAAGCATACTTGGGCTGAGGAGATAGGGAGAAAGAAAAGGTACTATATTGAAGAGTTTAATCCCACTCATAATCATCAACAAAAAGTGTACATAGGGGCAAATATTTCTTGGAGAGCCAAAATTCTTATTACTTAGTTAAGGAATAATTATCACCAACTACGTTGTTAAACAGGGCGCTAGAAAAGGACAAAAGAAGTATGGGAAGAAAGAGTATGTATTTTTTGCTCTTTCAGAAAAGTGGAAACAGAAAAGCATTTCATTTTAGAATGTGAGGCTTTCAAATACAACATGGAAAGTTATGCAGATATTCTAGCAGCAGCTCTTGGGATAATTTATTCAACGAGGGTTATTTGAGAAACTGGGAGCACTTATTGTGAGGCTTCATAGGAAAAGGGTTGAATACATGAATCAAATGGTGAAGTAATCTATCCCCTTGGTTATCTTTAGCCTCGTAGAAATTAAAATAATTTCTTCTTTCTTTTTTATAACAAAAAAGTAAAACAATAAAGATATAAAGCCAAAATGTGTTTTGAAAAGACAACTTAAATTTGTATTAATTTTGGTACCATCTTTCTAATGTTATATATTCTTCAACATTCTCTACTATCTACTCTGTTAAATATTCCTATACTTTTCTTTTTCAAGCAGAAAATAGTTCTTATATTAGATAATATAAAGATAACGTTACAAGGTTGAACATAATGTCCCAATACTAGTTGATCACCAAATGATCATCCTTAACTTCTAAAACCCCAGAAAACAAAAAACCACCAAGCCCTTACAAAAAGACAAACTTCTTCACTATTCATGACAAGGAATTTATGAGATCATAACACCAACTTCCCAAATTAAAATATAGACAGACATTCAAAGTGCTCAATTGAATCACCCTCCCCTTTTGCAAAGTATAATTTGCCTTCCTGTAAATCCAACGCCTTTTTGGAAAGCATATCATCTCCCCTATTGTATTCCCTGTAGATGTGTTGACTTTTAAACTCCTAAAACTTTGCACTTAAATGAAGAAGACAGTCCATCCACATTTTTTTTTTTTTGTAAACTAAGGAGGGACCATTCTTTTTCCATTACTTCGAATTGAAACCATTACATTTTCATGGTGGCCTCAACCCGCCCCGAGGGGAAACCGGGTCTGTTGGCCACCTTAAGTTTTTGACAGCCATCCAAAAACAAAAAATATTGATTCTTCTTGTCCATGCTATGTAAACTATACATTCGAAAAGATTACTATTGCTTCTTGTTTGCATTCTTAACTGAAAATAGAAACTAAACTATTCAATCGTTTTCACAAAAAACTACAGACAGTATATACATATCTTCCAGTATTAGTCCGCCATGACTTCCTGCTGCTCCTCTTCTTTCTTTATACCCGGGTTGGTTTCCTTTATCAGCTGCTGAATCTCCTCCAGTTTTTTATCCTGCATTATCAGAGTGACCTGAATGTTTTGCAATTCTTTCTTCAAGTTTGGGATTCCTTGTGACAGTTTTGCCATCTCCATGGCCACTTGTTCCATCGCCTTCGCCAGCAGCCTTTTCATGACCCAGTAAACATGCAAGGCCTGTTTATACAGAGTCATGCGGCCTCTCGTGTTCCCTGGATCCGGGAGGAGGTATTCCCAGTCCTCCATTTCTGACCCTGATTGCCCCAGGGTCACCTCTTCCTCCAAATGCTGGATTATCCTTCTGATGTCTTTATTGGTGTTCTCATAGTAGGCTTCCTCCGCAAACTGAATCCTCTTCTTTAATGTTTTCCTGTATTTTCTTGCTGGTGCTGGTTCATTCTCTACCGTCTCCCTTGCAATCCTCCTCTTCCTCTGCTGCATTGTCCTCGTCCCCATCCTGCTCTTTCTCTGTTCCTGTAATTTCCCTTACCTCCCTGACTCTTCATGCCTGAGGTGCTTCCGAAGTCACCTCTCTCCTCTCGCCATTTGTTACTCCTGTCTACCTGCTCCCTGTCCTCCTGTATTTTATCCTTTGCTGACCCCACATCCTTCCATATCTTCTTTCGCGGTTGTTCCCCTCTATCCTGGTCCGAGTCAAACATTTCTACTTCTTCTTTCGTGTCATCTTGGATCGTCTGATACTCCTTTGCCATTTCTCCCTCTTCGATTCCTTTCCCTTTCTTTCCCTGGCTTCTCCGTCCTCTGTTGTCTTCATCCTCATCGTTCCTCATTCTCCTCCTTGTCGCCATTCGATACTTCCTTCCGGCGTTGTCCGCTTGTCTTCTCCGCCTTCTCTGCCTTTCTATTAACCTGCCCAGAGCTTTCACTACTCTGTCTCTTCACAAATCCTCGGCACAATTGTTTAACGTTCTCCTCTGTTTATCTTGCCTTCCTTTATGATGTCTCCTCCGGCGATTCTCCTCGTCTCTCGTCGCTCGCTTCACCTACCACCTGCAGATTTCATCACCACCCACCTCCTTTCGTCCTTCTTCTGTGCGGTCGTTCTGTTAGGCCCCTATACTACTAGTGTAGGGGCCTAACACATTCCCAGGTCCGATCTCTGCCGCATTGCCTCCACCGACTTCTTCCTTCATTGCCTCATTGCCGTCCCTTCTCGATATGATACCGTTGCTGATGATCCCTCTGTCCTCCTTCATCATTACCTGACTATCTTTTGCCTCATCATCCTCTCTTACTTGATCTGTATTAATTTCCCTGATCGTCGTCATTATCACCCCGATCGGGGGTACAGTCCATCCACAATTGTAAAGAGATCAATTTCATATTATTCTTAAAAAAAAAACCAATCCACTATAAGTTTCGAGTCTCCCACTAGCTATAAACTAGATATCTCCTTGAAATGAGCAAAGAATAAAATACACCATAAAGCCAAAAGCTCACCCCGAGTATTGGTCCCTTGCCCACAATTCAATTTTAAGCTGTAAATTCCAAACACTGGACATTTTAGAACGGCACTATCACCACATCTAAATCCCCTTCCTGCACTGCACCAATACCAACTGTAGTATGACTCTCCAATAACGGAGGACGAGCTATTCTCATAACCAAGTTACTCTTTTCCTTATCAATCTCTTCCATATCCTACAACACCTACTAGAAAACCTTACTGATCTTCAACTGGTGACCTTCAAAGATTATTAAATTATGACACCTCCAAACTTCCCAACTAAAGAAGCATGGAATTTCTTTCCAATCACTCATCACCTTAATCCAATTTTAAAAACATAAAGGAAATTGATCAATCCCTCATACCTCTTGAATCTAAAAACAAAAAAAAACAAATCCCCATACTTCTTTAGTAAAGGGACAATCAACCATTAAATGGTTAACAGTTTCTTCCTCAACTCCACATAGAACACATCTATTTGGACTAACAACCCCTCACTTTGATAAATTGTCCCAAGTCAGCATTATATTCTCAACCAAAAGCCAACAAAACAATTGAATTCTTAGAGGAACTTGCCACTTACAGATCTTAACAAGCCAGTCTTTAAAACCATCAACAAAGTCCTCGTTGAATTGGACTTCATATGCTAACATTGTCAATACATGCCCTCCTTTAACATCCCACGACCAAACTAAATCATCAGAATCTAACAGCACGAAACCAAAGTGATTAAGACCCAGTACAAAGGCATCCCATTCACCTTTTAAATCCTCTGAAAGGTCGAGTCCATCCACATATTTCCATTTGAAATTAAGCCCACTTCCATAATCATATGAAACAACCTGAGCTAGAAACAAAATGTCTTTTGCATTGAGCTTCGAGAGAAGATCCAAAGACAATTTAAAGTACGATTGTGCCCCACTAAAGGATCTACGCCAAGACAAATCTCCCAACCATTACCTGGCTGCCACGCAATCCAATTAGAAACAATATGAAGAGAAGAAGAAAGAGCCTTCCAACAATTAGAAACCCCTTTGAAATGCTTTCTCCCGTCTCTAAACTAATCCACCACCAATTTATGTTTCAAATATTTTCTATGAATAACATCATGCCAAAGACGAGGAATCATCAAACACCTCCACAAGCTCTTAGTTGCTAAAGCTCTACCAAAAGCAAATAAATTTTTAAATCCCCATCCTCCCTTCTTTTTAGGCTTAGCAAGCCTACTCCATTTAACCAGGTGAATACCTTCTTTCACTTTACTACCAGTCCATAAAAAACTAAACATCCTCCTATGAATCTTTTCCAAAATAGCTTTAGGAATCTTTGCCATAGATAACCAATACACACAAATGTAATTAAAAACAGATTTAATCAAAATGAATCGACCTCCTAACATTAACCACCTATGACACCAATTTGCAATTTTTTTTCCACTTTCTGAAGTAGCCATGTCCAATCATTAAAGGAATAACAATTGGGCTTAAGGAAGAAACCCAAATACTTAAAACCTTCTTCTATAGATTTGACTTCAAAAGGAAAAATCTGATTTAACTAAAAAATCTCTTCATCAGACCAACCATCTTCCATAAATTGAGACTTCTTATTACCAAAAAGCATATATGTGGCATTGCAGAACAGATCCAACACTTCTTTAAACACTTTCCATTCAAGCATAGATCCTTTCCCAAACAAAATGATATCATCGACAAAGAGCAGATGAGTAATTATCAACCCGTTTGCTATCAGTGCACCTTCCAATCTCCCTTCATCAACCAATTTCTTAATGAGTCTACTCAGCCCTTCAACAATGAGCAAGAACAATAGAGGAGATAGAGGACAACCTTACCTCAATCCTCTTTCTCCTTTGAAAAAACCAGAAGAACTGCCATTAGCCAAAACAAAGAAGTTGGTTGATTTAATACAACCCATTATCCAATCAGTAGCTTCCAAACCAAGCCCAACCTTGAGAAGAACCAATATGAGAAAGCACCAATCAACTCTATCATAAGTTTTCATCATATCTAATTTAAGAACCAAAGCTTTAGATTTCTTTGTCTTAATGCTATGCAAAGCTTCCTGAGCCACTCTGATGGCATAAAAAATTTGTCTATTCTCTAAAAATCAGAATTGTTCCTTAGACATACCCTTGGAGAGAAAACACTTAATTATAGAAGCTATAATCTTTGAAATTAACTTATAAACCAAGTTGCACAAAGAGATAGGCCTAAATCCTGCATACGATTAAGGTTTGTCACTTTTAGGAATAAGGACTAAAAAAGTATCATTTAGAGCCCCACAAACCTTACCATTCAACTTAGATTCCTCCACCACAATCAACAGCTCGGGACCCAAAAGGTCAAAGAAAGGCAAGAAAAAATCGAGAGTCTAGCCATCTGACCTAGGACTCTTAGAACTATCAAATCCTTTCAAAGTAGGCAACACCTCTTCCAATGAAACCCGATCAACCACCTTCTTTCCTTCTTTTAAAGAAAAAAACCTAGGATGAGCCTGAAGAACTTCGAGTTGATGCAAAATAGAAATATTTTCCTTAGCCTTAATTTTTTTTTGGAAACACCCTGACGCTTCCTTTTCTAAATCTTTTTGACCGGAAACTAAAGAACCATCCTCCTTCTTAATCTCCCAAACAAAATTAACATGTCTTCTGTAATGGGCATAAGAATGGAAAAACTTGGTGTTTCGATCTCCACATGAAAGCCAAGAAGCTCTATTTTTTTGCCTCCAGGTCTCCTCCTCCTGCTTTGACAACTCCATCTTTCGATCTTCCTTCTCCATCACCAAAGCCTTGTCATCCTCCCTAACAAACCCTCCAGAATATAAAGAGTAAAGCCTTTCCAACTCCCATTCTACCTAAACAAATTCCTCCTTAGACTTAAGTTTTTTCCGTCGTTCCGACCCAATTACCAAATATTTCAACCGTTTTAATTTTACAACCAATGAATCAATTGGAGAGGAATCATTCAACACCTAAAACTGATTCCAAAAGGAACGAACCAGCTAGTTGAAATTTGGCTCAGATAACCATATCGAATTGAATTTAAATAGGTACTTAATCCTTTCCTGACCTTGATCAATCTGAAAGACCACGAGCATATGATCAGAAATTTTAGCATTTACCACCCACGAATGAAACCTGAGATCTGCTACCGCTAAACTATCATGAATTAAAAAATGATCCAACCTCTTTGCCACATTATCTTGGAATTCTCTACCATTTCTCCAAGTGGGAAAAAACTCAACCGTTTCCACATCAATAAGCCCAACATCCTCCAACAATTGATTAAAGAATGAAGCTAAAGGATCAAGTTTAGAAGAGAAGCCGCAAACTTCCCCAGCAAACTGAGTAAAATCGAGGTCACCCCCCATAATCAGTCCCTATTCCTGTAGAATACCATTATTCTTCAAGCCTTCCCAGAATTCCAGTCTATTATTGTAGGGACCATAACAATTAACTAGCTTCACGCTTCTATTAACATCCTTGACTAGTCCGTCCAACACTATCCCCGTAGGAGTAAAAAAAGCATCAAAATTAGATTTGAGTGGATTCCAAGCCGAAAGTAATCCACTAGATAACCCATTCGAGTCCACTGTACACATTTTCCAATGCTTCATAACTTATAAAACACCTCTCTAGCTATGGATCCGCAAACCATAGTTTCCTGACCTAAAAACACGTCAGGTTTCACCATCTCGATCAACCTCTTGAGGGTTAAAAATTTAGCAGTGCCCTCAACTCCCTTACATTTAGAGACATAACAATCATCTTCTACCCCTGACTAGGGTCTTATGTGCTCTAAATGCCCGAGACCTTCAGAAACATGAGTAGATTTAACAACATATATGTCTTTCAACATCACTTTCTTTCTCGAACTCCTTGTTTTAACCAGAGATAAATATTTATCTAACCCACCAAAAACAACCGATTCTTCTCCAAACCATCCTTGGTCTTATCCTTAACATATGCTCAAGCCTCTACATTAGATAAGGAATTCAAATCACCACTCAAAAAAAACTAGAGAGGGGAACTCTTTAAAATGTCTTTATATGAAGGGATAAAAGAATACAAAGATTCCTTAACCACCCGGTTTACCGAATCCTCCAAATTTAAATTCACACAACCCCCCTCCAAAGAACCAAACTCCTTAAGATTCCTAGACACTATATCAACCTCATCACTTCCGGAACCTTCCAAACCAATGCCGCACTTCAGAGAACCCAGACCACAAGAAACACCGAGCCATCATCAAACTTCCTATTATCAACTGACTCACCATAAAAATTCTTATTCCTGGGAATAAAATTAACCAAAACCCCAAAAGAGGAATTTTCTTTACATTCATCATGAGAGACAAAAAAGCCTAAAGAGATTTTAGGCAAAGAAACAAATGACTCATGGCAAGCACTAATAACAAACGCTTTATGCAACACTTTTAAATCCTCCATATTAAGAGAAGAATACAACACCGGAGAAAATTGCTTTAGCTTACCAAGAAAGGAGTCATCATCTAGAGACAAAGCTCGAATATCCGTCTCCAACGAAGGAGCATCTTCTTCCACAGTCTGCAATGACGTTTATTTGTTTTCAACCATATCTTCTTCATTAGAGCAATCCACCACATACTGCTTCTTGGACTGACCCAAACAATGTTTTTTCAAATGTCCAACATCTTTACAGACCGAGCATCGAAAATGTATTCCCCAATAATCTAATATCTGAGTATGAACAAACCCTCTCCATTCAATTTCCATCTTAGCTGGAAGGCCCTTATGCATGTCCATCTCGACCAACATTTTTCCAACCCTTCGGTCCTTACCAAATAAAACCTTTGAGTCAACATACAAAAACTTACCCAAAGATTCACCAACCTTCTCAAAAGCTTCACGATTCTAGAAAAATAGTGGACACCTCGACATCAAAACCCCTAAATGGCGAAAACAAAAATGATCTTTCTCCGGGTTAAACCAATGCATCCATCGTTTTAACATCATACTCCCCGAACCACATAACCAGACCCTACCTAAGATCTTCTCTACATCCTCTGCCTATTTAAACTTGAACCAGAACCACCCTCGAACTAAAACCATGATTTTCGAAGAATAGCCAAGGAAGGATTTCCACTGGTCTTCAACCCACCCTTCAATTTCCAATTTAGATAAGGCCCAATAGTTGACCCTTTTGACCAAAGCACACACATAAGAGCAGAAACATCCTTAAGGCCCACATCTATGCCTAAAATCATCTTAGGTCTGGCCTTTTTGAGCTTCCACAATTTAACAAAACTCTTCTTTGATGAACAAGCAAGTGACCTACTCCCAACAACCCCAAATTTCTCACCTTCCTTAGAGCTATGAATTCGACTAGAGAAATGACCATCCAGACCTTTCGAAGACTTTCCCAAAGCCTTTCCTCCGCCAACCGCTTCTACATCAAACAACTCGACGATAATCCCAATGGACCTTGGGGCAAGAAGAAAGTCTACTTCTTTATTATCTAGACCCTCCTTTATCGAAGAATCACTCCCTTTCAACGCTTCAAGATTATTATCATTAAAAGAAAAATCTATATCGTACCTCAACGAATTGTTGTCACTAAACGCTTTCCGTGCATGTTCCCGATATTCTTCGTCAGACTTAAAACCCCCTTCTTGGCTCCACAAAACCTCATCCATGAGATCCATTAAATAGGTCAACTCAAAATCTGACCAATCATTAGCGTTCGCGACCTCCATGGGTGCATTTCACTGATTTGAGATCTAACTTCCTCCTCTGCATACATACTCTGGTTTTCTCTTAAATCTAAGATTCTTAAATTAAAAGTTGAAACTGATTTCCAAACTACTGATCTATGCTCCATAGTATTTTAACAAAGTCTATTTGTAATGAAATATTTATACTTTACAGATGCTAATGAAATATTTATAAAATATCAACCTGCTTATGCTTATGCATGATAATTAATTGATATTTTTGATTAAAGTTATTCCATATCTGATTGATTTTCTACTGGATCCTGATTGAGAATCTGAGACAATTCTCTGCCACTTTCCCTAGGATCTTACAACCTATGACAGAGCATAGTTAATCCACTGCCATCCATCTCATTATATTTCAATAACTTGGTCACTATAGACTCACAAGTATTGTTAAGGGTCGCCTTAGAAATGAAATGAAATGATATTTTAAGGTTCATGAGACTAAAAATAGTCTATGAGACCATTAGTTTCTTGTTTTTCGCTTTTTGCAATTCAATCATTTTCCGATTCAAATTGATGATGCGCTGACCCAACCTTCCAACAATCCCTTCGTTGAAAAGACAATGCCAAGAAACCAATGCTAACATGGTCTCATAACTTTCTCTGATGTCTTTGGATGCCTCACATTCCAAAATGAAATATTTTTTCAATTCCACTACTCCAAATGTGCAAAATGTACACACCGGTTCTTCCCAAAAGTCTTTAAGCCTTTTCCACTCTCCTATTTCACACAAATATATCATAGCTTCTCATTTAACCGACAAACTTCCGATGAAATATGCCATAGATTTTCCGTTAACCGACAGACTTCCAATCAACTATACCGTAGCTTCTCACTTGGCCGACAAACTCAAACTTTCATGGGAAGAAAGCGTTGCAGCACGAGCTTATCAAAACTCTTTCATTCGAACAACCCAAAATTGGAGGTAAAGAAGGAAAACGAAAATGGCGACAGAGATGAATTACGAGCAGAGACTCATCGCAGCCGCACGGCTAGCTGACAACCTGAACACCACGACTGCAAAAGAATTTGACATTCCCAGCGCTGAAGAAGTTGCCGAGAAATGTTCAGAATGGGGAGTCACCGCACAGCTGAAGGCACACCAGGCCCAAGGACTATCATGGCTGATACACCGATATGCCATTGGCGTCAATGTTATACTTGGTCAGTCACTTTCCTTTTATGCGACACTGTCTTTATCTCATAGAGCCCTGATGTAGGTTTCAGTCGCAGAGTTTGTTATGCTAGAGCTGAATGTTAGCTGTAGAGGAGTTAGTGCATTTTATGTTAGTTTTCAGTCGTCTTGTTGTCTACCCGAGAAAAATGATTTGACTTAATTTTGTGTGTGTGTTTGTGTGATAAAGCCTTGATGTAGGCTTCACTCTCAGAGATTGTTATGCTAGAGCTGAATGTTAGCTGTAGAGGAGTTAGTGCATTTTATGTTAATTTTCAGTCTTCTTGTCGTCTACCTGAGAAAAATGATTTGACTTAATTTTTTTTTGTGTGTGTGTGTGCAGGGGACGAGGTTATTTTCTCTAACATTCTACAATCCGCAATGTATTTTGTCCAAAGAGCGTTTCAGGCTGTTTTATTAACCCTCGCCGGTCGAGGCCAGTGATTTTATGTCAAGCCTGAATTCTATTTTTGGCTTAGTTTAAAGACATGACAGGAAGGGAATTATATAGAATTTTCCTTAACATATGAAGCATTTGAAATAGCCGCGATACTATCTATTCCCAGTTCGATTAAATTTCAGTTCTACTAAAGATTACAAAAATATTTGAGTTATAGCAACTCATGGCCATTCTCCGCTGGTTGTCAAGTTGGAAGTCTTATCAGATAGGTCGGTAGTAGTGAAAGTAAACTCGCTATATATGTCATTATCAGTCCAACAAACAGAGGGTTGCCATTGCCTTTCCTCATTCAACGGAGATTAACCAGGTTCTATATGGATCTGTCAGGGCTTTACATTCGGAGCAGTATCTTACCAGGTTGACCTTTCAGAACCTCTGCATAGCTCAAGTAGGTAATGTGAAATTACATTTGTTATGTCGCTGAGCTATGCATGCGAATTTCTGGAAAGGTAAATTGACATTTGCATAGCTCAAGTAGGTAAGGTTATCGCTAACCCAAGAAAGAGCGCAAGTGACATTACCTTCGCCACCTTCAATACAATAAGTGAAAGTACTCGCAGAAACTGAAAACATTTCTTCCTTCAATTAATCAATGGGAGCGTCTACCTTCCAGCCAGCTGAAGTAAGGTGGTGGATTTGAGTGGTTTTTATCAGCTATGTGCTTTTCAAGGCATTCTGTCATCGCTATATTTGAGTGTTTTGATCCTCCCCAAGTATTTGAGTTGGTTTTCATTCTATTTGGTTCGTAAAAAGAAACATTTAACCTCAATGATGGAAAAACTAGGAACATTCTTGGGATAGAGAACAGTTTTGGAGCATCATAGATGGAAAGGGGCTAAGACCAAATAATGGGGATGAAGAAAAGGTTATGGGGATGAGACATAAATGCTCTTGCAACCATTAGTATGGTGATCACAGATGAAATTATACCTGCTTAGCAAGATGCAAATACTTCTCAAAAAGTTTGGGATACAATGTAGAAGGAAGACGTCTCTAATCAAACTGAGTTATCCATTTGAGAAAGTTTTATGGTTTGAAGGCTGTAGGATGTGATTTAATCACATATTGTCTTACCAAATGCCAAAACATATGAGATGGATTTATTGTAGTGGGTGAAAGGATAGAGTGTCACCCCCTCATGTAGCAGAGGATTTTGATCAAGGTTGAAGACCTTACCCAAGCAGGTTGCACTAGCAATATGATGGCTATTGAACCATGCTTTGTTATATGGAGGCATATGTATCAATTATAGGCAATTCAGTTGGCATGATCTTTATTCATGACAGATAGGTGCTGCAACTTCCCTTATGACTTAATCAACCATATTTGAGTGGGTGTTGAGGTGTTTTGAGAAGTGTCTATTTGCACACTTTTTGGCTTATCGTTATGCCCGCTAGAGTACATTACCATGGAGATTGATGCCCTCATTTGTTTATGGGTAGAGTGCTTTGGTTAGATGATATCTCTCTCTTTAATTTATGGCTTTTGTATGATGTTATATGGTTAGTTTGATGGAGCATTCCCCTTGCACACATATTTCTTGGTGTATTAGCCTCCCCATGGCTATATTTATGACACATTTCTCTTAGATTGAGGAGTGCCTTAGTAGATGGAATATTCATGGAATGGTCGAGACTTTTGAGAGGGTTGACTCTTTGGATTATGAGAGTGCTCTTTATCCTTCATGATGGGTGGCATGTTAATGGAGAAACCCTAATGTTCATGCACATTTGTTCTTTTGCCCATCACTGATCAAAGACAAGATTCAATGGCTTCCACATCCTACTTTAAGTCTGATGATAAGCTTCATGATAAGTCTGATTATCATGCATGGAAGATGTCTCTTGATTTGACATTAAAAGAACAAGATGTGATGGATTATGTGCAGGGAAAGATTTCAGAACCTCCTTCTAATGCGCCCACTGTTGCTAAAACCAAATACAAGACAGGTGAAGTCAAGCCATGAAGAACATTAGGGATTCTATTCATAAGCATTTAGTTGCTTACATTTCCGATTTGAACACATCAAAGGAGATATATGACAAGTTGGTTGGCATGTTCAAATCTATCAATGCAAATCAAATTATTTTCCTCAAGAACAAGCTGAAGGATATAAAGAAGGGAAAAGGTGAGGATATTCAATCCTACTTCATGAGGATTACCGAGATAAAAAATGATCTTCTTTCGATTGGTGAAGCTATTGCTGACAGGGAGCTCACTCTCATTGCCCTAGAGGTCTTCCTACTGAATGGCATGTGTTCAACACTACTATTCTTAATAACGACAGAATTCCATGATTTGAAGAATTGCTAACTAGATGTTCTCAAGAAGAAACAAAGATGAAGGAAATGGAGATGCCTTTGAATAGGAATAATCCTATTGCATTCTCCGCTCATGCCAAGAAGAAGAACAATGCAGGTCCAAAGAAGCAAAGTCAAGGAAGACCGAGATTCAAAAATGGAAGGAAGGGAAGATGCTTCGTTTGCAACAAGTTTGGTCACTATGCTAGGGAGTGTCCAAATAGAAGAGACACATCTCATGATGATGATCACAATCATTCCAGGGGCAACATCAACAATCAAAGGAATGGTAGGTTCAACAACAAAGGGAAAAGAAATACGTCCTCTACTCAACTTGGAAATGATCGAGCTTCTAAAAGAATAAGAAACTCCAGGTATGATGAGTCTAATGTTGTAAATTCTAAGCAAAAGGAATTTTATCTTATATTTGACCTCTCTACTGCCTCTCCTCCAAATACTTTGGGAAATTGGTTGATTGATAGTGGTGCCTCAAGGCACTTCACCGGGTACAAGGAAGCTCTTTCAAATCTAATAGAGAATGATACAAATTTGGAAATTATCCTTGGAGACGGTGCTACCTATCCCGTGAAGGGAGTTGGGAATGTTACCCTTCAATTGAATCAAGGTAACACCATTCATCTTCAAGAAGTACTATATGTACTTGATCTAAAGAAGAATCTAGTGTCTATCTCGGCGATGGAAGACAAAGGATTCAGAGTGACATTCATCAATGGAAAGGTATGTGTATGGAAAAGAAATTTCAAAGAAGCATTTACTCTTCGATTCAAGGTTGACAGTTTATATCAAGTTGAAGGAAGTCCACTGGGAGCCATGTCTTGCGACACATCTCTTCAATCCGAACTATGGCACCGGAGGTTTGCTCATCTTTACTATAAGGCTCTACCCGATGTAAGGAAGATGGTTACATGTATGCCCGAATTCAAAATAGAGCATGAAGGTGTATGTCAGGAATGTGCCGAGGGAAAACATACAAGGGGACCATTCCCCTCAAGTGATAGCAAGACCACAGACATTTTGCAAATAGTTTATTCTGATCTATCTGGTGCAATGCCATGAACTCATTGGGAGGATACTTATATTATGCAACCTTATAGATGATTTCTCTTGCAAAACTTGGATATATTTCTTGAAGAAGAAGGGCGAAGTATTCTCATGGCTCCGTTCTTTCAAAGCTTTAGTCGAAAATCAAACCGAGAAGAAAATCAAAATATGGAGGACCGATAATGGAACTGAATATGAATCAAATGAGTTCAAAGATTATTGTAGAGAAGTTGACATTAAGAGGGAGACTACTATTGCATATACTCCTGAGCAAAATGGTGTTGCTGAAAGGAAGAACCGTTCTGTTGTAGAAGCCACTCGTGCCATGCTTCATGATCAAAGCCTTTTGAAGTTCTTATGGGTCGAAGCTACAAACACTGCCGTGTTTGTTCAAAATAGATGACCTCATCAAGCGTTGGACTCCAAGACTTTCGAAGAAGTTTTTACCGGTAAGAAACTTGATGTTTCTCATTTTAGAATTTTTGGTAGTCTCGTATACTTTCATGTGCTGAAAGAAAAGAGAAGTAAATTGGAGGCATTTGGGAAGAAAGGAACTTTTGTGGGCTACAATGAAACTTCTAAGGCATATAGAATCTATGTGCTTAGTCAAAGAGAAGTAGAGTTGAGTCATGATGTCACTTTCGATGAGGATGCTGCCCTAAGAAAGATTAGCAACCTTCCTATTCCAAGGAAGGACAAAGAAGCAGATGCAGGAAATCAGGGAGATTTGCAGGATGAGCTGATGCCCGATGTTGAAGAACCGATGGATCCCATTGATCCTCCTCCTTGTGAGCTCTCCTCCTCCGAAAGGAGACCCTCATTGCCGAGGGAAACTCTCGAAGATGCTGAGAGACATGTTGCACCAAGGGGGACATTTCGTGAAAGCAAGAAGCCTAATAGGTATCAAGGGTACTTAACTGCTATGAACACCATTATTCAGTCTGAACCTTGCTCATTCGAAGAAGCTGTGAAGCAACAATTATGGAAGGATGCCATGAACAAAGAGTACGAGTCAATTATGAAAAATGATGTCTGGGATGTGGTCCCTAGACCCAGGACAAATCTGTTGTTACCTCTAAATGGCTCTACAAGATCAAGCATGGAGCTGATGGAAGTGCTAAAAGGTTCAAAGCCAAATTCGTTGCTCGAGGCTTCTCTCAAAAGGAAGGTGTAGATTATGATGAGATATTTACACTGGTTGCCCGCTACACCACCATCCGTTCGATTATAGCCCTTGCTGCATCGCAAGGATGGAATCTTCATCAGATGGATGTCAAGACTGCCTTCTTGCATGGTTCACTTAAGGAGGAAGTCTATGTAGAACAACCTGAGGGGTTCGAAGTTCAAGACCATCAGTCACTTGTATGCAGGTTGAAGAAAGCCCTCTATGGGTTGAAGCAAGCACCCAGGGCTTGGTATGAGAGGATCGATAGCTATTTAATGAAGCTGGGATTTACGAGAAGTGAAGCTGATCCGAACCTTTATTTTAAGGTTGAGAATGAAAGACCTCTCATCTTGGTACTTTATGTTATTTATCAATGTAAGAGGGAGTTGGCTTCCGAATTCGAGATGAAGGACCTAAGACTGATGTATTACTTCCTAGGGTTGGAGGTCTGGCAAAATCCAGGCGAGATTTTCCTTTCTTAAGGAAAATATATTGTGAAGATTTTGGAAAGATTTGGGATGGTGGACTACAAGTCTGTGACTACTCCGATGGAACTTAACTTCAAGAAGTTATGCGGAAGTGCTATTGGGCCCAATTTGGGAAATCCTTTTGAGTATCGTCAACTCGTGGGGGCCCTGATGTTCTTGGTAAACTCCCGTTCGGACATATGTTTTGCAGTGAATACAGTGAACTAGTTTATGGTCGAGCCTTATCACATACATTGGATTGCTGCCAAGAATTTATTGAGATATCTTTGGGGCACAATCACTTATGGACTGGGACACACTGCCGGGAATGTGAGGCTCCATGGTTACTCTGATGCAGACTGGGCTGGTAGTGTGATGGATCGTAAAAGCACATCTGGATGTTGCTTCTCTCTAGGTTCTGCTTCAATATCATGGATGAGCAGGAAGCGGAAGTCGGTTGCCTTGAGCACCATTGACGCTAAATATATTGCTGCTAGTTTGGCTTTCCTGTGAAGCTGTTTGGTTGAGGAAGCTCTTTAGTAAGTTGTTGGACATATGCTGGATACCACCGTGGTCTTCTGCGAAATCAGAGTGGGATTTGTCTTTCGAAGAATCCTGTGTTTCATTTTCGCTCCAAGCATATTGATATCAAATACCACTATATCCTGGATATGGTACAACAAGGAGTAATAAGGCTCCAACACATTCGGACTGATGATCAAGTCGCTGATATTCTTACAAAGCCCCTGGGAAAGGTCAAATTCTTGACCTTCCGTGAACGACTTCGAGTCGTGGAGGGACCCTCTTATGAGGGTCTTGTATGAGATGGATGTTGAGCTCTGGGAGCCCTGGGAGCTTCGGGGGGCTTGGGGTACTTCTTGGAGTGATGAGCGACCATAGGGGGAGTGGTTCACCCTCCCTTATTGGTGCGCGATGTACAAAGTGAGTGGTTCACCTTCCCCTGTGATACCTCATGGTGGCATATGCATAGGATGAGTGGTTCACCTTCTCCTATGGCATATGAGCAGGATGAGTGGTTCACCTTCTCTTGCCGACACATCCCACCCATGCAATCAGAGACTCATGGGAAGTACCTCTCATCTGGCCAATGAGTAGGGAAATGAGGATAGGGACCATAATACTATCGATGGATGCATCTTGTACTACCATACTCCCTATGCTAGGCTGTTGATATTGATCTGGGATCAATGGAAACTGACTTCAGGTCAGTTAAGAGTTGTATGACACTCTCTATTATTGGAGACTGACTTCGGGTCAGTGGGGAATGGTATGATACATTCTCGATCATTTCTTCGTTCTTCATGGTTCAACAGAGCAGAGCAGTGACAAGGATGGTACAAAGTGTCAGATAGTTTGGCAGGTGATGTTCTCCCTAGTTGAGAGGGAGTGTTAAATTTGGCAACTAGGGTCAAACATAACTTTGGACAACTCCTATGAGGCAACTGATATTTTTCTTGGATTCCTTTTTCTGAGAGGTGTAGGATTGATTTAAAGATCATCCCATTCTGACATGCACAAATGAAGTTATGAATTTATTTTTATTATGGACAAATTGTCAAGGTTGGCCAACCATCAAATTAGCTTCCTCCAGTCTTCAACGTTGCATATAAATACAAGATGCCTCCTCCTCATTTTGTCATCACTCTCATTCATCTTTCTCTCTCTCATCTTGATTGGGTACAGATTTCTGGGCTTCTCTCTCTCTCCACACATGCGAAGGAAGGTCTGATTTTCTAGCTGCTAAATTGACCAGATTTGACCGAAATTTCAGGAGGCCAACTTTGACCAGTGTTTACTTCGATTTTGTGAGAGAGACTTCTGTTTGGGCAGGTCGCAGTTCCGGGCACCAAAAATGAGTCAATTTGACCCCTGTGTTGACCAACGTTGACTGCCCTAGTTTTGGTTGCTGCATTGACTTTAGTTGACCACGTTTGATTAGTTAATTGCAGACTGTTTTGGGCTACATTATCTTGTTGTTGGAGTCCGAGTTGACCAATGTTGACCTAGCTATTTTGGAGGTCAATTACAACCCTATTGACCAACGTTGACTTTTTGGTTAGGGCTTTCTGTTTTTGCTGTTTTGACTGATCAAATTGGGCAAGTGAATATTGTAAATTGTACTCTCCCTCTCTGCTAAACTTTTGAAGAATTATAAGAAGAAATTGATCAAGAGTTTCCCCACATTGGGGTTCGGTGGTCCTTCCATGTGGATTTGTGCTTTGGCACATTCTTTGAAGTTGTTTCACTTATGGGAGGTGGTTATGTTAGCTACATAAACTTTCTTGCACATATTTCTATGGTATTTCTTCAGGGACAAGTTGTTCAACTTGTTGGGGAGTGCTCCCTAACCACTTCTATTTTGGGTATGTACTTGGCATCTCTTGGTGGATTAATCGCTTGGTTTGAGGTGCGCCTTAGCTATTGTATCTATTATAACCACGAAGGCGAAGTAAGGGAACAAGTACACAACCAATAATGATCTATAATCCAATTTCAACTTGTGATTCACACTAGAATACCTCAAACATTAAATGTAAACACTCGAATGCAAAAATGGTTAAAGCACCTTACAATAGATAGCCCACCTTCATCGAATGAGTAGGCTAGATGGATGAATGCAATGACTAGAAAATGTATGATAAGTAACTGAGGCTTGGTTGTTTGCGAATCATGTTAGGGTTGTTGGCTGTCAAGTTGCAACATAGGAGGAATTTTTTCTCCTAGGCTTACCCATGTATATGGATTGGTAACAATACACGGTAATGATGGAGTACTTAACTAGATGGTGTGCTCTCCTAGTTGGCATCTTGGAGCATTTTACTAATGAACTCATGGTTTGAGGAGTTTGGTGGTCCTTGCACGTGGATTTGTGCTTTGGCACATTCTTTAGGTTGTTTCACTTATGGGAGGTGGTTATGATAACTACGTAGACTTTCTTGCACATATTCCTATGGTATTTTTCAGGGACAAGTTGGTCAACTTTTTGGATAGTGCCCCCTAACCACTTATTCTATTTTGGGTATGTACTTGTCATCTCTAGGTGAATTAATGCCTTGGTTTTGTTGATTTTTGTGTAGCATCAAGAGGTATTCCCGCATGCCAAGAGGCCTCCTAAGTCGGCCTAGAGAAATTATGGAAATTAAAATAAAATAAATTATATTTTTTGGGTTTCAGGTAGGCTCAAAAGGGACAAGTCAACCCCACCATGAAAGGGTGTGTCCCTTGGGGTAAATGCACCCATTCGACTTGTATATATACACATGATGTGACACTTCATTTGATCACTCACTCATCATCATATCTCTTCTATATTAGCCACACGTGGGAGCAGAAAAATGAAGTGACTGAAGTTTGGACTTGGTTTTTGGCAGAAATTTCTAGACAATTTTGAATTGTAAAACTTGTTGAAGAATAATTTCTCCTAGAAGAAGAGTTGTTGGGTAATCTCCCAAGTTTGGGTTTGCTAGGGAAAATTTTGCTATCTCTATTATGTTGATTTGCGGTAGCATCGGATGTGCTCTAGCCACGAAATTTGGTGGAGAGGCTAAGGCACATGAGATCTCCAATACCCAGAAAGGGTTTGGGCAGATTCTAAACAGTTTGAGAGCTATTAAAATAATTAATATTTTTAATGGAGTCCCTAAGTCTAAACTTTGGGAAAATAAAATATTAATGTGAATTAATATAAAACTGTGTTAGAATGGTCCAAAAGTCATGGATCAAGCCAGATCTAACATTAGCTATTGATTAGGGACTTAATCTCGGCCATTGATTTGTCAACAAGAAAAGTATAAGAGGAGGCTTGAGGGTCACTTGGAGAACACACCAAGAGATCAAGATTTCGACTTTCTGGGGCAGGGTTTGCTAAGAAAGTTGAGAGAGTGATCAAAGTTGTAGCTGAGGGGTAGTGAATACAGAAGCAGAGAGGCAAAGATAGCACCGGGAGGATCAACGCAGCAGCCGGAATTGCCGGAACAGCGGGGAAAGCTGACGTAGAGGGCAGAAGCCGGAACTGTCGGGAACAGTCGGAACTGCTGGAACAACCGGGAAAGCTGACGCAGAGGGTAGAAACCGGAACTGCTGGGAACAACCGGAATAGCCGAGAAAGCTGACGCCGAGGGCAGACGCCGGAACTACCGGGAACAACCGAAACTACCGGAATAGCCGGGAAAGCTGACGCAGAGGGCAGAAGCTGAAACTGTCGGGAAAGCTGACGCAGAGGGCAGAAGCCGGAACTGCTGGGTACAACCGGAACTGCCGGGAAAGTTGATGCAGAGGGTAGAAGCTGGAACTGTCGGGAAAGTTGACGCAGAGGGCAGAAGCCGGAACTGCTGGGAAAGCTGATGCAGAGGGCAGAAGACGCTGACGCAGTCCCTAAAGGTTGACGCTGGGGTTTTGTGGGGTAGATTGGAGCTGTGGAGCTGTCGGAGTGTTTATCCGGGGTTTCAGCCGGAATATCTGCTTCCGAGTAGAGAGGTACTACTGTCGAGATTTTACTCTGTTGGGTGAGCCGAATTTGGCACCCAAATTGTATTTTGAAACTGCTTAATAAACAAACCCTTAGATAGCTGCACCAGTTTTTCTCGCATTGGGTTTTTCCGGGGACATTAGTCCAAAAACAATGGTGTCACTTGTGTGCTTGTTTTTGTTTCCTTCAGTTGATGGTTTGTAATATGTTGAGCATGTACTTATGTTTATTTTCAATATTTACATGGTAAATAACTTGTTAATTAATCAGAACAAGTAGGAAGAAATAAACCAGTAAGTACATGGAGGGTTTTTGATTGTTAGACTTAGAAACTTCAACATTTTGTGCATGGTTGTCTTTTTATAATCTTACAATTTTCATTGCATTACTATTGAAATCTTCAATGTATAATTGCTTAATAATATCAGTGACATAAGATAAACTGTATGAAGATTATTAGGTGGTAATTATCAGATCAAAAGATTGGTTTCTACTGTTCATATTGTAAACAATTCAACATGGTATCAGAGGTAGGCTAAAAGAATAGTCATCAAGTTAGCCTAAGAAGAAGTTTTGCCTTTTAGAAGCCGAATTTAGAATATTATGTGCTAGCTGAGTTCTGAAGAAAGGGTTTTTAAGTTCTGGTTAGAGGCCGAATAAAGGTAGGCCAAAATTCTGTCAGGGCCAAAAGGCGCATGCTCGCCGCAGGCCTATTGCAGTCAAGGAGACGTTGTGAATAAAAGACACAATGTGAAATGAACTAATGATTAGAAAATGAATTTGATCAATGCACATGCTTTAATAATCATGACGTCGTTGGTTCATTTAAGGAACAAAGAGATTCTATCTTCTTCTTTCCTTCCTTGGGTTAAACCTTCTTTCTAATTTATTAATCCATCTCCATTGCTCGTTGTCAGGTATTAAATTTTTGTGATCGAAGGGATTAGAATGGATTGGATTGACCAGTGTTGGTGTTGACGTTTGGTAGGCATCGATCCATAGATCTCTTGTTCACCACATCGCTCTGGGAATCCATTTTTCTTTTAGTTGGTCGCGCGAATTGCATCCATCAACTTAAGTTTAACATGCAACAAGGACTGGATGACTTAACAATAATAATATTCTAGTGGTGAACTGGATAGAGTTGTCCTTTGAAAGTAGCATGGATGATGATCAACTTTGTGAAAATGACAGTGAAGTTGATGACATGGAAGAAGATTAGTCAGACGATGAAAATGATGGCACAATAGAGGATTCTAATCTTGTTCTTCCAGTGTGCCTTAATATTGATGGTAGGATTGAGCATACCTAGAGTTTGGTGCAATATGTTGGTTGACTCCCCAGAGGGAGATGTTACCCACCATTTTGTGGGTGATATCCCTAGGAGAATTTTTTTCTCCATGATGGTCCTTAGCCAGCAGCCAACAACCCCTCGCAGCCACCAACTAGCTCGATGTGCCATTTCTCCACCACCTGAGCCAACCATGTGGTCCCTCACCCATATGTCATGATCATATGTTTGAAGGTGGGCCTCCCAAACCTAAAGGTATGCCTTGTTATTTGGTAATTGAGTATTCTAGTTTATTTATCATGGAAAATTTGGGCATGGATTAATGGGGGGATTCGATGGAAAGAGTGGTCTAGGTCTGTGCTCTTGTCCCCTAGGTCTCTTTTGGGATGTTAACCTTGCACCCTAGTCCCGTGGGATCTCTTTTATTGACCTATTGGTTTTAGGGATGGTACTACATGGGAAACCCTAATTTTGTTTACGTGGTCTCGCTCCCTGATTCGCATATATTACTCCCCTTCTGCTCATTACACCCCCAATCATCTCTCCTCCCACCTGGGTCCACATTCCTCCACTAGGTCCACATAGGGTCAGCCACCCCCTCCCCTTGCCCCACATCTTGGGTCGGGCCTGGAATGATGCCCAGAGGTTGATGCAGCTAAAAGAAAAAGAAAAAACATAATTGGCCACATTCAATAGGAAATTGTACCACAAAATGCAAAAGATGGCCGGGACAAAAGCATTTAGCACGTGGGCAAAAGCCATGACATGAGCTCTACCCCATTCCATGGCCATCACCCTAGTTCCTACATGGCCCTTGATGAGCCTCCTTTATCATTCAGGAACCCATGATTGTCCCAACCCTCGATGGGCAATGAACTGCCGCACCTTATAAGGGGGTATCCACTACTATATTTTATGCATCATGTTCTCATTGCCTAGAGCCTCGAGCAGTTTACCAAATAAAATCATAAAAATGCAAAAGGCATACGAAGAAGGGTGGAAAAGTCAAGGCCAAGGTAACTCATGCACCACGATTGCTCCTTCCTGTGCATTATTTACCCAAGTGTGGGCTTCTCTTTTATTACCTACCTTTGTACCATGGCATGTGATCCAGGTTGCCTCTTTTCATTCCTTACTCCATTCCATCATTATGCCACATGCCACCACCATTTGAAGGATGTACCATGGACATACCACCCCCTTTAGAGGTAGAAACCACCTAGTAGGATGCCTGATTAACCCTATTTGGAGTTGGGAGACATTAGCACATGCCAAAGCCCACTATGGAAGGGCATGCCATAATGAAGTTGTCACTTGTTATCCATGGTTTATAAACTCCTTTACTTGATTTCTTTAATGACTTGGTGTATTGGAAGGCACGGGGATGCATTAGATCTTATGCAGGATTGCAGGCGGTTTCCATTTGGGTTTGGTCTCCCTATACAGGGTCCTGAACCTAGAGGGCAACATTGGCACATGTAGGGTGTGTGTAGAGAGCCACGGGCCTCCACAGCAGTAGACAACACTCCATGGATCCCCACAGCCACTCAGAGATTGCTTGTAGTTCACTTATTGGACGAGGAAGATGCACCTGATCCATCATGCCCAGCTAACCCCAGAGTTGCACCATACACTTGGCAGATGATCCAGGACTTGCATGATGTGGCATCACCTACACCATCATCCTAGCCCTTGCAGGCAATCTACGAGTATCTTTGATTTGTTTGGAGACCCACGATGACACTTGTGTGCCCCCATATGTCATTGGGAGCACCACAGACTATTACAAGGGGCCAACCCCTTGTCCACTGCTTTTGGGAGTTCAACTACACATTATGGCACATATGGACTCCATTAGGCCTCCTCCAAGGCCCAACGACATGCACTATTCATTATTCGACCTCTTGAGAGGCTTATTCTTTTGTTTATGAGCTAGTTTGGTGGGCTTGTCACCAAAAGTTAGTTATTTTGCACATTATTTTATTGTAGGGGCTAATGTAGGCCTAATTAGCTAAATCAAACTCATTAGAAGTGTATAAATACAAGTGATGTGAATTCATTTTAGCATCTTCACTTTGGATTGGATCTCTCTCTTCTTTAGAGAATTTCACATTTTTCCTAGAGGATGAATTGGAGCATTTATGGATGAATTTTGATGTATGGTTATTGGTCTATTTTCTCTTGGAGCTTTTCTATTGTCATTTGTGAATGGTTGGATATACTCTACTGCATGTAAGCACAAAATTTTGATGTTATTCTTGTTACTTTTGTCATAGATGTTGGATTGGGATTTTCGTTGTATTAGGGTTAATTGCGGCATGCAAATTATTGTTTAATATTTTGGGATTGTCTCTATTATAACGTTTCTCTCCAAGTATGGGCCATGTAGTATGAGCGAAATCTACTAGGGGTAAATCTGACCTTGATAAGCCATTCCACTTGTGCATTGAAGTATAAAAGTTGCAAGATTGCTTTCACTTGACCTAGAGGTGTTTGTGAAGTAATTTTGAAGCCTCCTTGACTTGGAACTAAAAAATCTTACACATAATTAACATAAACTCCATCCTCCCAAGGATTAAGGCACTGATCTACCAAGGGTGGTCACCAAAACACTTATTCTTTCACGTTCTCCCAAGTCTAGCCACATTGGGGTGCCTAGGGCATCAATTTCCCGACAAGTTAGCCACTGAAAAGGTTCGATCTCCTAGGGTCTCCTACGCTGGCCTTTCCTCTAACCCTCCTCCAAATTTGAAGACATTCTGACAGTGGAGTTGGGAGAAAAGCCAAGCCCTAGCTCCGGGACCAAAACCTGCCCTGCCATCCCCAAGGCTAGCGCTTCCCATGGTCAAAGCAACATTATTGAATGGAATAATTTCTTTGATCTTTCCCACCTTGTTTAGGGTAAGAATATCATTGATTGTTTCATACCTTCCTCATACCCTAGACTAGGTCCACTTGGCCCTGTGTGCTCCCGCTCCTTCAAAGGACCGTTCTTTAAGAACCAACTAGGATACCAATTCTAACAAGGATTTAGGGTGTGGGGAACTCCTTTCAAAGCCTATTCCCATACACCTACCCCCCAAAATCCTCTTCCTTTCCCTAGAAGCGCATAGTGCCTTGCTTAGAAAGCAAGCAAGCTCCATCCTTCAAAACCTTCTGGGAAAGGGTCCGGGTCACTCATATTCATTGACCTATCATTCATTAGTGACTCCATACATATCGGGTCTCCTCTCGTCGGTGAAAGTTCGTAAATAGAAGGGAGCCTTAGCCGAGGTGACAGTGGGCTAAAAATCCATTTGTTGCACTTGGTCTAGCATTTGCCCTTTAGGGATTCCTCTTGCGTTGGCCTTTCCTCTAATCCTCCTCCAAATTTGAAGACATTTTGACGATGGAGTTGGGAGAAAAGCCAAGCCCTAGCTTCGAGACCAAAACTTGCCCTGCCTTCCCCAAGGCTAGCGCTTCCCAGGGTCAAAGCAACATTATTGAATGGAATACTTTCTTTGATCCTTCCCACCTTGTCTAGGGTAAGAATATCGTTGATTGCTTCATACCTTCCTCATACCCTAGACCAGGTCCACTTGGCCCCGTGTGCTCCCGCTCCTTCAAAGGACCGTTCTTTAAGAACTAACGGGGATACCAATTCTAACAAGGATTTAGGGTGTGGGGAACTCCTTTCAAAGCCTATTCCCATACACCTACCCTCCCAAAATCCTCTTCCTTTCCCTAGAAGTGCATAGTGCCTTGCTTAGAAAGCAAGCAAGCTCCATCCTTCAAAACCTTGTGGGAAAGGGTCTGGGTCACTCATATCCATTGACCTATTATGCATTAGTGACTCCATACATATCGGGTCTTCTCCCATCTGTGAAAGTCCGTAAATAGAAGGGAGCCTTAACCGAGGTGACAATGGGCTAAAACTCCATTTGTTGCCCTTGGTCTAGCAATTGCCCTTTAAGGATTCCCCTTAGGTCCCCTGCTAGTTTGAGCGGTAATATGAGACAAGTTGCAAGACATTGTTGACTTTGGGCAAAACTCTTTATCATCTGAAAGAAAGTAAATCCATGGCAGGACTTTAGATGAACTGCTGGCTGTGTATGGGCATGAGGGTTCACTTGAACATTATGAAGATGATAATAGTTAGATCCCTTATGGAGTTTTTGCAGTTGACACTAAGTGGCTTTGCATAAACTGTACTATTGCTGAATCCTGATGACACTCCTCATTGTGATATGTGAGGGGAACATCGTGAATCTAGAATCCTCAATGAGGGGTATTGAGCACCTCAATTTGCACCTACAAAAGTGTCTAGTTATTCCAAATTATATCCAGAGATGCTTGAAAATAGCAATGGGGTGGCTACTTATATTACACCTATTCCAACCTCTACAATTGGGGAGTTGTCAACATTGTCATTACCAGAGAGGCATACAATTATTGGGTTTGATGAAAGGATGTTGCTTCATTCAGAGATGTCAAAGGGGGAAAAGGTGCTGGTCGCATTACTCGGTTGGTAGATTTCACAACAAAGGGTACTTCCAGATCTGTAAGCTTCAATGCACTTGCTATTTAAGCACTCAAATCTCTTGTCGCATGGAGAAGGGATACACTTAATGAATCGTTCACACTATGACCCATTTAAATTATTAAATAAGGATCGCTTAAGGTCGCGATAATTACAACATTCTAGTATGATCCTCAATACCAGATCTCTCTTGTCCACTTTTATGTGATCATCTTTAGTAGACACTTTGTTAATTTTATGCAACAATGGTATGTTCTATGCTTTAGAGCAATTTTACTTCAATTTCTTTATAGGCCCAATATCAATATCCAGTTTAGCAATCACATCAACATGATAGTAAAATGCAGATAAAACATAAACATAAACAGTAGAAGACAAGCCAAGACAAGAGGACACAAGATGTGGCACCAAACAGGGACAAACCCCAATGTGGGGAAACCCTTGATCAATTCTTCTTATATTCTTCAATAGTTCAGCAGAGAGAGAGATAGAACAATTTACAAATCTGATAATTTATGACAGCAGCAAAAAGCCCTAACCAGAAAATTCAACAGGGCAGATTCCTTCCTCAATTTAGCTTGGTCAAACCCAGTCAACTTCGGCCTCCAACAACAAGTCTAATCAGCCCAAAACAGTCCGAAAAAGTCGAGTCAAAACTAGTCAACGAAAGTCAGCCCTGCGGCCAGCCCTAGTGCAATCAACGATGGTCAAAGGAGAGGTCAAAATGCCTTGGTTTATGTGCCCAGATCTGCGGCCTGCAAGGACAGAGATACTTCACCCAAATCGAAGTCAAAACAGGTCAATGCATCAAGTCGACACAGTCAAACAACCTCCCCTCGGTCAACGTTGGTCAACGCAGTGAACAAAAATCTGTCCTCCTTTCCTTCGCACATGTGAGAGAGAAAATTGCCTAGAAATGCGTACCGAATCACAAGAGGAGAGAGAGATGTGAGATGAGATGATGATGAAAATGACTTGAGGTCTCCTTCTTTTATATGCAACGTTGAGGATGACCTGGGGGTTTGAATGCCTGTTTTGCTTGCTGGCCGACCTTGATAATTTGTCCATAATATAAATAAATTCTTATCTTCATTTGTACATGTCGGAATCGGATGATCTTTAGATCAATCCTACACCTCTCGGAGAGAGGAATCGAAGAAAAGTATCAGCTGTCATAAATAAGATGACCCATGTGGAGTTTGTCCCTAATTGCCAATTTTAACACACTTGCCTTATCTTGGAGAACAATTTGCTATATGTTCCTTGCATTTTTGCCGAGGCAAGATTCATGATTCACAGTGCACATAAAGTTTTGTGCGACGATATGAATAATAAATTGGAAGATTACAATAACATCCAAAACCTCTCCTTGCAACGTATCTCCAACAAGTCGAGGGTTAATATGTGGAACACCCTCCATGGGAAAATGATCATGCAAGAAAGGAAAGCAGCATGTATTAGCAGCAGATGTTGAGGACGAGAATGAGCATTCACCTCAGAAGGAGACAAGGAATCAAATGATCATGCAAGAAAGGAAAGCAGCATGTATTAGCAGCAGATGTTGAGGACGAGAATGAGCATTCACCTCAGAAGGAGACAAGGAATCTAGGCTTGATGAGATTGCAGATGGAATTCATTAATTTTTGCAAGACAAGGATCGAAAGGGAGTTGACAATTCCCTACAACCCTCAACAATTCCCTTCTTAATCAAGAGATAAGTACTTCATATTTTTCTCCTTTGATCGATATTATTAATTTTTATTTTTTGGTCAGCCTCTTGTCCTTGTATTTTGCTTGGTTATGATTTTTCTTCCATGGCCTCCTTGATGGAGCGAGAATGGGTACTGTTACCCACCGTTTTGTGGGTATTATCCCTAGGAGAATGTTTTTCTCCAAGATGGTCCTCAACCGACAACCAACAACCTCTTGCAACCACCAACTCGCTGGTTGTGCTATTTCTTTGCCACCTGAGGCAGCCTTGTGGTCCCTCACCCATTTGCCATGATTGTATGTTTGAAGGCGGGCCTCCTGAACCTAAAGGTATGCCTTGTCATTTGGTAATTGAGTATTGTATTTTACTTATCTGGACACTTTTGGGCATGGATTAATGGGGGGATTCAGTGGAAAGAGTGGGTTGGGTCTGTGCTCTTGTCCCCTATACCTCTTTTGGATGTTAACCATGGACTCTAGTTCCGTGGGATCTCTTTTACTGACCCTCGGGCTTTAGGGATGGTACTACATGGGAAACCCCGATTTTGGTTGCGTGGTCTCACTCCCTCATCCATATATATCACTCCCTTTCCACTCATTATAACCCCATTCATCATTTCTCCCACCTGGGTCCACATTTCTCCATTGGGTCCACATAGGGTTAGCCTTCTCCTTCCCCTTGCCCACACCTTGGGTCGGGCCTGGAATGATGCCCCAAAGGTTGATGCAACTTAAAAGAAAAGTAAAAGCATAATTGGCCACATTCAACAAGAAGATGTACCACAAAATACAAAAGATGATTGAGACAAACATATTTAGCACGTGGGTAAAAGCCAATACGTGAGCTCTACCCCATCATCATGGCCATCACCCTGGTTCCTACAGGCCCTAGATGAGCCTTCTTTATCATTCAGGAACCCATGATTGTCCCAACCCCTAGTGGGCAATGAACTGCCCTACCTTAAAGGGGGTATCCACTACTATATCTCAGACATCATGCTCTTACCCCTTGAGCCCCGAGCAGTCAATTAAAGAAAAATCATAAAAGGCATATAAAGAAGGCTGGGAAAATTCAAAACTCAAGCCCGAGGCACCTCATGTACCACGATTGCTCCCTCCTATACATTATATACCCAAGTGTGGGCTTCCCTTTTATTAGCTACCCTTGCACCCCAACATGTAGCCCAGGGCTGCCTATTTCATTCCTTACTCCATTCATCTCGTTATCACATGGCACCGCCCTTTAAAGGATTTACCTTGGACATACTATCCCCTTTAGAAGTAGAAACCACCTAATAGGATACTTGGTTAACCCCATTTGGAGCTTGGAGACATTAGCACATGTGAAAGCCCACTATGGAAGGGCATGCCATTATGAAGTCCCCACCTATTGTCCATGGGTTGTAAGCTCTTTTACTCGATTTCCTTGATGACTTGTTGTACTGGAAAGCTAGGGGACACATTGGATCTTATGCAGGATTGCAGGTGGTCTCCATTTTGGGTTTGGTGACTTTGGTCTCCCTATATAGGGTCCTAACCCTCCAGAGGGCCACATTGGCACATGTAGGGTGTATGTTGAGATCCATGTGCCTCCACAGCAGTAGAAAACACTCCATGGATCCCCAGAGATGTCAGAGATTGCCCGAGATTCACCTTTTGGACGAGGAAGATGCACCTAGTTCACCTTTGTCTAGCCAACCCCACTTTTGTACCATGCACTTGGTAGATGACCCAGGACTTGTATGCTGATGTGGCATCACATGCACCATCATCTGAGCCCTTACAGATGGTCTATAGGCATCTTCGACTTGCTTGGAGACCCATGGGGTCACTTGTGTGCCCTCGCACCCATTGGGAGCACTGCAGGTTTATTATGTGGAGAACAAGGGGTGAACCCGTTGTCCATTACTTTTGGAAGTCCTATTCATAATTATGGCACTAATGGACTTCATCAGGCTTCTTAGAGAGCCCAATGATATGTATTATTTATCACTCGAACCCTTGAGAGGCTTGTTATTTTGTTTATGAGCTAGTTTGGTGGGCTTGTCACCAAAAGTTAGTTATTTGCACATTATTTCTATTTTAGGGACTAATGTAGGTTCAAATAGCTAAATCGAACTCCTTAGAGGTGTATAAACTCAAATTGTGAGAGTTCATTTCTCATCATCATTTGGTTTGGGCTTGTATCTCTCTTGAGATTTTCGCTATTCCTTCTTGGTGGATGAAATTTTGGAGCATGGATGAATTTTGATGTATGGATTGTCTTTTCTTATCTTGGAGCTTCTTGATTGGCAAGTTTATTGGTGGTTGGATATATTCTCTTACACTTAAGTACAAATTTAATGCTATTTATTTTTTTACTTTGTCACATACATTGATAATGAGATTTTTGCTATACTAGGGTTACTCGCTACATGCATTTACTGTGAAATTGTAGAATTATGTTTCTATATAGCATATCTCTATGTATGGGCCATGTATGTTGAATGAATTTTCCTAGGGATAATACTATGGTTGAATTTATCTTGATAAGCCACTTCACCTTGCGAAACGAAGTATAAAAGCTTTTAAGGTCACTCTCCTTTGCCCTAATGACAAGCGAAGTTGTTCTTAGAGCTTCCTTGACCAAGAAACAAAGTCTATTTTCATATTCTTCTTGAATCCAATCTCCCTAAAGGATTAGGCACTGGTCTACCATAAGGCGATCACTTAAAGAAACATTTTTCGTCACCTCTCCTTCTTTATTCTAGGTCTAGCCACATTAGTGCTCCTAGGGCATCATTTTTCCGACAAACCACACATATAAAAACTTTGATCTCTTGGCCTCAACTGCACTGGTGTCTCTCCTAGCCTGCCTCCAAATTTGAGGAAATTCCAACGGTGGGGTTGTGAGATATTCTGACGGTGGGGTTTCCTTAGGCTAGTTCCTCATAGGGATCATTTTGCCTGAGTGAAAATCACTTCTTTGATCCCCTTCTCCTTGTTTAGGTCAAACCGTCAAATCTATCATTGGTTGCTAGACTCCTTCCTCTTGACCTAGCCTGGTTCCACTTGGTCCCGTGGTCTCCCATACCTTTGAAAAGTCAACTCTTCAAAAACCACTTGGGAAACCAAGTTCAACAAGGATTCTAGGGTTTTGTAAGATCCTTTACAATTCACAGTCCTTAAACGTAGCCCTTAAATCCTCACCTTCTTCTCGTAGAAAGCCTTGTACCTTGCTTAAGAAGCAAGCAAGCCCCATTCTCGAGCCTCCCCTAGGAAAGAGTCCTTGAGATAACTTCACACCCATCTTAGTTGATCTATCCTTCATAAGTGATCCTCTATATATATCGGGTCTCCTCCCATCGGTGAAAGTCTGTAAACAGTAGGAAGCTTTCGCTGTGGTGATAGTGGGCTTTAGCCTCATTGTTGCTCTTGACCTAACAAATGCCCCTTTAGGACTCCCTGCTAGTTTGAGTGGTAACAGTTACATTATGGTGACTACCAATGCAATGATTCATGTGGAAGCTAGCAACATCAAGATGTTTGTGACAAGAAGTTTCTCCTAGAAAGAGGGAATGGTCTATGAGAAGATTTTTGCTGTTATCATCGATGGTCAGATTCTTGTGCTCGAGCATAGACTCAGCAAGAGTGATTAATGTTCGAGAGGGAGGAATGTATAGATTGTTAGGACATCCAGGATTGTGCCAGATGACCGAAAGAGCTCCCAGTTTCGAGGGAACAACAACAACATAAGGACTTGTTGAGAAACTAAGTGCATAGAGTTTATTACTTGATTTCTCTTCTTGATAATTACTTATGAATGTTAAATCTCTTCTTATTACATCTTATGTGTTCTTCATCAAGCAATTATACAAATGTTCAGTCTTTAAAGAAAGACAAAGAGACAAAAGACAACAAAATTAGGCTCCAAGCCAGGGAAAAACCCCACAAGGGGGAAAACTCAACAACAATCCTTCTCTTATAGAATTAGATGAAAATGAGATATCCAAGACCAAGACCAAGTCTACGACAGAGATTCCAAGTTAAGCCTTCCTCCAAGTTTCCTCCAATAATCATAGTCAAACTGCTCTAATTATGGTCAACAATCTGAAACTCGGACCTGCAGCAAAGAGGGCCAAAATTCTACCTGTACTGCTAAAAAATAGAAAAATTCGGTCAACCAAACGAATATTCTTCAAGATTTATTTTGCTTATGTTTCTCCTTTGACTAGGTTTCTTGTTCCCTTTGCTAGTTCAAAAAGATACTTCTTGTTGTGTGTGTAGATCATCTCCCAAGTAGTTCGAATTGCCCTCTTATATCTAGTTGTTGAGGAGGTCGAATAGGTGTCCCTTGGAGGACTGGGCCAACTTGAAGATCTTGTGGGCTTACAACACAACATAAAATTCAAATTTCCCTAGTGTGGGGAAATCTTGCAAACGTTGGGCTCTTTTATTCAACTTCAGGAGCAAGATTTTTGACAACAGTTACATGAATTTGCTACAACAATTAGACCACAATACTTTCGGTCTCAAAACCCTCACTCGACCCTCTTGTACAACCCACACTTGGCCCTCTCAGCCCACATGTGTGGCCCAACTGATTTACTTAAGCATACAAGAGAAAACTTGGCCTCTCGACCCTTAAGAAAAAACATGTGTTGCGGCTCAAGGAACTTGGCCTCTTTGCTGATCAATTCATTCTTGGTCTCGCTATAGCTAGCTCGACCTCACAACTCACTCTCTACCTAGATACTTGCTCTCACTAAATCTCCAACTCATGCTAATCAATTGTGTCTTTGCCTCAACCCTTAGGTTCAATTTATAATTTTTCTAAGCTAAGATTGACGAACAAAATTAACTCATCAAGTTAACTAAAGATAAATTACTTATCTTTAGTTAACTTTCTTATCTTTAGCTTTCTTTACTTTAAATCAAGTACTAGTCATAAATTTAGCTTGCGTTACATGCCTATCCCATGCATGCCACATGTAACTCATCCGCATACATGCAACTCTGCATTTAGCATGCAACCCACTTGCACACTCTGTATGCAAACTCTGCAATCAACATACAAGCTCCTAAAGAGGAAAACCAAAGTTCTTCTAGTTAAGATGCAAGGTTTTAAGACCTGCAATTTTCAGAGAAGATCGAATTGAATGAAGGAGGAATGATGTGATGCCTCCAAATGATGCCAAGTGATGTATATTTATCTAAGTTGCATGATACGATGAAGCGGGTATGGGTACGAAACGTGACCCCCCAAGTTTTGGAAATGGGGAAACACGATATATATATATATATATACTGTTGGGTGTGGAGTGTGATTTATCTTCCTGATTCAAAGGTCTTGTTTTATCTGTGTTTGGATCCCAGTCCCTGACAGGAGGGTGTTGGGGGGGGGGCTTGTACCCCCAATAGTGCCGCCAAGGCGGTTGACAACAATTCTTTGGAGTCCCCGAAGCAAAAAATTAGAGAGAAATTGCCTTGTAAACTATTGTAATTTTGTAGTCGGCTGTTCATTAATTGAAAGATCTGATGGTAGAAGTTATGTTAATTTAGGGTTTTTCGCCCTAGAGAGAATGAGGTGAGGGTCTTTTTATAACTCGAGAGACATCTAGAAACATCCACAAATTAATTTAATTGCCAAATAAAAAAGTTAAAAGAAAAAAAGAAATAAAAAAACGAAAAAAAAACACCTTTTTTTGCCAGAAATGCGACCATACAGGCCTGAAACGCGTTTCAACGTTTTTTCCCAGTTTCCGGGAGGAAATGACCCTTTGGCCCACGTTTCCTGCAACATAAGTATTTATATGTGGTTTTGCGGGTCAAAATTCCTCTTTGAGGTCGACTTGTACTTTTTGATGTGACATGGACCAACATTAAAAATAAAATTTTCCCATGTGCAAAATTATTTTTTCCAAGGGAAAATAGGGCCTCCTTAGGGTGAGAAGGGCTTCCCCAAGGATGGAATTTCTCCCTGAGCTGCCAATTTTCAACACTCCCTCTCAACTAGGGAGGGATTTCTAACTACATCATAAGTCTCATCTCAGATGTCTTGTCATCATCATCGCTGTATCATATCATATCACGTCTTTGCTCATCTGCTTAACACTCTCGATCTAAAGAAGAAGAATCATCATAGGGGAGATAAATTTGACACCCTATATCTAATGAAAATAGGCGAGATACTACTTACCATGAGAGGTAAGAATCACAACCATCCTATTGTCCAATGACAATAGACGAGATACCACTTACCATGAGAGGTAAGGATCACAATCATCCTATTGTCCACTGATCTTCCCACCTTGACCCTCAAGAGTCAAGTGGTAGAACACCTGCATCCTCTACCTTGGGGGAGATACCCAACTTACCAGTGGTAAGGATCACACACACCCAAGTCTCCTCACCCATTGGCTAGATGGGTGGCAATCCCAACAAGCCCAACTTGTGAGTAGGATGCATACTAGGGTATGCTTTGTCAAGTCCCAAACTAGATATGGGGAGATACCCATCTTGCCATAAATGACAAGGATCACACACACCCTATAGTGACAATAGGGGAGATGCCCAACCTACTACAAAGGGTAGGGATCCCACACACCTATTGCCTTGAGTTCCCTCAATTCTAGGAGCTCTCCGGCTCCATTCCCACCGCGGGAGCTCAAACATGGGGGAAGATCATAGCTTAGTGTTCTTGATCAACTGTGAACCTTTCTTGGGAGGGTCACAACCACCAGTGCAAGGTGCTCTTTGAAGACCAAGAAATTCCCTTTCGACAAAGGCTTGGTAAGAATGTCAGTGATCTATTCATCTATCGAAATGTGATGGAGTCTTATGTCTCCTCTCTGCACCATATTCTGGATATAGTGATATCTAATCTCAATGTGCTTGGTCCTGTCGTGGAGCACATGATTCTCTGAAAGTTGGATCCCACTCTTGCTGTCGCAGTATGTCACAGTGGTATCTAGTACTTGCTCAAACAACTCTCCAAAGAGCTTCCTCAACCATATGCCTCACAACTAGCCATGCTAGCAGCAATATACTCAACCTCAGTCGTGCTAAGAGCCACTGACTTCTGCTTCTTGCTTATCCAAGATATCATGGCAGACCCTAGGCTAAAGCAACACCTTGATGTGCTCTTTCTGTCAACAACATAACTGGCCCAATCAACATCAATGTATCCATGTAGTTTCACATCTCTGACAGTATATCTCAGTCCAAGATTAATTGTTAAAATTGGCAACCAGGGCAAAAACTTCATGTGGGTCATCTTATTCATGGCTGATAATATTTTTATTAGATTCCTCTCGTCGAGAGGTGTAGGATTGATATAAAGATCATCCGATTCCGATAAGTATTCATGGAGATATGAATTTATTTTGATTATGGAATTATTATCAAGCCGACCTACAACTCATGTAGGCTCAGAAGCCCAACAGTCGTATCTATTCAAACACCAACGTTGTGTATAAATACAGGAGGACTTTTCCTCATTTGGACTCACTCATCTCATCACATCTCTCTCTCTACTATGCAGAAAAGAGTCTCTTTTCTACTGCGCAAAAAAGGGTCTCTCTCTCACACGTGAAGCCGGAAGTTGCTGAAACTGAAGCTGCAACTGCAGAAGTAAAGTTTGACCTGCGTGGACTAGAAGATCTCCTCATCTGAACTGCGCTGTAAGTCCATCTAGATCTCCTCTGAAAGCCGCAACTTTTGGTGGTGGAATCAAGTCAATCCGACAGATGGTTTGCAAGATATCGACTGCCCTAGTTTGAAGGAAGCTGCTGAAACTGAAGCTGCAACTGCAGAAGTAAAGTTTGACCTGCGTGGACTAGAAGATCTCCTCATCTGAATTGCACTGTAGGTTCATCTGAACCTCCTCGAAAAGCCGCAACTTTTGGTGGTGGAATCATGTCGATCCGACGGTCGGTTTGTGAGATATCGTCTGCCCTAGTTTGATGATGAAGCCGCTAATGTTGATGTTGCTGATCTAGGGTTTGCTACTGTTGATATAAATTAGATTTATTGTACTATTTCTCTTTGCTGAATTATTGAAGATAAAAGAAGATTTGATCAAAGGGTTTCCCCACACATTGTGGGGTTTGTCCCTGGCTAGCTGCCACATCTTGTGTCTCTTGTCTTGGCTTGTTTTCTGTCGATCGTTTAATGTTCTATCTGCACTTTACTTTATGTACATGTGATTGCTAATTTGTGGAATATAATAAGGAAAAGAAGTAAACTGTCATAGGCATAGAACATACCATAACTTAACATTAATAATCCCATGTAGGTATTTCAATACATGCTTAGCAACAACCTAGTGTGCATGTAGGGGCTCAATCATAAATTGACTAAGAGTGTTGACAACAAAACATATGTCCAGTCTAGTGTTCAGTAATAACATTAGAGCCCCAATCAACTTTCGATATTCAGAGGGATTTGCCAAGTCAGGTCCCGCAGCTTCTCCACGTAACTTCTTGAAGTTCATCTCCATCGGTGTGGCCATGGACTTGCATTCCACCATTCCAAATCTCTCTAATAGTTTGATAACATATTTCCCTTGAGAAAGGAAAATCTCACCAGGTCTCTGCCACACCTCTAAGCCCAACAAGTAGTGCATCAAACCAAGGTCTTTCATCTCAAATTTAGAGGCCAACTCCCTCTTACATTCGAGAATAAGAGGCTCTCCACCTGTCAAGAATAAATCATCAACATATAATACCAAAATCAGGGGCATACCTTGGATGACTTTGAAGTAGAGATTCAGATCAGCATTGCTTCTCGTAAATCCAAGCTTCATCAGGAAGCTATCAATGCGGGCATTTCAATTCCTAGGGGCTTGCTTCAATCCATAAAGCACTTTCTTCAGCCTGCATAGATGAGTCTTCCTGTCATGCTCCTCAAAGCCCTGAGGTTGCTCAACATACACTTCTTCTTTGAGAATGCCATGTAGAAACACGGTCTTCACATCCATCTGGTGAAGTGTCCATCCCTGGCTAGCAACAAGAGCAACGATAGATCAAATGGTAGTATAGCGGGCAACTGGTGCAAAAATGTCATCATAGTCCTCTCCCTCTTTTTGGGAGAAACCTCTAGCCACAAATCTTGCCTTGTATTTCTCGATACTTCCATCCTCACTATGCTTAATCTTGTACAACCATTTAGAAGTCACAACAGACTTTCCTTTGGGTCTCGGAACCACTTTCCACACATCGTTCTTCATAATGGATTCATATTCCTTGGCCATAACATCCTTCCATACTTGTTCTTTCATTGCTTCTTCAAAAGTGTGTGGTTCCTTCCATACATCGTTTTTCTCCATGAGCTGCCAATTTTCAACATTTGCATAGGCATGCAGTTTCGTTGGGTGACTCTGGATCCTTAGTCCACTTGTCTCTTAGTGGCATTTGATAATGTTGTCGCGCGGATTGGCACGACAACCCTCAGACCGGGGGCTGTCACTCTGATCCCCGATCCCTCCGTTTAAGCCTGTCTCCCACGGCTAAGGGGGGTAGACCCTGTGAGATGATGAGACCAACTATCGACCAGTTGGTTGGGAGACACGAGATACGATATAAAAAGCACTAAAATGATTTGATTAATTGAGCAGACCAGTGCCTTAAGAGATTATTGTTAAAATGATTACTTGTTAGATATAGAAAAATAAACCGTGAACAACAATCATTTGTCATCAAAAGGTATTAGCGAAATCACATAACCAAACGATATCTAGCGACTGAGAATTTTGAAAAAAGATAAATGCTTTAAACCACCACGAGAATCCTAGACCATTAACTAGATATCATATTCGTATCTCGACTTGAAAAATTCAGATCTTAAGATATAACATGAAAAACAAATGAAACTGGCAAAAATGATTTTCCAAATTTTTTATGTGATAAAATGAAACCTAAAAACCCTAAACCCTGATAAAAACTGCATAAAGCAAAAAATTTGAAACCCTAGATCAGAGAAAATTGAAACCCTAAGACAACTGATTAATTTACAGATTTGGCCCCTTAACAGCCAGATTCAGCAATAAGAACGGAAATATTTTAACGAAACGAAAATTTCAGATTTGTCACTGTGAAGAACTTCAGAAAATCTCTCATGCAGATCAGAAAAATAAAACCGAATGATAGACCCAGGATCAAATCCAACTGGGCTCAACAAAAAATGCTTGCGGGAGTTGGTTGGTTCAGCCGAGAACTTCCCCGAACGCCCACAAAATTCCTTCAGAAAATATTGTCTGCACAGCTCAAAACAACCGTCAACAAAGAGGGCAAAAAATGCTGCTAGATCTCAGGGAGTAATGGAGATACCTGCCATTACTTCAGAAACCCTAACAGCACTCAAACCCCAGCAAGTGAACAAGATACCTGTGCTCACAATACTCTACAAAAAGCTATTATTAATGGCTGAAAATAACATATGCAGAAAATGAAATGATCTCACAGCATTCCAAGAGAGTAACACCAGCAAGATATGGACCCCAAAGTCTTCTTTTATTAACTAGAAACAGATTTACAAGAGAGCTTCTTCAGTCTTAGACTCACAGATCCAATTGATCTGAAATGACCAGCTAAGACCCTATATAAAGGAAATGATCCCAACGGCTAGTTCGAATGATCCATGTAGAAATGATCTCGACCGTTGATGAAGATCAAGACATCTCTTGATCTCATCCGTCGATTTATTCAATTAATTTTTTATTATTATTTTTTAAATTTTTTAAATTTCTTATTATTTATTATTTTATTATTATTTTTTAAATTTTTAAAATTTTAATTTTTTTTTTTTATTATTTTTTTTTATTTCATTTTTTTAAATTTTTAAATTTTTTATTTATTTTATTATTTTATTTCATTTTTTAAATGGATCATCGAACTAAACCTTTGGAAACATCACCCAGGACCTAGGACTTAGGACTCACGAGGGGATTTAAAACATTTTTCGACCCTCAAGACACATTACATCATGACTTTTACAACTTACATCTCAAGGGGACAGCCCACTTAACACAGACCCTCATAAATCACCCAGTTCTGCGACACAACTATAATCTAGCATATTAACACACTAGGATTCTCCTAAATTTCTAATGACAAAATCCATCCCGGCTTTGGGGTCAGGTTTGAAGGAAAACTCTGCCGATCCATGGATCGGTGAGACGAAAAACCTTCCGGGACATAGATTATCATAGAAAGTTAGGTCCACCTAGGCAATTTTACATACATGACTCTGATCTGCTTAGATTATTTACAATTCATACATGCAGACTGGGTTTACAATTGAAATGATCAAGCTGCTGATGACTGTAGGCTGGCACGGACACGTCGTTCAGGTGCTACCCCTTTCTGCCAAGAAAAGAGGGTGTACTGCATGGGAAGTTGACCAGTAGAGGTCAACAGATAATTTCAGCTATGTTTGTTCCCTGGAAGGTTCGGTGCAAATATGTGTTTGAGAGCAAGGTTAGTTCTTTGTATTCCTTTTGTAATAGGTGGAGAGAGGACATACATTTGCAACTGTTAACAAAAATATTTCTATTGATCAAGGATGCCAAATTGTTGGATCCTGCTGCCTATTTGCATTTTATTTCTGGTCTTGTTGCTCTGAGGAAGAGGATATAAATACCATTGTATATATCCTTCCACTATATGTTTTCCTTCTTTGATGTAAATATATTTATGTGAGTACAAGAAGTATTTTTACAAACAATAAGTATTTTTACAAACAATAAGTTATGTTTTGAGTGGAATTTTATATATACTTTTACTTCTAAAACTAGAATGCAAGATCAAGTTCTGTTCTCTTTGACGTAGTGCCAAATCATGTAAATGATATTATATTTTTCCTTCAAAATTTTCTTTTTTGGTAGATATAACAAGTAAATTTATAAATCTTAAACACATTGTCTTTCCTTTCTGCTACAATTGATTTGCAGATGGGACTTGGGAAAACATTGCAGGCTATAAGTTTGTTGGCTTACTTGAAAGATCGACGGAAATGCCCAGGGCCATTTTGTAAGATTTTACATCTTATTGTGAACTTTTATGTGGATACAATTTGTTATTATTATCATTATTAAACACTATGCGAATTGTGAATTTGGATTCAAGTATCCCATTGCCCTTTATTTACGTGCTAATTATGAATAGTCTGCAGATAGATCTGTCCTTTATTTATGTATGCTACATTTTATTTTCATGCTTGTTTGTTTGTTTGGCTTTTTTTTGGGTTGTTTTCTGACAAAACTTCCATTGGACAGTGGTGTTGTGTCCATTAAGCGTAATGGATGGCTGGGCAACTGAGTTTTCTAAGTTTTGTCCCAGACTGAGAGTTCTCAGCTATGTTGGTGACAAAGAACGGAGAATGCAGATGCGCAAGTCCATAGTTGAACATGTTAGCCAACAAACATCTAGATCAGATGTATGTCTCTAAGCTGGGTAACCTTTCAACTCTATATATGCAACGTTGGTTTCTGAAATTCCATTACTGTTAATGGGCCTTTTTGGTAATGGTTATCGGTTTACGAAATCTGCATGTTTAGAAAAATCTGATTTTACTTTATAAATCCATTTATAGTTGACAGGAGTTAATAGAAATTCTATTGTTATGGTTATTTGCTTAAATTTTTTTCACATTATAACAATTATTATTACAAGAACATACACACAGGGTATAGCTTTATAAGTATTTTTTTCTCTTCTTGATTCTCTCTTTTGGCACTATAAGTGTCTATAGAATGATTTACAGAATTGAAAACAGGTTGTATGCTTGTACAAGCCATTTTGTCAAAAGGCTACTCAGTCCAAAGAATAGTTTTATTCTAAGTCACATGACATGAGGACACGAGACACGGAGGACACGTAAATATGAGTATTTGACACAAGACGTAGCGACCCCGGAAACAGGACACGAGGGACACGTTTTATATATAAATTAAAAAACACTGAAATATAGTGCTTGATCCATATAAATATGAATCATGATGATATCTATTTAGTATTTAGTATACACTATTACTATTTAGTAATTTACTACATCAATGATGTTCACAGTTCAATGTTCATTGTTCATGTTATATTTTTTGTTATTAACTTCAAACAAGTTTGATCATGTTCAAACTTCACGTAAGGTAGTTTATGTACTATAAATTTATATGTGTTCAAACTTCATTGTTGACCAGAGCGTTAATCGAGCTTTCCCTCCATATAAATATGAATCATGATTATATCTATTTAGTATTTAGTATACACTATTACTATTTAGTAATTTACTACATCAATGATGTTCACAGTTCAATGTTCATTGTTCATGTTATATTTTTTGTTATTAACTTCAAACAAGTTTGATCATGTTCAAACTTCACGTAAGGTAGTTTATGTACTATAAATTTATATGTGTTCAAACTTCATTGTTGACCAGAGCGTTAATCGAGCTTTCCCTCCCTTTAGACCTCGAAGGTGCAGTGAGCAATGAGCACATGACAAGGAGCTGGGATTTTTATTTCAACACACGATCTATACGTGGTCACTCGTGTATAATTAAGTTAAGTTCTGTAGGCTATAATACAACTTACAAGAAATTTAAGTGCTCCAAACTCTCAGCAAAGCATGTGAACGCTTGTCTCCCACATCTCCAGGTCCAGGTCTATGTGAAGTTGTGAGCATTGCGCTCGAATCTGATGGAATTCCTCACACTGCACAACAAATTGGATTCAGCGACGAGCAAACTCAAATTTGGTGGTGAACAATGACAAAAATAACCCAAAAATAAACCATGTTGCAGGTTTTAAATGTCACTTTTCATGGGACATGTGTCATAAGAACCAAAAACGTTAGGGCACGTTTTCGACACGTCCAAAACACGTGTCTCGATTGGAGGACACGAAGAAAAACGTTTTCGACACGTTTTAGGGCGGTTTTCGTGTCCGACACGTGAAATACGGGACACGAGACCCTGAGGGACGTGTCTTGTGACTTAGGTTTTATTGTGCCTTTCTGTAATCCTGTACATGAGCTCCAGATTAGGGGAAGGTCCAAGAAGGAAGCTTCGATAAAACCTGTGTCAGCCCATGCCTGTGATATTTTCGATGTACAGGACAATTAGTTACCAAAGAATGCTAAAAGAATGGAGAGAAATATAATGCTTGGTATGGGAGGGTCATGGGTGATATACAGTATTTAGATGATACGAAAGAATAAATTTGTTTTGCATAAACAACCGGCCCAGAAAGCCTTGCTCTAAAAGTTGAAATGTTGGACGAATGATAGAAAGGAGCATGCTATGGAGTCTGGCAGCTGGTATTTCTTCTGGTTGTCATTGATCAGAGTATGGTTCCAATAAGAAAAGACAAACTAATGTCAGATTTTTTTACCTGCTTAGCTCGCTACACCTGGGCCCATACAACAGTTCTTGTGTGCATCAGAGTGCGAGGGAGGTGCAGTTAGCATGCCTTCAGCATGTATATGCCAATTTTATTTTATTTCCAGTTAGTCGTTGTCACAACAAAATCTCGCACTTCTTGAGATAAAGTCTTAAAGCTCAAGTTCGAGACCCTGTGTAATTTAGGAGTGGGCCACTGTCACCTCACCAATCCTTCTCTTGCTTCTAGTTGGCTCAGCTCAAGGGGGGTTGTCCATAGTAGATCTTAGGGATCTAATTGCCCCCCTAAGGACTCTACTTCTATTAACACCAATCAAAGGCTTGAACAATTAGGATTTAAGTTAGAAAGTATCATTGCTAGTGTTTTTAGGGTAATTTCTGTTAGCTTTTGGTAGCAGTGGACAGGTGTTCTAGTCTCTATGGTGTTTGAGAGGCTAAGGAACTGTCATCACACAATCTAGTAGGGCCTTAAGGAAGGGTAAACCTAAGGGGCAACTACTAGACTAAATGATAACAATGGTACGATGACCCACTGTCACCTCACTCAAAGTCCCCTGCTCTTTACAGACTTTCACTGATGGGAGGAGTCTTGGTAGGAACAAAATCAGTTAGAATGAATAGAACAATGATTTGGGTATGACGTAATTCCACAAAGCCCTTTCAAAGGGAGACACAACAATGGCTCAATGCTTCAAGGAAGCTAAAAGCTCTCCAAGAAAAGCCTAGGAGGAGATCAAGACCTAGGGTTTTAAGTATGATGATGATAATGGGTATTCCTAAGGTCAAGGTTCCAAGTGATAGGGTAGGACCTCTCAAAGAAGCTTTATGTGATGCTATAACACTTCCAAAAGGCTCTTTGATCACTTTGAGAGACCTAGGAAAGACTGGCACTAGACCTAGGGTTTTATGAATAAACGTGGGAAGAAATACTTCCAAGGTACTCGTTATCACTCAAATTGTACACAAAATTGCGACAATGCTCAGGGCGGGGGTTGTTACTTTGATCGTTGCCTTATCCGTTTAAGTTGTCTCCTAAATGCAGACTAAGGGGGTAGTCCCTATGGATGAGATGATGAACAACTTGTTGGGAACCAACAAGTCAAGGATGCACAACTGAATGGCCTAGCGACTTGGTTGAAATTAAGAGGCAAGTATGATAATTAAGCACGATTTGATTAGATTACTTGAGATTATAAGTTATAGAACGATGCCTTAGGAGATTAATTACTTGCTCAATGTGAATAAGAATTCCAAGTTACCGAATGAATAGTTGCTGCGGGATGCAAATTCTATCCTAGATGAAATGCAGGACCTAAATCTATGTGAGATGCAAGCTCTTGGTAAATTTTAATTAGATTCCCTATCTAAGTGAATCCTTCTTCTCAATTCTTTTGGAACTAGTCTCGAACGCAAGTTGTAGAGAGAAGCCCAAAAGAAGGAGGCTATGGCCTCATTAACGGTACCTCCCGTGGGGTTCAAACCACCTAGGTGCCTCCGTTCCTACAACGGATTGCTCGCAAGAGAACCGCAAGGTCACCTATGTTAACTGCAAATGAGGCTCTAGAGTCCTCAAGTTGTTTTGAAGAAGGTGGTCCTATCTTCTTACAACCAAGCTTATGCTTGGAGGTGAATTTTAGAGATGCACTTCTAACTTAGAATGTAGATGTAAGATGTGAGTGATTGCTTCAATGAGATTATTAAATGTGTTAAGTACTTCAACAAGATTAAATCACCTGAAATCAAAATGATTGCAATGATATTCAATCACAAGATAACAAGAGGAATTAAGTGAAGCACTTAGAACAATTAGCAATTATCCCAATCAAACAATATTAACAATTCCAGTTACAAGAGCTTATTAAAGTGTTAATAAGATCTTATTTAAGCCTTCTTATGATGAAGTGAGATACAATTAGAAAATTCTTATAACACTTGTTACTTACGTCATAAGTCAAGGAAGCACATTAGATGATTTCAAACACAATATTGGCAAGCTCAATAAGGGATTGCTAACAATGATCTCTAATAAGACTAATGTAACTACACAAATGAGATGCCAAGAATGCCAATGTATGCTTTGCAAAGTGCAATGATAATGCAAAGAGGCAATATGCCTAATACAACTAGCACTTCAACAATTTGAAATGAGAGAGATCCTTTAATGCCAATGCAATGGTGTAAGAAGAGATGCAAGTGATGCAATGGAAGGCTATTATCAAGACACCAATGTAATTCAAGATATTCAAGAGCTCCTTTTACATCATATCACTATTATAGATTAGCCCACAAATTTATGCAATGTTGATTTGGGGTAGCATCGGATGTGCTCTAGCCATGAAAATTGGTGGAGAGGCTAAAGCACATGAGATCTCCAAGACCTAGAAATGGTTTGGGCAGATTCTACCCGGTTAAGGAGATATTATGGAGTTCCTAAGTCTAAACTTAGGAAAAATAAAATATTAATGGGTATTAATATAAAACTGGGTTAGAAGGTTCTAAATGACATGGATCAAGCCAAATCTAATCTTAGCCGTTGATTAGAGATGTAATCTCGGCCGTTGAAGGACCAACATGAAAAGTATAAGAGGAGGCTTGAGGGTCAGTTGGAGAACACACCAGAGTGATCAGTCATTCGATTTTCTAGAGCAGGGTTTGCTAAGAGAAATCGAATCAGTGATCAAAGTTGCAGCGAGGGGTAGTGAGTACAAGGCAGAGATAGTGCTGGAAGTCCAATGCAGAGGTAGACACTGAGCCAGAGGGAGCCACGTAGAGGCAGCAAGGACTGCGCAGAGGCCAGAAGGACCTGCTTCATCCACGCAGAGGCTGCAGGAGTGATGCAGAGGGCTATCATAGAGGCTGCGTAGAGCCTCAGAAGGCTGATGTAGAGGGTTTCAGGCTGATGCAAAGGCCAGGAGGGCTGACGTCGAGCTTCAGATCGTGCTGGAGACGGTTTCGTGGGGCCAAATTTTCGAATATCTGCTTCCTAATAGAGAGGTATTACTGTCAGATTATTTTTTCTGGCGGGTGAGCCAGTTTGGCACCCAGTTGTACTCAGAAAGACTGCATAATAATATAACCCTCAGAATTGCTGCACCGGTTTTCCCAAGTTGGCTTTTTCTGGGGACGATTGTCCAAAAATAACAGTGTCACTTGTGTATTTGTCTGTTTCTTTCAGCTGTTGATCTATAGATGGTTGAGGTCGTATTATGTTTATTTCAATGTTATATGAGTAAATAACTTGTTAGTAATTAAACAAGTAGGCGAAATAAACTAGAGAATATAGATAAAATTTTTAACGGGTAATACTTAGAAATTTCAACATGCAATATCAATCCCACAATTCACTTGGATGCATATGAAATGAATTTTAGGGTTGTAAGGCTTATTAGAATTGAATCTTAGGCACCTATTTCAAATCTGATCAGACCTCTATAACAATGATATCAATCTAGTATTTCAATTGCAAATGAGACAAAACAGTGATAAATTTACTCCCAAGTTATTTAGGGAACCACTTTAAGATCTTGAGGTTAATTAGATTAGTTTTAGGACTAATTCTTTAATAATTATGTGCCACCACTTATGTCACTGTTGTTAATACTTCTGACCTGATGTAAATGTAATCGGTGAGGAGAGAAGGATAGGATAAGAGATGCAAACCCTTAGAGACCAAGCTTGCTGACATGCAAGAAAGATATCACTCCTCCAATTCCTGCACCCACAAGTGATTAACTTGAAACACAAGGAGCAAGCCTCTTTGATCACTGCATCCACAAATTTCTAGCCCAAATACATACGCAAATAATGGATCAGACTTGTATGGAGCTAGCTAACAAGACTAGGGAATAGAGTTTTGAAATTGTACCACATTCAACAGGAAAATGTACCACAAAATGCAAAAGATGGTCAGGACAAACATGTTTAGCACGTGGGCAAAAGCCAATACATGAGCTCTACCCCATCATCATGGCCATCAACCTGGTTCCTATAGGTTCTATGAGTCTCCTTCATCATATAGGAACCCATGATTGTCCCAACCCGTGGTGGGAAATGAACCACCCTACCTTAAAAGGGGGTATTCACTGCTATATCTTATGCATCATGCTCTTACCCCTTGAGCCTCGAGCAGTGATTCAAATAAAATCATAAAAAGGCAAAAGGCATATAAAGAAGGGTGGAAAAATCAAGGGTAGGGCACCTCATGTATCACGGTTGCTCCCTCCTATATATTATAAACCCAAGTGTGGGCTACCCATTTACTATCCATGTACCCCATCATGTAGCCCAGGGCTGCCCCTTCTTATCCCCTACTTCATTCACCTACCTGTCACATGCGACCACCTTTTGAAGGATGTACCTTGAGCATATTATCCCCTTTAGAAGTAGAAACCACGTAATAGGATACTTGGTTAACCGTATTTGGAGTTTAGGAGGCATTGGCACATCCCGAAGCCCATTATGGAAATGCAGGCCATTATGAAGTCCCCACTTGTGGTCTGTGGTTCGTAAGCTCATTTACTCGATTTCTCTAATGACTTGTTGTACTAGAAGGCTAGGGGACGCATTGGATCTTATGTAGGATTGCAGATGGTCTCCATCTTGGATTTGGTCTCCCTATACAGGTTCCTAATCCTCTAGAGGGCTACATTGGCACATGTAGGGTGTGTGTTGAGAGCCATGGGCCTCCACATCAGTAGACAATACTCCATGGATCCTCGAGGATGTTCAAAGATGCTCAAGATTCACCCATTGGACGAGGAAGATGCACCTGGCTCACCTTTTCTCAGCGGGCCCCATAGATGTACCATACACTTGGCAACTGACCCAAGAGTTGTAGGATGATGTGGCATCACCTACACCATGATTAGAGCCTTTGCAAATGATCTACAAACATCTTCGACTCATTTGGAGACCCATGAATCCATTATTGTGTCCCCACACCCACTGGGAACACCACAAGTTTATTGTTTGGAAAATAAGGGGCCAACCCCTTGTTCATGACTTTTGAGGGTCCTACTCTTCATTATAGCACCCATGGACTTCATCAAGTCTCTTGGAGGGCCCTACGACATGTATTATTCATCATCTACCTCTTAAGAGGCTTATTATTTCATATGTGAGCTAGTTTGGTGGGCTTGTCACCAAAAGTTAGTTTATTAACACATTATTTTATTTTTGGGGCTTATGTAGGCCTAGGAGACTAATTCGAACTCCTCATTAGTGGATAAATACAAGTGAGATGAGTTCATTTGCTCATCATCAATTTGGATTAGATCTCTTCTCTCTCTTGAGAATTTTGCACTTTTTCTTTGAGGATGAATTAGAGCTTTATGGATGAATTTTGATGTTTGGATTTGATTTATCTTGTCTTGGAGCTTCCTTATTGTCAAATTGTGGATGGTTGGATATGTTCTATTACATGTAAGTACATGATTTTAATGTTATTCTTGTTTTACTTTGTCATATACATTGGATTGGGATTTTCGCTATTTTAGGGCTAACTGCTACATGCATTTATTGCTTAAATTGTGGAATTTTGTCTCTTTATAGCATTTCTCAATGTATGGGCCATGTAATTTGAATGAAATTTCCTAGGGATAATTCTATCAACGAATTCATCTTGATAAGCCATCACCTTTTGCAAGTGGAAGTATAAAAGCTGTAAGGTTGTTCCTAGAAGCCTAGAAGGTTAGTGAGGTAGTCTTAAGGTCTCCTTGACTAAGAAACAAAGTTCTCATTCATATTTATCACAGATTCATTCTTCTAAGACTAAGGCACTGATTTACCAAGAGGTGGTCACCTAAAATCAATTCCTTTTCACCTTTCCATAGGTCTAGCCAAGTTGGGTCACCTAGGGCATCATTTTTCCAACAAAATAGCCCTCCAAAAAGTTTGATCTCCTAGTCTCTCTTGTGTTGGTGTCTCCTCAAGGCCCCCTCCAATTTTGAAGCCATTTCGATAGTGGAGTTGTGAGAAAAGCCAAACCCTAGCTCCAAGATCAAACTTTGCGATAATATCCCCAAGGCTAGTGCCTCATAGGATCAAGTCTACACCTTTAAGTGAAAATTCTTTCTTTGATCCTTTCCCCCTCTATTACTGGGTTAAGAACATCATTGGTTGCTAAATCCTTGTCTCTTGACCTAGGCTGGGCCTACCTGGTCATATCCCATAAAGCTAGCCCTCAAATTCCCACATCCTTCTCCTAGAAGATTTTGTACCTTGCTTAGAAAGCAAGCAAGCTCCATTTTTCAACCTCTTTTGGAAAGAAATTATTTGGGTCATCCTATATCCACTTGTTGATTTATCCTTCGTTTGTGACACCATATATATCGGGTCTCCTCCCATCGGTAAAAGTCCATAAATAGTAGGGAGCCTTAGTTGAGGTGACAATGGGCTAAGTCTCCATTTGTTGCCTTTGGTCTAGCATTTGCTCCTTTAGGGATCCCCTTTAGGTCCCTTGCTAGTTTGAGCGGTAACAAGAAACATTTAAAATTTGGTTAATAATCTAATTGAGACACTTCTAGGTGGAATTTCCAGAAACGATTTCTGGGTTATGGAGAACTCCTATGTTTTAGCCTCTCCACAAAGTCTCAAGACTAGAACACCTCCAATGGTACAAAAACTAACACTCCCTCTTAACGAGGAAGGTGTTCTAGTGCTGAACTGCTCCAACACCCTGTCTCTGTATCATCCTTTGAACGTTGTTGATGTCTGGCCACTGTGATTGACTGCCACTGCCCACCAACTACTGCGCAACTCTGATGCTGCATTTGTGTTGCTGCTGACACTACTATAATGTTGCTAACTTTGCATCTGAACTGCAACGCCCTTTTAATTTTTGTTGCTGCTACTGCAACTACTGCAACCGAGAAGCATCTGAAATACTGAATCAACTGTGTCTCTTGTTGGAAATACTGAGAGGGGGGTGAATCAATATTCCTTAGCAATTATCACTTTTAAATCTTTTCAGAGCATTAGTTAATATTTAATAATTTAGTACTTTTTCCCTCCTTTAATTTTAATGAAAATACCTTTTTAATTCGGGATAATGGTAAATCGGCCACCATCCCTCCTCAAGCTATTGAAAATCACTTTCCACCATCTCATCTTGTAGATTTTCTCGTTCCTGTTCTAACGAGCTATTACATTAAGGTTTTTCATCAAGTATTCCTCCCGGAATGCCACCTTAAGCATAATTAATTGAGTTAGGCTCAATAATAACCTCGTTTTTCAAAAGTTGTCAGACTGCAACGAAACAAAGGGCACGCTGTGTGGATGATGGAATATGCCAAGCGAATGCCATCAGATTCCATAGAAACTCCTCAAAACCCCATAAAGTCACTTTAGAAGCCACTGGGCCTGCTAATGGAGTAAACCTGCTCCTGTGACCTGGCTACCTCCAACCCTGGAAGTCCATCCTGACCACGCCATAAGGGAAACCAGAAAAAGGAACATGACAAATCATACCGCACCAAGATTGCTTGCCCTCAAGCAGTCCATATCTATCGACCAATCTGGTGGTCCAGTGCAATCGAGAACTAGTACTTGGATTCCATACAAACCATTGGGTGATACCATGCCTCTGTGCCACCCAACCTTGAACGGATCCCATAATGCCTTGATCCTTGACTAAACTCTGACTCATCTTGCCATCAATAGATCCTTCTGGATCCCAATGCCACCACGGCTAATCATCAACACCCCTATCCCATGGCTCTAACTGTGCTCTATCTCTAGCTATGGATGCTGCTCCATTAATCGAATACCAACTCATCACTTCTCTCCAATCCAACCCTTGACACAAAACAATGGCAATTTCATTCTGTTGATGTTGGGATGGAATGCTGAAGAGCTGCCGACCTGCATCCCACTGCCAAATGGAGCATGTAGTATCCCTCATGTCTAAGGGTTACCGTTGTACTATGCCCTTGACTAAGAATATTGCACCATTAACAGGATACCAACTCATGATCTCTTGCCAATCCAACCTATGGGATGGATCAGATACATAGGCACATGTATATGGGATAGGTCCTCTATGCTACACTGTGCCCAAATCACGTAACCTTGCCTGGTCAATCACCCAGATCTGTCTAAGAAATCCCGCTCCTCTCTCTATAATGGGAAAAGTGGGCAAATCATGCTGCAAGCCCTGTCTATGTACTCCTGGAGATGGCTACCGCCTGAAAATGCTGTAGCTTTGATAGCTTCCATTGCATATGTTTGCACCTCATCAATGGGTAGACCCAAAGATGGATGCGCCACCATCTCTAAAATATCCTCCTTTGTCTGACAAGAAACTCTATGCTCCTCTAGTCTACCAAACTCCTGCAAAACTATCCTGTCAGGCTCCAACACCTCTTGATGGCAAGTGCTTGTAAATACTATCACCCTGTTGGCTGTCTGTACATCTGTCTGGTCCTTACCAATGGCTGGCCCAAAAGATCACTGCTCATCCTCCTCTATCATGGGCTCATCATGAACCTCCCACTGGCTCTCCACAAACGGCTCATCATGCACACTGTGAATATCATCCTCCTTAGCTGAATCATACTCCTCTATGTTCTTTCCATGCTGAATCACCAGTATCTCATCTACTCCTCGATCTCCTTCCCTCATGGGGACAATTTGTTGCTCATCATACTCCTGTACCACACATGGATGCATATTTGGTTTACTTTCATCAACTGTACATGACTGCTTCGTGCTCCTCAAAGATATCCTCGTAAGAACCCATGGACTCAACTATAAAGGAAGAATCCTCATCCGAGAAGTCAAAAGGAACCTCCTCCTGCTCTACCTCAACCATCTTCTTTGTGTCACTCAAGCATGAGTGGTTAGGTCCCCAAGGTTCCTTGCAGATGAAGCAAATACCCTTCCTCCTCAGCTCATTCTTGCTGAATGGTTGGACACCACAAATCCTCCGCAACTCCTCTTGGGTCAATCGTGTCCCAAACAGTTTTATGTTTTGCTTGACCAACCTTTTGTCTAGCTCATAAGCAATAGGTGAGATTATATGTTCCTTCCTCCAAATGGCCAACAACTTAGACTGCAACTCTCTGCAAATGGCCTCACGGTCTCCCATACATGAAGATAAAATGGACTACATGTGTGTTTTGACCATGTCAGGATGATGTTTCCTAATGTTGAAGAAACATTGGAACATTTGGAGAATCAAGTCATCACACTCTAAGTCAAACATGATGTCATATGTTCTAACCATGGCCATGACTTCTAGAATCTCAAGCTTCTTCCCAAAGGTGAGGCCCTTGCTGTTATCCAAGTTCTAAAAGGTCTCCACTATCAACCTGAAGACTCTCCTCATAATGTCATCATTGTAAGGGGGTATAGGTGCGGTCAACATCATGATACTACTGAGACAGGAGGCAACCAAAAGTTTGACCCCTTCACAAGGGTGCTCCAAATACTTGTGTTGTACTAAGGCAAACATGGTTGGTTTTAGAGCCCAAATCAAGCTCTTCCCATCTGATTGATCCACCTTGGAGAGGAGTGAAGCAAGTTCTTCCAACTTGAGAAGGGCTTTTACTGTAACCCCCATGAAACTCAAAACTTGTCCCAAGTGCATAGATTTTGGGTGCCATATCATGTTCTTTTTGTGGCTGCTCTTGCTATAGCATAGAGCGTATCCCCTTGGAAAAGGATCTGTTGATTGTTGCTTCTAGTTTATTAAGGGAGTTTATGAAGGTTTATCCATGTTTGGCGTAATAATGACAAGTACATCAAGTTGTTTTAAGCATTATTTTGACTGACAAACTCTCCCTGACAGGATATTGGCTCAAACTTACCATGCACAACAACTTATCAAGCTCACTCTCACTTTGTTCATACATCAACACTATCAATATTATTCAACAAAGGCTTGACCAAATATGACATGGACAATACATCAACAATACATACAACTTTAATCATCAATCCATATGGGATTCACAGACTCAGTCATACAAGGCTATGATAACAAACTTGTGACCAAACCCTCTCTGTGACGTATACTCCCTATAGACTCATTGTTCCAACAGCAGTTAATAACACTCTCTCACACTTGACTTGATCAAACAATAAGCCATACATATAGATGGATCTGTGCAACAACTCTCACCTCATCTCTGTCTCAACAATTCAATAATTCCAAATGCAAAACAACAAATATTGGTGGTAATCTGATGCTCAACTTAGCCCTACAGTAGTGACAAATTAGCAACAATAGGTACAAGGCGATACAAGTAATACAGATCCCATATCAATTTTTTAGCAACAATAGAAACAATAGTTGCAATATGACTATGGCACCTGGTGTAAACTCCAACATGTAATGGCACAAAGATTTGCACGGTCCAACAATATAAGCCTCCACCCTTCTTTCCCCAGGTAACAATGAGCTTCTTCAAGGAGCTATAGTTTTGTGATCACGTCCAGCAATTCTGTCTTCTGGTACTGTAGTACTTGACATTTCCCAGCATACATCGCTCAACCATAAGCAATATGATGTTAATGGTTCTCTCCAACAATAAACTCGTCCATGCCCTAGGACTGCTTCTTCACTGAAAATTTGAAGTTCTCAGCTACAAAAAAGTTATGCGTACAACTTTTCCACCCAAGGGAAATTGTCCCTTCCACCAGGACTACGCACCAACTTTCATTAAGTATATTCGACCCTTTTATTTCTTTGCAGCTCACTCCTTTCTCAGCCAGAAACTCGACCTCAAGTGTCCACCATAACGATCAAGCCCCATAGTTCGAGCACATTGCCACAACTAATAAGCTAGCCACTCATACATGAATGTCTAATATTTGGCCTCCAACATAGTTCGGTCTTCCACACTCACACAACCACACAGTGGATTAAGTATAGGAGTGTTGTTTTGCCTTGAATGCAAACACATTTAATTGCACAACACATTTGCTATGTGCAACACCAGTGATGACTTGGTCAATTAATTTGATGCTGCTCGATTGGACAATTAATATGCTTGATTCAAGGGTGCTTGACCCTCCCCTGTCTCAACATGCATTGGACCATGATATCTCAACTCCTTAAAACATTGATATCAGCCTGCTACAAGACGGAATTTGTCCCTCAAGCAAGTTAAACTCAGTCCACCTGAAGAAATGTCTGTTACCGCTCATGGCTACAATTGATTTTCTCCAATTCGGTGCAAATTGTCTTTGCCTCTTTGGAAAATGGTGTACTGGTGGCTTGTAAAATGTTGCAACTAATTCGGCCCAACGCAATACTGAAACTTTGCCACAAAATAATAAAATTTGGTCTCTTCTTACAGTGCCTTCGTCCTCAATTCATGATGGTCTTGGTTCTTAAAGGAGGTCTGTAATGAAAAAGGCATTCCGTCTCAAGGTAACTCGTTCAGGTGTCTTGAGCAATCCCGTCCCCAATATTCAGCAAATTGAAGCCGATTTATTCCAGAGTCGCCCATTGGAGAAGTGATACAATTGCTGAGACCACGAGCTGTTAAACAAGTTCGCACGCCCAAGAAGGAATGATGTCGACACTCTAAAACTAGTAGACGACCCTCAAGAAAATTTGATAAAAAAATTGACTTTTAATTTAATACGACTTCTCTGCTTGTATGAATTACTGGTCCATTTGCATAAATTAAAATATATTGGGCCAAACCATTCAATAATTTTTTTTCAAACGACCAAATTTATAATATGATGCGCCCCCTTTTTAATAATTTGATAGACGACCCTTTTACGTTCTCATAATAACTTTCTACTCAAATTTGTCGAGTCATTATTTTGCCTGCGACAATCTGCGAGAAATTTTGTAGGACATTTACTAAGAAAAATTTGTCAAGCCCTTTTTAGTAAATTCTCATTTTGCTATAGGAACTGGGTCTTCGACTTCTTCGACAAAATATATCTTTGCAATAAGTTATGACTTTGGCAAATAAACAAAATAACCCTCAACTGCAACCCTTGAATTTGGCCTTTCAAAAATAACCCACAAATTGGTCTGCAATAAACCCTTAGGTTGACAGGAAAGCCATCTCTGATACCACTGTAATATCCCAAACTAAAAAATTCGGCAATTTCTTGGAATTTTAACTCAACAAAATGCTTCATATGAAAATTTCATTCCATTAACAGATTACCATGTAAAATGTAACAAATAGAGTACGACAACAAAAATAATCTCAACTTTTATTATAATAGATAAAGTGGGGTTTTCATGCTGATACATCTAATACAACTAAGATGGAAAAGTTGGCCTCAAGAATCTGCTCCAATATTGCATTGGCTCTCCAAAACTGAACTGAACCACAACTACTAAGCTCTCCTGTGAATTCTGGATGAATTTAGCAAGGGGAGAGATGGGTCCTTGCCCACTCTCGTTGAATTACTCGGGGGTTTCCGTCCTAGGGCACTGCTGAAGCTGGGAACTCTTGGTTCTCCAAACCTCTCCACAAGAAAAATACTCAACTCTAAGATATCCCAAATGATCTCCTCCTCCTCTTTTACAGATCTGATGGATCCCTCTAAAAGCCTTATTTTATTATTATTTGAATCACTCGGTACGTTTTCCCTCCTTAAATTTTAATTAAATACCTTTTTTAATTCGGGAAAATGGAAAATCGACCACCATCCCTCCTCAGGGCACTGAAATTCACTTTACACTATCTCATCTTGTAGATCTTCTCGTTCCAGTTCCAACGAGCTATTACACTAAGGTGTTCTGTCAAGTATTCCTCCTGGAATGCCACCTTAAGCGTAATTAATTGAGTTAGGCTCAATAATAACCACACTTTTCGAAAGTTGTCAGATTGCAATGGAACAAAATGAAAGTTGTGTGTATGATGGAATATGCCAAGCGAATGCCATTGGATCCCATAGAAACTCCTCAAAACCCCATAAAACCCCTCCAAAAGCCCCTGGGCTCGCCGATGGAGTAAACCTACTCCTGTGACCTAGCTGCCTCCAACCCTGGAAGTCCATCTTGACCACGCCATAAGGGAAACCAGAAAAAGGAACATGAAATTATCTAGCCTTCCCATAGGCCTCTTTAAATGGCTCTTCCTTAGGCCTCTTAGGAATCCTCTAGATCTTAGGGGTTTTGTCCACTTAGACCTTAGGAAATATTAATTTTCCTTTTTAATTTTGTTTTTAGATTTTAAATCCCATCTTGGGTCTAAAACCCCTATACTTGGGTTCTTTCCCCACAAAGCCTTTTGTGGCCAAACTTCACAAACTCAACTCCTAGGCTTGTGGAGTACCTCCCAAGCTACGCAATTCAACACTCTTTGAGCCAAGATGTGAGAGAGGGCTCTATAAATATCGAACAAGGGGATGGCCCCTTTTAGTCTCCATACAAGTCATCATGTGGAACCCCAAATTGGGTTTGGGGCACAAGAACTAGTCTCATGGGTCTCTAGATAATAGAAAAACCCTGTAATGCTCCAATGATGAGGTCTCTGACGATGGTGCTTGCCCTCCCATGTCTCAAGGGGTGAGACAAACATCCTTTGCGGCTTGGATCAACTGTTATAATATGCTAAGCCGGCTGGGGCTCACTAGTCCAAGTGCATCATCTTGTGAATAATATGGGGCAATGAGTTGCTAAGGGTGTTGAAGGTGCCCATGGCATGACTTGATGCTCTAACGGAGTCCCATGGTTTTCAACACATCCCCTAGGAGTGTCAATATGATCGTCTGGTGGGCTTCGACCGCAATTGAGTTGCCTGACCCATGATGAAACCACTTGCCAATTACATATCAGATCCAATGCGCTTCCTCACTATCATGTACAATAATTCATTAGTGCATTTAAGTGAACCAAGCTTGTTAATCGAGGGCACATTGTGACTTCATAATGGGCTTCCCTTCCAAATTTGAGGCTTTAATCTTGGGTAGGAGTGGCTAATAAACAACCCTATTAGGTGTTCCCAACCTTTAAGGGAAAAGACAGGTCCAAGGTACATCCTTCAATTGATATGGTTGATGTGAATAATGATGAAATGGATATGGACATAGGGGTCTCACAGCCATATGCCATGGGTTGAAGGATGGTAATGATGAGGGATGTCTACATATTTGGGTGTATAAATGTAGGAGGGAGCAATCGTGGATACCTGAGTTGCCCCGACCTTTGCTTTTCCACCCTTCATTATTTTCCTTTTGCCTTTTTATGATTCTTTTTTGTATCATTGCTCAGGGCTTTAGGAAATAAGAGCATGTTGTGGGAGATATGCAACAACTATTACCCCGTTAATGTGGGAGAGTTTATCGCCCACAGGGGTTGGGACATGCATGGGTTCCTTAATGACGTGTGGAGCACTCAAGGGCCCTAAGTGTTGAAGAATGTAACTAGTATCAATCTTCATAATTATATTTGGGTCATAATGACATGTATTTGTCAAAAGAAAGAAAAATAATTTTTATTATTAAAGAAATTAACTTATAAAAGCATGGGTTTCATGATTGGGTCAATTGTTTATAGGTCAAAGGCTCCATTGTAGGCTCCTAGGGTTTATGTCAAGTGTCCTTGTCCATGTCATAATGTAAAACACACTTCTTGGGCTTCATCTGTTAAGAAAGAAATTTATTTTTATGTAATTTAGGTCTTCTAGGCCTCCTCCACCAAGTCGGCCTTAAGAAAGAACAAGTCGGCCTCAACAAAGGAATTCGACCTCACAAACTCGCTATATATTGGAGCTATTCGACCTCAGTTGGAACACACACTCAACAAGTTCGAATTGCAGTAGCTGGAAGTAGAAACAATGTGAAATTCAAGAACGAAGAAGGAAAGGGCTAGCGAAGGAGAAGGAGGTCGTTATCTAGCTAAGAAAGTCGAAATTTTCTCTATCTTGTCTCACACGTGTGAAAAAACTTAAGTTGCAGAAGGGTCGAAATTACAGTCTTGAAGCTAGGCCAAAATTTTGATGCAGTAGGGTCGAAAATCTATCTTTGATGTAGTATTGATGTAATATTGAAGCAATGTTGATGCAGTATTGTTGCAGTCAATCTTTGATGGTTGTAAGAACAGTTTAAGGGCTGATTTGGTGGAGGAGGAAGGTCTTTGGGTCTAGGGACTTGGTCTATCTCAATTTGAATCTACTGAAGGAAGAGTTTTGACTGGGTTTTCCTTTATAAAGGGGTTTTAGCCCTGACTAAGTGTGTACTTCTGGTGTCCCTAATCTTCATGTTTTTGTTTCGATGATTGCTTGATGAGAAGAAGATAAAGAAAGAACATAAAGAAGTTAATAAGAACATAATAATATCACAAGTAATTATCAATACAAGAAAATCTTTTTGCCTTACCAATTTTTTAACATCGTATCAAAGCTAAGGTAAAGAAGAAGGAAATAGGTAGACTAGAGAAGAAAAGGAGTCTTAAGAAAAGGGTCACAAAGAGAAGAAGATAGCAATATGTCAAACTCGATGAAGGGAGAAAACAAACTAGAGGGAGCCTCCAACTACAAGGCATGGAAAAAGAGGATAGATCTCATCCTCGAAAAGAACAAAGTTTTAGATCTTGTTCAAGGAAAAATCAAGAAGCCTACAAATGAAGCAGAGAAAGCAAAGTTCAGAGAAACCGAAATCTTGGCTATGAACCTAATAGTGGATGGAGTTAAGGACAACCTAATTCCATACATATCCAACATAGATTCCGCTCAAGAAATGTACGAGGCTCTCTCCAAATTATTCACCATCAAGAACATTGGTCAAATAGCAAGCCTCTAGAATGAATAAAGGACTATTAAGATGACGAAAGACGATACTGTATCATCTTACTTTATAAGGATATTTAGAATCAGAGATGAACTCCAAGCAATAGATGAAATCATACCAGAAAAAGAGCTCGTAATTACTGCTCTTCTAGGACTACCAAAATCTTGGAGAGCTTTGCAATAAGAATTAACATTTGGAAAGATACTCCAACATTTGAACATATGTGGAATGCTTGCAGTCAAGAAGAATCCAAAATATCATTAGTAAACAACAAGAAGGAAGATGAAGAATAAAATACCTCTAATGCCTATTCTACTCATCACAAGAAAAAGGGAACCTTCAAGAAGTTCAAAGGACCAAAGAAGAAAGTTGACATATCCAAGATTGAATGTTACAACTGTCATAAGATGGGTCATTACAAGAATCAATGTCCTGAGAATCCAAGAAATAAGAAGAGATATAGGGAACAAGCAAATATTACCGATGAAGCTCCACCTAAGAAGAACAAGACTGAGGAATCAGAAGTCAAGGACTTATACTACTAAGTCCTCTCTTACATATCCTTCTTAGTTTTGTATTGTTTTCTTTTATGTTTTGATTTCTAGAGTTTGTAGGTCTAACATGTCTTGTTAGAACATTTTTGAATTATTTTGATAAAGTTGTAGGTATCCCTCAAGATTGGATTAAGAGGGAGCCTTCACCAATTTACCAAAAGATAAGTATCTTGTTCTTTGTCTCCTCCATATGTTTGGTTTCCCTTTCATATCAAGATGTGTGTATATTATATGCTAATAATCTTTTATTTATATTTTCCTTGGTTAGGAAAGCTTACTGAATGCTCAAAATCATTGAGGAGAATTCAAAGGGTAGACTTGAAACATGGAAGAAGTTCTATTACAAAGGAAGTCCGTCAAGATTTGATATCCTACAAGGTTTGTTAAAGAACAATTCAAGGTGTTTTAAACTACAAGTTTTTGTTACAAGGTTCTCTTCTTAGAAAAGGTATGGTCATTCTCTTTTGAAATTTGCTTTACATTACTGACATTGTTATGTCTAGAGTTTTGAATCCTAAAGATTCTTGTTAGGGTAATTAATCATTAGATTAAATCTACCCTCATCATACTATCATGTTGATCATTCTTGTGAAACCCTAACATTTAGGGTTCACTATAAAACCCTAGCCTTTTGTTGCCAAGGGTATGTCAACCCTAGTCTACTTAGGGTTGTTGATGAAGTCTGGAAATCCTACTCTTTTGATGTTTAGGGTTTTGATATTGTTATGATAGAAACCCTAGTTCTTTAGGGTTTGCTGTTAATGTTTAAGTTATATATTGATACCCTAGATCTTTAGGGTGAATTAGGGTTTATGAACAAAACCTTTGTAATAGTTATAGTAAGATCCTAAGAATAAAACCCTAGGTGTATATTCATCTGATCAAAACCCTAGCCTGGAGAAAATTGATATCTGACTTTGATGTACTGATGTTTGTGTCCTAGGTTTACCTAGTATGTATGAATATTGATATAAAATGCTAGTATGTGATAATGAAATCCTAGATATGTATATGCGAGTATGTTGACCTAATTGTTGATCCTCATGTTTTAGTTTGTGAAACCTAGGTCTTGTAAAACCCTAGTAGAAGATTAATATTCTAGGATATGATGATGTTGTTTTCGATTTAATTTAGCTTTGATGATGAAATCTAGCATTTGCTACAAACCCTAGTAGAACTCTGACAGGTAAAAGCATATTGTTGAAATCTTAGATGTATAGTAAGATTGTTATTTGATTGAATTGCTGACATCTAAGGCTTTGTGTCTCAAAGATGAAGTCTAGGGTTTATGACAAAACCCTAGCAAAAAGTTGAAGTCTAGTATGTAAAAAGATGTGTCTCTTGCTGATTATGAACCTAACTAGGTTTAGGTGTTTGATGTCTAAAGTCTAAATGTTTCCATTATAATAACATGATTTTGATATAGTTAACTTCATGCTTTTGTATGTTTGTATTTGGTTGTACTTGCTATTAAAGTTTTGCAGGTACATAATCTTCAAGATGATGAAGATGTTAGTATGATAATAATAAGTGTGATGAAGGAAGTTATATAAATGATGATGATCAAGATGACCTTGATGGCGTAAGAAGACATGAAGCCGCGAAAGGTTCTCCGATGTTATAGTAAAAGGAAGTGGTTGATCTCCCTAAGTTAAGAGGGAACCTAGATAGAAGAAGGGGTATATCTTCCTAGTTGAGTGGGAGGGCATATTATGATAGTGAATACTTTGAAGTAAGCAAAAGTACTATGGACGAATGTTCATACAAAAGACTTGAGAAGATCTGAAGATGCATTTGGTGTTGCTAAAGAAGTAAAAGAAGAAGAAAGTGTTGAAAAGTAACTAGGTTCAATCTTCATAATGACGTGTAATTGTGATTCTATGTAATTGATGAAAAGAAGAAAAATAAAATTATTATTGTAATTCTTGTCTCATGGGTTTCATGAGAGAGAAATTTTATTTTTAGTATGATTCCCATTGCGAGTCCTTAGGATTGGTCATAAAGTCAAATTGAGTCAATGTCATGTATGAAGGACCCTTCTTGGGCGTGTTACATCTTGGATGAGTCATTTATTAAGTATGTAAGTCCCCCAAGACCAAGCACAAAAGTTCAAAACCTCTCCCTGAAGCCGGCTACAAAATGGAGTATATAACCTACTAAATGGACATGTCGGCTCACCTGCACTCATGTCCGCTCATTATGTTGGGAAACAACTATTTATTGGCAGCTCAGATTCAATTCTAGGTCTTGGGTCTGAAGTACAATAGAAAGTGCGAGAAAGATAATTAGTAGCCTCTCATCCAACATGGGAGGAAGGAAGGAAATATTAACTAGCTTGGCATTGTTTTTGGTTATTTGTACTCACACATGTGACTGATATTAAGGGCTCTGCAGTAGGGTTTACACAATCAACAAAGAAGTCAAGAAGGTCTTCATACCAACATACATGCTAGCCGAAGTCACAAGATTAAGTCTCCTAGTCAAGCGAAGAAGAGAGTTATCTCCAAACAACCCACATGTGTAAATTGCAGGGGTACTGATAGGACGAGAGTTGCAGATCTGTGGAAGAGACCGAAATTCCAGAAGTACAGACAATTTGACTTGTGTTGACTATAGGAGGAGGCAAGTGCTACAAGGTTGTTTCAAGAAGTATCTCATCAAGGAAGGTTTGTGGCTTGGTCTTGGAGTGGCGAATAGGTCAAGGGTCTTGGTCTTGGTATTCATCAAATGGAATCTCTATAAGAAGAATTTGTTCAAGTTTTCCTCTCAAAGAGTGAGAGGCTTTGGCCCTAGCTCATAGCCTATATTCTATGTCTCTTGTCTCTTTATGGTTTATGCATTGGTAGCTGTTTGATGAAGAAGAACACTAATAACCTAAGTAAAAGAAGATCCTAATCTAAAAGAAGTAAAAAGCACTCACAAGCAGTTACTAATAGAAGAGAAATCACTTAATCTCTATGCCCTAGATTTCTCAACATGGTATCAGAGCTAAGGTGACTAAGTCAAGGAAGGGCATCTTATCAAGGGACACTCAAGGATTAAATCTCAAGGAAGGCATCAAAGCAAAGATCATCTTGAACATCATAACCCTAGATCAAAGAAGTCTACAAAGAAGTATTGAGATCATCATCAAGAAGGAGAAGGCCAAAATGCTACATCTACACAAAATGTTTTGAAGACTATTCATCCAAAGGAAGCTAGATCAAAACGCTGTATCGTCTCACTCTCTGTGGGATCAAGGATCATTCTTGAAGAAAACTACCTTCATTAAGGAGAAGCTTTTTATCCTCTATATCATCATCAACATCAAGGAAGCAACAAGGAGTATCCTATCAAGTAAGTATATTTATAACCACATCTGTCAATGTCTTTTTGCAAGGAAAGCAACAAATTGGTTGGGGCTTCAAACTATATTGCATGGAAGAAAAGGACAGATCTGGATCTCATTGAAAATGAGGTTATGGAACATGTCAAAGGATCTATCACTAAACCAAGAGAGGAAGAAAAATAAAATTATTATTGTAATGCTTGTATGCTTCTTGGAAAATGAAAAGGGACATGTCTAAAATTCAATGCTATGTGTGTCAGGAATATGGACACTACAAAAGAGATTGTCCTAATGTCAAGAAGGACAACAAAAGAGGAAGAGAAGAAGCCCATATCACCAAAGAAGTAGAGGAAGCTGAAAAGAAGAAGTCCAAGAAAGAGGAAGTAAGAGATCTCTATTACTGAGATAGTCTTCCTCACCTAAGTTCTTCTCAAATTCCTAAGTCTTCTGTTGTAAGATATGGCTATCATGATTCACTAAATGGGATGCATCAAGGCATCATAGAAGCATTGAAAGCAAGAGCTCGGGACATCATCATAGAGAAGCATGAAAGATGGTTAGAATCCATGGAAGTCAAGGATATAGCTCTTGGGAATCTCATTGGGAACATAAGTGGCAAGGTCATATAGTACTAGGTTTATCATACATCTGTCAAAATGAAACATCTGCTGACGGGGATAATCTAGATCCTCAAGATTCTCTGATGGAATCTTCATCGAAAGGTTCACCGATCATGAGGAAAAGCAAGTGTTTCATCAAGAATTCCAAACTTGTGGAATTCATGGGATGATGGTATGATGACATAAAAGTGAAGCAGATCAAGGGATTGAAGCTCTTTCAATCAAGGAAGCTGCTGCAGGAAGTCTAGGTCACCCAAAAGAAAAATGAGGTATGTATGCTTACATTTGATATTGTGGAAGTCATGTCATATGGTTGCAGGTAAGATGGATCAATGCTCTATCTTGAGAGCATAATCAAAAGAAAGGATCTCCTCCCTCAAGGGAATGTAGGAATGCATGGGTCACACATTCACTAGATGAAATCAACATAATATGTCGTCATATAAAGTATGAGGTGGTTGACAACAATTGAGGAACTCTGATTGGAAGCTCCTAGGAATGTTACATGTGAAGAAAGGAAGGAAGAAATCATGGAATATGCAACCATGGTAGAGGCAATCAACATCCAAAAGACCAAGAAGATTTGACTAGGATATCTCCATGAAAGATATGAAGACTTTGATGGAGTCTGAAAAAGAAAGAGACTCTTGACAATATATATCTTTGGGAGATGTGTCGATATGTATGCAGGTCGCTGATGCAAACTAAAAGATGTCATGATGAAAGACCATCACAAAGGTAATGTTGAGTTTAATGGTCATTCCTTTATTTTTGAATATTTGGATGGGTTTATGCAGGGCTGCAAAGGGAAGATCTATGAATATCTTCCACCATCGATGCACATGTAGTAGGATCCTTAAGTAAACATGGCAGGAAGGAAGGCCAAATATGGATTGATGGATCACTTTCCGATGATGACATGGTTGACTCATGGATGAAAGTGTTGAATGGTCGGTGCCCTCTGTAGAATTCCCAAACATGAAGACTCCAAGATAACAAAATGAAGTTCATGACATCGTGAAGAGGAGTTCTTCAAGCAGTTGGTTGTCCCATTATCTCCACCTGAGGAGCTGTTGTAGGTCCCTAATTAAGAGGGAGCCTGGAAACAAGTTTCTTACTTGGAAGAAACTTGGAAATTCCTAAGCCAAGAGGGAGCTTAGGTACATTCCTTCCGTAGGAATGAGTACATTCCTTTATTGGAATAGATATGACCTCCCTAATTAAGAGGGAGAGATAGACACATCATTCTTGTCTTCACTTGGGAAGACAAAATGGAGGATTGGGTAAACATTTGGCATCCGATGCTCTTTGAGGATGTATTAGGGCATCCAAGATAAGAGTAGTCGTTGAGGACCGATATTCTTTGAGGACTGGGAATCCAAGATAAGAATAGTCCTAGTGGAACACACCCTGAGAACTCGGGTGGGGTATGTTCCGAGAGAGACAATGATGAGGGTGTCTATACATCATTGGTCTCGCCAACATTGTGCTTTGATCTTGTGGAGAGATAGAGCCGTTAGTCAAGGCCTTGCTATGTGACAATGCTAGTTGATATGATGCTATACAATTGGGTTACCTATCTGACTCTTCTTATGAGAAATTCTTCAGATTGAGAATGACCAAGTACCATTATGAATACCTCCCTAGTTAAGAGGGAGTGTTGAAAAGTAACTAGGTTCGGTCTTCATAATGACATGTGTAATTGTGATTTTATGTAATTGATGAAAAGAAGAAAAATAAAATTATTATTGTAATGCTTGTCTCATGGGTTTCATGAGCAAGAAATTTTATTTTTAGTATGACTCCCATTGTGAGTCCTTAGGATTGGTCATAAAGTCAAATTGAGTCAATGTCATGTATGAAGGACCCTTCTTGGGCATGTTACATCTTGTATGAGTCATTTAATAAGTATGTAATCCCTCCAAGACCAAGCACAAAACCTCTCCTTGAAGTCGGCTACAAAATGGAGTATATAACCTACTTAATGGACATGTCGGCTCACCTGCACTCATGTCGCTCATTATGCTAGGAAACAACTATTTATTGGCAGCTCAGATTCCATTCTAGACATAGATTTTCGGTCTTGGGTCTGAAGTACAATAGAAAGTGCGAGAAAGAGAATTAGTAGCCTCTCATCCAGCGTGGGAAGAAGGAAGGAAATACGAACTAGTTTGGCATTGTTTTTGGTTATTTGTACTCACACGTGTGACTGATATTAAGGGCTCTGCAGTAGGGTTTACACAGTTAGCAAAGAAGTCAAGAAGAAGGTCTTCATACCAGCATACATGCTAGCTGAAGTCACAAGATTAAGTCTCCTAGTCAAGTGAAGAAGAGAGTTATCTCCAAACAACCCACATGTAAATTGTAGGGGTACTGATAGGACGAGAGTTGGAGATCTGTGGAAGAGACCGAAAATTCCAGAAGTACAGACAGTTTGAATTGCATTGACTATAGGAGGAGGAAAGTGCTACAAGGTTGTTTCAAGAAGGATCTCATCAAGGAAGGTTTGTGGCTTGGACATGGAGTGGCAGATAGGTCAAGGGTCTTGGCCTTGGTATTCATCAATTGGAATCTCTATAAGAAGAATTTGTTTGGGTTTTTCTCTCAAAGAGTGAGAGGTTTTGGCCCTGGATGATATCCCCTATATTCATGTCTCTTGTCTCTTTATGGTTTATGCATTGGTAGCTGTTTGATGAAGAAGAACACTAATAACCTAAGTAAAAGAAGATCCTAATCTAAAAGAAGTAAAAAACACTCACAAGTAGTTACTAATAGAAGAGAAATCACTTAATATCTATGCCATAGATTTCTCAACAGAAAGCTTTTGACAAAATGTATTTGGACAACTTGATGATGATATAAGCAACATCCGAATGATTGAGGACCCTCGAAGGTTTGTGTTTACTTGTATACATACATTTGAAAGTTTAGTACTGATTGGGGTTGTGTTTGTACAGGTAAGTCTCTCGATAAGAAGGTTGAACACTTTGGAAGCATGCTTGGACAAATGGATATGTTTGAATTAGTTAATAGGGAGAGATGAAGCATTGTATGGCAAGATGCTTGGGAGGACATCTAGCCGACCTATGTGTTGATGTCTAGATCCCAAAGAGGGAGGGTGGTGTTGGTCATGGAGCTCCGACCTTGTATACGCAGCTAGATCCCTGGGTTGGTGGTTGAGCTTAAAAGCCTGATTGTACCTAGAGTGGCTAAAGCTTGAGCCCCCTTAGTCCCACGCGGATAAAATACCCTAGTCATGTATCTAGTCCGCAACACTGAGTGTGCTAGAACTCTTCGTAGTTCATTTTGAAATCTTCCATGTACCTCTATATTTTTGTAATTATGAATACCTCCCTAGTTAAGAGGGAGCGTTGAAGAATGTAACTAGTATTGGTCTTCATAATTATATTTGAGTCATCATGAAATGTATTTGTCAAAAGAAAGAAAAGAAATGGACTTATTAAAGCATTGATTTCATGCTTGGGTCAATTGTTTATAGGTCAAACTCTCCATTGTAGGCTCTTAGGGTTTATGTCAAGTGTCCTTGTCCATGTCATAATGTAAAAGACCCTTCTTGGGCTTCATTTCTCAAGAAAGAAATTTATTTTTATGTAATTTAGGTCTTCTAGGCCTCCTCCATGAAGCCGACCTCAAGAAAAATCAAGTCGGCCTCAACAAAGGAATTCGACCTCACAAATTCACTATATATTGGAGCTACTGGACCTCATTTGGAACACACACTCAACAATTTCGAATTGCAGTAGCTGAAGCAGAAAAAGTGTGAAATTCAAGAAGGAAGAAGGAAAGGGCTAACGAAGGAGGAGGAGGTCGTTATTTAGGTAAGGAAAGTCGAAATTTTCTCTATCTTGTGAAGAAACTTAAGCAACAGAAGGGCCGAAATTGTAGTATTGAAGCTGGGCCGAAATTATGATGTAGTAGGGTTGAAAAATTGTTCTTGATGCACAGTATTAATGAAATATTGAAGCAATGTTGATGCAATCGATCTTTGAAGGTTGGAAGAACAGTTTAAGGGCTGACTTGGTGGAGGAGGAAGGTTTAGTCTAGGGTCTTGGTCTATCTCTATTTGAATCCACTGAAGGAAGAGTTTTGACTGGGTTTTCCCCTATAAAGGGGTTTTAGCTCTGCCTGAGTACCTACTTTTGGTGTCCCCTGATCTTCATGTTTTTGCTTTGATGATTGCTTGATGAGAAGAAGATAAAGAAAAAACATAAAGAAGTTACTAAAAACATAATGATATCAAAAGTAATTATCAATACAAGAAAATCTTTCTACCTTTCCAATTTTCTAACACTAAGAACCAGGGTGATGGCCATGATGAAGGGATAAAGCTCATGTTTGGCTTTTGCACACGTGCTATATTAAATGTCTCGACCAATTTGTCATTTTATGATATTCTTTTTTTTGTTTCTTGCTTGTGGCCATGATATGCTTTTAATGTTCTTTTAGCTGCATCAACCTCTAGGGCAATAGTTCCAAACTCGACCCAGACATGTGGACAAGGGGAGGGGGCATACTAGTGGCTTGTGGACTCAGTGGCCATGTGGACCCAGATAGGGAAGATAATGAAATAGGACTTGTAATGTGCGAAGGGGAGCGTAAAATGTGAAATGTGAAAAATGGGACTGCGCTACCAAAATCAGGGTTTTCCAAGTAGTGCCCTTCTTGAAGCCATAGGTCAATAGGGGAGATCCCACAGGACTAGGACTGGTGATTATCTCCCCATTTGAGGCAAGGGAACAAAACTACAGTCAAAACCCTTCCTCCTTCGAAGTCACCCAATAATCCATGCCCAATATGCCCAAGGAAAAATAAGCATAAGTACCGTATTCCACAATGAAAAACATACCTTTAGGATTGGATTGCCCACCTTCAAACATATGCTCTCGACAAATGGGCGAGGGGACATTTCACTAGTTCAGGGAGCGAAGATCAAATGGCACAATACCTTAGCTACACTGGTGGCTATCAGGGGCTATTGGCTGAAGATATGTCTAGGAGAAAGATTCTTCTATGGGGTCACCCACTTTTAGTGGGTAACTAGGCCAAGGAGGACTTACTAGTGGTGATTCTAATTTGTTGGAATATATTTGGTGGAGCTAGGTTTTTTCTTGGTTTTCCATAGCTGGGGTTTTGGAGAGCTTGGAGGTTTCACTAGATTGACCGAGAGTATGTACTTAAAGGTCATCTCTCTCTCTCTCTATATATATATATATATAGAATGTACTTAAAGTTCATCTCTCTCCCTCTCTCTCTCTCTCTCTCTATATATATATATATATATATATATATATATAGAATGTACTTAAAGTTCATCTCTCTCTTTATATATATATATATATATATCTGCTGCACAGGGACTCGTCCCCCCCAAAAATACTCACGTACCCTACGTCCCCACGTTCTGGGGACTTTTGGACCCTTTGGGGCTCCATCGGGGACTTGAGGACTTGCTGGCCGTCCCCAAGACATTCCGAACAAATTTCAGGAATGTTCCAGACAGATTTCAGGGATGTCTTTGGCAGATTTCAAGGGTTTTTTGGGAAGATTTCAGGGATGTTTTGGGAAGGTTTTAGGGATAATCCAAGCATATAGCTTCAGTTTTGACAATCATGGACATTGATGATTGAACAATATGATCATTTTTCCCATTCATTTTTTTTGGAATGCATTGAATTTTTTTTTTGTTGTATTTGCAACTCAAAACATGTGTTTTGTATGATGGGTTTCATTTTGGATTTCTGGTGATTCAGATATTGTATTTTCAATGGTAAAATTACAAAAAGCAGCTTCCATGTCAAGAAAACGGAAAATACAATGTTTTAAAGGGCTGATCCTTGTGGTTATTTTTCTTGTTTTTTCACTTTTTTGGATCATCTCAGCTTTTATATATTGTATGTGGATTTTGAGGACTCATTCAAGTTCAGTGCTTCCATCATCCCAACCCCCAGCATTGTGAAAACGATCAGATAGTAGTGAATTGGATTGGGTACTAAATGTTTAAATAAATTCTTATTCAATCCCTTAATCTGAAATATGAATTTAATGTCTTTAGAAAACCAAAGTATTTTATAGTGGTTTTCAACACAGTTGTAAAAGTTTACAAAACCTATTGAAAAGGGGAATGCCTTTTATGTTTAACATATTCATCATTAACAAGAAACACGAGGAAAAAAACTACTATAAAGACAGTTCTATGTGTCAGATTGTTCATGGACCTTATTACAAATCTAAAGTAGTTACACTTAAGTTTCCTAAAGCTAAAGCTCATGTCTAGTGCCCAATAATGAAATGTCATTCAACCCTTTTTAAAATTGTTTGAGATTTTAATTGGCGAGTGTAAGGTCTGTGCATAATACTATAAAGTATAGCTTGTTTTGCTTACAAGCTTGAAACAACTACAAATGTTCTATATATATATATAAAATTGCCATCCCCTGAAAATTTGGGGGTGCCTCTAGCCGTTTCGGGGACTCATCCCCCCATCCCCAAAACCAGTGCAATATATATATATATGGAGTTTTGAGCTGTGCAAAATTGTCTTATTGTAGATTTGATTTTCAGCTATTATTCTCTTCATGGTTTGGTAATGTCCAACACTTACATGTCCTGCTTATTTGATTTAAGGCTGAGATTGTGAAGTGATTTAACATATATCTTGAAGATGAGGGGGGCAGATTTACTGCTGTAAATTCTGCTGCAATAGTGTTATTTCAGATCTGTTATATACATGGGAAAGTGTGCGTTAAGGGCTGAAACTTGTTGACATATATTTGGTATCTATGGTCTTGGATTTCCTAGTGTATTAGGGAACAATGTTGATGTGAAGTGAAATATTTTCTGCTATTTGCTGCTGTAATTTGTAATTCAGTTGAGCTGTAAGGTTGATAATTCACAGGGATTACATCCATGGAACATCTAAAGACTTGAAATTTCTAAATTTACAAAAGAAACCTAAATTCATGAAATTTCTACAGCATGAAACAAAGAGGAAATGAATTTGTAGCTTCAGTTTTGATGAAATCTTGCTAAGTGAATTTAGTTCATGATAATATTTTTTCTCAAAGTTTGAAAATGCTAGTTTAATACTCATATTTAATTACAAACCTTTGAACAATGAGTAGGGGAAAGCCTATTCATTTATTCTGGGTCTTAGCTGATTGACATGTAAGATTCGATTGTTGTACCATTGGACTAAATTTGTATCTGAAATTGATCACTTATCTTGTTTGGCTTTTTTCTTATACTCATTGGCTGATATGGTGATTTTCATGATGTTTGTTTTGGCAGCGTGATCAACTTCTACCCTTTGATGTTTTCTTAACAACATATGACTTGGTAGTATTGGATGCATGCTTTCTTTCTCATATTCAATGGTATTATACAATCATTGATGAAGCTCAACGAATCAAAAACCCTTCCAGTGTAAGTAGGGATTTGACTTTATTTCTGATTTATATGTCAAGTTTCAATGTAGCCATGTATGGATTAGTAATAAAATTGAACAAATAATATCAGAGATTCTCACATGTGAGGAAATATCATATCATTCAATGGTGAACCATTTTTCCCTGCTTCTTAGAAGGTACATGGAAATATCATATCCTTCAATGATGAAGCGTTTTGCTTTTATTCTTAGGAAGGTACATTTTGTCTGAGTCGAAAACTATAGCATACTTTTGTAAAGCATCTTCCAATCTAGAAACTTCAAGTGGATAGTTTGTATTGTATAATTTGATTAGTGCATATCCTTCATCTTTGGAAAATCAATGCTTGAATGTTAATTTCTTAGGATCACTTTCTTTTCTGAAATCAGGTTTTCTGATAATCATAAAAAAAATTCTACTTCATCTATCCTCGAGCATGAAATTTAAAAGACTTCTTGTGAGTATCTAAACCTTTAATCCATATTTCCCTCAGTTCCCTTTTGTCTCCCATTACTGTGTTCTGCGTGTATCTAATTTGATGGAGTTTATAAATGAAATACACAAGCTGAAGTACTTAATGGGAGCATATTCTGTTGCAATAAAGCACAACAATATATAATTATTGATATTGAGTCTAAGACCATATATGTCGTGTTGCAATTCAATGTAGTAAGACCATAGCTTAAGGCTCGGAGGGAACTAATATTACTGGTTATATAAACAGTAGAGTGATTTTGACCTAAGGGTTGTCTTCCATAACACAAGGTCTCTCATGGGGACTGTTGCTGCACAAACTAGCAGACCTAGTTTGTAGGCTAAAACTAGAGGGCACAACAACACTTTGGGACAAAGGTTCACTGTGACCACAACCTAAGTCACTTTCTCTTCCCTGTTTTTCACCGACAGGAGGAGTCCTAGTATTCCTCACTTGTGATAGATGTCTTTATGATAGGCTTGAAGTGAGGCAAGGTGGCTCATTCAATGGGAAGGCTCAATCGAAGTGCAAGCTTTGGGAGGAGCTAGCAATGCTTTCCATGAAAAACCCCTTGTAATATATGGCTACATGAGACCTAGGGTTGAGATATATTCTAAAAAATGGGTTCATCCATTGTCAAGGTAGTTAAGAGAAAAGGCTTTGTATGATGTACTTCAACAACTAGTTAAGCATAAACCTTCAAGAAATCCCCAAGTCAAGGCAACGTCAAGGGTTCCCACTTCGTGTGATAGTTAGGGCATCAATTTATTTGAAATTCCACTCTCAGAATTTGTTCAAAACTTGTTAAATTATGGTATGTTCTATGCTTAAGAGCAATTTATTTCAAGTTTTCTTATTAGCCCAATATCAATTTCCAGAATTGCAATCACATCAACATGATAGTAAAATGCAGATAGAACATAAATGTAAACAGTAGAAGACAAGCCAAGACAAGAGACACAAGATGTGGCACCAGCCAAGGACAAATCCCAATGCGGGGAAACCCTTGATCAATTCTTCTTATATTCTTCAATAATTCAGCAAAGAAACCCTTGTACAATTTCACAATTCTGTAATTTTATGACAGCAGCAACTAAACCCTAACCAGCAAAGTCAAAGCTGGTCAAACAGGTCAACAATGACCTCAAGTCAACCTCAGTCAACTCGACCTTCAACGGCAATGATAGGCAGCCCAAAACAGTCCAAAAATAGTGGTCAAACTGCAGTCAACAAAAGTCAAAGTCTGCTGGTCAACCCTTGACAGTCAACGCTGGTCAATGGTTGGTCAAACAGGGGTCAACGCTTGCTGTCCAGAACTGCGGCTTGCTTGGAAGAGACTCCCCACACTAATCCGCAGTCAAAGATACCTCCTCGCTGGTCAATGCAGTCAAAATTCAGCCCTGCTGCTCCACGGTCAACCCAAAGTCAACGCTGCCTTAGATCAGACCTGCGTCCTTCCTTCTTCCCATGTGTGAGTGATTTGCTCCTCCTATGGATACTCAATCAGACTAGGGGAGTGAAGAATGAGATGATGAGATGATGGGAATAATGCCTCAAGGTCTCCTCCTTTTATATGCCACATTGAGGATAAGCTGGGGGTGTAAAACACTGTTTTGCTTGCTGGCCGACCTTGACAAATTGTCAAGAAATACAAATAAATTCATATCTCCATGAATACATGTCGGAATCGGATGATTGTTAGATCAATCCTACACCTCTCGATGAGAGGAATCCAAGAAAAATATCAGCTGCCATAAATAAGGTGACCCACATGGAGTTTGGCCCTAGTTTTCAATTTTAACTCTCCCTCTCAACTAGGGAGAACTTCATCTGCTAATCCATCTGTCTGTTGGTACTATCTCTGCCATCAATGCACTGCTCTGCTCTGCTGAACTATGAAGAAGAAGTGATTGAGAATGTATCATACCATCCTCTACTGACCCGAAGTCAGTCTGAGATAAAAGAGAGTGTCCAATAGCAATTTTACTGACCTGAAGTCAATCCTAATGAAGGGAGTGTGTCATACCACTCTTACTGATCCGAAATCAGTTCCAAAAGAGAGTGAGTTATATCACTCTTACTGACCCGAAGTCAGTTCCAAATAAAGAGTGTTTCATACCACTCTTATTGACCCGAAGTGAGTTCCAATTGATCCCAGATCAATGTCATCCTAGCATAGGGAGTACGGTAGATACACGATGCGTCCATCGGTACTACTATGGTCCCTATCCTCATTTCCCTATTCATTGGCCAGATGAGAGGTTCTTCCCATTAGTCCTAGACTGCATGGGTAGGATGTCTCAGTAGAAGGATGAACCACTCTTCCTGCCTACATGTCGCCATGGGGTATCACAGGGAAAACTGAACCACTCACCCTGTACATAGCAAACCACTAGGGGAAAGGTGAACCACTCACCCTATGGTTGCTCATCGCTCCAAGAAGTACCCCAAACCCCTCGGAGCTCCCAGAGCTCAATGTATATATCATATAGGACCTTAATAAGAGGGTCTCTCCACGACTCCTAGTCATTCTCGGAAAGTCAAGAATTTGACCTTTCCCAGGGGCTCAGAATGTCGACGACCTGCTCATCAGTCCCAATATGATGGAGCCTTATTGCTCCTCGTTGTACCATATCCCGGATAAAGTGGTACCTGATATCGATGTGCTTGGAGTGATCATGAAATACGAGATTCTCTGATAAACGAATCCCACTCTGGTTGTTGCAGAGGATCACGGTAGTATCCAGCGTATGACCAAACAACTCACTAAAGAGCTTCCACAACCAGACATCTTCACAGGAGGCCATACTCACAGCAATGTATTCGGCCTCAGTGGTGCTCAAAGCCACTGACTTCTGCTTCTTGTTCATCTAGGATATCGAAGTAGAACCTAAAGATAAACAACACCCGAAAGTGCTCTTTCGGTCCACCACACTGCCTGCCCAATTAGCATCGGAATAACCATGTAGCCTCACATCTCCGACAAAGTATCTGAATCCATGAGTGATTGTGCCCCTAAGATATCTCAGAAGATTCTTGGCACCAATCCAATGTGAGTGATGAGGCTCAACCATATATTGGCTCAACGTGTTCACTGCAAAACATATATCCAGACGAGAGTTCACCAAGAACATCAATGCTCCTATGAGTTGACGATACTCAGAAGCATTTCCCAACACAGGTCCGACAGCACTACTACATAACTTCTTGAAGTTAAGCTCCATCAGGGTAGTCACGGGCTTGCAGTCCACCATACCAAATCTCTCCAATATCTTCACCACGTATTTTCCTTGAGATAGGAAAATTTCTCCTGGCTTTTGCCAGACCTCCAGCCCTAGGAAATAGTGCATCAGTCCTAGGTCCTTCATCTCAAATTTGGAAGCCAACTCCCTCTTACATTTGTGAATGAGAAGGTCTGCACATGTTAGAAAGAGATCGTCAACATACAACACTAGTATGAGAGGCTTATCATCTTCAACCTTAAAGTAAAGGTTTGGATCAGCTTCACTTCTAGTGAATCCTAGCTTCATCAAATAGTTATCAATCCTCTCATACCAAGCTCGGGGTGCTTGCTTTAGCCCATAGAGAGCTTTCTTCAACTTGCATACATGAGATTCCTGATTATGAATCTCAAACCCCTCGGTTGTTCCACATATACTTCCTCTTTAATCAAACCATGCAAGAACGCGGTCTTGACATCCATCTGATGTAGGTTCCATCCTTGCGAAGCAACAAGGGCTATGATTGAGCGGATGGTAGTGTATCAAGCAACAAGTGCAAATATCTCATCATAATCCACACCTTCCTTTTGAGAGAGGCCTCGAGCAACAAAGCGAGCCTTGTAATTTTCAGCACTCCCATCAATTCCATGCTTGATTTTGTAAATCCATTTCGAGGTGACAATTGTTTTGTCCTGGGGTCTGGGGACCACATCCCATACATCATTTTTTATGATGGACTCGTATTCTTCATTCATAACATACTTGATGCTTTACTACTTCTTCGAACGATGTAGGCTCATTTTGAATGATGGTGCTCATAATGGTCAAGTATCCCAGATACCTAGTTGGCTTCTTGCTTTCACAGAAAGTCCCTCTGGGTGCAATATTTCTCTCGACATCTTTAAGAGTACCCCTAAGCCATGAGGGCCTCTTCCTAGAGGAAGAAGGCTCTTGCAGAGGGGGATGAATAGGATCCATAGGTTCTTCAACATCGAGCATCGATTCATCTTCCTTTTCATCTGACTTCCTGGTGTCAGCTTCTTTAAGGAAGATTGTCAACCTTGCTAAGAGCCATATCTTCGTCAAAGGTGACATCATGACTTATATTGACTCCTCTTTAACCAGCCACATAGATTCTATAGCCCTTAGAATTTTCGCTATAGCTCATAAAGATTCCCTTCTTTCTAGATGCACGCAATTTGCTTATTTTCTCTTTCGGCACATGAAAATATACGGGACTTCCAAAAATTCTAAAATGAGAGACATCAGGTTTCTTACCAGTGAACATTTCTTCGGGAGTCTTGGAATCCAATGCTTGATGAGGGCATCGGTTTTGAACATATACGATGGTATTCGCAACTTCGGCCCACAGAAACTTCATAAGCCTTTGATCATGGAGCATGGCACAAACAACTTCCATAATTGTATGATTCTTCCTTTCAGCCACGCCATTCTACTCAGGAGTGTATGGTGTTGTGGTCTCCTTCTTAATGCCAACTTCTTTGCAAAAGTCATGGAATTCATTGGATTCATACTTGGTCCCATTATTAGTCCTTAATATCTTGATTCTTTTCTTGGTTTGATTCTCGATCAAGGCTTTGATGTGACAGAACTAGGAGAACACTTCATCCTTCTTTTTAAAGAAGTAGATCCAAGTCTTGCGAGAATAATCATTTGTAAAAGTAAGATAATATAGATATCCTCCCACAGAGTTTACAAGCATCATACCAGATATGTCGGAGTGGACCAACTGCAATATATCTGTAGTCTTGCTATTACTTGAGGGGAATGGTCCCCTTTTAAGCTTCCCTTCGGCACACCCCGAACATACACCTTCAAGCTCTACTTTGAACTTAGGCATCCCTGTCACCATCTGTCTCACATCGGGTAGAGCCTTATAATGAAGGTGGGAAAAACTTCGGTGCCATAGTTCAGACTGTAGAAATGTGTCGCAAAACATGACTCCCAATGAACTTCCTCCAACTTGATATAAAGAGTCAACCCGAAACCCAAGAGTGAAAGCATCTTTAAAATTCTTTTTCCAAACACGTACCTTTCCATCGATGAATGCTACCTTGTAGCCTTTATCTTACACTGTCGAAATGGACATCAGGTTCTTTTTGAGATCAGGTACATATAAGACTTCTTGCAAATGAATTGTGTTACCCTGATTTAATTGAAGAGTAACATTCCCTACACCCTTTACAGTATAGGTGGAATTGTCTCCAAGAATAATCTCCAAGTTTGTCTCCTTCTCTATCAGATTAGTGAAAGCTTCCTAATAACTAGTGAAGTGCCTTGAGGCACCACTATCAATAAGCTAATTGCCCAACGAGTCCAGAGGAGAGGTAGTGGAGAGGGCCAATATCAGATAATATTCATCTTGCTTATTATTAACAACATTTGTTTCATACCTGGAGTTCCTTGCTTTCTTGGGGGGTTGACCATTCCCTTGATTTCCCGCATTCCGCTTTCCTTTGCCATTGAACCTGCCATTCCTATGATTGTTGTTGGAGTTGCCCTTGGAGTGGTATTGATCGTCATCATGTGATGTGTCCTTTCTATTTGGACACTCCCTCGCCTAGTGGCCAAATTTATTGCAAACGAAGCATCTTCCCTTCTTTCCAACCTTCGATCCGGGCTTTCCTTTGAAATGACCTTTAGACCCAGAATTATTTCTCCTTTTGGCATGAGAGGAGAAAGCAGTGGGGTTGCCTTTGCTTGAAGGCATTTCTTGCTCCACAATCCTTGTCTCTTCTTGAATGCATTTCGACATCAATTCTTCAAATACCGGAATTTGATCATTGTTGAGAAGAGTGGTTCTAAATATATACCATTTGGATGGGAGCCCTCCAAGGGTAGTGATAGTGAGTTCCTTGTCAGGAATGACTTCTCCAATCGATAGAAGATCATTCTTGATCTCAGTGATCCTTAAGAAGTAGGATTGAATATCCTCGTCCTTGCCCTTCTTAATATCCTTTAGCGTATTTTTGAGGAACAAAACTTGATTTGCATCACTAACTTTAAACAAGCTTACCAGTCTGTCGTAGATCTCCTTGGAGGTGTTCAACTTGGAAATGTAGGCCACCAGACGCTTGTCAATTGAGTCTCGGATAATCTTCTTCGCTTTGACTTCACCCTTAGTGTACTTGTTCTTTGTAGCAGCTGGTGCATTTGATGGAGGCTCTAGAATTTTGCCCCTCATATAGTCCAACACTTCTTGCTCTTCCAATGTCAGATCAAGAGACATCTTCCATCCGTGATAGTCAGATTTCTTACAGAGCTTGTCTTCAACTAGGAAGTGGGACGAGGAACCCATGAGGCCTTTTGAACTTTCCAACTGTCTTCGGTGATTGCTCTTTCACTCTTGCTTGGGCTTTGTCTTCACCTCACCTCTGATACCATGTTAAATTATGGTATGTTCTATGCTTAAGAGCAATTTACTTCAAGTTTTCTTATTAGCCAAATATCAATTTCCGTAATTGCAATCACATCAACATGATAGTAAAATGCAGATAGAACATAAATGTAAACAATAGAAGACAAGCCAAGACAAGAGACACAAGATGTGGCACCAGCCAGGGACAAACCCCAATGTGGGGAAACCCTTGATTAATTCTTCTTATATTCTTCAATAATTCAACAGAGAGAGAGAGATTGTACAATTTCACAATTCTGTAATTTTATGACAGCAGCGACTAAACCCTAACCAACAAAGTCAAACCTGGTCAAACAGGTCAACAATGACCTCAAGTCAACCTTAGTCAACTCGGCCTTCAACAACAATGATAGGTAGCTCAAAACATTTCGAAAATAGTGGTCAAACTGCAGTCAACGAAAGTCAAAGTCTGTGGTCAACCCTTGATAGTCAACGATGGTCAATGGTTGGTCAAATAGGGGTCAACGCTTGCTGTCCAGAACTGCGGCTTGCTTGGAAGAGACTCCCCACACTAATCCGCAGTCAAAGACACCTCCTTGCTGGTCAACACAGTCAAAGTTCAGTCTCGCTGCTCCACGATCAACGGAAAGTCAACGCTGCCCTAGATCAGACCTGCGTCCTTCCTTCTTCTCATGCGTGAGTGATCTGCTCCTCCTACGCATACCCAATTGGACTAGGAGAGTGAAGAACGAGATGATGAGATGATGGGAATAATGCCTCAAGGTCTCCTCCTTTTATATGCCACATTGAGGATAAGCTGGGGGTGTAAAACACTGTTTTGCTTGCTAGCCGACCTTGACAAATTGTCAAGAAATACAAATAAATTCATATCTCCATGAATACATGTCAGAATCAGATGATCGTTAGATCAATCCTACACCTCTTGATAAGAGGAATCCAAGAAAAATATCAGCTGCCATAAATAAGGTGACCCACATGGAGTTTGGCCCTAGTTGCCAATTTTAAAAAAACTGGAGGATGCCTAGAGGAGACACAAATGAAGAAACTTGTCTAGATGGAATCCCAAAATTCATCCTCCCTAAAATTTTGCACCAAGCCCTAGAAAATCTCCTTATCCTTAGAGGGATGAAGAAAAGAGGAAGAAAAGAGGTGAAATAATGATATTTCATTGAGTTAATGTGATCACCAAGGATCTAGGACCAGTGCTTGGCTATTGGGAAGGTTGGAGTCAAAATGATCTCGATTTAGGGAACTTTGCTCTTCAAGGAGGCCTAAAGAAGTAACTATGCGAACTATGGATGCAACTACACAACTTTAGACTTTTATAGTTTGATAACAAAAGTTATGGAGTTTCAAGGATGCAAATGCACATTATCGTCTAGGAACATTCATTCATTCTTTGTCCAATGAGTAACACATGCAAAATTTTTCAACAGTTTCAATGATTCCACTAATTCACATTAATTAGGGCACATTATTTCACCATAAGAAAATAATTCCATTCATTAGACACTTATTAAAACAGAAATATACCATTATATTGCACTTACAAGACAAAGAAGAGTATATCCATCCACAATCTTGCCAAAGAGAAGCTCCAAGAGAGATAGCGAAAACTTTCCACACATCAAAATGCATTTAATCATCCAAATCGTTCGACAAATTGCAGGTCTGAATTCTTTAGATAGAGATATCTCAAATCCAAGTGATGATGTTCAACAAATGAGGTTCATTTCTAGTTTATATGAGCCTCCAATAGTTCAAATGGGTGTAATTAGCCTAATGAGCCCCTAAAAATGACTATAATGTGCAAAATAACAACAAAATTGGTGACAAGCCCACCAAATAGCTCCAAAATACAATACAAGCCCTCCTAATGAGGCTGAAATGATATAATCATGGTGCAAAGGGCTGTTGGAATGCCAATATATGCCCCCCATGTGCCGAAATGAAGGAGAGGGCTCTCAAAATCGTGACCAAGGGGTTGGCCCCTTGGTTTCCACGCAAATCATCTATGGTGCTCCCAAGTGGCTGTGGGATACATTGAATGGTCTCGTGGGTCTCCAACTGGGTCAAACATGTCGATACTCCATCCATAAGGGCAAAAATGATGACACAATCCCTCCCATGTCTCCCCAGGTGAGGCAAAACCCCATTTAGGCCATGGATCATATGCGAAGTGTCTGGTGCAAATATGTGGCTGGCTGGGCAATGTGGTCCAAGTGCATCATCATCTCTGCATGAGTGGGGCACGAGCAAGCCAAATGTGGTGTTGAAGGATCCCATGGTGTAGCAATTAATGCTCTGCTATGGAGGAGGCCCATGGCTCTCAACACTCACCCTACAAGTGCCATCATGATCCTCTGGAGGGCTTGGATCCCGTATAGGGAGACGAAACCCAAGGCGAAGACCCACCTGCAATCCTGTATAAGATCTAGTGTGTCTCCTCACCAATGTTTTTAAAACCGGAACCGGTGACCGGACCGGTCCACCTAATGAACCGGTTTACCGACCGGAATCGGTCTAACCGGCACTGGTTTGGTCTAAACGAACCGGTTTTAAAAAAATACATTAAATAATTAATTTTTAATGAAACAAAACTATTTTTAAGATGTAAAACCATGATTCCAAGCCAATAGAGACAAAATATGCAAAGTTTGCTCATTTATATACCATGCAAAGGTGAATATATCAAAATGGCACCGAGTGCAATACATATCATTGACAAAATAGCAAAATACATAAGAAATGAGGCTCTAAATGGCCTATAAAGTCCAAAAACAATGCTGCAAGCTATGAGGCCATTGGCCTACTACAAGTCTACAGTGTACACATGATCAATCATCAAGTCCATCACCACTACTAGACACAGGATCATCATCAGGAGCTACATAGACATCATCTGGTTCAGAGTCTGAGGATGCCTCAGCCTGATCTGCAACATTAGTATCAATGCCACGAATGACAATAGAAGTGGACCTAATGGAAGCACGAGTTTGTCGACCTGCACGACTAGTGCCTTCCATTGGTTCCTTGCCTTTCCTTGATGCCGCTACTGATCCTGGTTCTGATGCCGCCACATAATCTGCCTCATCCCCCGCTAAAGCCATGTCGATATCAAAATCAGCCTCAAACATAGGATCTTCAGTCTCCTCCACCCATTCTGATGTTGGATCAATATCGTCCAACACAATGGGATCTAGATCAGGTGATTTGCTCATCATTTGGTTCCTCCTCAGTCGAAGGTTGTATTGCACAAAAACAAGATCATTTAACCGTTTTTGTTCCAAACGGTTTCTCTTCTTCGTGTGTATGCGCTCAAAAACAGACCAATTGCGCTCACAACCTGAAGCACTGCAAGTTTGACTGAGGACTCTAATTGCAAACCTTTGCAATTGAGGACACTGGCCACCAAATGACTCCCACCAATGTGCTGCAAAGAAAAAGACAACAATTAGTAACTTAGTTTATAATTTGAATTGTAAAGAACGTAAACAATTTTAACTTGAAATGAAAAACAAAATGGAAATTGGAATTGCTTACCTGGTTGGTCCACATCTCTTGCCATCTTTGCCAAGTTTTTGCCAAAAGTACCACTTGCCATATTGAAAATAGTAAGCTGTCTATGTATTTCCAACTGGTCTACATTGTTAGGGACCATGCCTTCCAAGCAATCAATCAATCCAGCTCTGACCTCCCCATCATGCTGATCTCCTAGCCGATTTTTATAGTGATACCTTGGGTTCAAAAAATACCCGGCTGCATGTATAGGACGATGGAGTTGATTGTTCCATCTGTTATCAATGATCTCCCATATACGGCCATATTTAGCTAACCTGTCCTTGTAAGCTGCCCGTATCTGCTCCTTTGCCTGATCCATAGCTTCATAAATGTAGCCCATGGCCAATCTTTCCCCATCCACCAACCTGTAAAAATTTCTGTTTTCCCACCCCGGTTTTCAGTTTCTCTTTATTTCTCCCATGTAGTTAAATGCCCATTCCCATAACCATACATTTAACAGACTGAAAAAAATAAATATTGCTGAAAACACAAATTCTGGAAATTTTTCAGAATGCTGGAAATTGCAGAATTAAAAATCAACAATCAAAAACAGCCATTAAAACACATTAAAACATTGATATTTTTGGTCAACTTGACCCTGGAAAAACCCCCTACAACTCTTGGGGAAAACCAGTTTGAGAGCTCTTCTTTATTTCTGAAAATTGCCTTTTTACAGTGAGAATTATTCAGCAAAAAATCAGCAAGCAAATTTACAACTTATCTCCTTTCCCGTTCCTCACAGCAATCTGGAAATTATAGCAAACAGGACAACAATAAATGCTGTACGACCTCCGTTTTGTGTGCAGAAAAATCAGCAAACTGCTCCTCGATTTTTGTGCAAAAATCTGCCTTTCACTATGTGCTGAATCAGCTGTACAAATCTGCTCAACTGCTGCCTTGGAATGTGTGCCAAGATGCTGTCTCCTTCTCCTCCCTGCTCAGAAATCTCTCTTGCTCTCTTGCTCTCCTTCTCCCAATCTGCTCATGAAAGAATGAATGACCTTTTCCTCCTTTTCCTCCTTTAATATAACTCCAAGTGACTTTTGGGTGATCTCTAAATCCAATGGCTGAAATAGATTTAGATCAATGGTTGAGATTAAATGCTCATTTAAATCTCACTTTCTATTTTTTAATTCACCCTACTTTAATAAAGACCCACTTAGTCATTTATTTCCAAAGTCACTTTTCCTTTCTAATTTTTCATTTACTTTAAAATTAGACTTAGTAACTTTATCACTTAAAGTCACTTTTAAATTAGATTTAACTTTATAAAATTATAAAGTCACTTTAGGAGAAAAATTAAATTCTTTTGGACACTTTTCCCTAGGCCAAAGATCAAAGCCTAAGGGAACCACCTGTCCTCCGGTACCAAATTTCAACACTCCCTCTTACCGAGGAAGGTGTTCCTCACCACACCCATCTTGTCCCTGAAGTAGACATGCTTGCCCTGTGGTAAGGCTTTGGTAAGAATATCTGCAACCTGCTCATCAGTGGAAATATACTCAAGCTTCACAGCTCCCTTCTGAACATAGTCTCTGATGAAATGATATCTGATCCCGATATGCTTTGACCTGTCATGAAATACTGGATTCTCCGTGAGTTTAATGCAACTCTGATTATCACAGTAAATCACTGAAGGTCTCAACAGCTGACCAAATAAGCCAAACAACATCTTGCGAAGCCAGATAGCCTCACAACTAGCTAGACTGGCTGCCATATACTCTGCTTCCGGCTGAACCATGACACTACTGCTGAACCCAACCCAAAACAGCACCCTGAAGTGTTCTTCCTATCAGAAGCACAACCTGCCCAATCAGAATCAGTGTATCTTGCCAATCTCACTCCATCTCCCTGCCTGTAGTCCAGACCATAATCCACTGTCCCCTGCAAGTACCGCAAAATGTGTTTTGCAGCCACCCAGTGAACCTTCCTAGGCTCACACATAAACTGACTCATCGTGTTGACTGCAAAACAGATATCTGGTCTAGTGTTGACCAAATACATCAAGGAACCAATCAGCTGCCTGTACAATGTGGGATCCACCAACTTGGAATCCGAAGCATGAAGCTTCTTCCAGTTGGTGATCATCGGTGTCGACATGGGTCTACAATCCTCCATGTGGAATCTGCTAAGGATGTCCACAATATACTTCCCCTGCCCCAGGAAGAAATGCCCCTCCTCCTGCCACACCTCCAAACCCAAAAAGTAATGCATCAAACCGATGTCCTTCATCTCAAACTCCGCCGCAAGATCTCTCTTGCAGTGCTCTATGAGTCTCTCTGCACCTGTAATGATCAAGTCATCCACATACAGCACCAGAATGAGAGGCTCCTCACCAATCACAATAAAGTAAAGGTTCGGATCTGCCTCACTCTTTGTGAAACCCATCCCCTGCAAGTATGCATCTATCTTGGAGTACCAAGCTCTGGGAGCTTGCTTCAGGCCATAAAGGGCCTTCTTCAATCTGCACACATGGGACTCTTTCCCATGCACGTCAAAGCCCTGTGGCTGCTCAATGTACACCTCCTCCTGTATGAAGCCATTGAGAAATGCGGTCTTCACATCCATTTGGTGGATCTTCCAACCCATCTCTGCTGCTATCGATATAATGGAGCGGATCGAAGTATATCGAGCCACAGGAGCGAAGGTCTCCTCATAATCAACTCCCTCTACCTGGGAGAACCCTCTAGCCACAAACCTCGCTTTGAATTTCTCAATGTTGCCATTTGCAGCATGCTTTACCTTGTAAAGCCATCTGGAAGTAACCACGGATTTTCCCTCAGGCCTCGGCACCACCTCCCAAACATCATTCTTCATGATAGAAGAATACTCCTCCTGCATGGCCTCTCTCCAGACCTGCTGGCTAGCTGCCTCCTCATAGCTAGAAGGCTCAGAGTCAAGGATGCTGGTAACCATCGCCATATAGCTACAAAACCTCTCAGGTGGTCTACTCTCTCTGACCGGCCTCTTCGGCTCAGCAACAGATGTGGCATCTCTCAAGGTGTCCTGAAGCCACTTGGGCTTCCTCTTCCCTGAGCATGCTTCTCCCATAGGAGAATGAAACTCCTCCTCCTCATCACCATCAGTAGCCTGAACTCCTGACTGTCTGTCTGCTGTCCTCCTGCCTGCACCTGAACCTGTAGAAGCTGAGGTACCGTGTGAACTGTCCATCAGTGGACTCCCTAGTGAACTGCTCTGTGAACTGCTCTGCATGCTACCCGGAGCACCACCCCTCTGGCTCGGCGAGCCACTGCTCACTGATGGACCTGACATCCTCATGGATGTACCTCCGGATCCTCCTAATCCCTGCCCACTGGATCCCTGTGACTGACTCAACTGCTGCTGAGGGTCTGGCTGATCCAGATACTCTAACTCCCGTGACCTCCTAAAGGCCCTGTCCTCCTCGAACTTCACATCCCGTCTGACAACAACTCTCCTCTGTGCAGGGATGTAAATCCGAAAGGCCTTTGAGGTCTCACTGTAGCCCACAAAGATACCCTTCTCTGCGGTGGGCTCTAGTTTGGTCCTCTTCTCCTTGGGTATATAGGAGTATGCAATGCATCCAAAGATATGAAGATGACCAAGATCAGGCTTCTTCCCAGAGAAAGCCTCCTCCGGAGTCATGTGCCCCAAGGCACGATGCGGACTCCTGTTCTGCAAGTAAACAGTTGTGTTGCAGGCCTCTGCCCACAAGAACAATGGCAACCCCTGATCATGTAACATGGCTTTGGCAGCCCCTATGATGGATTTGTTCTTCCTCTCCGCAACCCCGTTCTGCTGGGGGTTGTAAGGAACAGTGAACTCCCTCCTAATGCCTGCCTCCGCACAATAGTCAACAAACTCTCCAAGGGTGTACTCTCCTCCATTGTCCGACCTCAAGGACTTTATCTTTCGACCTGTCTGAGTCTCCACAAGAGCTCTGAACTCCTGAAACCGCTTGAAGACCTCACTCTTGGTCTTCAAAAAATAAATCCAGGTCCTCCTGGAGTGATCATCAATGAATAAGACATAGTACTCATATCCACTCAAGGAAACATGAGACATCCGACCGCTCACATCGGAATGAATCAAATCAAGTATCCCCGTCGCTCTGCTGTCACTGCTGGGAAAAGGGGATTTGGCAAATTTGCCCATCGCACAACCTCTACAAGTATCAAAGTGATCAGTACTGAAATCTGGCACACCTGTAGTGATCTCCCGCAATGTCCTCAAGGGTCCATGATACATATGTCCCATCCTGCGGTGCCAAATCTCACGCAGCTCAGAACTGCTAGCTCTGCTGTCGGTACTACTGCTCAATGCCAAAAGGGGTTGGAATGCAAACTTGTACACCTTTGCATGGCGTACACCTATCACTCTAGCTGAATCAGCTGGAGTGCCCCTGGGATACATCAACACCTGTCCTCCCCTGAACAGTACCTCATATCCTCTGTCCTCCAAAGCTGAGACGGATATGAGGTTCTTCCTCATCCCTGGCACATAAAGAACCTCTGACACCTTCAAGGGAGGTTTGGACTCCCTCTGAAATGTCACTGTCCCCACCCCGACCGCTCTAACGACTCTGTCATCACCGAGTACTACCTCAATATCAGTACCACTCTCTGAAAGCTCTGAGAAGTACTCACAGACTCCTGTCATGTGACGTGAAGCCCCACTGTCCACATACCAGATACCTGTAGATGCTCCGCTAATCGAGGGAAAAGCATGCTCCCTCTGAACCTGTGTGGCAGGTGATCCTGCACTAGAGGACTCACATGTAGTGAACGCAAACTCCTGGTCAAAACGACCTGCAAAGTCCTCAATCTCTGCTGAAGCTGTCACGTCCTGGTTCTTCCCCTTCTTCTTCTTCTTCTCCGGACACACAACTGCATAGTGTCCCATCTTCTGACAATTCCAACACTTCACCTTGGAATAGTCCTTCTGTGTGTTCCCCTGTTTACCTTTACCTTTGCCTTTGCCTCCACCATCGCTTGTGGAAGCCTGCTTCTTCCCTTTGCCTTTCTTGCCTCCTGCCACCAGTGCTACGTCCTCATCCTGCTCAACTGGCTTGGTTGCCCCAAGCTGTCCTTTCCTGATCTCTGTCTGAATGCAATCATCCCAAAACCTCTCCCATGTGGGAAGGGTCTCACGTGCACAAACCCCATCAGCAAAGTTCAACCATGAACGGGGGAGGCCATTCACTGCAATACACACCAACTCAGTGGATGGAATGGCCTCTCCAATCGCTGCCAACTCATCTCTCACATTGGTAATCTTTGTGAGATATCCAGCTGCACTATCATTACCCATCTTAATGTTCTTCAGCTTCTCCTTCAGGACCATCTTCCGGTTCTCATGGGTACTCTGGTAGAGATTGGACAATGCTGGCCACATCTCATGGGCATTGCTCTTTCCTCTCACATGATGAATGCAATGGTCTTTGATTCCGTCTAGAATCAGCCTCTTACCCTTATTGTTCTTCTTTTTATACTCAGCCAACTGAGTAACATCAGTGGGCACAACAACAGGGTTCTGTGCGGTATGCACCATGATATCCTAGACTTCTGCCTCCTCAAAGATACTCTGCATTCTCTCCTTCCAAACGCTGTAATTTATATGCCCATCCAGCCTATCCTCCACCCTCAATCCCAATGACATCCTGCTGTCCTAAAACTGAAAAATAGCACTGCTGTAGTAAAGATAAAACTGCTGTTTATGAAAAAATCAGCTTGCTGGAATTTTCTGAGTGAAAAATCAGCAACTGTAATTTTTCCTTTTGCTGTCCCAAACTGCCCTTCAGCACTCAAGTTCTGATACCATGTAAAAATTTCTGTTTTCCCACCCCGGTTTTCAGTTTCTCCTTATTTCTCCCATGTAGTTAAATGCCCATTCCCATAACCATACATTTAACAGACTGAAAAAAATAAATATTGCTGAAAACACAAATTCTGGAAATTTTTCAGAATGCTGGAAATTGCAGAATTAAAAATCAGCAATCAAAAACAACCATTAAAACACATTAAAACACTGATATTTTTGGTCAACTTGACCCTGGAAAAACCCCCTACAACTCTTGGGGAAAACCAGTTTGAGAGCTCTTCTTTATTTCTGAAAATTGCCTTTTTACAGTGAGAATTATTCAGCAAAAAATCAGCAAGCAAATTTACAACTTATCTCCTTTCCCGTGCCTCACAGCAATCTGGAAATTACAGCAAACAGGACAGCAATAAATGCTGTACGGCCTCCGTTTTGTGTGCAGAAAAATCAGCAAACTGCTCCTCGATTTTTGTGCAAAAATCTGCCTTTCACTATGTGCTGAATCCGCTGTACAAATCTGCTCAACTGCTGCCTTGGAATGTGTGCCAAGCTGCTGTCTCCTTCTCCTCCCTGCTCAGAAATCTCTCTTGCTCTCTTGCTCTCCTTCTCCCAATCTGCTCATGAAATAATGAATGACCTTTTCCTCCTTTAATATAACTCAAGTGACTTTTGGGTGATCCAAGTGACTTTTGGGTGATCTCTAAATCCAATGGCTGAAATAGATTTAGATCAATGGTTGAGATTAAATGCTCATTTAAATCTCACTTTCTATTTTTTAATTCACCCCACTTTAATAAAGACCCACTTAGTCATTTATTTCCAAAGTCACTTTTCCTTTCTAATTTTTCATTTACTTTAAAATTAGACTTAGTAACTTTATCACTTAAAGTCACTTTTAAATTAGATTTAACTTTATAAAATTATAAAGTCACTTTAGGAGAAAAATTAAATTCTTTTGGACACTTTTCCCTAGGCCAAAGATCAAAGCCTAAGGGAACCACCTGTCCTCCGGTACCAAATTTCAACACAACCTTAGCACCTTAACAAGGGGTTCGGTAATTTTCACAAGCTCTACAGACCTTTTTCAAAAATAAGTGTCTAACACTTTCTTTTTGGTGTCTTTTCCATCTGGTCTACGAGCCCACTGAGATTCAGACCATTCTTCAGAGGAAAACATTTTCTGCAAGTTTTTATGTTGACCATTGAGACATTGCAACGTGAGGAAGTGAGTTGCAAATCTCGTAATTGCAGGCCTAACAAGCTCTTTGCCTCCAGTGTGTTTCCTCATTAGGTTCAATACCCATGAGTGGTTGTAAATGTATTTTGTAATGCACTTGGCATGCTCTACAGTGTTTTTTACCCACTCCACTTTGCCTATATCCTCAAGCATGAGGTCTATGCAATGTGCAGCACATGGAGTCCAAAATATGGTCTTATATTTGGCCTCAAGCATCTTTCCATCAAGAACATAGTTTGAGGCATTATCAGTGATGACCTGCACAACATGCTGCTCCCCAACTTCCTGAATAACGTTATCCAAAAGCTCAAATAGAAGGCTTGCATCCTTTACCTTATCAGACATCAACTGATTTCAAAAACATGGTTCCTTGAGGGCAAGAAACAAGGAAATTAATGATAGTGCGGTTCTTTCCATCGGTCCATCCATCTGACCTAATGGAACAACCTGTTTTGAGCCATGACTCTTTAAACTCAACCAAATACTCATCAATGGAAGATATCTCTTTTTGCAAAAGAACTCCCCTCAAGTCATGCATACTAGGGCCTTTGAAGCCCTTTCCTGCAGCCATAACAGAGTCCCACATAGCTTGGTAATAAGGTGAACGAGCAGCATTAAATGGGATATCTGAATCATACCACCATCTAGCAATGTATTGGTGAGAAGTTTCTTTGCATTGTTTTTTCCAATGTTGATCCAAAGTGGGTTGAGAACTTGGCTGGGAGGAAGTGGGATTAGATTTAGAAGAGGCAATGTTGGCAGAAGATGAGAAATAACTTTGGATGTTTGCTCTCTTTGTTCCTTTTGATGGTTGGCCAACTCCAACAGAAGGATGAACATAGTGAAAGGGGTCATTGGTGGAAGGGATAGAAGTGGAGTCTTGAATCTCATAATCATCATACCCACTCTCTTTCATGGCTTCTATTAATTCCCTCTTCCTTGCAATTTCATCTTGGATGGCCTTCTCCCTAGCCTTATCCTCATAAAATTTTTCAAGCTTGGCAATGTATTCTGCCCTAATAGGACCTAACAGTTCTTTTGGTGCATCACATGGCTTTACTTGGCCTCTTACCCCAGCCAAGTGTTGTTTCAACCTAAGAATACCCCCACCTCCAATAGATTTATGGCATAATTTGCATATCATTTTTCCATCAATTACATCACAATGAACCCTTGCACTGTCCTTTCCTTTTGGAGCCATGTTTGCTTGAAATAATAACAATTTGGAAAGAAATCTGCCATTTAAAAAAAAATTGCAGCTAAGCAAAATGGAAAACCAAAGATAAATGTAGAAAAACAAATGCACATGCAAGGCTCAAGCTACAAAATTTGATAGCATAGAGCTAGAGAGTTTATAGCATACATGATAGATCATAGAAGTGAGAAGTTTATAAGTATAACACATTAAAAAAAAGTTCATGGACAGCAGACTCAAATGAGGAATTATCAAGTGCAAATCCTTACCTGGAAATGCAAACTAGCTCCCTTAGCCTCCTCTTGAAGATGGCAACTCCACTGACAGCTACACACTATCTCCAAAATAGCTCCAACTCCAACTCCAAGATGACTACTTCAGCAAAAACTCCACACTCTCCAAGCTCACAAACAAACTCACAAACACTCACAAACACTCCAAATCAGTTGTGTGAGACAAATGAGAGTGAGAGGGGTTTCTTATAGCTTGGAGAGGGTGTTTTTGGAGGGAAAATACCTTTACCTCCCCCTCAAAACCCCTAAACCACAAAACAACTGCGCTTTTTTTCATTAAACGGTGGGCTTGCCATAAACCGATCGGTTTAGGACGGAACCGGCCGGTTTGATACAAACCGGCCAGTTCCGTCCTAAACCGGCCGGTTTGATACAAACCGGCCAGTTCCGTCCTAAACCAGCCGGTTTTTACCGGTTAGGGCCAAATTTCGGGCAAACGAGGGAGCTGACCGGGTTTTCAGGCCGGTTCGGACCGGCCAGCTATCTAACCGGCCGGTTTGACCGGTTACCGGTTTTTGTGAGCGGTTTTTAAAACACTGCTCCTCACCTTCCAGTACAATTCATTAGTGTAATTGAATAAATAAGCTTACAAATCAGGGGCCCAAGTGGACACTTCATAGTGGCATGCCCTTCCAAATGGGCTTTGGAATGTACAAGTGTCCCCAGGTTCAAGAGGAAGGTTAATAAAGGACCCTATTAGGTGGTTTCAACCTCTAAGGGAGTGACAGGTCCATAGTACATCAATCAAATAGTCGGTGTCATGTGAAATAATGGCGAAATGGGGTGGGGTAGCAGGGAAAGCTCCAAGCCACATGCCATGGTACAAGGTTAGCCATAATGGGGAAGCCCACACATGGTTTTATACATGTAGGCAGGAGAAATCGTGGTACATGAGTTAGCCCCGCCTATGTTTTTCCACCCTTCTTCATATGCGTTTTGCCTTTTATTGTTTTTTCTTTCTTATAATTGCTTGGGGCTCTAGGGAATGAGAGCATGATGTGTATGATATAGTACTGTTTACCCCCTTAAGGTTGGGGAGTTCTTTGCCCACCATGGGTTGGGACAATCATGGATTCGTTAATGATGCAGGGGGCTCATATAGGGGCCTTAGGAACCAGGGTGATGGCCATAATGATAAGGGGTAGAGCTTATGTTTGGCTTTTGCCCACGCTCTAAAATTTTATGTCCTGACCATCTTTTGCATTTTATGGTACATTTCCTGTTGAGGGTGGTCAAATTATGCTTTTAACTTTATTTTTAGTTGCATCAACCTCTAGGGCATCGTTTTAGGCTCAACCCAAGGTGTGGGCAAGGGGAGGGTGAGGCTAACTCCTTGTGGACCTTGTTACCGCTCAATCTAGCGGGGAGGTCCTAGGAGGGTTTCCAAAGAAACTACTACTAGACCAAGTGACAAAAATGAGACAAGGGCCCACTGTCACCTCAGTCGATGTCTCCTGCTCTTTACGGACTTTCGCCGATGGGAGGAGTCCCTGTATGGGGGAAATCACTTGAATGATAGGGTCAATGGCAACGTATAACATGATTTCCTAGGCCCATTCAAAGGAGAGGCTCAATTAATGGTTCAATTACTTAAAGAAAAGCTGAAAGGTTTCCCAAGAAAGACCTATGAAGGATGACCTCGGGCTTAGGAATATTTAAAAAATGATGAATGCCTAAGATCAAAACTTCCAAATTCTGACACTTGTGATTGATGTGTTTATACTAGGATTCAAAGTGAGGCAAGGATGCCTCATTCAATGGAAAAATTCAATTAAAGTGTGAGCTTTGGGAGAAGCTAGGGTGACTTTGCATGAAAAACCCCTTGAGAGAACACTATAAAAGACCAAGGGTTATGAGATATATTGTGGTAAAGGCTTATCCAATGATCACCTATAGTTAAGAGAAAAGGTTTTGAATGATGAACTACAGAGTGCAAACCTTAACGAAATCCCCAAGTCAAAGCATCTTCAAGGGTTCCCTCTTGGTGTGATAGCTAGGGCATGAATTTATTTGAAATTCCACCATCGGAATTCGTTCAAAACTGGTGGATGCCTAGAGGAGACATAAATGAAGAAGCTTTTTGGGACAAAATCCTAAAATTCCTTCTCCCTAAAATTTCGCACCAAGCCTTAGAAAATTTCCTTAGGGGATGAAGAAAAGAAGAAGAAAAGAGGTGAAAGAATGTTATTTCGTTAAGTAGAGAAAATTTTAGGGGCAAAATTTCGCAAATAGGCTATTTTTTGGACATTTCTTGAAAAAATTATTCGCCAAGTTCACTAAAAATTCCCCTATTTTTTACATACATATGATTAAATGGATGAAATTTGCTAAAAAATTACCAATTTTAATAGTAAATTACATGTTTTTTATTGAATATTCACCTACATTCTATATGTATGATTTTTCAAACTAGAATAGTCACCTACAATACTATATATAGGAAAAATAATAAATCCTTAAAAAAATACCTTGTTTAAGTTAATGTTATCACCAATGATCTAGGACCAATGCTAGGCTATTGGGAAGATTGGAGTCAAAATGATTAAGGTTTAGGAACTTCGCTCTTCAAGGAGGCTTAAAAGAAGCAACTTAACTACTAATGGATGCAACTATACAACAACTTTAGACTTTTATACTTCAATATGCAAGCTTTGATGGAGTTTCAAGGTAAAAGGTGCACAACCTACCCTGAGAAAATTTGTTCTTCTTGCCAAAATGAATAACATATGCAACAAGCCAAGATTATGAGTGTTTCATAAATTCGCATTAATTTTAGGGCACAAGCAAAATCCAAGCATAGCGTTCCATACATTAGACGCAAATTATCAAGAAATTCGCATGAAAAGTGCACTTACATGACAATAGAGTATATCCATCCATCACATTTGTAAAATAGAAGCCCCAAGAGAGATAGCGGAAATATTCTGCACATCAAAATGCATTTAATCATCCAATTCATTCCACAAATTGCAGGCCTGAAATCTTTAGGAAGATATATCCCAAATCCAAGTGATGATGAATGAGAGAGAACACCTGTCTTATATTTATACAATCCTCTAAGGGGTTCAAATAACCCAATTTAGCCTAATTATGCCCCTATAATAAAACAATGTAACAATACTTTTGGTGACAAGCCCACCAAATAGCTCCATAACATGAATAATTAGCCTCTCAAGAGGTCCGAAATGATAGAAAGGTAGCTATAAGGGTCATTGGAAGGCCAAATGAAGTCCCTCATGTGCCATAATGAATAGGAGGGCTCCAATAACAATGATGAAGGGGGTGGCCCCTTGATCTCCAAGCAAATGACCTGTGGTGCTCCCAAGTGGCTGTGGGGGCACAAAGAACATCCTCATGGGTCTCCAATTGAATCAAACAAGCCTGTGCTCCATCTGTAAGGGCTGGAACAATGATGCAAGCCCTCCCTTGTCTCCCTAGGTGAGACAAAACCCCATCTGGGCCTTGGATCAATTGCCAAGTGTGTGGTGCAAGTGTGTAGCCAATTGGGCAAGGTGGTCTAGGTGCATCATCATCATCGAACAAGTGGGACACGAGCAAGCAATGAGTGGTGCTGAGGATCCCATGGCGTGGCCATCTGCTCTCTGCTATAGTGGAGGCCCATGGCTGTCAACGCTTACCCTATAAATGCTATTAAGATCCTCTAGAGGGCTTGGATCCCATATAGGGAGACAAAACCCCAAGATGAAGACCCATCTGCAAGTTGAAATATGTAACTAGGTTTGGTTTTCATAATGATGTGTAATCTTGATTTTATGTAATTGATGTAAAAAAGAAAAATAAAATTATTTATGACATGCTTGAGTCATGGGTTTCATGTTCAAGAAATTTTTATTTTAGAGTTGAAGCTCCCATTGTGAGCTATTAGGTTTGGTCATTAAGTCATAAAGTAAATTGAGTCAATGCCATGTATTGAAGACCCATTTGAGCAAGTTACATATTGTAAAAGAGAATTTATTTGTCATAAACCCTCCAAGACCTCGTCACAAGCACTCATTCAAGTAGGCCTTCCAAAGAAGCTAGAGATTATTCTAGAAAGAGAAGTCAGGCTAGACACAATCATAAGTTGATTTATTTTGCATGGAAACTACTATATAAAGGAGGACTTGGCCTCACTTGAAGAGCATCCAATCAAGCCTCTGAAATCAAAGAAGAAGTGCGAGAAACACTAGAAGGAAGCCTCTCATCTAGCACAGGGAAAGAGAAGAGGAGGGAAGAATTTTTGGCATTGTTTTTAGGTCATCTTCCTCACATGTGTGACAAAAATTAGGGTTTCTGCAATAAGGTCATATCAGTCTGTGAAACAGTTATTACCCCCTTAAGGTGGCGTAATTTATCGCCCATCGAGGGTTGGGATGTGCATGGGTTACTTTAATGATGTGGGGGCACTCATGGGCCTTAGGAACTAGGGTGATGGCCATAATGATAAGGGGTAGAACTCATGTTTTGGCTTTTGCCCACGTGCTAATTAATGGCCTATCCATCTTTTTCATTTTATGATATTGTTTTCTTTTGTTTCTTGCTTGTGGCTATGATATGCTTTTTAGCTGCATCAACCTCCAGGGAAACATTTCCAGGCCCGACCTAGATATGTGGACAAGGGAAAGGGCAGTGCCAGTGCCTTGTGGACGTAGTGGACATGTGGACCTAGATTAGGAAAATGATGAAACATGGCTTGTAATGTGCAGAGGGGAGTGAAAAATGTGGAACAAGAAACTGAGACTACGCTACCAAAATCGGGGTTCCCAAGGCACTTCCTGAAACCATAGGTTAATAGGGGAGATCCCACGAGACTAGAATTGAGGATTAACCCCCCAGTTAAGGTAAGGGAACAAAACCACGGTCAAAACCCTTCCTTCTTCCAAGTCACCCAATAATCCATGCCCAAGATGCCTAAGAAAAACAAGCATAAGCACCCGATTGCACAATGAAAAACATACCTTTTGGGTTGCATTGCCCACCTTTTAACATATTCTTGAAAATGGGCAAGGGAACATATGACTGATAGAGGGAGCGGAGATCAAATGACACAATAATTGGCTACATTGATGGCTGTCAGGAGCTGCTGGCTATCGGATGAAGAGATAATTGGGAGAAAAATTCTCCTATGTGGTCACTCGCTTTTGGTACGTAATAGGACCACTTGACAAGACCAACTTAAACTCCAGTGAAAGCCACCCTTGATTAGAGACTAAGATCATATAAGCATCTAAGTGGACATGTTACCACAAAATCTAGTAGGCCTTAGAGAGGGAAACCCTACAAGACAAAAGGCTAGACTAAGTGCTAACAATGGGGTAGAAGCCCAATGTCACCTCAGCCAAACCCCTTGCTCTTTATGGATTTTCACCGATGGGAGGAGTCCCTGTAGGAAGGAGATCACATAGAATAGATAAGCTAGGTAGAAGGCACAAAGTGATCAAGCTAGTGCTCATTCGAAAGAGAGGCTCAATAATGAATCAAGGCTTCCAAGAAGCGAAACACTCTTAAAGAAAGACTCTAGAAAATGAGATTCAAGACTTAGGGTTTTGAGATTTTCGGTGAAAACAAGTGTTCACAAGGTCAAGACCAAAGAGAAAGGGTTTCTTGCAATGATAATCAACTATTCCAAGGCTCATGAAACCCTCAAGAAAGTCCTCAAGTTGAAGGAGAAGAAACTAGGGTTTCCCTCTTAGGGCATCAACTAGGGCTAGAGATTTTATGGATGAAATTTGAGTGGATGCCCACTAAACTGATAGATCATGTAGTCGAGACCTACCTCTTGATGTTTAGGCTTTCAAACCACCAAAAAACCTCCTCTCTAAAATTTCTCTCCAAGCCCTAGTTTTTCTTTCTAGCCTTAAAATCAATGATTTTAAGGAGATAAATTTATGGAGAAAATTTTGAGATGATGACCAAAGACTTGGGCTAGTGCCTTGTTCTTTGGGCATATGGAGTCAAAGATGCTCTAGATAAGCCTAATTTGTTCCTAAGGAGGCTGGAATTTGATGCCCTAGGTATCAATATTTTAGCATTTACCCACTCAGTTATAAATGGAGTTTGATGGAGAGTTATAAGAATTCCTCCACTAGGAACATTCATTACATGTTATACAATGAGTATCATATGCAATTTTCAACTGGATAGCCTTTAAAATTTATTTTCAACAAATTAAGGCATAATCAAGCATAATCTAAAAACAACAATTACATACTTTAGACAATTCAAAATAATAATCTTGAACAATAGGCACTTACATGATAACATATAGTATATCCATCCATTGACTAAAGAAATAGCTCCAAAGACAATCCAAAATAACTTCCAAACATCAAAATGCATTCCAAGAGTCTCCAATAGCCACAAAGAAGCAAGTGCGAGTTCGTTCAAGAGGTCTAAATTGTCCAAGTGATGATGATGAGAGAGATCAAATGAGATCTGTCTAATTTATATGAGTTCAATGATCTCTATTTTAGCCCAAAAGCCCCTCAAGTCATAAAATAATGGGCAAATACTAAGTGAGGTTACAAGCCAATCTCATAGCCAACGTAGAAACATAACAATTAACCCACAAAGAGGCTGAAACACTGATGTCTTGCATGCGTAGGCCCTTCTAGGGCATGAGTTGGGCTCCTCTAGTGCCAAAGTGTGTAGAGGGCTCCAAAAATCATGATCTAGGGGTTGTCCCCTCAATCTTCGTGCAAATCATTGTGTGGATCCCAGTTTTGTGTTTTTGGCACAAAATGGGCCTCATGGCTCTCCTGGCAGTAGAATAGTCTGATTTTGCTCCAATGTTGAGGGCTTTGAGGATGGTGCTATCCCTTTTATGTCTCAAGGAGTGAGACAAACCTCATCTGAGCCTTGGATCAACTGCCAAACCATGTGTACACTGCTAAACTAGTTGGGGCACACAAGTCCAAGTGCATCATCTCATGAATAATGTGGGGCAAAGTGCAGACTGCTAGGGGTGTTGTAGGTTCCCATGGAAAGAAATGATGCTCTACAAGTAATAGGAGTCCCATGGATCTCAACGCTTCACTTGTCGAGTGTCATAATGCTCCTCTAGTGGACTTGAGCACCAGTTAAGTTGCTTAACCCATGATGAAAACCACCTTCGAATCACACACAATGTCTAGTGCTACATTTTCACCATTAGGTACAATAATCATTAGTGCATCTAAGTGAACCAAGATTGTTAATCTAGGGCAAATTGACACTTCATACAGGGCTTCCCTTCCAAAGTTGGGGCTTTGATCACGTAATAGTGTTGTATCCCTAGGTAAGAGTGGCTAATAGATGATCCTAGTAGGTGTCCCAACCCCCAAGGGGAAAGACAAGTCCCTGGTACGTCCTTCAATCAATAGGTGGCATGAGAATAATGATGGAGTGAAAGGGTGATAAAAGGGCTCTCAGGGCCAACTTCCATGGTCAAATGGGTAGCTATAATGAGGAAGTCCACATTCTAGGCATACAAATGTGAGGAGAGAGCAATCGTGAATGCATGGGTTACCTCGACCTTTGTTTTTCCACCCCTCTTATTGCCCTTTGCCTTTTTTGATTTTTTTTTGTATTACTGCTCAAAGGTATAGGAAATGAGAGCATGCTGTGAATGCTATGTAGCGGTGGTTACCCCCTTAAAGGTGGGGTAGTTCATTGCCCACCAGGGGTGGGGACATGCAAGGGTTCCTTTTCAATGATGTGATAGGGCAACATTGGCCCTAGGAACCGTGTGATGGCCATAATGATATGGGTAGAGGTCATGCTTGGCTTTTGCCCACCTGCTAATATATATGTACTGAAGATATTTTGCATTTTGTGATTTCCTTTCTTTTGTTTCTTGCTTGTGGCCATGATATGATTTTTACTTTTCTTTTAGCTGCATCAGCCTCCTGGGGCAACGTTTCCGGCCATGACCGAGATATGTGGACAAGGAGGGGGTGTGCTATGACCAGTGGACCCATGGTCATGTGGACCCAAAGATGGGAGATGGAGCTTAAGGCTCGTAATGTACGGAGGGAAGAGATAATTATGGAATGGGAAAATAGGTCCATGCTATCTCAATCAGGGTTTCCCAAGTAGTTTGCTTCCTAAAGGCATGTGCCAATAAGGTAGGTCCCATTGGAATAGGATTGAAGATTAACTCCCCATTTAAGGTGAGGGAAGAAAACCACGGTCAAAACCCTTCATTCTTCCAAGTCACCCAATAATTCATGCAAAATGCCCAAATGAAAAGCAGACATAATCACTTGATTGCACAATGAATAACATACCTTTTGGATCAGATTGCCCATCTTCTAACGTGTGCACTTGACAAATGGACGAGGAAACATATAGTTGATGCAAGTGGCAGAGATAAAATGACACATCACATTGAGGTGGCTGTTCGCTGGACGAAGATGATTAGTAGAAAAATTCTCCTAGGGTACCCTCTTTTGGTGGGTAACAGGATGAAAGTTGCATGTTAAGGCATGTTGATACCTTAAACTTCTATCCCCTTTAGATATCTAATTAGACTAGGTCCCATAAAGGTGTTGGCTACCTTGGTAGAGGTGGCCAACGGGCAACTCTATTAGGTGCTTCTTGTTGCCACACAAACTAGCAGGCCTTGAAGAGGGAAACCCTGTAAGGCATAAACTAGACCATGAAGCAACAATGGGGTAATGGCCCATTGTCACCACAGCGAAAACCCCTTGCTCTTATGAATTTTCACCGATGGGAGGAGTCCCGTTAGGAGGGATATCACTTATAATAAACATTCTACGGTTAATGTGTGAAATGATCTCACAAGGAACTCTTCAAGAAATATACGATTTAGGTTCGAGTCTTCATAAGGAAGAAATTTGCTTTCTATAAAGAGACCTATAAATAAGGGCACAAGACCTATTTGACGAGTGTTGGAGTAACTCAAGGTCAAGGCTAGGAGAAAAGGTTTCTTACAAATGTATATTAGTTATGCAAAGGCTCATGAAACCTTCAATGAAGCCCTTAAGTTGAAGGAAGGGGATCTAGGGTTTCTCTCTTAGGCAAACAACTAGGGCAAGGAAATTTATGGATGAAATTGAAGTGAATGGCCTCCAAAATGATAGATTTAATGGGAAATACTATCCTCTTGATGTTTAGGCTCTCCAACTAGCAAAATTCTTCTTGCCTAGGGATACGCACCAAGCCCTAGTTTCTTAACTTATCCTGGAAAGAGCCGAATTTGAGAAAGAAAAAATATGGAGAAAACTTAAGAATGATCACCAACAAGTTGGACTAGGGCCTTCTCCCTTGGGAATATGTAGTCTAGGATGACAAATATAACCAAATTTGTTCCTGGGGAGGCCAAAATTTGATATCCCAGCGACCAAATTTCTAGCATTTACCCACTCAATGGAAAAATGGAGATTTATTGGAAAGCTACTAGGAGTTCACCACTAGGACAATTCAACACATGTTATGTGTGAGTAATGCATGCAATATTTGTTTAGATAACAGTTCAAAATTTATCTTCAACAAATTAGGGTGCAATTTAACATAACCTAGAATCGATAATTCCATACATTAGACTTTCAAGAATTAGATACTCAACAATAAAGTACACTTACAAGATACCATGCAATATTTTCATCCATTAGACCAAAGAATAGCTCCAAAGAATATCCAAAATCAGCTCCAAACATCAAAATGCATCCAAAGATCTCCAAACATCCACGAAAGATCAAGTGAAAGTTCCTTTAAGGATGCAAAAATTCCAAGAAGTGATGATGAGAGATCAGAATGACACGATCTCTAATCTATGTGTCCTTCTAAGGCCTATTTTAGTCTACAAGCCCCTCAAATAATAAAATAATGGGCAAACTACAAGCATGGTCATAAGCCAACCTTGTAGCTTTGATAATAACAGAAATATCTGCACACATGTGAATCAAAGTGACCAAGAAGTTGACATGATCTTAGCAGATTTCCCTTCTAGGGCTTGCGTTGGGGGCCTTGAGTGCCAAGACAAGCGTAAAGGCCCTCTAAAATCATGCTGTAGGGGTCGACCCCTAGATCTCTAACAAAATCCTCTTTGGGCCGCAGTTTTGGGCTTGGGGCACAAAAATGGTTCTCATGGGTCTCTTGGTGATGAATAAGCTTGATTCTAATCCAACGTCGAGTGCACTGAAGATGGTGCTAGCCCTCTCATGTCTCATGGCATGAGAGTAACCTCATCTGGGCCTTGGATCAACTGTGTCACCTTATAATATTGCTAAGCCGGTTGGGGGCATACTAGTTCAGGAGCATCATCCTATAAATGCTATAGGGCAAAGTGCAAGAACTCTATGGGTGCTGAAGGTGCCCATGGATATGAATGATCATGTCTAACTATTCAGAGTCCCATGGCTTTCAATGCATCACCTGTGGGTGTCAATATATCCCTTTGGATGATCTGGACCCCAGTTAAGTTGTCCCGCCCTATAGGTGGAACCATTTGCCAATTACACCCAATATCCAGTGCTGCAACCTTCACCATTTGGTACATTAATCATTATTGCATCTATAAGTGAAGCAAGCTTGAAAGAAATGGGCAAATTAACACTTCATATAAGGTTTTTTTTCCAAAATTGGGGCCTTAGTCACGTAATGGTTTTACCCAGTGACGCGAACATCGCGATTAAATCACGATTTTTTTGCAAAAATGATTTAATGGCTGATTTTTTTTAGTTGTTTTATTTTTCTTGTTCTTGTTTTTCGGTTATTTAATTATTTATTTTCAAAAAAATAGTGATTCGATCCCAAAAAATCATGGGGCTGTGGAACAACGAGTTCTAAAAACGATTTTTGGTTTTTTTTTGCTCATTTTTTTTAGACAAAGGGCAAGAGTGAGAGCTAAGGAGGAGGAGAACACATCTACAAGGGGAAAAGAGGAGAAACGTGAAGGAATTTAGCATCTGAAGCAAAAAAATTTCAAGTTTGGACCAAGTTTCATTAACAAAGCGTGGTTTTAAGGTATGGGCATCAAATTTGGCCATTTTTTTGTTTTTTGTTTTTTTTGTTTTTCATTGGGTTTCTATCACCCATTTATTTTCCATGATTTTTGTTTGGATTTGATTGTGTTTTTTTTTTCATTTTTGTTGCATTTAGTGGAGAGGGTTTATTTTTCTTCAAAAATGCAAAAACTAGATCGTTAGATTTATTTGTTTAATTTCTTCTTGTGTCCTAGTTTTTTTCCATCAGTTTTGCTTGGGTTTTAATGTGTATTTTTTGCCATTATTGTTGCATTGAGTTGAGGGGTTTTTTTGGTAAAAAATTCAAAATGTTGTATGTAAAATTGTAAATTTTAATTTTATTTTTTTAACTTGCAATTTTTCTTGTGCCCTAGGTTCAAACTTCAAACTTCATCTTACATTAAAACTCAAGAGTTCAACAAAGTTACAAACATGCCAAGGAAATTGGACCCTCTATGGGAATTTGGTGAACCTGATGGAGGGTTTGACAGATCAAATTTGACTTGCAAGTTATGTGGGCATCATATGACAGGGGGGTATACAGATTGAAGTATCACCTTGCACAAGTTCTTGGACATGAGGTAGGGCCTTGCACAAATACAAATCCAGAAATCATCCGAAGAGCCCTCAGATCATTGGAAGAAATAGAGCAAACCAAATTGTCCAAGTCAACTTTAAAGAGTTAACTAACAAGGAGTAAAGTGTCAGGATTGGGAGGTGAACATGAGAGTGGTACTGGTTCTACTTCACCATCAGCATCTACAACCAACCCTGTAGCTACCTCATCATTTTTTGTTCCTAGAACCACACCTGGTTCACAACCATCTATCTCTTCAGTTATTAAAAAATGGGAGAAAGAAGAAGTTGACAAGTTGTTGGGCAAGTTTCTTCTTTGGACTGATATTCCTTTCAGTGTTGCAAGGAACAATCCATTTTTCCAGCCCGCGGTTGATGCTATTTCTATTGTTGGCCCAGGGTACAAAGTCCCTTCATATGATGACTTTAGAGGGCACATTCTTCAAAATGAAAAGGTTGACTACACTAAGATATTGGAGGAGTTTAGGGCATCATGGGCACACATAAGATGCACAGTGTTGTCAGATGGTTGGACTGATTAAAAGGGTAGAAGCCTTATTAGCTTTTTGGTTAATTGTCCCAAGGGGGCAATGTTTATGAAATCCATTGATGCATCTGCACATATCAAAGATGCACGATTATTATGTGATTTGTTGGATGTGTTCATTCAAGAGGTGGGTCCACAACATGTTGTCCAAGTCATAATAGACAATGCTGCAAGTTATGTTGCTACTGACAAGATGTTTATGGAGAGACATCCTACCTTGTTTTGGACACATTGCGCTGCACATTGCATTGATTTGATGTTGGAGGACATAGGAAAAATTCCTTTTGTCAAGGATATTGTTGAATCATTAAAAAACATTACAAAATTTATATATAATCATGCATCTGTGCTTCATTTGATGAGAACATTCACCAACAACAAGGAGTTGGTGCGTCCTGCCATTACACGGTTTGCCACCAGTTTCATATCTCTTCAATCCCTCTTGAATTCTATGTGGGATGTGAAGAGAATGTTTCTTTCAGAGGAGTGGTGTGCTTTGGCATTTAGCCACAAACCAGAGGGAGAGGCCATATGCAGGTTAGTTTCATACCAAGAAAGCTTCTAGGTGGGAGTGCAGGAGGTGTGTAGCATTACTGAACCTTTGGTAAAGGTTCTTCGATTAGTTGATGGAGACAAGCCCGCAATGGGCTACTTGTACGAGGCCATGGATAGGGTCTAAGAATCCATTCATACTTACTATGATGATAAGGGGGATGAGTGGTTTGAGAAACAACAACTCTTACGGGAAGTGATTGATGAGTGATGGAACAATAGACTCCATCTTCCCATTCATGCTGCAGGGATCTACTTGAACCCCGCATTTGCTTACTCTTGTGGTTTCTTATTTGATACTGAGGTGATGGATGGATTCTTCACTTGTGTTTAGAGGATGGTGCCATTTCCAACAGAACATGCAGAAATTTCCAAAGAAATGGAGATATACAAGATGGCAGGTGGCACATTTAGCTTTGACATGGCTGTTGTGGATAGGAAGACTAAAATGCCAGGTAAGCTTTAGTTTGTTTCAAATTTCATTATCTCTTCAAGTTCATACTTTGCTTCAACTTTCAAATTTCATTTTTTTCTTATGTTTATTTTATTTGTTGTAGATGCATTGTGGAAAAGCTATGGTGGCAGAGTACCTAATCTCTGAAGGCTTGCCATTCGAGTGCTCAGCAAAACATGTAGCTCCTCTAGATGCGAGCGTAACTGGAGTGTATTTGAAAAAATACACACCAAGAAGTGCAACAGGTTAAAATATTCCAAATTTCCAATTAATTTTTTGAATTCATTAAATAATAATTTTTTATAATTATTATTTATAATTTATGACCCTTGTACAAGTTGGAGTCCCAACGACTTAATGACATGGTCTACGTCTACTACAATCTTCGATTGTGGGTGAGACAACTTGAGAGGACACTTGATGTGGAGGCCATGTGATTGGATGGGATTGACACCACTACTGCATGGAGGGTTGAGGCCGAGAGGCTTATCATGGAGTCGGCCCCTGATTGGTTAGAGGAGGAGGTAGTGGAGGGGGTAGAGGAGGAGGAGGAGGAGGAGCGATAGGAAGAGGAGGTGACACCACCTACACTTGTCACCAGTAGAGGATGTTGTCTACCTCCTATAGCTCCTAGTTCTTTAGCTTCTAGAGCACAATAGAGTCCACTGCCAGCTCCATCGCCATCTACATCTAGAGGGAAATCTATTGCATTTTCTCGCAAGAGGGGAAAGGAAATCAATAGTATTAGTTATTTTGTTCATTTCATTGTATCTGACATTATGACTTATGATATGAGATACATTATTATATTTTTTCTTGATATTTTGAGGCTGAGTTGGGACTTAGGATTTAGTATTCAAGACATGATTCATTGTTATGTGTGATGTAGCACTAGAAATGATGTTACACATCTTATATATTAGCTCTTTTATCATATTTATGTGTCAATGCATTTATTTTATGTTGTGGATGCTTTAGATATTAAAAAAATTGAATATTTTTGTATTTGCGGATTTTTTGCTGATTTTTTCCGATTTCAAACCCTCGCCAATTTAATCCCGATCACGATGTTCACAACACTGGTTTTACCTCCCTAGGTAGGAGTCGTTAATAGACGATTTTATTAGGTGTTGTCAAACCCCTAAGGGGAAGCAACATGCCTTTGGTTCAATAGTCAATTGGTACGTGCCATGTGAATAATGATGGAACGAAATGGAAAAGACTTCATGGCCAAGTGCCATGGTCAAAGGGACCGACTATGATGGAGTACCTCATTCTAGGTGTATAGATATGAGGAAGTAGCAATCATGGATGCATGATTCACCTCGGCCTTTGTTTTTCCACCCTTCTAAATTCCTTTTACTTTTTCTTGATTTTTCTTTGTATTACCCTTCGTAGCTCAAGGAATGAGAGCTTGCTTTGTATGGTGTATAACAATCATCACCCCCTTTAGGATGGGGTAGGTCATTGCCCATCGGGGGTTGGGACATGCAAGGGTTCCTTGTTTTCTATGAGATAGGGAAACATCGGCCCTAGGAACTGGGTGATGGCCATATGAGTGAGGTAGAGTTCATGCTTAATTTTTTTCCCACATGCTAATTTGTAAGTCCCAACCATCTTTTGCATTTTGATTTTTCTTTTGTTTTCCTTGTGATCATCATATGCTCTTTCTGTTTCTTTTAGTTACATCAACCTCCCAAGGTGCATTTCTAGGCCCTAAGTATAAGGATGTGTGGGTGCCAAATCCCAATGAACCAATGGTCAGTTGAAACTTGAACCTGAAGAAGGAGGTGGAATAAGGGCTTATAATGTAAGATGGAAAGTGGTGAGTATGGAATAGGGAGAGATGGGGCTACGTGTTGGCTTGTTGGGGCTTGACCCAGGTTCAGAGGTGATTTAGCCAAACAAATCCCTGTACTACTGGCCCTTTCGGCAACAGTTGGTGGAACGCGGACTGAGGTCTCACCCGAAGTAGTATGGGAGGGTGCTAGAACTAGGTTTCCGCACCTTGGAGATGTTTGATGATTTCAAGTGGTTCGCGGTTCGACCCTGCGTGCATGTCGCTATGCGCACTTACCCGTACCTTGCAGCCTGAGATGCTGCCTTCGCGCAGCCCTACTCGGGGGTCGAACGCTGTTATTACCCAAGTCTTGACTAGTATCCCATTGTTAGTTGATTAACTTAGCTTATTTGTATGCGTTAAGTTATACTTAGCAATATAAACCATTCACATATGTGCGCACAGTAAATAAACAGTATATTTGTGATTTACATTAACCATGCATTAATCCAAGAACAGATACACGAATTGGTAACAAAACCTTTCTTTATTAATCTCTTCTTCGGTTACAGACTCGACTCCGCCCTGCACACTCAGTTGCAGGGGTCTGCGCACTCAGCTGCAGAGCCTTCTCCTACTCTACGACCCAAGACACACTTAGACACTTAGATTTTTGCTCTTCGCTTCTACTTCCTTCGTTGGTTTCCCTTTTACACTTAGAGCCTCGCTCTATTTATACAATCCCATGGTCCGCGGACCATGGGTAGGCCGACATTACATTACAAGACTAGGGCGGACAACCCTGTGACTTTATCATACATTTTGCGCTCCGCGCCCATAATTCGCGGAGACTTTACAACAATATTGAGTCAAAACTTGGGCTTTGAGCCTCAAAACATGCCTCGGGGGGATTCCATGCCCAACAGGCCCCCAACACAAACATTGTGACTCGCCCTCGAGTCACTCGGTTGACGCGGAGTCCCTCCAGCTGTTCTCGAACTGTGCTGAGATCCGTAGCGCATTGAGCTACTGCTTGCTGTATCTGCTGCATCCGTTGTTCTGAGACCTCCGTGTTTGGGGCGCTTCTCTGCATTAACGTGTGCATCCCCTGTATGTGCGCGAGCTTTACTTCGATGTTTGTCGTGATAGTGAAAGCCTCATCGATCCACGACTGGACGCACGCTTTGAGAACTGCCTCCTTATGTCGCGTCGCGTCCACCTGCTCCTTCAATTTCTTAGCTTGCTGCATCCTCGCAAGCCGCTGAGTGAGGACTACTGTTTGCGCAGTTCCTCGGACATTGTCGTATTGTTGCAAGAGTTCTCGCGCCTCTGTCTCCAAGCGCTGGATGTTGGGGTCCTCCTGTAGAGTTGTGAGGACCTCAAGTGCTTGCTCCAACAAAGTGGTATAGTCTTGCACTGCATCTCCAATTTCTTCCAAACCCGCTGCGATAGCGCTAGTACGCTGTTCTCGGACCTCCGGGGGAGTGGACGGCTGCGCCTTTAACTGCAGCTCGACGATCTGAAGATTCAGCTCCAACTGAACCTTGGTAGTTTCTTCTCTAGCTTCGCGGACTCCAGTTGCCAACCTGTGGATCTACACCTCTACTAGTAGATTTGTTGGGATGGCCAGCTCCAAGATGCGTCGGCAAGCGTCGTCTACCACCTGCACCAACTGTTGATTTTGCGACATCAATTCGTCGTGCTGCAAACTGAGCTGTTCCATGTTTATCTTTTGCTCGTTGAGAACTTGGATTGCGCGACTCTCCCTAGCGCGTGGCTCTGCTGTTATCCCATCGTATAGCAGATATAGTGTCTCACGTGGGAGGGCAGCCAAATTAAGGCCAAGGCCTTTCTTGTGTTAACCAAAAATCTATCGGCCTCATTCGCTGCTACTAGGGCCCCTTCCGGCCACTATTGTGTTTTCCATTCGTGCGCGCAGCATCTGTTCTATTGTCGAGGATCCTGCTGTGAGGTGGGTGGAAAGGGTACCCACCTGAGGGGGACGCACCTGTAACTCCTGTAGCTGCGCCCTGAGGGTCCCCAACATAGTCTGGTGCTCCTACATAAAATCCTGAAGAGCCTCATTTGTGACATCGCGAACTATCTCACCGATGTCATGGAGGTCACCTTTGGTTAAAGTGATTGGGTCTGTTGTCGCGCGGATTGACACGACAACGCTCAGACCGGGGGCTGTCACTCTGATCCCCGATCCCTCCGTTTAAGCCTGTCTCCCACGGCTAAGGGGGGTAGTCCCTGTGAGATGATGAGACCAACTGTCGACCAGTTGGTTGGGAGACACGAGACCAATAAGATAAGCACTAGATGGATTTGATTAATTTAGCAGACCAGTGCCTTAAGAGATCGTGGTTAAAACGATTACTTGTTAATTGATATAAAAATATGGACCATGAACAGTAATCATCTATCATCAGCTAAATCACAATGCTCCTAGAATGACCAAAACGATATCCAGCAATTGAGAATTTTCAAAAAAGATGAATGCTTTAAACCACCACGAATCATAAACCATTAACCAGATATCAATTTCGCATCTCGGCTTGAAAATTTAGATCCCAACATGAAAGATATAACATGAAAACCACTGAAACTTGGATAAAAGAATTTTCCACGAAATTTTTATATTTTTTTTTTTTGAATTTAAAAGGAAAAAACGAAAATATTTTTTCGATTTTTTTTTTTAAATAAAATCTAAAAAAATGAAATCTAAAAGTTAATCTAAAACTGAAAAAATCCCTTTGAAAATATTTTTTTTTGTTTTTTGTTTTTGTTTTTTTTTTTTTTTTTATTATGAAAATTTAAAAAAAAATCTAAAACAAAATTTAAAATCTAAAAACATTAACTAAAAAAAAAAAAAAACTAAACCAAAGTTAAATTAAACAAATCCTTTAACTAAAATCTAAAGTCTAAACAAATCTTTCTTTTTATTTTTTATTTTTCATATTAATATTAGAAGCAAAATTCTAAAACTATATATAAAAAATCTAATGAATAAAACAACCTACCACTAAAACCAAATTCAAAATTTTAAATTCTAAAGTTAAAAAAAAAAAAAAAACTTAATTAAATCTAACTAAAACTATTTTAAATATAAAAACAAAACTATATAAAAAAAATAATTTAAATCTAAATCTAATGAAAACTAAACTAAACGAAAATAACATTAGAACAAACGTGAAATCTAACCTATGACCCAACGATTACACTAACCATTACACTAATGCTAACACATTAGAAACAAAAAACTAAATAAAACATAAATTAAAATCTAAACATTAACGACAGAGCTAAACCAAATACGCATTACATAACCACAAAGAAATTTCGATTACCTGCTCCGTCTGCGTGAGAGATCCACGCATCACATACCTCGCCTGGCAAATACGTGAAGCCGCCTGCGTCTGGTGCTAAGGGAAATGTGAAGGCTGGAAACCAAATGTGCGTACACGAAGAGGGAGGCACAGCTTTGACGGAAGAGGGCGAAGTGAACCGATGTTTCCTGCTGCAGATACCCTGAGCCGATGATCATAAAACACAGATTCGATTTCCCTGAAATTTTCGATGAAGCTCTTGACTGATACCCTCGTGATTTACTGTTTTTTCTTACCCGTACGCTCAGATTTCTTGATTTTTTTTTTTTTTGTCTTTTGCTGACAGGCCAGCGCTGGAGACAATCGACGTAGTGATCTGAGAAAAACTCGAATCGATCTTACCTGAGCTCACGCCAGAACTCGTGAATGCAGCCAAAAAATCTTACAGCGATCCCTGCGGCGAAGTGGAATTGTAACCCCAATCCACAGCTACGAATTTTATTTCTGAGACAAATCGAATAGCGTATAACCCTGAGCCGTTGGTATTTAGTAGAAATCGAAACCTGGCGTGATGGCCCGCGCAGAAGGATCTTAACCCACAGAGACTGCGTGAGAAAGAACCGGTTTGGCAATTTCGATGGCGGAGAGAGAAACGTTTCACACACGAAATCGCTGAATAGTGACTTCACAAATAATGGCAGATTGACGAGTTTTGCAGGTTAAATGTGCTTTGACAATTTTCAGGCTCCGAGAAACACGTATGTTCAGTTGCAATCGAAAACTTTGAAAATGATTTAGATCTTGCAGATGCTGCTAGCCTGAATTCTTATGCCTGCCTACACATGCGCCACTGTTTTAGACTGATGAGCTGCCTGTGGTTTCAAGAGAAAACAAAAGCCCTAATTAAATTTGTACAAAACAGAAATTTAAAACCCTAGATCAAAAATTTGAAACCCTGAAACAACTGATTTAATGTACAGATTTGGCCCCTTAACAGCCAGATTTCAGCAATAGGCACAGAAATATTTTAAAGAAAAGAAATTTCAGATTGTCACTGTGAAAAACTTCAGAAAATCTCTCATGCAGATCAGAAAAATAAAACTGAATGATAGACCCAGGATCAAATCCAACTGGGCTCAACACAAAATGCTTGCGGGAGTTGGCTGGTTCAGCCGAGAACTTCCCCGAACGCCCACAAAATTTCCTTCAATGATGTTTTCTGCACAGCTCAAAACAACTGTCAATAAGGAGGGCAAAAAATGCTGCTAGATCTCAGGAAGTAATGGAGATATCTGCCATTACTTCAGAAACCCTAACAGCACCCAAACCCCAGCAAGTGAACAAGATACCTGTGCTCACAATACTCTACAAAAAGCTATTATTAACGGCTGAAAATAACATATGTAGAAAATGAAACAATCTCACAGCATTTTAAGAGAGTAACACCAGCAAGATATGGACCCCAAAGTCTTCTTTTATTAACCAGAAACAGATTTACAAGAGAGCTTCCTCAGTCTTAGACTCACAGATCGAATGAATCTGAAATGACCACCTAAGACTCTATATAAAGGAAATGATCCCAACGGCTAGTTCGAATGATCCATGTAGAAATGATCTCGACCGTTGATGAGGATCAAGACATCTCTTGATCTCATCCGTCGATTTATTCAATTAATTTTTTATTATTATTTTTTAAATTTTAATTTTTTTTTTTTTTTTTATAAATAATTTTTTTTTGTTTTATTTTTTTATTATTTATTATTTTATTTTATTTTTTAAAATTTTAAATTTTTAAATTTTTTATTATTTATTATTTTATTTCATTTTTTTTTTTAATTTTTTAATTTCTTAGTTTTTATTTATTTCATTATTTTATTTCATTTTTTAAATGGATCATCCAACTAAGCCTTTGGAAACATCACCTAGGACCTAGGACTTAGGACTCACGAGGGGATTTAAAACATTTTCAACCCTCAAGACACATTTCATGATGACTTTTTACAATTTACATCTCAAGGGGACAAACCCACTTAATACAGACCCTCACAAAACACCCAGTTCTGCGACACAACTATAATCTAGCAGATCAACACACTAGGATTCTCCTAAAGTTCTAATGACAAAATCCATCCCGGCTTTGGGGTCAGGTTTGAAGGAAAACTCTGCCGATCCATGGATCGGTGAGACGAAAAACCTTCCGGGACGTAGATTACCACTAGAAAGTTAGGTCCACCTAGGCAATACACATACACGACTCATGTCTGCTAAGATTATTTACAATTCATACATGCAGACTGGGTTTACAATCAAAATGATCAAGCTACTGATGACTGCAGGATGGCACGGAAACGCTGATCAGGTGCTGCCCCTTTTTTGCAAAGAAAAGGGGGGTGTACTGCATGGGTAGTTGACCAGTAAAGGTCAACATCTGGCTCTACTTGGGGACACGTTGCTGCTTGCAGGAATGTGAGAATCCAGAATCTGCATCCATACAATACAAAAATAAGTAGCGTCCATCCAAAAAATCATGATATACATTAAGCACAGGAAAGATAAAAGCTCTTCATTTATTAACTAATCTAGAAAAGCAAATCTAATCCTATAACAGAAATAAAAATGCGGAAAAAACAAGGAGTAGGGTTAGAAATACGATACAAAAGATGCCCCATGGCATCAGATGTGTTCAATATAGTGCATACTGAGCATTTGCCTGCTTTCAGGCAAATCTGTTGGCTGCTTGTCGGATGTGCCATGTCCAATTTTGCATATGGTAGGACTTTTGCCTATCCGAAAATCAAGCTGCTCACGGCCGTCTGATGCGTCAAATCTTCTTCTTATTTTCTCTCTTTTGCGCTTTTTCTTTCTGGCAGGTTGAATTACTGATGATCTGGTACTTTCTGTTTCAAAACTATCAGATGAAGTGTGCGTGATATGTCTTTCTTTAGCCTGCATCTGATCTTTATCATTCTTAAATCTATCCGGATCACCTTCAATTAACCATCTTTCAATTGAACAAATGACCTCCTCATAATAAGATGGAGCTTGTTGCAGCACATGAGAAGGCTCCTGATCTATTGATGTCACCTGGTTTCTTTCATCTTCCAATTGCTGAAACCTTTGAACCTGTATTCTAATGGCATCCATCTGTCTAGAGTGTTCAACCTTTATATCACCGATTTGTCTGGCATGATGTTCTTCCATGTCTTTTATCACTTTATTGTTCTTTTCCTTTATGTCCATCAAGTAATGCTGCATGAAATTTATTTCTTCTTTATGATTCGCTTGCATGTCAGCCAACTGATTATTATGATTGAACGTCATGATGGTCATTTCCTCATCCATGGTTAATAGCTTGTTTTGGATAGAGTCAATTTCCCTATCATGATCAGCTTTCATGGTCACCATATTTTCCTCTAAGACTGACAACCTGCTTTGCATGATTCTAATTTCTATTTCATAATTAGTTTTTATGGCCTCAATTTCCTTAGCATGCTGATTTTGCGTGACCTCAATCTCCCTATTACGTTTTTCCAGGTGGGTGCATAAAGTTTTCACATCATTGACATAATTAGTTTGGTTGATTTCCATATTTCTCACCAGCATCATTAGATCTCGTAAAATTTGCTTTTGCTCTTCCCTTTCATTGTCATTTGTCCCTGATTTTTCACTATCATGAACTTGATCTGCAATATTTTCGTTTGATGAGACATTCTGATCTTGAAAACTTTCTTCAACAGCTGGATTTTTTATAAGATCACTTTCTTTCTTTTGCACAACAATTTCAGAAGTAGAAGGCAAGATGTTTGGACTATCATATCTATCTTAAAAAGCCTTGAGAATGTCTTGTAAAGAAGTGAAAAAATCATTAGGAAAGTTATTAAACCAATTCAAGGCATCACCCTCTAAAGAATGGACAAAGAGACGCATCTTGAAATCTTCATGATTATATTGAGGAAATCTACAATACAAGATCATTACACAAGTAAACCTGTTTAAATGCTGTCCAACAGTGACCGAATCACCACCCAAGAACTTAAATAATTTACCAACGACCTCTTTCGGAAGATCATGGAGATTATCAGTAAAATGACATGGTTTAAATGAATAATCCATGATGAACAATAAGGGATCAACTGGATGATAGAAAAAGGTTTCTGCTCAAGAAAATTAAGAGATGAAAGAAGTGGAGTCGCCACTTGAACAATGAATCTGATTCTAGGATCCAAAAAGTAATCCACAAACAGATGTGCGGGAGGCTTCTTGTCTGGGAAAAATAAGAAAGTGGAGTCGCCACCCAAACAAGAAACAAACCGAAGAGATGCTACTGATATGGGATGAAAAGATGCCAAAAATATTGAATCTGCCAGCTCAACTGAGAGATGAGAGATGAGAAGATGAATGTCGATGAAACTCCAGGAACAGAAAGACTCTGTCCCCGGCAACGGCGCCAAAAAATGTTGTCGCTGCCGGGCCACATGAGCAGATAAAAATGAGAAGGAAGATTGTCGTTGAAACGCCGAGAACAAATGTCCCCGGCAACGGCGCCAAAAATGTTGTCGTTGCCGGCTCGAACGAATAATAGAAAGATGAATGATGAATGATGAAAAGATGTCGAAACACCAAGGACAGAAAAACTCTATCCCCGGCAACGATGCCAAAAAATGTTGTCGCGCAGATTGACACAACAACGCTCAGACCGGGGGCTGTCACTCTGATCCCCGATCCCTCCGTTTAAGCCTGTCTCCCGCGGCTAAGGGGGGTAGTCCCTGTGAGATGATGAGACCAACTGTCGACCAGTTGGTTGGGAGACACGAGACACGATATGAAAAACACCAGATAGATTTGATTAACTTAGCAGACCAGTGCCTTAAGAGATTGTGGTGAAAACGATTACTTGTTAGATGATATAGAAACATGAACTGTGAACAGCAATCATTTGTCACCAGCTAAATCACAATGCTCTTAAAATGACCAAAACGATATCCAACAACTGAAAATTTTGAAAGATGAATGCTTTAAACCACCACGAGTCATGAACCATTAACCAGATATCATATTTCGTATCTCAACTTGAAAATTTAGCATCTCAGCATAAAACATATAACGTCCCGAAAATAACTGAAATCCAACAAAACAGAGAATTTTCAATTATTTTTTATTTATTTATTTTTTTAAATAAATCTAAAAAAAAGAAATCTAAAAGTTAATCTAAAACTAAAGTCTAAAAAATATTTTTATTATATATATATATATATATTTTTTTTATGAACTATATAAAAACCTTAAAAAAGGAAATTTATATGAAAAATATTATTTCTAAATTTAAAATTTAAGTCAAAACTAAAAAAGAACTTTTTCCTTTTTATATATTTTTTATTTAAAAGCTAAATGACTAAGTCTAAAACCTAAATCTAAAAAAAAAAAAAAAAATGGAAGTCTAAATGAAAATACAGCGTATATCCTAAAGGAAAAGACGTAACCTACTCCAAATAAAATAAACTTAGCAAATACAAACAAAACAAAAAAAAGTGATTACCTTACGTTTCAAGAGAAAACATGAAACTGGAGTCTGCATTACTGCGTGGGCATAAAGGAAAACTCACCCGTAAAACATAAACCACCTCGCCTGCACTTACTGTTGCATTCTCCCTTGTTTGTACGCGGATATGGCGGACGTGCTCACTGAGCAGAGGGAATCGACACATTTCCTTCCTTTGTGCAAGTGAACAAACCGAAAACCACTGCACTATCGATGCTCAGCGTAAAGGCTCAGGTTTAAGAGACGGGAGTGGTCAGGATAGAGCTGCTGGACGGCTGATGGAGAAATCGTGCTACCAGTTGGAGAGGTGACGGGAGTAGAAGACGCAGGAAAGGCTTCAAGACGACAAGGATATGCACAACGATCATGCATTTGGAAAAAATGCAGCGAGATGAGGCTGTATGAAGACGCAAAGAAGGCTGTAATTTGAGTAGCAATGTATAAGAAATCCAGCGTATAATGAAACTCAGCACAGAACCTTGATTTGCAAAAATTAAAACGTGGATTTGTCTTTGTAGACTTGTGACGGCGGATAAGGGAACATTTGCAGGATTTGTAAAATTAAATGAAAGCTGCTGGAGAAAGTATGAACATAGACGCAGGTTTCTAACACTGGATAGGACGCGAGCAGAGATGATATCTGTGGGTAATGAAGGATTCCAGATACAAATGCAGGCTGGCCTGTACAGGAATGCAGATCTGAAAATTTTCTGATGGTGGCAGCGAAACCCGAGCGTGGGAGAACTGTATTTGATGGCGAAATAGGGTGAGGGGCTTTGGAAAACTAAAAAAAATCCTGCAACCTGAAATAGAGCAGATCACCCAAAAATGATATGTACATAAAACCAAAATCAAAACCCTAGATTTAAATCTGTATAAACCAAAAATTTGAAACCCTAGATCAGCTAATTTAATGTACAGATTTGGCCCCTCAACAGCCAGATTTCAGCAATAGGCACAAAAATATTTTAAAGAAAAGAAATTTCAGATTGTCACTGTGAAAAACTTCAGAAAATCTCTCATGCAGATCAGAAAAATAAAACTGAATGATAGACCCAGGATCAAATCCAACTGGGCTCAACACAAAATGCTTGCGGGAGTTGGCTGGTTCAGCCGATGTTGACCTCTACTGGTCAACTACCCATGCAGTACACCCCCTTTTTCTTTGCAAAAAAGGGGCAGCACCTGATCAGCGTTTCCGTGCCATCCTGCAGTCATCAGTAGCTTGATCATTTTGATTGTAAACCCAGTCTGCATGTATGAATTGTAAATAATCTTAGCAGACATGAGTCGTGTATGTGTATTGCCTAGGTGGACCTAACTTTCTAGTGGTAATCTACGTCCCGGAAGGTTTTTCGTCTCACCGATCCATGGATCGGCAGAGTTTTCCTTCAAACCTGACCCCAAAGCCGGGATGGATTTTGTCATTAGAACTTTAGGAGAATCCTAGTGTGTTGATCTGCTAGATTATAGTTGTGTCGCAGAACTGGGTGTTTTGTGAGGGTCTGTATTAAGTGGGTTTGTCCCCTTGAGATGTAAATTGTAAAAAGTCATCATGAAATGTGTCTTGAGGGTTGAAAATGTTTTAAATCCCCTCGTGAGTCCTAAGTCCTAGGTCCTAGGTGATGTTTCCAAAGGCTTAGTTGGATGATCCATTTAAAAAATGAAATAAAATAATGAAATAAATAAAAACTAAGAAATTAAAAAATAAAAAAAAAAATGAAAAAAAATAATAAATAATAAAAAATTTAAAAATTTAAAATTTTAAAAAATAAAATAAAATAATAAATAATAAAAAAATAAAACAAAAAAAAAATTTATTTATAAAAAAAAATAAAAAAAATTAAAATTTAAAAAATAATAATAAAAAATTAATTGAATAAATCGACGGATGAGATCAAGAGATGTCTTGATCCTCATCAACGGTCGAGATCATTTCTACATGGATCATTCGAACTAGCCGTTGGGATCATTTCCTTTATATAGAGTCTTAGGTGGTCATTTCAGATTCATTCGATCTGTGAGTCTAAGACTGAGGAAGCTCTCTTGTAAATCTGTTTCTGGTTAATAAAAGAAGACTTTGGGGTCCATATCTTGCTGGTGTTACTCTCTTAAAATGCTGTGAGATTGTTTCATTTTCTACATATGTTATTTTCAGCCGTTAATAATAGCTTTTTGTAGAGTATTGTGAGCACAGGTATCTTGTTCACTTGCTGGGGTTTGGGTGCTGTTAGGGTTTCTGAAGTAATGGCAGGTATCTCCATTACTTCTTGAGATCTAGCAGCATTTTTTGCCCTCCTTATTGACAGTTGTTTTGAGCTGTGCAGAAAACATCATTGAAGGAAATTTTGTGGGCGTTCGGGGAAGTTCTCGGCTGAACCAGCCAACTCCCGCAAGCATTTTGTGTTGAGCCCAGTTGGATTTGATCCTGGGTCTATCATTCAGTTTTATTTTTCTGATCTGCATGAGAGATTTTCTGAAGTTTTTCACAGTGACAATCTGAAATTTCTTTTCTTTAAAATATTTCTGTGCCTATTGCTGAAATCTGGCTGTTAAGGGGCCAAATCTGTACATTAAATTAGCTGATCTAGGGTTTCAAATTTTTGGTTTATACAGATTTAAATCTAGGGTTTTGATTTTGGTTTTATGTACATATCATTTTTGGGTGATCTGCTCTATTTCAGGTTGCAGGATTTTTTTTAGTTTTCCAAAGCCCCTCACCCTATTTCGCCATCAAATACAGTTCTCCCACGCTCGGGTTTCACTGCCACCATCAGAAAATTTTCAGATCTGCATTCCTGTACAGGCCAGCCTGCATTTGTATCTGGAATCCTTCATTACCCACGGATATCATCTCTGCTCGCGTCCTATCCAGTGTTAGAAACCTGCGTCTATGTTCATACTTTCTCCAGCAGCTTTCATTTAATTTTACAAATCCTGCAAATGTTCCCTTATCCGCCGTCACAAGTCTACAAAGACAAATCCACGTTTTAATTTTTGCAAATCAGGGTTCTGTGCTGAGTTTCATTATACGCTGGATTTCTTATACATTGCTACTCAAATTACAGCCTTCTTTGCGTCTTCATACAGCCTCATCTCGTTGCATTTTTTCCAAATGCATGATCGTTGTGCATATCCTTGCCGTCTTGAAGCCTTTCCTGCGTCTTCTACTCCCGTCACCTCTCCAACTGGTAGCACGATTTCTCCATCAGCCGTCCAGCAGCTCTATCCTGACCACCCCCGTCTCTTAAATCTGAGCCTTTACGCTGAGCATCGATAGTGCAGTGGTTTTCGGTTTGTTCACTTGCACAAAGAAAGGAAATGCGTCGATTCCCTCTGCTCAGTGAGCACGTCTGCCATATCCGCGTACAAACAAGGGAGAATGCAACATTAAGTGCAGGCGAGGTGGTTTATGTTTTACGGGTGAGTTTTCCTTTATGCCTACGCAGTAATGCAGACTCCAGTTTCATGTTTTCTCTTGAAACGTAAGGTAATCACTTTTTTTTTGTTTTGTTTGTATTTGCTAAGTTTATTTTATTTGGAGTAGGTTACGTCTTTTCCTTTAGGATATACGCTGTATTTTCATTTAGACTTCCTTTTTTTTTTTAAATTTTTAGATTTAGGTTTTAGCCTTAGTCATTTAGCTTTTAAATAAAAAATATATAAAAAGGAAAAAGTTCTTTTTTAGTTTTGACTTAAATTTTAAATTTAGAAATAATATTTTTCATATAAATTTCCTTTTTTAGGGTTTTTATATAGTTCATAAAAAATATATATATATATATATAATAAAAAATATTTTTTAGACTTTAGTTTTAGATTAACTTTTAGATTTCTTTTTTTTAGATTTATTTAAAAAAAAAAAAAATAAAAAAATAAAAAAATAAAAAAATTGAAAATTCTCTGTTTTGTCGGATTTCAGTTATTTTCGGGATGTTATATGTTTTATGCTGAGATGCTAAATTTTCAAGTTGAGATACGAAATATGATATCTGGTTAATGGTTCATGACTCGTGGTGGTTTAAAGCATTCATCTTTCAAAATTTTCAGTTGCTGGATATCGTTTTGGTCATTTTAAGAGCATTGTGATTTAGATGGTGACAAATGATTGCTGTTCACAGTTCATGTTTCTATATCATCTAACAAGTAATCGTTTTCACCACAATCTCTTAAGGCACTGGTCTGCTAAGTTAATCAAATCTATCTGTTGTTTTTCATATCGTGTCTCGTGTCTCCCAACCAACTGGTCGACAGTTGGTCTCATCATCTCACAGGGACTACCCCCCTTAGCCGCGGGAGACAGGCTTAAACGGAGGGATCGGGGATCAGAGTGACAGCCCCCGGTTTGAGCGTTGTTGTGTCAATCTGCGCGACAACAGGGTCAATGGCCAACTTCGAGGCCTTAACCTTCATCCTCGGTCCTGCTCTCTCTGCCGTGTGTGGGCGCTTCAGCGGTGTGGACGCGGTCCCTGGATCTGTGCTCCCTTCTGCTGTTTCTGCTTCCTCCGCCTCCTGCCCCCGTGAGGACGTTGCTTGGCCCTCATCCGCCTTCGCGGTTGCTGCCTCTGCTGCTGCTGTTGCTTCTGCGACCTCCTTCTGCTTGGCGGCTTTTTGTGCCGCTTTGTGCGTTGCCCTTACCTTAGCTGCTCCTGTTTCCTTCTGCCTGTTCTCGGCCAATTGTGTGACGTGCAGCTTGTCATCGTCCTTCTTCTTCTGCGCTGCCGTCTTCTCAAGTTCTACAAGATCTGGGGTGCGCCATTTTGGACGCCATGTCTCGAAGACAGTAAAAATGGCGTCGTCAGTGGCTACAAATGGTAGTTTCGTCCACTGCTTCACTGGATCCTTAAGTGCCTTGATAAAAATGTTGTGCATATCAGCTTTAAAGTCTACAAAACTTTGCAGACTGTTGTACACCGTGGGTGACAGGCGCGGCTTTCGGTTGATCCACATCCGGATGTTCATCTCCATGAGCACCCAGAAGATTTTGGTGTCGCGTATTCTTTTCGCTTCCTTCGTGGCCCAGAGCGAAGCGTACTTCGCGGCCCCTGTAAATCTCTGTCAATTGGGGGCAATTGACTGTCCTCCAGCAGTTCCCCTGCTACGAGCACTATGGATAGCAACAATCACGCATAGTGGAAGGTATTACCCTGCTCCTGGGCTTTGCGACAGTTCTTTAAGAATTCTGTGCGGAGGAATTCAACCCAGTTAAACTGGACCCCCTTTGCGCACTGCTCGGCCAGTGCGATCACCGGTGTAGGTACCTCGTCTGTGCGACACTTTCGCATGACTTTGTCGGCCAGGATTTGGGTAGCTACACGTACCGCTTTGTCCTTAATGCTGGAGATAGCGTAGCCCCTCTTCTTCTTCTCTAGCTTGTATTTTGTCTTCATGGCCTCCGCGAGGGCCAAATCACTACCCTTCCCTTCTGATATGGTCGCAGGGTCCTTTCCTTTGTATGGTAGCTGGGAAATGCAATGGATTAGGTCTGCCGTGATGGGGATAGGTTCCTCCAGCCATAGATACCCATCATGCACCAAGCAGAGCAGCTGCCTAATGACGAAAATGGCTATGGTCACACGGTGGAATTGCAACACCCATAATAAGTTCAGCAGCCCGGCCTTTTCCACATCGTGCAGCCACTTTTGCGGTTCTAACGTTGTCACCACCCTCGCAGTGTTCTGCTTCATGAGGTTCCCGGTCTCCAAGTGAGGGAACTTCTCGCCATCAGCGAGGTCCCAATCTTCGAACTTCATGGTTGGCACGCGGCCCAGGTGCGGGCCTTCAAACACAAGGCCGTCTGGGAGGAGTGGGGTCTGGAGCGAACTCTTGGTTTCGTCTAGGTCCTTGGGCACTTTGGCCTTCCCTTTTCGCGGGGGGATATATGTGGGCAGTTTTGTCGCAGAGTGTGTAGGTTGAATATCCTCCTCCATGCCTTCGTCTTCTTCCTCTGTGATGATAAGGGCCTGCAAATCTTCTTCTTCCTCATCTGTGTCTATCGTGACAGCTTTCCCCTTCTCTTCCATTGATAGTTTGCTGCACAACGGGTTCCTCGGGGACACGCGTACAGGAGCCATTGCTTGCTTATCCTTCTTGGGTCATGGTGTATACGGTGATTTGGGGATCTCTGCCACAACCCTGGCACCTTCTGGAACATCCTCCACAGTTGGGGTTTGCGCGGCCTCGCCGACGGTTACCTCTTCTATTCCCAAACCATCCTTAGTCGCTGTCATCGTTCTTGGGCTGTAATCTGTCACTCGCGAATTTAGGGGCTGAATTAACGCTCGACTCACAATGCTCAGGGCTCTGTTCAATCGCTCAATTCTCAAATGTTTGTTTGGCAGCCCTCTGTGTTTTATAGCGCCTTTTAAATTCGAATTCGACCGTTCCCCGCAATTCCGGTTCATTAATGCTTTCTTAGCGGCAGATTTTCCCAAATATTGCCCATAAACTGTGTCTTAAATGTCCGCCGCCCGCTCCATTTGGCCTCAAGTCGAGCATCCCATCGTGAACAGTGACTTCAACGGTCACCTTCTGGCCAATCCGCGTGGCAGTGCAGTCCCTTGTGCGCGGTCATGGACCTTGCGATTGGCTACTTCTGTGTGTATCTCCAGCATCGCGCAGCTCCCGGGCAGGATAGTTTATAGTCCTGTGCTCCCTTCCAACTGCCTGGAGCGCTAAGACTGTCCTTCTCCTGGCTAGTCAGGTGGTCGCACCACCCGTGTGGGGCTCCATCCTGTCCTCCATCATGGTTCTTGGAGAATCCCCACCCTCTATGGTTGCGCACTTCCTCATTTGCAACGTGCTACCCTGGTCCCTACGCTTAGCAATATGTGGTCCAAGCCAAGGCATCAGACTAACCAATTCGCAGTGATAGTTCTCAAACTTATCAGTATGATCGTATGCACCTTGCCTTACCATCCTAGTTTTTTCGGTGGTAAAATCTTCCTTTATTTCGTCTTCCAGCTTCTTGACCTCTGCATCCATCAAAGCGCTTTTCGCTCATAACCGTACCCTTTCCTTTTCAAGTTTGCGAAGCTTGAGGTTTCCTTGTTGGATTTCTTCCTCAAGTCTCATGTGTTTTGTTTCTGGCGCTGTGTGATTCCTTCTTTTCGTGCTTCTCGAATCGTCGTATCTATGGGTGTTGCCATGCACGGACCAGGCGTTACATGCTCCATAGGGATTACAACTTCTGCTTAATACTTTAGCGTCGGAAGTGACCACGCGGTCAGGGTTTTGCACATGGTCCTATAAGCCCATAAAACCGTTGGTACGCGCAGGTCCCAGTCAGCACGTCTCACATGGTGGACCGTGTTTAGTGCTTCACACACTTTGTCAAAAGCTTCCATGCAGATAATCTTTGACGTGCTTGGTCTTCTCATACTTCGTCGTTCGCGCCATTGTCTTGCCCTCTCTGGCTTGTCGGTCCCGTTTCCTATCGCGAGGATGGTGTGCTTTCGTGCAGGTTGCGTATCATATGCCTGTACTCATCGGGAGAGGTGAGCGCATAGGTTGTTTCGTCCATCATACCTGACTTTTATCCGCATCTGAGGCTTTCCAAACCGCATGAGCATCATCCTTCTGCATCCTCGCCAGTCCTCAAAATTCCGCTGGTGCGTACCCCACCACCTTGCGGGCGTAGCGCGCAGTACCCATTTCAGAGCATCGAACTACTGCTGTTCTGGCACCTCTCTTTCAAATTTGTTCAGGAAATCATCCATCGCTGTTAACCCGTCACACATAGGTAGATCCCTTACTTTTGTGGTCACGTAGCGCAGTGTTCTTACCATCTTGTTGCAATTGAGCGTGGTTACCTCGTGTAACTGGTTTTGCCATTGTTCTATTTCCTCGTCCGAATCTGATGTGCAGGAGCTTTCGCGCTCCCACGAAATCCTGCCATCTGCTGTAGGATTCACCCAATCCTATTCCCGAGCGGTTATCTTGTAGATACAGTCTAGATCGTCGTCGCGCACTGGCTCTGTGTAGCGCGATCCTTCCGCAGGGTCTAAAGGTACCACTACGCGCAGTGATTTTTTCTCAAAAATCATTTTGCGCTTCTTTAGATTTATCACTCCGTTCATATTAGTGGCCCAATCTATTCCCAGTAGTGCGGGATAGGGATTGCTGTCATCAACAATCTCTATCACTTCAAAATCTGCAAGCACGCTTGCACCTTCAATATCTACCGTTATTCCCTGCAATCTTCCCATCGGTAGGATCTTTTGCTGGTTCGCCATTCGCAATTGAATAGGAGACCATTGCAATGCGGGCCTGCCCATGCGCTCCCATGTCTGCTTTGGTAGGACGTTCGCGTCTGATCCTAGATCCAAAATCACTTGATCCATTTCATATTCTTCGATTTGTGCAGTCAATCTCATCTCCCTTCCTGTTCGCGTTGTGTGTTTCCCGAGCTTCCGGACTACGCGTGGTTCCCCTGATCCAGCACATCTAGTGATGAGTTCTTGCAGCCCTTTCACTACTTTGCTGTCACGCAACAACTTCATGCATGTCTCCAGAAAGGTAGTGAGCATTGATGGGTCCATCTCTGGTTCTAGTTTGTCTTTACTACCTGAAGTGGAGGCCTCCATGAAGCTCTTCTTAGCTTCCATGAATGTCTCCTTCGCGCGCTCCAAATCGAACTCTGGTTCCTTTGTTGGAGCCTTGTGAACCTGGGCACTTTTTTCGGGCTGCTTGCCCTTGTCATCTCCTGTCGTGATACCGCTTCGAAGCACGATGTTTACATTCGGGACCTCCTCGCGCGGCTCAGACCTCATCATTTGCAGGTTCTGAGGACGCTGGAATGTTCCTTTATCACGCAACCTGGCTATCAGTGTGGGGCAGTCCTCTGTCTCATGGTCAAGCTGGGTACAATATAAACATGATGCTCTCGTCGGGTTTGTACAATCGCGGGCGTAATGCCTTGGCCCTCCGCAATTGTAACAAATCAGCTGTCCGCGACCCCTTCCTAGTCCCATTCTGCCTCGACCTCGTCCGCGCCCTTGAAATCTAGTGCACGCCATCCCTGCATTTTGATCAAGGGCTCGTGTTTCGGTTTGAACTCTGTAGGTAGGAGTCTGATCCATCATCAGTTCGTAACTTCTACAGGTGCGCTCATCATGGCCTACTAACCTGCAGAAATTACAGAACAACTGTTGGGACGTCTGCGTATACTTTTGTAATAGGTGGCAATTATCTGTAGCATGCTTCCCTCCTATCTGACAAATCGTGCACCATAATGCAGGCACCGCGCTCGGTCCTGCTTGTGCCTCTGGTCTCAATGGCATCGACCCTCCTCCCACCAGGTAGTTCGCGAAGACTGGACAATGGTCCTTGTCATGTCCCTGGCCTTTGCACTTTATGCACCATACCTCCTCGCGCGCCTCTGGGCGAGTTGTCCTGTCCTGTTTCAAACTCTGCATCTCCAGACACAGGTTTTTCAACTGCGCGTGGATCTATTGGACTCCCAGGCTAGGATCTTGTATTGGGGTCTCGTGCAGTCTCATTGCAATCTCCAAAGCTTCAGCCTGAGTGGATAGCTTCTGCTGTGACAGCGTGGTCCTTAGATGCGGCGTTAGTGACACTACAAACCATGCGCGGTGTTGCCCATCCGTTAAGGTCATATTGGCTTCACGAATCATACCCTTCAGTCTTTGATCCAACTCCCAGGGGGTCTCGCCTGGAAGCATTGCGATTTCCTTAAACCCGATAATCGACTGTGTCTCTAATTTTGGTCTGCTAAATTCCCTGTTTAGCGCAGCTTGGATATCCACAATCCTTGCGTTTGGATTGTCATTGGAATGCTTGATGTACCACATTAGTGCGCGATCCTGCAAGGCGCTAACCAGTGTTGCCTTCTTGATATTATCATCTGTGACTCCTTGCGCTTCCCGTACAACCTTTACCACGAACCAAAATTGGTCCGGATCTTCGTTCTCTACTCCTTTGAATACCGGCAACTTTATTGTGCTCGCCATATTGAACTGTGGTGGTGGCGGAGATGGGGGTGAAGATGGTGAAATTGGTGGTGGTGTAGGTGGGGGTGGTATGCGCGGAATTCGTTTCCTTATCAAACTGATCGCACTTCTTGGTGAAACTTTTGCGAGCTCTTCCTCGCTTTCTTGTCGAGGTGAAATCAAGGGGCTCGTTTCTATCTCTGCGCTACCTTCGTTTCTATAGATCCTCCCACTTTGCGTAGCCCCAAACATTAATTGATTCGCATAACCTGCTTTTCACATAGTAGCATCTTAATCCAAGTGTTCAAAGATTTAACGTACTTACCTCGCGGTCCTTTGAGGAAGCGTCGTTCCGCCTCGCTGTAGCTGACTAAAGTGTCTATCGTGAACTCGGTGATAAACCCTCCTATAATTCGGTCGAGCCAATGGTCCACAATGCGTGCGATCTTATCTTCTGATGCTTCTAGTCTGCGCACCAACTCTGGAGTCCACACAATAGGTTTGTCGAGCCTACACCTTCCTTGACTGTCTGCTAACTTCGCGATCCACTCGTACAACTCAGAGGGGAAGGATGCAAAGAAAATTTCATGAATTTCCATATATAAGTAGCGCTCTAACCACTCTTCCTTCGACACTCGTGGATTCCTGTTTTCCTTCCCCGCGAACTCGTGAATTTTTCTGTCCAGCCACTCTTCAATTTCTTTCTTTGTTGGATTTTAGTGACACGACACCAGACATCTCTTATGCAGATCCCGGTCTTGGCAACGGAACCATTTGTTGGCTTGTTGGGGCCTGACCCAGGTTCAGAGGTGATTTAGCTAAACAAATCCCGGTACTACTAGCCCTTTCGGCAACAGTCCGCGGAGCGCGGACTGAGGTCTCACCCGAAGTAGTATGGGAGGGTGCTAGAACCAGGTTTCCGCACCGTGGAGATGTCTGATGATTTCAAGTGGTCCGCGGTTCGACCTTGCGCGCACGTCGCTACACGCACTTACTCGTACCTTGCAGCCTGAGATGTTGCCTTCGCAGCCCTACTCGGGGGCCGAACGCTGTTATTACCCAAGTCTTGACTAGTATCCCTCTGTTAGTTGATTAATGTAGCTTATTTGTATGCGTTAAGTTATACTTAGCAATATAAACCATTCATACATGTGCGCGCAGTGAATAAATAGAATATTTGCGATTTACATTAACCATGCATTAATGCAAGAACAGATACACGAATTGGTAACAAAACCTTTCTTTATTAATCTCTTCTTCGGTTACAGACTCGACTCCGCCCTACGCACTCAGCTGCGGCTATTAGGCCTCTATGCACTCAGCTGCTGAGCCTTCTCCTACTCTACGACCTAAGACACACTTAGACACTTAGACTCTTGCTCTTCGCTTGTACTTCCTTTGTTGGTTTCCCTTTTACACTTAGAGCCTCACTCTATTTATACAATCCCATGGTCCGCGGACCATGGATAGGCCGACATTACATTACAAGACTAGGGCGGACAACCCTGTGACTCTATCATACATTTCGCGCTCCGCGCCCGTAATTCGGGGAGTCTTTACAACAATATAAGGTCAAAACTTGGGCTTTGAGCCCCAAAACATGCCTCGAGGGGATTCCATGCCCTACACTACACTATCTCTATCATGGCTTCTCGAGTGGTGCCGCTCTTATAACCATTGGGCCATCAGGGGAGGTGCCACTAGACTAGGATTGAAAAAGAACCCCCATTTAAGGTGAGGGAACAATATTACGACCAAGACCCTTCTTTCTTCCAAGTTATCCCATAATCCATGTCAAAATGCCTAAATACAAACAAGCATAAGCACTCGATTACAAAATGAATAAAGTACCTTTTGATCAGAAACCCACCTTCCAACATGTGCTCTTTGAAAATGGGTGAGGAGACATATGACTGATGCAAGTGGTAGATATATGAATGGCACATCACATTGGCTATAAGGTGGCTCTCAAGGGCTGTAGGCTACTGGCTGGAAGAGATGAATAGGAAAAATGTTTCTCCTAGGTGTCACCCACTTCTGGTGGGTAACACTTCCAACCCCTAAGGGGAGGTGGCATTACCAAAATCAACCCCTTAGTCAATAGGTGTTAGTGTAAACGAGTGGCAATGGAGGGGAAAAGGCTTCAAGGCCAAGCACCATGGTTAAGGGGACCAACTAATGGGAGTCCACATCCTGATTGTATAGATGTAATGGAGGGAGCAATCGTGGAGACATGATTTGCCTTGCTTAGCCTATTTTTTACACCCCTCTAGTGTTGGAATTTTGGGTAACTCAGAAGGTATTTCCGAGAATGACGCCCACCAAAAGTGGTTGGTTAGGCAATTTACCCAAAATTGGGGTTTTGGACCCAAAGAAGTGGGCTTAGGACCAAAAGAAAAGATTTTTTTATTCTATAAGGGTTGAGGAGCAAAAACTCTAAGTTCTAGAGGTTTCCTAAATGATCCTAGAGAAAGAATAAATAGAGGAGACCTAAGGAGAGGTCATAGCAATCTTATCTTGTGGAAGATGTAGCCCAAGAGGAGAGCCGCAAATCTTCAAGAAGAGGTTGAGTGAAATTCGCTGTCCAAAGGAAGGTCGAATAACATTTCCTGAAGGTGCCGAATTCTTTGTTTAGTCAATGAAGAAGAGGCTAGACAAAAGCATTACGTGTCTGCTAGTTTGGAGGTTGAAGAGGTCGAAGTTTATTTTATGATATGAGGAGGTTATAGCTCGCCATATAATGGGGTCAAAAGACCTAGAATTGTGAAAATTCTATTTGCAGTTAATCTAGTTATTATTCTCCTATCTTTAAACAAATTATTTGTCCCAACAAATTATTTACTGCAAATAATGAATAAAACACCACTGTAAATTTCACCAATTAAATAAACTATGGAAACTCTAAGAGAAAACCAATCACAAAATGGATACAATATTTTTAGATAAAACATCCTTGGAAAATCCCCAAAGGGAAAAACAATTCTTTAGATTTTAGGGTTTTATTATTTTTCTTCAGCAAATTTTGCAATTGATAAATATTACAATTGCTTGCCAAACCATGACAAAGCTTCGACAAAATATTTCTTCACCTCTACAGGTCGATTTGACCACTGGAAGACTTATGACCTCCCTCTACAACCTAGCACAACGTTTCCTGCAATTCACATTGTTATTGCTGCAATTTGTTGCGAATTCTTGCAATCGGCCTTTTCTTGCAAACACATTGATTTCTTGCAGTTCGCTTTGCAACTGGAAATCTCGATCTACTAAATTGGCAACTCGTACGACTTCTCTTGGAAATCTTGTATGGCCTCTCTGTTTGCAAAATAATTTTGGGATAATTCCTCCTCGGGATCTTGGGTTAGAGACAATGACCATAGATGTATCATAGTGGACCATCCTTAATTGTTAACGCCATAGTAAGACTTGAAACTGGGATCACCTTCAGATATCTAGCTTGATCTAGCCCCATAAAAGTGTTCCCTACTTGGTTAAGGGTGGCTAGATAGTCAGTGCTATTAGGTGCTTCTAGCCCCTACGAGGAGGTGACATGTCCAATGTCGACCCTTCAATTCGTAGGTGCTTGGTAAAACCATCTCAAACTCAAGTGAAATTAACCATTCATTAGAGACAATGACCATAGATGTATCATAGTGGACCATACTTAATTGTTAACGACATAGTAAGACTTCAAACTGGGATCATCTTCAAATATCTAACTTGACCCAATCCCGTAAAAGTGTTCCCTACCTGGTTAGGGGTGGCTAGATAGTTATCGCTATTAGGTGCTTTTAACCCCTATGGGGAGTTGACATGTCCAAGGTTGGCCCTTCAATTCATAGGTGTTTGCGATAGTGGTGTTAACAGAGGGGAACAACTTCATGGCTAGTTTTATGGTCATGGGACCAACTGATGGAGATCCATGATTCTAAGTGTATAGATGTATGGAGGGAGAAGTTGTGGAGGCATGAGTTACCCTTTTACTTGGTCTACTTTTTCCATCCCTCTAGTGTACCTTTCACTTCTTTTTGATAATGCTCTGATAAGGAGCATAGCTCAGGTGACCAAGCTTGCTTCTGAAGATGTAGCATTGATTTACCCTTTAATGACCAGTCAACTTCTCGCTCAGTAGGGTTGGGACATGCAAGGTTTCCTTTATTATGTGATGGAGTATCTAGTGCTCAGGAACCAGGTGTTGGCTAATGAGGGGGCTAGAGCTCATGTGAGTATTTTGCACAGACGCTAATTATTGTCCCAACCATCATTTGCATTAATTTTTTTTTCTTTCTTTCTTTTAGTTGCATCAACCTTTAGGGCAAAGTTTTTTGTCCTTGACTTAAGGATGTGGATAGAATGGTGCCAAATCCCAATGAACCAATAAAAACAAACCTGAAGGATGGATGTGAAATCAAGGAAATGGGTGAAGAGTGGTAAGTATGGAATGGTTATGGACATTTTACTCCAATCCGAGTTTCCCAAGTAGTGCCCATCTTATAACCCATAGGCCTCAGAGTAGTGTTATTTGGGGTAGCATCAGATGTGCTCTAGGCCTCAAAATTTGCAGGAAGGCTTAGACACGTGCATTCTCCAATAACCAAAAATTGTTTTGGGAAATTCCAACCGGAAACAATTTTATTAAAATAATTAATTATTTTTAATGGGACCCTAAGTCTAAACTTAGGAAATTAAAATAATTAATGGGTATTAATCTAAACTGTGGATGGAACTTCTAGAAGAAGGCAGAGATCAAGTCAAATGATCCTAACCATTGATTAGAATCTAATCTGGGCCATTGAATGATCAACGAGAGGATTATAAGAAGAGACTTGATGGGCACTTGGAGAACACACCAGAGGCAGATACTCAGTTACCCGAGTAAGATCGATTTTCTCACTGGTCGAAGTTCGGCAAGAGAAAATCGAATCAGAGGGAGAGTTGCAGGTGAGAAAGAGAGAGAGGGCATCAACACATTCAGAGAGTGCAAGGCAGCAAGATGCAGAGCAAGAACAGGGTGACGTAGAAAGAGGCAGCGCAGAGGCAGTTTGACACAGAGCTTTGTTGATTTCTGGTAGCATTGGATGTGCTCTAGCCACGAAACTTGGTGGAGACGCTAAGGCACATGAGATCTCCAATACCCAGAAAGGGTTTGGGAAGAATCTAAACAGTTTGGGAGATATTAAAATAATTAATATTTTTAATGTAATCCCTAAGTCTAAACTTTGGGAAAATAAAATATTAATGTGAATTAATATGAAACTGTGTTAGAATGGTCCAAAAGTCATGGATCAAGCCAGATCTAATCTAGCCGTTGATTAGGGACATAATCTCAGCCATTGATTTGTCAACAAGAAAAGTATAAGAGGAGGCTTGAGGGTCACTTGGAGAATATATTGAGGGAGACCAGTCAGTTCAATTTCTGGAGCGGGGTTAGCTGAGAAATTGAACTAGTGGTATGGTGAGCAGTCAGGAGGCAGCAAGTACGAAACAGAGAGATGGGAGATCAGTGCAAGGCAAAAAAGGCAGATGCAGGGCTAGAGGGAGCCACACAGAGGCAGCAGAGACTGTGCAGAGCCAGCAGGGCCTGCGTCATCCACGCAGAGGTTGCAGGAGTGACGGAGAAGGCCAGAGAGGCTGTGCAGAGTCTTATCAGGCTGACGCAGAGGGTTTCAGGGTACGCAGAGGTCAGTAGGTCTGATGTTGGGTTCAGAAGAAGTGCTAAAGAATTTGTCTATCTATGGGTAAGCCAGTTTGGCACCCTATTGTACTAGAAAATTGCTGAATAATAAAATCCAACCTTGCTGCATCGGTTTTCCCACATTGGGTTTTTCCGGGGACATTAGTCCAAGATATCTGTGTCAATGTGTTGATTCTTGTGCATACGTTTGTTTCTGTATTACAGTGTGATATCTGCAGTAGTATTTATTTTAATGTTTATTGAAGTGATTTCATGAATAACTTATGGTGGAATAAGTAGGAAAAGTAAATCAGTCACTGCAATGATAGAATTTTCACATGGTATCAGAGCAAGTAATCAAAACAGAAAGGAAAAATCAGTTATGGGTGGAGACCACGATGCAGAGGCATCCACCTCAGGGGACTCACGTAGCTTTTTAGAAGATGGCACAAGGGAAAGCGATTTCGATTTCTCTATGTTGGCTTCCAGGCTGGAAGAAGAAGTGGCGTGCATGACTAGTGCTGCATCATCTGAAGTATGGTATATAGACAGTGGAGCATCGTATGACGGGAATCAAGGAGTGTTTCTCAGAATATCAAGAGGTGAAGATGAACTTTTAGATCACCATGGGGAACAAGGCAAAGTGTACTCCAGTAGGGAAGGGTACCATAGTTTTTCAGAAAGAATTGGGAGAGTGGTTCCGTGCCACAAATGTGCTGCATGTACCAGGATTGGGGATGAACTTACTTTCCGTGTCACAAGTACAAGGCAAGGGCTATGGCGTCTACTTCATCAAGGAAAAGGTATACATCAAACACCCGAGCTGGAAAAAGAAAGTGCAGATTGGGATCAAAAGTAGTCGGTTGTATAGATTACAACTAGAATCACCAATGGCACTAATAGGTAGTCATGGGGACAAGGACTTGAACGAACTATGGCACAAAAGGATGGGTCACTTGCAACATGGAGCTTTGAGAATTCTCAGGAGCACTGTAACAGGAGTTCCGGATCTGAGTACAGAAGGAGATGATGTATGCAGGGGATGCGCTCTAGGAAAGTATGCCAAGGTGACATTTCCTAGGAGCAAGCATAGGGCCAAGAGTGTACTAGGATTGATACACTCAGATATCTGCGGAACTATGTCCGTCAAAGCTCTTAGTGGTATTGAGTATTTCCTTACTTTCATTGATGACCACTCGAGGAAAACTTGGATTTATTTTCTGAAAACCAAGGATGAGGTTTTTTGTCGATTCAACGAGTTCAAGGCTCTGGTGAAGAATCTAACTAGGAAGAAAATAAAAGTTTTGCGCTCATATAATGGTGGAGAGTATGTCAATAAGGACATCACTGATTATTGCGCTAAGGAGGGCATTAGAAGAGAGTGGACAGCTCCCTACAATCCGGAGCAGAATGGGGTAGCAGAAAGAAAGAACAGGACTATTGTAGAAGCAGCTAGGGCCATGCTATACGTTCAGGATATGGCAAAATTCCTGTGGGCGGAAGCATGCAACACAACTGTCTATGTTTAGAACAGGACTCCTCATCGGGCATTGGGCAAGATTACTCTAGAGAAAGTCTTCATTGGGAAGATGCTTGAATTTAGTCATTTCAGGATATTTGGGAGTTTGGCATATTGTCGCATACCCGAAGAAAAGAGGAAGAAGCTGGATTAGAGTGCGGAAAAAGGATATCTAGTGGGATATAGCGAGAACGCTAAGGCATACAGAATCTATCTTCAGGGAGCAGGAAGGTAGTAGTACGACAAGATGTAAAGTTCATGGAGGACAGAGCTTTCAGAAGATCTCGCGAAATGCCTTCTGAGGAGCAGTCGAAAGAGGATCCGTTGGTCATGCCTCTTCAACCAACAAAAGTGAAGAATTCTTCCTCATGTTAGGAAGATTCTTAGGATGAGGAGGAGGAGCGAACAAAAGTACTTGCTAGTAGAGAAAGAACTAACAGGGAACTTCATCAGATTCTACGTGATGCAGAGAACTTCATCAGTGAGCCAAGGAACAGTAAGCGGGAGCGAAAACAACGAGACAGATATCAGGCATTAGTAGCTCAGGATGGAGAGCCTGCCAGCTTCAAGGAGGCAGCTCAGCATCAGGTTTGGCTAGATGCGATGGTAGAGGAGTATAACTCCATAATGGTGAACGATGTCTGGGAGGTGGTGTGAAGACCTCAAGACAGATCTGTGGTAGGTTCGAGATGGATCTACAAGATCAAATATGTTGTGGACGACAGTGTTGAGAAATACAAGGCCAGGTTTGTGGCTAAGGGGTATGCTCAAAAGGAAGGGATTGACTATGAGGAAACTTTCGCCCTGGTAGCCAGGTATACATCTATTAGGACTGTGATATCTCCTGTAGCGCAGATGGTATGAGAGATCCATAAGATGGATGTCAAGACGACATTTCTGAACAGGGTAATAGAAGAAGAGGTATACATTGAACAACCGGAGGGCTTTGAAACTCATGAGAAGAAGTCTCATGTATGCAGACTGAAGAAATCCTTGTATGGGCTGAAGTAGGCACCGAGAGCATGGTATGGTCGAATAGATGGCTACTTGCAGAAGATGGGGTTTGTCTAGAGTGACGCGGATCCAAATCTCTACTATCTGGTCGTAGAGAACGAGCTGCTTATCTTAGTATTATATGTGGATGATCTCTTTCTGACAGGATCATCCAGACTCATTGAGGACTGCAAGAAGAATCTAGCCACAGAGTTTGATATGAAGGATCTGGGACGAATGCACTACTTCCTAGGGTTGGAAGTTTGGCAGCAAAAAGGATAAATCTTCCTTGGGCAAGGGAGGTATGCTACAGAAATCTTGAAAAGATTCGAGATGGGAGACTGTAGACCTATGGCTACGTCAATGATCACCAACTGGAAGAAGATTGATGCATCAGAAGACAAGGATGTCGATCCCACCCTATACCGGCAGCTCATAGGGTCCCTAATGTATCTAGTCAATACTAGGCCAGATATTTGGTACGCTGTCAACACCCTCAGTCAGTTCATGGTGGAACCAAAGAGGGCACACTGGGCAACAACCAAACACGTTCTCAGGTATTTACAGGGAACAATTGGTTATGGGCTCTTATACACCAAGGGGAAGGATATCAGGTTGAGTGGATTCACTGATGCAGATTGGGCAGGAAGTTTAGTGGATAAGTACCTCTAGGTACTATTTCAACATTGGATCAGGAATGACCTCCTGGTGCAGTATGAAACAAAAGTCTGTGGCTCTGAGCTCATCTGAGGCAAAATATATGGCAATAAGCACAACTTCGTGTGAGGCCATATGGCTTAGAAAATTGTTGGTGAACCTATTCAGAAGAAATATGGAGGCGACGAGGATCGTGTGCGATAATCAGAGTTGCATCAAACTCTCTGAGAATCCAGTGTTTCATGATAGGTCGAAGCATATTGATATCCGGTGTCGCTTTGTCAGACACTGTGTCCAACGAGGCGCTGTACAGTTGAGCTACACTCCTACAGGAGAACAGGTGGCATATATTCTCACCAAGGCCCTTGGAAAGTCAAAATTTGACTACTTCAGGGAAAAGATGGGGATGGTCAAGAACCCCTTTCAGAAGTAGAAATGAGTGTGTTAGTAGCACGAATGAAGAGGGAATTGTAGTGCAGATGCAGTGTTGGGAGAAAGGACCAACAACATCATAGATGCAGAGGGAGTTGTTGTACAAATGTAGCAGTGGCAGAGCCATGGGCAACAATACAAGATACATTAGTGCAGAGGATGTTGGGTAGGAAGGCTTAACATAAGCACAAGAATCGATGCCGGATGATCAGCGTGATGCTCAGTGAGGAGTATTGCTAGAGCACAGTCCTCGCTAAGAGGGAGTGTTGATTTGGGGTAGCATCGGATGTGCTCTAGCCACGAAACTTGGTGGAGAGGCTAAGGCACATGAGATATCCAATACCTAGAAAGGGTTTGGCAGATTCTAAACAGTTTGAGAGAGATTAAAATAATTATTATTTTTAATGTAATCCCTAAGTCTAAACTTCGAGAAAATAAAATGTTAATGTGAATTAATATGAAACTGTGTTAGAGTGGTCCAAAAGTCATGGATCAAGCTAGATCTAATCTCAGCCGTTGATTAGGGACTTAATCTCGGCCATTGATTTGTCAACGAGAAAAGTATAGGAGGAGGCTTGAGGGTCACTTGGAGAATACATTGAGGGAGACCAGTCAGTTCAATTTCTGGAGCGGGGTTAGCTGAGAAATTGAACCAATGGTCTAGTGAGTAGTTAGGAGGCAACAAGTACGGAACAGAGAGATGGGAGATCAGTGCAGAGGCAGAAAAGCTAGACGCAGGGCCAGAGGGAGCCACGCGGAGGCAGCAAAGACTGTGCAGAGCCAGCAGGGCTTGCGTCATCCACGCAGAGGCTGTAGGAGTGACGGAGAAGGCCAGAGAGGCTGTGCAGAGTCTCAACAGGCTGATGCAGAGGCTTTTAGGCCACACAGAGGTCAGCAGGGCTGACGTTGGGTTGAGAAGAAGTGCTGAAGAATTTGTCTATCTGTGGGTAAGCTAGTTTGGCACCCTGTTGTACTATAAAATTGCTGAATAATAAAATCCTCCCTTGCTGCACCGATTTTCCCACATTGGGTTTTTCCAGGGACATTAGTCCAAAATATCTGTGTCAATGTGTTGATTCTTGTGCATATATTTGTTTCTGTATTACGGTGATATCTGCAATAGTATTTATTTTAATGTTTATTGAAGTGATTTCATGAATAACTTATGGTGGAATAAGTAGGAAAAGTAAATCAGTTATTGTAGTGATAGAATTTTCACAAGCTTGCGTGGGCAGTTTGACGCTGAGCCTAGGAGAGCAGTTTGACACAGAGAGGATCAGAAGGATTCCGGGAAAGAAGAAGTGCTTCACCAGGGGTAGAACTTGGTCAAGAAGTGTCTGTAAAATTTCTCTTTCCTAATTTTCTTTCTGTAATTTGTACAAGAGAATTTGTTGAAGAATAATAAAAACCCTCATCTGCTGCACCGGTTTTCCCACATTGGGTTTTTCCGGGGACGAATGTCCGAAAATAATTGTGTCATTATGATTGTATTTGTGCTAGTATATTTCCTTACATTTACTTTCTGCAATGTTTTAATTGTGAAGGTTACAGTAGAATATATTTAGATATTTGCCGTAAGAATACTGTGGATAACTTATTTCTGAAGTAATAAGATGAAAAAATAATATTAATTACTACAGTAGGATTTTTATTCAGAAATTTTCACAAGGAGTTCCACTGGACTAGTGCATAGCTTAACCCCCATGGTAAGGCGAGAGAACAAGTTTATAGTCTGGGTCGGTTAATCATCGAGATCACCTCTATATTCATTTTAGAATGCCCAACACATTTAAGTAAAAGCACATGATTGCAAAATGCTTAAAGTACCTACGGAGTGGTGATCCACCTTCCTACAAGAGGAATGCCAAATGGCGAGAGGTGTATGACTAGTGCAAATGGCAGAGGAATGTGCCATATCATTATAACTGAGCAATGTATAGGCTGCTCGCTGGATGGCTGTCAAAGATAGGAGAATTTTTTTCTCCTATCGTGTTGCCCACTTTTGCTGGGTAACATTGACAAAATAAGTGAGTCATCTTGCTACGACAAATATACACTTCATAGCAAGTTGGAATATCATTCATAACTCTGTAGTAGACGTATTACTAACACACATTCATCATCATACATGAAAACTCATACATTTTTATCACAAAAATCCATAAATGCTGTCAAAAGAACCATTTGCATGTAATTAATTAATAAATTCTTAATGGCTACAAAAATTGGTCAGTTCAAAAGATATTAAGCTTGATGTTGGCAGTGTTCAAGGTTTTCAGGGTGTGAGTGGCCATAAAAAGATGAGTAAAATAGGCTAATTTTGGGCCTCATCACTCCGTATTGATGACCTTATAGTGATATATTGGTCTGCAGGCTTCTCAAACCTTGGAAAATATAAATGCAACTCTTGGAATGGAACACTGTATCGGTGGTCTAGTTAGTTCTCTTGCATTTGTTGTATTGCTTGTTTTGAGTGTCTTCATGTTAAAATTGGCAACTAGGGCCAAATTCCACCTTGGGACAACTCATTTGATGGAGATGATGATTGCATTAAATTCCTCTTTTTGAGAGGACCAAAATTGATATAAATATCATCCAATTTGGACAAGCAGAAGTGCATTTTTGAATTTATGCCCACACGTGCAAATTCTTCAGGTTTGCCAAATCAAAATGTAGGCTCATGAAGCGCAATGGACATGACACTTCACCCACAACGAATTGTATAAATACAAGCGACCTCTCACCTCATTTGGCATCTTCATCACTCACACATTCTTTCTCCTTCTCTCATTGGTTCGTACAACATTGGGCATTCTCTCTCTCCCACGTGTAGCACAAGGAGGATGAAATTACAAAATAATATTGCAGGGTTGAAATCCTCAGAAATTTTTGCAGTTTGACCAATGTTGACTTTGACTTTGACATTCTGGGTATCATTTGACTTCGTTTTTTGGGTATATTTTTGTCTCAGCAAGCTACATTCTTGGGCACAAAAATCAAGGAAAAAGGAGGACTTTGACTTGTGCTGACTGCAAGCCTATTTGACCGAAGGTTGGGCAAGTTTGACCACAAACTCTGTGACTATTTTGGGCTGAATTTGACCATTGTTGGAGGCCGAGTTTGACTGCCTTTGATTGAGCTTCAAAGGAGGAGTGTGATTGCTGCGTTGACCATCTGTGATTTCTGGTTAGGGCTGAAGTTTGATTGTAGTTGGATACAGATTTTGACAAGGTTGTTTTGATTTGAATTTGGCAAGTCAATTTTGACTATTGTACTCTCTCTCTGTTGAACATTTTGATATAATAATAAGAAGAATTGATCAAAGGGTTTTCCCCACATTGGGATTTTTCCCTAGCATCCACTAAATCTGGTGTCCTCTTGTCTTGGCTCGTCTTTTGCATTTTGTTTCATGTTCTATCTACTTTCACTGTCAATGTGATTAATGGTTTGTTACTGCTCAAACTAGCAGGGGTCCTAAAAGGGGATCCTTGAAGGGCTATCACTAGGTGAAGGGTAGCAATGGAGAAATAGCCCACTGTTGTTGATTTGGAGTAGCATTAGATGTGCTCTAGCCATGAAAATTGGTGGAGAGGCTAAAGCACATGAGATCTCCAAGACCTGGAAATGGTTTGGGAAAATTCTACACGGTGAAGGAGATATTAAAATAATTAATATTTTTAATGAGTTCCTAAGTCTAAATTTAGGAGAATAAAAATATTAATGGGTGTTAATATAAAACTGGGTTAGAAGGTTCTAAATGACATGGATCAAGCCAAATCTAATCTTATAGCTGTTTATTAGAGATGTAATCTTGGCCGTTGAAGACTCAACATAAAAAGTATAAGAGGAGGCTTGAGGGTCAGTTGGAGATACACCAGAGTGATCTGTCAGTTTGATATTCTAAAGCGGGGTTTGCTAAGAGAAATCGAACCGGTGATTAGAGTTGTAGCGAGGGGCAGTGAGTGCATAGCAGAGAGGTAGAGATAGTGTCAGAAGACCAGCGCAGAGGCAGAGAGGCAGATGCAGTGCCAACAGGAGACACGCAGAGGCCAACAGTGATTGCGTAGAGGGCCAGAGGGCCTGCGTGAGTGACGCATAGGGCCAGAAAGGCTGTGCAGTGCATCAGGAGGCTGACGCAAAGGTTCTAGGCTGGCGCAAAGGCCAGGAGGGTTGACGTTGAGCCTCAGAGAGGTGCTGGAGAGAGTTTCGTGGAGCAGACTTTCAGAATATCTGCTTCCAAAGAGAGGTATTATTGCCAGATAGATTTCTCTGTCGGGTGAGCCAGTTTGGCACCCAATTGTACTCAAGAAAATCTGCTTAATAATAAAACCCTCAGAACTGCTGCATTGGTTTTCCCAAGTTGGGTTTTTCCGGGGACGATTGTCCAAAAATAACGGTGTCCCTTGTGTGTTTGTCTATTTCTTTCAGTTGATGATCTGTAGATGGTTGACACTGCACTGTGTTTATTTCAGTGTTTATATTTTAAGTAACTTGTTAAGTAATTAAACAAGTAGGAGATTTGTGATTTTTATTTTTTTTTTTACTTTTATTTTCATTAAAAAAATTAAAAACACTGAAAAAATTTAAGAAAATAAAAAATCTAAGATCTAAAACATTCGGAAAAAATCAAAAAGGCCTTTTTAAAATCTTTGTGACTTTTGATTTTTATTTTTTTTTATTTTTATATTTTGATTTTTTATTTTTTTTACAAAATTAAAAATCATAAATTTTTCTTAAAAAAAACAAAAATTAAAAAAATCTAAAAAAAATTTTAATTTTTTTTTGTGACTTTGGGATTGAGGATAAAATAAACTAAAGAGGGATTTGCGCTTTCACATTTAATATTTTAATGTGGCCTATGGCCCATTAAAGTTTTATTTTTTAACCATGTGATTCATTTTAATTCCGTCACATTAAAAGTTTTTGATTTCTTCATCCGACTAATTGCCTAAGGAATAATTAAAATACTAATTTAAAATTCCTTGGTGTTATTTGGTGATTAAATGCATTTTCGTGATTTCTCTATTGTCAAGGGGCGATAAATGTTTAAAAGTCATATCAACTGTTGGAGAAAGATTATTTTGCTAAATTATCCTGTATGTTAAAGTTTTGTGCATTTTGCAATTAATTGTTCATGATCGTCGCTTTGCCACATTTATAAGTTTTCTCTGGACAACTTGTTTTATTTAGTCTATGGTTAATTCAAATATGAAAGGCACTGGTCTGTAGTCATTTATATCTTGTGATTGTGTCTTATTTTGATTCATCTATCTTAATCGACCGAGACTTGCTTTAAATTCATCAAGTTGTTCATCTTTAAAATCTCCTAGATCCTGTGTTCCATAGGCTACCCTCATCCATTTACCTTAGGGACTACCCTCCTTGACTTGTCTAGGAGAGAGTCTAAACGGAGTGAGTAAGGATTAGAGTGACAGCCCTTACTCTGAGTGTCGCTGCGGTGCCTAAACACTTTGTGCGATAACATTTTTTGGCACCATTGCCGGGGACCAATTTATTGGGCCTTGACTTTATGACATTCATCTTTCATCTTTCTATCATTCATTTTAGCCGATAACGCCAACATTTTTTGGCGCCGTTGTCGGGGATAGAGTTTTTATGTCCTTGGTCCTCACGACATTTTTCTAATCATCTAATCTTTCATCATTTGATTCATTTCTTATCCCATCGGCACAACATTTCCTAGCGTTATTTGATCTTTTCATCGCCTTATCTGTGGTCATCTCATTAATCGTTTTATTTGCAGTTTTAGCACCTGGACATTTCGGTTCGTTTCTTGTTTGGGTGGCGACTCCACTTATTCATCCATTATTTCTCAGACAAGAAGCCGTCCCTTATATCCAACTGCTTTTGCCTATTGGATCTTAGAGCTAGATTCATGTTCAAGTGGCGACTTCACTTTTTTCATTTCTTACAAGAATTTATACAAGAAGCTCGCTTCTTGTGGATCTCTTGATTTTCTTGAGCAGGGGTCTCTCTCTAGCATCCATTTGGTCCCTCCTTATCTCTTTAAGTAAGTCATCATGGATGACTTGTTTGCCCCGTGTTATTTTACTAACTTTCTCCATGATATGCTGGAAGAGGCCATTCATAAATTATCTTTGTTCTCGGGTGGTGATTCAGCGGTTGCTAGAAAGTATCTATCCAGGGTTACTCATATAATAATCAGGTATTGTCGTTCTTCCCAACATAAACATGAAGATGTCAAGATGCGTCTATTTGCCTTTTCTTTAGAGGGTGATGCTTTGAATTGGTTTCATAATTATCCTAAAGATTCTTTCGCTTCTTTACAAGACATCATCAATGCTTTTAAAGATAGAAATGGAGATCAAGGTGGCTTGCCTTGTACCCTTAGTACTATGCAACAGGATGAAAATAATCTCGTAAAGGATCCAACTATCAATGAAAGATTTCAAGACAATTCTCCATATCAAAATGCATCATATTGCAGGCATTGTGAATGTTCTCATGATGAATTCACTTGTACCGTTACAAGACGAATCCATGATAGTGGAAGAACAGGAACAAGTTGTCAAATCAGTGTTGACAATGAAAGGGAAAATGATAACCATCTTATAGAAGAATTAATGCAGTTGGTTAAAGACATGCAGTTCAGTCAAACACAACTGGTAAAAAATATAGAGCTTAATCAAAAAAAAAGTATAGCTGATTAGACCAAGGATATGAGAACTTTGTACACCTAGCTGGAAAAACGTGATGTGGAGATGGAAATCATGAAAATTAAACACTCCGATCACGTAGCCACCGTAGTAGAAAAGTGTGCTCAAAATATGGAGGCTATGAGGACTGACATGCATAGTCATCATGAGAAAGAAAGGACTTCCGTGCAAAACTATTTACTTGTCACGAGAGAAAAACATGCTAAGGGAATGGGAACCATGAAAGCTAATCATGACAAAGAAATGAGCTCTATGCAAAATTGCTTGATGACCATAAAAGCAGATAATGACAAAGTAATAAAAGATATGGAAGCTGGTCAGATATGTCTTCAGAATAAGTTATTGGCCATGGAAGAAAACCATGCCAAGGAAGTCAGTGCTATGAAGGTTGAACACTCTAACCAGATTGAGGCCGTAACAATACAGGTACATAAATCTCAGCATTGGTCAGAGGATGAAAGAAACAAGGAAACGTCAACAGATCATAAGCCTCCTTATTTGCTGCAGCAAGCTCCATCTTATTATGAGGAGGTCATTTGTTCCATTGAAAAGTGGCTAATTGAAGGTGACCCGGATAAAATAGAAATTAATAAGAATCAGGTTGATGCTCACATGGTTAATCCACTAGTCATAAAAGATTGTAATATTCTTAATTAGCCATGGCTAATTGGAATATTCGATTTTGCTCAATTTTGCCTTCTATAGTTAGGTGTAAATAAAAAGGTGAGGAGAAAAGGGACATAACTCACTTTTAGAATAAAATTCACTTCCTAGTAGCACAATGTTGTGACTTAAAGGGGAGCCAAGGGGGCCAAAGGACCACGCAGAGATGAGGCCCATGCAGACACTTGGAGGGACTGTGCAGATTGGAAAAAGAACACGTGGCAAGAGGAGATTGCGTTAGAGGAAGTGAGCCTTGGGATTGAGAGAGGCCAATGCTATAAAGGAGAGAGGAGCTTCCTCATCTTGTCATTCGATTATGAGCATTTGAGCTAGTCACTTCGACTTGGAGCACGCTGGCTGTTTAGCATGTCTGCAACACTGTTTAGTGCACTGAGTGTCTCCGTTCGGACATCTCACCCTTAGCCCCGGGGACTTCGAGTGCCTACTCGGGCAAGGTATTTTCAGTAGTCTTGTTGTAGTAGTTTTGATCTTTGGCATTGAGGTGGAGCTGAGCATTGGAAGATTGCGCAGTCTTGAGAGAGAGGGACGCAGTTCTTTTGGGAGCAGTTCCGGATTGAGGATTTGTGGAGGAGTTGAGCTGTGGGATATTGAGCAAGGGATCAGCTCTTGCATATTGGAGTGGTTTGGCAAAGTTTCAGGCAGTATTTTGGAGGATTCTACTCAATGGCAGCGCAGGGCCTTGAGGGATTGCATGATTCAGCAAGGGGGTGATTTTCGGAGGTTGACCATTTTAGAAAAGCTTTCTGGGTTTTTCTGGGTTTTCTGAGTAGGGGTGGATTCCAGAGCTTCAACATTTTCTGAGGAGGGGAACATCCCCAAATCCTCGTTGATTTCCAGCAGTAGTAGCAGCACAACAGTTCTTCAGCAGCATCCATGCAGTTCAGGGAGAGGCCATTCCTTTATTATTCTAAGTGTATTTCTTCACTTGCCTGGTGCAAGTCGAGGTGCCATCCTTCTGATCACCTCCTGTACTCATTCCATTACTCAGTATAATAAAATAGCCTAGCATTTCTCTCTGCATTTTTCGAGTATCTGCTTATATTTCATGCTTATATTATTATATGTTACACCACTATTATTTTTATCATTTTGAGTTTCCCGTTTTTTATATTATTTGTGCGTATTTGGTTGGATTTTACTAGGGTTTTGGAGAAAATCTCTGAAACGGGATATTACAGTGGTATTAGAGCATAGATCTGGCTCAGCCTTTGGAGCTAACAATCTATGACACCGGGGAAAAAACCCTACATTTGTTACAGAGGTAGGAGATACAGAGACACTGGGCGTAGGTTGGAGAACACCTACGGAGAGGGAGACTGTGTTCTAGTGGTGGACGCAGAACAGGAGGAGCCTGTAGTGGACGCAGAGTAGGAGGATCCGATGACAGATGAGGACGGGAAGAGATTTGCGGACATGCTCCTCAAATCAATACAGGATCTGTCGAGGCAGATTGAGGTGATGGGATAGAGATTCACGGTAGTAGAGGCTAGACAACGTGAGAGCCCACGGGTTTTCCAGGTTGGTGAGGGATCGGGTGCCTCCCACCATTTGCCAGAGCAGCGTGATACTACTCAGCAGGTGGCCTCACATGCCCCTACATGCTCTACCATGCCCACTTTCTTAGGAGCAGGCATGGGGGCCGGAGCCCAGCAGAGCCCGTTCATATGGGTGATTATTTTGCAGAGTACCAGGCCTATGGGCAGGAGTTCAGGGAGGCTCTCTCATTTAGAGACTTTGTTCAGCTCCAGCGGGATAGTAGACCCCGTGACCATCACAGAGGGTACTGGCATTATCATGATGGTGACACCCACCGCGCGCTAGTAGATTCCACTTGCCTACGTTTGATGGTTCATCAAACAGTTTGGCAAAGTCTTGGGTGGAGAAGCTGGACATTTACTTCCAACTTAACCAGATGTCGGAGACAGAGGCCATCAAGGTGGCGACATTACATTTGGATGGTGAGGCCCAGGATTGGTGGTTCCATGGGATGGTTACACTTGGACACTCCATAGTGACAACATATGCTGAGTTCACCAGGAGATTGATGGAGAGGTTTGATCGAAGGGATCTGGAATAGCACTTTGTTGAGCTGACGAGGCTCAAACAGACAGGGAGCCCAGAGACCTACATTGCGGACTTCTTGAGGGTTTTAGTGATGGTGCCAGATCTATCCACGACACGGAGGATCTACATGTATGTTGAGGGGTTAGTAGAGCCACTTCGGGGTCTAGTCAGATCCACTAGACTAGCCACACTCCAAGATGCTATCAGCAGGACCCGGGACTTACAAGATGCCTTACCCAGGACCCAGACACCTTACCCCTAGAGACAGGCTTTCCAGCCTAAGGGGAAGGATGTGAGGATTTCGCCTCCAAAGGGGAATCCGGGACGAGTACAGATTGACGATGATGCCAGGAGGGAGTTGAAGAAGAAGCGATTGTGCTTCACCTGTCAGGAGCCATGGGCACCAGGACATAGATGTGCTGCTGGCAAAGGACATTTTATCGAGGTCTTCTTCGAGAGCAGCGAGGAAGAGGAGGAGGATGATGTGGAGGCAGGAGATAGTCATGCCGTGCGGGGTCGGTAGTAGCAGTGTAACAGTTCCCCAGTAGCATCCATGCAGTTAGGGAGAGGCCATTCCTTTGTTATTCTGAGTGTATTTCTTCACTTGCCTAGTGCAAGTCGAGGTGCCATCCTTTTGATCACCTCTTGTACTCATTCTATTACTCAATATAATAAAATGGCTTAGTATTTCTCTGCATTTCTCGAGCATCTGCTCATATTTCATGCTTATATTATTATATGTTACACTACTATTATTTTTATCATTTTGAGTTTCCTGGTTATTATATTATTTGTGTGTATTTGGTTGGAGTTTACTGGGGTTTTGGGGAAAATCTCTGAAACGGGATATTACAAAGATCAAGTTATAACTCATGACACTTGTGAGACTGATCCATCATTCTTGACAAAGCAGATGCAGAATGAAGAAAGACATGTCATGCATATCATACATACTTCATCTGAGAGTTCTGAAGGAGAATGTTCCACATTATTAGTGATATAGCCTGCCACAAAGAAAAAGTGCAAGAGAAAGAGAATGAGAAAGCGGTTTGATGCATCTGATGGCCGCGAGCAGCGTGATTTTAAGATAGGAAAAAGTCCTACCGTGTGCAGGATTGGACATGGCACATCTGAGAAAAAACCAACAGATTTGCTTGAAAGCAGGGAAATGCTCAGCATACACTACATTGAATGCATCTGATGCCATGGGGCATCCTTTGTATTGTATTCCTAACCCTACACCCTTTTATTTCAGTATTTTATTTTGTAGGTAGATGTTTTTCATGTTATTAGGATAGTTAATAAATGAAGAGCTTATATCTTTTGCGTACTTAACGTTATATGATGATTTTTGGATGGACGCTTCTTATGTTATATTGTGTGTTGCATGGATGCAGATTCTGGATTCTCACATTCCTCTGGTGCAACAACGTGTCCCCAAGTAGAGCCAGATGTTGACCAATATGTGTCAATGACCCATAGTAGTACACCCCCTTTTTTTCACAAAAGGGATAACGCCTGATTGATGTGTTCGTGTCGTAGAACTATCATCATCAATTTTACTACCAAGATGTTATAATGTAAACCCATTCTGCATGTATGTGATGTAAATAATCTCAGCAGATCCATGTCGTGTATGTAATTGCCTAGGTAAACCTACTTTTCTGGTGACGATCTACATTCCAGGAGGGTTTTTGTCTCACCGATCAATTCTCGGATGGTCGGCAGAGTTTTCCTTCAGTCTTACCCCAAAGCCGGAATGGATTTTGTCACTGGGATCATAGGCGAGTCCTAGAGTTATAGATCGAGTCTTATGTAAAAGTGATTTGGGAATAATCCTAACTATTTGGTTAGGTTATTTTATTACAAATTGCTTAGTCTGTTAGATTATATTTGTGTCACAGAAATGGGTAGTCTGTGCATGTCTATTACAAATGGGTTTTCCGCCTTGAGATGTAAAAAATATGAAAATCATGATTTAAATTGTCTTGAAGGTTGGAAAAATAATTTATCCCCTCATAGGTTAATTAATTAAATTTTTTGGCTAAAAACTAATTAAAATCTTAAGCCAAAAATTTAATTAATTCTAGGTGTTAGGTAAATTTAAATTCTCCAAAGGCAAAATTCACCGGTCCTTAAAAATTAAATTTTAAGAGGTCCAGGGACTAAGGTAAATTAATCATTTTGATAAATTTTAAGCCTTTGATCCCTGGGGTTAAGTCAAAGTCAAAATTTTGAGGAAAATAATTCTAAAATTTAATTTTTGAGTTAATTAAAATACATTTAATTGAAAAATTCGAATTTCCTCAAGAATTAAAAATTTTGACGGATGAAATTAAAAGAAATTTTAATCCTCATCAACAGTTGAGATTGTTATGACGAGGATCACTCGAGGTAGCCGTTGGAGGATTTATCTTTAAATAGGAAGTCATTCTTCAGTCAATTCATCCGACCTTTGAGGCGTGTGCTAAGCAAAAAGCTCGTGTAATATTTTTCTGAATAATAAAGAAATACTTTGGGGTTGTTTTTTGCCGGTGTTACTCTTTATGGAAATACTGTAAGATGTGTTGTTGTCATGCGTAATTTTTTTTAGCCATTGATGATAGCTTCTGAAGAGTGATTTGAGTACAGGTATCTTACTCAGTCGTTGGGGTTTAAGTGATAATTTAAATTTTGAATGTAATAGCAGGATCTCTATTTATCTGAATTTTATTATCATTTTCTCGCTCTATTTTGATGGCTGGATTGAGTTTTGTAGGAAAATCTTGACTTTTAGATCATTGGGTGTTCGAGGAAGTTTTTAGTTGGACCAACCAATTCCTGATCTGTGTTTTTTGAAGAGCCCAACTTAATTTGATCTCGGGCTTATCATAAGATTTTTATTGGTGATGCATAAAGGGTTTTGAGCTAAGCACCTCCTTTAAAATTTTAAAACTTTATTTTTTTATGTGCGAAATTGATGAATATGGCTGTTAAGAGCCTTAGATTATCAGATCTGGGAGTGGAGTTGGACTCGCACTCCCCAGATCTGATAGATCTGCCATTCCTGTGCATAGATCTGTAAAGTTTTTGGGTTTTCTGACTTGGGTTTCTGGGGTTTTATTTTTTTTTTGTATATCTGGGTTCTGGGTGTTTTTGTTTTCAGGTACAGGTTGCAGATTTAAAGGTGAAGTTTGATTTGAAGCGAGATCTAGGCCTTGGAGGGTAAGATTTGGCCTCAAAATCATTTTTGCAGGGATTCTATCCAAATTTTTGTAGTCCAAGGGTTTTTAAATTTTTAAATCTGGAAATAATTTAAATTTTTAAGGGTTTTACTGGTAAATCTTAAGCAGAAGTATAACATCTTAATCTAGAAATTTCTATTTGGTTCTTTGGCTACTTGTATACTGCATGGGTTTTCAATTTCTCTGCTGTAGAAAACATTTTGATTTTTTTTTTAGGTCCACAACCTTTTGTTGCTGCTTGCATTCTCCACGAATCTGTAAGGCCCTTCCGCTGCCTGCTTTTCATCGCTGCATCTTCTACCTCCTACCTTTGTCAGCTCCCTCCTGTGTTTCCAAACGTTGTTTAAGTTGCTGTCCCTACCCTTGCTGCCCTCTTGTCGCCATCAAACCCTCGACTGCTCCATTCCTTAGCTCATCCCTGTATTCCAACCTGCTAAATCTCGCCCTCAGTTCTATTGGAAATAATACTGAGAGGGGGGGTGAATCAGTTTTAGCAAGTCAATAATTTTTCATTTCCATAATCAGATTCATATACGCTACTTTAGTTAATGGAACTCGTGTGTATATGTAACTGTGTTTAAGGCAACTAGCGTATATCCTGCAAACTTATGATTCAGTTAATTAATCATATGTTGATCTTTAATCAGTGCATCAGAACCATATAAACAGTAACAGGTGCAGTAAAAACAGAACAGACAATCACACACATGAACACAAGATATAAGGTGGAAATCCAATGTGGGTGAAAACCACCCGCTGCAATCGTCTCTATCTTCTTTTTAATAAGAAACTTCTTTTTACAATTTTTGTCCTGGTGCAGTGTTATACCAGTACATAGGCTTCTACCTACAGAAGGCTACAACCTTCTCTCGTTCTCCAGTTTCTCCTGGAAGGGAGCTACAACCCCCTAGCTCTTGTACTAGCTGATATGTTTACTAGTACGTAGGTGCCGGCTTACAGATGGCTACAACCTTTTTTTTTCTTCCAGGGACCACGTTTCATAAATTTTCAGATTGGATCCATCAATAATATCATTCAATCATCAAATACATCTGCATCAACCAATCTCTTTTGCACCAACCACAACTGAATCAATCAATCACTTTGACAACCCTTCAATCTAATCTTTCAGAATGCTGTAACCAGAATACAAGGATCAATACCTTGAACCAAATACCTCGGACCATATATCTTGGACCAATACCATGGACCAAAATACCATGGACCAAATACCTTGGACCAAAACTTAGTTTTCCATGATATATGCGCCTTTCATTCTGTGAAAGTCCGTGTACGTATACGCTCCTTTTGGTCTGTTAACCCGCGTGTATATGCCACTTTGTCAAGGTGAACCTTCGTATACCTCTCTTTCCTCATCCTGTGAAGTTTGATTTGTAACTCTGTGCTGTTAACCTGCTGAACTGTGATCTGTCATCTGAGTGAGTTGCCCTCAAGGACAACACATGTGTCATAGTGCCAAATCTGTGTCATAATGCCAACAATCTCCCTTTCGACTTGATGGTAACCCCAAGTGACTCTCCCCCTTTGTCATCAAGGGCAAAGGGTTATGCTCCCCTGAGTACATGCTGAATTCTCTGATATGCAGAAGTGTGCTGATTGAGCTCCATGATCGAGTCCATGCTCCCCCTGAATATAAGCAAGGTCTGCAAAAAGATGTTCTAAAAGAAAAACATGACTCTATACATACATCATAAATGACCTTCCTATCACCAATGACTCATACATACATCCATCTCCCAACCAAGTGGGGATATACCAAGTTTGACTCATCCACTCAACCAAGTGGGGATATACCAATTGTTTATACATGTTAAAACAAGAACATTACATCATCCATCCCATGCATAGTGGGGTAACAAAATAGGTCGTTTCATGACCTTTACATTAAAAGATATACATGACATATATAACAGAGACCAAATATCTGAAACAAGACCATGATAGTCATCAACGACTATCATCAGCAGCATCTGTCAATTAGCATCCAGACCAACAACCATGTTCTCCTCTTGAACCTATTCCACCTGAATGAAAAAAATTATGTGAATCTGTCCCAAGATCTTCTAAGATAATGCCAACAATACATTATTAGTAGTATATGCTCCCCCTGAACTTGTGTCAGATGATCACTGTCAGATCTGATCATTTCATATAGTAGAATAGTTATCAAGGCATCATCATCAATCAGATATACATCAAGTTATCAATAACTTATGAGAGCCAACATATTTCCACATGTCATCCATAGATTGTAACCATCATCAAGCAGAGCAGATAATTCACTTAACCATATCAGACCCCTTTCATCCTGAGTCTAGCCCACTGCTTTTCCTCAAACCAACATATACGTGACTGTATCCATAGAAACCAACATATGTACGCGACTACGCTTCATGAAACTCGCATATAACCACCTTTCTCTGAAACAGATAAGTTTTAACAGCAGGATGATGCATCAACTACTCCCAGCTTCTGTCTGAGATATTCAAATGTCTCTCTGGGTAGTGGTTTGGTGAATATATCAACAACCTGTTCTTTGGAGGGAACATACTCCAATTTGACCTTTTGTTCAAGCACTTGTTCACGTAGAAAATGATATTTGATGGGTATGTGCTTGGTCTTGGAATGCATGACTAGATTCTTTGAAATACTAATGGCACTTTTATTATCACATAGAATGGAGATGGGTGGAGTACATGTGATCTGAATGTCTTGCAATGTTTGTATCATCCAAAGTTGTGTGCAGCAAGATGCAATAGCCACATATTCTGCTTCAGCTGTAGATAATGCAATTGAACTTTGTTTCTTGCTGAACCAAGACACTAATCTGGAACCCATATAGAATGCACCACCACTAGTGCTTTTTCTGTTATCAACACTTCCTGCCCAATCTGCATCTGTATATGCATGAAGTGTAAGATCTGTATCTCTAGGATACCATAAATCAAAATTCTGTGTTCCTTGAAGATATTTAAAAATCCTTTTGACTGCTTGAAGGTGTGATTCCTTTGGATTTGCTTGGAATCTTCCAACTATTCCTATTGCATGCATGATGTCTGGTCGGGTACCTGTTAGATAAAACAGACTGCCAATCGTGGATCTGTAAGTTGGTTGATGTACTGCTGCTGATTCATCATTTGAGCTGAGACTGCATCCTGTTACCATTGGGGTACATACTGGTTTAGAATCTTCCATGCCGTATTTTTTTAAGATCTGTTTGAGATATTTGGTTTGTGACAGAAAAATACCATCTTTATTTTGTTGAACTTGTAGACCAAGAAAATATGTAAGCTCAGCAAGCAGGGACATTTTAAATTCTTGCTGCATTACCGAAGCAAAATTCCGACTCATGGCTTCTTCATTGCTACGAAAAATGATATCATCAACATACACAACAAGTATTAGCAATTTATTATTATCAATCTTTGTATATAGATTGCTATCAGCTGATCCTTTTGAAAAACCTTGTTGATGGAGATATTTGTTAAGACGGTAATACCAGGCCCTTGGAGCTTGTTTTAGACCATAGAGAGCCTTTCTGAGTCTGCATACAAGTTTTGCATCATTTCCAAGAATGAATCTGTTTGGTTGCTCAATATAGACTTTTTCTTCTAAGTCTCCATTAAGAAAGACAGATTTTACATCCATTTGGTATACTTTGAAATTCTGAAAACTAGAAAGAGCAAGCAACATTCTTATGGCTTGAAGTCTAGTAACAGGGGCAAAAGTTTCTTCAAAATCTATACCTTGTTGTTGAGCATATCCTTTACAAACAAGTCTGGCCTTGTTTCTAATAACTTCTCCATTTTCATTCAGCTTGTTTTTGAATATCCATTTAGTTCCTATGATATTCTTATCATGAGGTCTAGGAACTAATTCCCAAGTATTATTCTTTTCAATTTGCTCAAGTTCTTCATTCATGGCCTTGACCCAACATTCATCTTTGCATGCTTCATTTACATTTTGAGGTTCGGTGGAGGATAGCAATGCTAGATAGCTTGAAGCTTCTGTAATAGTTCTTCTTGTCTGCACACCTGCCTCTTTCTGTCCCAAAATTTGAGTCTCTGGATGATTTTTCTGAACATACCTGGATGGAGTCTTTTCTTCTACCGTTATCTCTTCTTCTGGTGCTTCATTGGTTTCTTCTTCAGAATTAGTCTGATTTGATGTGGGAGGATAATCCTCATCTTCTTCATAATCTTCGGTTTTTATTTGCTTTGGATTTTTGCATGCTTCATCAACCACAACATCAATACTTTCAATAATTTTCCCAAGTCTTTTATTATAACATTTATATCCTTTACTTCGGGAAGAGTAACCAAGGAGAATACCTTCATCTGCTCTGGGTTCAAACTTACCAAGTTTTTCATCAGTCCTTTTGATGTAACATTTGCTTCCAAAAACTTTGAAGTATTTTACAGTAGGAGTCTTACCATACCAAAGTTCATGTGGAGTTTGAGTGTTGTTTACCCGAACATTTGCTTGGTTGAGAATAGTGATGACAGCGAATGCAGCTTCATCCCAGAAAGTTGCAGGAGTTCTAGACTCATCTAGCATAGCACGAGCCATTTGTTGAACAATTCTATTCATCCTTTCTACCACTCCATTTTGTTGAGGAGTCCTTGCAGTGGAGAATTGCCTTTTTATTCCATGTTCTTCACAAAAGTCAAAGAATTCATCCAAGGTAAATTCCCCTCCTCGATCAGATCTGAGGCATTTGATTTTGCGATTTGATTCATTTTCAACCAAAGCTTTGAAGGCTTTGAATTTTTCAAATGCTTCATCTTTATGCTTTAGAAGTCCTATCCAACACATTCTGGAAAAATCATCAATGAACAATATAAAGTATTCTTCTCCACGAGGTGACTTTTTCCTTGATGGTCCACATAAATCAGTGTGAACAAGTTCAAGAGGCTTACTAGCTGATCCTTCCTTTTCAGGGAAGTGTGATCTGGTTTGCTTACCAAATTGACATGATTTGCATATTGTATTTTTTGGAATGCTGATATCAGGAAGATCACAAACAACCTGGAATCTGCATGCTTTTCTTATTTGAGAGAAGCTTAGAGGCCCCAATCTTCTGTGCCATAACCAGTGTTCATCATTTTTGCTTAGATAACACTGTTGAGTATGTATAAGTTGTTTGGAGTTCTTATACCTTTGATTACTGTTTCTCCTGTATCAAGCTCACGAACAACACATCCATTTGATCGAAATACTACTTCATTTCCTTGATCACACATTTGATTGACACTCAACAGGTTATGCTTTAGACCATCAACATACATAACATTTCTAGTGTTAACTTTTTCTTTTAAGAGAACAAAGCCTTTACCTTTTATGACGGAAGGAGTGTCATTTTCAAATGAGACCTTCTTTTCCTTTTCTAAAGCATTATATGAATGAAGTTTTTCTTTGTCACTTGTCATGTGTTTTGAGCATCCACTGTCGATGTACCACTGATTTTCTTGTCCTTCTGCATACAAGGCTATACCACATCTTTCTGTTTGCGGTTCTTTCTTTCTCCATATTTTGGGACTTAATGGAGTTTGCTCCTTCTGAGATGTTTGCCGAAATTTACTCCTGCATTCAGATTCTTCATGACCGAAGTTGTTGCAGATAGAGCATTCTATTTCATTTTCAAGAAGAGAAAAGTTATTGTAGGTCCGTTTCATGATCCCTGTCACATTCCTTTGATTTCGTGCTTCTCTAGTCATGATGGTCTTGTAAGCAACACATTGAGCAACTTTGTGTCCAAAGTTATGACATGAAAAACATTGGCCATTAAAGAAGTTCCTGTGATTATCGAATCTACTGACCTGGTGATTGTAGTTTCTATTGATATTCATTCTTGAAACAGATTGAGTATGATTTACCTGAGGTTGGTTGTAGCTTCTGTTCATCCTTGAAGTAAATTGAGCCTGATTTACCTGGTGATCTGCTTTATGCCTTTGCTGACGATTGTCAAACTGTTCACTGCTCTTTGCTGCATCAAGATAGCTTTTAGTGGAGGTTGACGGCTTCTGTGCTTGAGATGCTTCTTCAGTATATCCAAGACCTGTCTTTATCAGAGGAGAATGCTGCACTTTGATAATTTCATTTAAGGTTTCTGATCCTTTAGCAAATCTAAGATTGAGAGCTTTTGTTTTCTCAATATCCTTTCTTAGACCCATAATTTCACATTCTAGTTTTTCATTGTGTTTTTCTCTTTCAGCAAGTTGGAATGTCAAAGTATCTATAATCATATTATTTTCTTCTAAACAGATTTTGAGTTTAGAGATTTCTTCATAAAGGTCATCTTCATCTAAAGCATCCAAGAAATCATCATCTTCAAAAGCCATCAGAAGTCTATAGTCATTACTATTTTCATCTTCATCACTAATTGATAAACCATCGCTATCTTCATGCGTATAGTAGCTCTTCTTACTTACACTTTGTTTTCTATTCCATTTTGCTGATTCCTTACCTTTATCAAGCTTATCTTTATGAGGACATTTGGCAGCATAATGGTCGACTCTTCCACAAGAAAAACATTTGAAAGGTAGTTCACCTCTGAATCTTCTGGAACCCCGTTGAAGGTTCTTGACAAAGTTTGCTTCTTCTTCTCCTTCTGAAATATGTCCTGATCCTGGAGTTCTTCTCTTCTTGAAGCTTTAAATGCGGCTTTGCTCATATCTGATGGACCTCCTTTTCTCATCTCGAAAGCAGTTAAGATTCCGTGCAACTGTGTCATAGTAATAGTTTGAAGATCTTGCTTTTCTTCTATGGCAGATACTTTTGATTCAAACTTAGCAGACAAGGATCTTAAAACCTTTTCAACTAAAGTAACTTCTTTTATCTCTTCACCCAAATTCTTCATGCAATTAACAATCTCATCTATACGTAAGAAGTAACTAGCTATACTTTCATCATTTTGCATTTTGAGAGTTTCATATTGAATTCTAGGAGTTTGCAGTTTTGCACGTTTTACTTGAGAGTCTCCTTCATAGCTTAGAACAATTTTGTCCCATATTTCTTTGGCGGATTTGAGCTGCATAACTTTGACAAATTCTGATTGTGACAGACTTCCCAATAATGTATTGACAGCCTTGGCATTGGTTTCATATTGCTTTTTACTTGCCGTATCTGTAGGAATTGCTGATGGAAATGTATATCCTCCTTCCACGATTTCCCAGACATCTGTGCCAAGAGATTGAAAATAGGCTGTGGTTTTTACCTTCCAATAAATGAAGTTGCTTCCATCAAAGTTTGGTGGTCTGATGGATCCCTCTCTTTCTTGATTACTCATGATGATGGATCTTCCTTCAAGCGATCAAGCTTCTTCTGAAGGACCGACTCTGATACTAATTGTTGGAAATAATACTGAGAGGGGGGTGAATCAGTATTAGCAAGTCAATAATTTTTCATTTCCATAATCAGATTCATATACGCTACTTTAGTTAATGGAACTCGCTTGTATACGTAACTGTGTTTAAGGCAACTAGTGTATATCCTGCAAACTTATGATTCAGTTAATTCATCATATGTTGATTTTTAATTAGTGCATCAGAACCATATAAATAGTAACAGGTGCAGTAAAAACAGAACATACAATCACACACATGAACACAAGATATAAGGTAGAAACCCAGTGTGGGTGAAAACCACTTGCTGCAATCGTCTCTATCTTCTTTTTAATAAGAAACTTCTTTTTACAATTTTGTACTGGTGCAGTCTTATACCAGTGTGCAAACTTCTACCTGCAGAAGGCTACAACCTTCTCTCATTCTCCAGCTTCTCCTGGAAGGGAGCTACAACCCCCTAGCTCTTGTACTAGCTGATATGTTTACTAGTACGTAGGTGACGACTTACAGATGGCTACAACCTTTTCTTTTCTTCCAGGGACCACGTTTCATAAATTTTCAGATTGGATCCATCAATAACATCATTCAATCATCAAATACATCTGCATCAACCAATCTCTTTTGCACCAACCACCACTGAATCAATCAATCACTTTGACAACCCTTCAATCTAATCTTTCAGAATGCTGTAACCAGAATACAAGCCAAAACCTAGAACACTGCAGCAGCAAACAGAAGCAGCTAAAACATATTTTATGGGGTATACGCTATTTCTATGTGTCGAACCTGTGTGCATACACTCTTTTCTCAAGCCGAACCTGCGTACAGATCTGCAAATCAAATTTAAGATGTATACGCTGTTTTGATATGCGGAACCAGCGTGTATACGTGCCTTTTCTAAAGTGAACCTGCGTACAGATCTGTAAATGATGATTTAAACATTACAACAATTCCAAACTTCAGTTATACCCAGATCATCATATTTACAGACTACAACATGCGTCAGTTATTCAGATAAATGATTAAACCACATAAAGATACGTCACTTCAAGCCTTAAGATTTTGACCCATCATTAGATCTTATCCTTCATCAAGCGCTAAGGTTCATCCTTGGTTCAGATCCAGCTATGCACCATAACCCAATAACCTGTATGCTAGATCTTGCTCTTCATCAAATATTCAATACTTGAGTGCCTTTGCCTAATGATCTTCTCCTCCTTTTATAGTCTTAGGCCTTACTCAATACCATGGACCAAAACCACTTAGGACCAATACCTTGGACCAAATACCTCGGACCATATATCTTGGACCAATACCATGGATCAAAATACCATGGACCAAAATACCATGGACCAAATACCTTGGACCAAAACTTAGTTTTCCAAGATATACGTGCCTTTCATTCTGTGAAAGTGCGTGTACGTATACACTCTTTTTGGTCTGTTAACCCGTGTGTATACGCCACTTTGTCAAGGTGAACCTGCGTATACTTCTCTTTCCTCATTCTGTGAAGTCTGATCTGTAACTCTGTGCTGTTAACCTGCTGAACTGTGATCTGTCATTTGAGTGAGTTGCCATCAAGGACAACACCTGTGTCATAGTGCCAAATCTATGTCATAATGCCAACAAGTTCTGCCCTCAGATCTGCATGTCCAAGCTTCAAACCCTCGCATCAGCAACCTCTCTTCGCTCTTCTATCCTCTCGCTTGCCTAAACCCTGCGATTCCGTCAAGTTTTGCTGCTTACTTGCGTCTCTGCTCCTCGCGTCCTCTTCCCATCGACCAGTGCGGATCTACCTTTGTGTGCCCTCCTTGCTGTCTGCACATCATTGTTGCTCTTCAACCAGCTACGTCCTCCACACACTGCACTTTCTTTCCGCCGCCATCGAGCCACTGCCTACCTGCACAGAGAACACAACCAAACGTTCGACCTTTTTTTAGTGGTGGTTTCTTTTGTTTATATTTTTTAGTGTTCACGGTTAGGGTTAGTTTAGATTTTGATATATTCGACTTTCCCTTTTTTAATTTTCATTATTTGCCTTAGTTAGATTCATTTTGTTTTATTTTCGATTTGCTATTTTGGCTTTTATTTTTAATTTTTTGATTTGATTTGATTTTCTCACTTCTTTATTTTTGATTTTTGATTTTTAAATTTTAAATTTTTATTTTCATTTAAAAAAACATTAAAAAGCCTGAAAATTTTTTACAAAATAAAAAATCTAAAATCTAAAACATTTGGAAAAAATAAAAAAAGCCTTTTTTAAATCTTTGTGACATTTGATTTTTTTTATTTTTTTACAAAATTTAAAATCATCAAAATTTCTTAAAAAAAATAAAAAAAATTTAAAAAGCTAACAATTTTTTTTTGTTTTGACTTTGGGATTGAGGATAAAATAAACTAGAGAGGGATTTGCGCTTTCACATTTAATATTTTAATGTGGCCTATGGCCCATTAAAGTTTTAATTTTTAATCATGTGATTCATTTTAATTCTGTCACATTAAAAGATTTTGATTTCTTCATTCGACTAATTGCCTAAGGAATAATTAAAATACTAATTAAAGTTCCTTGGTGTTATTTGGTGATTAAATGTATTTTTGTGATTTCTCTATTGTCAAGGTGCCTTAAATGTTTAAAAATCATATTGACTATTGGAAAAAGATTATTTTGCTAGATTATCCTGTATGGTAAAGTTTGGGCATTTTATAATTAATTGTTCATGATTGTCGCTTTGCCACATTTATAAGTTTTCTCTAGATAACTTGTTTTATTTAGTTTATGGTTAATTCAAATATTAAAGGCATTGGTTTGTAGTCATTTATATCTTGTGATTGTGTTTTATTTTGATTTATCTATCTTAATCGACCAAGACTTGCTTTAAATTCATCAAGTTGTTCATCCTTAAAATCTGTTAGAGCCCGTGTTCCACAGGCTACACTCATCCATTTACCTTAGGGATTACCCCCTTTGACTTGTCTAGGAGAGAGTCTAAACGGAGTGAGTAAGGATTAGAGTGACAACTCTTATTCTGAACATTGTCGCGGTGCTTAGACACTTCATGCGACAATAGGCCCATCACATTATTACATTATTCCCTTGGGTACCTGCCTCTGTACCCCATAATATCCCCCTAGGTATACTACATTCCACCCCCTTTAAACATTTTTCGTCCCCGAAACATAAGAAGAACACAAATAATAATATCTACTCAAAAGAGTAGTCCACTGATACCATGCATGTGCATCTAGCCATCCAAGAGAAAGGTGATTACTCTATATAGTTGATGCCTCGCTCGCTTGAGATGGACCTTGTTTCTGGATACTTGATCTAGCCGGTGCTTTGCTTGCTTGAGATGGAAGTTGGTTCTGGCGATTCCTTCATGTTGATGTGCGTGGGTCGATCGTCGCACCTCTGTGTCTGTTGCCCAAGCGTTGTTGTCCTTGTTGCTAATTTGTTGCCACCTTGTTGGTTGTTGCCTTGCTGGGTGATGCAGGTGGTGATATGTTGAAGCTTTAACCATTGTGGAAAAAGTCGAAGTCGGGATTAATTCGGCAAGGGTCCAAAAGTTGAAAAACTCGTTAAAGTCGGGAGTTTTTTGAAAAAGTCGGCAAATTAAAAAAACACAAAAATATTCATATTTTTTTTTTAACATCTAGAGTATCCACAACATCAAATAAATGCATTTCCACATAAACATGTAGAGAAAGCTAATATATAATCAAAATAGTGAATCAACTCCTGAATCTTGAGTCTTGTCTGAGTCTCAACTCTTAAGACAACAAACTTTTTAGGTCGACTCCTGATAAAATCGGGCATATAATGAATAAATTGCGATTTTTTCATTTCTGAAAAAGTCCGCAAAAAATCGGAGGATTAAATCGTTTTGTTGAGAAAATCGCAATTTTAGAACTTAATCCTGATTTTTTGCAGACTTTTTCCACACTGGCTTTAACTGATGGAATATCTTTCTTTAATTCACCACTTGATGGAGCCTGAGTGGTATCTGGTACCTGTCGTGGCGCTTGCGGTTGTTGCTTGTCTTCCAGTATTACTTCCACCATAGACTCCTTATCTGATGTGTCAGTACCTGCAATGTTTTCTGCTTCGGCCTCCTTGGACTCTACTTGTTTACTGATGGAAATATCCTGCAATGTAATTTTCTTCTTTTTATACTAGAGCTTTATGAATTTCTTCTGCACATTAATATTGACAATACCAATGGATTCCATCCAAGGGTGTCCCAAAATAATATCCACATCAACCATATCTAAAGCATAAAAATCAGAATGCAACACATACTTATCCAGGGAAAGCTTCAAATATTTATAAACTTGCACCTCCTCATTATCAACCTGTGTGTGCTCCATTTTTTTTGCCGGGACTTGAAATCTTTTAGCCAAATGATCATTAATAAAATTATGCTTGCAACTAGGATTGATAGACACAATGATATTTTATTTCTGAATAGATCCATGAACCTGTAATAAGGAGATACCAGTAGAAAATAACCCCTTATGTTTCTCATTATCCCGTTTTCTAGCATGAGACCATTTGTCCAAAAGGACTTTTTCAAATTATTCATCGGGAAGACTTACCAACTTCTTTTTGTCAAGTGAGTCCCACCATATGGCAGCCTCATCTCTAAAATTAAGCCATGATATCTCTTTTCAAACTTTCGGATATAGTGACTTTTCCACTTTTAGGAATTCTTCAATGATAGGGCCATCATATTTTCCTGTAAACTTCCTTTTAGTAGATGCCATGAAGAAGAATAAGGGTTTTGAAAATTTTTACCTACTTTATGCAGAAAATCTAAAATGGCCACAACTTGGTCACTATGATGCAAAATCCTTTTTATAACTTGTTTTCGGAAATGGAACAACCATTCCACATCTCCTATGTGATTGAAATCAAGATTTGGGCACTCTGGAACTCAGATTTGCACTGCAACTGTCCTGCCGTTACAAAAAATTCTGAAAAAAGAGCTGATTTTAAATCAGCGATATCTCCCTCATCCGGACTCTGATTCAACCATTTTTTACTTTTTTAAATTGGGTAATTTTTCTAGAGGAGCTCAGATCTGCAATCTATTTTTTGAAATTTTGCACAAAAACTGCAAAAATTTATCGGAGATCCGCCGTTCACGAATTGTCGTCAGAAACAATTATGAAACACCGCTGATTTTAAATCAGTGATATTTTCTTTATCCGGGCTCTGATTTGATTGATTTTTTTTTTTTTGAATTTGGGTATTTTTCCGCAAAGAATCTAGACATGCTATTTGTTTTTGCAAATTTTGTACCAAAAGTTTCAGATCTGATTTGCAAACTCGCCGCCCAAAAATTCTTGCAAAAAATGAAAAAAAATGCTTCCCCCTTTGCCCAAGAAAGTGCTCTGATACCACTTGTACTAAATCTGAACTGCAAATATATTAAAAATGAAAATATGCCCAATAACTGAAAATAATCCCAAGATAAACAAAGTATAAAAACTTTAGATCTTTATTAATCAAAACCCTTGAGGTAGGGTAACACCATATAATTACTCTTAAGGAAGGAGATCACTCCACAAGCCATCACTTGTCAATACAAAACAATACTTGACATCTTTCAATGGGGAGTCTCTAGCCTCTATATAGGCTTCATACATACAATACCATGGGTAATTACCATGAGTCTCTCAATACTATACATCTAATACAATGGGCTTATCACATTATTTCTAACTACTTGTGGCCTCTTACATTATGCGGGTTAACCACTTTATTTATTAACTATGGCCCATCACATTATTCCCTTGGGTACCTCCCTCTGTACCCCATAATATCCCCCCTAGATATATTACACCCACAAGTTGGTGGAAACATGGTTAATGTGATTGCTACTGGAAATCTAAATTGGAAATTGTCATTGGGCTTCTAAAGGAACATTGAAGTAATTGTGCTAATCATAGCACATACCATTGTCAAGTAAAATTAACACTTCATCTTCAGGGCTATAATCTATTTTAGAGGGCTTCTCCATGATGGAGCTACCTCTATTCTTTTAAGAAATAATGCTTTTTATTTACTTTTGTCTTACAACCTTGGAGTGGAAATTCCCTAGGCATTCCTACATTTTCTATTTGCTATATTTTTGAGTCGCGTTGACCTATTTTGGTCATTGGTAGACATCAATATAATTTTATTCTTTCTTAGTTTACAATACTTTATTAGATAATACCGATATAAGAAAGACTAATGCTAGTGGCAATAAGGAAAACTTTTGCAGAAAGGCTTATGCAGTGTCCACTTCACAATCTAGTTTAGCTAAGATATTTACTTGATTTTGATGAAACTCATGAATGGCACGGCACGTACACTATTAGAACATTTTGCGAGTTCTATTACAAGGTTTAAATAAAATGATTCATTGAGCTAGTTTATAAATGAAAAATCTTGAAGTTACATAGATATTGTTGGATAACAGTTTAATTTTAATATTTCACATTGCAGGTGCTTTACACTACTCTTCAAGATCAATTTATGATTCCAAGACGATTGTTATTAACAGGGACACCTGTGCAGAACAATCTTTCTGAGCTTTGGGCTTTGTTACATTTTTGTATGCCTCGGATTTTCGGTGAACTGAAGGATTTCATCACTACATTCAAGCGAGTTGCAACCATGACTCAAGGTTATGTTAGTGTTTTGGATAAACATTTTAATCCTCTGAAAACATCTTATTTTACTATGGATATGTAAGGAAATTTTAACTACAGTAGGATTTTCATTGTGAAATAGAGAAGTTATTCCATGTACATGATTCTTAATAGTTGTACTCATCATGGGAAATTAACAAAATACAATTCAAACATTGTTGAACTATGCATAATTTGGAACTTGGGTTTGTTTAATATCTTTCTAAGAGCTAACTATTTTTATCCAACATGTAGCAAATTTCTTGTACAATGTAACCTGCTAGAGTTGCAATTATTTATAATCAAGATATTCATTGTTCTTATGGCAGTTGAAATCACTGTATCTGTAACTACCAGTATGGTTTCTTACACACCAGCTAAAATCCTTGTGGTTCTGATGTTGTTGCTTGAAACTTTGAAGTATTAGTGCATAATTTATCGACATCAATATCATGTCATTTACCTGTATATGCAAACAAGAACTCAATTGACATCCTTTTAGAAGTTGGAACAAAAGAATGCAAAATGAGAGACATAAATGGTGACTTTGGGGTAAAGGTACCTTTGAGTGTTGCCTTGCAGAACGCTAAGTCACTTAGTGATTGAAAAGGCACAATAAACAAACTCCATCCATGCATAAGAATGAAGTAGACGAGTCACCAATAAATCACATGATCATATAGGCTTCATGGATACAAAGATGCATGGGTTCATTTAACATGCTCCTGCATTTACACCCCACAATCACCCTCATACCTTCCACTTTAGTGTGTTGACAAACTCCTCCTTTAGACGTGCAAATGCTCACATTGTGTACTCATTGTCTAAAAAGTTTTCTCTGTTTTTGCATCCACATTTGTACTCAATTGCATTCATGCTACAAAGTAATAGATAGTTTTTAGAATTCTAACAGAGCCATCCTGGGAATTTTCTCACCTATAACTTGTAGAATTCCTTATGACTTTTAATGCAAATTCAAAATTTTCACATCTCACTAGAGGTTTCTGTTACCGCAAAATCTAGAAGCCTAGTGCAAACCCTTACTGGGCACTCTAGGTTAAATGCAACAATGAGATGAGCCACAACTATCACCTTAGTGGCTGTTCCCTGCTGTTCTCTAAGGCTTCCCCAGACCCCAACAGGTCTTGGCGATTAAGTAATCTAAGTATTCCTAGGCTAAATACCTTCTAAGGAACCTGTTAATTAGACACCCCGGGATAATATTTGACAAGGTAGGGTTCCAGGTGAAATGAAGTAGCGAGTTCAAACAACCTATGGGAAAGTCTAGAGGTCTGAGGTAAAGTCATGGAGATGCTTAAATAGAGATTCCTAACACATGCTACCTTAATGAAATGATTGCTGTTATAATTTAGGGTTTATAATTAAGGCAGTTTACATCATGCAAAATTTATGACAGCAATAAAACAACCCACACTTAATGATAAACAATAAACTATCATAGGCTATTTAATTGGCAAACAAGGGAAAAAATTACAGCAAATTTTCAATGGTTATAAATGTAAAAACTAGCTATCAAACCCTTGATGTCAGCCCTGTAATTATGGTTAAAAATGCATTAAAATGATATTTTTGTTTTTTCAAGCTAAGAAGGCTGTGACAGTTAAGGTGTTTATTGATATTTAATGCAGATTTTGTCATAACGTAACACCAATTTACCATAGAAAAGAAGAAGAAGAAATTATTTTAATGATTGACACAAAGACTAGTGCCTTGTCAATCTTGGGTATATGGAGTCAAAAATGGGCAAGGTCAAGGGTGGAAAACCTTGGTTGGAGAATGTAAGTGACAGAAAGCTTCTCAATCAAACCCTAGTAATTTTCAATCAATTGGAGATTTAAGGTCAAGGAATGCGATTCTAAGTTTTCTTGATGGATGTTAGGTGATAAATCTCGCAAAAAACATTTTAGAGCCATAAAATATTCAACATATTATGAGAACTTCATGAAAACCCTAATTCTAGCACATTGCAAAATTCAAGAAGATACAATAAAATAGCACAGTTTGTTGATTTTTTCACAAGATGCATAGTAGAATATAATTTTCTGCCAGATAGTTACTTCCTAATGTTTTCACACAGTATTCTTATGCCATGATATCATTTAGCAATTACACTTCAGAAAATATGAACAGTAAATGCAGCGGAAACAATAAAGATCATATAAAAACAACCATGCACAATAGAGACTGTTGGCGCCTTGCTTACACACCTATGTTAATGTGGGAAAGATCCTTAACCCCACTATGTGTGGCCTTGGTGGCAAAGCTCATAGAAGGGGTTGTCACCTAATCCCGACTCTCTTTGTTTAGGCTCTCTCTTAGCTAAAGCCAAGCGGGGTGGACCCTAAGGAAGATTTCTAAGGAAAATTTGCTAAAACTAACAATTTCTAGGAGATGATTAGTAGATCAATTAGAGCATCAACCATTCAAAGACTTGAAATGTAACTTGAAGCAAGGAATCAAACTAGCAAGTGTAAATAAATTACGAGCATATAATAATTATCAAAATGTAATAGATCAAAATGACTCAACAATATATCCTACGAGGCAAATTGATGTATGTAGACCAGTGCCAAATAATTCAATCTTGTAAGAAACAAAATATGCTCAAAGATATTAGCGACACTTGCAAATAAAATAATGCTTTCAATATACAACAAGCACAATGTGAAGCTCCAAAACAAGTGTTAGAATCAACCAATAAAAAATATGAGGTACAACTTTGAAAGGAGAGCACTGAATGGAATTGAATGCTTTCAAGTAAGATATTGCTTGTACTTGAAATAGGAACTATGCTCATGTGAAATATAAATAATGATATGACATCAATGGAACTTTATGCTAATCAAATGAGCATGAGCAAGATGCAAGAATAAAACTCAAGTACTTGCAAATGAAAGTGATGTAAGTGCTTTCAAAATATATTGCATGTATTTGAGAAAGAGCTAAAATGATGAAATGTTCAACAAGATCCAAGCTTCAAATGCATGCAAAACCATTCAAAGTTGTAAGGTGGTTGTGTGTGATAGTGTTCTTGTAGATTTTAGTTAAGGGCTAATCTAAAGTGTTATTTCCTTTCAAATCCTTCAACCTGGTAAGGACTGAGATGATTGCAAGAGGCCTTAATTGGAGAAGCTTAACTTCATTAACGGGTATCCACTTAATCCTTCAAGTCAACCCACATGCCATCGTTCCTACAAGGGACTCGACCACAAGAGAACTGCGTGGTCATGTGTTTAACTTTTTCTCCAAACTCAGATTTTTTTGGGAAAATCCAAAAAGATTTCCCAAGTCTATCAACCAAGCTTATGCTTGGAGGTTAATTTTAGGCATGCATTGCTTGAGTAAGTGAGGTGTAGATGATCAAGGTTAATTGCAAGTGAGAGTAGTGCTCCAAAATGTGAAATGCTTCAAAATAACTTAAACCAAGATGCTCATTCACATTTAAAGAAATACTATACTTGCATGAACAATGAAATGAATTTCAAATGATAGCTACAAATGATGAAAAACTAAAATCAGCAATAGAATAAGTTAGATCAGATTTGCAATTTGTGTAAAAGAGAAAATGTAAAGTGTAAGTTGAAATGCTAAACTATCCAAAGAAGAGTGTGATTTAGTGAGCAAGTTAATGAGTGAAAGAAAGAGGGTTAAGCTACTTGCAAGAATGAAAAAGCAACTTAAAAATGCAAAAAACAAGAGACCAACCACAGATGATGCCTCCTACTAAATGAGGAGATTGGGATGCCAAGGGGAAATCCCCAAGCTCCCACAAAACACAAGATTTGCTTTTATTAATTAGAGAAGAAGCCCTCTTATAGAGAGATGAGGGACTTCAAGGCTTGAGGAGAGTTTACAAGAAGCTCAAAAGAGCAAATACTCTCAAGATCAAGTAAGAAAATACAAGAAAGATAAATTACAGCTTGTGCAAGGTTACAATTCAAGAGTGCCTCCAAGAGGCAACTCGCTTTCCAAAAGAATCTAACTTGATAGCTCCACTTCCAAGTCCTCGAGAGAAATCCTTGTGCAAATGAGAGGAGGCAATGGTATGAGAAAGAGGTTTGATAGATGAGAAGGTTTCAATGATGTCTCTTTATTCCTCAAGTCTTCCATCTACAAATCCTTTCAAGTGTTGCTTCCAAAACGCTTTCAAACCTCCATTAGAACTGCACCAGCCATGGGAGCACAAGAGATTGAATCAATAAAAAATACAAGTTGCAAGAGACTATTGTACAAGTAAAATACAACTTGCATGCAACAAAAAGGAACTAGCATTCCTCCTTGTGCACAAGCTAGAAGGAGTAAATCCTTCACAAGCTCTTAAAGCTAGATCAAGCAAATGTAGCACATAAGTTTTGACAAGTAAAATTCAAATTTGATAAAATTAGAGAGCTATGGTAGAAAAAATCCCTTTCAAATTTGCTTGATAAGTCCTTGAGAGAACGCTTGCTTGATGTGAGTTCTTACAAGTTACAACCTTTGCTTTGAGAGTGAGTTCATTCAACCAAGAATTTACCCCATGCTCAAGCTTTTTATCAATACAAAACAACTTCTACACACTTAAAGGAAACATTAGCATCACAAGAGACTAGATTGAGCAATGAGAGAAGAGGCTAAATGTTCAACCAAGAACATCCTAGTGCTCATCACTCTAGAGCATCTCTCTAGGCCAAAAATCGATACAAGATAACTTGGATAAATCAATCCACAAATCCGACAAATGAGCTATAAATTTCGACTTCAAGAAATGTAGAGAATGAAAACATAAATGAACAATATTACCTCAAAGATAAAGAAACAACATCACATCAAGAGTGAACCCCAAAGTCTTGACTTTATTAGCATATGAAAGAAGTGAGTACAAATTTTCCTAGAGTTTTGCTAGCACAATAGGTTGCCTAAGAATTGCATACAATGAGGAGCCCAGTGGCTCGATTTGTAGAGAAATTGGAGAACATCCCAATGAAAAACCCCCATGCCAAGTGGAGAATGGTGGAAATCCCAAGAAGAATTCGAATTTGCAGGTGTAGAGCTCTCATCCAAGTGTAGAAACCAAATTTGGGAGGTGGCACAACGTATTTCTTCAACCCATGTGCAAAATTCGAATTTCCCTTTGCTGGCTGCCATCTGTGGATGACTTAGGTGGAAAGGGGAGTTATCTTCCATGAAATCCTCAACAAAATTGCTCTCTTTGACACCTCTGCAAGTCATACCCAATCTTCCCTCCATTTCTATGTCTCAATTGTTGTAGGAGCTGCTAGCGTAAAGGGAAATCTGTTGTGCGTATGGCACGAGGGTGAGAGTTGCGTACAAGTGTATGATGGAGCTGGGTATGGTGGAGACATACTCCATAAAAATCTCAATTAAATCTTCCATGTGATCCTTAATAATGCGTTGATCTCCCTTTTCTATTGCGTGGAATTATTGCTGGGCATGTGCGTATTTCCTTGGCGCTATACACTATTCCTTTGTTGACTTATGCGTAGACCATGCAGAGTGAGGTGGGCTCCATTCCCCACTCACTCACTTGATCCCATATTTTAATTTCTTCACATTTGAATTAAATCAAAGTTGAAATTTTTGCCATAAGTGATGTCTCATGAACTTGACATGATGTCTTGTTGACTTAACACTTGGAACCTTTGACTTGTGGGCCTTAGGTGGATGCCCAATCACCTTCACACTTGTCTTCTGACTTGCCTTGATTTTCCACTTCATTTCCAAATCATTTGGCATTATTTTCTCCATTTTTTATTTTTTGGGCTATTTTATTGCCATATTTTCTCCTAGACTTGGGAAAAGTGGGTTTTGAGGGGTAAAAACACATTTTATGGCCCCAAAAGTGTGTCTTAGTAGAAAGTTTAGGTGTAGAAGTCCAATTTTGATTACTCATACCCACTACAACTTTTCTAGACATCACTTATTAAAATTTACATAAAAAATGATTAAAAATCCCATCTTGCAGGAAATTTTTAATAATTAAAAAATGACCCCTAGACCTAATGAAATTCCGCAAAATTTTACAAGTGATCTAGCATGGTAATATACATTAACTCTAGACACTAAAAGTCACCCAAGGCTCTACTATTAGGCCACACTCCAACTTTGGGGTTATGTCTGGGAGAAAAACCATGACTAATTATTCGGTGTTGAAAAAGACGAATAATTAGTTATGTAAAAAATATTAGAATAATGCTATTTTAGTATTTAATGTTCATTTGTGATCTTAATTAGCAGTTTCTTATTAGAAACTTGCTGTTTCTATTTTCTTAGTAGAAACTTGTTGTTTTTGTAAATACAGTTGTATTATTTATTGAGCTTCATTGCTCATTATAAATTAATTCAATTCATTCATTGATAAAAAAAAACTCCCTAGAGTGAACTCACTTGATAGCAATATTATCAGAACTGGACTGAAACTAGTGGAACCGGCTGTTTTTGGCCCAAAACTGGTCGGAACTTGTCCTCCAAACCAGAATAGGCCAGTTCGGTATCGAACCGACTAGTTCTATACTGGTCTTGTGCAGTTTGTACCTTACCAAGTCAACGTAAAAAAATTGCCTTTTTTTGACTTTTTGATTTGGTTGGCCCACTTCTAATTCTCCCTTAGGCCAACCTAATATTAAAGCCTATGGTCCTATTATTGCTATGCATTTCATGGTAATGTTAATTTCTTAAAGTAAAAGTGATGTTATCCTTAATCTTTCATTTCCATCCTTTTACTTAAATTTTTAACATTACCATGAAATGACTTATAGGATGTTTGAGAGTGGTTCCAACTTCATTGGATTTTATATGGAGAAAGTAGAATTTTAGATTTCACTCAAAATCCAGCAGACTTAACAATTTTTCAGGATATCAAGATTGCAGGGATTGCAATGTTTCCATTGGATTTTGTCATGTACAAGGGTAAGGAATATTTATTTAATAAAGAGCACCAATCTCTCTATGCACTTTGATGTTAGTGGTGTTATCACAATAAACTTTTTTTTTTAAAGGTTTTTTTAGAAAAGGCTAACAATTTTAGTGTCAGTGCTTTTAAATGTAATAAACAGGGAAATTACTGATAGTGGGGCTATCAACGTTTTAGTGATCTGATAAACAGTTTGCTGAAGAAATTCATTGACAACGGGCTCATAAGCTATTCCATTGTGACTGACAAGCCAACCGTCAACGCCAACACAAAATTTTAAATTTAAAAGGTTGTGATTATGCTGACCACGTCAACCTCAACAATACCCCTTCGAAGGGGTAAACAGTATTAGTTAATAAGTTTTCTTTGTCGCTATGAGTGAATGTTATTATAATGATTTTACCATATGATAGGAAACCCATTCGCAATCGTCACCTCGTCTCTGCAATCATTCACTTGCACAACTCTAATGTTCCGTTCCGCATGTCAATATATTTTACATGTCCCATCAGTAATTTTTGTTTTCAGTTCGGAGTTAATCACACTTGGCATTGTTGAACCCGTTTTACTCACAGGGATTCAGGATCGAATCCCGAAAACACCACACAACGCAATGGGAAAAGGTGGTAAAGCAAATCATTCTGAGCCCAAAGCACCAGATTTGCTGGACATATACCTCAATATCTAACGATTGTTTCAGCAAGCCGGTTGGAGTGAGTTTTTCCATTGCTGTACCGACTACCACGATGCAGTGGCCCGGTCTTTTGCTTAGGGGTTTTATGGAAATCGTGTGGAGGTTGGAGGTCTGTTTTTTACAGTTACAAAGCAGTCAATTGTTGAGGCTATGGCCTTACCAGTGGATGGAGAAAGGATTTTTCACAGTGACGTGTTGATAGGGACCGATGTCCCTTTCTTTTTCAAAGAGGAGTTCAAGGGTAAGAACTGGAGGGCCGAAGTTCAGAAGGAATGGTTGCAGGATAAATGGCATGTCCCTCTTCGCCTCTATCAGCAATATTTCACCTACGAAGGGAGATTCAATCGGGTAAACCTCTATCACTTCTACTTCCTTGCACATCTAACTGGTCAAATTAGAATTAATCCCTGTTTTTATGTACTAGAGAGTCTTAGGTATATGACACCTAGGTTCAGGGCTCGAACAAAACCCTCCTCCCATTTCATATATCACAAGGCTCTGATCAAACTCCGAATTGAAAACTAGCTAGCCAGGGCAGGGAGGACTTGGAGCCATTTCTTGTTTTGGGGAGGTATCCAACCTCAACGCCTTAAAAGGCGAAGAGGAAGACCAAAGATTTTCAAAAAGGGGAAAAAGACCCAAGGATAAGCCCCTATTGAGCCAACTCCCAGCCATAACAACACAGAGGTCCCATCTACATCCTCTGGCCCTAAAATCCTCAAAGTCTACCAGAGAAAATGTGCCAGGCTCATTAAGCGAGACCATGGATCTCCTATAAACCTATCTGCTGATATTGGTCCTCCCCAAGTTGTCAGTCCACCTATTGAAGCCTCCCTTGCAGACACAACTAAACCAGAAATTGTTAAAGGCAAGGAGGCCGAGATTGAGACCCAAGAGGAGGAAACACTGTTTGAAGTTTTTAAAGGTGGCAAAAGACCCCATACAAGGCCAACAAACAAACTAAGATATAAAATTAAACTAAAAAATAACCCAGAGTTGGCCAAAGAGGTGATTGATGTTGACAATGTGCCACTGAAGGACCTTATCATCAATAAGAAGAAGGCTGCAGGCTCTAAGAAGAACAAAGACAAAGAAACTAAAAGGAAGGGTCCTATGGAGACAAGGCAGAGTAAGAAACAAAGACTGGAGAAGGTGGATGTACTTCTCAGGGGGTTTTTGTTTTATCGCTGACAGTCAGCCCAATAGTTTTTTGCATACAGCGGAATGGTCAGGAAGTTGACATTCCCATCGTCAACGATTTTGGGTGAAGCTGACAGTTCCACTGTCAGCTATTTTGAAACGAAACTGTATCTCCGCTGATAGAAGATGATTCAGGGACGAGAGTTGACATTCAGTCTGTCAACGATTTTGAAACAGGCAAAAAAGAGATGCTGACAGTGATTTTATCAGCGAAAGCTACAATTCATAAAACCAAGGAAGCTGACAGGAGTGGTATCAACGATTTTCACCAGAATGTCTGAATGAAAGAAAGGATAAACATAAAGGAGGTTTTGGTGGAAACTTGATCCTGTTTTGTAGAGGGACCTGTTGTGCCAGCTATGATGATGTTCTATCAGTAGGGACCTGTTTCTATTTTCGAGGAAGATAGTTTGAAAGATATTTCACTTAACCTATATATCAACATATTTTCTAGTAGCTATTTTTAGGAAAAAAACTGAATGTATTTAAGGTTTCACATGCATGAACTTGAAGATATTTAGATATTTTTTAGATTATTGTAATTAATCTGAAAACTATTATTTTGTAATCAGTTGATGTAAGGTCTATAAAGACAGTTGGTGAAGAATGAAGAAGGGTTGGATTTTACTGAAAACATTTACATTCTGGTATATTTGAGCAGTCTTAAATATATTACAGTTTTTGATGAGCATTTTATAGGAAATTCATGTGTTGTAGTTCCTTGTCAGTTTTCTCTTTGTTATAAAAATTTTTCTTCATGTCTGGAAGTTTTAGTATATGAGATCTAGATTGTTTTATGTTCTTTCTCAAAATTCCTCGGCATTAGTATTTGTTACCTTAATCAACTATAAATTTTGTCACATTTCAGTTCTTTTCTTCCAAACTCTCAATTTGTCAAAGGATTTGCTGCTATCATGCTTTTTGTATCTGGCTCATTAGGTTTGTAGCATTACTTGTTAGAACTGGACTCCATGCCCAATGGTGTGTTTTGTAAACAACCCAACCAATTTTATCCTATAAACTAAATTTGGCCACATAACTTAATTGCGAAACCTACTACTACAGTGATCTAGAGTAGTTGAGTTTTAGTGAGAGATCCTTCTCCGGAGTCCGAGTTGAAGGGCCAACTTTCAACCTAAAAGAGGTTTGAAGTTATTTTAGAGGTTTTCCCGTAGTCACGTTTCCTCTAAGTGATAACAATTAGCAATGGTTGTCAAACTCTTCTATCATGACTCTACTAAAAATGTACCCATCACTCAAACAAAATCTTGACTTCACATGCTATGCTTGTTATATCTTATTTTAATGCTTAGAGGGTTATATTGATGACAAAGTGTTAATTTTAGGCAACAATGGTATGTTCTATGCTTTAGAGCAATTTTACTTCAATTTCTTTATTAGCCCAATATCAATATTCAGACTAGCAATCACATCAACATGATAGTAAAATGCAGATAGAACATAAACATAAACATTAGAAGACAAGCTAAGACAAGAGGACACAAGATGTGGCACCAGCCAGGGACAAACCCCAATGTGGGGAAACCCTTGATCAATTCTTCTTATAGTCTTCAATAGTTCAACAGAGAGAGAGTACAATTTACAAATCTGATTTATAACAACAACAAAAGAGCCCTAATCAGAAAAGTCAATGTTGGTCAACAGGGTAGATTTGACCCTCAACAAATCGGTCAACTTCAGTCAACTTAGGCCTCCATACATCAAGATGAATCAACCTTCAAAACAACCCAAAAACAACCCAATGAAAGTCTCATCAAACAACCCACTTACGGTCAGCCCTAGCTGCAGTCAACGTTGGTAAAACTGTCCAGAAATTTCGGCCTCCTGAAATTTCACTCTCCTGAAGTTTTGGATGTGTGGAGAAAGAGAGGCCCAGAAATCCGTACCCAATCAATGAGGAGAGAGAGAGAGAAGTGTGAAGATGAGTGTGTCCAAATGAGGCTAAGGCACCATGTATTTATAGCAAACGTTGAGGATGAATAGATGTCATTGTTGGGCTTCTGAGCCTACATAAGTTTGCTGGCCGACCTTGACAATTTGTCGATAATCAAAATAAATTCATAATTTCATTTGTACATGTTAGAATCCAATGATCTTTAGATCAATCCTACACCTCTTAGAGAGAGGAATCCAAGAAAAATATCATCTATCATAAATATGGTGACCCATGTGTAGTTTGGCCTTAGTTGCCAATTTTAACACTCCCTCTCAACTAGGGAGAACTCCATCTTCTAATCCATCTACCAATCTGTACTATCTTTGCCATCAATGCACTGCTATGTTCTGCTAAACTATGAAGAAGAAGAAGTGATCGAAAATGTATCATACCATTCTCTACCGACCTGTAGTCAATCCCAATAAAAGGAGAGTGTGTCATACCACTCTTAGTGATCCGAAGTCAGTTCCAATCAAAATAGAGTGTCTCATACCACTCTTATTGACTCGAAGTCAGTTCCAATTGATCCTAGATCAATATCGGTCATCCTAGCATAGGGAGTACGGTAGTACACGATGCATCCATCGGTAGTACTATGGTCCCTACTCTCATTTCCCTACTCATTGGCCAAATGAGAGGTACTTCCCATGAGTCCCAGACTGTATGGGTAGGATGTCTCAACAAAATTTTGAATCACTCATCCTGCCTACATGTCGCCAAGGGGTATCGTAGGGGAATGTTGAACCACTCACCCTCTACACAACAAATCACTAGGGGAAAGCTGAACCACTCACCCTATGGTTGCCCATCGCTCCAAGAAGTACCTCAAGGCCCCCGGAGCTCCTAGAGCTCAATGTCCATCTCATATAAGACCCTCTTAGGAGGGTCTCTCCACAACTCCAAGTCGTTCTTGGAAGGCCAAGAACTTGACCTTCCCCAGGGGCTTTGTTAGAATATCAACGACCTACTTATCAGTCCCAATGTGATGGAGCCTTATTGCTCCTTGTTGTACCATATCCGCAATAAAGTGGTACCTGATATCTATATGCTTGGAGCGATCGTGAAACACAGGATTCTTTGATAATCAGATCCCACTCTGGTTGTTCCGGAGGATCACGGTGGTATCCAACACATCTCCAAACAACTCATTGAAGAGCTTCCTCAACTAGACAACTTCATAGGAGGCCATACTAGCAGCTATGTCTAAGGCTTCGGCAGTGCTCAAGGAAACTGATTTCTGCTTCCTTCTCATCTAGGATATTGAAGCAGAACCCAAAGAAAAACAACATCTAGAAGTGCTCTTGCGACCCACCAAACTGCTAGCCCAATCAACATCAGAATAACCATGCAGCCTCACATCTCTGATAGTGTATCTCAATCCATGAGTGATTGTGCCCCGAAGATATCTCAGAAGATTCTTGGCACCAATTCAATGTATATGATGAGGCTCAACCATATATTGGCTCAATGTGTTAACTGCAAAACATATGTCCGGATGGGAGTTCACCAAGAACATCAGTGCTCCTATGAGTTGACGATACTCAAAAGCATTTCCCAATTCAGGTCCAACAACACTACCACATAACTTCTTAAAGTTAAGTTCCACTGGGGTAGTCACAAGCTTGTAGTCCACCATCCCAAATCGTTCTAATATCTTCACGACATATTTTCCTTGAGATAGGAAAATTTCACCTCGCTTTTGCCAGATCTCCAACCTTAGGAAGTAGTGCATCGATCCTAGTTCCTTCATCTCAAATTCAGAAGCGAACTCCCTCTTACATTTGTGAATGAGAGGGTTTGCACCTATCAGAAAGAGGTCGTCCCCATAAAGTACCAGAATGAGATGTTTATCATTTTCAACCTTAAAGTAAAGGTTCAGATTGGCTTCACTTCTGGTGAATCCCAACTTCATCAAATAGCTATCGATCCTCTCATACCAAGCTCGGGGTGTTTGTTTCAATCCATAGAGAGCTTTCTTCAACCTGCATACATGAGATTTGTGATCATGAACCTCAAACCCCTCGGGTTGTTCCACATAGACTTCCTCTTTGATTGAACCATGCAAGAAGGCGATCTTGACATCCATTTGATGTAGGTTCCATCCTTGCGAGGCAACAAAGGCTATGATGGAGCGGATGGTGGTGTATTAGGCAACAGGTGCAAATATCTCATCGTAATCTACACCTTCCTTTTGAGAGAAGCCTCGAGCAACAAAGCGAGCCTTGAACTTTTCTGCACTTCCATCAGCTCCATGCTTGATTTTGAAGAGCCACTTAGAAATGACAACCGATTTGTCCTGGGGTCTAGGGACCACATCCCAGACATCATTCTTCATAATTGACTCGTATTCTTCATTCATAGCATCCTTCCATACTTGTTGGTTCATGGCTTCTTCGAATGATGAAGGCTCATTTTGAATGATAGTACTCATGACGGTCAAATATCTTTGATACCTGTTTGGCTTCTTGCTTTCACGGTGTTGACCACTACGTGTCAACTTCCCATAGCAGTGCACCCCCTTTTCTTCGCAAAAAGGGATAGCGCTTGATCGACATGTCTGTGCCATTCGACAGTCATTGTCGACTTGATCATACTATGTTGTAAACCCAGTTTGCATGTGTGAATTGTAAATAATCTTAGTAGAGATGAGTCATGTATGTAAATTCCGTAGGTGGACCTAATTTTCTAGTGATAATCTACGTTCCAGAAGGTTTTTCGTCTCACCGATCCATGATCGGCAGAGTTTTCCTTCAGCCTAATCCCAAAGTCGGAATGGATTTTGTCATTAGAATCTTAGGAGAATCCTAGTGTGTTAATCTACTAGATTATAGTTGTGTCGCAGAACTGGGTGGTTTATGAGGGTCTATGTCAGATGGATTTTCCCCCTTGAGGTGTAAAGTTGTAAAAGTCATGATGTAAAGTGTCTTGAGGGTTAGGAAATGTTTTAATCCCCTCATAAGTCCTAAGTCCTAGGTCCTAGGTGATTTTTCCAAAGGCTAAGTTCGAGGATCCATTTAAAAATTAATTAAAAATTAAAAAATTAAAAAATTAAAAAAAATAACTGAAAAATAAAAATTAAAAAAATAAAAAAATAATAAAATTTATAAAATAAATTAAAAAAAAATAAAAAAAAAAAATAAAGTAAAAACCTAAAAATAATAACATAATAATATTTTTGAGTAAATAAATGCAGAATTTCAATTTTTAATTCATTAAAAAATTCGATGGATGAGATTAAGAGATGTCTTGATCCTCATCGACGGTCGAGATCATTTTGACATGGATCACTCGACCTAGCTGTTGGGAATTTTTCCTTTAAATAGGGTGCTAGGGGTCATTTGAGATCAGATTCGATCTGTGAGTCTTGTGCTGAAGAAGCTCTCTTGTAAACTTTTTCTGGTGCTAATAAAGAAAGACTTTGGGGTTGAAATCTTGCTGGTGTTACTCTCTGGAAATGCTGTGAGCTATTTTATTTTCTGCATATTTTAATTTTCAGCCATTAGTAACAGCTTATTGTAGAGTATTGTTGAGCACAGGTATCTTGTTCACTTGCTAGGGTTTGAAATGGTATTAGAATTTCTGAAGTAATGGCAGGTATCTCCATTGCATTTGAGATCTAGTTCCGTTTTCTCTCTTTATTGATGGTTGAAGTGAGTTATGCAGGAAACCCTTATTGACGAGGATCAGTAGGCGTTTGGGGAAGTTCTAGGCTGAACCAGCCAACCCCTGCAAGCATTTTCTTGCAGAGCCCAGCCAGTTTCGATCCTGGGTTTATTATTTTTGTGTTCTGATTTGCATGAGAGATTTCTAAAGCATTTCATAGAAAATCTAAAATTCTGAAAATATTGTTGATGATAACTGACAAATCTGGCTGTTGTAGAGCTATAATTTTGTAATTTTGGACCAGTTTGCAGGGTTTTTAGTTTTTAATATTTGCATATATTCTCCGGGTGCTTCTTTTCCATTTGCAGGTTGCAGGTCTAAGAAGAATTTTTTTTGTGTGAAGTCAGATCTGGCCCCAGAAAATAGCTTTTGCAAGGGTTGCAATTTCAATTGTTTTCAGATCTGGAAGGAATTTTGCATCGGTTTCATTGATATCAGCTTCTGGGGTTTGGAACATTTTTTTTAAAAGGACTGCAAAATCGTTCAATTTTTTTTCTCTTCTCAGCCATTCTCATTGTGCGTCTCTGCCATCCTCACACGATATTTCTGCCCCACAACTTCAACGTTCTCATCCGTCTGACCTCCAGCCTGCGGCAGCCCCATTTATTCGTGCGATTTCCTGCACGCTGCATCTCCTCAGCCTGCCCACGCAGCTCCTTCTCTGCCTTCATCCACAGCTCCTATCATACTTCACTACGCATTCCTTTACGCCTTCTCTGCAGCAATAACCTATTCACGCATTGAGATAACCTGCACGCAGTTAGATAGCCTGCAACCTTGCGTTGTTGCCAAGCTTCACCTGCGTGCCACCAATCCGGCAACGCATTCCCTTCTCTGCCGTCACCTGCAATAAACCTGCGTGCTGCGTCCTCTTCCCTTTGCAACCTTTCCTTCCGCGATCGATCCATTATCGCCGCCGTCCAGTTGCTTGAAGCCGCAAACCTGCGGACACAGCAAATTCGCATTTCGATTTTTTTTATTTACGTTTCATGTTTTAGGAGTTAGCATTCATTTTTTAAAGAAAAAAGTTACGTGGTTTTAGTTAGCTTAGTTCTTTTTTTAATTTTAAATTTAGTTTTATATAGATATGTATGTATAAAATATAAAAAAAAATAAAATTTAAAAATTTAAAATTTTTTAAGGGTAGCGTTTAGTTTTAGTTTCTCTTTATATTTTTTAGGTTAGGGTTTAGGTTTATATTTTGTTTAAATTTTTAGATTTAAAAAAAAAAAAAAAACTTAAGATTTAGATTTTTTTTTTTTTTTTTTTTAGTGTTAGAATAGATTAGATAGGATTTTATTTGTAGGTTTTAAGTTTAAAGTTTTAAAGAAAAAACATAAAAATTTTTAAAATTTTAAAATCAATAAAAATTTATAAAAATTATAAAAAAGGGAGTTTCTTTTCTTTTAAAGTGTAGATTTAGATTTTTAAGTTGCATTTAGTTTGAACTTTTGTTTTAAATTTTTGTCTGAAAAAACATAAAAAATATTTTGGAAATATTTTGCCAGATTCAGTCTTGGCTCGGGGACTTATCACGTTTTATTTTTTCCTACTGAGATTAAAATTTTGATGTGGAATTAATGTTCATCATTTTTATGTGATTTAGTATGCTTGAATGATCATGAGTGTGATATCTGGTTAGCGTTTAAAATTTCGTGGTTGTGTATCGAACTTTATCTTTCGAAGTTTTGAATTGCTGGAGTATCATTTAAGCATTTTCTCGCATTTAATAAAATTAGCCTTTGTTTGAGTTATTTGATGATAAATGATTGCTCTACATGGTTTATATTTCTGCAACATCTGATAATTAATCGTTTAAACATTAAAGGCACTGGTCTATTAATTCAATAAAATCTATCTAGTGCTGGTTTCCTTTCGTGTCTCCCAAACCAACTGATTCACAGTTGGTCATCCATTTTCCTATAGGGTCTACCCCCCTTAGCCGCGGGAGACAGGGTTAAATGGAGAGATCGGGGATCAGGGTGACAGCCCCCGGTCTGAGTGTTGTCGTGACAATCTGTGCGACAACACACGGAAAGGCCCCCTTGGTGCAATGTGTCTCTTGACATCTTCAAGAGTCTCCCTAAGGCATGAGGGTCTCCTTTTGGAGGAGGATGGCTCATGAGGAGGAGGATCAGTAGGATCCATAGGTTCATCTACATCAGCGTTTCGTCTTCTTTTGCAACCTGATTTTCGGTGTCAGCATCTTTGTCCTTCCTTAGGATAGGAAGGTTGTTCATCTTCCTGAGGGCCATATCTTCGTCGAAGGTGACATCATGACTTTTCTCAACTTCTTTTTGACTAGCCACATAAATTCTATATCCCTTATAATTTTCACTATAGCCCACAAATATTCCTTTCTTCCTAGATGCACCCAATTTTCTTCTTTTCTCTTTCGCCACATGAAAATATATGGGACTTCCAAAAATTCTAAAATGAGAGACATCGGGTTTCTTGCCGGTGAAGATTTCTTCGGGAGTGTTGGAGTCCAATCCTTGATGAGGCCATCGGTTATGAACAGACACAGCGGTATTTGTAGCTTCAACCCATATAAACATCAAAAGCCCTTGATCATGAAGCATGGCGCGAACAACTTCTACAATAGAGCGATTCTTCCTTTCAGCCACACTATTCTTCTCGGGAGTGTATGGCGTTGTAGTCTCCCTCTTAATGCCAACTTCTTTGCAATAATCTTGGAATTCATTAGATTCGTACTCAGTCCCATTATCAGTCCTCAATATCTTGATTTTCCTCTTGGTTTGGTTTTTGATAAAGGCTTTGAAGTGTCGGAACCAGGTGAAACTTCGTCCTTCTTCTTCTAGAAGTAGATCCAGGTCTTGCGAGAATAATCATCCGTAAAGGTGAGATAATATAAGTATCCTTGCAAAGAGTTTACGGGCATCGTACCAGATATGTCTGAGTGGATCAATTGCAATATATCTGTGGTCTTGCTATTGCTTGAGGGTAATGGTCTTGCGAGAATAATCATCCGTAAAGGTGAGATAATATAAGTATCCTCGCAAAGAGTTTACGAGCATCGTACCAGATATGTCGGAGTGGATCAATTGCAATATATCTGTGGTCTTGTAAGTTTTCCTTTAGCACATCCCAAACATACACCTTCATGTTCTACTTTGAACTTGGGCATACTTGTCACCATCTATCTCACATTTGGTAGGGCTTTATAATGGGCGAACCTCCGGTGCCATAGTTTAGATTGTAGAGATTTGTCGCAAGACATGGCTCCCAATGGACTTCCTCCAACTTGATACAAAGTGTCAACCTTGAACCCAAGAGTAAAAACATCTTTAAAATTTCTTTTCCAAACACGTACCTTTCCATCGATGAATGCCACCTTGAATCCTTTGTCCTTCATGGCTGAAATGGACACCAAGTTCTTCTTGAGATCAGGTGCACATAGTACTTCTTGCAAATAAATAGTGTTACCTTGATTCAATTGAAGGGTAACATTCCCTACTCCCTTCACGGGATAGGTGGCATCGCTTCCAAGGATGACCTCCAAGTTTGTCTCCTTTTCTATCAAATTAGAGAGGGATTCCTTGTATCTAGTGAAGTGCCTTGAGGCACCACTATCAATCAACCAATTTCCCAAAGTGTTCGGAGGAGAGGCAGTGGAGAGGGCCGATATAACATAGTACTCTTTTTGCTTATTGTTAACAACATTTTATTCTTCATACCCGGAGTTACTTGATTTCTTGGAGGGTCGACCATTTCCTTGATGTCCTGCATTCCTTTTTCCTTTGCCATTAGACCTGCCATTCCTTTGATCGTTGTTGTTGAAGTTGCCCTTGGAATGATTGTGATCATCATCATGCGATGTGTCCCTTCTATTTGGACACTTCCTTGCATAGTGGCCAAACTTATTGCGAACAAAGCACCTGCCCTTCCTTCCTCCCTTAGATTCAGTCTTTCCATGGAAATGACCTTTAGACTCTGCATTATTTCTCCTTTTGGCATGAGTGGAGAATGCAACTGGGTTGCTTCTATTAGAAGGCATTTCTTGCTCCATCATTCTTGTTTCTTCTTGAATGCATCTCGACATCAATTCTTCAAACCTTGGAATTCGATCATTGTTGAGGACGGTGGTTCTAAATACATACCACTCGGTGAGAGTCCTCCAAATGTGGTGAGAGTAAGTTCCCTGTCAGGGATGGCTTCTCCAATCGAGTGTAGATCATTTTTGATCTCAGTAATCCTCAAGAAATAGGATTGAATATCCTCGTCCTGGCCCTTCTTAATATCCTTCAACTTATTCTTGAGAAATAGAATTTGATTAGCATTACTAACCTTGAACATGCCGACCAACTTGCGGTAGATCTCCTTGAGGTCTTCAATTCAGAGATGTAGACCACTAGATGCTTGTCAATGGAATCCCTGATAATCTTCTTTGCTTTGACTTCAGCCCTATTGTACTTGGTCTTTGCAGCAACCGATGCATTTGAAGGAGGTTCAGGGATTTTACCGTGCACATAGTCCATCACTTCTTTTTCTTTCAAGATCAAATCAAGAGGCATCTTCCAGCCATGATAGTCAGATTTATCATGGAGCCTTTCTTTAGCCAGGAAGTAGGATGAGGAACCCATTGAATCTTTTTTCATTGTCCCACTGTCTTTGGTGATTGCTCTTTCACTCTTGCTTGGGCTTTGTTTTCACCTCACCTCTGATACCATGTTAATTTTAGGCAACAATGGTATGTTCTATGCTTTAGACCAATTTTACTTCAATTTCTTTATTAGCCCAATATCAATATTCAAATTAGCAATCACATCAACATGATAGTAAAATGCAGATAGAACATAAACATAAACAGAAAGCGACAAGCCAAGACAAGAGGACACAAGGTGTGGCACTAGCCAGGGACAAACCCCAATGTGGGGAAACCCTTGTTCAATTCTTCTTATAGTCTTTAATAGTTCAACAAAGAGAGATAATACAATTTAGAAATCTAATAATTTATAATAGCAACAAAAGAGCCCTAACCAGAAAAGTCAACGCTGTTCAACAGGGAAGATTTGACCCTCAGCAAATTGGTCAACTTCAGTCAACTTCGACCTCCAAACAACAAGATGAATCAGCCCTCAAAACAACCCAAAAACAACCCAGTGAAAGACTGGTCAAACAACCCATCTGCGGTCAGCCCTAGCTATAGTCAATGCTGGTCAAACTGTCCTGAAATTTCGGTCTCCTGAAATTTCGGCCCCCTGAAATTTCGGACGTGTGGAGAGAGAGAGGCCCAAAAATCCATACCCAATCAATGAGGGGAGAGAGAGAGAAGTGTGAAGAAGAGTCTGTCAAAATGAGGCTAAGGCATCATGTATTTATAGCAAACGTTGAGGATGAATAAACGTGACTGTTGGGCTTCTAGGCCTACATAAGTTCGCTGGCCGACCTTGACAATTTTTCCATAATCAATATAAATTCATAACTTCATTTGTACATGTCGGAATCGGACAATCTTTAGATCAATCCTACACCTCTCGGAGAGAGCAATCCAAGAAAAATATCAGCTATCATAAATAAGATGACCCATGTGGAGTTTGGCCCTAGTTGCCAATTTTAACACAAAGATCCTAATATAGGCAATGGTTGTAGATTTGGATGCTACTCATTCTTCAAATGAGGATGAGGAGGATGATTAGGATGATGATTCTGATGATGACCTTGACGATTATCACTTGTAGGCTGTAGTTGTAGTATTGTAGACTGTAGTATCATACTATCATGTTATTTTGGACTATACAAGCCTTTTAGAGCCTGCTTCTTGATGCTTTTTGGTTCAACAATGTTTTGCTCTAAGTGCTATTTTGGTTATATGCACTATTACTTGCTATATAAATAAGAACGTTTGCATATTTGTGAATAAATGGTTTGGATTCATATGGATACATATGAATATATATGTTTTTCTTTAAAATATGAATATTTTGTGTGATTTTGGTTATTTTTTTTTTTAATTATTATTTGGTTTTGTACCGATTCCTGGTCCACAAGTTTTTTCGGTTCGATCACTGGTTCAGTACTGATAACATTGCTTGATAGTAAATATTTAAGCTACCTCGGCTTGTTACATGGCTTTATTCATCATGCTAACATCATGTTTACAATATCCCCACAGCGCTGCGAAACTTGAGTACGACTGTGAAACTTGAGTACAAAATGAAGAGAGAGAAGAAAGAAAGGGCCAAAAAGTCTTGATGAAATTTGGAACTCTTAATGATCTGAAGGTGTAGAAATGCTTTGAAATGTACTTTGGGCATGGAGTCTTCAAAAAATCTTTGAATGCAACTTTAATGATCAACAGAGAATAATTTTACCCTGGGAAACCCAACTTTGGGAGAAAACTCAACAAGTTTTTTAGGAGAAATTATTCTTCAACAAGGCTTACAAATCAACAATTTATCTAGAAATTTGTGCCAATAATCCAAGTCAAATACCATTCAAACCCAGTCAAAACACCATCAAGTCAATGCTAGTCAAACCAACCAAAAGTCAAATCTATAGTCAAACTTTGGTCTAGTCAAACTCAGCCTTGTAGTCAACTTAGCCTTGCCATCAACTATTGCGGTCAAACCTATTGTCAAATCCCTGTGGTCAACTCTTCACATGTGTGGTCAAACTCGTCTTGTTCTACGGTCAAATTTAGTCAAGTAGCTCGGTCAAACCATAGTCAAAACTATTAGAATAATGCTACTTTAGTTATTAATGCTATTTCTATTTTCTGTCTTATTAGCAGTTTCTTAGACGAAACTTGCTGTTTCTATTTCTTAGTAGAAACTTGCTGTTTCTATCTATGTAAATACATTTGTATTATTTATTGAGCTTCATAGCTCATTGTAAATCAATTCAATTCATTCATTGATTATGGTATTAGAGCACAGGTATCTTTCGAAATAATTTTTCATTGCTTGAAAAATTCTGTGGCTCATTTCGAAATTGCTCTTGGAATCTGAAATTTTTTTTGGGGCGTCAATTGTTTTTGGACGTCGTTGTTTAATTTGCGCCTGCGGGTTCCGACTACTCCGAGGGTTTCTTAATTACTGGAATATACTTTGGAGTCGATCCTCCGGCTGATCATCCCACTATGTTGCACTACAGCAACTCGCCGTCTATTTTTTGGGCTTTCGCAGAGATTCGAATCCGTGACGTCGACGGTGTTGGAGCCTCAGTTACTACGTGTGCAGTTTACATTTGCAAGCGTGACCACCACGAGAGTCGAGAGTGTCTTTTATGCCGTGGATAGCCATTGCTTCCATCTTCCTCAACGTCTTCGGGTTCTCTGGGCAAGAGATCATACTTGCGTTTCGTTCTCCTCTTCGCATTCCTCACGGCGTTTTCTTGAATCGCCATTGTATTCACTTCTCTGTATCAGCTCCAGAAAACGCGAGCATGCCAGACGCAGAGATAAGAGAGAGGGACGCATATATACGCTAGATCTGCCCTGCCCTGGCCACTCAGCGTCTTTGGCAATTGCCATGTCATTCCTAGCGTACTTGTAGTGGAGAATAGGCTGCGTCGGATCATCAAAACCCACAATCGACGACGTCTCTGTGCATATTCACGCGTTTGTTGCGTATTCTGCATATTTGAACGCTGTTTTATTCGAGCAGCAAACGTCAGTCAAAGCCGTCGAAGAACAAAACGCTGGTCAGCCCAGCTGTAGTTTGATTAGAGAACAAGGAATTCGTATGTTAGATTGATGCTTCGACGTTTACTGTGCCTCGATTTTTTTCGTGAAACTGCTCTCCAAACTGTCTTGAAGAGAGCCATAAAGACCCGAGCAGGTCGTAGCAGTTTTATCTACGAGTTGATCATGGCTGAAGCTGCATTCCTGTGAACTGTATGGTGGCGCAAACTCAAGTCTCGGAATTTTTTTTGTGTGCAGCAACAAGGTGCTGAACGTGTGTTCGATACTACGTGGAGAAATCAACATTTGGCATTTCTTCCTACCTAAGTCTCTCAGAACGATTTCTAATTCTATTTCATATTTTCACCAGCATCTGTCAAGAGTTTGACTGGATCAGCTGACATCTGCATTGAAATCCGTGCCGGATTCATTTTGGTGTTTTCTGTATCTTGGAAAACATGTAGATGGCTTCGCTAACCAATTTGATGTTGGAAGGCAGTCAGCGCTTTAATGGCACCAATTATAACATCTGGAAACAGAGAATGTTGACCATTTTTGAATACAGGTGTCTTGATCAGCTTGTTTTAGGAAAAGAGCTCAGTCCTGGTACACCTGGTACAGATTAGGATAAGTTTGATGATCGAAAGTGAGAGGCTGTTATGCTTCTCAAACCCTCTGTGACTGATGATCAGTTACCGCAGATTCCTTCCGGCAAGACAGCTGCCGAAATCTGGCAACATTTGAAGGAATTGCATGAGACATCTGACAAGAGCAGAGCTTTCTTTCTCAAGAATCAGTTGTTCTCCATCATGATAGACAAACATATGTCTTTACAAGAACATCTTAACAAGATTAAAGACATTCGAGATCAGCTCGAAGCCATTGGTCGGACCATGGAGGAAGCAGATATTGTAGTCATCACTTTGAAAAGTCTACCAAAACCTTATGAGCACTTCATAGAAACACTCAACATCACCTCCACTAATGTTGATCTGAAGTTTCCGGAGTTATGCACCAAACTCATGCAGCAGGATCATTGGAAACAACAGTTTGGTAGTGGTGCTTCATCAACCTCCTCAGAAAATGCTTTTGCTGCCAAATATCAGTCCTCTCAATCCTTTCAGCAGAAAGGTTCTTCTCAGCCTTTTGATCCTGCCAGGAAGAAAAATGTGCAGTGTAATTACTGTCACAAGTTCGACCACATGAAGAAAGATTGCCAACAGAGGATTGCTTCTGAACAGAAGAAACAGGGAGGGCCCCATCAGACAGCGAATGTTGCAGAACATTCCGAGCAGACAGAATTTGCCTTTTACGCCTTTATGGCTAAAAGGTCTTCAGATCATGTCTCGTCTTCTGCCTGGTACATTGACTCTGGTGCATCACGCCCTTTCTCTCATAGGCGTGACTGGTTTATAACTTTATTGACTTCTCACCTTTCAGTGATTCCGTGGTATTTGGCGGAGGTGAAGAATACATAGTGGTTGGTAGAGGTACAGTTCAGATCCAGTCTGGTGGGTGCACACTCATCTTCCTGAATTTGTACTATGTTCATGGTATGGAAATTAATCTGCTGTCTGTCAGCGAGATTATGAGGAACTCTCCTCAACTTGATGTATTGTTCAGTCCGCACAAGTGCTCCATTATCAAAAGGGAGACTAGTCTTACGATTGCTTTTGGCTTAGAGGATCATGGTCTATACAGGCTTCTTGACACTGGTGATTCTCTTGAAGTGGCTCTAGCAGCTCGTGTTTCTCCCATCAGCACCCTGTGGCATCAGCGATACGGGCATCTAAACATGCAGTATCTCTCTCAGCTCTCTCGGGAGGGACTTGTGTCAAGGTTGCCTGATATTCAGACTTAGCAGTTGGGAGTATGCGGTGCCTGTCAAGCTGGCAAGCAACATTGGTCTTCATTCAAGGATGGAGAATCTTGGTGCGCATCTAAGGTACTCCAGTTAATTCATGTTGATATTTGTGGTCCTATGAATACACCTTCTATTACTGGTTGCAAATATTTTTTGCTTATTATAGATGATTTCAGTAGAAAGATGTGGGTGTATTTTCTAAAATATAAATCTGATGTTTTTAGTATCTTTCAGAAGTTTAACTCCTTAGTTGAAAAAGAGTCTGGCTGTAATATCATAACTCTTAGGACAGATAACGAGGAGGAATTTTGTTCTTCTGCTTTCTCCAACTTCTGTGATACTCATGGCATCAAACGCCAGTTAACTACACCCTACACTCCTTAGCAGAACATTGTTGTCAAACGCCGCAACCGTATGGTTGTTGAAATGGCTCGTTCCATGTTACAACACAGGAGTGTTCCGAACAAATTCTGGGCTGAAGCAGTATTTACTGCTGTCTATCTTCTTAACCGATCACCTACTCAGGTTGTTTAGGGGAAGACTCCCAAAGAGGTTTGGTCTGGCCGTAAGACTAAGATCAGTCACCTCAAAGTATTTGGCTTGGTTGCATATGTTTGGATTCCAGCTGCTAAGTGTTCTAAGTTGGATTCCAAAAGCCAGAAACTCATGACGATAGGGTACAGTGATCATCAGAAGGCCTATAGGCTGATAGATATAGCCACTGGTCATCTTAGCTTCAGTCGGGACGTAGTATTTGATGAAGATAGAGGATCCTTTCAGTCTCCTCCTTCTGAGCTGTGTTTTGAGGATCAGCCTCACAGTGTTCTTCTTCCAGTAGGTCCACCTAATGGGAGGGATGATGCAGCATCAGTATTTGATGATGCACTTCCTGAGCTTCCTTCGGAAAATAATCCTCCTCTTGCTACTCCTATTGTTCCTGTGGCTTCTCCACCTCCTCCTGATATTGGTTCCTTTACTCTCCGGCCTAAATGGTGGGCTAAAACCATTGTTGACCTCCGGGATAATGAGCTCCTTGAAGGTATAACTTCTAGACATAAGAGCAAACAACAGTCTACAGTAAATTTTGCTCTTATGGCTGACCTACACAGTATTTTTGAGCCTCAAACCTATTCAGAGGCTAAGGGTACACCTGAGTGGGAACAGGCTATGCAGGCTGAATTCCAGAGTCTTCAGAAGAATCACACTTGGACCCTTTTTGATCTTCCTGCAGGGAAAAATCCCATTAGCTGCAAATGGGTGTATAAAGTGAAATACAAAGCTGACGGAACCCTAGACAAGTATAAAGCTCGTCTTGTTGCTCGAGGGTTCTCACAGAAGGAAGACATCGACTATGAGGAGACCTTTGCTCCTACAGCCAAGATGAATACCATATGGCTTGTCCTTGCACTAGCAGTTCAGTTCAATTGGAAAGTCCACCAGATGGATGTAAAGAGTGCTTTCTTAAATGGTGACTTACAGGAAGAAGTCTACATGACGTAGCCTCCAGGATTCAAGGTTGCCGGTCAAGAACAGAAAGTGTGTCGATTAGTTAAAGCACTCTATGGATTGAAACAAGCTCCTCGGGCTTGGCACATGAAAATTGATAAGTACCTAACAGATCATGGCTTTCAGCGGAGGCCATCTGATGCAAACTTGTATATCAAGCATACTGGTGATGATATTTTGTTTGTGGTTGTCTATGTGGATGACCTTATCATTACTGGCAGTTCAACACATTTGATCCATGGGATCAAACAAGATTTATGCAGCACCTTTGATATGACAAATTTGGGACTCCTTCATTACTGTCTGGGTGTTGAAGTCTGGCAGACTGAGAACAACATCTTTCTCTCTCAGTCCAAGTATGCCAAAAACCCTGTGGACAGGTTCAAAATGCAGGATTGCAAACCTGCCACGACTCCTATGTAACCAGGGCTCAAACTTTCAGCTCAGTCATCCTCACCCCTTGTGGATGAAACTTTATTTAGGCAATTAGTGGTCAACCTCATCTACCTTATTGCCACTAGACCTAACATCAGTTTTGCAGTGAGCTACATTTCTCGCTTCATGTCAGCTCCTAAGGTTGATCATTAGATAGCAGCGAAGTGTGTGCTGCGTTATGTGCGTGGCACTCCTGATTATGGACTTCTGTACACTCGAAGTTCCGATCCTATACTCAGTGGTTACACAGATTTTGATTGGGCCGGTTCGGTTGATGACCATAAATCTACAGCTGGGTATGTGTTTAGTCTGGGATCCGGTGCTGTCACATGGACTAGTAAGAAGCAGCAGGCAGTGGCTCTTTCCTCAACAGAAGCAGAGTATCGGGGAGCAGTTAAGGCATCTTGTGAGGCAGTTTGGCTTCGACGTATGCTTGCGGATATGCATGTTTCCCAGGCCGGTCCTACTCCTTTGTTCTGTGATAATCAAGGAGTGCTCAAACTTGCCAAGAATCTAGTCTTCCATGAACGAACAAAGCATGTGGAAACCCATTGTCACTACATTCGACAGCTTGTTGAAGACAGATCCATTCAGTTGTTGTATGTTCCCACAAAGGACCAGCGAGCAGACATCCTCACCAAGCCCCTTGGTCTTGATAAATTTGTAAAATTCAGAGGGTCTCTAGGCGTTGTAAATAGATTGAGCATTAAGGGAGGGTATTAGAATAATGCTACTTTAGTGATTAATGCTGTTTCTATTTTCTGTCTTATTAGCAGTTTCGTAGACGAAACTTGCTGTTTCTATTTCTTAGTAGAAACTTGCTGTTTCTATCTATGTAAATACATTTGTATTCTTTATTGAGCTTCATAGCTCATTGTAAATCAATTCAATTCATTCATTGATTAAAAACTTTGTCAAATAGGTTGGTCAAACAATTTGGTCAACTTTGATCAAAAGTCTAGTCAATGCTCCTTCACATTTGCGGCCAAGAGAGAGAATAAAAGATGATCTCCAAATGGATTTCTTCTTGCTGAGATTTTCTCTTCATTGGTGTTGAAATCAGGCATCACAATGTCTATTTATACAATTTGAAATGAGTGTGACACCCCAAGGGACACATCCCTTCACTAGGCAGGCCGACTTGAATTTCCTAGGCCGACTTGGAGATTTAAAAAATAAATTTATTTAATTTTTATAGGCCATACAGGAATACCTCCTGAAGCTACAAAAAATTAACACTCCCTCTTAGCGAGGGTGGTATCTTCCTTGGCTGCAAATAGATGTCTCCTTAGGTAAAATTTCTCCTCCACAAAATTTCATGAGATTGGTATGTTGATGTAGTGTCTCCTCACATGCACATCTATAGACATAGATTACTTCATCTTGGGTGATTTACCCCTGGCTAAATCAACATGGCCCAACCAAATAAACATGGCTTCTTAGGTAAATGTATCCCTCTCCCTTTGTGAAATTAGCATCATCAAGCCAAATTAGCATGGCTTTTAGGAGAGGGTCTGCCCCTGGGCAATTCACCCTTGACCAAATCAGCATGGTCCAGCTAAATTAGCATGGCTTCTTAGGTGAACGCATAAATCTCCCATGGTCAAATCAGCATGACACAGACATAACAACATGGCTAGTTAGGAGAAGGTCTGCCCTATGCTATAGTTACCCTGGGCCTTTCACCCTAGGTCAAATCAGCATGACCCGACCAAATCAACATGGCTCCTCAGGTGAATGTAATTTCCCTCCATGGTCAAATTAGCATGACTCCTGTGGGAGAATATCTACCTAATCCTGCAAAGACATCAACACTCCCTCTCAACGAAGGAGATATTCTGCATCACGCTAAGCTTGCCCCTGAAGTATATAAACTTTGCTCTAGACAGAGGCTTGGTGAGAATGTTTGCAATCTGTTTGTCTATGGATATGCACTAGATCTTCTTTGCTCCTCTCTGCACCATGTCTTGGATGAAGTGATATTTGATCTTAGTGTGCTTCGGCTTGTCATGAAAAACTAGATTCTCTGAAAGCTTAACACAACTTTGATTATCACAAAATATCAAGGTCGTCTCAAGCTCTCGATCAAATAGCCCTGCAAGTAGCTTTTAAAGCCATACTACTTTCTGACTTGCAACACTAGCTGCAATATACTTTTCCTCTGCTGTATTGAGTGTGACAAATCTGCTTCCTTCTAAATTAGGATATCATAGCCGATCCTAAGATGAAGCAACACCCCAAGGTGCTGTTTTCTATCCTCTACACTCCCGGTCAATGTTGCAGGAACTATCTGTCGAGAAATCCATAGGGAAGCTAAGTTAGGACGTATTGAAATTTGAGTTCACTTATCTTGACAACTTCTTGTGATTTGTTATTATTTTTTCTTCTATTTCATTATTATACATTCATCATCAAGACAATTGCCAAAACTATGAAGATCACATAAACAATAAGAAAACACAAGATGTAGGCACTCAACTAGGGAAAAACCCCTCTCCTAGGGGAAAACCCATAAATTATTCTTCTCTTCTTTAGAATCAAATCAAATGAGACAACTTGGACCTTTGACCATAACATTGATACCTTATCTTGACAAGTTCTTGTGATTTATTATTATTTCTTCTTGTTTATTATTATACATTCATCATATGAAGATCTCAAAAACAACAAGAGAATACAAGATAAAGGCACTCAACAAGGGCAAAACCCCTCTCCTAGGGGAAAACCCATAAATTCTTCTTCTCTTCTTAGAATCAAATCAAATGAGACAACCTGGACCTTTGACTATAACATTGACACCCTCTAATCCACTAAGTCAATCTTCCATGTAGACAAGTCAAACTTCAAGAATCAATATAGGTCATCCTTCCAAAATCTAAGTCAAATAGGGTCTCAGCCCTCTTTGCAATTCCTGAACTTCAGCCTGCAACAAATTAGTCTTAGTTCACGCATGTGACAACAAAACAAAGAAAATTTGGCTCCCTTTATTCTTGACATGTGTCTCTTTGTCCATTGCTTTAGTATTTTCTTCTTTTCAAGGTTCTTCACATCCTTTTTCTGCTCTTCAAACTGTTGAAAAGTAACTAGGTTCAGTCTTCATAATGACATGTGTAATTGTGATTTTATGTAATTGATGAAATGAAAGAAAAATAAAATTATTTTAATGCTTGTCTCATGGGTTCCATGAGCAAGGAATTTTATTTTAGTAATGGCTCCCATTGTGAGCCTTTAGGATTGAGTCATCTAGGTGTAAAAGTCAAATTTAGTCAATGTCATGTATGAAGGACCCTTCTTTGGCATGATACACTTGTATATGAGTTAATAGAAGTGTCAAACAACCCTCCAAGACATGCACAAGCATTCTCCTACAGGCCGGCTTCAAAGAAATAATAATATCTTCATAAAAAGGACACGTTGGTTCACCAAAAGTCATGTTGGCTAATTATAAGACTCCAACCACTATAAATAGGTAGCTCGGCCTACTCTCAGAACACAGAAAATTCAGAGAAGTGCGAGGTACATGGGTTTGCGGTTAGAGAAGTGAGAGGTACAAGGGTTTGCGGTTAGAGAAGTGCGAGGCACAACAGGTCTGTGGTTAGAGAAGTGTGGAGTCTCGTATAGGAAGCCTCTCCCCAAGCAGAGGGACTAGAAGACGAGACTGTTTTGGGCTAAAAATATCTCCACTAGTGCAAAATTGCAGACCTATAAATTTGCAGTAAGGAGGCCGAGAAAGAGACCTATAAAATTGCAGTAAGAAGGCCATGAAAGTCGAAATTGAAGACCTATAAATTACAACAAGGAAGCAGAGATAGTAACAAAAAGCAAGCAGAGATAGTAATAACAAGCAAAGGGTTTGACTATTGTTGACTCAAGGAAGTGGAAGAAGGCTTGGTGTTTTGGTCTTGGAGTGACAACTAGGTTAAGGGTCTTGGTCTTGGTATTCGTCAACTGGAATCTCTATAAGAAGAAGAATTTGTTCGAGAAAGAGACCTATAAAAGTGCAGTAAGAAGGTCGAGAAAGTCGAAGTTGAAGACCTATAAATTACAACAAGGAAGCAGAGAAAGTAACAACGAGCAAAGGGTTTGACTATTGTTGACTCAAGGAAGAGGAAGAAGGCTTGCTGTCTTAGTCTTGGAGTGGCAACTAGGTCAAGGGTCTTGGTCTTGGTATTTGTCAATTGGAATCTCTATAAGAAGAAGAATTTGTTCGGGTTTTCCTCTCAAAGAGTGAGAGGCTTTGGCCTTGGCTAATAGCCTATATTATATATCTCTTGTCTCTTTATGGTTTATACATTGGTAGCAGTTTGATGAAGAATAACACTATATCCTAAATAAAAGAAGATCCTAATCAAAAGAAGTAAAAAACACTCACAAGCAGTTACTAATAGAAGAGAAATCACTTAATTGCTATGCCCTAGATTTCTCAACACAAACTTAAGTCCGAATTACTTGATTGGATCCTCAAAATAAATTGAGTAGCATGGCTCTATATAGTGGTTGTCTCTTCATTATGAGGCCAACTTGCCAGAGTGTTTGAGGGCGACTTGATGAGTGAGGAAGCCAACTTGGGGGAGGAAACACAATTTTCTTTCTTGACTTAAAGAGCCCAAGAAGTGTCTTTTTGACCATGTACATGTCAACAGCCTGAGAAGAAGAGCATATAGAAACATGCAATTTTTTTGAGTCAATTTCATCATTGTAATCCCAAATTTTGCAAAATTATTATAAATGATTCTAGTATGACTATTAAGCCATGTAATAACACCTAGGTAAGCCTATGATTCTTCTTAAAGGGTTTCATCCTCGGGAGTTTTTTAACCTCCCCAAACTATGTGTGTTTGTAAACACAGATAATTGGCAGAGGTTTTCTCCTGAATATACCCCAAAGCTAGGGTGAAAACTATTGACATGGTCTTAGGTGAGTCCTAGTGTTTATCATGTTGAGAAATCTAGGGGCAACTAAATTAGGTGATTTCTCTTACTTTGATAACTGCTTGTGATGTTCTTTTACTTAACTTGATGTACTTGTTATTATCTTCTTTTTCCACTTGATTATTATTGTGTTCTTATCATCAAACAACTACTAAATTATAAAAATCAATGAGATAAGTGGACACCAGATATAGGCTATAAGCCAGGGCCAAAACCTCTCTTCTTGAGAGGAAAACCCACAAGAATTATTCTCATCTTATAGAATGTTTAGATGATGAATTCCAAGACCTATGATTCTTGTCAAAGACCCCTCCAAGATCGAACCAACTTTCCTTCTTGTTGAACTTTTCTTTTCAAAGTCAGCTTCCAACAACTTCGACCTAGTAGCTTACAACAACTTTGACCTAACAATTTCCAGCAATTTTGACCTAGCAATTTCCAACAACTTCGACCTAGCAATTTCAAGCAACTTCGATCTCCCAACAACTTTAACTTCCCCAACAATTTCTTCTGCAACTTCGACTTCTCTTGCAGCTTCTACAATTTTGATTTAGAAACTACTTTAGAAAACCTAACACAAGTGAGGGAGAGAGAGATTCAAAACTTTGATCTTGCTTCTCTTCTTCTTTTCCTTGATTTTTCGTCCTTTTCCTTTTGTCTTACAACTTCTTTCTTGAGGAGATTGAAGTTGCTTGTGTGCTCTCCAAATGAGGTCAAGTTCTCTCTTATATATAGCTTCTAAGGAGGTTAAATTACCCTTCATGAGGCCGACTTGTCTCTTTGCTAAGGCCGACTTGTTCCTTGTAGGCCGACTAGTTCTTGGAGGGAGTCTTTTGAATTCTTTTGACATGATACAATATGCCCAATGGGGTATTGCATATACGACAATGACTTAATTGACTTCATGACTATGACAAACTATAAAACCACTCAATGGGTGCTTGACCTAAATAAAATTGACCTTGAGCATGAAACCCGTGCTACAAAAATAATAACAATATATATTTTTTTCTTTTACAATATACAAGAATAAAAAATACATTTCATATTTATGAAGACCGAACCTAGTTACCTATTTCAACACTCCCTCTTAACTAGGGAGGTATTCATAATGCATACAAGGTACATGTACATTCTCACACTGAAGAATTCTCATAAGAAGAGTCAGATTGGTAAGCCATCTCATAAGCTATCTCATCAACTTATATTAGTGCATCTCATCATATCAACTAGCATTGTCACATAGCTAGGCTTTGACTAACAACTCTATCTCTCCACAAGATCAGAGCACAATGTTACAGAGACCAATGCTTTATAGACACCATTGTCGTTGTCTCTCAAGGCACACACCCCATCCAAAGGTTCACAAGGTATGTCCTTCTAGGAATATTCTTGTCTTGGATTAACACATCCTTAAGGAATTTCTCTTCAACTACTCTTACCTTTTGGATGCCCTACCACATCCTCCAAGAGTATCGAAATTCAGATGCTCACGCAATCCTCCATTCTTTCTTCATAATTTTAAGACAAGAATGATGTGTCTATCTCTCCCTCTCAACTAGGGAGGATCTACGCATTCCTATAAAAGGAATATTCCCAAGCTCCCTGTCAAGTAGGGACTTGCCCAAGCTCCCTTTTAATTAGGGACTCGTTTTCAACAACAACTATGTACTCTTCGGTGGAGATAATGGTACTATCAGCTGCTTGTAGGGATCCTCTTTCTGCATTGTCATGTCATGGATGAACTTCCACTTCTTTATTATGGAGCCATCTTCTTCATAACTTCATTGTAGGGCATCGACCATCTTCTCTTCTCCATCACTTTTCCTTCAACAAACCATACTGTTGAACCAATAGTCATGTCATCCTTCTCTTCATCAGAAAGTGATCTTCTAGTCCACATCTAGCTTTTCTTCATATAGCTACCTTTTCCAAGTCATGTTTTTATCAGGATCTTCCATCCAATCTCATGAGTACCAGTTGTAGGTGACTTCTACAAACCTCTTTTAATAGCCCTGTTTCAACCCATCCAAATGCTTTAATAAAAATTAAAACGAACATCAAATCAAAGTTACCTTTTTATGATGGCCTTTCGTCATGACATCAACTTCTTGCAATATCAACATCGTAGACATGTATGGATCCATCTTCATACATTACCAAGGTTTTCCCTTTCCTGCATACATATTAGGGTCTTCATACCTTCTTCATGGAGATGTCATAGCTAATACTTCTACATATCGGATTTTGATCGCTTTATCTTATCTTATAGATGCATTTTCCCACGAACTCTTCTTTCATCTTCTTCACATATTCATGTTCTTCTATACATAGTTCCTTCATCATAGGAGCCATAGTTGACAACCACCTCATATCCTTCATGAGGTCTTATTATGTTGATTTCATCTTGTCAATTTGTAGAAGAGTTCAAGGCACATTATATAGATGCCTAGAAGCAGAAGTCGGTTGCCTTAAGCACCGCTGAGGCTGAATATATTGTTGTTAGTTTGGGCTCCTATGAAGCTGTTTGGTTGAGGAAGCTCTTTAGTGAGTTGTTTGGACATGTACTGGATACCACCGTGATCTTCCGGGACATCCTGAGTGGGATTCGTCTTTTTGAGAATTCCGTGTTTGATGACCACTCCAAGCATATTGATATCAGGTACCACTTTATTCGGGATATGGTACAACGGGGAGCAATAAGGCTCCAACATGTTGGGACTGATGATTAGGTCGCTAATATTGTTACGAAGCTGCTGGGGAAGGTCAAATTCTTAACCTTCTGTGAACGACTTGGAGTTGTGGATGAGGGACCTGTATGAGCTAGATGTTGGGCTCTAGGAGCTCCGAGGGGCTTGGTGTACTTCTTGGAGTGATGAGCGACCATAGGGTGAGTGGTTCACCTTCCCCTAATGGTGGGTGATGTACATGGTGAGTGTTTCACCTTCCCCTGTGATACCCCATGGTGACATATGCATAGGATGAGTGGCTCACCTTCTCCTATGGCATATGAGCAAGATGAGTGGTTCACCTTCTCCTCTGGCATATGAGCAAGATGAGTGGTTCACCTTCTTCTGCCGGCACATCCTACCCATGCAGTTCAAGACTCATGGGAAGTACCTCTCATTTGGTCAATGAGTAGGGAAATGAGGATATGGACCATAGTATTACTGATGGACGCATCATGTACTAATGTACTGCCTATGCTAGGATGTTGATATTGATCTGGGATCAATGGAAACTGACTTCGGGTCGGTTAAGAGTGGTATGACACACTCTCTATTATTGGAGACCAACTTCGGGTCAGTGGAGAATGGTATGATACATTCTCGATCATTTCTTCTTTCTTCATGGTTCAGCAGAGCAGAGACATGGATGGTACAAATTGTCAGACAGTTTGGCAGGTGAAGTTCTCTCTAGTTGAGAGAGAGTGTTAATTTTGGCAACTATGGCCAAACTTCACATTGGACAGCTCATATGAGGCAACTCATATTTTTATTGGATTCCTCTCTCTGAGAGGTATAGGATTGATCTAAAGATCATTGCATTCTGACATGTACAAATTGAATTATGAATTTATTTTGATTATGGACAAATTGTCAAGGTCGGCCAGCAAACTCATGTAGGTTTCAAAGCCCAACAATCACATCTATTCATCCTCAACGTTTGCATATAAATACAAGGTGCCTCCTCCTCATTTGGAAAGTTCAATCACTCACAATCTTCTCTCTTACAAATTTCAGAGGCAACTCTCCACACGTGCGAAGAAGGGAAGGGTTTTCTGTGCCAACCGTTGACCAGCATTGACTGAAATTGCAGGAGGTTGATTTGACTTGCATTGACCAGCGTTGACTTGTTTTGGGTGGAGGATTTTTGTTTGGGCAGGCCGCAGTTTTGGGCACGAGATTCGAGGCAATTTGACCTCTGTTTGATTGGCATTGACTATGCTAGGGCTTACTGTTGTGTTGACTAGGTTTGACTAGACTTTTTCAGACTGTTTTTGGGCTGATTTGACTTGCTGTTGGAGGCTGAGTTGACTGGGTTTGATTGCACTGAATTGGAGGAAGAATTCTGTGCTATTGACCAACATTGACTTTCTGGTTAGGGCTTTCTGTTTCTGCTGTTTCACTGATCAGATTTCGCTATGATTGGGCAAGTGAATATTGTATATTGTACTCTCTCTCTGTGCTGAACTTTTGAAGAATTATAAGAAGAATTGATCAAGGGTTTCCCCACATTGGGGTTTGTCCCTGGATGGTGCCATATCATGTGTCCTCTTGTCTTGGCTTGTCTCTTACTGTTATTGTTTATGTTCTATTTGCATTTTACTATCATGATGATGTGATTTCTAAATTGAATATTGATATTGGGATTATAAAGAAATTGAAGTGATATTGCTCTTAAGCATAGAACATATCATTGTTATCCTAAAATTAACAAAAATGCAATCTTGAAGCTGGGTCGAAGTTCTGTTGCTGAGACGTTGAAATTTCTAGACAAGAAGAGACTACTAAATCATCTTGGAAGGTTGAATTGGTGGAGGAGGAAGGCCTGATGGTCTAAGGTCTTGGTCTATGTCATTTGAATTATTGAAAGAAGAGTTCTTTAGTGGGTTTTCCCCTATATAAGGGTTTTTCCCTCGCTGTGCGCCTACATTGGTCTCCTTGATCTTCGTATTTTGGTTTTAGTAATCACTTGATGCACTAAGATAAAAAGAAGAACATAAGAAAGATAATAATAACTCAAGGAAATCACAAGTAATTATCAATAAAAGAAAATCTTTTTGCATTTCTGATTTTCCAACATGGTATCAGAGCTTAAGGTGAAGGAGGAAAAAGGCAGCCTGAAGATCTATTGAAGAAAAAACAATTGAAAGAAGGTCATCAAGGAAAAGGACTATATAAGAAGAATCTAATGTCTACAAGAACTATGTCTAACTCATTGAAGGGAGAAAACAAACTGGAAGGAGCCTCCAACTACAGGGCTTGGAAAAAGAGGATAGATCTCATCCACGAAAAGAACAAAGTTTTGGATCATTATCTAGGAAAAATCAAGAGCCTACAGATGAAGCAGAGAAAGCAATGTTTAAAGAAACCAAAATTTCGGCCATGAATCTAATAGTGGATGGAGTAAAGGACATCCTCATTCCATACATTTCCAAGATAGACTCCACTCCAGAAATGTATGAGGGTCTATTGAAATTATTCACAATAAAAACATTGTTCAAATTGCAAGCCTCAAGAATGAATTAAGAACTATTAAGATGACGAAGGATGATACTGTGACATCCTTCTTTATAATGATATCTAGAATCAGAGATGAACTTCAAGCAATAGATGAAATTGTAACACAAAAAGAGCACGTAATTACTGCCCTTCTAGTTCTACTGATATCTTGGAGTACTTTTGCATCAGGAATCAACAGTTGGAAGGATACTCTAACATTCAAACAAATGTGGAATGCATGTAGTTAAGAAGATGCCAAAATATCGTTAGCAAGCAACACGAAAGCGGATGAAGAAGAGAACATCTCAAATGCCTATTCCACTGATCACAAGAAGAAGGGAACCTTCGAGAAGTGCAAAGGACCAAAGAAGAAAGTAGAGCTATCAAAGATTGAATGCTACAATTGTCATAAGACGGGTCATTATAAAAATCAATGTCCTGAGAATCCAAGGAATGGAAAGAGAGAAAGATATCATTCAAATATTGCTGATGAAGCTCCACCAAAGAAGAACAAGACAAAGGAATCCAAAGTCAAATACCTATTTGCTAGAGACTCTTAGGGATACAAGCCCTTGCATATCCTTCTACTTTAAGTTTTGAATTGTTTTCCTTTATGTTTTGACTTCTAGAGTTTGTAAGACTAACATGTCTTGTTAGAACATTTTTGATTTAGTTTGATGAAGTTGTAGGTTTCCCCCAAGAGGATTAAGAGGGAGCCTCCACCATTTTACCAAAAGATAATTATCTTGTTCCTTGTTTCCTCTTTTATGTTTGGTTTCGTTCTCATATCAAGTTTTGTTTGTATTATATGCTAATAACCTTTCGCTTTATATTTTCATGCTAGGAAAACTTGCTGAATACTCCGGGGTTATATAGGAGACTTCAAAGGATAGACTTGAAGCATGGAAGAAGTTATGCCCTTCAAGAATTGATGTCATACAAGGTTTGTTAAGGAACAACTCGAGGTATATCTTAAACTATAAGCTTTGTTATAAAATTCTCTTCATGCAAAAGGTACGATCATTCTTTCTTTTAAAATTTACTTTACATTACTAACATCGTTATGTCTAGGATCCTGAATCACAAATATTCTTGTTAGGGTGATTAATTATTAGATTGAATCTACCCTCATTATATTATCATTCTTGTGGACACCTGAAAAGGTTCACCGTAAAACCCTAACCTAAGGGTATGTCGATGCTAATATGGAAACCCTAGTCTACTTAGTGATTGTTGATGAAATATGGAATTCCTTTTCTTTTGATGTTTTGGTATTGTTATGATAAAAGCCCTAGTCCTTTAGGGTTTTCTATCCAAAGTTATGTATTGTTAAAATTGGCAACCAGGGCAAAACTTCATGTGGGTCATCTTATTCATGGCTAATAATATTTTTATTAGATTCCTCTCGTCGAGAGGTGTAGGATTGATATAAAGATCATCCAATTCCGATAAGTATTCATGGAGATATGAATTTATTTTGATTATGGAATTATTATCAAGCCGACCTACAACTCATGTAGGCTCAAAAGCCCAACAGTCGCATCTATTCACCCACCAACGTTGTGTATAAATATAAGAGGACTTTTCCTCATTTAGACTCACTCATCTCATCACATCTCTCTCTCTCTACTGCGCAGATATGAGTCTCTTCTCTACTGCGCTGAAATGGGTCTCTCTCTCTCACACATGTGAAGCCGGAAGCTGTTGAATTTGAGGCTGCAACTGCAGAAGTAGAGATTGACTTGCGTGGCCTAGAAGATCTCCTCTTTGGAACTGCGTTGTAGGTTCATCTGAACCTCCTTTGAAAGCCGCAACTTTTGGTGGTGGAATGAAGTCAATCCGACGAACGGTTTGCAAGATATCGATTGCCCTAGTTTGAAGCTGGAAACCGCTGAAACTGAAGCTGCAACTGCAGAAGTAAAGATTGACTTGCGTGGCCTAGAAGATCTCCTCATCTGAACTGCGCTGTAGGTTCATCTGAACCTCCTCTGGAAGCCGAAACTTTTGGTGGTGGAATGAAGTCAATCCGACTGTCGGTTTGTGAGATATGGTCTGCCCTAGTTTGATAATGAAGCCGCTAATGCTGATGCTACTGATCTAGGGTTTGCTACTGCTGATATGAATCAGATTTATTGTACTATTTCTCTCTGCTGAATTATTGAAGATAAAAGAAGATTTGATCAAAGGGTTTCCCCACACATTGTGGGGTTTGTCCCTGGCTAGCCGCCACATCTTGTGTCTCTTGTCTTGGCTTGTTTTCTGTCGATCGTTTAATGTTCTATCTGCACTTTACTTTATGTACATGTGATTGCTAATCGGTGGAATATAATAAGAAAAAGAAGTAAACTGTTATAAGCATAGAACATACCATAACTTAACATGTATTGAATCCCTAGATCTTTAGGGTTTGATGAATTAGGGTTTATGAACAAAACCCTTATAATTTTATTGTAAGATCCTAGGAATGAAGCCCTAGGTGTATAGCGTGGTCAAAATTGTTGTATGCTATGTTGCCAGGAAACGTGGGTGCGGGGACGGGGACGGGGACGGGGACGACATTTTTGGAAACAGGGTGCGTGGGTTCGTCGGCTAATATAATAATATTAAATTTTATAATTATATTTTATAAATTATAAATTTATAATTAATAATATATATGAAATTTGAATTTGTATATTTTTTCAACTTTAAACAAGAAAACTTTGTTGATAATCATTTAAACATGCACATCATTGAACATTCAACATTCAACATTGACATTGGAATTTCAAAATTTATCACCAAAAAACTGTTCTTTTGAATCTTTTCCGTGTAACCATGACACTGTGACAGCTATGTGAGAGAGCTCAAGGCTACTACTAACACTGAAAATTCAAAATACATACTAGCATAAATGCTAGACTTGGCTATTTTGGTGAAACTTGGGACAGATTTTGTCACACACAGGCTTTAAAATAACTATGCAGCTTAGGTTCATTTGCAAGGATGCCTATCAATGAATCAGGCTGTGGTCGTACAGACCCTTCCTCCTACACAACCAAGGAGTGTTAGCATTTCTGCCTCCTGCTCTAATTTCAAGACAGCTTCTCTCCTTATTGAAATTGCTCATTCTGGCTGGAGCTTGAGCTTGTAACTTTGCTTTGAATGTTTAGTCTCCCCCATATAAAAACACAATTTTTTCATAGGAGATTCTTCTCAACCTGATAGTGGTCTAGAATTTTCTTGATGTGTAATCATCCACTTGCCCCATGCATGGTGTGCTCTGTGGTAAAGCAATCCCAAAAACAGTGGCAACCTTACCCCTCCACAAAACACGCTTATCAATCTTTCTTTCCCAATAAAATGCACAACAACCATCTGATGGCTTGAGGGATAGTTTGTCTTTGAGTGCGAATCTCTACCTGAATATTAATTATCAAAACATAAAACATCTTCGCAGTTTTTAGAGATTACTTGGTGTACAAGTCTGTAGAGACCATATATGATTTAGGCATATTTTCCTAGTTTTAATCTTAACATGATGTTATCAGAACTCTGTGAGAAATTGGTAGATTTTGTACTTAATTTAGCCATTGTCCAAAATAGCCCTTCGCCATTTAACAGCATCAGCTGATTACAGCTTATGGCTGGTCTCAATCCTACTTTCTATTTGACCGAAAATGTCTGAACCTGTATGCGTGCATTTACAGTTTATAATTTGATGGTTATTTAGCTCGGGAATGAATGTTTCATTCCAAATTGATTTACAAGAATTCTTAAAAAACAAGACTTGTAAAAAACTTAAAAAACCGGGTGCGGGTACCCGTGCAACACAGGGTTTGATGGTAAGGACCGTGGAAGAATGTTTCATTCCAAATTGATTTACAAGAATTGATTTAGGGTTTTTTAGGTTTTGTTATAAGTTTTACCTTTGTTATAAGTTATTTTTAAAATTTCAATAAAAAAAAAATTATTTGAAAATTAAATTTTTAATATAGTTTTTTTATGAAGAACCCAAAGAACCCGAAGAACCCAAAGAACCCAACCCAAAGAACCCGAAGAACCCAAGAACCCAAGCACCCAAGAACCCAAGAACCCGTTAAAGGAAAAGAACCCAATTTTTTTTTTTGAAGAACCCGGTTCTTCATGGAAGAACCCGGTTCTTCTGGGTTCGTCTGGGAAGAACCCGTACTTGAATCCGGTACTTGGGTGCGGGAACCCGGGACGGGTTCGAGAACCCCACCCCCGTGTGCGGGTACCCGTGCAACACAGGTTGTATGTCTAACTTTAATGTATTGGTATTTGCGTCTTGGGTTTACCTAGTAGATATTGTTCTATGCTTGCGCATGATTATGAAATCCTAGATATGTATATATATTAACCTAATTGTTGATGCTCATAGTTTGTAAATTCTAGGGTTTGTAACAAAGCCCTAGTAGAAGTTTGATATTCTAAGATATGAAGATATTGTTTCTGATATGATGATTAAATCTAGGGTTTGCAAAAATCCGTAGTAGAGCCTAAAATGTATAATAGAATTGTTATTTGATTGAATCGCTGATATCTAAGGATTTGTCTCTAAGATGGAATCTAGGGTTTGTAATGGATCATAATAGAATCTGTCATATATCTCTGAAAATAATATTGAGGCCCTAGATAGAATGAAACTGATTTCTTGATTAAAGTCGCTTTATGTTGTAGTCTATGGTTTATAAGAAAACCCTAACAAGAAGTTGGAGTTTAGAAGTATGTGTTTCTTGCTAATTATGAACCTAACTAAGTTTATGTATTTGATGTCTAAAGTCTAATGCTTCCATTATTGTATTGACATGATTTTGATATAGCTAACTTCATGCTTTTGTATTTGGTTGTACTTGTGAAAATTCTATCACTGCAATAACTTATTTATTTTACCTACTTATTTTCCAATAAGTTATTTATGAAAACCCTTTAGTAAACATTAAAATAAATTATGCTGCAGATATCACACCATAATACAGAAACAAATACATGCACAAGAATCAAACACATCAACACAGATATTTTGGACAATTGTCCCCGAAAAAACGCAATGCGGGAAAATCGGTGTAGTAGAGGAGTATTTTATTAATAAACTATTCTTGAATACAACTGGTTGCCAAACTGGCTTACCCAACAGAGATAAATTCTCCAACACCTCCCCCAGACTCAGTGTCAGACTTGCTGGCCTCTGCGCAACTCCCAGACCCTCTACGTCAGCTCCTACCTCTCTGCGTCAACACTGGGCCTCTCTGCGTCACCCACGCAGGCCCTCCAGTGACTGCGCAGTCCTACTGCCTTTGCATCTGCCTGAGAGGCTCTGCGTCTGCCTCTCTAATCTCTGCGCTGATCTTTTGGTACTGTTCCTACCTCTCTGTTCCGTACTCGCTACCTCTTGCTGCAATCCAGACCTCTAGTTCGAATTTCTCAGCAAACCTCACTCTAGAAATCGAACTGACTGGTCTCCCTCAGTGTATCTCCAACTGACCCTCAAGCCTTCTCTTATACTTTTCCTGTTGATGAATTAACGGCCGAGATTACGTCCCTAATCAATGGCTAATATTAAAATAGACTTGATATTCGTCTCTTACAAGCTTCTCATCCTTATCTTTATTAATACCCATTAATATTTTTATTTTCCTAAGTTTAGACTTAGGACCTTATTAAAAATATTAATTATTTCAATAGCTTTTCATCCGGATGGAATTTTCCAATACGATTTCAGGGTTTTGGAGATCTCATGCTCTTTAGTCTATCCACCAATTTTCATGGCTAGAGCACATCCGATGCTACCCCAAATCAACACTCCCTCTTAGCGAGGAATGTGCTCTAGTAATACTCCACACTGAGCATTACTCCGATTATATGGCACCGGTACCTATGTTGATGCTCGGCCTCCCTGCCCAACGTCCTCTGCACTGCTGCATCTTGTACTGCTGCCCATGGCTCTATTATTGCCATTGCTACATTTGTATTGTAGCTTTCGTTGCATCCGTGCTGCTGTTGGTCCTTCTTCCCAACACTGAATCTTTATTGCAACCTCTTCTCACCATGTTGCATCGTGCTACTGCTGACTGCTACTGCACTGCAACATCATACCCATTTCTGTTACTGAAATGGGTTCTTTATCATCCCCATCTTCTCCTTGAAATAATCAAACTTTGTTCTTCCAAGGGCCTTGGTAAGGATGTCTGCCACCTGTTCTCCTGTAGGAGTGTAGCTCAACTGTACAACTCCTCGTTGGACACAGTCTCTGACAAAGTGACATCGAATATCAATATGCTTTGACCGATGATCAAACGCTGATTCTCAGAGTGCTTAATGCAACTCTGATTATCACACATGATCCTAGTTGCCTCCATCTTTCTTCTGAATAGGTTCACAAGCAATTTTCTAAGCCATATGGCTTCGCACGAAGTTGTGTTTGCAGCCATATATTCTGCTTCCTCTGAGCTCAGAGCTACGGATTTCTGTTTCCTACTGCACCAGGTGGTAATTCCCGATCCAATGTTGAAACAATACCCAGAGGTACTTTTTCGATCCACTGAACTTCCAACCCAATCTGCATCAGTAAATCTACTCAATCTGATATCCTTACTCCCGGTGTACAAGAGTCCATAATCGACTATTCCCTGTGTATATATGAGAACATGTTTGGCTGCTACCCAGTGCGCCCTCTTTGCTTCCACCATGAATTGATTGAGGGTATTGACAGTATAACAAATGTCTAGCCTGATATTGACCAGATACATTAGGGACCCTAAGAGCTGCTTGTATAAGGTGGGATCAACATCCTTGTCTTCTGTTGCATCAATTTTTTACCAGTTGGTGATCATTGGAGTAGCCATGGGTCTACAATCATGCATCCTGATTCTCTTCAGAATTTCTGTACCATATCTCTCTTGTCCAAGGAAGATCTCTCCCTTTTGCTGCCAAACTTCCAACCCCAGGAAATGATGCATCTATTCCAAATCCTTCATGTCAAATTCTGTGGCTAGATTCTTCTTGCAGTCCCCGATGAGCCTGGATGATCCTGTCAGGAAGAGATCATCCACATATAATACTAGGATTAGAGGCTCATTCTCTACAACAGATAGTAGAGATTTGGATCTGTGTAACTCTTGACAAATCCCATCTTCTGCAAGTAACCATCAATTCGACCATACCATGCTCTTGGTGCCTGTTTCAACCCATACAAGGCTTTTTTCAATCTGCATACATGAGACTTCTTCTCATGTGTCTTAAAGCCTTCTGGCTGTTCAATATATACCTCCTCTTCTATCACTCCGTTCAGGAATGTCGTTTTGACATCCATCTGATGAATCTCCCATCCCATCTGTGCTGCAAGAGATATCATAGTTCTAATAAATGTATACCTAGCTACTGGGGCGAAGGTCTCTTCGAAGTCAATTCCTTCCTTCTGAGCATACCCCTTAGCCACAAACCTAGCTTTGTATTTTTCCACAATGCCGCCTGTAGCGTATTTAATCTTGTAGATCCATTTTGAACCTACAATCGATCTATCTTGAGGCCTCGACACTACCTCCCAGACATTGTTCACCATTATGGAGTTGTATTCCTCTACCATCGCATCCAACCAATCCTGATGTTGAGCAACCTCCTGAAAACTAGCAGGCTCTCCATCCTAAGCTACTAATGCTTGATATCTATCTGGCTGTTTTCGCTCCCTTTTATTGTTTTTTGTGCACCGATGAAATCCTATGCATCTCGCAGAATCTGACGAAGTTCCCTGCTCGTTCTTCCTCTGGTAGCAGGTGCTTCTGTTAGCTCCTCCTCCTCTTTTGATTCTTCTTGATCTAAGGAAGAATTCTTTACTTCCGTTGGTTGAAGTGGTTTGACCAACGACTCATCTTTTGACTGCTCCTCAGCAGGGATTTCTCGAGATTTTCTAAAGGCCCCGTTGTCGCACAGAATGTGTAGGCATGGCAACAACGGCTCAAATCAGGGGCTGTCACCCTGATCCCCAATCTCTCTGTTAAAGCTGTCTCCCTTCAGTAGGCTAAGGGGGGTAGACCCTATGGAAAAGTGGAATGAAGAAGAACTAGTTGGGAACTAACCAGATCGGGAGACACAATGAAGCAATCAAGTATTTGATTAAGATTTAGCAAGACTTATAGGATTTGATTAGATTTTAAACGATTGATACCAGTGCCTTATGGAGTCAACGATCTTGCTAGGGAAATTAAGACCAAGTAATCGATTAGCAACTGCTGCTTAGATGAATGACTATTTTATATGAAATGCAGATCCTAAAACTAATGTGAGATGCAAGAATCTTGGTTAATTTTAGTTAAATGCCTATTTAAATGTGAACTCTTCAATCCTTTCTGTGTTGACCCTGATTTCGTAGTAATTGGCAGAGAGAAGATCAGGAGAAGCACACTAAGGTGTGATTAACGTTACCTCTCCTGAAATTCTAATATACCCGGTGTCTCCGGCGCTGCAGAGAGCTGTGGCTTTGACGACTGCATGGTCACCGTTTTAAGTATTATTAAAAGCAGGCTACTCAAGCAAAGATGGATGGGTACCTATCTCTCTATCGACCAAGCTTATGCTTGGAAGTAAATTTTATTTATGCAAAACTAACTTATATGAAGATGCACCCGATGATGAGAAGATGAGATGAAGTTAGATTCAAGGATGAAAAGATGCTTATGTTGCAAAAGTCCTCAGTTACCCAAATGAAATACTCGCCTTTTTTTAGATGAAGACTTAGAAAATAAACTCTTGAAGATACTATAGTTAAAACACCAGCTTATTTCAAATCTTCTTGATACAATTTAGCTCAAATAGAACAAAAACAACTTTGCAATTCAATATCAATGTCAACAGATGCTCAAAAAAATACCCAGTTTATGAAACAAAGGATATGCATTTTATCACAATTCCATGACAGAGTACTTAATTTTCGGAAATTAATTTTTAGGACAGTAGTAAGAAAAACTATGATAGCAGCAATATGACAATGAAAACAGTAAGCTATCAATGATATCTTTATGCCAAAAATTTACCGAAATTTTTCCAAACTTGCCCACTTGAATTATAAAAAATTTTCAGCCTGTTGTGATGTGATTTCTGGAATTATATCAGATCTGATATACTGTTGATATATCGGCGATATATCGGCGATATTCGGAAATATCGCGATATTTTCGGCAAAACGATATATCGCCGAAACGCGATATTTTCTGAAAATATCGGCAAATATCGGCAAATATCGCAAATATCGGAAAATATCGGCAAAATATCGCGATATTTTGAAAATATCGGCAAAATATCGGCTATACTTGCATAGATATTTTTGCCGATATTGCCGATAAGATATTTTCTGGACTCGCCGATATTTTCCGATACCGATATTATCAACACTGCTTATTACAACCATCAATTAAAACATGAAATAAGCCTAATGATGAATGCCCAACTCAAGAAATTAATTCCTTCATGTATTAGACAACTTAGGCACTGATTTTAGGCTAACACACATGAAATTTTTCCATTGTTATATTTCAAACTTCATAAACAGAATTATTCAGAGATAACAGTGACCCAAAATGTAGATTTAGGCCAAATTCTTGATACACATCAAACATAAATGACTTATTAATGTATTTAGCAATTTTTTAGTTAATTTCAAACCACTTAGATGTGTTTTTCACCAATATTAGAAAGGTATATGACTGCTGTAGCAAACAATGAGGAAAAAGATGGTTTAGAGATCAAACCCTTAGGCCCTAGGCCTTGAATATCACTTGCCCATGTTGTCAAAAATATCTCAATCTCTGAAACACAAATTTTTACCAAATTTTCTGCAAAAAATCACCAATGATTAGCTTCAGAAAATCAAATATTCAAATCAGAAATGGAGTAAGAGAATCTAGGGCCAATGAGAGCTAACACTAGGCCTAATAGAACTAGTGTTGGGCTGAGAGAAGGCAGATTTGGGCTTAGGAGCCCCAAAACTTGAAACCCTTGTTCTGAAAAAAATTGTTTTGCTTCAAATCTTCAGATTTGTTGCAAAATCTTTAATCGCTGCCTGGTAAAAAGATTTGGGATAAGATATTGCCCTCCAGGGCCTAGATTTGTCTCAAAACCCCCAGATCTGCTTGAAAAATCTCAGATCTGAAGATTTACTTGGCTTATTTCTCAAATCTATTCCTGCAAACAATCTTTGAGCCCAGATCTTGCCCTCCAGGGTCTAGATCTAGCTCAGATCTGAAGATTTTCTTGGCTGATTTCTTAGATCTATTTCCGCAAACAATCTTTGAGCCCAGATCGTGCCTTCCAGGGTCTAGATCTAGTTCAGATCTGAAGTCTTGGCTGATTTCTCAGATCTATTCCTGCACACAATCTTTGAGCCCAGATCTTGCCCTCTAGGGTCCAGATTTAGCTTAGATTTGAAGATTTTCTTGGCTGATTTCTCATATCTATTCTTGCACAAGTGAAAAGAGAAAAACCCAATACCCAATATGTATAAAAATAGAGAAAATCCAAAAAACCCAAGTGTTAAAATTCAAAATTATGTTACAAAATTTCAGATCTACACAAGTAAATAACAGTTCTACACAAATAATTTACAGATCTATACAAATAATTTACAGATCTATAAGGTCTGAGGAGTATAAGTCCAACTTTGCTCCTAGATTTGATAATCTAAGGCTCTTAATACCCAGATCTATCAAAATTTCCACAAAATATTGAAAAGATTTTGAAATTTTAGAGAGGTACTAGCCCAAAAAACACTCTGCAAAATAAAAAATTATCGTTAGATAAATCGTGAGGCTTATATGAAGTAGGCTCTTCAGAAAATATGTGTTGAGAGTTCGCTGGTCCAACTGAAGACTATCCCCAAACGCTCAATGGGAACCTGAGAGATCTTCTGCAAACACTAGATCAACCATCAAATCAAGTAGAGAAATAGAACAACAATAAAATTATGAAGAAATATAGATACTTGTTACTTCAATCAAAATTAAAAATGTTACCCTAGATCCAACAAACTGAATAAGATACCTGTATTCAGATTATTCTAAGAGAGCTATTGATTGATAATTTTCACATAATATTAAGCAAAAATTAAAACAATGTTATCATAAATTCATGAAGAGGAACACTACAACACGTTGAAACCCCAAAGACTTTTGCATTAATTCAAAAAAGTATAGAAGAGAGCTTGAGAGCTTAGTACATGATCCAGAGATTGGAGGAATTCAACTGACAACTGACCTCCTATTTAAAGATAAATCGTCCAATGGCTAGTTCGAGTGATCCTTGTCAAAGTAATCTCGACCGTTGATGAGGATCAAAAGGGAAACACCAAGTAGATAAGCATGGCTACATGAATAAACAACACTGTGCGTACATATCTCTGTAATATCATAACATACTGTAACTTTGTTCAGCAAATTGAAATGATAAAATTCAAAATTTTTGCTTGCCAATTAAAATCAAATAAAAAATATTTACATATAACAGTGGTGTGACCTTCATTGTCCCACAAGGAGACATTTTTCTAGCCCTTCCAATACACAGAAAGCAGTAGAGTAAAATCTGTTAAATTATTGCTTATTCCCTATCAGTCCAGTTTCAACAATGGCTACATGCTTCAGGAAATTTGTCAATAAGAGGAGGAATACGTTTCACTTCGAAGGCACAACATCCAATATTGAGCACATTGTTTCATACATAGAAATAGGCAAACCTACCTCACCTTGACTAGTGTTAATCCCTATAATAAGCAGTAGGCCAAGACAATAGATAAACAACTATTGCATAGAGAACTTGTCTACAGGATAATTTCTATACAGGTGCTCTCTCACTATTCACAATAAGAAACTAATTTCTAAGATGAAGAAATTTTATAGAGATGAACCCCTAATATATAATAAATAGCCTTTGCAGCTATGAACTCAAAAAAAATGGAGTTTGCTCTCCAAATATGGAGAAAAGTTAAAAACTTAAAACCCTTGCATTTGCTCATGGGCATGAAAATATTTTCAAATGGAAAAAAAAACAAGCAAAATGAGTGTAGGCAAATAAGCAAGCAAGAACAATCCTAAAACTAACAAAAAATTCATTAACATAGGGGTTTATTTGAACATACATGTTAATGGAAGAAACGAAATTGTCTCACTGTTCTTGAAGCTTAGATCAACAAAATCTTCGTTGTTGGTGGCGATAATAGCTATGCAACGCTCAAACCTTCCTTGGTAGCGAGCACATAGCTCTCCCCTTCCTTCTCCAGCAATCAGAAATGAAAATGATTGATAAAAAAACCAAAATCGGAATTTTATAACCCACGCGGATTTTTTTCACTGTCTCCTGGCGATATTTTGGATCGTCGAGCCGAAAATATCGCGATATTTTCTCGGCGATATTTCGGCTCGCCGAAAATATCGCGATATTTACGAATATCGCCGATATTTCGGCGATATTATCAACACTGCTTAAAACAGTGACCTTACAGTCGTCAGAGCCACAACTCTCTGCAGCCCCGGAGGCACTGGGTATGTTAGATTTTTAGGAGAGGTATTGTTAATCACACCTTAGTGTGCTTCACCTTATCTTCTTTCTGCCAATTACGAAATCAGGCTCAATATAGAAAGGATCGTAGGGTTAAAACTTAGGTAGACATTTAACTAAAATTAACTAAGATTCTTGCATCTCACATCAGCTTTAGGATCTGCATTTCATATAAGATAGTCATTCATCCAAGCAACAATTGCTAATCAATTACTTGGTCTTAATTCTCCTAGCAAGATCGTTGACTCCATAAGGCATTGGTATCAATCATTTAAAATCTAATCAAATTCTATAAGTCTTGCTAAATCTTAATCAAGTACTCGGTCACTTCACTGTGTCTCCCAAACTAGTTGGTTCCCAACTAGTTCTTCTTCATTCCATTTTTCCATAGGGTCTACCCCCCTTAACCTGCTATAGGGAGATAACTTAAATGGAGAGATTGGGGATCAGGATGACAATCCCCGATCTGAGCCGTTGTCGCGGTGCCTAGACATTCTGTGCGACAACATGCATATTACATTTTGTATGACTCATAAAAAGGATAAGAAGACCCTCCAAGACCAAGACAAAGTCACCTCCTTCAAGTCAGCTTCAAAAGAATAATAGAATCTCTCAAATAGACATGTCGGCTCATGTCTAAGTAATGTCGGCTTATTACAGGGTCCAACAACTATAAATAGGGCAGTTCAGATTTCAGTTAGAGACAAATTTTTAGTGATCATATAGTCTGAAGTGCGAAGTACAATGAGGAAGCCTAAAGATCACCGAAAGGGTTAAAAGGATAGTCTTGGAGCCAACAAAGTGAAGCAAAGGGAGAGTGAGGTCTGTGGCATTATTTAGATCTATTTTGGGGTTCGTTTTGAGACACACATACAAGACTTATGCTGTAGTAATTACAATCCTCTTAGGCAACTGAGATTGGAAGCAGTTCAAGTCATAAGGGAGGCCAAATCAAGCTAGGAAGGTACTCCATCCCAAGCGAATGAAATCAAGGTATAAGAAGAGGTCTTATGTTCAAGTTAGGGTTTCTAAATTAAGGAGGCTGAAGGTTTGAAGCAGAAGCCGGTCGAAGTGGAAGAGGAGTCGAGACAAAGGAAGAAGCATAGGGGTGACTATCATTAAGGGAACTTTTGTCTTGGTCTTGGAGTGGCAAATAGATCAAGGGTCTTGGTCTTGGTATTCGTCAATTGGAATCTCTATAAGAAGAAGAATTTGTTCGTGTTTTCCTTTCAAGTGGGAGAGGTTTTGGCCCTGGCTGTTAGCCTATGTTCTATGTCTCTTGTCTCTTTATGGTTTATGCATTGGTAGCTATTTGATGAAGAAGAACACTAATAACTTGAGTAAAAGAAGATCCTAATATAAGGAAGTAAAAAACAATCACAAGCAATTATTAATAGAAGAGAAATCACCTAATCTCAATGCGCTAGATTTCTCAACAACCCTCAAGGGCCTAGATTTAGCTCTAGTCCAGCTTATTTGCCTTTTGATTTCACCTGCACAAATGAATTTACAAATACCCAAAACTCCAATATATACAAAAATTTAAAATAAATCCCAAAACCCAAACAACAAACAAGGTTAGAAATTAAAATTATTTACAAAATTCTATTTTACAAATATATTTACAAAATATACATGTGTACAATGCTTAGAGAAATTTTGAGAAATAATTTTTTTGATAAATGGCTAAATGTATTTCAAAAGATAAATGCCAAACCACAGCCTTAGCGAAGTTAGAAAAACCATAAAAATATTTAGGATCCAACCACAGTCAGCCTATGCCCAAAGTTTGTGAACTTGGAGTCCAAGGGTTGGGGAACCTACAAACACTATATATTTTCTGAAAAGTAAACCGTTAGAACACGCAGTGAATTAGATCACCTAAGATAAGCCCACAACTTACCAATAGAATGTTCCTATCACGTACAATGAAGTAAAGGTTCAATAAGAATTATAAAGCACAATATAGGAATCCCTGAACCCAACACATACCACAAATAAGTAGATCAGAGACACCATGAACTTCACCCCAAAGTCTTTATTATGATTATTCAAAACGTTCCGAGCGGGACAATAGCTTTACATCAGCTTTACAGAGTCACATTAGCCAAAACATTAGATGGCATGAGATACAAATGGCCTCTAATTTGTAGAAAAATCCTCGAAGTGGAAAATAACGGCTAGTTGGCTTGATCCCTGTCAAAATAATCTTGGCCGTTGATAAATCTTTGATGATATTCTAATCTCTACCATTGATAAATCCTTTATGATATATTAATCTTTGCTGTTGAAATAATTATTTTGAGCTAATTTCTTCAAAAAACTTTGACTTGATCACCAAGGCCCAAGGTTCCAATTTTTAAATTTCCAACATTCCCTTGGGGGGAACTTCCAAAAATTAATTTCTTCAAGCCCTGCAAATTTTTCCACTTGGAGAATTTAATTTCTCTAGCGTTTTAATTTTTGACTCTAATTAATTAATTTTCTAGCTCAGGATTAATTTTCTTTTTGTCAGAAAAATCAATTAATTGACATTTGAGGGGATTAATTATTTTTCCACCCTCAAATATTTTAGCCATGGTGTAAGTATGAGGGACCATGCACTAAAATATTTTTTACATAAGGTTTTACATAATTCAACTTTCAGAGAGGGATACCTGTTCGTTATAGACCTTCAACATACATACCCAATTCTGCAACATGATGTGATCTAGTAGTCCAAGTGACTTGTAATAAAATGATTTAACTAATTAGCTTAAATTATTCCCAAATCACTTTCATAGAAGACTCGACTAAAGCACTAGAACTCACCTAATACTTTGACGATAAATTCCACCTTAGCTTTGAGGTGAGGCTGGAGGGAAAAACTCTGTCGGTCAACCACTTTTAGAAACACAGATGAATCAGTGAGACAAAAAACCTCATAGGATGAAATTCATTGTCAAAATAATAGGCTTACCGAGGTTGTTACATACAACGGAGTTATTGCGGAGGATTTGAACTCTCAGTCATTCCATTTGCTCCGAGCTTCCTAGGGTTTCATCGAGCATCTAGGAGACGTCAAAGGCGGGAACCAGAACCAGAACAGGCGAGGATGGTAGCGGTGTTGAAAGCTTACAGGGGTTTGATACTTTTACCAGACATTTGACGCGTTGAAAGTTTGCGATTCTGATAAAGTCGGCGTCAGGCTGTTGCAACTTGAGGAGTGGGAGCGTAAGTAAGTATGGTGGAAGGGCGTGACAGAAAGAATTGACAGAGAAAAGCTTTTCCCACTAAACAGAGCAATTTGGGCAGCAGTGAGAGCAGCGAGCAGCGAACAGTGAGCAGTATGAGCAGTGAACAGTGAGCAGAGCAATTTGGGCAGCAGTAATAGCAGCGAGCAACAAACAGTGAGCAGTGTGAAAGCAGGGAGTTTTTACGCAGCGGAAGTATTGAGCAGCAAGCAAGCAACAACAAATGCATTCAAACATGACAAAGGAACCAGAAATTTCAGAACATGTGGAGACAAATGATTTAGGACAAGTGAAAATTGCATCATCCGCCAAAGTTGGGAAGTGGGTTTGGGTCAATGCCAAACAATATCGGGGCATTTTAAAACGAAGAATAGCTCGTCTAAAATGGGAGCAAACAAGGAAGAAACTCCCTCGCAAAAAGCACCCAAACAAGTCTCCTCCACAAGCAGGTGGCAACAAGAAGCCCAAAGGAAAAACCATTGATGATTTTGCCTTATATAGTCCCACATCCACACCTCTCACCTGGTCATCTGATCTTTATGTGAAAGAATTGTTAAATGCAAAACAAAGGTTGGAGGTTTTAGAAGCTAAAGGGCAGGAAAGAGATCATAAAATTCATATAATAACGGCTGAGAACAAGGCGTTAGCAGAAAGCAATAAAATTTTAGAAGAACAAGTGGCATTGCTATAGGAAGCTCTCCTGATAGGGAAGATAGAATGGCAACGCATGAAGGCGGATGTGCAAAATGTAAAGAAATCTGTAGTGGAAAGTACAGAGGTGGTGAATGTGAAATCATCCCAGGATAAAGGGAAAATGATTGTCCAAATGAACAACCATGAAGAGAACGCAAGAGAAGAAATGAAAGAAGATTCCACCAAAGTTTCCAAAACTTGGGCTCAAGTTATTAGTAATTCTGCTAATAAGGTTGACAACATGCAAGATAGTGAAGGCAAGGAAAGACAAAATAGGGCAGCAAACATAATTATTAAAGGGGTGAAAGACTATGGAAAAAATGAATGTACTCTTGACCTTGCAAGAGACTTCTTGAAAGACAAGTTGCTATGGCAAGGACAAATATACCAAGCATGGAGGGTGGGTAAGTTTAACAGGGAGAGAGCCAGGCCCATAAAAGTCATTATGGCTAGCTCACGTGATAAATATATTATTCTAAGCAAGAAGCATCTCTTGAGGGGTTCTCGTTTTTTCCTAGAAGAAGATTTAACTGTAAAACAACAGGAGGAAAGAAGAGAGGAAATTTTAAAGGTTAGGGCAGCAAGAGATGAAGGAAAGAGAGCATGGATTTATAAAGGCAAAGCTGTGATAGCACAATTTGGACCTCCTTCCAAAACAGAGCAGCAAGATGGTAATAAAGAAGAGGCAACAAACTCTTCAACAGGAAATCAGAAAGCAAGGTCAGTACGGGAAAACAGGGACAAAGACTCAAATGTGAGTCTTGCACGTCAAAATAAATAGCAATCAAGTCATACCCAGGTTTCCTTGAGATTAGTTTGTTGGAACTGCAGAGGTTACCCATGGAGACGAGGACCTGGGTTAGGGCCTATTGCGGAAAATAGAGACATAATTTGCCTCATAGAAACACATGAGCATGAAGGGTGCAAGACACCTTTGTTTGAAGGATACTGGAAGATGGCAGTGTGGAACAAGGCAACAGGGAATGGCAAAGGGCACGAGGGTATCATGGTTTTAGTAAGGGAGAAAGGTCGTCTCATTCAGTTAGAAAAAGAAGACTCAAATAAGCAATTCATTTGGTTCAAAATATCAGAAAATGGAAACCACATCAGAATTGCAGCATGCTATTTTGCGCCACAGGTCTCAAAAATCTACAAAGGTAGAGGGCTTGACCACAAAGATCCATTTGCAGCTTTAAAAGCGGATATTGCAACATATTCTCAGCTAGGTGAAGTCCTTATAGTGGGTGATTTCAATGCTAGGACTGCAAGTGAGCAAGCTAGCATTCTTTGTTGTAAAGATGATTGTGACCCTATTTGGCTTACAGAAGAAAGTAATCATCAGTGGGAAAGAATTTCAGAGGACAAGGGCTGCAATCTCTTTGGTGAAAAATTGCTTACTCTATGTGGGGCCTTTGATTTAGTCATTTGTAATGGCTTGACTAGATGGGCAAAGTCCGGTAATTTCACGTGCAATACTTACAATGGAGCAAGTGTGGTAGATTATGTAATTTGCTTGCATGGTTTGTGTGAGAAAATGGACGAAGTTCTGGTTGGAGATCAGCTGTGGGATTTGAAATCAGATCACAAGCCAATTTATTTATGTTTCTCTTGGATTGGAAAGAAACAATTAGAGTCAAAAATTCAGCGTGTCCAACAAAATCTCCCACAGGGAAGAATTCTTTTGACCCCAGAAAATTGTAATACCTTCAAAATGACGTTAGAGAGGCTCTTTGAGAAGGAGAACATTACAATTCACAACCTTCATAGTCATGAATTAACACATTTAATTCAATGCGCACTTGCAAAGTGCAAAAGAACAAAAATTAAGAAGTTGAAACAAATTGCTTTCCGGTTAATGCTTGGTTTGACGAGGAATGCAAAAAGGCAAGGAGAATCTGGAAAGAGTCAAACAAGGACAACATAAAGCTCAAATCTTACAAGCATTTATTAAGCAAGAAAAAGGCTGATTTCATGGTTTCAAGGAGGGAAGAACTAATCTTCCTTGGGAAAAATAATCCCAAATTATTTTGGAAGGAGCTCCAACCGAAAAAGATACAAATTGGAAATAATATTACAGCTTCTAAATGGTTTGACTATGCAAGACAACTCTATGAGCAGGTTCCCAAGGTTGACCCTCCCCCCTTGGTCAACACGGATACTAAACTCTTCATGGTACAAGAGGTAGAGATGGGTATCAAGAAGTTGGGTGTTGGAAAAGCAAAAGACTTAGCTGAACTCCAAGCAGAATATCTAAAGTGGGGCTCAAAGATCCTTGCACCTCACATTACAAAAATCTTCAACAACATCATACAACAAGGGCTCCCCACAGATTGGACAACTAGTCTGGCAATACCTCTTTTCAAGAGCGGTGACATCAATAATCCCTCCAATTATAGGACCATCATGATAAACCCTTTGTTTGCAAAACTATTTGGAAGCATGCTAGAAAACAAAATTAGCAAGTGGGCAGAAGAAAGAAATAAGCGTGCTAAAGGGCAAGCAGGTTTTAGACCTAAGCATTCAACAGTTGATCATTGCATAACTTTAAGGCACATCATTGAAAAAGTTTGGGAGAATAGGGAAGAAGTCTTTTGTTGCTTTGTTGATTTCAGAAAAGCGTTTGACTCGGTTCCTAGGGATAAACTTTGGCAAAGAATGGAGGAACTTGGGGTTCCTAAACATTTGAGAGCAGCTGTGCATAGGCTGTATGAAGAGGTGAAAGTCAAAATTAGAACTTCGGCAGGCATTTCTGAAAGTTTTAGAAGCGATATCGGGGTCAAGCAAGGTTGCCCACTGTCTCCTACCCTTTTTGGTTTATATATCGACAAGCTTGAGGAGTGGTTAAATTCGCAAGGGGGTGATGGTATCTATTTGTGCAAGTTTGTTATAAGGCTTCTTTTGTATGCAGATGACCTTATTCTGATTGCTAAATCGACGCTTGGTTTGCAAGAGCACTTACTATCCCTTGAGCATTTTTGTAGAAGTGTGGGGATGCAAGTCAATATCAGCAAAACGAAAGTAGTGGTCTTCTCTAAGAAAAGAAAACATAACCAACATAAGTTCTACTTTGAAGGCAACATTCTGGAAGAAGTTGCGGAATACAAATACCTCGGAGTTGACTTCAACAAAAATCTAAGCTGGAATGGTTGTAGAAAGAAAAGAACTTTGGGGGGTTGGAAAGCATTTTATGCTTTTCAAAATAGGTGTAGAGAGGCAGAGTTATCGGACTGGAAGACCACTCAAACTCTTTTTGGGCTTCTAGTGATTCCAGTGATTCTATATGGTTGTGAATTGTGGGCTAGCAGTACTTCCGACATGCAGTGGAGACAAATTGAGAAAAGTCAGAAGCGTTTGATTACAAACAAATTTAAGATTAAAAGTGCAGTGCCTTATGATATCTTGTTAAGTGAAACAGGAGCTGCTCCTATTGAAGCAATTGCTATGGTGCGAGTCATAAGTTATTTAAAAAAAATTGAGCAAATGGAAGAGGGTAGATGGCCTAAGTTTGTCTTTAATGATAGATTGTGCAAGAGCAAAAAAACTTGGATGCAACAAAATAACAAATGGTTTAGTAAATGGGATATTTGCTTGAACGCGTGCCCCATAAACAGCAAAGAGATAAAAGCTTTTGTTATGGAAAAGTTCCACAAACGTACTTGGGAGAAGGAGCTAGGAAGAAAGAAAAATTACTATATTGAAGTGTTTAATCCCACTCATAATCATCAACCAAAAGCATACATAGAGGCCAATATCTCTTGGAGAGCCAAAATTCTTATTGCTCAGTTAAGGACTAATTCTCATCAACTCCGTTGTGAAACAGGGCGCTGGAAAAGGCCAAAGGAAGTGTGGGAGGAAAGGGTATGCATTTTTTGTTCTTCGGGAAAAGTGGAAACAGAAAAACATTTCATTTTAGAATGTGAGGCCTTCAAAGACAACAGGGAAAGTTATGCAGATACGCTGGCAGCTAGCTCTTGGGATAATCTATTTAACGAGGGGTTTGTCGAGAAGACGGGAGCATTTATTGTGAAGCTTCACAAAAAAAAGGGCGAATACATCAAGCAGATGAAAAAGCAATCTGTCCCATAGGCTATCTTTAGCCTCGTGGACGTTAAAATAATTTCTTTCTTCTTTCTTTCTACATACACGGTCTTACTAGCATCATTTACATTACAAATTTTGCAGAATGGGTTTACAATGACTCAAAAACTGATGGCTGGTGATCTTGATCCTTTGAAAAATATGGTACAACTGCTTCCTTGGAACTTTGACAAAATGTGTGCAACAAATCTCATTCATCTCTTGCTTATAATGCCAGAGGTGACCAAAAGCATCCAAAGAGAACTTGGATGTTTGGAAGGTGGTGGAGGGGACAGGATTCCTATTAAAACCAGCACCTTGCTCTCTTGTAGGGTGGAACCAGGCTGGACGATGGCTTGCGAAGATTGATAGGTGAGATATGGGTACCGGTATTTTCCTCCTGCTGAGTTGGAAATCTCGGGAGGCATTGTAGCAGCTGTAGGGTTGTGCTGCAAAGTCTGCCTGGATGATGGGTTGGGGAACCTCATTGTGCATTTTATAATGCACAGAGCAAGAGAGTAATAATACACTTCCATTTGTATAATAAATGTACCAGAAGTAAAGTGCTACATGTTCTTGCTCACATTACCAGCCATAAAACATGATACAGGAAACAGAGAAAAGATATACCATAATATGTATGTAACAGGTCTTGGATAACAATGCTTATACTATTACTATGTCTGGGAATGAAATGTTTCAAGAGAGCAATAACACGTAACCATAATTGTTAACCAAAATTGTTCTGTTCCTAGTCTTGTTTCCTTGTGTAGTTGTTGCTTGTTTATGCATAAACAGACAAGTTGAGATCAAATTTCCTGAAACATTGGTCTGCTGTTATCCTCTTGAGTAGAGCAAGGTAAGATTATAGCTTATGCTTTAGCAAAAGTAAGGGTATACCCTTTCAATCTATACATTTAAATGCTGAATCGTGAATATTATTGATAAATGATTGGATGGATTTTTGCAGATGGGTGCAATAAATTCTGTTACTTTATGCATTTTTGTACTATTGAGTTCATTGAGTAATCTAATGAAGTGGGCATACCAGTTCGAAGTGGTTTTATATGCTACTTTGTAATCTGCTGGAAATTGGAGAAGTTGCAAGTAAACATTGTGTTTTTATGTGCTATTTTCTATATGAAGAATAATTTTTGAAGTCAAATTCGTGGAAGAATTTTGTAACATACTATACTTAATTTTGTTTATTCAGAAATCTGATAGGCTGTTTGGTAAGATAATGAAAGTTTGAAGGGAATTCTGACATTCTTTAATGTTCAAAGCACATCTTTTACAGGTGACAATACCTCTGGATGTAGCAAACAGTTTAAGCTGCTTAGATATATTGTGCATGCATTCATGATTCGGCGTACAAAGGCTTTACTTGTTAAGAATGGAACTCTTACATTGCCACCACTGTCTGAGGTTACAGTGTCAGTATTCGAACTGAATCTGCTTGTGAATGACTTGAAGCAATTGACCTTTGACCTGTATTTTTAGCTTTGGAGAAAAAATATTTCTTTTCTTATTTTCATTGTTGCCTAGGAATAATTTGGTCTCTTGCACTTCAAATTTTGATAGACTGGCTCCATTGGTCCCACTTCAGAAGAAAATTTATGTATCTGTATTGCATCAAGAGTTGCCCAAGCTTCTAACAAGTGGTTCAGGCACTCAACATCAATCTTTACAAAATGTTGTAAGTATTAGCTCTAGTGCAATGAAATGCAGATATATTGTTTCCATATTTGAGGAAACACTTCTGTTAACAATTTCATTTTTCTTGTGATCTTTTTATTTCTTTTTTATGGGAATGAAAAGACAAGTAACTAGGGAACTTCCACAGAAGGTTGTTAGGCCTAGTTTTGAAGTTTCATTGTTAAGCTGAGTTGTGTGCTTTAGCTTAATCTGTAAAATCAAATGGCAATTCAAAATAATAATAGTCATTATTTTCTTACTTTTTTGTTTGGGAAAAAGATTCTGTTGCTCTTTTCAGTGGAACCAAATTTTGAAATTTTGGGCATTGCAAAGTAAAAATATAAGATTCTTAAAGTTAGCATCTCAAAAACAATTGTTGATAAAAAGTTTTGATATGGATTAAGAAGTTTAAGTGCAGGGGAGAATATTCCCAAAGAAAGGTTTACCTCAATTATGTGTGCAACCTTCTATGATTCTTCCAAGTGTTATCTCATTGCTAGAACCTTGATGTCTAATTGTATAAAATCCTTCAGTTTGGAAGGGTCATAACCATATAAAGCTTTAAATGGAATAATGATGGTGGATGTCTAATTGTATGAAATCCTTTAGTCTGGAAGGGTCATAACTATATAAAGCTTTAAATGGAATCATAATGGTGGACGCATGATAAGTGGAGTTGTACCACAATTCAACTAGGTGTAACCATTGGAACCATTTGTTTTGTTTATCCGTGGTATAACAACGTAAATATGCTTATACAAACTTGTTCACAGTCTTTGTTTGTCCATCAGTTCGAGGGTGATAAATTGAGCTTTTGTTGAGAGTGATACCAGTTTGTTTATGGAATTCTTTCTAGAAATTGCTTTTGAATCTAACATCTGTCACTGATAGTTGCCTTAGGAAGGCCATGTACTGTATGTTAAATTTTCTTGCAAACTTAGCATTGGGCACTTAATTCCTAGTAGATTACACATCTACTGATTAATTGCATAGCTAGGATCATGAACACAATAAATTTAGTGGAAACAAAATATACCAATCTCAATCATGATGACACAACAGATTTGACTCAATTACAGTTTTTTGTTAACTTCCAAAACTTACTTGGGCTCTTATCCTGGGAAAATGACCTAACTGAGAAAGATTACAGATTACAAAATTGCTTTGAATTTCAGCCAGCACATCAGGCCCTAGGTCGGTGCTCAATCCCCTTGGCGGATCTAGATCTGCAAGCTCTCCTTTTGCACTTCCTTGGACCCATCACACTAGAGTATCACACTCCTCATTGAGAAGCCTCTCTCAATCTTGCGCTGCTGTATGGTTTGTTTTCTTCCTTTTCTTAGCCTTGCTTTTATAACTTTTCATTGAGTTGAATCCCTAACCCTATTCTCCAAAGTGATTGATAGTTGAGATTAGATCTCGCCTCACTTGAGATCAAGGGTTGAGATTAAAATGTAATAACTAAAGTAATTAATTTATTTTTCCTAAGTTTATAGCTCATTAAACCAACACAATAATTATGTGCTTTTCCTAAGTTGAACTTAGGTTAAGTTACAAATGCAACTTGCTCACACTAAAGCAAGTGTTTAAGGAGGTCTAGGGCAACTTCTACACACCTAGACACTTAGGCCTGTGCAGAAGTACCTGCCCTATCTACAAATATCAACTTATAGACAAATTTGGAGAAGGTTTCTGCAAGATGTTTGGTGGAATTTGTCCTGTTGATGCTCATAAAATGTGCATATTTAATGCATCTATCTACCACCATAAGAATTCTATCCCTTGAGATATTGGCAATCATTGATAAATTCTATAGAGATTTCCTCTCATTTTTGATTTGGATTAAAGGTTGAAGCAGTCTTGCATATGGAAGGTTTTCTTTTTCGTTCCTTTGGTGTGTACAACACTCTATTGCATGTTTCTTATCATCTTCATGCATTCCCTTTTGACAAATAGATTGCCTTGCATTATAGTATGTTTTAAAAAGTTTGACATGTTCAGTGACTGATGAATCTTGGAAATCCTTCGAGGTGTTTTTTTAGGACTTTGATGCTGATGTTAAGTAGACTTGACCCTTGTGCCATAGGATAATTTTTCCTTTCAAAGTTTATATTTTTATTAAGAGGGAGTGTTGAATTTTTAACTATGGTCGGTCTTCATAATGTACTTGTGGTCACTTGATGTGATTATATTTATCATTGTAAAGCATATTTATAAATGCTTGAGTCAAAGGAAAATTTATTTTGAGTCAAAGTCCCATTGTGACTTTTAAAATATGTAAATTTGAATTTTTAAAATGAATTTTTTGGCTCCAAAAGTTGGCTTCCCTCCAAGTCAAGTCGGCCTTGGCCAAGAGACACGTCCATTCACCCTAGACAGTGTGAAAATTCCTACACTGGAATCCTATTGTAACAATTGATATTATTTCTCCTAATTGTTAATTAGTTAACAATTTATCATCTACGAAAAATATCGAAATAAATACATTGCAACTTTCACAAATAAAAATACTGCGGAAAAATATTGTGCTGGAAACTGAGAAATGCTAGCACACACGCATAAAAATAACACAATTATTTTTGGACAAAAGTCCTCAGAAAAACCCAACTTGGGAAAACTGGTGCAACAACTGAGGGTTTTATTATTATGCAGCAGTGAGAAATTATGAGTACAACGGATGCCAAAATCTGGTAATCCTACAGAGGAAAATACTGGCAAAAATCTAGTGAGGAATTTTCCTCACCCCACAGGTAATCTCGCGGCACGACTTGCCTTCAGAAATTTGACCCTCTTTTGTTGAAGAAGGTGTAACTAGTTGGGTCTTCATATTGACTAAGTAATTATAAATCCATGTAATGAAGAGACAAAGATAATAAAATGTATTTTGTAATGCTTGCCTCATGGGTTTCATGAGCAAGGAGTTTTTATAGGTCAAAGACTTCTTCTTGATGTCTTTAGGGATTTGTCATCTTATCATAAATATATAATTTAGAGTCATGTATATGAAGTGTTGTTACACTTGAAAAGAACAATTTATTGAAGTAATTGTATGCTCCAAGACCTTGTCAAGAAGCTCCAAAGAAGTCGGCTCAACTATGATTGAATATACCCCTTGATGAAGTCGGCCTACCCACAGAAGTCAAGTCGGCCTAGAAGAGGGAGACAGTCCCTATATAAAGGAGGAACTGTGGTCTCATTTAGAGACATCAATTCGGTCAAGTTCTGAGATTGAAGTGTGAGAAAAAGTCTGCGTTCTGATGCGTAAGGAAGAGGCTATTCAACGAAGAACAAAGGGAGTTTAGCGCTGTAATAAGGGCTCTTTGTTTTGGGTCTGTACCTACCTCGCATCTCTGAGGTAGGCCAAAGGTCACTTTAGGAGAGAACAATGACATAATGGATCTGCTATCTAATGCCGAAAAGAAGTATGAAGAGGAAGGACCATATAGCAGGGAGGAAGGGACTGCAAGGTGTGCAAAAGAGAGACGATATTAGTCTTTGTCTTGATCTCAGATATTTCAGGAAAAGACCGAAAGTATACATAGTATGAAGGAGGGTTTCCACAGCAAGAAAGAGACCTTGATACTGTGTATCAAGTGTGTACAAAGAAGGACCGAAAAGGAATCTCTAGAAGGCTGAGTCTAAATCTAAGGAAGGTTGGAACGAAACTTATTGTAAAGGGCTATTAGACTAAGGACCGAGTTTCCTTAGTTTTGGTGCAAAGCAGTGCAGAAAGGAAGATCAACATAAGGAGCCTAGAAGAGCAGTGACAAGGTCTTGGAGGCATACTGAAGTAAAGGGTCTAGGGTTTGGAATTTGTCAATCGAAGTTTCAATAAGAGAAAATTGCAGAAGGGTTTTCCTCTCTAGGTGAGAGAGGTTTTTGCCCTGGCTGAGAGCCAACATCTTGTGTTCTTGTCTCTTTTGTTTTGGTAACTATTTGATGAAGTAAAGAGAATACACACTAATAATAATAAGTAAAGATTGTGCTAACAAGAAAAAATAAAAGTACCTCACAAATAGTTATCATCGTTAGAAGAATCTCACTATAACCCGAATGCCCTAGATTCTTCAACATCTTTCCCTTGCGTTAGTCTCTGTGTTGCCCTGTGCATCTTGTTAGACATCTGGCCTTAGACTGGTCTTTGATTAAATCATTCTGCCTTCTGCTGACTGGAAAGATGCTTCTCTAATACTCTGGGACTCCTTCCCGGCCCCTGGAACTGAAAACATCTCTCCTGTTGAGAAATCTAGGGCATTAATGTTAGTTGATTTCTCTTCCATTAGTGACTGCTTGTGAATGCTTTTTACTTCTTTAGATTCGTATCTTCTTCACATCAGATTATTTAAGTTCTTCTTCATCAAACAATAACCAATGCATGAACATAAATAGACAAGAGACAAAACATGTAGGCATGAGCTAGGGCCAAAACCTCCCACTCTTTGAGAGGAAAACCCGCATAAATTATTCTTATAGAGATTCCAATTGAAGAATACCAAGACCAAGACCCTTGACCTATTAGCCGCTCCAAGACCAAGACATTGCTTCTCTTGATTGTCTTTTCTTCTTCGTGATTCTTCCTTTGCTTCGACCTTCTTTGCATCTTCACATGACTGTCTTATCAAGATCCTTTCATCACTGTCTTCAAGATTTTCTTCTCACTGTCATGTCCTTCATAGTATAGACATATATGGCTGTGGTACCTTATGAACTATATAGAGATCTGAATTCTTCCTTTAGACACCCAATCTCTTCCTCTGTCTGATAGACCGAGCTCTGCTCTCACATCCAAATCATAGAGATGCTCCATTGATCACCATCACCGAAAACTTAGAGAGGATATCTGAACTTGTGACTGTGGTATATTAATCTTTGTTGTCTACATTCAAGAGGGATCTGAATTCCCTTCTCCATAGAACTGCGATCTTGAAACCTTCAACTGTAACCTCTACCGAAATATGTATGATCCGAATTCTTCTGATGTTTCAGCTCACTGAAATCTCAGAGATGTGAAGTACTGTACTTTTGTGATTACCCACCAAAATTGCAGAGGTATCCGAGATTTCTGGACTGTGCTTTTGCGGAGACCATTGCCACGTATATATAGTGGTTTGTCCCATATATTTAAGCCGACATGACACTGCGAATGGTTGTGTCTATTGATGTAAGCTTACATGAGATCTTCCACATAGTTTGAAGGCCGACTTGTGTTATTTAATTCATCTTGTAGGCCGACTTCAAGAGGAGATTTGTGCTTGTTTTTTGGAGGGCTATTTTGACAGTCCTATAAACTTAGAATACTTTTGACATATCTTCATACATGACATTGACTCTGACAAATCCTATACCTCTTGATGGGAGCCATCTAGAAATAAAAACGCTTGCTCATGAAACCGATGAAGCAAGGCATGCAAAAATAATTTTATTCTTTTTTATTTCATCATTTACAAAGATCATAATTACATGTCATTATGAAGACCGAACCTAGTTACCTTTTACAACACTCCCTCTTAACTAGGGAGGTATTCATAATGGGACTTGGTCATTCCCAATCTGAAGAATTTCTCGTAAGAAGAATTCATATTTGTAACTCATTTGTATAGCATCATACCAACCAACATTTATATAGCAAGGCCTTGTCTAAGAATTCTAAATCTCCATAGAGAAAAATGTTGGTGAGACAAATGATTTATAGACATCCTCATCTTTGACCCTCTCAGAACATACCCCACTTGGGTTCTCTCAGGATATGCTCCATGGAACTATTCCTTTGTTGGACTCGCCAGTCCCCAAAAGAATATTGGTCCCCACGACTACTCTTCCATGGGATTCCCTAATTCATCCCACCAAAGCATCAGATGCCAAATGGTTACACGATCCTCCATTCTGTCTTTTCAGATGAAGCTCAGAACTACATGTCTATCGCTCCTTCTTGTACCAGGAGTTTTATTCCTTTGATGTACCCATTCCTATCACAGAGGAATGTACCTAACCTTTTGGATTATAAATTTCTGAGTTTCCTCCAAGTAAGAAACTTCTTCTCAGGCTCTCTCTTAACCAGGGACCTATAACATCTCTAGCTGCATGAAGAGCTCCTTTCTTCAACGTCAGGAATTTATTTAAGGAGTCCTCAACTTTTGGGAACTTCTATATATAGGGCACGAATCATCCATCACTTTTGTCCATGAGTTAGTCATGTCCCTAACTCATCAGAAAGTGATTCATCAATTTTTCCAGTTGGCTTTTCTTCATGTCATTCTGCTTTCATGCCATATTTCCAGAAGAACATTATGTTGAATAATCTAGGGCACATGTAGTTAATGAGATTCTTTTTGACTTGATAACTATTTGTGAGGCTTTTTAATTTTCTTATTAGCACAATCTTCTCTTTGACATTATTAGAGTGCGTGTTTCTTATTTCATCATATAGCTACCAAAAACAAAGAGACGAGAACACAAGATGTTGGCATTTTTCCAGGGCCAAAACCTCTCCCTCTTGGAGAGGAAAACCCACACATAATTCTTCTTATAGAGATTCCAATTGAAGAACACCAAGACCATGACCCTTGACTTACAATGCCATTCCAAAACCAAGACACCAATCCTCTTCTTTGTCATTGTTGAGATCGTCGTCTTTGCTGCACCACTGAGGCCATCACTACTACACCATCAAGATCTTCATTGTTGTTGCAACACCACTGCTGCACCTTCATTGAGGACTTCACCATAACAAAGAGATCATTGTTGGTGCACCATAGTTGCTCCTTCACTTAGATCTTCATCATTGTATCTATGTCTCCCTTAGGATTGTGACTATGCTTATGCTGAGATCATGACTGAGATTACGAGGACCATCATCCAAAATGCATGCCGAGACAAAGTGTCACTATTGGATAATCGAGACTGTGTGTGCTATATAGGGATCCTCATCATCATTTATATGTCGAGACTGTGTGTGCTATTGCAGGACAGTCCACCAAAGTGATATCTGAAATGTTCCCTGAAACTACTCTCCGAAACACTAGATGAATCCGAGATCTGTATGAGGCACAGAGTTCGAATCTTCCTCACTGTGGCATCCGAAATTGTGTCTTCCTATACTGTGGATTTCAGACCCTTGTATCCATCCGAAAATTCAGAGCATCTAAGTTCCTGTATTTCCCTTCTGTGCTGACCTTAGCTGGGTATATATAGTTGTTGCGTCTCCCTAAATAAGCCGACATGTCATCTTGAACTGTTGTGTCATCTGAGCCGACATGTCATTAAATATATTTTGAGGTTGACATGACTGCCTTCTTTCAGCGTTTTGCTTGCAAACTTCTTTGAGCTTGTCTTGGAGGATTGTGCTTGTCTTGGAGAGCCTTTTAGACTTGTATATATATTTACACATATGTTCAAGAATCAGCAAGAAACTCATGCTTATAATTTACAAAAATAATGTTTCTTTTTCTTGACAAGTATAAAGGTCAAAGTTACATTTGTAAATACCGAACCTAGTTACACTTTCTTCAACACTCCCTCTTAACTAGGGAGGTATTTATAATGGTACTTGGTCATTCTCAATCTGAAGAATTTCTCATAAGAAGAATTGGATTGGTAACCCATCTGTTATAGCATCATAGTAACCAACATTGTTTATAGCAAGGCCTTGACTAACAACTCTATCTCTCATAAGATCAGAGCACAATGTTGGCGAGACCAATGATTTATAGACACCTTTATCATTGTCTCTCAAGGTACATACCCACCCAGGTGTTCACTGAGTATGACCTTCTAGGACTATTCTTATCTTGGGTTCCCAACCCTCAAAGAATATCGGTCCTCTTGCCTACTCTTATCTTGGATTCCCTACACATCCTCAAAGAGCATCGGATGCTAGATGATTACCCAATCCTCCATTCTTTCTTCCAAAGTGAAGAGAAGAATGTTGTGTCTATAATGTGTCTACATTTCGATTCATGGCCTTCACCTAGACTTACGGTTGTTTGTCCTGGTCTAGTGCATGACAAATGAAATAGAAAAGCACAACTGTCACTCCTTTTTAATTAGGGGTGATCTAATCCAAGCTCCATCTTGATCAGGGACTTGTTAGAGCTCCCTCTTAGCTAGGGGCTCTTCTATACATCAACAACTTCTTTTTCGTGGTTCCTTTAGCTGCTTGATCAACTTCTCTCCTTGATGTCATGAAAGTTAGTTGAGCTTCTTTCTTGTAGGGCAAAAATCATCGATCGCTTTCCTCAGTTCGTTATGTCATTCCTTTCTTCATGGAAAGTGGCCTCTTCATATCTGGAACCTTCGTCATATGACTACTTCTTTCTCATCATGCTTCTTCCATTCATCGCATGAATGCTAGTTGTACTTGTAAGTAGCCCTGCATGAACTTATCCAGATATTATTCAAGAAATCAAATACATCATTAAATCAATCGTACCTTACTAGGTGGCTCTTCATCATGACATCTTTTTGTAGGTATCAACATCCTGCATTCATGTTGACACATCTACCAAAGATATCCATTGTCAAGGGTCTACATTTTTTTTTCATTAGAGTCTTCATATCTTTCTGGGAGTTTTTCTAGTCAAGTCTTCTTGATCTATTGGATGTTGATTGCCTTCATTAGGGTTGCATATCTCACAATCTCTTCCTTTCTTACACATTCCATTCCCAGGTGCCTTTTAATCAGAGTTTCTTAGTTGTGATTAGCCACCTCATATTTCATATGAGGACATATTATGTTGATTTCATCTAGTGTGTCTTATGCCTTCTTGCATCCTTTTAGAGGAGGTGATCCTTTTTCTCTTGATCACGTTTCTCAAGATAGAAGTAATCATCCATGTTACTTGCAACCATATGACTTGACATTATAATTTTAAACACAAGTATACATACCTTACTTTACCTTTAGGTCATCAAGGCTTCTTCTAGCAACTTCCTTGATTGAAGAGATCTTCAATCCCTTGATCTGCTTCATGTCATCACATCATCATCTCATGGATTCCATAAGTTGGAGTTCTTGTTGAAACACTTGCTTCCTTTCTAGATTAGTGAACCCTACAATGAGGATTCCATCAGAGAATTTTGAGGATCTTGTATATCCCCAACTGGCAAATGTTTCCTTTTTGACTTGATGTATGATGAGCCTTGTCCTAGATGACTCTTTCCTTCAATGTCCACTGAGGTTCCCAAGAGCTATATCCTTCATGTTTTGTCTGTCATAGATTTTGTCCTTCATGATTTCCATGGTGATGTCATGAGCTCTTGTTTCTGATGCTTCCATGATGCTACGATGCATCTTATCATCATTGTCATATCTTATAACAGAAGCTTATGATAGGACCCTCTTGTGTGGGATACTATCCCAATCATAGAGATTTGTTACTCCCTCTTTCCTTGGCCCTTTTCTTCAGCTTCCTTCATCTGTTCGGTGATATGAGCTTCCATCATTTTAGCTATACCTATTCTGCCTTGATTGAGGACCAAACTTCCCTTTCCTTTCTGCACATGATTTAGTTCTTTACCCATTCAATATTTTTGTCATCAACTTGTCTTTCTCTATTTATCATAGAGATCATAAGTTGTCGAATGAGGTAACCTTCTTATCCCATGGATATTTGTTACCTTGATTATCTATTATGGTTATCTTCCTTTGTAGATGGAAGATATCCTACATTCTTTGATACCCTTTACTTTCATGTAGATCAGATTGCATTTTCAGAGAATGAGTTTATCATCTACATCACTTTGAAGTCTCCAATTTTGCTATGTGAGGGGATCTTTCATAAATATCCCTTATAAATTTGGAGACCTTTTGATGACTTCAGCTACTTAGAGGACTATGTCTATCCTCCTTCTTCATGCAAGGAATCTTGATAACCCATCCAATTCATAGATGTCCTTGCAATCATGAAGTCATTTTACCCAAACTTGAACATAGAATGAAAAGATACTTACTTGTCATGTGAAGATGAAATCTTCACCTTGATGCTTTCTTGAATGATCTCCTTCAATGAGATTCTTGCTTGAGCTGCTTGGTACGATTGAGTTCCAAGATTTTTCTTGAGACTTCCTTGCCTTGTTCAGCACCAAGCACTACTGCTTTTATAATGTGTTGAGATTACTTGATTCCTTGTGAGGGTATGAAATCGAAATCAAGAATTTGATAGTACTGTCACGATGTCCATCCGAGATGTGGCAATGTGTTCTCTTGCTGTAGTGATATTGCTATAATGTATGTTGTGATTGTATATCCTTGTAACCTTGTTGTAGTGTTCCTTTCTGGAGTAGACTCTTGTAGATCCTTTCTTGAGTTGACTAGCATGAACAAGGATTTCTTTTGAAACCTTCAATACCAAGTACCGAAACTGCTTTTGACTATAAGTTATTGAGATTTCTGTGGTATGACATGTTGATTTGGGGTAGCATCGTATGTGCTCTAGCCATGAAAATTGGTGGAGAGGCTAAACCACATGAGATCTCTAAGACTCATAAATGGTTTGGGGAAATTCCACCCAGTCAGAGAGATATTAAAATAATTAATATTTTTAATGGAGTTCCTAAGTCTAAACTCAGGAAAATTAAAATATTAATGGGTATTAATATAAAACTGGGTGAGAATGTTCTAAATGACATGGATCAAGCCAAATCTAATCTTAGCTGTTGATTAGAGATTTAATCTTGGCCGTTGAAGACTCAATAGAAAAAGTATAAGAGGAGGCTTGAGGGTCAGTTGGAGATACACCAAGATTGATCTGTTAGTTCGATTTTTTGGAGCGGGGTTTGCTGAGAGAAATCGAACAAGTGATCTGAGTTGCAGCGAGGGGCAGTGAGTTCATAGTAGAGAGGCAAAGATAGTGCTGAAGGACCAACGCAAAGGCAAAGGAGGCTATGCAGAGGCAGTAGTAGCCACGCAGAGGGCCAGAGGGATTGCGCAGAGGCTACCAGGGCCTGCTTGAGTGACGCAGAGGGCCAGAGAGCTTGCACAGAGCATCAGAAGGCTGACGCGAGGGTTCCAGGCCGACATAGAGGCTAGGAGCGCTGAAGCAGAGCCTTAGAGAGGTGTTGGAGAGTTTTTCGTGGAGCAGATTTTCCAAATATCTGCTTCCGAAGAGAGGTATTACTGCCAGATTGATTTCTTCACTGTACTCAGAAAGCTGCTTAATAATAAAACCCTCAAAATTGCTGCACTGATTTTTCCAAGTTGGGTTTTTTTGGGGACAATTGTCCAAAACTAACGGTGTCCCTTATGTGTTTGTCTATTCTTTTAGTTGATGATCTATAGATGGTTGAGACTGCATTTGTGTTTATTTTCAATATATATTGGTTAAATAACTTATTAAGAAATTAAACAAGTAGGTGAAATAAACCAGATAATGCAGGAAGAATTTCTATCAAGACACTTTCGTGCAGAGGAGGATGCTACTGGAGAATCAATTACGGTCGTATCAGATGCAGAAGGGGGAGCAGATAGATCTATTCCTTAGCAAGTTGTAGGAGATTCGTGACCAACTTACTTCCATAGGGGCCCCGCCGGATCAAAAATTCTTGGTGAGGACTGCCCTGAACACCGTCTCCGAGGAGTGGGAGACATTTGTCCAAAGCATTTTCGGCAGAGTGAATTTTCCAGGTTGGGAAGAGATGTGGGCAGCTCTTTGCCAAGAAGAGATCAGACGGTTGACCAAGACGGGAAGTAGCAACAAAGGAGGTCGAATCAAGAAAGAGGAGGAAGAGGATGCGGCTCTGGCATCTGCGGGACAACAAGGGAAGAGGAAGAAGAAGGACATCTGCAAGATAAAGTGCTTCCATTGTGGGGAGCTGGGTCATTATGCAACCCTGTGTCCCAAGAAGAAGAATTAAGGGAGAAGCTTCTGACTCCAAGGCAACGCCGACTAAGGTGGAGAAGGAAGTAGAGAATGATGACAACTGTGCCATGGGTGCTCATACACCTCTAGAGAAGAGGTGTGGAGACATCGAGCTGTAGTCAGGAGGACTACATAAGATGTAGGGGCAAGATCCTTGAGGTACCCAAACTATTGGATCAGATCCGGCTACGGGAGCCCCGAGAGACAGTAGCAGGATGACGGATGTCGGTAGAAGCAAGATGCGGATGGAGTGGAAGAACAATGCTAGAGTGCAGGGATTTGTAGTAGCGCAGTGAGGGTTGCAGCAGTGCGAGAGGCACAGAGGAGGTTGCAGCAGTGCAGAAAGGCACAAAGGTGGTTGCAGCAGTGCGAGAGGCACAAATTTGTTGTAGCAGTGCAGAGGCAGCAGAGGGAACACAGGATAGCAGCAGAGGGAGCTTCAGCATCAGGAGGGCTTCTAGCCTGACAAGGATGTCAGTAGTTGGGTAGATCAGTTACTTACTTCTTAGTAACTGAGTTGTAGTGCAGCAGTAGCAGTTGTAGTGCTATGGGCAACACGATGCACCATGATGAGAGAGAGCTGCAGTGCAGATGCAGTAAGGACCAGCAGTAGCACGGATGCAGAGGGAGCTGCAATACAGATGTAGCAGTGGTAGTGGCAGAGCCATGGGCAACAGTACAGGAGGTAGCAGTGCAGTGGATGTTGGGCAGAAGGCCAAGCATCAACACAGGTACCAGTATTGGATGATCAGGGTGATGTTCAATGGTGGAGCATTTCTAGAGCACATTCCTCGCTAAGTGGGAGTGTTGATTTGGGGTAGCATTGTATGTGCTCTAGCCATGAAAATTGGTTGAGAGGCTAAATCACATGAGATCTCCAAGACCTAGAAATGGTTTGGGGAAATTCCACTCGGTTAGAGAGATATTAAAATAATCAATATTTTTAATGGAGTTCCTAAGTCTAAACTTAGGAAAATTAAAATATTAATGGGTATTAATATAAAACTGGGTGAGAATGTTCTAAATGACATGGATCAAGCCAAATCTAATCTTAGCCGTAGATTAGAGATTTAATCTCGGTCGTTGAAGATTCAACAGAAAAAGTATAAGAGGAGGCTTGAGGGTCAGTTGGAGATACACCAAGATTGATCAGCTAATTCGATTTTCTGGAGCAAGGTTTGCTGAGAGAAATCGAACAAGTGATCTGAGTTGCAGCGAGGGGCAGTGAGTGCATAGTGGAGAGACAAAGATAATGTCGAAGGACCAGTGCAGAGGAGACTAAGCAGAGCCAGCAGGAGCTAGGCAGAGGGCCAGCTGGATCGCGCAAAGGCTACTAGGGTCTGCTTGAGTGACGCAGAGGGCCAGAGAGCTTGCGCAGAGCATCAGAAGGCTGACGTAGAGGGTTCTAGGTTGACGTAGAGGCCAGTAGGGTTGACGCAGAGCCTAAGGGAGGCGTTGGAGAGTTTTTCGTGGAGCAAACTTGCCGAATATCTGCTTCCGAAGAGAGGTATTACTGCCAAATTGATTTTTCTGTTGGGTGAGCCAATTTGGCACCTAGTTGTACTCAAGAACACTGTTTAATAATAAAACCCTCAGAACTGCTGCATCGATTTTCCCAAGTTGGGTTTTTCCGGGGACAATTGTCCAAACATAACGGTGTCCCTTGTGTGTTTGTATATTCTTTCAGTTGATGATCTGTAGATGGTTGAGACTGCATTTGTGTTTATTTTCAGTGTTTATATGGTTAAATAAATTGTTAAGAAATTAAACAAGTAGGTGAAATAAACCAGATAGTGCAGGAAGAATTTCTAACGGGTTAGACTTAGAAATTTCAACATGACATAGGTTGTAGTGACATCAATTCTTGATGCTAGCACCGAGATTGTGAGAGGTACTGTGTTTTCCGTTTGTTGCAAATTAGGACTGTTTCTTGGAGTTTCGACTTTCTTCAAGATGATGATTTTTAGACTTTGAGGTTCTTTGAGTTATCTTGCTTTGTAGAGATAAGTTTCTTGTTGTTGTAGATTGCTTGTTGTAGACTTGATACTTCCATCTTGACAAAATTCTTTAACTTTCTTTGATGCCCTTCTTGTAGACTGATCCATGTATGTCTCTTTTGTTGCCCTTCCTTTGACTTCAGCACCTTAGCTCCGATACTACGTTGAAGAATCTAGGGCACATGTAGTTAATGAGATTGTTCTTGACTTGATAACTATTTGTGAGGCATTTTAATTTTCTTGTTAGCACAATCTTCTCTTTGACATTATTAGAATGTGTGTTTCTTATTTCATCAAATAGCTACCAAAAACAAAGAGATAAGAACACAAGATGTTGGCATTCTGCCAAGGCCAAAACCTCTCCCTCTTGGAGAGGAAAACCCCCACATAATTATTCTTATAGAGATTCCAATTGACGAACACCAAGACCATGACCCTTGAATTACAATGCCACTCCAAGACCAAGACACCAATCCTCTTCTTTGTCACTGTTGAGATCATCATCATTGTTGCACCACTGAGGCCATCATTACTGTACCACTGAGATCTTCATTGCTGCACCTTCATTGAGGACTGCACCATAACAAAGAGATCATTGTTGTTGCACCATAGCTGCTTCTTCACTTAGATCTTCATCATTGTATATATGTCTCCCTTAGGATTATGACGATCGTTATGCCGAGATCATGACTAAGATTACGAGGACCATCATCCAAAATGCATGCCGAGACAAAGTGTCACTGTTGGATAACCGAGACTGTGTGTGCTATATAGGGATCCTCTTCATCATTTATATGTTGAGACTCTGTGTGCTACTGTAGGACAGTGCACCAAAGTGATATCCAAAATTTTCCCTGAAACTGCTTTCCAAAACACTGGATGAATCCGAGATCTGTACTAGGGACAAACTCCAAATCTTCCTTACTGTGGCATCCGAAATTGTGTCTTCTTGTATTGTGGATTTTAGACCCTTGTACCCATCCGAAAACTCAGACCATCTAAGTTCCTGTATTGCCCTTCTGTGCTGACCCTAGCTGGGTATATATAGTTGTTGCATCTTTCTAAATAAGCCGACATGTCATCTTGAACTGTTGTGTCATCTAAGTAGACGTGTCATTAAATACATTTTGAGGCCGACATGACTGCCTTCTTTCAGCGTTTTGCTTGCAGACTTATTTGAGCTTGTCTTGGAGGATTGTGCTCATCTTGGAGAGCCTTTTAGACTAGTATATATATTTACACATATGCTCAAGAAGAGCTCTTTACATGTCTTTGACTCTTTGACTTTCCTAGACCTATGGAATGAGCAAGAAACTCATTCTTATAATTTACAAAAATAATTTTTTTTTTCTTGACAAGTACAAAGATCAAAGTTACATTTGTAAATACTGAACCTAGTTACACTTTCTTCAACGCATTACATCCTTTCATATGGTTTGCGTGGAAGTCATTGGCAGATCTTCCCTTTGACATTACTACATAAGCCCAACCAGATGTTAGTTCAAAAATAATTACTGAGCACTTCAAATCATATTTACCTTTGTGATGATCTTTCACCATGACATCTTCCTGTAAGTATCAACATCTTGCATGCAGATTGACACATCTCCCATAGATATTTAGTGTTAAAGGTCTCTATCTTTTTCTAGCTTCCATCAGAGTCTTCGCATTCTTTCGGGAGATCTTCTAGTCAAATCTTCTTGGACTTCGAATATTGAATGCCTTCTACCTTCGTTGCATATTATCACGATCTCTTCCTACCTTTTCACAGACTTCATTCTTAGGGGCTTTAGAGTTCCTCAATCGTAGTCAACCACCTCATACTTCATATGAGGACATATTATGTTGATTTTATCTAGTGCGACTCATGCCTTCCGACATTCTTTCATAGGAGGAGATTCCTTTCCTTTGATCAAGTAGTGATCCTTGTCACCTGCAACCATACGACATGACTTTATAATATTAAATACAAGCATACATACCTTGTTGAATTTTCTAAGTCTATCTATTAGAAAATTAATCTGTATTTTGCTGGTTTTTTCTTCTACTTGTAAATTCTGAACAAGTTATTTAAAACATTTAAATACCGAAATAAACACAATATAGTCACAACATCTACAGATCATCCGTTGAAAGAAAACAAACACACAAGTGACACTGTTCTTTTTGGACAAAATGTCCCTGGAAAAACCCAGTGCGGGAAAACCAATGCAGCTATTCAGAGGGTTTATTATTATGAAATATCTCCTTGAGTACAATTGGGTGCCTAACTGGCTCACCCGACAGAGAAAAATACACGGCAATAATACCTCTCTATTCGGAAACAGGTATTCAGAAAACCTGTCCCACGAAACCCTCTCTAGCGACTCTGAAGCTCAGCGCTGGCCCTTCTGGCCTCTATGTCAGCCTCCTGCTGCACTGCATTAGCCCCAGGACCCTCTGTGTCAGCGCTCTGAGGCATTGTGCAACCTTTGGGACCCTCTCCGTCACTCCCTGCGTGGATGACACAGTCCCTCTGGGCTTTGCGCTGTCTTTGCTGGGCTCTGTGTGGCTTGCTTTGGTTGCTGCTCTCGCTCTTTGTTTCTGCGTTGGTCTCTTGGCACTGTCTCTGCCTCTCTGCCCAATACTCACTGCCCCTCGCTGTTGATCATTAATTCATTTTTGCTTAGCAACCCCACTCTAGCAAAAATGAATCACTGATCACTCTGGTGTATCTTCCAACTGACCCTCAAGCCTCTTCTTATACTTTTCTCGTTGGTCCTGTTGACCCTGCCGCCTACACCTACTTACAAGTCTATGAGAAAATCCTTCAACCCCACAAGGTGTGGTTGGTGGCAGGGAACTCAGAGAAGGGGTTGTCACACTAATCTCGACTTTCTCTATATGAGATATCTCTTAGGTTAGCTAAGGGGGGTGGTCCCTAATGAAAAATTAAGTTAAAAGATGTGAGTTTCTAGGAGAGTGTTATAGTGAAAATGGATTACTTTTAAGGATTTATGGGCAAATATGAGGTGAGCAACTTGAAATAACAATGCCAATCTAATATGATTAAAAACCATAAAACCAGTGCCTTATAAGGAATTTGCTCAACAATTTAAAGATATATTTAGTCAAAGTAAAATGCAATGCTCTCAAAAGAGAAAACAAAGTAACCCTGAAATGTAAATAAGAATTGTTAGCACAAGATATGTGAGATACAAAATGCTTTTGAGATAATCAACTTTATAAATCAAAACATGTGAAACATATCTTGCTAAAACCAAAAAATTAGTAATTAACTTGGAAATGTAAAAAAAGGAAGTGCTAAACCAAGACATCAATATGCAATTAGACTTGAAACGTGAAAAGAAAACACTTGTTTGAAATGATTACAATACTTGCTTTTGGATAGACTTTGCATATGAAAACTCAAACCATCAAGAGACAAGTAAAGTAAATGTAATGGAAAGTGCTCTTGGTTAATTTTATTAATTAGTTCTACAACAAGATTACAATTCAACTCTTTAATTCTCAGACCTCACCCTCGCCCAATGATATGGATCTCACAGTGAGGAGTCAATAGAGGAGTAGAGGATCCCTAAGATGTCTATTTCAACCAACTTATGTTGGAGGTAAAATTTTAATGAGGCTTGGGGCCTTCCTACACTAAAATGCCTAGATGAAATGCAAATTGTGTTAATTCCCCAAATTAAAATAATGATACATGCAAATGCTTCAAAGAGATTGATTGGCAGTGCTTGAAAATGAAATAGTGTTCAAGCTAAGTTGCAATTATAAATTCAATTGGAGGAATAAAATTAACTTACAAGTGTTGCATGTGTTTCATCAATGAATTAAAATGATACAATTAATTTGCTTGAAAGTAAAATTTGTTTCAAATAGACAATGACAATAAATTGCTCCAATATTAAAGATAACAATGTAGCATAAAATTGAAGCATGTATTCAAGTGCTCATGAAACAATTTACCAAGGTAAATGGAAACGAATCAAAGTTTGTTAAGAATATAAAATGCTTGCATGTAAATGATGAATTGCCCAAAGTAAAGTGTAAGCTTGTAGCTCCAAGCAACAATGAGAAAGAAAATGCAAAGCTCAAATGAAATTGTAACAAACTTTAACTTAATGAAATGTGATAGTGAGGTTGTGTTAATTCCCAATTAAAGCATGCATGTAAGTGAATGAAGTATGAAAGCTTAAACCATGTAAATGTCAATCCACCCAAGAGAAGCCTCTCTCTAAATGGGGAGATAAGATACCATGGGAGAAATCCCAAGCTCCCACAAGCAAGTTAGGTCTTTTATTAATATTATAATGACAAGAGGGCCCTTCAAAGTTCTAAACTATACTTCAAGGAGAGTCCTCACAATAATTGCTTGAAACTTGGACACTAGATCTCTTTTCTTGAGAAAGTAGTGACAAGATTTCACAAAACTTATGCAAGGGAAACAAGGTGTGAGTTTCTTCCACATGCCCACGGCTTAAAGAGGAAAATGGGCAACCCTCTAATGAACTCGACTTGGCCAAAATAAGGCTCAAAAGGGCTCACAACATCCTTGGAAATCGAACCCCCAACACTTTCCAAAGGTCCTGCAAACATTTGTTAGATGTTGCGGGAAGTTGCTCTTCAAAATCTGCCACACAAGAGTTAGCAAACAATCCAAACAATGGCTGCAAAATAAGTTAAGTATTAATAGAAAAATAAACAAGATAAAATGTATATGTACAATTATAATTTACAAAAGGCTAAGCTAAAGAGTGAGAGTAAACTCTCGTCTTTGCTTAGCTATCTTCAAGCTCTTAGATAGCAAATGAAACAAATGAAGTACAATGTTTTTTTAAAAGAGATTTATATTTAGAAGTTCTCAGCTTGTGCACAAGCTATGGGCTGAAATCCTTGCAAAACCATTTTGTAAGATAAGACTATGAAGGTTCAAAGAACAAATGAGAGCTCCTTCAAGAATGTATCAAGAGTGGGTTGGTCTCTCCAAAGACTTCCCCTCACGTTTGATTCTGTAATCCCAACAAGATGTTCCCTCTACAAAACTTTAATCAAGAATTAGTTCCATATAGATTTAGCTATAAACAATGATAAGAAAACTCTAGAAATTTATTTAAAACCAACTAGAGCATTCTATACCTAGAGCATACTTCTGAATCAAATGTCAATGCAAGATAGCTCTACATTAACAAATCTACAAGAGCATATGGAAGCAAATTAGATCAAAGCATGAGTAAAAGGAATTATACCAATGCTCAACAATTCATCACAGTCGAAAAGGAGCAACACCTCATGAATGAAACCCCAAAGTTTTTATTGATATTTCTGAAAATGTACAAGGCAGCAGCGCTTCCGCAAGCACAATAGCTAGTAATAATCTTATACAATGTGAGAGCCCATGGCTCTATTATATAGAGAGTTGGGAGCCAATCCCAATGTAGAAGTGATTAAACAAATGGCATGAGGTGACAATCTCAAAGAGAAATTCGAATTTGTTGAATGGAGCTTCAATGCCAAGTGTAAAAATCGAATTCTGGCAAGTGAACATCATTTTCTTCTTCCCTTATGTGCCAAATTCAAATTTTATGGTGGAATGACAAGTGTATATGGGTGGTAACCCATGTGGGGACAATTTCCCACAAAAATATTCACCAAATGTTCTCCTAAATCCTCCCAAATGTGCATTAACTTCACAAATTCGAATTTCCAAGCAGTGTTTTCATTTAATGCCAGAAATTCGATTTTATTTGAGCACATGTCCTTTCCTTGATTTTAGGAGTCCACATTACCTTGAGACTTTAGTTTAACTCCCCCATAATTTTCCACCTCATTTCCACAACATTTAGTATGTGTGGATATTTATTTTTCTCTATTTATTTAATTTCTGGCTTAATTAATTGTCAGATTAAATTTAGGAAAAGTGGGTTTTGAGGGTCCAAAACACATTATTAACCATTCAAAGTGTGTCATAGTAGAAAGTTGAGGGTGAGAGGTGTAGTTTTGATTACTTATACCCCATACAACTTCTCTAGACCACACTTATTACAATTTAAATACAATTTTATTTGCAATTTTTGACCTGCGGGAAATCTAAAAAATTAAAAAATGACTACCTAGACCTAACCAAATTCTACGAAATTTTTTGTGTGATCTAGTATGATAATATATATCGACTCTAGACACTAAAATTGTCAGGGGCTCAATCTTCAAATCGTCACCCAGCTTTGGGGTAAAACGTGAGTGAAAAAACCTAGAAAATTATCCGCCTTTGAAAAAGAAGGGATAATTAACCAGATAAAAAAAACACTCCAAGGTGTAATTGTTTGCTGATCGAGTCCCAACATCCTAGGCCTGTTACATATTCAAAACTCATCATTACTAGTATCACTTATTACAATTCCCCGTAGGGTGTGGAATCTGGGTACAAGAAAGATGATGAGAAGATAGAAGTAGAGTTAAAAAACTCTGTTGACTGACGATATCTGATGGTACAAGTGTCCTCTGGATCATCCTTGGGCATGGAGTCTTCATATAATCATCAGGTGCCACTCTAGTGGTCAACATGTCCTTCAACGACAGAGATTAAATCTCTAATGAACGACTAAGATTAGATTTGGCTTGATCCATGACTTTTGGAACCTTCTAACCCAGTTTTATATCAATATCCATTAATATTTTATTATTCCTAAGTTTAGACTTAGGAATTCCATTAAAAATATTAATTATTTTAATATCTCTCAAACCGGGTACAATCTGTCCAAACCATTTTTGGGTCTTGGAGATCTCACGTGTTTTAGTCTCTCCACCAATTTTCATGGCTAGAGCACATCCGGGCAACCCCAAATCACCATACCTCATTTTATCTTTAGATCATCTAGGCTTCTTTCAGCAGTTTCCTTGATTGAAAAGATCTTCAACCCCTTGATCTGCTTCATCTCTCATGTCATCATACAATCATCCCATGAACTCCACAAGTTGGAGTTCCTGATGAAACACTTGCTTCCTTTCTCAATCGGTGAATGCTTCAATGAGAATTCCATCTCGCATATTCTTATTCAGCAGATGTTTCCCTTTTAAACTGATGTATGATGAGATTTGTCTTGGATGAATTCTTCCTTTGATCTTCCAATGAGGTCCCCAACAGCTATATCCTTCAAAGTTGACTACCATAGATTTTGTTTCAACAGTCCTTCATGTTTCCCTATGGTGATGTCACGAGCTCTTGCTTCTAATGCTTCTTTTCCTTGGACTTCTTTCTTTCAGCTTCCTCCACTTTTTCGGTGATATGGACTTCTTCTCAATCCTTCTTATTATTTTCCTTCTTAAGCTAAGGACAATCTTTCCTTCTTAAGCTAAGGACAATCTTACCTGTAATGTTCGTAGTCTTTGCATTATAGTTCAGTGATGAGTATCTTCTTTCCTAGAGCTTGTAGATGAGATCTTATGAAGATATCCTTCATCCTTTGATATTTTTAATTTTGTGTAGATTAGATCTAATTCATGTGATGTCTCCAATATTGCTATATGAGGGGATCTTTCATAAGTATCCCTTTTCATGAATCTAGAGGAGACCTTTTGATATGTTCAATGACTTCAACTTCTTAGAGGACTATGTCTATCCTCCTTCATGCAAGGAATTTCGACGACCCATCCAATTTATAGATCTGCGTGCAAACACAAAGTCATTTTACCAAATTGATTAACGAATGAAAGATACTTACTTGAGAAGTGAAGATGAAATCTTCACCTTGATCACTTTGATGATGGTTGAAGAAGATGTATTAGTGCTCCCTCTTGGATGATGTTCTTTCAAATGAAAAAAACCTTTCTTCAATAGAGAAGGTTGCTTCTTTTGATGAGGATGATTTGCTGCTTCCTTGGATAAATGTAGTATACCTAGGGGGGATAGTATGGGGTACAAAGGGAAGTACCCAAGGGAATAATGTAATAATGGGATGGGCCATAGTTATAAGGTAAACCCATGGTATTGGATATATGGTATTGAGAGAACCATGGTAATGACTCATGGTATTGTATGTATGAATCGTATATAGAGGCTAGAGACACCCCATTGAGAGATGTCAAGGGTTATTGTATTGACAAACATATGGCTTGTGGAGTGTTATCCTTCTTTAAGAAGTAGTTGTATGGTGTTATCCTACCTCAAGGGTTTGATCAATAAAGAAGCATTTTCATGTTATATTATTGGGTCGATCTTGTTATTTTTGGGTATATTTTCTTTATAATATATTTGCAGGTCAGATCTATTACAAGTGGTATCAAAACACTTTCTTGGGCAAAGCGGAGAATTTTTTTTTTTTTTGCAGGAATTTTTTGGGTTGGTGAGTTTGCAGATTAAATCTGTAACTTCTGGTGTAAAATTTGAATAAACAAATTGCAGATCTGGATTCTTTGCGAAAAAATACCCAACTTCAAAAAAAAAATCGGCCGAATCAGAGTTTGGATGAGGGAGATATCGTTGATTTAAAAACCAGCTGTGTTGTAGAATTTTTTTGACGAAAATTTGTGGATGGCGGATCTCTAGTTAATTTTTGTCGTTTTTGTGGGGAATTTTGAGAAACTAATTGCAGATCTGAGATCCTTTTGAAAAATTACCCAATTTCACAAAAAAAACCGGTCGAATCAGAGTCCAAATTAAGGAGATATCGTTGATTTAAAATCAACTCTTTTTTCAGAGTTTTTTTGTGACGGTGGAACAGTTGCAGCGCAAATATGAAATTCTAGTGCCTAGATCGTGATTTCTATCACATGGGAAGATGCAAAATTGTTGTTCCATTTTGAAGAGGATTCTGAGCAATATTGACCGAACTGTGGCCATTTTAATTTTCGCCAAGTAAGTGATTTTTTTCAAAACCCTCTTTATGGCTTCTAGCAAGAAATATTTTACAAGAAAAGATGATGGTCCTACTATTGAAGAATTAATAGAAAGACATAAGTCATTATGGACGACAAGTTGGAAAACTTTCATAGTGGCTCAGTTTATAAAGAGGAGGCGGCCACATGGTGGGAATCAGTTAACGAGAAGTGGTTAAACCGATTCGATGAAGAATTTTGAAAAATTATTGTTAGACAAATGGTCTCATGCTAGAAAAAAAGATAATGTGAAACATGTGGGGATATTTTCTACTGGTATCTCCTTATTATAGGTTCATGGATGTATTCATAAGGAGAAGATCATTGTGTCTATAAATCATAGTTGCAAGCAAAATCTTATAAATGTTAATTTGGCAAAAAATTGCAAGTTCCAGCAAAACAAATGGAGCACACACAGGTTGATAATGCAGATGTTCAAGTTTATAAAGATTTGAAGATTTCTATGGATAAGTTTGTATTGCATTCTGATTTTTATGCTTCAGATATGGCTAATGTGGATGTTGTTTTGGGATACCCTTGGATAGAATCTGTTGGTACTATCAATATTAATGTGCAGAAGAAATTCCTGAAGCTCTGGTATAAAAAGAAGAAAATTACATTACATGATATTTTCATCAATAAATAGGGAGAGTCCAAGGAGGCTGAAACAGTAGATGTTCCAGGGTCTGACACATCAGATGAAGAATTTGTGGTTGAAGTAATACTGGAAGATAAAAAACAACAGTAGGCACCACAACATGTTCCAGATACCAATCAGGCTCAATTAGGTGGTGAATTAAAGCAAGATACACCATTGGTTAAAACTTCAGCATATCACCCTATACATCACCCAGCAAGAAAACAACTTACAATATGGCAACGAATCAGCAACAAGGACAACAACCCCCGCATGACAGATAGAGAGGGGCAATGATCCACCCACAACACATCAAAATAGAAGAGTCGCTAGGGTCAACTTCCATCTCAAGCGAGCGAGGCACCAACTAGATCGAGGGTTCACCTTTCTCTTGGATGGCTAGATGCACGTGTATGGTACCAGTGGACTACTCTTTTGAGTAGATCTTATCATTTGTGTTCTTCTTATGTTTCAGGGACGAAGCATGTTTAAGGGGGGTGGAATTTAGTATACCTAGGGGGGGATAGTATGGGGTACAGAGGGAAGTACCCAACGGAATAATGTAATAATGGAATGGGCCATAGTTATATGGTAAGACCATGGTATTGAGAGAACTATGGTAATGACCCATAGTATTGTATTTATGAATCATATATAGAGGCTAGAGACTCCCCATTGAGAGATGTCAAGGATTATTGTATTGGCAAGCATATGGCTTGTGGATTGTTCTTCTTCCTTAAAGAGGAATTGTATGGTGTTACCCTACCTCAAGGGATTGATCAATAAAGAAGCATTTTCATGTTATATTATTGGGTCGATCTTGTTATCTCTGGGTATATTTTTTTTATCATATATTTGCAGGTCATATTTATTATAATAAACTTCTTCAAGGGCGAGGAGAGAATCTTTGCTTGCTTTCTAACCTTGAAAATTATGACAATGCCTTCTTGCCTTCAATATACTTCGGCTCCTCTTGCCAAACTGGTGTGTGCCAAACTCAGCCCCAACACCGTGTGCATCGAATACTGCTCATACTCCGACCTCTAGCCCTTTCACAACAGGTCCAGGTGTTGTTTCAGCACCAAAAAGCGGAGCAGCGTTGCCAGCCTGCCAATCAGTGAAGCCAACAAAGCCAGCCTGCCAGCCGAGGCCCGCTAAGCCTAGAGAGCCCATCTAATGATGAACAGACCACCAGAGCTTTAATGTCATATTTAGGCTTTATGTTCAATCTGATTTGATTCTTAGTGGTCATTGAATACCACGAGATAATTATTCCTGAACGAATTGAACGCTGAAGGAGTCATAATTCGATCTTTGTTGTTCTTGTTGAGCTCAAACACTGCCACAATGGCCGTTAGTACTTCAAAATCGACATAGTAAAAGAGCTCCATTCTGGCCCTGGTCTTTTCAGATCTCCAATTCCTTAAACCCTCGATGCTCAGATATCCGCACAGCCGTGACCTCAAAAATCAATCAATCGATCGGGAAAAACGAGGAAAATGTGAATCCAATGAGAGCGCAAGTGGATCTGCATAGAAAATTGCAACAATGGCAGGAAGACAGAGAAGAATGAGTTTAAGATTTTAATTCAGGGTTAAGATTTTTACAAAGTTCTTTTAAATGAACGAGTTTAAAAGAATACCAATGTTAATGGAGTGATAAGGATTTTTCCCTTGTTTGTAATTTGTAAATTGGAGAGATAAGGAATTTTCTTTTATTTGAAAAATAATGTTTTTGGAGAAATAAGGTGAGTTGGGTAATTTTTTCCAAGAAGTTTTTTTATTTTAATTTGGGATCATCACATTGTAACTCAAAGTAATTTTACTTTGAGGGGGGGTAGCTTTTTTTTACCAAGTTTTGCAAGAGCATCGTTGTAAAAGTCAAATTTTGAAAGCTACCTTGTAAATTTTTGAGAAATTGACTAGAGCCAAGTTCAAAGCTTAGTCATTTTTCTCCTGTTTCAACAACTATACGAGGGTCAAGGCCAAGCCTTGATAGATCGTTTTATTTTTTTTTGTGTAGTGTGTTGCGTGTTGTGTTGCCCATCTTGATATTTTTTCTTCTGAGTCTGATTCTTGGTGCGAAGCTTCAATGTTACAATGTCAAAGTTGATTAATTTGTTTTCTGATTCCGACAAACTTGAAGGAACAAAATCTTATAAAACGTGGCAACGCCTCATCGAAAGCACTCTCATTTATAATGAACTATGGCAGGGTATATGTGATGGTGATATTAAGCCAAATAAACCCACAGATGCAGTTGCACTAGCAAAATGGGAAGTTAAGAATGCCAAAGCATTAGCTCTCATTAAATCTTCTGTCAATATAGAAAATGCTATAGATGCATGGTCTGCTTTGAGAACTTTTAAAGACTTCTTTGATACTCAGCCTGAATGAAAGAAAATTGATCTACAATTAAAATTGTTGCAACAAAAATTGACTGAAGGAGGTGATGTTCTTAAATATATCTCAAGACTTAAGAATATTAGGCAGGAAATCATTAACGCTGGGTTTCTAGTAGTAGATGATAGTTTTATGGTCACAATTTTAATTGCTGGACTTCCTTCTTCCTACACACATTTTTTGGAGACTCTACAATTAACTGGAAAGTTAGAGAAACTAAAGTTTGATGAGCTCTGCGAAATGTTGACGCAACATCATAAAACCTTTGAGAAGAAAAAGAAAGTTGGTGAAGATGTCTTTTTCATAGAGGCCAGCACTAGTAAATCATCGATTGCCAATTCTAGAAATAGAGGCAAAGGGAATTTCAATCAGAATCAAGCAACACATAATGTACAAAATCGAGGTCGAAGCCAAAGCAGAGGAAACAACTTTAATAGAGGCAACAGTTCAGGTAGGAGTAATTTTCAAGGCAGAGGAAACAATCAAGGAAGAGGAAATTTTCAAGGACAAGGAAATAATAATCAAGGTAGAGGACAACCTCAAAATAGAAGTCAAAGCAGAGGCAGAGGACAATGTTCAGGAAGAGGAAGAGACTTAAGTCAAATTGTGTGTCGAAGATGTAACAAAATTGGACATTATGCTGAAGATTGTCGAACTTCTCTTAATAAAATTCCCAAGTTTCATCAGCATTCAGAACAATTTGCAAATGAGCAAGATGATGATAACTCATAATATGTTTTTACTTCTTTGTTGACATTACAACTTTCATCCCATCTTAGAAGTGATTATGAGATGCCTGGATCTTGGATTTAGGGGCAACTCAGCGCATGACTTGTCGACGTGATTTTTTTTGGAATTTTCAAGATTGCCAACTTAATTCCATTTTTCTTGCAGATGATACAAAACATACTCCTTATGGAAAGGAGCAGTTAAAGTTTTTCTCCTTGGCATTGGAGAAAAAATGATTTCAAATGTATGGTATGTACCAATCTTTAAGAAAAAATTGTTGTCTTTTGTCACGATTCGACAAGCAAGACATTAGGTCATAAAGGAAGATGGCCTAGTTAAGATTAATTCAGTCAAACAAAGCTTAAAAACTGTGATGACAGGTTATGAAGATGGAAAATTGTTAAGGATGAAAGGGACAATTATTCCAAGGCATTCTGATTTTGCATGGGCAATGAGTACATGAATTTCACCTATAAGATTATGGCATGTAAGATATGGGCATTTAAATTTTGATAGTCTTTCTCAATTGTAGAAACAAGGGATGGTTAAAGGACTTCCCACTTTCAAAAAGGAAAATGCAAAATGTGAAGCTTGCATTTATGGAAAACAAAGTTGAGAAAGCTTTCCAACAAGTTCATGGCGTGCAAACAGGCAACTACAACTAGTTCACAGTGATGTTTGTGGACCACTACAAACTTCATTTGGTGACTACAAATATTTCTTACTATTCATTGATGATTTCAGTAGAATGACTTGGGTTTATTTCTTTTTTTTTTGTATGTAAAGGTAGTGCCATTTTTGTTTCTTTCCAATTATATCAAACAGGGGAACCATATACATTGTTCTGGTGGCCTCACCCTGCCCCGAAGGGAAACCAGGTCTGTTGGCCACCTTAGATTGTTATAAGCATTCCAAAAGCAAAACTTTACTAATCTGTCCATATTAGCTACATACACCAAACAGCTGAAACTACTTATTAAGCTACTAGTTCACATGCAAACGAAAAGAGAGAAAATCAAAACAACTTAAACCGAGCCTTCAGAAGCTCATTCTTTCCTGATTCCTGTGTGCTGGTCCATTTCCATGGCCATATGCGCCTGATCAACCTGACTAGGGCCGCTTCTAGCCATCCTGGACAGGATTTGAGACATCTCCTCTAACTTGTTATTCTGGTTAATCATGATGACTTGGAAGTTCTTCACTTCCTTCTGTAGATTAGGCACCCCATTGGCGAGTTCCGCCATTTCCTTAGCAACCTGTTCAAGAGCTTTAGCCAAAAAATGCTTTAGGACCCAGTAAATATGCAAGGATTGTTTGTACAAGGTCAGCCTGCCCCTAGTGTTGCCTGGGTCGGTTACCGCTTCTGCCCATTCTTCTGTCTCTGAACCAGATTGCTCCTCCAGGATGCTGGATTCCATATTTTGGATAATGCGTCGGATGTCTTCATCCGTGCCTTCCTGGTAGGCACGGGCGCTTCTTGAACCGCTGTCAAGGTCGATCTCCTTCCTCTGCGCTGTCTATCTGTTGCTTCAGCAGTCCTGCCACCCTGGGTCTCCTGCCTTGGGCGTCCCTGGCCTCCTCGTCCTCTTCCCCTGCCCGAGCACGCCATCCCTTGTCTTGCCCTCACCTGTAAACATTCATCAATTACTGGAGTTAGTTTTTGGAGATTCTTCTCATCATCCTCACTTGCCTCAGTGCCTTTGGTTATTCCCCGATTTCTACTGCAGTTCCCTCTGTTTCCATAGGTTTGGTTCTGCTCTCCCTCCTCCGGGTATAAAAAATCTATTATGCCCTCTGCCATGCGGACCAGATGATGGGCAATTGGCGTAATTTTTGGGTCTCCCTTACTAGGCTTCTTCTCCTCTTCTGCCTGGGGGTACTTATCCCGGATTCCCTCATACTTTCTCCAACTATATTCACTGCTACAACTTTCCTTTTTCTCAGGATTCCCCACCCAGTGTAATTCCTTATGTCCTTCTCTGAGAATTACAGAGGGGCACTCATAATTCTCGTCCTCCCATGCTTCATATCTACTAAACATATCCATTCTGTCTATTGCGCTATATGGAAAAGAGACAGAGTTCACAGTAAGCACATACCCGTGAATGCCGACCTCCCTGTAGATTGCTTCTGACTGTGGTTCTTGCAGCTTCTCCCTCGCCCCGTTCAAGATGAGTTTACCTCTACCTACCTCAGTCTTCATATAATAAATCCTCGCCGTCCTGTTCTCTCTGCCACTACCGTCGCCGCTCCTACTACTCATCTGCGTTCTACCACCTCCACTTCGATTTCTTGAAGCTTGAGCTGACCGCTTACTCATTAATTTTGTTGGGGGTGCTGCCTTTTCCCTGAAGTCGCATCCGGCTGCCCTCCCTTTGCAATGATTACTCCTGTCATCTCTACCTAACCGGCTCTTCATCCCGATCGAGAAGACTTGGGTTTTTTTTCTTAAAGCAAAAGTCAGAAGCATTTGAAAAGTTCAAACTTTTTTGCCAACTTGTTGAAAATGAAGTTAAAGAAAAGATAGGTACTCTCAATACAGATAATGGGGGAGAATTCACTTCAAATGAATTCAAAACTTATTGCAGTGATAATGGCATAAAACGACATCTTACCAATGTTTACACTCCACAGCAAAATGGAGTAGTAGAAAGAATGAATCGCACCTTGTTAGGAATGGCGAGATCTATGTTAACTTTCAAAAGGTTAAGTCCAACATATTGGGCAGAAGCAATTCATACAGCTGTCTACTTAAGAAACAGATCTCCAACTGCTTCTTTAGACGGAATCACACCTTATGAAGCTTGGTTTGGTTTCAAACCTCGAGTTAAACATCTTAGAGTTTTTGGATCAGTATGTTATGCCTTAGTTCCGAAAGAAAAACGAACTAAGCTTGACTCAAGAAGTTTGAAATGCACAATGATTGGCTATTCTGATGAGAAGAAAGGGTATTGTCTTTTGACCAATGGAAAATTTATTGTTAGCAAGGATGTAATTTTTGATGAAACAGAGAGTAAGAGTGCTGAAGAAATCGAAAGTCTTCTTCAAAAGTTAGAAACTAAAGGCAGTCGAAGAATAGGAAATACACAAATTCAACGAAATTCACTGATGGTCCAGCGTAGCTGACGCAAAGGCTTTGAGAGATGACGCAGGGCCTCCTGGGGCTGACGCATGCCAAGATAGGTTGACGCAAGGCCAACGCTGGGCTAGTAGAGGCTGACGCAGTCTAGATTGGGCAGATGCTGGGTTTTTTGGGGCAAATTGGTGTTGAGTAGCTGCCGAAAGGATTATTTGGGGTTTCAGCCAGTAGATTTGTCAGAAATTGAGAGGTATTACCACCAAGGAAATTATATGTTGGGTAGGCCAGTTTCGACACACAGATTGTACTCCGATATTGCTTAATAAGAAAACCCTCAGATAGCTGCATCGATTTTCTCACATTGGGTTTTTCCAGGGACTTTAGTCCAAAAACAATGGTGTCATATGGTGTGTTTGTTCTTGTTTCTTTTAGTTGCTGATCTGTAATATGTTGAGCATGCATTGGTGTTTATTTTTAGTATTTACATTGTAAATAACTTGTTAAGGAAAAATAGCAAGTAGGTAGGAGTAAATCAGATAAAGTGCATGAAGGGTTTCTAACTAAGTAAACTTAGAAACTTCAACACCTATGAACACTTCAATCCTATGCTCCTCCTGAATATCTTTTACCCTTATATTCAATTTTTGGAAGTCCTCAATGTGCTCCACCATTGAACCCTTTTGTTTGAGATTTATCAATTGGCTAAAAAAGGTGTTGCTTTTTGTATCATCATAATGTGCTATCATTTCTTCCATAAAAATTTCCCAAGTGACAATTTGTTTACGAGAGCAAAGGCATCAATACCATACAAATTGATTGGGCAAATATAAAGATGCAATGCGTACCTTTTGTGTGCTTTGCACATTATGGAGATCGAAATATTGCTCCATCTGTAGTATCCATGTTATGGGATCCTTGCCATCAAACTTCTTCATAGCGATCTTTGGAACATGGTGGGCCTTCAATCCAATGTTAGAGTCTATGAAATCACGACTAACTTTTATTTTGTTCTCATCACGAGTTTCCTTTACTACCCTTTCGCCATGAGTAAGCATTTCTTGTAGCAACTTTGTCAAATCTATCTTCAAATCTTCCATGTTGCCTTTAAGTTTTGCTTCTATACCATCCATATTAGCTTCCATGCCATCCATTTTAGCTTCCATTCCATTCTTTAAACCATCCATTTTAGCTTCAGTTACTTTTTGTGAGAGCGAAATTTGTTGCACTTGGTCTTGTAATTTTGATATATGATGTTGCATTTTGGATCTCCAAGTTCTGAAATTTTGGCCTGTGATAGCCCTCTGAGTCTTCTTTTCAACCTAGCAAGTCTGATTTCAATTGGATTCCCGAAGAAAGAGTTATGCCCAATCTCCCACGATGACCTAATTATAGACTGGTTCAGTAGAGCGAACTTGTATGACATGCCACATGTCACTGTTTCGATCTTAGGTTCTGAAAACGATACCCAACAAACTACAATCTATCTGCTTTCTGTCACTTCTGATGAAATTTGAATCAAATGCTCAGAGAGAAAGTTATGATGATTTTTCCAAGGTGACTTGTTTGAGATCCAATTCGGGAGCTTGCAAAAACCCTAACTTCCTCAGTTCATATCTCCGAAAATATAGCGAGACAAGATCTGAAATTCGGTCACGCGGTTCATCATGATTTCGTCTCAAATGGTTTTTAATTTCAGCTTCTAAAGCTTCGTAGAAAAAAAGTTATAGCGAAAATGCCACGATGACCTGTTTGAAGCAGCGAAACCCTAGAATCCAAAGCTCTGATACCAATTGTTATGCAACCAGCTCACAAAATAGAAGAAAGTGATAGATCAACGACTTAAACGTAACCTCTTCGAGGGGGAAACCACCTTTATGTTGATTTGGGGTAGCATCAGATGTGCTCTAGCCATGAAAATTGGTGGAGAGGCTAAAGCTCATGAGATCTCTAAGACCTAGAAATGGTTTGGGCAGATTCTAATCAGTTTGGAAGATATTAAAATAATTGATATTTTTAATGGAGTTCCTAAATCTAAACTTAGGAAAATAAAATATTAGTGGGTATTAAAATAAAACTGGGTTAGAAGGTTCCAAAAGTCATGGATCAAGCCAAATCTAATCTTATTCGTTGATTAGAGATTTAATCTTACCCGTTGAAGGACCAATAGGAAAAGTATAAGAAGAGGCTTGAGGGTCAGTTGGAGAACACACTGAGGGAGACTAGTCAGTTCGATTTCTGGAGTGGGGTTAGCTGAGAAATTCGAGCTAGTGGTTTGGAGCGCAGCAAGAGGCAGCGGGTACGGAACAGAGAGTTGGGAACATCACCAGAAGACCAGCGCAGAGGTTGGAGAGGCAGACGCAGAGGCAATACACTGCGTAGTCACTGGAGGGCCTGTGCGGGTGACGCAGAGAGGCCTAGTGATGACACATAGAGGCAGGAGCTGACGCAGAGGGTCTGGGAGCTGCGCAGAGGCCAGCAAGCCCGACACTGAGACTGGGAGAAGTGCGGAGAATTTTTCTCTGTTGGGTAAGCCAGTTTGGCACCCAATTGTACAGAAGAATTGTTGAATAATAAAATCCTCCTCTGCTGCACCTGTTTTCCCACAGTGGGTTTTTTCGGGGAGAATTGTCCAAAATATCTGTGTTGATTCTTGTGCATGCGTTTTCGTTTCTGTATTATGGTGTGATATTTGCAACATAATTTATTTTAATGTTTACTAAAGGGTTTTCATAAATAGCTTATTGAGAAATAGCTAGGTAAAATAAATCAACTGTTGCAGTGATAGAATTTTCACACTTTACATTACACAAATGAACAATTATTGGATGATACAAATGACAAGACATCCTTTCTATATATAGGAGTCTAAGGGGTCATAATATAATCAGAGTTGACATAACAATAATAATGTAAGGGCACAACAATAACAATAGTGGGCTTCTATGGGGCACAATGATAACAATATGGGGACAACATGGACACAACAATAACAATAAGGGGTACAATGACAATAATAATAAGGGAATACACTAGTATTATAGAGACCTAACAGATTTTTCCACCCCTCCTTGTGCGCCTTTTACTTTTTTCTGAATTATTCCTTGTATTACTGCTGATAGCTCAAGGGTTTGAGCTTGCTTTGCATGATGTAGCAGTTTTATTACCCCTTAAAGATGAGCCGGTTTATGGCGTATTGGGGTTGGGACATGCAAGGGTTCCTTTTTGATGTAATTGAGTATCATGTGCTTAGGAACCGGTTGATCGCCATTTGAGGTAGGTAGAGCTCATGCTAGGCTTTTGTCCATGTGCTAATTTTTATGTCCCGACCATCTTTTGCATTTTGATTTTCTTTCTTTTGTTTCATTGTGGCCATGATGTGATTTTTCCTTTTCTTTTAGCTGCATAAACCTCCTAGGGCAAAATTTCTGAGCCTTACTCAAGGTATGTGAACATATGAGTGCCAAATCCCCAAGAACCAATGTCAATTTGTACCCAAAGAATGGAGGTGAGCTATGGACCTTGTAATGTGGGATGGGGGCTGTTAAGTATGTTATAGGGGAAATGGAACACACTATCTCAATCATGGCTTTCTAGGTAGTGCCCCTCCTATAACCAAAAGGGCCTCAAGGGAGGTCCCACTAGATTAGGGTTAAAGATTAACCCCCCTGGTAAAGTGAGAGAACAAAATTATAGTCAAGGTATGTCAATCTTCCAAATCACCCCATTATCCATATTGAATGCCCAAAACAAACAAGTATAAGCTATTAAGCACCTGATTGCAAAATGATCAAAGTACCTTTTGAATAGCAGCCCACCTTCAGCCAAGTGCTAATGCCGGATGCTGAGAGGCACATGGCTGATGCAAATGGCAGAGGCCGATGGAATATTATCATTCAATTGTGCCTGGCAAGATTACTGGCCGTCTGGCTGACCAGCTCCCATTTTAGTGGGTAACATGATCAATTAGAAACCAAATTGCTTATCCCAATCCTGATTAGAAGGGATGATAAGATGACAGAAGACATACATGGGAAAGGATGACACTTTAATTGATCTTGATACTTCCTATACAAATAGCAAGCATGTATTGATGAAAGTATTGCTTCTGAGCTTACATATTCCTTTCTAGGCGTGAGTTAATATTTATGCTGGGTGCTGCCTTAAGGGGGCTATTCTGCTTCAGTTTGTCATGCTTGAGGCTTGTGGTCTTAAGAGAATGCAATTGAGTTCTTAGTTTCATCAGATGTAAAATGATAACATTTCTTTATCATCCAAAGAGGCATTGGGTACTAAGGAATATGGTATATCTAAAGGAAAGTCTATACAAACAAGAGCTGTGAATGGTATGGTTATTAACAAATCAAATAAAATTGTTTTTAAATGTTTAAATTATTTTTATTAAGAGTTTATAACCTTGCAGGTGGTACAACTGCGAAAGACATGTAGCCATCCTTACCTTTTCAATGGTGTGGAGCCAGAGCCATTTGAAGAAGGTGAACACTTGGTTCAGGTAAGATTGATGACTTGAGTAAAATCATTTCCTGATAAAATTGTTTCTGAGTGCTTAATTGTTTATTTTGTTTTAATAAATTATTGTGTTCATTTTCACATTAATATTCTCGAGGACTATTTTCATTAAGATACCAGGTTAGTGCTCAACCTTGATCATTAAAGGTTGATGCCTGTAAGATGAAGAATAGATTATGTCTTTATTTTATAATGATCCTTTGTTTTGTGTTTCGTTTATGCATAATGAAAATCAGGCGAGTGGAAAGCTCATCATCTTGGACATTTTGCTTGAGAAGCTGCATAGTCAAGGTCATCGTGTCTTGATTTTTGCTCAAATGACGCGGACAATAGACATTCTTCAGGTAGAGTTCCTCTATATGAAGATAGTACCAGGAAAAGACCAATTTTTCTCCATTTATATTGTGCAGAAATTATCTCCATTATTTATTTATGATGTGATGTAGAAATTAACATGTATTAAGATGTAATTTTTGATCTGTTTGGATGCTAATTGTTAAGTTTTTTACGGCATCTAGGATTACTTAGAGCTGCGAAGGTATTCTTATGAGCGTCTTGATGGATCAGTAAGAGCAGAAGAGCGTTTTGCAGCTGTGCAAAGCTTTGGTGTTAAAGCGTCAACACTGCCAGAGTCAAGTGACATCAGAAAGGCCAATGATGATGCTCGTAAAGCATTTGTATTTTTAATATCTACTCGAGCTGGTGGTGTTGGTTTGAATCTTGCAGGAGCTGATACTGTGAGTTCATTTGGAATTTTTGGCCAAATGTTTCTTCCCGGCTTGAGTGGTCTTTCACTTTGACTTGTATTACGATGATTTTCTAAATTGTGTTTCTATGTACTTTTCAGATTGAATGAGAAATAGCCTAACAATCTTGATACCGGAAACTTATGTAAATTGTGTGTAAACAAAATTATTTGCAGTAACTGGAGCTGCATGTTTAATTTCTTTCAAAACTATTTTCTATCATTGTAAAAGAGAAAAAAGGCCATCTATAAATTAGAAATTGTAATTATTCACTACTTCCTATTTTGGTATAAAAGGGAAACACTTTCTATTGACTCTAGCTTTTAAGGTACAATCCCATGTTTGTTCTAATACAATAAAACATGCCTCTAACTTCTAGGTGACAGACAAGAGTTGAGAGAGTTTTACTTGTATTATTGCGAAAATTAGGATGTTAGGTCTCATATAAATAGAGACTCCCCCTTATTTCCTTTCCTCATCACCCGTTCTTCACTCTTCTCTCCAAAGAGAGTGCGAATTAGTCTCTTTTGCTACATTAGGCTAGATGTGATTTTTATATGGTGCGAATTTCTTGTGGAGATGATCTTTTACATGGAGATGTTTTGCTGTGATTGAGAGAACTTCTTCTTTGGAGAATTTTGTAAGTTTAATGCTTTATCTTTGAGATTCTTTATGCCATGACTAAATGCTGAATTTATGTTGAAATTTTGCTCCATTATTGCATGCAAAATTGTTCTCTTGGACGCTTGTAAGGAAACTCTGATTGTGCACTCCTTATATTAATTTCTCCCCTCACAAGAAAAATAGTTAGGGTTTTGAAAATGGATGCCCTGGTCACCCCTCTTACTCCAACAAAGTCTCTTTCATGAAATTTAGTCCTAGAAGACTCCATTAAACCCTTGTAGAATAAGACATTAATCTTTGTTGTATTGATCATCAATAAATTTTATTAAATTTCTTCCTTGTTCTCTTGTTCCTAGATATCTAGGATTAGCCACTAGGGCTTTTAGGGCAATTTTTTTGCATGGAAGTGAATTTGTATTTGTTGTTTGTGGGTTATATTTTATGAATTGAATTTATAAAGCATATAAAGGAAAAATCTAGCATAGTGCATGGTCAATCCCTCCTATTTAAGGTTGATGTCACATTTGTGTGTTGTTTATGCATACATTTCATCCATAAAAATCAACTTGCTAGCCCTAATCCAAGTGTCTATTGGAGGGCCTTTGTTCATCTTTGTTGATTATCATTGGAAGGCCTTTTGTTTGGGCTCCTATATGAGATTGTGCACCTTATTATTGCATATCAATCAAACCCTAATTTATAGCAGCCTTATCTTTGGGCTAGGCACAAAGTATTTGAACCTTGGTATACAATTTCTAGGGGCATTATTCCAACATTTGATGATGTGGATGGGCGTCTTGGATGAGGTGGCATTACATTGAGATATCTTGAATGATGTGGACTTGCCTTGAAGCGTTGACCTGATGAATAAATCGGCTTGAGTGAGGATGTATTTCATCATTATTTGATGTCAATCGACTGGATAGGGGTTTAATGACCTAGGTTTTGGGTTGTAGTAGTGTCTTCCTTGAGCTAAGGTATGACCATTGGTTGTGTTTTGGATCATTATGTGGAGTTATTGGAGCATTATTTGAGACTTTTATTGGGCCATTCTAAAGGAGGCTGCCCCATTTTTATTGGACGTCATTGCAGCTTTTTGGTGGTTTTGAGACTGATTTTTAATTAAAAAGTCATCCCCATACCTCATGGAGACCCCTTGGTCCAAGGTATGGGCACAGGCCATCTTTGGAATATTTGTTGAAGGTAATATATTGCATTGTTTCTAGTGCTGTTATGGAGGAGCCACCAACTTTTAGAGACATGATGCCACATTTCCATGATATATTTGCACTAGAGGAGGGAGAATGTTGCAGCCTTTTGACTTGGAAGAGACTTATTCACATTTCAACTAGTATCTCCCATGGGGACATTGACCATCTACACCACTTTTGGACCATTGGAGGCTTGGCGTGCCATCCTGGACCATTCATCCCTTGGTTGGGAGGATTGACTCCCCTTTTGTGGGGCATTTGCTCATCAAATCATTGTACATGTGGCTTGATCACTTTATTTCTATGATGTGTTAGTTTACTTGATTTTGAGTTTTCTTAGGCTAGATTTAAGGACTTAAATCAGTGGATGATATTTTATTGTAAGGAAGCTAGATGCTACTCTATAAATAGCAAAGAGCTTTCTCATTTGTACTTATGGTTGGATTGTGAGAGCACTCCTCTCCTTGGAGCTTAATGGAAATATCTTTATAGGAGCTTAATCCAACTAACTTAGGTAATCCATCTTTTGAGCTTGATAAGGGCAATTCTTCCCCCCTTTCATTGAATGTCAGGTTCATGGAAGATTCTGTGTCCTTATCTCATGGTGAGGGTATCCATTGCCCTAATCTTACATTGCATGACCATGTCATAATCTAGGTCTTTGGAGTATGGTTACACATGCTTTATCATTTATTTTGGTGGCAATAAGCATGTAACCCAACCGAAAAATCGGGTTTATAATGCACACCTTTTCTATCATTAGTTTGCCCTTAGGTTGTAATCAATGTGTTTGCTGTCATAAATTGAAACCAATGTTGCAAAAATCACGATTTTTTGACTCAGCTGATATTATCGCCCGATTTTTACAAAGTTTTTTTTTTCGAAAAAATCGCTGAAAAAATCGCGACCTTCAGGGACAACGCGTTTTATAAGCAAATTGATGAGATTTATTTCTCATTTTTAGCAGACAATGGACTTGTTTGATAGCTGAGGAGGAGAGGAAGACGTCTACTAGGGCAGAGGAGGAGAAAAACGGGAGATTGTTGTATAGGTTGGAGTCCCAGCGACTTAATGACATGGTCTACGTCTACTACAATCTTCGATTGTGGGTGAGGCAACTTGAGAGGATACCTGATATGGAAGCCATCTCATTGGATGGGATTGACACCACTGCTGCATGGAGGGTTGAGGCCAAGAGGCCTCTCATGGAGTCTGCCGATGATTGGTTAGAGCAGGAGGTAGTGGAAGGCGTAGAGGGGGAGGAGGAGGAGGAGCAACAGGAGGAGGAGGTGACACCACCTACCCAGGCTACCCCTGCCACTAGTAGAGGACGTGGTCTACCTCCTGTAGCTCCTAGTTCTTCAGCTTCTAGAGCACAACAGAGTCCACTGCCAACTCCACCGGCATCTACATCTAGAGGGAAAGGGAAAGCTATTGCATTTTCTCGCAAGAGGGGCAAAGGAAATCAGTAGTATTAGTTATTTGGTTCATTTCATTGTATATGACATTATGACTCATGATATGAGATACATTATTATATTTTTTGTTGATATTTTGAGGCTGAGTTGGGACTCAGGAGTCAGGACTTACTATTCAGGACATGATTCACTGTTATGTGTGATGTAGCACTAGAAATGATATTACACATCTTATATATTAGTTCTTTTATCATATTTATGTGTCAATGTATTTATTTTATGTTGTAGATGCTTTAGATATTAAAAAAATTGAAAAAAATGAATATTTTTGTATTTTATGATTTTTTCCGTTTTTTTCCCCTCGCCGATTTAATCCCGATCGCGATTTTCACAACATTGATTGAAATAGAGTTGGAGGGTTGGTCTTTATAACATGTTCCAGCTTTCTTCTGGGTGACCAATCATCCATCACTGTCTTTGAAAATTTACCCCCTAGCTCCCTCTCCCCTTTGCTACCTCTAACATACTCAACCATGTTAATGTCAACCCTTAGCATCCAGTCAACTGTGGAAGGATTATTCTTGAGCGACTTCTGCAATTATAACCTATTCTTATTTAATCTAGGAGCATACACAGCACACATCAGAGAAACATGGAAGGATATACAAGTTGTGCAGTAAATACACCAAACCTCAAGATCCAGTTCCTTCACAACAACATTAAAGTCCATCCATGCTGTGAGGCTGAAAAGGGTCCCACTTTTCCTTTGAGGATGATCTGTAGTCCAAAGTGTACCATTCTAAACAAGGGTATGGAACTTTCTTAGTTTAAAACCTTCATCCTTCAGCTCCCAAAGAAAATGGACATGGAGCTTCTACTGGTGAAGGATATTGATAACTATGTACTTTATATTATGGTAATGTGTGAAAACACAATAGTTTATTTTCGGATATATGGTAGTTTGTTGAAATTTAGATGGATGTGTATGGCAGAAGTATTGGTGGTAAAATGCAGTAATAGTATCTTAGTGTAGGCATCACTCTTAAGTTGAATGGAAGCTTTATAATTCTTAAGATAAACTGTGTTTGAGCTCAGTGTTTTGCTGAAATCCAGTTTTATATGATTGCTCCCTAAATAGTTTAATTTGTTTATGGGGTTATATTGAGTTCCTGCTACTCTTGAAAAACGGCTCAAAACTGACTGTTTATTGCAGGTCATTTTCTATGAGCAGGACTGGAATCCACAAGTTGACAAACAAGCATTACAGCGTGCTCATCGCATTGGTCAGCTGCATCATGTCTTGGCAATAAGCATTGTAACAGAAAACTCAGTTGAGGAGGTGAATTCATTACTAGATCTAATGCACCTTTCTCTGCCACATGTTTTAAGATTGCAGACTTAAAATCATTTGTCGCATAATGTATGTAGGCACTGACAAACTAAAGCACTTTTTAACAGGTGATTATGCAAAGGGCCAACAGAAAATTGCAGCTTAGTCACAATGTTATTGGCCATGATGATGCTGATCCGGAAGCACATGGATCAGAGGGTATAGCGGGTGGTGATTTGAGGTCCATAATAATTTATGGCTTGCACAAATTTGACTCATCAGATAACATAGAAGGAATCTCGAGCGAAATGAACTTTACTGATGTGAAAAACGTGGCTGAAAAGGTTCTGGGAAGACGCTATGCTTCCCCTGACTTGGATGACGATGGAATTAAGCTCCATTCACATGAATTGAGAGGTGTTGATTCTATTTACACATATTCTGGAAATGATGTATCTTTCGCAAAATATGCAAAGGAAGTAGACTCAGACCATGCCAGAAATGCTGATCAAGTTGCATTTGAGGCTTGGATGAACAAAGCAAAGGATGGATCATTGAATAAGGATTTGGGTGACAATGTGAGAGGAAGAAAACGGGCATATTCACGCAGTGATAAAGAACTAGAGGAGGCTAGAGCTGAGAAGCGGAGAAAAGTGGAAGATAAAAAACATGCCAAATGGGAAGCTCTTGGTTATAAGTCTTTAGTTGTTCAAGATACATCTGAGAGTCTGAATGTTGTACCAAATTCAGATCATGGCGAAGTACATTTTGTCTTTGGAGATTGTACAAATCCTATAAAAGACCATCCTTCTGAAGCGACAATAATTTTTAGGTACGTCTTTTCACTTCTAAGGAGTAGAGAGATGTTTTAAAGGAAGAAAAACTGTGAATAGTACAATTAGAATGCTGGGCTGTTCTTGTTTTTCTAACCATATGATAGCCCAGCCTCTTGATTTCATACATTTTTTCATTAGGATCAGTGTTGCAGGAAACGTCCCCCCTGGATCAAAAACCCGATCCGTGATCCATACGGATCTGTGGGTGATCCGCCCTTCGAAATGCGTTTTGGAAAAACCGAAATGCAGATTGGGCTGAAAAATACAGTTCCTGCCATTTCGGAACCTTACGGCTCGATCCACGTTTCGGTTTTTTCCGAAACGCGTTTTGTTTTTTTCTGATCTGTGTTTCGGTTTTCCGGATCCGTGTTTCGGTTTTTCTGAAACGCGTTTCGGTTTTTTCCAAAACATGTTTCGTACGGAGATAATTGACCAACTATATGCTTAGCACTGGTCCATTTGGGAGGATGCATGCAATTAGCGATTCCATGATGATGATGATTGAGTTGAGATGCCACCCCCATCTGGTCCTTTGGTTCCTAGGTTCCATGGTTCAACACCAACAACAGGGGGTTCGCCTTCATCAGTTTTAGTGCCACAACTTCCACAGGCACCATCTTCTTCATTGCCACCACATGGAGGCTTGCCGCCATGTTCTCTTCGTGGTGGAAGGAGGAGAGATTAGTAGATATATTCACAATTTACTACTTTTGTCATAGATTAATCGTTGGCCTTGTAGGCTTGTGAATTTGAACCTTTTTGTCTTGGCGGTGACGAAATGACCTATTTTGTAAACATTAGTATTTGAATTTTGGACATGACAAATGTTGACAGTTGCTCACTTACTAGATAAATCATAATATGCTCTATGTTTTATGTTTTATAATATGCTTAAATGTTTTATGTTGTAAAATATGCTTAAAAAATTGATGTATGTATGTAATTACTAGAATATAGATGGTTGATGCTCGAATAATTAATCATTGATGTACATACTAGTAACTACAATGGAATCATGGATGCCATATCTATCTTGATTTGTGCAAAAATATGCATGTTTTCATGTCTTCTACAACTAATTTGGTATTTGGGATGTTTGTTTTGAATATAAATGCAAAAAAAATATAAATATAAATATAAATATAAATATAATATATATATATATATATATATATATATATATATAGCAGATGCTTTGCTTCCTATATTGTTGGGAAATGACGCTTTCGCGTCCCCGTTTCCAAAAAACGTCCCTGTTTCGTCCCCACTTCGTGCAACATTGATTAGGATCATTCTATTTTTTTTTTCTCCGTAAAACTAATTCTATTAAGAGTACGAATGGTACAGTATGAAGTTACAACCAAGAGAAGCAAGAAAACGGGCAGCCGGAAAGGATAGACTATCCACCTCGGCCCCTAAGAGAGAACAGGAAGAGAGCAATGCTAAGCAAGAAGTGACAAGAGGAACAGAGTAACAAGAGCAGAACAAAGGATTCTACCCAACGTGGGTAGAATCAACTATTCGACATTTTTTCCCTTTCTGTTTACCAACTTTGGCCCATCCAAGATGACTCTGCTGTGCTGGTATGATTTGCAAACTGAGCTGGGCTGACGGAGAAGTTCCCTTGTCTGAATCCGAGGGAGAGGACTCCAGAGTTCTTTTCTGTAAGTTTGGAGGGACAGTAGAATCCTCAGGACCAGTGGAGGGCGGGTCTTGTGCCAGCGTTGCATCCATTCCTTCCGCATCCCCTTCCTCTTCATCTGAGCTGGAATCAAAATCATCAACATCATCCATGCGGGGAGGATCATGAGGTTTCCAGCTTTTGGATTTCGGCTTAGGATTGACTTTCTTCTTTTGGGCAGGGTTCGAGGGACAAGAGCTTTGAAGGTGCCTTGTGTGATGGCAAGTTCGGCAGCGGAAGGCTGTGTTCTCGTAATCCAGGGTCTGAGTCCAATGGAAGTCTCCAATTTTGAGAATAATCTGATCAGGTAAACCTTTGCTCATGTCTATTTCTGCACAGATTCTGGCGAAGGTGTATATGCCCTTTTCCCCTCTAGAGGTGTCTGTAGATTAGGATCATTCTATTGCTTTCCATGTTTAAAAGGTTTCACAGAAAACCTCCATTCCTATTTCCAATGTTTGATTTGCATCTCTGCCATGAAAATACACCTTGAACATCTTGTGATATTTCTTGGTTTTATTATTATAGTGATTGTCATAGGCTTGGCCTGAAGTTTTTCACATTTCCCTTATGTTGCGATAGACGATTTATGTTGAAATCCAATATATTTCACTTTTCTATTATTTCCTATCTATTTTTCTATTGGCTTTTATTAAGTTCACATATACAGTCATCATGTTCTTTTCTCTGTAAGAGATGAATTAACCTCATTGTTTTCATTGCATTAAATGTAAATGTTTTCTTTTATGCTGTTTCCTATTTATTGATACATATAGAATAAACGATATAGTTTGCAGTATAACCATATCTCCTTGAGTCGATATCATCAAAGCCTAATGAACTTGATGCAAAATGTTTTCTGTTATACATCTATATACAGGGGTAATTGTGATCCACCCAAGAGAGTAACCCCTAGGAGAATTTTTTTCTCTCATTGTTCAACTTAGCCCTGTGATTCTCCACCGATAGCTAGCCTCAATGGCCTTCCATCCATGCTCCAGTCACTACTTTATTTCATCTAGATGGCTCATCATATGAAGGTGGCTTGTCTATTGTCAGACCAGGAGGTAACTCCTCAAATCGAATTGTGCTCTGGCATTAAGATTGAACATAGATATATACATGGAGGGAGAGACTCTTGGGTTTCATCTTCCAGTGTCTCTTCATCTTCTAATTCTTCTTATTTTCTATTTACAATATTTACATGGTATTACCTAATCCAAAAGAATAGGTGTCAACATTCCCCCCTTAATCTGAAGGGACGCTGGTGAGTACAAGCATCATTTTGAATCTTTCAAACTTTTCTCTTCCAAGCGTTTTGGTGAAGATGTCTACAATCTGCTCATTTGTGGAACAATCGCGTAGGTGGATTGTCTTAGCCTCAACATGATGTCGAATAAGATGGTAGTTTGTATTGATGTGCTTCGTTCGATCATGGAACTTTGGGTTCTTGGCCAACTTTATTGCAGAAGTGTTGTCAATCATGAGAGGAGTTGAATACACTTGTTTCTCCTCCAAATCTTCCAGAATTTTCTTGAGCCACACAATTTCCTTTGTTGTTTCAACCACTGCCACATATTCTGCCTCAGCTGTGGAATTCGCTGGAACTGATTATTTGCATGACCTCTCTTGATTCCTGATAGCACTGGATGTGGTATAAGCCTCAAAATTTGCAGGGAGGCTAGGACACATGTATTCCAAAATACGTAGAAATCATTTTGGGAAATTCCACCTGGAGAAGGTTTTATTTAAATAATTAATTATTTTTAATGGATGCCTAAGTCTAAACTTAGGAAATTAAAATAATTGAAGGGTATTAATTAAACTAAGGGTGAAACTTCTAGAAGAAGACGAGGATTGTTAAGTTATGGTATGTTCTATGCTTATAACAGTTTACTTCTTTTTCTTAGCAATCACATGTACATAAAGTAAAGTGCAGATATAACATTAAACGATCGACAGAAAACAAGCCAAGACAAGAGACACAAGATGTGGCGGCTAGCCAAGGACAAACCCCACAATGTGGGGAAACCCTTTGATCAAATCTTCTTTTATCTTCAATAATTCAGCAGAGAGAAATAGTACAATAAATCTGATTTATATCAGCAGTAGCAAACCCTAGATCAGCAGCATCAGCATTAGCGGCTTCATCGTCAAACTAGGGTAGACGATATCTCACAAACCGACCGTCGAATCGGCTTGATTCCACCACCAAAAGTTGCGGCTTTAAGAGGAGGTTTAGATGAACCTACAACGTAGTTTAGATGACGAGATCTTCTGGTCCACGCAGGTCAAACTTTACTTCTGCAGCTGCAACTTTAGTTTTAACAACTTCCTTCAAACTAGGGCAGTCGATATCTTGCAAACCGTTCATCAGATTGACTTGATTCCACCACCAAAATTTGCGGCTTTTAGAGGAGGTTCAGATAAACGTATAGCGCAGTTCAGATGAGGAGATCTTCTAGTCCACACAGGTCAAACTTTACTTCTGCAGTTGCAGCTTTAGTTTCAACAACTTCCTTCAAACTAGGGCAGTTGATATCTTGCAAACCGTCCGTCGGATTGACTTGATTCCACCATCAAAAGTTGCGGCTTCCAGAGGAGGTTCAAATGAACCTACAACACAGTTTAGATGAGGAGATCTTCTGGTCCATGTAGGTCAAATTTTACTTGTCTAGTTGCAGCTTCAGTTTCAGCAGCTTCCGGCTTCACGTGTGAGAGAGAGACCCTTTTCTGCGCAGTAGAGAAGAGACTTTTTTCTGCGCACTAGAGAGAGAGATGTGATGAGATGAGTGAGTGCAAATGAGGAAAAGTCCTCTTGTATTTATACACAAATGATGATGTTTGAATAGATGCGACTGTTGGGCTTTTGAGCCTACATGAGTTGTAGGTCGGCTTGATAATAATTCCATAATCAAAATAAATTCATATCTCCATGAATACTTATCGAAATTGGATGATCTTTATATCAATCTTACACCACTCGACGAGAGGAATCTAATAAAAATATTATCAGCTATGAATAAGATGACCCACATGAAGTTTGGCCCTAGTTGCCAATTTTAACACTCCCTTTCAACTAGGGAGAACTTCATCTGCAATCTGTCTATCAGTCATTACTATTCATCCATCAAATGCACTGCCCTGTACAGCTTGACCCTTGCCCTGCTCTGGTCTATTCTGCCTGTTCTGCTTTGTCTTGTTCTGCCCTGTACTAATCTGTATTGTTCTGCTCTGCTTTTGTCCGAATTATGAAGAAGAAGAAATGATCGAGGATGTATCATATACTGACTCAAAGTCAGTCTAAGAGTATGTACCACTGGTCCCAGACCAGTCTCAACCGACCCGAAGTCAACGCCATAGTATGTACAACTCCTACCACTGGTCCCAGACCAATAACATCCTCCGCTGACTCAAAGTCAGTCTCAGAGTGCGTACCACTGGTCCCAGACCAGTCTCAACCGACCCGAAGTCAGTGTCATAGAATATACCACTCCTACCACTGGTCCCAGATCAATGGGGGTCATCCTAGCATACGGAGTATGGTAGATACAATGATGTGTCCATCGATACTACTATGGTCCCTAACTTCATTTCCCTGCTCATTGGTCAGATGAGAGGTACTTCCCATGAGTCCCAGACTGCATGGGTAGGATGCCTCAACAGGAGAACTAATCAATCCTGTCCTCACAGGAGAACACATCAATCTTGCTACAATCTCCATGGAGAACACATCAATGCAGGCCGCCATGGAGAACACATCAATCCAAGCCTCACAGGAGAACACATCAATCTTGCTACAATCGCCATGGAGAACACATCAATCCAGGCCTCACAGGAGAACACATCAATCCTGCTATAATCACCATGGAGAACACATCAATCCAGGCTGCCATGGAGAACACATCAATCCAGGCCTCACAGGAGAACACATCAATCCTGCTACAATCGCCATGGAGAACACATCAATCTAGGCCTCACAAGAGAACACATCAATCTTGCTACAATTGCCTTGGAGAACACATCAATCCAGGCCTCACAGGAGAACACATCAATCCTTTTACAATCGCCATGGAGAACACATCAATCCAGGCCTCACAGGAGAACTAATCATCCTGCTACATAGGAGAGCAAATCATCCTGTTCCACAAGAGAGTGAATCATCTTGTCCCATAAGAGAGCGAATCATCTTGTTCCAGTGCGCACCACCAGGGAAGGGTGAGTCACCCTGTGGTCGTATGTTGCTCCAGTAAGAACCGCAAGCCCTCAGAGCTCCCAGAACTCAATGTATGCAACATGCAGGACCCTTGTACAAGGGTTTCTTGACGTCTCCAAGTCGTTTGGGAAAATCACAGATTAGATCTTTCCTCGGGGCTTTGACAAGGTGTATCGACCAATACATCATCTTAATGCGATGGAGCCTCCTTGCTCATCGACTTACCATATCCCAGATGATGTCTATCTGCTCGAGCAATCGACGAATACAAGATTCCTCAGTAATTGAATCCCACCTCTGGTTGTTATAGAGAATCACAGTGGTATGTGTTCAAACAACTCATTGAAGAGCTTTCCCAACCAGGAAGGTTCATACGAGATCATTCTCGTAGATATGTATCTGGTCTTGACGATGCTTATGGCAACCGACTTCTGCTTCCTGCTCATCCATTATATCGAAACAAAATCCAAAGAGAAACAACACTAAAAGTGCTCCAGTGATCCTCCACACTACTTGCCTAATCAGCATTCGAATAATCATGCAGTTTCATATTTTCGGCAGTTTATCTCAATCCATGAGAGATTGTGTCTTGAAGACATCTCAGAAGATTCTTGGCACCAATCTAGTGAGGCTCAACCAAATATGAGCTCACAATGCTAACTGCAAAACATATGCTTGGACGGAGGTTCACCTAAAACATCAATGCGAATGAGTTTTTGAAACTCAGAGGCATTTCCCAAATTTGGTCTAACATCACTACCATATAACTTCCGAAAGTTAAGATCCTCGAGGTAGTCACAGGCTTGCAGTCCATCATACCAAATCTTTTTAGAATCTTCACCACATATTTTCCTTGAGATAGGAAAATTTCCCTTGGCTTCTGCCACACTTCAAGTCCTTGGTTCTTCATTTCAAATTCAGAAGCCAACTCCCTCTTACATTTGTGAATGAGAGGGTATGCACCTGTTAGAAAGAGGTCATCCACGTATAGCACCAGTCTGAGAGGTTTGTCATCTTCAACCTTAAAGTAAAGGTTAGGATCGGCTTCACTCCTAGTGAATCCCAGCTTCATCAAGTAGCTATCGATCCTCTCATACCATGCTCGGGGTGCTTGCTTCAGCCCATAGAGAGCCTTCTTCAACCTGCATACATGAGATTTTCAATCATAAATCTCAAATCCTTCAAGTTGCTCCACATAGACCTCTTCTTTGATCGAACCATGCAAGAACGCGGTCTTGACATCCATCTGATGTAGGTTCCGTCCTTGTGAAGCCACAAGGGCTATGATCAAGTGGATGGTCGTATATCTGGTTGTTAGTGTCGGTCTTGAGCCCTCCATCGGTGATCAAAAGCTCTTTGCATATGCATAGGTAGGTGTCTCATCAGTGTCAGTTTTGCATCCCCTTAGGCATGCCATAAAACTGATGGAGGAGCTGGTCCTTGTCCCCTTCTTGGCTTTGCTGGATCAGGTCATGTCAGGTATTAAGCTTGTGTCATACTTGTTTTGTTTTGTCTTGAAGTCCCAAGTCTTAGGTCTAGGGTTTTGGTCAAAAATCACTGCAAGGTCACGAGTCAAAGGTCCATGAGTGCCCAGCAAGCCAGAAGGAGGTATGTACATATGTTCCATTGATATTTTTCATCAGGTACGGATCATTTATACCTTGGATTTAAAAACCCTGTTTTTAAACCCAAGGTCATGTAATATTTGTAAAAAATAAGGAAAATTTCAAAAGTCTTCAAAATGCTGGCAATAACCCTGGTCTCCTCGCCAGAGTCCATTAGATGGTCAACCTGCAAAAAGAATGAAGTTAAAGCGCCTCAAAAGCTAAATTCAGGACAAAGCAACTCAAAAAGCAGTGTTAAAAGTGAATGCCAAAATACAACATTAGAGAGTGGGTTTTGTGATTTAATTTTTTCAAATTCAACCTACAAGAGCTAAATTTCCCTCTAAACATTTCATTATGCCTCTATGAGCTAACAAAAAGGAGCAAGAGGGCGAAAATAGTGAAGGAGGTTGAATTGCAGTGAAATTGGAGAGTTTCTCTGGTGCGCGACCACTCGGGCAGGGTGCGCGACCACCTGGGCGGTGCGCGACCACTCGAGCCCTCCTCCGCAGTGCAAATTTTACACTGGCGCGACCACTCGAGCTGCGCGCGACCAGTCCAACCCTGCGCGCGACCACTCGAGCTGTAACTTGCAGAACCGGCCCAAATTCACTCAAATTGCCTTGTGACTTGTAAATTGCTCGAGGTAGGCCTCTCAAATGTTTTGAATGTTGAAAATAAGGATGATGAGCTTGTGTTTGTGCATTTTTATCATCAAAATTATGAAGAGAAATAGGTTAAGTGATTGCTTGTTCTTGTAGGCAATTTTGCTAGGGTTATGTTTGATTTCAAGGTTTTTAATTCCTTTTTATTCCCTCCATTACTCCTATTAGAATTACACTTGTCATCATGTGTCTCAATCTCATCTCATTTGCAAAGAATGAATCTCAATTCCCATTCCCTACACCTAAAACCCTAATCCCTCTCATATGCATCCCTAAACCCTAAACCCTCTATACAAATCTGTCCCAAAACCCTAATTCATTCCCCACAACAATATCATTATAAAAATATGTAAAACCACAGCAAAGATCAAATAGTGATGTGAAAATGAAAGAGCAATTGCAATAATAAAACAAAAAGACAAAAAACAGAGAAAAAGATTACTATGTGTAGCCAAGTTATTGCAAAGACAAAAGAAACTTATCGCTGTGTATAGTCCTCATAAAAACAGTGAAGAGGCTGTTATTCATAACAAAAACAAAGTAAATACAGCTGTACCTATTTGTTAAAGGACAGGTTGCCTTGAAATACTGTTTGTAAAGGAAGATTGCTGTGTTTTCAGACCCAAACCTATGTATCTTTTTTCCTTCTATTCCCCTAGATGCAATACATCTCCTTTCTCTTTGAATCTGTCAAATAAAGCCTTTCCCCTCCCCTTATGACAAATGCAAATTAATCCCTTATTGTCCCTTAGCATCAAAAGCATATCAGTCCCTTGGAAAAACAGGGTATGCTTCAAAATGTACAGTCAAAGGACATAATTAAAAAGCAAGCTGTTGATGCTAGTTATCATTGTTGCCCTATACCCCTGTAATCATGCTATCCTTTACCCCCTGTTGAAAATTGTATTGTCCTTTCCCTTGGTGACCCTATTACATGTCTTCCCTAATAAAGATATGTCTTTGCAAATGATTTCCCAATGATGAGAGATGGGATAACATGTTTGACATTGTGTGAATTATTCCTTAAAAGTTCCCTGTTTTTATATATTTTCCCATTCCTTATGATAAAATCCCTCCCCTAACATTTCCCTCATGGTTTTTCCCCTTGAAAACAGCATACTTCTCAGCATTTTGCAGGCAGGGCAGTAGTCAATTTTGCCTATTTTCTCCACCTTGCTCAATAACACCATGTCAACCACTGAAACTAATGAGCAAGGTGATGACCGGTCTTCTTCTACGGGGGTTGAGGCACAGCAGAGGCCTCGTAGGGGTGGCAAAGGTGGTCATCATAGGAGAGAAGAGCCCACATCTTTAGCAGAATTACAGGCATGCCCTTTGGCAGTGACTTGTTTCCAGTACATGTCATGTTTTCAGTTTTGTGAGAGGCTTGCCCAGATTCAGCACCACAGGGAGTTGGCTCGACTATTTGTTTTGCACCTTCATGATGGGCAGGTCACTCTTGCAGGGGTGAATTTTGTGTTTTCCCCAGAGGTGATTTCACAGGCTACCGGGATACCCAATGTGGGTGAGGTGTGGCCAAAGCGCAAGTGGCTGGATTTTGTCTATTTTGAGCCATATGTCAGGCCAGCATTCACACATAACTTGTCAGGGAACTTTCCTTTCAGATTCCTCCGGAGGGAGTATGCTCCTATCATGCGGCTTATCATGCATTACTTCACATGCGAGGGAAGGTTTTCACGAGTCTTTGCTTGTCACATTCGCCTGTTGATGCACTTTACCCGGGTGAGGATGATGAACATCCCGGTTTACTTTTTCCAGGACATTCAGAGGATGGTGTCCGTGTTTCAGAGGCAGACCCCAGCTCAGCAGCACAGGAGTTTGTGCCATCATGGTCTTATCCAGCTCATTGTTTCCCATCAACTGAGTCAGCAGGGCATTTCATGGGCAGATTTCATTTCCCGTGAGTTCTTTACACAGACACAGCCACAGCCACAGCCACAGCCACAGCCAGAGACCATTTATGAGGAGGGAGGTCCATCACACCAGCCCGAGATTATTGTTCCGAGACATATGGCCTCTTCACCTCGGGTCACCTATCAGAGAGGTCATAGGACCTTATTTGCAGCAGCTCGACGAGTGCTTTCTCCACAGCAGGTGGAAGGGGTCTCGTCATCTTCTTCAGATCAACGGGTGTTATCTCCACACCAGGTGGAAGGGGCCTCGCATTCTTCATCAGCAGAGGCAGTACGGGAGGGCAAGCAGCCCATGGTTGAGGATGAGAGAGTTGGCGATACACATCATGATTTCATTGACCTTGACACTCACTCTCCTTCTTCAGATTTTTATGAGCTTATCAGACAGAGAGAGGAGGAGAACCTCGTGTTGCAGCAGAAGCTCGAAATGGCTCAATGGACCATCACTTATCTGGAGCAGCGCAACAGACAATTGGAGGAGGAGAAAGAACTTGATGAGCTATGGAGGATCCGCAGTGATCGAACTTTGAACCGTAGGAGGCCCGGTGACCCATTGCCTGCTGACCGGGAGTCTTTGCTCATTCAGGAGAATGCACACTTACAGAGGCTGTTAGAGAAGGCAAACAAGGACAAAGGGCTGCTACGAAACATGAAGAACCATTACTGGGCAAGGTTACACGTTTGCAAGGCAAAAATGAAGATACTCCAAAGGAAGTTGTCCGAGGCCCAAAAGAGGAAGAAGAGGACCAACCCACTCCGTATCTTGGCTGAGGCCTCTCTTACTCACCATGATACTCACTAGCCTTCTTCTAGCAGCAAAACCAAAAAATTTGAGAAGTTTTGGAGCATTTTTGACATTTTTGAGAAATTTACAGGTTTTGGCCGTTGGAGTGGTCTCACCCCGCGCGCGACCACTCGGGGGGACAGCTCAGAATGAGAAAAACTTTGCATTTTTGGAATTGTCATGCAAAAATACACTTGCCTATGCATGGGGTCAAATTTTTATGGAGATTTGGGCCTCCAAAAGCTTAAAATACATGCAAATTTTGACTTTCTGCCCACTTTTTGAGTTGCAGAAAGCTGTCTTGGGAGAAATGACTTTTGAGGGGTCAAATCAACTCCAAATTCAGAAATTCCAGTTGGGTTGGAAAGTAGACTCACAGACCTTTCCAATGAGCTATCTTGCACCTGATTTGGACACCAGGAAGGCCCTCAAACACAGCTGCCAATGCGCGCGACCACTCCAAGGCAGGGGCGCGACCACTCAGGGAAATTTTGTCAGTTTGACCATTTCGGCCTGCAAAACTCAGTTTTTACTATGGTTGACTCTTAATGCTTGTAAATGATGGATTTTTGGATAATTTTCATGACACATGGATACATTTACTCTCCTTTAACCCTTCTAGAAGTTTCCTTGATGTAAATAGTGAATATTAAATGCATGGATGGGTTACCTAAGTTTTAGAGGCAAGTTGTTTTGACTGCCTATTATCTAGTGCTTAGTTTAGAATTAGTTCAAACTGCTCCTAGGAAGCTGAGCTCGACCCCTAGAGGTGGGGAAAGGAGTTAGATGATCTATATTATGCCTTCTCTTACTCATTTTCATGGTTGGACTCTTGAGGGAGAAGCTCTATTGTATATTTTACTTGTATCTCTGTAATTTGAGGAAAAGGAAGGCCAGGGTTTTGCAGACATCATTGTGGATTCTTGTGGATTCTTGTGTTGATGGTGTGTTTCCTACTTGTCATTGTAAGTGTGTTTATGTGTTCCATCTCTTATTCTATTGCTGCTAATTAAACAAAAGAAGTGATAAAGTTTGAATTCATGCATGCCATGCTCAGCTTTCAATTTTGTTTAATATTTATGTTTTCCACTGTCTAAAGAGGATTCAAAGTCATTGTTTGCCCTCTTTAGCTCCCTCTCTTTCTTCCTTGATCATCCATCTCAGCTTAAGGCATCAGCACAAACTCCTTCCTTGCCCCAAAGACCCACCTGCAAAAACTGAGCTCAATCCCCACACCCTGAATTGCACTCCCTCCAATTGCCACCAAAAAACCCAAAAACTTTAAATCAACCCTCCTCATCAGTTTACTAGCCTAATATCTTTGATCCTAATTGGTCTGCTCACCTCATTGAGAAAATACCTTGAGTCTGACCGGAGAGAGCCTTCTCCTTCCTCGTAGGGCTAGCTACGAGGTGTAATGGTTTGATGTAGCCTTGAGATTTGTCTATCTCAGCCTAGGTGAAATTTCAAGCGCTAACACTGGTAACAAGTACAAATATCATAGTCTATACCTTCCTTCTGGGAGAAACCACAAGCAACAAAACGAGCCTTATACTTTTCCGTACTTCCATCTGCTGCATGCTTTATCTTGTAAAGCCATTTAGAAGTGACAATTGTCTTGTCCTGGGGTCTGGGAACTACTTCCTAGACATCATTCTCCATAATAGACTCATATTCTATGGTCATAGCATCCTTCCATACTTGATGCTTGACGGCATCTGAGAATGATGAAGGCTCATTTTGTATGATCGTGCTCATGATGGTCAGGTATCCCTGATACCTGTTAGGTTTCTTACTTTGACGGAAGGTTCCTCGGGGTGCAGCATGTCCTTCAGCATCATCAAGTATCCCCCTAAGCCATGAAGGCCTCTTCCTAGAAGAGGAAGGCTTAGGTGGATAAATAGGATCCATGGGTTCCTCCAAATCAGGCATTGTTACATCATCTACCCATAGAGACAGCTTCCACAATCATACAGTTTTTCCTTTCTGCCACACCATTTTGCTTAGGAGTATGTGGTGTAGTAGTCTCCCTCTTAATGCCAACCTCAGATATGCCTCAGTGAACCAATTGTAATATATCGGAGGTCTTGCTTTGGCTTGAGGGGAATGGTCCCCTTTTGAGCTTTCCTTCGACACATTTTGGACATACACCTTCTTTCTCTACTCGGAATTCAGGCATCCTTGTCACCATTTGTCTTACACTGAGTAGAGCTTTATAATGAAGGTGGGCAAACCTCCGATGCCAAAGTTCGGACTAAAGAGATGTATCATAAGACATGACACCTAGCGGACTTCCATCAACCTGATATAATGAATCAACACGAAACCCAAGAGTAAAGGCATCTTTAACATTATTTTTCAATACACGTACTTTGCCATCGCTGAAGGTTACCTTTTAGCCTTTGTCTTCCATTGTCGAGATGGACACCAGGTTCTTTTGGAGGTCAGGTGCATTTAATACATCCTGGAATTTCTAGCCTTCTTGAATGCTTGTCCTCTTCCTTGATTCCCAGCTCTTCTCTTACCTTTGCTATTGAATTTGTCATTCCTTTGATTGCCATCAGAGGGATTTTGATCATCGTCCCAGTGTGAGTCCTCTCTATCAGGGCATTCTCTTGCATAGTGACCTACTTTATCGCAGATGTAACATCGTCCTTTTCTTCCACCCTTAGGTCCAACCTTTCCTTTTGATTTAGTCCCTGAATTATTTCTTTTCTTAGCATGAGAAGAAAAGGCAGCAGGAGGACCTTTAGGCATGGGCATTTCTTGCTCTTCTACCCTTGTTTCTTCTTGAATGCATCTAGCCATTAATTCCTCGAAACCAGGAATTATATTATTGTTCAGAAGAGTAGTCCTGAACACGTACCATTCGGATGGTAATCCTCCAAGAGTCGTGAGCGCCATTTCTCTGTCAGTAATAGTCTCCCCAATAGATAGGAGGTCGTTCTTGATCTCGGTTATTCTTAAGAAGTATGCTTGCATACTCTCATTTTTACCCTTCTTGATTTTCCTTAGTTTATTTCTAAGAAACAAAACTTGATTTGCATCATTAACTTTAAATAAACTCACCAGTCTATCATAGATTTCCTTGGAGGTGTCCAGTTCAGAGATGTAGGCCACCAAGTGCTTGTCGATAGAGTCCCGGATGATCTTCTTTGTTTTGACTTCTCCGTTTTTCCATTTGTTCTAGGCAACATCGGATGCATTTGATGGAGGCTCAACAATATTGCCTCTTACATGGTCCAAGACTCCATAATCTTCTAGGGTTAGATCGATAGACATCTTCCATCTGTGATAGTCAGCTTTCTCACGGAGCTTGTCTTCGGTAGGAAAGAGTATTGAGGACCCCATAGTTCTTTTAGGATAGCCTTGCCAATCTTCTCTTCGGTGATTGCTCTTGCTCTTGCTCGGGCTTTTTCTTCATCTCAGCTCTGATACCATGTTAAGTTATGGTATGTTCTATGCTTAGAACAGTTTACTTCTTTTTCTTAGCAATCACATGTACATAAAGTAAAGTGCAAATAGAACATTAAACGATCGATAGAAAACAAGCCAAGACAAGAGACACAAGATGTGGCGGCTAGCTAGGGACAAACCCCACAATGTGTGGGGAAACCCTTTGATCAAATCTTCTTTTATCTTCAATAATTCAGTAGAGAGAAATAATACAATAAATCTGATTTATATCAACAGTAGAAAACCCTAGATCAACAACATCAGCATTAGCGACTTCATCGTCAAACTAAGGCAGACAATATCTCACAAACTGACAGTCGGATCGGCTTGATTCCACCACCAAAAGTTGCAACTTTTAGAGGAGGTTCAGATGAACCTACAGCACAGTTCAGATGAGGAGATCTTCTGGTCCACGCAGGTCAAACTTTACTTCTGCAGTTGCAGCTTCAGTTTCAGCAGCTTCCTTCAAACTAGGGCAATCGATATCTTGCAAACCGTCTGTCGGATTGACTTGATTCCACCACCAAAAGTTGCGGCTTTCAGAGGAGGTTCAGATGAACCTACAACGCAGTTCAGATGAGGAGATCTTCTAGTCCATGCAGGTCAAACTTTACTTCTGTAGTTGCAGCTTTAGTTTTAGCAACTTCCTTCAAACTAGGGCAGTCAATATCTTGCAAACCATCGTCGGATTGACTTGATTCCACCACCAAAAGTTGCGGCTTTCAGAGGAGGTTCAGATGAAGCTACAACGCAGTTCAGATGAGGAGATATTCTGGTCCACGCAGGTCAAACTTTACTTCTACAGTTGCAGCTTCAGTTTCAGCAGCTTTCGGCTTCACATGTGTGAGAGAGACCCTTTTCTACGCAATAGAGAAGAAACTCTTTTCTACGCAGTAGAGAGAGAGAGATGTGATGAGATGAGTGAGTGCAAATGAGGAAAAGTCCTCTTGTATTTATACACAAATGATAATGTTTGAATAGATGCGACTGCTGGGCTTCTGAGCCTACATGAGTTGTAGGTCGGCTTGATGATAATTCCATAATCAAAATAAATTCATATCTCCATGAATACTTATCGGAATCGGATGATCTTTATATCAGTCTTACACCTCTCAATGAGAGGAATCTAATAAAAATATTATCAGCCATGAATAAGATGACCCACATGAAGTTTGGCCCTAGTTGCCAATTTTAACAAGGATCAAGCAAAAATGATCAGAGTCATTGATTAGAATCTAATCTGGGCCATTGGTTACTCAACGAGAAGATTATAAGAAGAAGTTTGATGGGCATTTGGAAAACACATCAAGTGAGAGATCAAGAGATCGATTTTTGAAGAGAGGAGTGCAACAGTTGCCGGAGAAGTGATCGAGGTGATTTCTTGCAGTGAGGGGTTGGGATAGTTTTCGGAGGAAGTTTTCCTGATCGGAGAGTACAAGGCAGAGAGGGTAGAAAGATGTCTAGAGAGGCTGATGCAGGGCCACGCAGAGCTAAGATGTGGCAGCGTAGAACATCAGAGGGAGTCTGAAATTCTGTTGAGAACAGTTGGGATCAAGTGTTAGAGCCGGGGTGTGAGACCGGGAGGATAGAGGGTCGAAGTTTCCAGCACACAGAGGATTAGAGGAGGTGCAGCGCAATCTCAACAGCAGTGACTGTGTGGGTGTGACGCAATACTGCGAAGAGGCAACGCGGAGGCTCATCTCTAGTGCAAATCAGTGCCGGATTTTTCAGTGACAAGGCGAGATCATCTCACTACTTTTTTTTCTAGTCAAATCTCTGAATAGGATTGCCATTTTGGGCATCCGAAGAATTGTATTTAGAAAAATACTGCTTAATAATACAAACCCTCAGCTGTTGCACCGGTTTTCCCACATTGGGTTTTTTCGGGGACATTGGTCCTAAAACAATGGTGTCACTTGTGTGTGTTATTTCTTTCTTGCTCAAATTCTTGTTTCCACATATAATTAAATTAGTGATGGCTGCAATGTATTGGTTTCGATATTTACCATAGAACACAGTATAAATAATTTGTTCAGTAATTTAACAAATAGAAGAAACTTAATCAATTGTTGTAGTAGAAATTTGGGTCTCCATATTTTCACATGGTATCAGAGCACAGGTGAAAAAGAGAGAAGATCGGAAGAGCCCAACGTTGAAGAGAAGGAGGGAGATCGAAGTGCTGCATAGGTAGCAGATTAAATCCCAGAGGGATTGCGCAGTCCAAGCTAGGAGGGCAAGATTCTCGAGGAAAATCTCTCTCTAAGTGAGTTGACAGAGAGATAAGATTTCCAAATCGAGATTTGTCACTAGCAGAGGGACCAGCGTAGCAGCAAATCTAGCGCAGAGCAGTCTTCAGGTGAGATGCAGTTTTCTGCAGCAGTTGCTGGAGCAGAAAAACATCAGAAGAAGGAAGGAGACACTTTTTGAGGGAATTTCTTCCTCAAAGAATTCCTAGCTAGGGAATTCGATTTCTCAATTGTTGAGGAGTAATAGAGAGGAACAGATCTACTAACTCCAGCAGGGAGTGTGTAGGCCAGCCCAACAACAAGAACAACAACGCAGAGGAGAGAGGAGGCAGTTCGACATTTTGTTGGCAGAGATGGCAACTAACGGGCAAAGAGATCAAGATCGGTTGGATGGAACATCCAACTATGTGGTTTGGAAGGCTAGGATCTCATGCCTTCTGGATGAGCATGATTTCAAGATGTATGGCAATAGTATGGTAGCTGTACCCAGTGATGCAGATCCACTCAAAAAGTACAAGGCTGAGATGGCGAAGGCCAAGCGGTTGATCCTCGATGGAGTAAGGGATCACATTGTATGTCACATTGCTGGCAAAGAGACGACTAAAGAGATGTGAGATGCCTTGGCTACACTATATCAAGGATCTTCTAAGCAGCGGAAGATGTAATTGGAGGAGAAGCTGAGATCAACAAGGATGGAGAAAGGGGAACACATTCATCCGTTCCTATCAAAGCTTCATGAAGTCCAAGATCAATTGGCAGCTGTAGGATCAACACCTTAGCTTACAGAGATGGTGAGGTTGGCCCTAAATTCAGTTTCAGAAGAATGGCAAGTGTTTGTCCAGAGTATCCTAGGCAGAGAGAGATTGCTGAATTGGGAAGGGATGTGGGCCGCTCTTCAGCAGGAAGAGATGAGGCAAGACTTAGTCAAGTGCAAACTTGATAGCAGCAATAGCAGTGGGACGAAGTCCAAGGAGGAGGAAGAGAATGCAACCATGCAACCCTTGCACAAAGGGGCAATAGGAGCAGCGAAGGCGGAAGAAGGACATCTCAAAGATCAAATGTTTCTGCTGTGGTGAATTTTCTCACTACGCTATGTAGTGTCCTCTCAAGAAGAAGGACAAGGACGAGAAACATGATCCGCAGGTTGCAACCGCAATGATCGAGGAAGAGTTCGCCATGATTGCCCACTTACCTCCAGGGGAGAGGTGGGTGTGAAAATTTCTAAACAGAAATTCTATTACTGCAGCAACTATTTATTTTCCAATAAGTTATTTATGAAATCCCTTCAGTAAATATTAAAATAAATTCTACTGTAGATATCACACCATTATACAGAAACAACTACATGCACAAGAATCAAACACATTATAGAGTTATTTTTGGACAATTGTCCCCGGAAAAACCTAACGCTGGAAAACTGGTGCAGTAGAGGAGGGTTTTATTAATCAACTTTCTTGAGTATGACTAGGGTTCCTAATTGGCTTAACCAATATAGATAACCACATCGCAGTAATACCACAAAAATCCTCCGGCGCTTCCGCTAGGCTTAGCATCAGTCCATCTAGTCTCTGCGCAGCTCGCACACCCTCTGCATCAGCACTCTGCCTCATTGCGTCAGCACTTTGCCTCATTGTGTCAGCACTTGGTCTCTCTGCGTCACCCACGTAGGCCCTCCAGTCACCGCGCAATCCAGCTGCCTCTGCATCTTTCTAATTGGCTCTGTGTCTGCCTCTCTGATCTCTGCGTTGGTCCTCAGGCACTATCCCTGCCTCTCTGCTATGTACTCACTGCCTCTCACTGCAATCCAGACCACTAGTTCGAATTTCTCAACGAACCCCGCTCTAGAAATCAAAATTGACTAGCTTCCCTCTTGGTGTCTCTCCAACTGACCCTCAAGCCTCCTCTTATACTTTTCCTGTTGATGAATCAACGACCGAGATTAAGTCCCTAATCAGCGACTAAGCTTAAAATAGACTTGATCCTTATCTCTTAGAAGCTTCTCATCCTTATCTTTATTAATACCCATTAATATTTTTATTTTCTTAAGTTTAGACTTAGGAATTCATTAAAAATATTAATTATTTTAATAACTCCTCATTTGGATGGAATTTTCCAAAATGATTTATGGGCCTTGGAGATCTCATGTGCTTTAGCCTCTCCACCAATTTTCATGGCTAGAGCACATCTGATGCTACCCCAAATCAACACTCTCTCTTAGCGAGGAATGTACTCTAGTAATGTTCCACTACTTAACATTACCTTGATCATCGACACCGGTACCTATGTTGATGCTTGGCTTGCTGCCCAACATCCTCTGCACTGCTGCTTCTTGTACTACTACCCATGGCTCTGTCACTGCCACTGCTACATTTGTATTGTAGCTCCCTCTGCATTCGTGCTATTGTTGGTCCTTCCTGCCAACACTGCATCTGCACTGCAACTCTCTCTCAAATGCCGCATCATGCTGGCCATAACACTGTTCACTGCTGCATTGCAACACTTGATCCATTTCTTCTACTGAAATGGATTCTTTACCATCTCCATCTTCTCCCTGAAATAACTAAACTTTGTTCTTCCAAGGGCCTTGGTAAGGATATGCGCCACTTGTTCTCCTGTAGGAGTGTAGCTCAACTGTATAGCTCCTCGTTGGACACAGTCTCTGACAAAGTGACACCGAATATCATTGTACTTTGACAGATCATGAAACATTGGATTCTCAGATTGACTGATGCAACTCTGATTGTCACACATGATTTTGGTCGCCTCCATCCTTCTTCTGAATAGGTTTACAAGCAATTTTCTAAGCTGTATGGCTTTGCATGAAGCTGTGCAAGCGGCCATGTATTCTTCTTCGACTGAGCTTAGAGCTATGGAATTTCGTTTCCTACTACACCAGGAAGTCATCCCTGATCCAATGTTGAAACAATACCCAGAGGTACTTTTCCGATCCACAGAACTTCCAAACCAATCTGCATTAGTAAACCCACTCAATCTGATATCATTACTTCTGGTGTACAAGAGTCCATACTCGACTGTTCCTTGTATATATTTGAGAACATGTTTGGCTGCTGCCTAATGAGCCCTCTTCGGTTCCACCATGAATTGACTGAGGGTGTTGACAACGTAACAAATGTCTGGTCTGGTATTGACCAGATACATCAGGGACCCTATGAGCTGCCTGTATAAGGTGGGATCAACATCTTTGTCTTCTGGTGCATCAATTTTCTTCCAGTTGGTGATCATTGGAGTAGCCATCGGCCTATAGTCTTGCATCCTGAATCTCTTCAGGATCTCTGTAACATAGATCCTAAGTTGCACGAAACGGGGAAACGGGTACGAGTTTCCGAAACGGGAAGCGATACGAAATGCGACCTCCCCAAATTTTGGAAACGGGGAAACACGAATATATAGATATATATATAGAAAATATTTAAATATATATATATATGTGTGTGTGTGTGTGTGTGCAATCATAAAGCATAAATGATACATTATAATTTATTACACTTAAACATTAAGATTTAATTTACATCACATTTACTCATGAATGATCACATAATGAAAATAAAAATATCGGAATATCCAAAAGCAACCTTTATTAGATATCCAAATCTCAAAATCAGCCTTTATTTATATTAATATATGAGGCTGCAAGTACAATAAAGACTATAAGGCTGCAAGAGAGAGATCCAAATCAGGATTTTCTGCATCCACATCCCATTCTTTAGAAGGACCACTGTTGTATTGGGAGTCTCCTCCTACATGGTCGAATGACCTTAGTGCTCTTGATTAAATACACGTTTCATACCCTAGTACCCTACATGATTTTGATTATTGGGAGTTTCCCCTGCATAGAGGGCTTGGTTCTCTTGATTAAATAGAAGTTCCATACCCTAGTACATGATAAAATCCAATGGAAACATTGCAACCCCCTCAATCCTGAAATCCTGAAAAACAAATAAGTCTGCTGGATTTTGAGTGAGATCTAAAATTCTACTTTCTCCATATGAAATCCAATGAGGGCGAAACCACTCTCAAACATCCTGAGTCATTTCATGGTAATGTTAAAAATTTAAGTAAAAGGATGAAAATTAAAAATAAAGGAGAATATCACTTTTACTTTAAGAATTTAACATTACCATGAACTGCATGTCAACACTAGGGCAAAAATTCACTTTTATAACTTTAGACACACATCTAGAAAATTAAAAAACAAATTTGAAAAAAAACAAAAAATAAAAAAAAAAAACACAATTCAATTGGGAAACGCGGGCTGTACGGCTGGGAAACACGTTTCCGGCCGTACTGCCACGTTTCCATTTCGGGAAACGTGGCAGTATGGCCGGAAATGCGTTTCCTGGCCGTACCAAACGCGTTTCCGCATTTCGTCCTAGTTTCCAGTCGGAAACCCCCCCCCCCCCCACGTTTCCTGCAACATAGCATAGATCCCTTGTCCAAGGAAGATTTTACCCTTTTGGTGCCAAACTTCCAACCCCAGGAAATAACGCATCTGTCCCAAATCCTTCATGTCAAACTCCGTGGCTAGATTCTTCTTGCAGTCTTCAATGAGCCTGGATGGTCCTGTCAGGAAGAGATCATCCACATATAATACTAGGACTAGAGGCTCATTCACTACAACCAGACAGTAGAGATTGGGATCTACATCACTCTTGACGAATCCCATCTTCTGCAAGTAGCCATCAATTCGACCATACCATGCTCTAGGTACCTGTGTCAGCCCATACAAGGCTTTCTTCAATCTGCATTCATGAGACTTCTTCTCATGTGTCTCAAAGCCTTTTGGTAGTTCAATGTATACTTCCTCTTCTATCACCCCATTCAAGAATGTTGTTTTGACATCCATCTGATGAATTTCCCATCCCATCTGTGCTGCAAGAGATATCATGGTTCTAATATATGTATACTTGGCTACTGGGGTGAAGGTCTCTTCGTAGTCTATTCCTTCCTTCTGAGCATACCCCTTAGCCACAAACCTAGCTTTGTATTTTTCCACACTGCCGTCTGCAGCGTATTTAATCTTGTAGATCCATCTTGAACCTACCACTGATCTGTCCTGAGGCCTAGGCACTACTTCCTAGACATCATTCACCATTATAGAGCTATATTCCTCTACCATTGCATCCATCCAAACTTGATGTTGAGCTGCCTCCTGAAAACTGGAAGGTTCCCCATCCTGAGCTACTAAGGCCTGATATCTATCTGGCTGTCTTCGCTCCCTTTTATTGTTCCTAGGTGCACCGATGAAATCTTCTGCATCCCGCAGAATCTGTCGGAGTTCCCGGCTCGTTCTTCCCCTGGTAGTAGGTGTATCTGTTAGCTCTTCCTCTTCCTATGATTCCTCCTATTCTTAAGGAGAATTTTTGGTACTGGCTTCTATTGGTTGAAGTGGTTTGACCAATGGCTTCATCTTTTGACTACTCCTTGGAAGGCATTTCTCGAGATTTTCTGAAGGCCCTATCTTCCTTGAACTTCACATCTCGTCGAACTACTACCTTCTTGCTCCTTGGAAGATAGATTCTATATGCCTTAATGTTCTCATTATATCCCACTAGATATCCTTTCTCTGCAGTTTGATCTAACTTTTTCATCTTCTCCTTGGGTATACGACAATATGCTAAACTCCCAAATATCTTGAAATGACTAACTTCAGGTGTCTTCCCAGTGAAGACTTTCTCTGGAGTAATCTTGCTCAATGCTCTATGAGGAGTTCTATTCTGGACATAGATTGTCGCGATGCATGCTTCTGCCCACAGGAATTTTGGCATATCTTGATCATACATCATAGCCTAGTTGCTTCCATGATAGTCTTGTTCTTCCTTTCTGCTACTCCATTCTGCTCTGGATTGTAAGGATCTGTCCACTCTCTTCGGATGCCCTGCCTAGCGCAAAAGTCGGTGAAGTCCTTGTCGACATATTCTCCACCATTGTCAGAGCGCAATACTTTTATTTTCTTTCTTGTCAAATTCTCGACTAGAGCCTTGAACTCTTTGAATCGACAGAAAACCTCATCCTTGGTTTTCAGAAAATAAATCCAAGTTTTGCTAGAATGGTTATCGATGAAGGTGACGAAGTATTTGGCACCACTAAGAGATTTTGTGGACATTGGTCCACAAATATTTGAGTGTATCAATCCTAGTACACTCTTGGCCCTTTTTTTACTTCTAGGAAATGCTACTTTGGCATACTTTCACAGAGCACATCCTCTGCATACATCATCTCGTTTTGTACTAAGATCTGGAACTCCTGTTATAGTTTTCTTGAGAATTCTCAGAGCCCCATGGTGCAAATGTCCCATCCTTCTGTGCGATAGTTCATTCAAATCCTTGTCTCCGTTTCTGCTTATCAATGCCATTGCTGATTCTAGCTGCAACCTGTTACTTCTGATTCCGATTTATACTTTCTTTTTCCAACTCGGGTGTTTGACATATACTTTCTCCTTAATGAAGAAAACGTCATAGCCCTTGCTTTGAAGTTGTGATACAGAAAGTAAGTTCATCCCCAGTCCTAACACATGTAGCACATTGGTATCTCGGAACCGCTCTCCTGTTTTTGTTTGGAAAACTATGGTACCCTTCCCTACTAGAGTACACTTTGCCCTATTCCCCATGGTGATCTAAAAATTCTTCTTTCCTCCTGATAATCTAAGAAACATTCCCGGATTCTTGTCATATGCCAGGAGGCTCCACTGTTTATATACCATACCCCTGATGATGCAGAGCTTGCTATGCAAGCAACTTCTTCTTCCAATCTGGAAGGCAACATAGAGAAATCAAATTTCTATCTCTTTTATGCAATTTTCTGAGAATCTGCATGAGTCTCCTGACATGGATGCCTCTGCATCATGATCTTGACCCATAATTGATTTTCCCTCTCTGTCTCTGATTCTTTCCTTTGATACCATGTCAAAATTTCTAAACAGAAATTCTATTACCGCAACAACTGATTTATTTTACCTACTTATTTTCTAATAAGTTATTTACGAAATCCCTTCAGTAAATATTAAAATAAATTCTACTGCATATATCACACCATTATACGGAAACAAATACATGCACAAGAATTAAACACATCAACACAGTTGTCCCCGGAAAAACCCAATGCGGGAAAACTGGTGCAGCAGATAAAGGTTTTATTAATAAACTTTCTTGAGTACAACTAGGGTGCCAAACTAGCCTACCCAACAGAGATAACCAAATGGCAGTGATACCACAAAAATTCTCCGATGCTTCCCCTAGGCTTAGCGTCAGTCCAGCTAGCCTCTACGCAGCTCCCAAACCCTCTGCATCAACACTCTGCCTCATTGCGTCACCCACGTAGGCCCTCCAGTTACTGCGCAATCCACCTGCCTTTGCATCTGCCTCTCTAATCTTTGTGTTCGTCCTCAGGCACTATCCCTGCCTCTCTGCGATGTACTCGCTGCCTCTCACTGCAATCCAGACCACTAGTTTGAATTTCTTAGCGAACCCTGCTCCAGACATCGAACTGACTAGCCTCCCTCTTGGTGTCTCTCCAATTGACCCCCAAGCCTCCTCTTATACTTTTCCCGTTGATGAATCAACTGCTGAGTTTAAGTCCCTAATCAACGACTAAGATTAAAATAGACTTGATCCTTATCTCTTAGAAGCTTCTCATCTTTATCTTTATTAATACCCGTTAATATTTTTATTTTCCTAAGTTTAGATTTAGGAACTCATTAAAAATATTAATTATTTTAATAACTCCTCATCTGGATGGAATTTTCCAAAACGATTTCTGGGTCTTGGAGATCTCATGTGCTTTAGCCTCTCCACTAATTTTATGGCTAGAGCACATCTGATGCTACCCCAAATCAACAGTGGGGTGATCTAGTACTATAGTTCGAAAGAACTGCAGATGGGCAGGATCCTTGAGGAGTCCACCTCTTGGATCAATACTTTGCTATGGGATCCCATATCAAAATTAGCAGGATGGACCAGGGTCAGTTGGCGCAGAGGAGTGTCGGAGTGACAGTTGCAGTGGCTAAGAGTGCTAGAGTTTGAGCAACACAATGCTAGTGTTGGGAGAAGTGCAGTTGGCATAGAGAAGAATCAACAACAACACAGTGGCTTCAATGACAACACATAGACTAGCAATAGTTAGAACTCCAGTAGAAAATGCGTCACACTGAACACCTTTTGTTCAATATTTTGGATGCTTTTCCGTCGCTGTTGTAGTAGCAGCAACAGTAGGAGAGGGTTGCCGTGCAGATGCAGTGTTGGCAGTGGCGGGGCCAACAACAACACAGATGCAACATTTACACAGTAGTTGGTGGGAAGTGATGTCAGACATCAACAACGCAGAGGGAGATGTTACAAAGAAGGGTGATGCTTCAACAGGTTGCATTACTAGAGCACATTCCTCGCTAAGAGGGAGTGTTGATTTCTGATAGCATCGGATGTGCTCTAAGCCTCAAAATTTTTAGGGAGGCTAGGACACATGTATTTCAGAATACCTAGAAATCGTTTTGAGAAATTCGACCTGGAGAAGGTTTTGTTAAAATAATTAACTATTTTTAATGGATGTCGAAGTCTAAACTTAGGAAATTAAAATAATTAACGGGTATTAATTAAATTGAGGGTGAAACTTCTAGAAGAAGATGAGGATCAAGTTAAAATGATCTTAGCCATTGATTAGAATCTAATTTGGGCCGTTGGTTACTCAACGAGAAGATTATAAGAAGAGGTTTGATGGGCATTTGGAAAACACATTGAATGAGAGATCAAGAGATCGATTTTTGAAGAGTGCAGCGCAACAGTTGCTGTAGAAGTGATCAAGGTGATTTCTTGTAGTGAGGGCCAGGGCTAGTTTTCAGAGTAAGTTTTCTTGATCCGGAGAGTACAAGGCAGAGAGGCAAGAAAGACGCCCAGAGAGGCTGACGCAGGGCCATGTAGAGCTATGCTGTGGTAGAGCAGAGCATTAGAGAGAGTTCGAAATTCTACTGAGGAATAGTCGGGATCAAGTGCCGGAGCCGGGGTGTGAGATCGGGAGGACAGAGGGTCGAGGTTTCTAGCTAGCAGAGGATCAGAGGAGGTGCAACACAATCCCAGTAGTAGTGATGTAGTGACTACGTGGGTTTGACGCAATACTGTGCAGAGGCTCATCTCCAGTGCATATTAGTGCCAGATCTTCCAGTGACAGAGTGAGATCATCTCACTACTTTTTTGTGCAGTCAAATCTCTGTATAGGATTGCTAGTTTGGGCATCCGAAGAATTGTATTCAGAAAACCACTGCTTAATAATACAAATCCTTAGTTGCTGCACCGATTTTCCCACATTGGGTTTTTCCGGGGATATTGGTCCAAAAATAATGGTGTCACTTGTGTGTGTTATTTTTTTCTTTCTCAGATTCTTGTTTCCGCATATAATTAAATTAGCGAAGGCTGCAGTGTATTGGTTTCGATATTTACCATAGAACCCGTAAAATAATTTGTTCAATTATTTAACTAATAGAAGAAACTTAATTAGTTGTTGCAGTAGAAATTTGGGTCTCCAAGTTCTCACAACCTCCAGGAGACAACTCGTGATCCAAGACTCGTAACATAACTTGAAGTAGATACCCCAATTTCTTTATCTCCACGAAGTCTGAATTAGAGTATCCAATCAAGCCGAAGTCGCCCACCTGTGTATACTTAAGTCCAAAGTCTTGAGTTCCTTTCAAGTACTTTAGAACTCCTTTTGCAGCAGACCAATGCCCCTCACAAGGATTTTGCATAAACCTGGAGAGGATTCCAACACAAATGAAATGTTTGGTTTGGTAGTAGTCAGATACTTGAGACTTCCTACAAGTTGTCTATACTTTGTTGCATCCTGAAATTCTTTTCCTTCAATGGATGTGAGCTTTAAATTCTGTTCCATTGGAGTGGTTAAAGGATTGCACTCAATCATGCCAAACTTGTTCAACAGATCTCCAATGTACTTCTTCTGAGAGAGGAATATAAACTTTGGATGTTGAGTTACTTCAATACCAAGATAGTAGTGAACATAGCCCAAGTCTGTCATTTCAAAACCTTTCCTCAATTCCTTCTTTTATGGATGCAATATAGCTCTCATTGTTCCCTGTCATCAAAAGATCATCTACATACAGCACAAGATATACAACTGTTTTGTTAACTTTCTTGACAAACAAAGTTGCATCATTAAGATCATAATGTTTGAAGTTGAGTTTCAGAAGATGCTCAGTTAACTTCTCGGACCAGGCTCATGGAGCTTGCTTGAGGCCATACAAGGATTTTACAAGCTTGCATACTGTATGTTCCTAACCTTTCACAACAAATCCTTTTGGTTGGGACATTAAGACATTCTCTTTCAGATCTCCATTCAAGAAATCAATTTTTACATCCATTTGATGGACTTTCCAACCATTCTGTGCTGTCATGGCAAAGAGTGTCTGGATGGTAGCCCATTTTGCTGTGGGGGCAAAAGTCTCCTCATAAATGACCCGTTCCTTCTGTGCAAAACCTTTTGCCACAAGCCTAGCTTTGTGCTTGTGAAGTGAGCCATCAACTTTATACTTATTCTTGTAGACCCACTTGTAGCCTATTGATTTTGTTCCCAATGGAGGATCAACCAGCTTCCAGGTGCCATTATTTATTAAGGCATCATATTCTTTTTGCATCACTTCTCTCCATTCATCATGAGAAGCGACTTCTTTGAAGGAAGTTGGTTCAAAATCTGTAGAAAAATTCAGATCACAATCATAAGAAACCTCTGTATCAATAGATGAATCAGAATCGTCTACATCACCTCCATTTTGTCTGGTTTAGCTTCTTGTTCCTATCTTTCCAACCTCATCAGGATGAACACTTTCAAGTGTCTTTGTCAGCCATTTTGGAGGACCTTTCTGAGATGGCCCAGGCTGCTCAGTTGACTGAGATGGGGCTGAATCAAGATTTAGTCTCCCAATTCTGTCAATCACATCACTCAAAGTATCATTAGTGGCTGGAGCTTCATGTGGGGATAGAGTGCTTCAGAAGAAGATTCCATAGATTGATCTAGTATAGGAATCCCCCCTTCAAGATGTGGAATCTCATTATCAAATTCTTGAAAAGATTTTGGCATTTATTATGTCCGAATCTGTCCAAGCAATCAACCTACCACTCAACAACATTGTCAGTCTTGGAAGATTCAAAATATCACATCTCTAGATATTTTAAACTTCTTGTTCACTTCATCATAGCGACGGTATGCTTTGGAGGTATTTGAGTACCCCAAGAAGATACATTTGTGACGAGACATAGAACTGCATCAGCCCAAAACATTAGTTTAACATTCTTCAAAACACATGGAACGTACCATATTTAAGATTGTCTTGTTCACTCTTTTAGCTACTCCCTTTTGTTGGGGATTATAAGGCACGATTGTTTAATGTTTGATCCCATGCTGGCAAAGCTAGTTTTCAAATTCATTTTAAGTGTACTCTTTTTCATTATCAGTGCGAATAGAGCCAATATGAGATTGTGCATCATTTTCAATCCATGCATGAAAGTTCTTGAATGTTTCAAAAGCATCAGATTTGTTCTTCAATAAGTAAACCCAACACATTCTGGTGTAGTCATCAATAAATGTCATCATATATTTATTACCATTTGCAGAAGGAACATGCATTGGACCACATAAATCAGAATGAATGAGTTCAAGTTTTCTATGTGTTATGGAATGAGAATCATGAAAAGACTACTGCTGTGCTTTCCTAAAATACAAGCATCACATTGCTTAAGTTTCCTAGGAATTGTAGGCAAACCAGTAACACTATTTACTTCAACAAACGAAGGCTATCATAGTTCAAGTGTGCAAATCTAGCATGCCATAAAAGACTTGATAGAAATGTACCTTCCTCATAGTGAGAACTATATGAAAAGTTTTGTGTACGAGCATAGGCACCTTGCCACTTCGGAAGTCTTTCTTCTTCTATCCCCATTATGACAAGTGAGTGATCTGATCAGTGTTACTTGGGAGCGGGAGCGAAAGCGGGGAGTGGGAGAAAAAACGGGAGCGGGAGTGACATTTTCAGAAGCTCCCGGTTTGGGAGCGAATCCTAGAGCGATTTTTTAGAAATATATATATTTTTTATATTTTGATACATATATGTCAACAAAAACATGTAAAATGATGAATTAGATATAAAAAACATAAAAAAACATAGATTGATCATTGAACCATATCACATCAATCATCTAGAAGTTATAATCTTCATCAACCATGTCCACAAGTTAGTAACATACATATTACAACTGCAACATATTGAGTCTCGTGAATGATGATTCATCAAATTCAGTCTTAAAGTTTCAACTTCAAGCTTTCAAAATTGTAAATTCAATATATAACATTTATCATCATTGATCACCAAAGTTGTACTTGTAAGCTAAGTTTAACCATTACAAGAAATAATATCTTAGATATTTCTAAGTTCTAATTGTTAACATGAAATGAAATGTTATAAAATGAATTATGAATAATGAAATGAAATGAAACAACTTTAGTCTTTCACGAAGCATCATATTCATAATTCACAATCATTACCAATGAGTTATAATTGCCAACTTCAAACTTCAAACTTTCATTGTCACAGTCATATATTGTTTACAAAAAATATCATTATGATATGAAAGGGTCAAGAGTCAAGGACTCAAGACTCAACAGTTATGAAAACTAATAGAAACTAGAAAAGACAAGTAAACTGTAAATCTACATGTGGCCCTTGCCACGAGAGTCTCCTGTATGAGCAGGTCGTGGTGGTCTTCTAGGAGTCTCCCGCACAGACCGACGACCAGAACTAGAAGGCACATGTCCTCCACGTGAGGGTGTAGATGGAGGTGGTGACAACAAAGGAACAAGACTCGGAACACGAGCACTGCTACTGGATGGTGGAGGTGGCATGGCTGTTGCAGTTGCTTCATCTTCATCCCTTATAAGTTCCTCTTCCAGTTCTTCAAGATGTATAGTGCCATCCTCCAATTGTCATCCTCTGGGTGGTTGTCCCAAATTTTATATATGGGATCCTCATAAGCCTGATAACAGTAATGACTCAACAACCTCAAGTTGTAGTGCACATAAACCAAGCTTTCTGCCCGGTTTTCATTGAATCTGTTTCTTTTCACATTATGTATGAAGCTGTAGGTGCTCCAACACCTCTTTGCAGAAGAAGTATTTGCAACCTGTCATAGAACTTTTTTTGCCAATTTTGGCAAAAGTCCCTGGCCGCCATATGTTTCCCACCATGTGAGAGAATCAAATCTGTCTCTGTCTTCCATTGCATGGAAGGTACCAAACAAACCAGTGCCATTGAAGTATCTGCCTATTTCAAGGCGCATGGCTGCACATTCCTCCCTGTCAGGTATCAACTTTTCTAATGCATCCAAATATCCTCTAGTTACCTCTGCATCTAAATGGGGTTTGGTCCTAATCCCACCCCCTAGTGCAGGTTGGCCCAACCAAGATGTAGAGTAGTATTTTGGCATAAGGATATATGCCAAGCAATTTAGTGGAAGATTAAGTTTATTCCACTGTACACACACAATCGTGAATCAGTTTGTACAAGTCGGGATCTTTGTTATGAACAATATCTTTTATTTGCCCCAAGATGGTATCCATCTGCTCATACACCTCGCCAATCACTGGTTTGTCTGTATCTGCAAACCGAATCATGTGATAAATGGGCTTGGTGAAATCCAATACTTGCCTCACACTTGACCAAAGCATACCTTCAAGAGTGGCCTCCTCCACCAGTTCAAAACCTCGCCTGTCAGCTGCATTTGTAGCCCTTTCCTTTAATACCTGCCAGTGTGGATTTGATACCATGCTAGCCAATGACTCTCTTACCTTCAAAAGGCGCCTGAAGGTGAGGTAATAGCTACCAAATCTAGTCCTCGCAATCTTCAACAATTCCAATCTTGAGTGACTGCGGAAAAGGCCATGGGTATTGCTATGATTTGTAATAAATTTTATCATTTGTTTTCCTTTTTTGTACAAATCACCAATCCATTTGTATTGTTCATTTTTGTTCTTAACAACATCATGCATCAAAAGGTTCAATGTGTGAACCAAACATCCAGACCAAAATATGTTGGGGTATTTACCCTCAATAATTGCTCTCGCTGCCTTACAATTAGGAGCATTATTAGTGATGACTTGGATGACATTGTATGGCCCAATACGGTCAATTGTTTCAAGTAATGCTTCTGCAATGTTGATGCCGGTCTTGAACTTCTATGAGTAATCATATGCATTTAGAAAGATGGCACCACTAACAGACACAACAAGAACACTTATCAATGGCTTGCCTTTTACATTTGTCCATCCATCAAATATAATGGACACCCCATGGTCAGTCCAAGAACTTGTCATTCTATTCAAAGAATGTGATATTTTTGCTTTTTCATGATCAAGTCCAACGATTCTTGCCTTGTCATACCCAGGGCTCTTGTATCATTTAGGGGCATCATTTATTGCAGAAACCATTTCGTGCCAATAAGGTGAGCGAAGAACATTGAATGGTGTCCCACATGCATAAAGAAACTTGTAAACTTTTGAATCCACATCATTCCTGCACCCCTCATCAAGGAAATCTGATATGGTTCTACGCCTTAAAGCTAGTGACCCTGTGCCTCCATATCCACTGCCTTGGGAGGATGCTGAAGGAGTTCTTTGTGCTTGTGATTGTGAGCTTGGTTCAAAGAAACCCCTTGATTTTTTAGATTTGTATCGGGCTTCCTCCTCTTCCCTTATGTATTTGGCTCTATCTGCTGCTGACACAGCTACGCAAGTTTTGATTCCTATTTGTTTATCTCCATCCCATGGCCTTTTCCCGCAGAGCCTCAGAGGTGTTTTCTGGCACGGGTGTATGAACCTGTGTAATTATTGTTGCAATGGGGGCAATGTAATTTAGTGGTTCCACCCCCTTTCCCTGGTTCAGGCCTGTTAACATATTTCCACAATGGGGTTTGGTTTTGTTTAGTTTTTTGAGAGTCATGTTCACCCTCCTCCAGCTCCTCCTCACCAGGGTTTTCATCAAATCCACTTTCTCTAGCTTCTTCATCTCGCTCTTCATTTTGGGCCCTCCGTTTCCTACTCTCCAACACCATAATATCTAGAAAAGGGACCAAGAAGAAGAAAATGCCAAGAAATATAACCAGGTCCATGATGTTTGATATTTGTAGGCTTTTGAATCTGCAAAATTTAATGGGAATGGGAATGGGAATGCATCTTGAGAAAATTAAAAATGTATTTAGTTTTACTATTTAGTATTTAGTTTTACTATTTATTAATTTAATTTATTTAGATTCAAGATTCATTTACTAAATAAGTTATACATTTACTAAATTACTAACTAAACTAATTACTAAATTATTAAGTAACTAAAGCCTAAACTACTAAATTAATAAGCTACTAACCTCCTTGCAGGCTTGCTCCTTGCTCCTCGATGCTCGCTCCTCGCTCCTCCTCGCTCCTTTGCACAATCTCCTTGGCTCTCCTCAACTCATTCAAGTCACAATGAAATACAAAATGCCCCCCAAGCCCTTATAAAACAAAAAAAAAAATTAAAATTAATTTTTTTTTGGCGTCCGTGATTTTTTTCGCCTTTTTCGCTCCCGGTGGCGTGCGCGTCACTCCCGGAGCGAAAATTAAAAGCCCGGGAGCGATCGGGAGCAATTGCTCCCTGATCACTCCCGGGCTTTAATTTTCACTCCGGGAGCGATGCTCCCGAAGTCGCTCCTTGTTTTGGCAGGGAGGGCAAATTTTTTTATTGAGAGTGCGCTCTCGACCCGCTCCCGAGCTGCTCCCGCCCGGAGTGTGGATTGGGAGCGGGTTTGAAGGGGGTGGGGGCGCTCCCCCGCAACTCTGGATCTGATGCTTTTCTGACGCAACTGGGGCCAAACTCCCCATGGGTCATCTTGTTTATGACAATTGATATTTTTCTTGGATTCTTCTCTCCGAGAGGTGTAGGATTGATCTAAAGATCAACTGATTTGACAGGTACAAATAAAGTTATGAATTTGTTTTGATTATGGTCAAATTGTCAAGGTCGGCCAACAAACTTATATAGGCTCAAAAGCCCAACAATTACGTCTATTCATTCTCAACGTTGCTATAAATACATGATGCCTTAGCTTCATTTGGACACACTCATCTTCACACTTCTCTCTCTCTCTCGTCATTGATTGGGTACGAATTTTTGGGCCTCTCTCTCTCTCCACACGGCTGAAATTTTTCAAGAGCGAAATTTTAGGAGGCCGAAATTTCAGGAGACCGAATTTTTGGATAGATTGACCAAGCATTGACCAACATGCGTTGACCTCCTTTGACTGCATTTTTTGTGAGGGCTATCTCTGTTTGGGCAGGCCGTATTTATGGGCACAAAAATCGAGACTAAACATTGATTGTTGACCAGCGTTCGCTGCAGCTAGGGCTAACCGTAGGTGCGCTGTTTGACCAGACTTTGACTGGGCTGAATTTGACTATTTTGAGGGTTGTTTTATCTTGCTGTTTGGAAGCCGAAGTTGACCAATTTGTTTAGTGTCAAATTTGCCTTGTTGACCAGCATTTACTTTTCTGGTTAGGGCTCTTTTACTGCTGTTATAAATTATCAGATTTGTAAATTGTACTATCTCTCTCTGCTGAACTATTGAAGACTAAAAAAAGATTTGATCAAGGGTTTCCCCACATTGGGGTTAGTCCCTAGCTGGTGCCAAATCTTGTGTCCTCTTGTCTTGGCTTGTCTTCTACTGTTTATGTTTATGTTCTGTCTGCATTTTACTATCATGTTGATGAGATTGCTAATCTGAATATTGATACTGGGCTAATAAAGAAATTGAATTAAAATTCCTCTAAAGCATAGAATATACCATTGTTGCCTAAAATTAACATGGTATCAGAGGTGAGGTGAAGACAAAGCCCAAGCAAGAGTGAAAGAGCAATCACCAAAGACAGTTGGACAAGGACAAAAAGGTTCAATGGGTTCCTCATCCTACTTCCCAGCTGAAGACAAGCTCCATGATAAATCTGACTAATCATCTATCATTCATTCATATTCCTATTCAATTATTTATTTGTCCTATATGAATTTCTGTTTACTGTCCTCCTTTTGTTGGATTTTCCTGTAATAAATAACTTTGTTTATTTCATTGTACAACATGTGGCAATCACTTTGGGAATCCTACTGTTGTGTCCTGGCTTCTAGTTTGTAAATGGTCAATTAAATTCAAACTTGATGATGGTTGTACATTGAGACAAAAAACCAATTCCAGTAAGGAAAGCTCATATCCTTGTTTGTTTTTGGTCTGCTTTCTATATATAGCTGAGTAGGACATTTGCTTTTTGCCCCAGATCAAAGATAGTGTTTGGAGATTACCTTTTGTGCATTTTTCATTTCATGTTCAAGGTTCAAGGTTCAACATGTGTATAGGGATGATGGCCAGCAGTTGGTCGTGAGAATAATTTTGAACGACAAGTTAGGGGTCTGAATGAATCAATTGCGGACTGAGTAGGACATTTACTTTTTGCCCCAGATCAGAGATTGTGTTTGGAGATTACCTTTTGTGAGTTTTGCATTTCATGTTCAAGATTCCATATGTGTATAGGGACGATGGCAGCAGTTGGTCGTGAGAATAATTTTGAACCACAATTTAGGGGTCTGAATAAATCAATTGCAGATGAAAATTTCAGGTTTCCCTTCTTTTAGGTAACAGATGGAGATAAAGTAGATAATATTCACGTTTGAATGCAATTTTTTCTAAATTTCAGTGTGTTTGATCAAGTGATACCCTGTGTATTTGCAGTTGCGTTGACAATTCTGGCAATTGGGGAAGTGGAGGCATGTTTGATTCCCTAGCAAATCTTTCTCAAATAGTTCCGGATGCTTATGGGAAAGCTTATGAGTGTGAAGATCTTCATTTAGGAGATTTACATCTTATACCACTCTCAGGTTTGTCAAGGCTATGATTCTCCCTGGGCAGTGCTTCATTTTTCTTTACACACCCATAAACACACACTCACACACATAATTTCTGATCGATGCTTTCTATTTTATTGGAAAAGTATGATGAAGAGCTTTTCAAGAAGCATGCACAAGAAATTACACATGTTAGCTAGCTACACAACCGCTAACAGAAAAAATCGCGGGTATGCAAACAATCAAGAGGGTGTATGGATGGACCTTTTTTATGTTTTTCTTGAACATTTTGTGCTATTTTCATAGTTATCCAATCATTTGGTATTTTTTTATGTTATAGTTATGTGCATGGGTGTTTATTTATAGTATTAATATCAGTAAGGACTCATATACATCAAGTACTCTTTAGTTGCAATTAATCTGGGTGTGTTTGTGCTTGTCTATGGTGTGGACTGATACTTAATTTCCCAAGGTTTGCACTTGTGTATTTCATGTTCTAGATTGTATTCTGTTTTCTTCTAATTTTGCAGACTCTATTGCATCTGTGCAAAATCATTCAAACATGAAATTTATCTATTGTTATGGAAATCTAGTTTTGTCTATAACAACGAATTTGACATGATTCTTTTCTATATTGGAATGTTTAAGAATACCATATTTTGCATAGATCTCTATGTAGAAAGACTTATCTATAGTGTATAAATTAGTACCATGCAATCTTTTTTATTGTAAAATACATCTTCTATTCACATGAACATAATGCTAATATATTTACGTTAAAAAAAAACAGATATAGTGGAAGGGTATATACAATGGTATTTACATTGTCTTCCTAAGTGCGAAACAAACTGAAATAAAATCTGAATAGCCAGCAGGATCTAACAATCTATATTCGGCAGGACCAGTCCTATCATTTCAGCTGGTTTAGGGGTGCTGGATCTAATAGTAGAGCTGAAATGTTAGCAATTTGGGGTTTTCTGAGATGTGCAAGCTAGCTGGAAGCCAAAGAGATTGTGATTGCAGGGAACTTCAAATCTGTGATTGAGTGGGCTCAAGGGCATTCCAATTTTGGGTCACCTTCACTTTTCCACTTGATGAAGCAGATTAGTCCCCTGTCAGGATCATTTAAACACATCTCATCAATCCACAACATCTTCTGTGAACAAAACTGGGTGGAGATCTCCTTTCCAAAAGCGGCAGATTAGCACGACTGGGTGTTATCAATTTCATCTCATTTATTAATGGAGTGCCCTGCAGTTCTGGAAGTTTCATATTTTAAAGGCAGAGTCAGTCTTTTGCCTCTCGAATCTTTGGCTCTTATCTAAGCTTCTGGTTTTTCTGTAATGAAAAGATGGTCTGTGTTTATTGGTGCCAAGTTCTGTTAGATGTAGTAGTCAACCTGTTAATTTTCTAGTGTTCTACACATAGCACAATCACTTATTCCAATTCTTCAATTAGCAATCAATTATCCAATAAATTCAATCTGCCAATAACAATAAGCAATTGTAGATAGAACAGTAAATCCAATGCACAATAGAAGACAGCCAAGAGAAATAACAAGAGACACAAGATTTGGTCAAAGACGATGGAAAAACCCCACAAGGGGGAAAATCCTTAAAAATTCTTTTTCTATTAGATTGTCAGCAAATGTTCAGTAGAGAGATCCCATGTTCTAAATCATCAACAAAAGAGTCAAAGTCAAATCTTTGACATATCCAACAATCAACTAACCAATCTTCAAGGGATGAGCCCAAAGTCAAATCTAGTCAGTGTAACCCACCACTAGTGGGAGATGCCCATAGGAGAATTTTTCACCTAGATATGTCTTCAGCTGGCAACAAACAGCCCCTTGTAGCCACCAAATAGTTTGATGTGCCACCATTCTCCGCCACCTGAGCCAGCCATTATGTGCCCTCACCCATCCGTTATGATTGTATGTTTGAAGGTGGGCCTTCCAACCCCAAAGGTATGGCTTTTCGTTGCAATTGGGTATTTTGCTTGCTTATTTTGGACACATTTGGACATGGATTAGTGGGGTATTTGGCAGAAAGAATGGGTTTGATCTGTACTCTTGTTCTCTTGTCCAAACTTGGTGGTTAGTCTTGTATCCTAGTCCCGTGAGATCTCCTTTATTGGCTACTAGCTTTAGGTGTGGCGCTACATGGGAAATGCGAATTCTGGTTGCATGGTCTTGCTTCCTGACACCATACACATTGCTACCGTCCTTTCATTATAATCCCTTTCAAACTTTTTCTATTCGGGTCCACATTTGTCCATTGGTTCTACAAGGAGTTAGCCTCCCCTTCCCCTTGTCCACACTTTGGATCAGGCTTGGAATGATGCCCTGGAGGTTGATGCAGCTAAAAGGGAACTTAAAAGCATAATTTGGACACTTACAACATGAATATACCATAAAATGCAAAAGATGGCCCAGACATAAGAATTGATTGCGTGGGCAAAAGCCAAACATGATCTCTACCCTTATCATTATGGCCATCACCCTGGTTCCTAGGGCCTCCCTATGTGAGCCCCCTGTATCATTAAGGAACCCATGATTGTCCTAACCCCTGGTGGACGACGAACTTGTTGATTTTTGTAGCATCGGATGTGTTCTAGCCATGAAATTTTGTGGAGAGGCTAGAATACATGTATTCTCCAAAACGCAGAAATCGTTTCTGGAAATTCCACTTCGAAAATAATTAACTTTTTTTTAATGGTTCCCAAGTCTAAACTTAGGAAATCTGGTTAATTAAAGGGTATTAATTAAGTCATGGTGATAATTATGATACCATGTCAAATCTGATACCATGTGAAAAAATTATGCTGCAATGATTGATTTATTTCTCCTACTTATTTGCAACAATAAGTTATTTACCAATGCTTCAGTAAATATCAAAATAAATTCAGTTGCAGACTTCACAAATTATGAATTGAGAAAAGCAAGAGAAACACCAACACATGAACAATTGACACACTTGTTTTTGGACAATAGTCCCTGGAAAAACCTAATGTAGGAAAACTAGTGCAGCAGATCTGAGGGTTTCTATTATTGGCAGTAAATTTCTGAATACAATCTGGATGCCCCAGAGAAATGGCAATCCACTCAGAGAAGATAACTAATAGAAAAATAGTGAGAATTTTCTCACACTGAATCTGGAGATTTTGCACTGGCCCTAGCTCCTGGATGACCCACTGCGCAGTCTCTGCGTGAGCCTACGCAGTCACTGTGTGGCTTCTGCGTGGAGACTCCCTCTGACTATGTCACCCTTGTTGCTGCTGTGTCTATTGCTGAGAAATCGAGATTTCATCTGTCAATCACCCACAATGATTCCTGACACTGATCTTTGCTATCCCCCAACAGTTCTGCGTCAACCTCCTCTAGTTGCTGCATTGTCCCTCCTTGGCACTGCACTACCTCTCTGATCCTTCACTGTCTTCTCTGAAGTATATTCATTGGAACTGGAAATCACTTCCAGTACTGCCTCTGATCCTCACTGCTTAATCACTTGTTCAAATTCTTTAGCCAACCCTACCCTAGGAATATCGAACTATATGATCAACCCTTTGTGTGTTTTCAAGTGAACCCAAAGCCTCCTTATACTTTTCTCGTTGAGACTTCAATGACTGAGATTAAGTCTCTTATCAACGGCTAAGATTAAAACTTGACTTGATCCGTCTTCTAGAACATTCTCACCCATATTTTGATTAATACTCATTAATATTTTAATTTTCCTAAGTTTAGACTTAGGAACCCCACTAAAAATATTAATTATTTTAATAAAATGCTATCTGGGTGGAATTTCAGCGAACGGTTTCTGGGTTCTTTAGAACTTATGTGCCTTAGCCTCTCCACCAATTTTCATGGCTAGAGCACATCCGATGCTACCAAAAACTAACACCATGCATATGATACAATGTTAAGTCTCAGGATAATACTCCTTTAGGAGTTGTCCGTTTACGAGGAGGGGAACATACTCTCCATCTAGACTTTCTAAATGATATGAGTTTATTCCTACTACATCACTTATCTTGAATAGACCTATGCAAAGGTTGTCCCACTTCTTGTGCATGTTGAGTTTTTCTCTTCTTTGTCCCACATGAGTACTAGATCACTGGGTTTGAACACTTTGTGCTGGCTATATTTAAAGGCAATTTTCATTTTGTCATGGCCACGACCAATTTGGTCAAAAGCTTTCCTTCTATTTTCATCATTTTCAATTATTTGATCGATTCAGGATTGTATGGCATGTTGTTGATCGGGAAAAGCTTTTAGGTATTCAAGGATTAGTAACTGCATTTTATAGGTAACTTGGCCTCAGAACGATAGACTAATTGGAATGGGCTAAACCTAATGAAAACCTTTACAATTGTTCGGTCGGCCCATAAGGCATACTTGATCTTGCTATCCAAATCCTTTTTATTGTTGCCAATAGTTCTTTTCATAATTTTTATGAGGTTCTTGTTGCTTGACTTAGCATGCCCATTGCCTTGAGGGTAATAATTAGAAGAATGTGATAAGATTATGCCATATTTGTTACACAGGGATGTCAGAGGCATGGAATAAAAAGCTTTGGCATTATCACTGACAATCTTGGCAGGAACACCAAACTTGGTAATGATTTTATCCTGAAGGAAATCTATGACTACCTGGTCAGTGGCCTTCTTGGTTGGTATTGCTTCAACCCACTTGATGAAATAGTTGTTGATTTGGGGTAGCATTGGATGTGCTCTAGCCATGAACTTTGGTGGAAAGGTTGGGGCACATGAGATCTCCAATACCCAGAAAGGCTTTGGGCAGATTCTAAACAGTTAAGGAGATATTAAAATAATTAAAATAAAATATTAATGGGAATTAATATGAAACTGTGTTAGAATGGTCCAAAAGACATGGATCAAGCCAGATCTAATTTTAGCCGTTGATTAGGGACTTCATCTCGGCCGTTGATATGTCAACAGAAAAAGTATAAGAGGAGGCTTAAGGGTCACTTAGAGAGTACACCAGAGTGATAAGTCATTCTATTCTCTAGAGCGGGGTTTGCTAAGAGTGATAGAATTAGTGATCGGGAGTTGCAGCTGAGGGGCATTGAGCAGATAGAGATAGAGAGGTAGAGATAGTGCCGAAAGAGCAATGTAGTAGCCGGGGAGAGTGATGCAGTAGCAGCCAGAGCTCACGCAGGGCCACACAGAGGTAGTCGAGAGTTGCGCAGAGCCTCAGAGAGGTCAGCGTTGCTGACACAGAGGGCCAGAAAGCTGATGCAGGGCCTCCTAAGGCTGACGTAGACCCATTCGGGGTGATGTAGGGCCAACGCTGGGCAGATAGGGGCTGACGAAATCCAAAAAAGGCTGATGCTGGGGTTTCTGGGGCAGATTGGAGCTGAGGAGCTGCTGGAAGGATTATCTGGGGTTTCAGCTAGGGGATTTGTCTCAAATTGAGAGGTATAATGCCAAGGAAATTCTCTGTTGGGTAAGCTAGTTTCGACACCTAGATTGTACTCTTATATTGCTTAATAAGAAAACCCTCAGATAGCTGTACCGGTTTTCCCACATTGGGTTTTTCCAGGGACATTGGTCCAAAAATAACGGTGTCATTTGGTGTGATTGTTTTTGTTTCTTTTAGTTGTTGATCTGTAATATGTTGAGCATGCACTAGTGTTTATTTTCAGTACTTACATTGTAAATAACTTGTTAAGTAAGAGAACAAGTAGGTAGGAATAAATCAAATAAAGTGCATGGAGGGTTTCTAACTAAGTAGACTTAGAGACTTCAACATGGTATCAGAGTGTGATTGCAAATCACAGGAGGACTGAGGACATCAGTCGAGCGGAGCAATAGCAACAGAAAACAGTTGTCCCGAGGTGACAAAATCTGTTTCTAGCAGAGCAACAACAAGGGAAGGGTGACGTAGTGCCTGCGTCATCAAGGGTGAGCTGGGAAGAGGCAACGCAGATGCTAAGCAAGGCAAAGGGAGCCTCACGCAGAGCCACATAAAAGCTGGGAGGGCTGACGCAATTGGCTTAGGAGGCCGGGTTGCTGGTGCCAGAATTGCGCAGAGCCTAGGAGCTCTCACCTTCAGGTTGCTGGGGTTTAGAAGGCTGTGGGAATATTGCAGAGTGGAGCTGGTGAGGTACTGTAGTTAGAACAGTACCTGATAGAGCAAGGCCAAGAGGAGGGAGTTGCTGCCGAGTGTTTCTAGCCGAGGAACCCCGATCAGTGGTGCGGTTGCACAAGACGATCAGAGTAGGGGGGCATCTCGACAGCAACAAAAAGATTTCTAGGAGGGAAATCAGGACTCAAAGGGAGTCCAGAAAGGACCTTCCAGATGGGAAGTAGAGACTCGGAGGAGTTGAATAGAGAACTTCCAGGAGGGAAGTAGAAGAGCATCATGGTACTACACAGAGTAAGAGACTAGGATAGACTGGATGGAGCGTTGAACTTTGCAATCTGGAAGGCCAGAATCTTATTTGCACTTGATAGAAATCGTGTCAAGAACTTCGCCTTGAAGATAATAGTTATCCCACTCAAACCCAATGATAACGACAAGTATGAGGAGGCAGTGGAGAGGGCCAAGAGCATCATCCTTGACGGGGTCAAGGATCATGTAGTACCACACATTGCCGAGAAGGAAACGACATATGAGATCTTTCAAAAAATTGTACCAGCATACTTTTGTGCAGAGGAGAATGCTACTTGAGAATTAGTTGAGGTCGTATCAGATGAAGAAGGGAGAACCGATTGACACCTTTCTCGAGGGACTGAATGAGATTCAAGATCAGTTGACTGCTATAAAAGCCATGTTGGATAAGGAGTTGATGGTGAGGACAACCCTGAATGCTGTCTTAGAAGACTGGAATGTATTTGTCTAGAGTACACTGGGCAGAGGGACTCTCCCTCCTTGGGACGAGATGTGGGCAGCTCTTCGTCAGGAAGAGATCAGACGGTAGTCGAAGATGGGTAGCAGCAACAAGGGGATCAAAGTCAAGCAAGAGGAGGAAGATGTTTCCCTAGCATATGAGGGAAAGTAGGAAAAATGGAAGAAGAAGGATCTCTCCAAGATCAAGTGCTTCTACTATGGGGAGGTGGGTCATTATGCGATCCAGTGTCCAAGGAAGAAGAGTAAGGGAGAGTCTTCTGAGACTAAGGCAGTGCCAGCACGGGCGGAGAAGGAAGTTTTGACAGATGATGATTGTGCCATGAGTGCACACGCACCACTTGAGCGGAAGTGGGGAGACATCGAGCTGTAGTCAGGTGGACTACAGGCGATAAGGGGCAGGATTCTTGAGTTACCCAGCTTCTTGGATTAGACCTTGCTACGGGAGCCCCAAAGAGGAGTAGCAAGACTGGTTGATGAGGGTAGAGACGGATGCGTATGGAGCGGCAGAGAGAGCTACAATGCAAGAGTCCCGAGATAGCGTGAGGCTAGCAGGCTGTAGTAGTGCGAGAGGCACAGGAGTGTTGCACCAGTGCAGGATGGAACAGAGAGGTGTGCAACGATGCGAGATGCAGGGAGTTGTTCCAGCAGCGGAGAGGTTAGAGAGGGAGCACTTGTCAGCGGCAGAGGGAGCTTCAGCATCAGTGGGTGTCTCTAGCCCAACAGGGAGGTCAAATTGGGAGATCAGTTACTTACTTCTCAGTAACTGAGTTGCAGTGCAGCAGTGGGAAGCACAATGCAACATGATGAGAGGAGGTGTAGTGCGGATGTAGTGCTGGGAGAAAGGACCAGCAACAGCACGGATGCAGAGGGAGCTGTCGTACAGATGCAACAGTGGCAGTGGCAGAACCATGGGCAGTAGTACAGGATGCAACAGTGCAGAGGATGTTGGCCAAGAAGGCCTAGCATCAGCACAGGTACCGATAGCGGATGATCAAAGGAATACTCAGTGAGGAGTATTGCTAGAGCACAGTCCTCGCTAAGAGGGAGTGTTGATTTGGGGTAGCATCGGATGTGCTCTAGCCACGAAATTTGGTGGAAAGGTTGGGGCACATGAGGTCTCCAATACCCAAAAAGGGTTTGGCCAGATTCTAAACAGTTCAGGAGATATTAAAATAATTAATATTTTTAATGGGGTCCCTAAGTCTAAACTTAGGGAAAATAAAATATTAATGGGAATTAATATGAAATTGTGTTAGAATGGTCCAAAAGACATGGATCAAGCCAGATCTAATCTTAGCCGTTGATTAGGGACTTAATGTCGGCCATTGATATGTCAACAGGAGAAGTATAAGAAGAGGCTTAAGGATCACATGGAGAGTACACCAGAGTGATCAATCATTCTATTCTCTAGAGCGGGGTTTGCTAAGAGAGATAGAATTAGTGATCAAGAGTTGCAGCTGAGGGCATTAATCCGGATTTAAACAAGAACGCAACAAATTACAAAGATAACTGTAAACACAGAGATGCAGTGGAAATAATACTTCATTTCATTAATGTAAAACAATGGAATATGCTTACAAACATAAATGGAAATAAACCAGCTAGGGCGATGGTAGCTTATCTCTGAGAAGAGATGTGGCAACTACATGCCTCTAACTGTGTTACAATGAGGCTCGAAGGCCTATTTATTGTTGAGAAACAATGGAAAACCCTGAACATCCAAAAACCTAAACCTAGAAGATGAAATGCCAAACTGTGGGCCCCGTTTGGGTAAATTGGTACATCAATTTCCTGGGGTCGTAACTTTGGCATATGATCTCCATTTGACGCGCACAATATCTCGTTAGAAAGATCTATCCGAGAACTAAAACTTTGGGAAGAACATCAGTCTATGGACCCATGTTGCTCCTAGTTTTCCCAAAAAACGTTGTTAGGGCCTCAAAACGGTTCCGGAAGTTCAAGACCCGAAAAATTGCTAAAAATAGTAAATTGTGCTACAATTAAGGAAACTAAAAAGCTGAAAGAAACAATGGTGGGGGTCCAAATGGACTTGGTAGGTGGCCACCAATATCCACCTGGATCATTCCTCCCCCCTTAGGAAGCAATGGTCCCCATTGTGTTGAGTTCCTTCATGAGATGAGGAAACTTCTACTGAACTTGGTCCCTGGTGAAGGAGTTGGCTTGTTTTGACAACTCGATACAATTGGATATTTTGTTGGTGAATGTGCTTGATTTGTGTGTCCATGATCCGATTAGTTGCAGCTTGTTCCATGCAATCTAGATTTAACTCTGTGGGTGTGAGCTGTTCTGCAATGTTGGATGTGTCTAGTAATGGTGGAAAGTATGGCCGAAGGCGGTCCACATTGAACACTGGGTGCAAGCCAAGGAATGAGGGAATGCTGAGCTCAAATGCATTGTCTCCCACAATGTTGGTAATGGTGTAAGGACCATATCAGAGTGGTCTGAGTTTCCGATAGGCTCCGGTAAGGCATTCCTTTTGCAAATGCAACCAGACTTTGTCGCCCACCTGAAACTTGTGTGGCACCTGATGTTGATCATGTCGCTGCTTGTACTTAGCATTTTATTTCTCCAGAATGTCATGGACATGCCGGTGAATATGTTGGATGTGCTCAATGAAGTTGTTTGCCTTATCTTTTTCGGACTGGATATGAGCCGAATCTGCGTGAGTAGCTGCAAATGGCATGGCCACATCAATGGGACATAGTGGCTGGAATCCCAAGCCCACCTGAAAAGCGTTGTGGCCAATCGAGTTGTGGAGACCTTGGTTGTAGCTGTGCTAAACATAGGGGAGGCTCTCGTCCCATGTGTGTGGATGCTTTGAGTTGTACATGCGCAGAATGTGTACAGTCACCCTATTGACAATCTCTGTCTGGCCATCAGTTTGAGGATGGAAGGTTGTGGACTTAATGAGTTTGGTGTCTAGCATCGACCAGAGATTGGACCAAAATATATTGAGGAATCTGGTGCCCCAATTTGAGATGATAGACTGTGGGATCCCAAAGTGTACCCACACTTGTTCAAAGAAGAGTTTAGCAGTGGCTTCTGATGTGATATTCTTCTTGCAAGCTGCCATAATGGCCATCTTCGAGAACCTGTCGACGACCACAAAAACACAGTCGTTTCCATGCTTAGTGGAAGGAAGGCCTGACATGTAATCCATGGAGATGGATTTCCAAGGTCAACTAGGGGTAGGTAGCAGGGTATAGAGGCCTTGTTTCTTGATGGTTGGTTTGGCAATGGCACAGGCAGTGCATGATCTGATATACTTCCCGACATCCTGTCGAAGATTCGGCTAATAGAAATGGTTCTGCAATACTGCCACCGTTTTCTCGACCCCGAAATGTCCAATAGCCCGACTGTAGTGTGCTTCCCAAATCATGTTGGCACGTTCGCTTGAAGGAACACAAAGGTGACCCAGGTGGCATAACAGGGCATCATGGAGGTGAAAATCTGGAACATGCTGACCCTCCAAGAGTGTTTGGTATGTGTGGCCGAATTTGGGTCGCTTTTGTAGAGAAGTGGCGAATCAGAAGTCTCGTGCCCACAAGAGTTGAGCATAGTGGTTAACGCCATGATTAGTGGTTGACTGAGGCAATCTGCAACATTATTAGTGCTACCCTTTTTATACTTGATACTCAATGGAACCGTTGCAGGTATGTGGACCACTTCTGATGGCGATCATTCTGCAATTTCCCTTGGGTCTGTATGAATTGTAGGGGTCGGTGGTTTGTGTGGATGACCGTTTCCTTTCCCAAAATGTAATGCTTCCATTGTCGGCAGGCCTGCACAATGGAATACATCTCTTTGTCATAAGTGGGATACTTCTGGACTGTGTCTGAAAGTGTCTCACCGTGATATGCCACTGGATGTCGTTGTTGAGTAAGGACTGCCCCAATAGCATAGTCAGAGGCATCTGTTTTGACCTCAAATGGTTGTTGCAAGTCTGGTAATGCGAGCACTGATGCCGAGTAGAGGCGATCTTTCAACTCTGTGAATGCCTTCTGTTGAGATTCATACCAAAAGAATTTTGCTTTCGCTCCTCCTATGGTGACTTGACTCCAGGGCCAAGTGATATGAGAAAATCCCAACACGAACCTGTGGTAGAAGTTGGCAAGACCTAGAAAGCTACAGAGCTTTGTCAGAGTGGTTGGAGATGGCCAATCCCGAATGACTTGGATCTTGGCTGGATCCACATGCACCCTCTGTTCATCAACAATGTATCCCAGATACTTAACCTGGGTCATGCCAAAAGTGCATTTCTCCAAATTGGCACATAACTTGTGTTGCCGCAATGTTTGGAGAACCCGTCGGATGTGGTGGAGGTGCTCTTCCCAACTCTGGCTGAAAATCAGGATGTCATCCAAGTATACCACTACAAATGAGTTGGTGAATGGCCGCAAGATGTCATCCATTAGCCTCATGAAGGTTGCAGGAGCATTCGTCAATTCGAAAGGCATAACCAACCATTCGAAAAGGCCCTACTTGGCTTTGAAGGCAGTCTTCCACACATCCGAGGGTTCGATTGGTACCTGGTGATATCCTGACTTCAAGTCGATCTTGCTGAAATATTTTGCCCCCTTCAGTTGGTCTAGGAGGTCATCAATCTATGGGATCTGGTACCTATTACGGACAATGATCTTGTTCAGTGCCCGATAGTCAATACAGAGTCTCCAAGTCCCATCCTTCTTCTGTACCAACACAATTGGGCTCCCACAGGGTGATGAACTCGGACGGATGTGACCTTTCTACAGCAGCTCTTAAATCTGCCTCTTGATTTCATCGTTCTCTAAAATGATGCGCCAATAGATTGGTCCATTGGGCAACGACGCACATGGGGTCAGATCGATGGAGTGCTTGACCTGATAGTGTAGAACTCCTCCACGACCTTGTCCATCTGTAGTTGTGCGGAGGGGCCCTGCCTGGAGGTCGTGGCCACCGTCTTCTTCTTTCCTTGAGGGCATATCATCAGGAAAACAAATTTCCTGGTTTTGGAAATGAGCTTACTGCATTGTTTTGCAGCAACCAAAGAGATGGCGGTAGGCGGTGCTACCTCTGGTATCCTGTACAACTTATTTCCCAAAGTAACAATAACAGCACGAGGCCTTGATTCATATACAACATGTTGCTTCCACAAATATGGTTGCCCTAATAATACATCACAAACTTCAAGGGGAGCAATGTCACACAATACCTCATCCGTGAAGGGCTTGATGTTGTATGGAAGGCGACACTGCTGGCTCACGCAAAGATCCCGTCCTTGGTGAAGCCACCCGATGGTGTACGGTTGTGGATGTGCTGTGGTCGGTAAGCCCAGCCACTTCACGACCTCTGCCGAAATGAGGTTCTTTTGGCTCCCGCTGTTGACAATGAACTGTAGCGGGGAGCCCTTTACCCACATCTGGGAGTGGAAGAGACGCTCCTCCTCCTCTGGATCTTTGGGTTCCTCCTTCTAGATCTTCGTAGTGGCAACAGTGGCATTGGGCTCTGCATCGATAATCTGCTTCCCTTTGTCATTCCCCTTGTCAGGTTCTGACTCAGAGTCGGAACATGCATTTGATTCTTAAACCTTTAGCTCGGCCACCAGTGACTGCTTAGCCTGACAGTCACTTGTGTTGTGAGTGGAGCTCTTATGGAACTCACACCACTTTCCCGTGTACTTTTTCGGCTTCGCGGCGTTGTTCTTTGCTTGTAGCTTTGGCGGGTTGTCTTGGGCCACCTCGCCTTGGCTTTGTCCTTTCTTCTGCGGCTTGGGGGCACCTTTCCCTTGCTTCGGATTCGCATATCCAAAGTCTCGCTTCTTTTGTTTAAACTTTTGCTCGACCTTGACGGCATATTGGTATGTTGTGCCGAGCGAGGAGATGTTCAGGAATTCTATTTCTTCCTGGATGTACTTGTGCAAGCAACTGCAATATTCGAGTACCAAATGCTGCGCCGAATCCTTGATAGCCAACTTTGTGCAAAGGGTTTGGAAAATATTGATAAACTCCGGCACGTCTTGGTCCCTTCCCTATCGCAGCGTGGTCCACTTTATGTATTGACTCTCGTAGCTTCTGACAAGGTAGTACTGCTCCTTGATGGCATCCTGGAATGAATTCCAAGTGGGTGTGGCTGAAAATAGTGAGCTTGTACTCTCATCCTTCTGCTCGCAGTAGGTTTCCCACCAGTCCTTGGCGTGGGGGGCTATTTTGAGAAGAGCGAAAATAATATTTCCCGACTGGAAAAATCATGAACAGAAAAATAACCCTCTAGCAGATTTAACCATTTATCGACGGCATCTGAGTCTATCTGACCGTCGAATATGGGGATTTCAAAATTAACTTGTACCTTAAACGGTGTGGCGTTTTCAGAGTAGCTATTGGAAGCCGATGCGTCACCCCTGGGTAGTCGTTGAAGGATTTGGGCAAAGCTGTCCATCATCGCGTTCCTTTGTCGCTCGAGGGTTTCTTCGAGCAAGATTCTGATAGGATCTCTTGCCCCCTCATCTTTCTTTTCATCTGCCATGGGAGGCCGTCGGGATTTGCAAGGCTGGTCTTGCAAAGGTTCGACAAGTTCAAGCCCCAACTCCTTATATCTCGACCTCGTTGGGGACATGCAAAGAAAAACAGAGAAAAACCAGACCGCTCTGATACCACTGATCCGGATTTAAATACGAATGCAACAAATTATAGAGATAACCATAAACACAACGATGCAGTGGAAATAATACTTCATGTCATTAATGTAAAATATTGAAATATGCTTACAAACAGAAATGGAAATAAGCCAGCTGGGGCGATGGTAGCTTATCTCTGAGAAGAGATGTGGCATCTACATGTCTCTGAACTGTGTTACAATGAGGCTCAAAGGCCTATTTATTGTTGAGAAACAATGGAAAACCCTAAACATCCAAAAACCTAACCCTGAAGATGAAACGCCAAATTGTGGGCCCTGTTTGGGTAAATTGGTACATCAATTTCTCGGGGTCATAACTTTGGCATACGATCTCCATTTGATGTGCACAATATCTCGTTAGAAAGATCTATCCAAGAACTAAAACTTTGGGAAGAGCAACATCGGTTCGTGGACCCATGTTGCTCCCACCTTTCCCCAAAAACGTCATTTAGGGCCTCAAAACGGCTCCGGAAGTTCAGGACTCGAAAAACTGCTAAAAATAGTAAAATCTGCTACGATTAAGGAAACTGAAAAGATGAAAGAAACAATGGTGGGGGTCCAAGTGGATTTGGCGGGTGGCCACCAATATCCACCTAGATCAGGCATTGATCACAGAGAGACAGAGAGGCAGAGATAGTGCTCGGAGAACATCGTAGTAGCCAGGGAGAGTGACGCAGTAGCAGCCAGAGCTCACATAGGGCCACGCAGAGGTTGTCGGGAGCTGCGCAGAGCCTCAAAGAGGCCAGCATTGCTAGCGCAGAGGGCCAGAAAGCTGACGCAAGGGCCTCCTAAGGTTGACGCAGACCCATCTGGGGTGACGTAGGGCCAACACTGGGCAGAGAGGGGCTGAGCAGTCCAGAAAAGGCTGACGCTGGGGTTTTTGGGGCAGATTGGAACTAAGGAGCTGTCGGAAGGATTATCCGGGGTTTCAGCAAGGAGATTTGTCTCAAACTGAGAGGTATTACTTCCAAGGAAATTCTCTGTTGGGTAGGCTAGTTTCGGCACCCAAATTGTACTCTGATATTGCTTAATAAGAAAACTCTCAGATAGCTACACCGGTTTTCCCACATTGGGTTTTTCCAGGGACATTGGTCCAAAAATAACGGTGTCATTTGGTGTGATTGTTTCTGTTTCTTTCAGTTGTTGATCTGTAATATGTTGAGCATGCACTAGTGTTTATTTACATTATCTACATTGTAAATAACTTGTTAAGTAACAGAACAAGTAGGTAGGAATAAATCAGATAAAGTGCATGGAGGGTTTCTAACTAAGTACACTTAGAAACTTCAACAATAGTCAGTCATAGTGAGGATCCATCTATGCCCATTGTTAGAATTGTCTTTGAATTCAACAATAAGATCTTGATCTTGTTGGAAAGGTGCATCGATAGCAACGTTTTTCAATAGCATAGCCATAAGGTGCCGCTTCCTAGCGAATAGTTGGCAAGGTTGGCATTGTTTTACAAAGTTGAGGGTGTTAGTAAAAATGGTGGGTCAGTAATAACTTGCCCTCAAAATCTTATGACTAGTGGTTTGGGCAACACAAAGTCAGCCGCAAAAACTAGCATGGAATTTGTTCATCAATTTTTTAGATTATTGCTTGCTAATGCATTGAAGGATCAACCCATCAGGTCTCATCCATCCAAGGCCATCTTGGGTCAAGCAAAACTTAGATGCTTTTAGTCTCAAAGCTCTTCTCTTATGATCAATGAGGTGGGGGTGGGGCAGATAGATTGCGTAAATAATAAACAATGTCTGTTGTACCAGTCATCATTTTCAAGCTCAGTGGATGTAGCGCATAATTGCTCGTCCTCTCCTTCCTTAATGGCTTGGTTGTTACTTTCGGTAAGCATTTTAGCGAACCCTTGTCCCTTGATGACCTTTTTAGGGCGGATATCGAGGTCATATTCTTGGATTTTGGACAACCATTTCCCCCTAGACCTGAGACAATCAAATTGTGATAACACATCCCTCACAACAAGGTAAGGGACACATGCATATATCTTGTTGTACCCTACATGAGCCCTAAAGTACTTAAGGGACTTGACAAGAGCGTATGCTTGTTTTTCAGTGATAGTGTATCTTTTCTCGGCATCCCATAGGTCTCTCCCCCCCTTCCTCATCCTTTTGCATGAGGATGCCAGTGATAGTGTCCTTGGATGCGAAGGAGTATATGATAAAATCCTTGGTGTAATTGGGGCTGATGAGGACGGGAGCAGAGGCAATTATTTCCTTAATTTCTTCAAAGGCCTCATTTGTCGTTTGGCTCCATAAGTAAGGAGTATCCTTCTTTAGGAGGTCATTCATAGGTTTGATGATTTCAGCAAAATTTGGCACAAATCTTCTTACAAAGTTTATTTTGCCGAAAAAGGATCTTAAGGCACTTTGATCCTTAGGAGGGGGAATGCTTTTGATGGCTTGAATTCTTTCAAGGTCAATGCTAATTCCATCCTTAGAGACCATGTGCCCTAATAGTTTACCTTTGTCAACACCGAATATCGACTGCTTAGGATTCAGGAAGATGTTGTATTGCCCACACTTCTCAAATACCTTTCTCAGGTGTTTGCAATGATCATGTCTTTGTTTAGAGGTGATAGTCAAATCATCTTGATAGATCTCCATGATCTTTCCAATGAGGTCTCTAAAAGCAAAATCCATAGCTCTTTGGAAGGTGGATCCAACATTGAGGAGGCCAGACGACATCCTAAGATACATATATGTTTCCCATGGTCTGGTGAAGGCAGTTTTGAGGCGATCTTCTTTTACAATGACTTGGTTATATCCCAAAAAACCATCAAGGGATGACATCATTTGGGACCTCGTTATTCTTTGCAGAAGATTCTCTATATTGGGCAAGGGGTAATTGTCCTTTAGACACACACGATTGAGATCCCTAAAGTCATTACACATCCTAATGTTGCCAGTCTTTTTACGCGTGATCACAGGATTAGAGATCCAAGCCTAATGTTATATAAGGGCTATTATCCGTGCACTGACCATTCTTTGAAGCTCTTCCTTGACTAAAGGAGCAAGCTTGGGGTTTATTCTTCTTAAGTTTTTCTTAACAGGCTTGGCACCCTCCTTGAAAGGAATAGTAGGTTGGATGACCTCAAGGATATAGACTTTCAAATCATCATAGGACCAAACAAACACATCCTTGAATTCCCTTAATAATTTCTCAAGCCCACTCCTTTCTTCTTTGGATAAGTTTTTCCCGATTTTGACCATTTGAGGAGAGGTTTTGGATCCAAGGTTGAGGTCTAACGTGTAAGGTGATTCTCGTTCATCATCTTTAGTGGTAGCAACACCATTCCTATCAAAGTGTTGTTCGTTTACCAAATCTTTACCTTTTTTATCGAGATCTTCATGGTATTGAAGGAAATTGGTTATGTCTTGACCGTCTTCAAAAATAGGCCAATGTTCCTCATAGTTAGGGACAAAGGGTTGGTGGATTGTGTCAACTATACACTTCCCTCTCTTGGTGACATCACTACGAATGATCGAGGATGTGGATGCAGATATGGCTACTGCATTGGCCATGTCATTGAGACATCGATGAAGGGCCAAGAAGTGTAGCTCTTTAAAGCCTTTGATCATGTTAATGATTCTTTCCCTATAAGGTTTCAACTTTTCATCCTTTGTTTCGAAAGTCCCCCCTTGTTTGTGAGATGATAAGGTCAAATTCTCCAATTATGATTAATTGTTGAATCTCCCTTGATCGGGCCACATCAAGTCCTAATAGGAGGGCCTCATACTCAGCGATGTTATTGGTGCAAGTGAATTGGAGTCTTAAAGAAAATAACAAGTACTCCTCAGAAGGGGATATGATGACAATGCCAGCCCCTGATCCAACCATAGAGTGAGCTTCATCAAAATACATTACCCATAGCCCAGGGAGAGGGAAGGTCTTGATATGCTCACTTTTGAAAATCCTCCATTCCCCAAGTTTATTATCTTCTTCTTCTAAGTCATTATTAGATTCTTGAGAGGTGGCAATCATTGGGGTAGAGAACTCTTGTCTAGGGATGGATACATAGGATTTTTCTTTCCAAGGGAGGTATATAGTGGAGCTATCCTCATTGATGAACAAGTTAAGATTTTCAATGAGTTGTTTTGAGAGAATCATGCCCCATGTTGGATTTGTTTTGATAATGATAATGTTTATAGAGAATTATTTTTCAGGGTATGTATGGAAAAAGATCCTTCTACCTTCTACCAACCCACATACCCTGAATTCTTTATACTTTAGAATCACCTTGCCCTGGCACTTCTTTGATAAGGTAATCCCAAACTTTTTCATAATACTCAAGGGTATGATATGGATAGGGCTCCCAGAGTTTAGGATGCAATTTCTTCTCAAAGTATGCTCGTTTATTCCCAGAGTTACATAGAAAGGGTCAGTCATGCTTAAAATCAATCTTAGGGGAATTCTTGTAGTGGGGTCAAGAGGTTCCTTTGCCTTATTATTGATTTCTTGCAACACAATTCCTTTGTGAGGGGGTATACTTTCACTTGAGAGGGGAGGCTCATCTTTGATTTGTAGCATATTGATGGAATTATGCCTCATGGCTTCGTCAAGGTCAAACATCATATTTTGAGCTTGGAAGAGACTAGAGGGGTTTTTATTTCAGAAATCGAAGACCAACTTCCCTCTGAAGGCATTGAGGTAGGCAACCATGGCTACTTCCTTCGGGGGAGACATTTCTTGAGGGATAAAATGGATAATCATATTGAATCTTTGGTTGAACTCAGCAATGGTTGCACCCTCTCTTCTTTCACTAGTCAAGAGCCCTTTGTATACTTCGACCATGTCCTTTTTGGGAAACCACCTTCTTCTAAAGATTTGGACAAATCCTTCCCATGTAGAGATGGAAGATGAAGGAAGGTTAAAATACCAATCACGGGCATTTGCTATCAAGGTCGTCGCAAAGGAAATCATTCGACTATACTCATTATATAATTCATCACATGTCCAATATTCGAATTTTAGAAGATGTTCTTGGGGGTCTTCTCCCCCTGTGAACATAGGCCTTTTGGGGTCTTCAGGCACTGCAGAATCCGGAAAGGTCCTACTTCCTCCGATTCTCCATATGCTATTGAAGAGCATCCTGGACCTGCAACTCATGCATCAAACAATTATCAACTTGATGTTACTGAACAACATCCTGGACCTGCAATCCCAGGCATTAAAAGGTACAATCCAAATCAACCTCCAGAAATGGTTGTTTATCCCCCGGTCATAGAGGAAAGGTCTAAAGGTCCTAAGATCTTGTGTTTCTTTGTCAACTGATTGACCTTTTTGTTAAAAAATGGAATATGGGGTTCATCATCTCTTCTTCGATGGTAAGTCATAATCTCAGGATTTTCCACCTAGGAAAGAGAAGGTGGAGTCGCCAGAGGAATGCTTTATAGATGTTGTCAATGAATCAATTCCTCAATGATTCACTAGGGAGGTAGATCTTCTTCCTCCCCGGCAATGGCGCCAAAATGTTACCATTCAAACTAGTAGGGGACCTAAATGGGATTCTTAAAGGGTCAAATGCTAGGCCAAGGGCAACAAATGGAGACTTAGCCCACTGTCACCTTAGCTAAGGCTCCTAACTACTTACAGAATTTCACTGATGGGAAGCAACCCGGTATATATGGAGTCACAAATGAAGGATAAATCAACAAATGGATAAAAAGTGACTCAAACAATTCCTTTCTAGAAGAGAGTCAAGAATGGAGCTGGCTTACTTTCTAAGCAAGGTAAAATATCTTCGAGAAGGATGGGAGGATTTGAGAGTTAGGTTCAGGGAAAATGACTTATGAAAGAGTTTCCCAAATACCTAAAATCCTTATTGAAATTGGTATCCCAGATGGTTCTTGAAGAATTGTCTTTCCAAAGATATGGGCCACACGGGACGAAGTGGACCCAACCTAGGTTAGGAGGTAATAATTTAGCAACCAATGACATTCTTAACTTAGACAAAGAGGGGGAAAGGATCAAAGAAAGGATTTTCACTTACAGGTGTTGAATTGATCCTATGAGGCACTAGCCTTGTGGATACTAAGGCAAAGTTTGATCTTAGAGCTAGGGCTTGGCTTTTCTCACAACTCCACTGTTGGAATGGCTTCAAAATTGGAGGAGGCCTTGATGATACACCAACGTAGGAGAGGCTAAGAGATCGAACTTTTTGGAGGGCTACTTTGTCAGGCAAATGATGCCCTAGGTGACCCAACTTGGCTAGACCTAGGAAAAGGTGAAAAGGAGTTGATTTTGAGTTACCACCTCTTGGTAGATCAGTGCCTTAGTCTTGGGAGAATGGAGTCTAGGATAGATATGAAAGAGGACCTTTTGTTTCTAAGTCAAGGAGGCCTTAAGACTACCTTGCTTGCCTTTTAGGGCAAAGGGCAGCAACCAAGGTTGCACGAAACAGGGAAACGGGTACGAGTTTCCGAAACGAGAACCGATACGAAACGCGACCTCCCCAAATTTTGGAAACAGGGAAAGGCGAATATATATATATATATATATATATAGGACATTTAAGAAATATGTGCAATCATAAAGCATATATGATACATTCTAATTTATTACATTATGATAAAATTGTCAATTGTCAATGCATAAACTATAAGTCTCTAAATTTACATCACATTTACTCATGAATGATCACATAATGAAAATAGAAATATCCAAAATCAGCCACAAGAAATTTCTAATTTCTTGTCTCGTGCTTGATTGGGAGTCTCCTCCTACATAGTCGAACGACCTTAGTGCTCTTGATTAAATACAAGTTTCATACCCTAGTACCCTACATGCTCTTGATTATTGGGAGTCTCCCCTCCATAGAGGGCTTGGTTCTCTTGATTAAATACAAGTTCCATACCCTAGTACATGCTAAAATCCAATGGAAACATTGCAATCCCCCCAATCCTGAAATCTTGAAAAACAGATAAGTTTGTTGGATTTTGAGTGAGATCTAAAATTCTACTTTCTCCATATGAAATCCAATGAGGGTGAAACCACTCTCAAACATCCTGAGTCATTTCATGGTAACGTTAAAAATTTAAGTAAAAGGATGAAAATGAAAAATAAAGGAGAATATCACTTTTACTTTAAGAATTTAACGTTACCATGAACTGCATATGCCTCAAACTTCCTGATGAACTGCATATCAACACTAGGGCAAAAGTTCACTTTTATAACTTTAGACAGGCATCTAGAAGCAACTAGAAGTCATTAGGAAAACCTAATAATAAATTAGAAAACAAATTAAAAAAAACACAAGTTACAAGTGGAAACGTGCGTCGTACGGCTGTGAAACGCGTTTCCGGCCATACTGGCCACGTTTCCGCATCGAGAAACATGCTAGTACGGCTGGAAACGCATTTCATGGCCGTACCACACACGTTTCAGGGTTTCGTTTCCGTTTCCGTACGGAAATGGATTAGAAAACAAATTAAAAAAAACACAAGTTACAAGTGGAAACGTGCGTCGTACGGTTGTGAAACGCGTTTCCGGCCATACTGGCCACGTTTCCGCATCGAGAAACATGCTAGTACGGCTGGAAACGCATTTCACGGCCGTACCACACACGTTTCAGGGTTTCGTTTCCGTTTCCGTACGGAAATGGCCTTCTGCCCTGCGTTTCCTGCAATTTAGGCAGCAACCTTACAACTTTATACTTCGATTTGCAAAAGGTGATGGCTTGTCAAGATGAATTTCTTGATAGAATTATCCCTAGGAAATTTCATTCAAAATTACATGGCCCATACATTGAGAGATGTTATATAGAGACAAAATTCCACAATTTAAGAAGTGAATGCATGCTGCAATTAGCCCTGAAAAAACAACGAAATTCCCAATCCAATGTATATGACAAAGTAAAATAAGAATATCATTAAAAGCATGTACTTACATGTAATAGAACATATCCAACCATCCACAATTTTACAATAGAGAAGCTCCAAGACAAGATAAACCAAATCCAAACATCAAAATTCATCCTCCAAGAAAAAGTGTGAAATTCTCAAGAGAGAGAAGAGATCTAATCCAAAGTGATGATGAGTAAATGATCTCATCTCACTTGTATTTATACCCTAATGAGGTGTTCAAATTAATCTCCTAGGCCTACATAAGTCCCAAAAATAAAATAATGTGCTAATAATCTAACTTTTGGTGTCAAGCCCACCAAACTAGCTCACAAATTGAATAATAAGCCTCTTAAGAGGCCAGATGTTGAGTAATACATGTTGTAGGGCCCTCCAAGTGGCTTGATGGGGTCCATAGGTGCCATAATGAAGAATAGGACCCTCAAAAGTGATGGACAAAGGGGTTGGCCCCTTGCTCTCCAAACAATAAACCTGTGGTGCTCCCAGTGGGTGTGGGGGCACAATAATAACCTCATGGATCTCCAAATGAATCGAAGATGCTTGTAGATCATTTTCAAGGGCTTTGATGATGGTGTAGGTGATGCGACATCATCCTACCAATCCTGGTTCAACTGCCAAGTGTATGGTACATCTTTGGGGCCGATTGGGCAAAGGTGAACTAGGTGCATCTTCCTCGTCCAATATGTGAATCTCGAGCAATATTTGAATATTTTCGGGGATCCATGGCATGTTTCCTACTGCTGTGGAGGCCCATTGCTCTCAACACACACCCTACATGTGCCATTTTAGCCCTCTAGAGGATTAGAACCCCATATAGGGAGACCAAACCAAAGACGGAGATCATCTGCAATCCTGCATAAGATCCAATGCGTCCTCTAGCCTTCCAATACAACAAGTCATTAAAAAATCGAGTATGTGAGGTTACCGACCATGGACGCCAGGTGGGGACTTCATAATAGCCCACCCTTCCATAATGGGCTTCGGGATCTGCTAATGTCTCCCAAACTCCAAATGGGGTTAACCAAGTATCCTATTATGTGGTTTCTACTTCTAAAGGGGATAATATGATCAAGGTACATCCTTCAAAAGGTGGTGGTATGTAATAGATAGGTGAAAGAAGTAGGGGACAAGAAGGGGCAGCCCTTGGCCACATGCTGGGGTGCAAGGGTTGCTAATATAAAGGGAAGCCCACACTTGGGTTTATAATGTATAGGAGGGAGCAATCGTGGTACATGAGGTGCCCCGACCTTCATTTTTCTGCCGTTTGCCTTTTTATGATTTTTCTTCGATTAATTGCTCGAGGCTCAAGGGATAAGAGCATGATGTAGGAGATGTAGCAGTGGATACCCCCTTTTAGGGTAGGGCGGTTCATTGCCCACCAGGGGTTGGGACAATCATGGGTTCCTGTATGATGGAGGCTCATAGAACCTATAGGAACTAGGGTGATGGCCATGATGATGGGGTAGAGCTCATGTATTGGCTTTTACCCACATGCTAAATCTGTTTGTCCCAACCATATTTTGCATTTTATAGTACATTTTCCTATTGAATGTGGCCAAATATGCTTTTACTTTTCTTTTTAGCTGCATCAACCTTTAGGACATCATTCTAGGCTTGATCCAAGGTGTGGGCAAGGGCAAGGGGAGAGCTAGCCCTATGTTGACCCAGTGGAGGAATGTGGACCGAGGTGGGAGAAATGATGAATGGGAAAGTAATAAGTGGAAAGGGGAGAATATATGTGGATAAGGGAGTGGGACCACACAACCAAAATCAGGGTATCCTGTGAAATACCACCCCTAGAGCCAAATGGTCACTAAAATAGATCCCACGGGACTAGAATGCAAGCTTAATATCCAAAAGGGGTTTGTAGGACAAGAGCACAGACCTAGCCCATTTTTTCTGCCAAGTCCCCCCATTAATCCATGCCCAAAAGTGTCCATGATAGGCAAACTACAATACTCAATTACCAAATGACAAGGCATACCCTTAGGTTCAGGAGGCTCACCTTCAAACCTACGATCATGGTAGATGTATGAGGAACTACATGGCTAGCTTAGGTGGCAGAGAAATGGTACAATGAGTTAGCTGGTGGCTGCAAGGGGTTGCTGGTTGCCGACCGAGGATCATCTTGGAGAAAAAAAATTCTCCTAGGGATATCACCCACAACATGGTGGGTAACAGGCCTTCTTGTACCTTTGGAGAGATGTGATATGGAAAATTTCTTTTATTAGAGCTATATTCTTGTCTTTGGAGAAGTTATCTTGGATCAATGAAAGGATTATTCATGCACGTTATTTTATAAGTGAGCCTTGTTATTGATAAAGTTTTGTTTTCATGTCTAAGGTATGGAATATTTTAGCAATCTAGGGTTTTTCTATTGTGCCCTAATTTGGTGAAAATCAATTGCATAGAGTAGATGTCAGTATTGCATGCATTACTCATGAATAATATATGAATCGTAATACCCTTGGTGAATCTTTGAAATAGGTCTCCCAAGTGAATATTGATCCCTCACAAAGATAATAATTAGGGTTTTGGTGTTAGGGCATCAAAATATCCTTACTCCTTTTGAAGTTTTGGCTGATCTAGCAATCCCATAAACTCCATCCACCCAAGGACTATGCACTAGCCTTGTATGAAAGGTGATCAACCTTTATCTTATCCTCTACTTGAACTTCACACCTTTTCTCGAACTCTTATTTTGGCCCTCTCATGGATATGTAGCCTCAATTAAGGCTTAGTGTGAAATCACCTAGGAGATATACTTTTGACATTAGAAGGAGTCAACATTGAGAGTAGGTGGTTGCTTCAAACTCATTCCTCTTGGTGGCTAATCTCTCAATTTTTCTCCATAATTTCTCTTGCCCTAGTTATTTTGCCTTAGGAGAAACCCTAGTTTGGTTAAACTTCAACTTGAGGGCTTCTTGAAGGTTTCGTGTGCCATTGTCTTGCTAGAATTCATTCTTGGAAACCTTTATTTGGTACCTTGACCCTAGGCCACCCCATTTCACACGTTGTTACTCAATTCCTATGTCAAACGTGCCTAATTTGGCCTCTCTAAGTGAAGTGAAATGTCTTTTCTCATTGTTGAACCTTGTGCTTAAGTTGTGTCATCCCTTGGAAGCCTATTGTGTTACCTTATACCTTTAAGCCTAGAACATCTCTTATTGGTGACCTCTATACCAAGACTCCTCCCATTAGTGAAAATCCATAAAGAGCATGGGGTAGTAGTTGTGGTGACAGTGGGCTACTACCTTATTATTGTCACTTGTAGGGTAACAAAGCCCAAACAGATAAAATCATTACCTTAATGTATCATTTTCAGGACCTGTGGATCTATGGGTGCTCAACTTTGAAAATATTTATGTCTCCATAGACATGCAAGGAAGAATGTTGGAAAATATCAATGACTTGATTGTGGAATATGATAGGTATCTCTCTTATGATTTCAGTATGGAAATAAAAAGGAAAGAGGATGCACTGAATTTCCTGTCAGACTATGCTAAAATAGTGTGGAAATAGTCGCGATTAAATCGGCAAAGTGTTGTTTTTTGGACTAGCCGATTTAATCGATCAACTTTTTGGCACTTTTTTCCCAGTTGAAAAACTAGGGATTAAATCGAAAAAGTCGGGATTAAATCAAGACTTTTTCCCAAAAATCGTGAGTGAGGTAGTTTCTTTAACGACTTTTTATTTTTTTTGAAAAAATCGGGATTTTATTGAAAAAGTCTAGGATAAGATCATGAGTTTTTCCAAAAAATTGTGAGTGAGGTAGTTTTTTTAACGACTTTTTATTTTTTAAAAAATGATTAATTTTGTATTTTTTAATTTTGCGGACTTTTTCAAAAACCTCCCAACTTTAATGACTTTTTAAATTTCTGGACCCTTGTCAATTTAATCCCGACTTTGACTCTTTCCACATTGTGCTAAGGCATGATATGTTGAGCCTTGTGTGCAAACGTTCGAGGAAACAATGACCATAGAAGTTGTTTCGAGATCTCATGACCTTTCTAATACAACAAATGAAGGAATCACAAACGATCTTAACTACCATGACTCAAAATCAAATTGCAATGCAGCAAAGGCTTTTAGATTTGGAAAATGATTATGCAGGTGGGGGTGGTGGTGGGGGAAGGGGAATTTCCATGGAGAGGCTCATCATTCTCTTCCCTCTCCTGAACCGTCATTGCATGATTTAGAGAATGATGATGAATGGAGGGCTTGTTTGAAAATGGTACAAGAAATGTGTGAGGCAAGTAGTAGGGGAGACATATTGAATTTATAAATATGGTTGGTCTTCATAATGTATATTTTGTCACTTGATGTACTTGTATTTATTACTGTAAAGCATATCTTAAATGCTAGTCAAAAGAAAATTGATTTTGAGTCAAAGTTCCATTGCGACTTTTAAACGAAGAAAATTTGAATTTTTGAATTTGAATTTTTGGCTTTAAAAGTTGTCATGTCGGCCTCCCTCCAAATCAAGTTGACCCTGGCAGAAGCACACCCATTTGGCCTAGAAAAATCACTATATAAAGGTAGCTTGACCTCTTCCACTTGGGCAATTTGGATCTCTCGCACAAAACAATTTATGGGCATGCAACCAAAGGACAACAGAGACGAATACGATGAAGAAGAAGATGAATCAACTCTCTTTCTTTCTCTCATCAACTTGCATGTGGGGATATAGTCTCTCTCTGCTGGTTCACAATTTTTCTTGGAATTCTATTGGAGGGGGCCAAAATTCTGGGCAACAGTAGGGGCTAAAATTTTTGGATCAGATTGGGAAGTTTGACTTGGAGGGGAAGACCAAGTTTGACCATAGGTCTAGGTGTGTCTCTTGTTGAATAGAATAATTTCTCTATTGGAAAGATTTCTTGGTTTTCCCCCTTGGTGGTTTTTCCCAGGGAAAATCTTGTCTCTTCTTTGTGCATTGTAATCTCTACTACTCTCTATGGTTGAATTTTTGAAGTAAATTACTAAATGATATTTTGAAATAAAAGTAAAGGAAGATCCACATCAAATGTAATTATCAAGTTTACAAAAATATTGTGCTAGTTTTGATTGCACTAAGAAAATCAACAAGACATTGTTGGAGAAGGAGGCCAAGAAATTGTTTTCCACCATCCTCGGAATGAAGAAATCAATGAAGAGTGCTGGAGAAAACCACATTGTGACCTAAAATGGCTCACTTGCATCCATGACCTCAAAGAACTTAACAACAAAGAGAACCCTACAATAGATTTGAGTGTCTCACTTTAGGAAGAGGACAATGGTGAGGGGTCCTACCTCGAGGAGGACAAAGTGGTGGAATTAAAAGAAGATATTCATAGTGTATAGATGAAGAAGAATCTCCTTCTCCTTTCAACAATCAAGAAATAATTGAAAAACAAGATATGAGGAGACCCTTGATATTAGGACAATTTAAGAACCCACCCACCCTCCTCTAGATGAACGCACAAGTTCAAAAGTTTATTTTCCTTTCCCAACCATTGATATTTGTGACACATCTCACTATGATTTGGGAGAGTAGTGCAAATGCCTACTATTGAAGAGGATGGGGTGTACGAAGAGCCTAAGTCTATTGATACATTCCTCAAGATTGATAGATGTAAATGGGATTTTCACTATATTTTCACAAGTGATCCTATATATGGCACATGCTGTTGAAATTTCTAAGTATTACCTGTTAGAAGTTTTATCTGTATTCTTTGGTTTATTTCGCATACTTGTTTAAGTACTAGCATGTTATTTAACCATATAAACACTGAAATAAACACAATAGAGTGTCAACCATCTACAGATCAACAACTGAAAGAAATAGACAAACACACAAGGGACACCATTATTTTTGGACAATTGTCCTCGGAAAAACCCAACCTGGGAAAACCGGTGCAACAATTCCGAGGGTTTTATTATTAAGCAGCTTTTCTTGAGTACACTGGGTGCCAAACTGGCTCACCCGACAAAGATAAATAATCTGGCTGTAATACGTCTCTTCAAAAGCAAATATTTTGAAAGTCTGCCCCACGAAACGCTCTCCAACACAATCTGAAACACTGCGTCAGCCCTCCTAGCCTCTACGTTAGCCTGAAACCCTTTGCGTCAGCCCTCTGAGGCTTTGCATAGCCTCTCTGGCCCTCTGCGTGACTTCTGCAGCCTCTGCGTGGATGACGCAGGCCCTTCTAGCCTCTGCGCAATCACTGTTGGCCTCTACATGGCTCCCTTTGGCTCTGTGTCTACCTCTTTTCTTCTGCGCTGGTCTTCCGGCACTATCTTTGCCTCTCCGCCTCGTACTTATTGCTCCTCGCTGCAACTCAGATTACTTGTTCGATTTCTCTTAGCAAACCCTGTTCTAGAAGATCGAATTGACTGATCACTCTGGTGTATCTCCAACTGACCCTCAAGCCTCCTCTTATAGTTTTTTTGTTGAGTCTTGAACGACCGAGATTACATCTCTAATCATTGGCTAAGATTAGATTTGGCTTGATCCATGTCATTTAGAAGCTTCTAACCCGGTTTTATATTAATACCCATTAATATTTTTATTTTCCTAAGTTTAGACTTAGGAACCCATTAAAAATATTAATTATTTTAATATCTCCTTCACCGGGCAGAATTTCTCGAAACCATTTCTGGGTCTTGGAGATCTCACGTGCTTTAGCCTCTCCACCAGTTTTCATGGCTAGAGCACATCCGATGCTACCCCAAATCAACACAGGCATATGTACAAGTGCAAAAAGGGAAGTGCCACATTCAAGATACAAAAGAAAGTTTTTAGCAATGGATATTCTTAACATGTGATTCTCAGATGTATAAAGATCCATTTGACAAGAAAGATTTCAACCTTGGAGTAATAGGCAGGCTACAATGTATTCAGTGTTGGACATAACCCATGAGGTCTTAATTTGCCTAGTCAACATAGCTAATTGTAAGTTGCAGGTTTCAATATATTTTCAATTTCCATAGATTTTCTCATCATTTGTGTGTATATGTGATTGGGGGCAACCTAAAAGGGCGACATTCTATGCAAAGTTTCCGATTGGAGTTGCCATCAAAATCTCTCTTGCCTACAAATACAATGAAAAACACTAATGAAAGGCCTTATGCATACTAAGATAAAGATCATTATGTTAGTCCTATTAATGTGTGGATTAAAAAAACATTGAATAACACGGATAAACCTTGGTACTTCTTTGATTCCCTTGAGCCATGAATGAGTTTCCAACATGCATTCGTTGCAGGTTTGACATTCCACTATTTTATTTGGTAACCAAGCATAAGGGTAAAACCAAAGGTAACGATGAATTAGTTTGCTGGTTGTGTTGGTTGTATGATTTTACCTAACATGCTCCATTCTCTTAAATTAGAGTAGGGTAGAATGAATAATCTCTTTAGCATGAACATTAGATTAGTTCAAATATTTTGTCTTCATTCATTTTAGCATAACTATCATTTTTGCTTGTGTGATTTATTTCATTGATGTGATATAGTTATCTAACTTTCCTTGTCATTTGATTTGTGCATGCCATTTCATTTCCTAGGTTAGTTGTCATTTCATTTTTGATTTATTGCCATGCTAGGAAGTGATAAGACTTTGGTCCAACTCTCTCCATGTATTGCTTTCAAGTGTTAGGTGGAAGATTCTGAGGTTCTCACATCCTCCCCAGTAGAGCATATGTCTTGTAATTGTAGCCAGCGGTTATCCTACATATCAACAGAGGTACATATATATCGGTGTGGCATTTTTTATCACCATTGGAAGCCCAAGGTTCACAAGTCAAAAACGATGTAAAAACCATGTGAGGCCCTGTATTAGGCATCCTTGACCTATGTCTTTGTCATTGAGTCTATATTTGTTGTCTTAGTTGAACCATGGATGGTCCTTGAAGTTTCACTTCAGGTCACTCTTGCCCCTTACAAGGTTGGAGGGCCTTGGGTGGAGTCTCTTGTGGACTCATGGTTTCATGGAAGCCTTCATTTGTAGGGGTGATCATCAATTTATGGACCAATCTAGTGTGCATCAAGGTGCACCTATGTCATTCCACATGGTTAGAGTCTATCAAGTCTATAGGTGACCTTGCCCTTGGTGCAGTGTTCCTCATGAAAGCTCTCAAAGCATAGAAATCTCTCTTGACAACATTTCATATTTCTTGAGGTAGTTCACGGTTCCTAATGCAAAGTGGTCCCAGTGGTCAAAATAGTCAATCAAGTCTCAAAATGTAGAGTTTGATGAGAGGATTCCATGCCACACAGAATTTTCTAGTTCCAAGCATCCAATAGCTAATTACAACTTGGTCAAAATTGGTCAACAAGTCAGAGTAGGTTTTCAGGGGGCATTATGGGCATAGAGCATTGAGCAAACTTAGGCATGCAATATGTCAAAAGTGATCTTCACAAAGAGACAGAGAATACCCATGTGTCAGAATTCAAAGAGCAGCCAGGGAACTAGAGATCCAACACAAGGAAGTGATGACATGGCATATAGGGTGATGACGTGGCAACATCCTAGAAGATGTGGAAAATTTGAGGGATACCCATTACAAGTCAAGACCATCAGAGAAAAACCCAGGTTCAAGAATCGCCAAGCAAGGGCATTGAAGGTCCAGTAGGAGGGTGGCCAAAGACGAGTTAGTAAAATAAAATTTAAGTGAATGTCAAATTGCACTAGCTGTTGGAGGTCAAAGTAGTAGTTAGGGATGAGTCAACTAACTGTTAACGTCAAGATGGACTAGGAAATTGATAAATGGACCAAAGAAATAGTTGTTGCAACCATAAATTTGTCAATAAGTATTCATCAAGGAAACTTAGTATAGAATTCATTGACCTTAAATCTCCAATTGATTGAGAGATGCTAGGATTAGATTGAGAGGATTTTTCCCTCTTAACTCACTCCAATCAAGGTCTTCTACCTTTGACCTCACCCTTTTTGACTCCATATAGCCAAGATCGGTAAAGGCAATGGTCTTTTGTGTGTGAAGCTTTAAAATAAAATCTTTTTCCCCTTTTTCATGTTTTATAGAGTAAATGAGGGTTAAATTGGAGCAAAATTTGCATTAAATAGCATAAAATACTTTAAACCTCATAGTCCTATGTTTAGACTTTGCATTTTCTAAATTGAAAAAAGAAAAATATCATTTTTATGCAATTTTCAGCCATCTTTTTAGGACTGACGTCTAGGGTTTAATAGCTGTTATATTCATTTCCAACCATTGAATTTTTTTTTTGTAATATTTTCTTCTGTTTACTCATTAAATAGCCTTCTGATTACTCATTGTTTATCTTAAATTATAGGTGGTTTTATTTCTGTTGTGATAAAGTTTGCATGCTGTAAATTGTTCTTATTATAAACTCTAACTTAAAACAGCAATCATTAAAATTAAAGGTAGCATGTGTTTGGAATCTATTTGAGCATCTCCAGGATCATTTTGCCACTCTAGACTTAGCCATGGGTTCTTTCAACTCACTACCTCATCTTAACCGGAGACCTACCTTATTGAATATTATTCTAGGATATCTATCTAGTAGAATCCTCGGAGGGTATTTGGCTTGAGAATTCTTGGGTTACCTTAATCTCCGAGTTTTGCGGGGGAATCCTACCTTGTGGGGATAACATCAATCCATGGAACACCAGGGTTGCAGCTACTAAGATGACAGTGGTGGTTGATCCCATTTTTGCTCTTGATCTAGGGTGCTTAGTGAGGCTTTGCACTAAGGTGCTATATTTTGTGGTAATGGTGTCATAACATGCTTTGGTATGCTAATTGATAAGGCATGTGGCCTGCAGTGGATCATTTTGACATTCAACATTGATCAAGATAATTGCCTTGCATTTGCAAAGATTGTATTCTGAGTATGTTGTCTGCGGAATACCTCTACTATATTTCTAATGTTAACCTATCTCTTCATTTCTGATGCACTATTTGACCTTTTCATTAACTGCAATGTGTCTTCATTCCGTAGAATTGAGATTGTCAACATGTGTATAACATGTAGTTAGAGAAATGGTTGCCAGTGCTATTTCATTTTTATTTTTTCGTTGAAGTTCTGTTTACTATGTATGTGCACTTGTGAGAGTCTGATTCAAGAGGTGGTGAGGAAGTAAACTGTAAGCCTTTTTTTTCTCATCTTGAAGTACAATTATGATACACGCTAAGGCTGTAGATTATTTCTTTCTTAGAAGCTCTTCTTTATATTGGTTTTTTATTTGGAAAGCAAATTTATCTTGGCATGCTAATGTCATTTCTTGTTATTAAATATCATTTTCTGTTTGTCCTCAGGAAAAAATTCAGATGAAAATAAGCTGGACATATCAAATGAAGCTTCACAATGGGTAGCTCTGGCTGTTGTACAAACATATAATCCTAGACGTAAAGTAGCCCGCAGTGATATCTCTTTACCTCATTTGGAAGGATGCTTGGAAACAGTTGCCATCTCAGCCCTTCGAAAGTCAGGTAATTTTAGTATCATATTTTGTAGATTTTTCCTATATCTTGCAACTAGTAGTGCCTTTTTGTTAATTGTTTTTTGTTTTATAAATTTTCCTTCTAGTATGCTGTCCTTGTAAGACATTATGCTTATTTTTCACATAAATTTTTCTTTCAAGTAATGCCCCGTAACTTTTAGTTACACAGCCTGGACAGGCCAGTGACTTTAAGTTCCTAAAATAAGGGTCACTTTTCAGTGGCTCTTAGGATAGAATTTTGAGGGGGATAGAACATGTTTGGGTTCTTAAGTATGTTTTGAGATATTTAAGAGGGATTTAGACATCAATCAGGGTCACAAATTCATATTCTAACTGAGACATTACCAGAATCGTGTACAAAATGGCCTAATAAGAAAATTCTATTTCAAAACAAGATCTATTTGTTATCTGTATCAGCAATCAATGAATTAGGAATCATTGACTTTTGTCTTTTACAGCTTTGGTTTGTCAACCAGAGTGCAACAACTGTTTTCCATTTTCAGAAAATATTTATGACTTTGGATTTCCAAGCCATCCCACATCTTAATTAATTAGTGGGTGTTTCTTGTTGAAAATATCCTGATACATTTGTTCCAAAGCCTTTGTTATATCCTCAAGCTGGAAACAAACCTCTAGTAAACTAAATCCAACTTGCATATGACCATTTGCATGAAATAATAGTTAGCATGGTTTGCAGGAGCAAATTAAAAACTGGGATTACAACTAGGTCGATGCAGCACTATAATGATATAGATCCATCCTAACTCCAGATCTATTAATCACCAAGGGGATTTAAAAAACCCAAGGTGCACACCTCATTATTTTTGCAACCTCACACACAATTTAATAAACATTGAGGTTTGCAGATTGCATTCTTTGATATTTGATGTATAATAGTGAAGATTATTGAACCAGCAATAATGGAGCAAGACAAAAATTCAGCGATACTACACACCAGCCCAATCATTCTCATTACCAAGGCATATATTTATACATGTGCAAAAGCTATCACATTAAACAATCAGCTTCTATAATCACTCAACAATCTCTCCACAGTTCACTTTGTTACCACAAAATCTAGCAGGCCTTGGAGAGGGAAACCCTACAAGACAAAGAGCTAGGCTAAGTGCTAACAATGGGATGATGGACCTCTGTCACCACAGCAAAGGTCCCCTGCTCTTTGATGGGGCCAGCCCACGTGGTCCCGCCGTTGACGTGCTGAGGTGTAAACGACCATAGTGAATATAATATTATTGTGGTTCTGTTGGATATTTGTGTGGGTTGATTTGCAATCGGCGCCGTATGGATTTCGTTTTATGAGGGTTTGTACCTTAATACCCTGCCCTTTGAACCCCTGTCCCTCCTCGGGATCCCACGAATCCGTTCAGGGTTTGGGGTTTTTACCCTTTCGCACTCACCTCATTGTTGTTATTTCGCTTGGTCTTTCGCTCTGCAAGCTCTGTAACTCGGCGGTTTGTTTGCTCTGGATGCGAATTCCTGCAACTTGTTTGCTTGGTTCGTCGGTTATGACTCCTGGTTATCCTCTCGGCTTCAGTCGTTGATATCTGGTCTGATATGACTCTGTTCCTCCGACGTTTTATGAATATTTTGGTAAGTCTGAATGGCACTATTTCTCGGCTTGCATGTTGAACACTTCTGTGATTTGAGTTTTCGTTTTTCTTTAGAGGGTCTCCGTCTCTGTGTATGTTGTTTGTATCCTGTGAGTGACTTGAATTTTTCTCTGTTGAAAACTTCCGCCCCTGTGGCTGCTGTTTGCTTTCAGAGAGGGTTTAAGCTATACGATGGTTGTATAATGTTTGTTGTTTGTTCCAACACTGGTTCAGCTTCTCTTCACGGTCCTTGGCAATTCGATGGCAGCGTCCTCAGTGGGAAACTCTGCGTGCTCATGCGGTAAGTTTTTGGGTTCTATGCCGGAATTTTTGTATCCTTCTTTACCTGTACCTGATGTAGTGGCTCCTTTGTGAGCAGGGGTCTTCTCGGGGTCGGCTGAAAGCTATGGTTCACCGAACAGGTAGGGCGCCATTGCCTTCTGTTTGCTTGCCCCTTTCAAACTTTCTTTAATTCAGTTAATATTGTTGCTTGGTCTAACCATTCCTATGCATGCTCTTGCAGGTGTGACTGTTCGTGGGTTCCGGTGTTTGAGCTTTCGGCGGTTCGGGCAAACACGGGTAGTTTCTATGATGTTTGGCAGCTTGTTTTAGGGGTGTTTCGACTTTACTTGTTGAACCTGGTTACTGGTCTTAGACTGCTCTCTGTCTGTACTTGACTCTTCTTTAGCCGCTGGGCACGACGTGGGTTATGATTCTGAGTCTTGCGGAAAGTCGGTTTCTTGTTTACTGTAGAGGTTAATGTCTCTTGACTGTGGTTTTAGTTCAGGCCTCTATTTCGGACAGTATGTAAAAAAACTTATATTGAAATGTTTTGTTTGGCCGATTGTGCAATGTATTCATATGAATTTGATTTTTGATGAATAGCTAAGACTCGTGTTGTTTTTCCCACATACCTGTTACGAGTTGTATGGACTTTTGTTATTGCTTGTCGTTCAACTGGTTTTCCTCCCTTCTGGGCTCGGACCCTGTAGCAACACGTTCAGCAGTCTTGTATAATAATCTACTAGCGCAATTACACAATTTCTGAGGACACGTTAGGAATATATAAGTGCACATAATGTTTTCTTATTATTATCTCTATTCTTTTCATACAAAGTCGAACCCCTGTAATGGTTTGTTTCACCCATTTTATAACACTGTATACAAACAGTTTTGTAACTGCTGTTAGTTGTGTTGTTGGTTATATCAGTTATTTCATACACGGGCTTTTCCGTAGCTAGTTAGTACATTCTGTTTTACATGCATTCACAACCGTAATATGGCTGTTTGGAAAACAAAGAATTCTACCTAATCACTACTGTTCCTAATTAAAATTAAAAATCATAACAATATTTTTTTTTTTGGCAATTTAAAGAGTAAAGTAAAATAAAAAAAAACAAAGACAGATCTACTGTCCATCCATCGAACTGTGTCCTCTGTCCTTTTCGGAAACCACTGCCCTGTTAACCAGATGCTCCTGCATCAGGCTCCCGGGGTAAAAGAAATTCATGGCTCCGTTCCATGAGTTCCTCTACCGAATAGCCAGCCTTCTGTATCTGCGCTGCGTCGAGCCATGAGCTGTCCTCCATTGGACGGTCTCTCCACTTGACGAGGTAACGTAGATATTCTTTCCTACGTGTCTTCTTGGCTACCTGAGTACTGAGGATCCCTTCAATCTCATGGGACTGAGCCGAAGGCAATTGTTTCTTCCAAGAACCGTCTCCAAATTGGGTGTCCCGTTCTGGCTGTACCACACTATCATCCTCTGCTTGGGCATTATATGGGAACAGGTCTGCCACATTGAATATAGGTGATATGCCTATGTTAGGTGGCAGCTGAATCTCGTAAGCGTTGGCTGAAAATTGTCGTAGGATCTTGCATGGACCAATTTTCTTATATTTTAACTTATTATATGTGCCCTTAGGAAACCGTTCCCGGCGCAGGTGCGCAAGGACCTCATCTCCAACATTAAAATGCACCTCTCGTCGCTTTGAATCTGCCTGCTGCTTGTATTTCTGTACGCTGTCCTGCAACCTTACTTTAACTTTTTCATGAAGTTCGCTCATTGCTTCAGCAAAGTCTTCCCCATCCGCGCTTCTCCGTTCCAGCTTTCCCAAATCTCGCAGTTCATGTATTCCCCGAGGATGCATGCCATACAAAATCTGAAATGGGCTGTGTCCGGTGCTACGATTGGGCGAATCGTTATAAGCGAATTCTGCCTGGGCGAGAGCTCGATCCCATAATCGTGAATTTTCTCCAGTCAAACTCCGTAATAAATTCCCCAAGCTCCTTTTCGCTACTTCCGTTTGTCCATCAGTCTGCGGATGATACGTAGAGCTGAAATTCAGTTGTGTGCCCAACTTTTTCCACAGGGTGCGCCAAAAGTGTCATGTGAATTTTACATCCCTGTCTGAAATGATAGTTCTAAGTAGGCCATGTAATCTAACAACCTCCGTGAAAAACAGGTGTGCCACATACGTGGCATCACTAGTTTTCCGGCAAGGAATAAAATGAGCCATTTTTGAAAATCTGTCTACCACCACCATTACTGAATCATATCCCCACTGCGTTCTAGGCAGTCCTAGGGCAAAGTCAATGCTGACTAAGTCCCATGGCCTGCTTGGAACAGGTAGTGGTGTGTAAAGTCCAGTATTCTGACTGTGTCCTTTCGACAGTTGGCAGACTTTACACCTGGTTACATATCTCTGTACATCCCTGCTCATTTTAGGCCAATAATAAAAATGTCCGAGTTGCTCCAAAGTTTTGTTGATGCCAAAATGTCCCGCTAAACCACCACTATGCTTCTCCCGTACAATATTCTCCCTCATTGAACAGTCCGGGATACATAACTGCCCACCTCTGAACAGTAATCCTTCCTGTAAATTATAGTCCAACCATGGGCTTGCATTCCTTAATACGGGATTTTGGCAGGCTTCAAAAGCTTCCTTGAAATCTGTGTCCATTTGGTACAAATCTTTCAAATGTTCGAATCCCAATACCTGTACGCTACTCTCCTGTAAGAGCAAAGCTCTTCTGCTCAAGGCATCCACCAATTTGTTGGCTTGCCCACTTATGTGTTTTAATGCGAAAGTGAAACTCTGCAAGTATTCGACCCATTTGGCGTGCTTATGGTTTAACTTGTGCTGCTGCATTTCATATTGTAATGCCGAATTATCAGAAAATAAGATGAACTCATTGCCCAGTAAGTAGTGCCTCCAATGTTTTAAAGCTTGGACCACTGCATAAAATTCCTTGTCATACGAGGAATATTTCTGTCGGCTCTCATTTAGTTTTTCACTAAAAAATGCCACTGGTCTGTCTTCCTGACTGAGCACAACGCCAATAGCTGTTCCACTTGCGTCACACCGAACTTGAAAAAGTTTATTGAAATCGGGCAGCCTCAAGATTGGCCTCTCCGTGATCTTCCGCTTCAAAAGCTGAAAACTGTCTTCTGCCATCTTGGTCCAACAAAAAGGCTGGCTGGCCTTTTTGATGGTCTCTAACATTGGTGTGCAGATTTCACTGAAATTTCTAATAAATTTTCGATAAAAACTTGCCAGTCCGTGGAAACTACGTACCTCAAATAAGCTCTTCGGTGACGGCCAATTTATAATTGCTGCAATCTTCTCGGGGTCCATTTTCAATTCATTTTCCGCAACTACAAACCCCAAATAGACTAGCTCCTTCTGCAGGAAAGTGCATTTCTTTAAGTTTATCAGCAGTTTGTTCTGCTGTAACTTCTCTAACACCCTTCGAACATGTTGAAGATGCTCTCTTTTTGTTCTGCTGAAAATTAAGATATCATCAAGATAAACTATCACGAACTTGCCAATAAATTCCTTTAACATCTCATTCATCAATCTCATGAAAGTACTAGGAGCGTTGCTCAATCCAAATGGCATGACCAGCCATTCGTACAGCCCTTCATTAGTCTTGAAAGCTGTTTTCCATTCATCTCCTTCCCTAATCCTGATCTGATGATAACCACTCTTCAGATCTATTTTTGTAAAATAAGCTGCTCCGCTAAGACAATCCATCATGTCGTCCATCCTGGGTAAGGGAAATCTATATCGAATCATGATTTTATTAATAGCTCACGAATCTGTACACATTCGCCATTCTCCACCCTTCTTAGGTGCAAGTACTGTTGGTACTGCACAAGGGCTCAAGCTTTCTCTGATCAGTCCCTTATCCAGCAACTCCTGCACTTGTTTACGAATTTCTTCATTGTCTTTCGGACTCATCCTATACGCTGCCTTGTTTGGTAAGCTCGCTCCAGGTATAAAATCAATATGATGGCTAATACTCCTCTTGGGAGGCAACTTATCTGGTAGATCGTCAACTACAATATCTTGGAATTCTTTCAACAACTCCTGAATTTCTACAGGCAGTTCTGATTTTTCTGTATTCAGCAACATCGGTCTTGTCCTCCTTACAATTGCATAATTGACCTCATTTTCCTCAATCTGCTTCACAAACTGTTTTCCTCCAATTAATAATGTTTTTGTTCCGCTTTGTTCTGCTGCGTCCTCCTCTTTGATGGGTACAAGCGTATGTTTGATCCCATCTTTCACAAATTTATAACAATTTGTCTTCCCATCGTGTGTCACCTTTCGATCATACTGCCACGGTCTCCCAAGCAGTATATGGCACACGTCCATTGGCATAATATCGCAGACCACCGTGTCGTGATATTTGCCAATGTGAAATTCTACCTCGCACTATTCATCAACTAGTAGTTGGTGGCCTTTCTGTAGCCACGACACCTTGTAAGGCATGGGGTGTTTAAGCCGCTTCAAACCCAGCTTTTCCACCATTTCGGTGGCAACCAAATTGTCTGTACTCCCGCTGTCTATAATCAATTTACAGCACTTCCCCCGTGATTTGCAAACTGTTCGAAACAGCGCCTTTCGCTGGGTCTGTTCAGCCATCTCTTTGGCTGGTTTCAACAGTACTTTATTCAAAATTAGAGCTTCCCCCGTTTCTGCCACGTTTTCGATCTCCCGGGGTTGTGCTTCAGCTTCCTCAGGCTGCGCAACAAATGCTCCCCTCTGGCCAGCGTGCTCAGCTTCCGGGCATTCGAAGGATCTGTGCCCCCACTTATGGCACCTGTAGCACTGGACATTAGTCCCTCTTCCGCGACCATTTCCTCTTCCCCGCTGATATGGTCGACCTCCTCTAGTGCTATCTCCCTTCTCTGCTGTCCCTGAAGCTCTGGAACTGCTGCCTTCTTCGCTATTAGTGGCAGTTCTCCCTCTGCCATAGGACTGTCCTCGTCCTCTGCCATTTCCTCTCCCTCTCCTATTATTCTATTTCCTGTTAATTTTCTCTTCAGCCTTTACAGCACTCTGGAAGGCTTCTTCAATATTTCGGGGAGAGAGAATACTGATCTCGTCCAATATTTCCAACCTCAAGCCATTCACGTACCTCGCTGTTTTTTCTGGAGTATCATCTATATATCCAGCACGTAAATTTACTTGATAAAATTCCTCAGTATACTCCTTTACAGTCATACCTTTCTGCCTTAAATTCTGTACTCGTCGATAAAGTTCAACCTGGTAGTCTTTAGGCAAAAACTTGCCCTTCAATTTTGCCACCATCCTTGGCCACTTTCTTATCGGCAACTTGTTCATCCGTCTTCTGTCCGCTTGGACACTATCCCACCATAGGGCAGCGTGTCCTTTTAATTTTGTCGCAGCAAATATAACTCTCTTGTCCTCACTAATCTCCTCACTTTCAAAATACCTGTCTAACTCACTCACCCAATCCAGTAAAACATCGGCGGACAGGCTGCCATCATAATTAGAGATCTCAGGTTTGGGTTTGCTGCTGGCTAACAGTACTGATCTCAACAGTCTTAACTCCGGGGCTTCTTCCTTTGACCCATCTGTAACAGTTGTTGCCTCGTCTTCACTGTCATCTCCAAGTTCCGGGTCTCTTCGCCTACCTGCCTCAACTGCTTCCAAGCGAGCAGTAAGGATTCTCAGCTGTTCTCTCAAGCCCTCGTCTGCTACTCTGCGTGCACCTCTTCCTCTTCCTCGTCTTTGTACTTCCATCTTTCCTTGTTTCCTTAAAAAGCTGCTCTGATAACACTTGATGGGGCCAACCCACGTGGTCCCGCCGTTGACGTGCTAAGGTGTAAACGACTGTAGTGAATATAATATTATTGTGGTTCTGTTGGATATTTGTGTGGGTTGATTTGCAATCGGCGCCATATGGATTTCGTTTTATGAGGGTTTGTACCTTAATACCCTGCCCTTTGAACACTTGTCCCTCCTCGGGATCCCACGAATCCGTTCAGGGTTTGGGGTTTTTACCCTTTCGCGCTCACCTCATTGTTGTTATTTCGCTTGGTCTTTCGCTCTGCAAGCTCTGTAACTCGGCGGTTTGTTTGCTCTGGATGCGGATTCCTGCAACTTGTTTGCTTGGTTCGTCGGTTATGACTCCTGGTTATCCTCTCGGCTTCAGTCGTTGATATCTGGTCTGATATGACTCTGTTCCTCCGGCGTTTTATGAATATTTTGGTAAGTCTGAATGTCCCTATTCCTCGGCTTGCATGTCGAACACTTTTGTGATTTGAGTTTTCGTTTTTCTTTAGAGGGTCTCCGTCTCTGTGTATGCTGTTTGTATCCTGTGAGTGACTTCAATTTTTCTCTGTTGAAAACTTCCGCCCCTGTGGCTGCTGTTTGCTTCCAGAGAGGGTTTAAGCTATACGGTGGTTGTATAATGTTTGTTGTTTGTTCCAACACTAGTTCAGCTTCTCTTCACAGTCCTTGGGAATCCGATGGCGGCGTCCTCAGTTGGAAACTCTGCATGCTCATGCGGTAAGTTTTTGGGTTCTATGCCGGAATTTTTGTATCCTTCTTTACCTGTACCTGATGTAGTGGCTCCTTTGTGAGCAGGGGTCTTCTCGGGGTCGGCTGAAAGCTATGGTTCACCGAACAGGTAGGGCGCCATTGCCTTCTGTTTGCTTGCCCCTTTCAAACTTTCTTTAATTCGGTTAATACTGTTGCTTGGTCTAACCATTCCTATGCATGCTCTTGCAGGTGTGACTGTTCGTGGGTTCCGGTGTTTGAGCTTTCAGCGGTTCGGGCAAACACGGGTAGTTTCTATGATGTTTGGCAGCTTGTTTTAGGTGTGTTTCGACTTTACTTGTTGAACCTGGTTACTGGTCTTAGACTGCTCTCTGTCTGTACTTGACTCTTCTTTAGCCGCTGGGCACGACGTGGGTTATGATTCTGAGTCTTGCGGAAAGTCGGTTTCTTGTTTACTGTAGAGGTTAATGTCTCTTGATTGTGGTTTTAGTTTAGGCCTCTATTTCGGACAGTATGTAAAAAAACTTATATTGAAATGTTTTGTTTGGCCGATTGTGCAATGTATTCATATGAATTTGATTTTTGATGAATAGCTAAGACTCGTGTTGTTTTTCCCACTTACCTATTACGAGTTGTATGGACTTTTCTTATTGCTTGTCGTTCAACTGGTTTTCCTCCCTTCTGGGCTCGGACCCTGGAGCAACACGTTCAGCAGTCTTGTATAATAATCTACTAGCGCAATTACACAATTTCTGAGGACACGTTAGGAATATATAGGTGCACATAATGTTTTCTTATTATTATCTCTATTCTTTTCATACAAAGTCGAACCCCTGTAATGGTTTGTTTCACCCATTTTATAACACTGTATACAAACAGTTTTGTAACTGCTGTTAGTTGTGTTGTTGGTTATATCAGTTATTTCATACACGGGCTTTTCCATAGCTAGTTAGTACATTTTGTTTTACATGCATTCACAACCATAATATGGCTGTTTGGAAAACAAAGAATTCTACCTAATCACTACTGTTCCTAATTAAAATTAAAAATTATAAAAATATTTTTTTTTTTGGCAATTTAAGAGTAAAGTAAAATAAAAAAAACAAACACAGATCTACTGTCCATCCATCGAACTGTGTCCTCTGTCCTTTTCGGAAACCACTGCCCTGTTAACCAGATGCTCCTGCATCACTCTTTACGGACTTTCACCAATGGGAGGAGTCCTGATAGGAAGGAGATCACTTAGAATAGATATGCTAGGTATAGGGCATGGAGTGATCAAGCTAGAGCTCATTCGAAAGAGAGACTTAATAAAGGTACAAGGTTTCAAAGAAGCAAATCGCTCTCTAAGAAAAGCCCTAGAAAAGAAGGCACATGAAATAGGGTTTTGAGGTTTTTTGATGGTAATAGGTATTATCAAGGTCAACGCCTAAGAGAAGAGGCTTCTTGTGATTTACTTCAACAAGTACTAAGGCTATGCAACCTTCAAGGAAGTCCTCAAGTTAAGGGAGAAGAACCTGGGGTTTCACTCTTGGAACAACACCTAGGAAAGGAGATTTTATGGATGAAACTCGAGTGGTTGCCCACCAAAATTGGAGCATAGATAGCCAAGACCCTAAGCTTGATGTTAGGGTTCTCAAATTCTCAAAAAATCTCCTCCCTAAAATTTTGCTGCAAGACCTAGATTTCCGCCCTAACCTTAGAAGGACCACATTTTAAGAGGACAAATCATGGATGAAAAGTAGAGATGACCACCAAAGACTTAGGTTAGTGTATATGGAGTCTTAGGATGTTCAAGATGAGATAAAATGCCCCTAAGGAAGCTCGAAATTGATGCCTTAGGTACTAATTTCAAACATTTACCTACTTCAAGAGATAATGGAGTTTCATGAAGAATTCAAAGATATGTTGATTTGGGGTAGCATCAGATGTGCTCTAGCCACGAAATTTGGTGGAGAGGTTGGGGCACATGAGATCTCCAATACCCAGAAAGGGTTTGGGCAGATTCTAAATAGTTTAGGAGATATTAAAATAATTAATATTTTTAATGGAGTCCCTAAGTCTAAACTTAGGGAAATTAAAATATTAATGTGGATTAATATGAAACTGTGTTAGAATGGTCCAAAAGACAGGGATCAAGCCAGATCTAATCTTAGTCGTTGATTAGGAGCTTAATCTTGGTCGTTGATATGTCAACGAGAAAAGTATAAGAGGAGGCTTGAGGATCACTTGGAGAATGCACCAGAGTGATCAGTCATTCTATTCTCTAGAGCAGGGTTTGATAAGAGAGATAGAATTAGTGATCAGGAGTTGCAGCTGAGGGGCATTGGGTACAGAAAGACAGAGAGGCAAAGATAGTGTCGGAAGAGCAACAAGTAGCCAGAGAGAGTGACACAGTAGCCGCCAGGGCTCACGCAGAGGTAGCGGGGAGTTGCGTAGAGCCTTAGAGAGGCCAGCGTTGCTGACGCAGAAAGCCAGAAGGTTGACGTAGGGCCTCCTAAGGCTGACACAGACCCATTGAGGGTGACGCAGGGCTAGTGCTGGGTAGAGAGGGGCTGACACAGTCCAGAAAGGGCAGACGTTGGGGTTTCTGGGGCAGATTGGAGCTGAGGAGCTGCCAGAAGGATTATCTGGGGTTTTAGCCAGGGGAATTGTCTCAAACTGAGAGGTATTACTGCCAAGGAAATTATCTGTTGGGTAGGCTAGTTTCGGCACCCAGATTGTACTCTGATATTGCTTAATAAGAAAACCCTTAGATAGTTGCACCAATTTTCCCACATTGGGTTTTTCCGAGGACATTGGTCCAAAAATAATGGTGTCATATGGTGTGATTGTTTCTGTTTCTATCAATTGTTGATCTATAACATGTTGAGCATGCACTAGTGTTTATTTTCAGTATTTACATTGTAAATAACTTGTTAAGTAACGGAACAAGTAGGTAGGAATAAATCAGCTAACTAAGTAGACTTAGAAACTTCAACATGGTATCAGAGCGTGATTGCAGATCATAGGAGGACTGAGGACATCAGCCGAGCGGAGCAATAACAGCAGAAAACAACTGTTCCGAGGTGACAAAAGCTGTTTCTAGTAGAGCAGCAACAAGGGAAGGGTGACGTAGTGCCTGCGTCATCAAGGGTGAGCCGGGAAGAGGCAGTGCAGAGGCTAAGGAAGGCAAAGGGAGCTTCATGCAAAGCCACGCAGAAGCTGGGAGGACTGACGCAGTTGGATGAAGAGGCCGGGTTGCTGATGCCAGGATTGCGCAGAGCCTAGGAGCTCTCATCTTCATGCTGTTGGGGTTTAGAAGGCTGTGGGAATATTGCAGAGTGGAGCTGGTGAGGAACTGTAGTCAGAGCAACCCCTGACAGAGCAAGGCCAAGAGGAGGGAGTTGTTGCCGAGGGTTTCTAGTCGAGGAACTTGGATCAGTGGTGTGGTTGCACAAGATGATCAGAGTACGGGGCATCTCGACAGCGGTAGAAGGATTTCCAGGAGGGCAATCGGGACTCAAAGGGAGTCCAGAAGAGAACTTCCAAACGGGAAGTAGGGACTCGGAGGAGTCGAACAGAGAACTTCCATGAGGGAAGTAGAAGAGCATCATGGCACTACACAGAGTAAGAGACCAAGACAGGCTAGACAGAGCGTCGAACTTTGCAGTCTGGAAGGCCAGAATCTTATCCGCACTTGATCGAAATCGTGTCAAGAACTTCGCCTTGAAGGTTATAGCTATCCCAATCGACCCCAATGATAATGACAAGTATAAGGAGGCATTAGCGAGGGCCAAGAGCATCATCCTTGACAGGGTCAAGGACCATGTAGTACCACATATTGCCGAAAAGGAAACGACATATGAGATGTGGGAGGCCCTCAAGAAATTGTACCAGCATACTTCTGTGTAGAGAAGAATGTTACTAGAGAATTAGTTGAGGTCGTATCAGATGAAGAAGGGAGAACAGATTGACACCTTCCTCGGAGGACTGAACGAGATCCGAGATCAGTTGACTACTATAGAAGCCACACCGGATCAGGAATTGTGATGGTAAGGATGGCCCTGAATGCAGTCTTAGAAGACTGGGAGGTATTTGTCCAGAGTATACTGTGCAAAGCGACACTTCCACCTTGGGATGAGATGTGGGCTGCTCTTCACCAAGAACAGATCAAACGATAGTCGAAGACGGGTAGCAACAACAAGGGGATCAAAGTCAAGCAGGAGGAGGAAGATGTTGTCCTAGCATATGAGGGAAAGCAGGAGAAGCAGAAGAAGAAGGATCTCTCCAAGATCAGGTGCTTCCACTGTGGGGAGCTGGGTCATTATGCGACCCAGTGACCAAGGAAGAAGAGTAAGGGAGAGTCTTCCGAGACTAAGGCAACGCTAGCAAGGGCAGAGAAGGAAGTTTTGACAGACGATGACTATGCCATGAGTGCGCACACACCACTTGAGCTGAAGTGGGGAGATATTGAGTTGTAGTCAGACTATAGGCGATGAGGGACTGGATCCTCAAGGTACCCAGCCTCTTGGATTAGACCTTGCTACGGGAGCCCCGAAAAGGAGTAGCAGGACTGGCTAAGTCGGGTAGAGACGGATGCGGATGAAGCGGCAGAGAGAGCTACAATGCAAGCCCGAGTGCAGAGCAGATTTGTGAATTTGTTACGACAACTTCGATCAATCCATAGTGCCTTCCCTTCTACCTTCACAGTGCGAGAGGCACGGGAGTGTTGCACCAGTGCAGGATGGCACAGAGAGGTGTGCAACGGTGCGAGATGCAGGGAGTTGTTGCAGCAGCGTAAAGGTCAGAGAGGGAGCACTTGTCAGCAACAGAGGGAGCTTCAGCATCAAGAGGGTCTCTAGCCCAATAGAGAGGCCAAAGTTGGGAGATCAGTTACTTACTTCTCAGTAACTGAGTTGCAGTGCAGTAGTGGGCAGCATGATGCAACATGATGAGAGGAGGTGCAGTGCAGAATCGCAGATGCAGTGCCGAGAGAAAGGACCAACAACAGCACGGATGCAGAGGGAGTTGACGTACAAATGCAGCAGTGGCTGTGGCAGAACCATGGGCAGTAGTACAGGATATAGTAGTGCAGAGGATGGTGGGCAGCAGGCCTAGCATCAGCACAGGGACCGATGCTAGATTATCAAAGTAATACTTAGTGAGGAGTATTGCTAGAGCACAGTCCTCGCTAAGAGGGAGTGTTGATTTGGGGTAGCATCGGATGTGTTCTAGCCACAAAATATGGTGGAGAGGTTGGGGCACATGAGATCTCCAATACCCAGAAAGGGTTTGGGCAGATTTTAAACAGTTTAGGAGATATTAAAATAATTAATATTTTTAATGGAGTCGCTAAGTCTAAACTTGGGAAATTAAATTATTAATGTGGATTAATGTGAAATTGTGTTAGAATGGTCCAAAAGACATGGATCAAGCCAGATCTAATCTTAGCCGTTGATTAGGGACTTAATCTCGGCCGTTGATATGTCAACAGGAAAAGTATAAGAGGAGGCTTGAGGTTCACTTGGAGAGTACACCACAGTGATAAGTCATTCTATTCTCTAGAGCGGGGTTTGCTAAGAGAGATAGAATTAGTGATCGGGAGTTGCAGCTAAGGGCCATTGAGCACATAGAGACAGAGAGGCAGAGATAGTGCCTGAAGAGTAGCAAGTAGCCAGAGAGAGTGGTGCAGTAGCCGCAAGGGCTCACACAAGGCCACACAGAGGTAGTCGGGAGTTGCGCAGAGCCTCAGAGAGGCCAGTGTTGCTGACGCAGAGGGCCAGAAGGCTGACGCAGACCCATTGAGGGTAATGCAGGGCCAGTGCTGGGCAGAAAGGGCAGATGCTGGGGTTTTTGGGGCAAATTGGAGCTGAGGAGCTACCGGAAGGATTATCTAGGGTTTCAGCCAGGAGATTTGTCTCAGGCTGAGAGGTATTACTGCCAAGGAAATTCTTTGTTGGATAGGCATGTTTCGGCACCTAGATTGTACTCTAATATTGCTTAATAAAAAAAACCTCAGATAGTTGCACCGGTTTTCCCACATTGGGTTTTTCCAGGGACATTGGTCCAAAAATAATGGTGTCATATGGTGTGATTGTTTTTGTTTCTTTCAGTTGTTGATTTGTAACATGTTGAGCATGCACTAGTGTTTATTTTCAGTATTTACATTGTAAATTACTTGTTAAGTAATGGAACAAGTAGGTAGGAATAAATCAGATAAAGTGCATGGAGGGTTTCTAACTAAGTAGACTTAGAAACTTCAACAAGATGCTCATTCACTAGGAACATTCATTACATGCCATACATTGGATAACGTATGCAATACTCTACTATAAAGCTTTCCAAAATCAATCTTCAACAATTAGGGCACAAATTTAGCATATTCTATAGTAGCAATTCCATACATTATGTTGTCACTCATTGCATTGTGGGTTTCATTGGTCATGGTTGACTGAGAGCAGTGAAGTTAAAGCCATTTTTCAGGCCATGAAAGCTATTAGAGCTTAACCAGACCCTCTCCATTGCCTAGTGATCAGAAAATTTTTTCCAACGGTCTATAGAAGTCCGAAAATGGATTTTCGGATCAAAAGTTAGAGTCTGTTGAAGATTGCCTTGGAAAGCTCAGGAAACCCAAAAAAATGGCTAAGTGTGGAGATGAAGCGCAATTGAAGTCCCGGGTAGATCGCAATTGGCCATTGGCAGGATTCCCGGGTCACAGACAAACTATTATCAGCGGGGGGCTGATCTACGATATAATGTTGAACCGCTGGGGGAGGGTTAAAACAACGTAACACAGGAATGGCTTGCAAAACCAAGGGTCGGGCCTCAACTTCTCTCTCCTCCACATGATGTCAGCAGGTTATCGGCGATCGATGATTCGACGGAGTGTCCACTTAAAACGACCTGCCAACCGCCGATATGGCAATAAAATGTTGCATTGCTGGGGGGTCGAGAAAATCAAATACAAAGGAATTCCCTACAAAACCAAGGCCTGGCCGACCTTTTTCTCTCTCCTCTCGGGGGCCATGTGGCAACCTCTGATTGGTCCACTGAGCTAATGTGGCGGATGACGTGGCGAGTATGGACGATGACATGGTGGTGGACATGTGTCACTCGTTTTCGTCGTTTTTAGGGGTCCTATGGGGTTGTTTCCAGGTGCCATGTGACACCACTCACAGGGTGACACGTGGTAGTGATGATGTTAGCAATGACGTCAGCAGGTTATCGACAATTGGCAGCTCTGAGTCTCGGGCTTATTGACATTTGCGATGCGATAAGGAAGGCCCCAGATGCAATATTTCATGAGCTACAATTTATAAAAGTTTTGGGTCCGGGAAGTTGGTTGGTTAGGGATATTGCGATATAAATAAAAAGGCCCCCCACGCATTTACTGAGGGCCTTAAGCGCTTCAAAGAAAAGCCCCTGGTCTCTGCCTGTGGACCTATGGGAAAATTCATAAAAGGGGTTGAAAGCATAGAGACTAAGGGGAAAATTAAAGGCGCCCGCCTGTTTCATCCGGTTTTTAATGTTTACAAGCCTGCGGCTGAGAGAATTAGTTGTCATACTTCAGCAAGGCACCGATAGCGTAGGACAGAGGGAAAAGGGCGCGTGATGGGTTGGTGGTTAAGGCAGATAGTGACCAGGAACCAACTGAGAGTGGATCAGTCATGACTTAGCAGGAACACGCCAGGACCAAAGGCCAGCAAAGAGGAGTGGCATGGAGATATTTCCAGAAACCATGATTTTAGTTTCGATGGACTAATTCTGTTTTGCTGTTGTGATCATTGTATTGTTATTCTGTTTTTCTTTCAAGAAAGGAATCCCCCTACTGTAATAGTTAGAAGATTCACACTAAGACACCAATTCATAGAGACAACCGCAACTTCAACCTGAAAGATATTTTCTATAACTAATTTTCTTGTCCTCCCTCTCATTATAAAAGGGAGGAAGAAACATTGAAGAAAGGTTCTGAATTCTAGGAAAAAACTGCATGTGCTTCTGAAGTTGTATGGATTCCAGATCTACATATTTCTGAATATGAATGAAACAGTGGTCATTCCCGTATTCGAGTATTACAGTTTGTTGTTTCTTTGTTAAACTTCCATTATGTTCGCACTTCCACTCTGATTTCAAGCAATTGTAGCTGCCAAAAATATCTCTTATATTCTTATAGATTCATTGGTGTTAACTAGTTAATACATATGCCTGTATGCAAGTCTTAGATTATATCTTTAAATGTGCACTTCCTGAAATCATAGCATTCACTCTTCTTACATCCACTTGTTTATCTTTAGCTCAAATAAGTATAGAACTCTTGATGTTTCAAGCTCTATGTGATGAATTAGTATTCTCTTTCTCTTCTTTCATTATTCTGCAAAATCTGATTAAGCTGTAAGTCCTTGACTACTCGGCTTCCACTTGTTTTTTGCGTTATTCTTGTGAGTTGTATATGTGAAAGGATACCAAAAAGACATGACTTATATCCTTGGATGAAGGAACCAACCCGTGTTGTTATGTGTATATTTGCATATTTGTAATTACTTTGTGTAGAAGATGCATATGATACCTACGGTTTCTTGAAGATCATATGAGATACATAGAATTTAGGTGTGCCCAGACACTGGTCTTGTAAGCAATCCAAGGCTGTCTCTGGGAGAGACAACATCTTTTGGCGCTGTTGCCGGGGAGCTTATTGAAGGATTTTCCCCCGGGATACGACAAATTGAACACCCTTCATGTAGGTGAGCGAAGTCTGTTCTGATTGCATTCAAATCACCTTGGCGACTGCACACCCCCCTCATTATCATTCATAACCCTGGCTTTTAAAAGGGCTCATACTTGCTCAAATACATCCCAAAAGAAAGCCTCATTTGTATCTGATCTAGAAAAGTTAATGTCCAAGTAAGTTGGGAAAGAGAAAACTCCCCCTGCTTGTGCTACCATCTCATCAGTGTTTGCCACCTCCGCCTCCAAGTCTCAGCCCACTGTTGCTCACTACTTAGGACTTACTCCTAAGGCCCTAACATACTCTACTTCTCCTCTAACCACTGTGGTCTTGACCCCAGTTCCTCAAGCAAATTTTAATGCCCCTCCACTAATCCAAATTGCTCTTCTGAGCTTTTTGCTAAATAAGTATGCACCTCTTAATTTACCTCAGCCTTTGAGTGCAATGCCCCAGAACCACCTAAAGCAGTTGCCTAGGTTCAGTGGGGAAGATGATAACATGACTCGGAGTCACATTGAAGCCTTCAGTTCTTTTGCTCACATCCTAGATCTGGATCAACTGGATGTGGTCATGGGACTTTTTGTACGACATCTTGAGGGAGAAGCCAGAAAGTGGTTCAAAGACTTACCCAATGCCTCCATCGCTACCTGGGAGGAGTTGGAAAATGCTTTCACCCAAAAATGGGGAGAAAAGAGGAGTCATGAGTACATCATCACTGAGTTTAATGCCCTAAGAAAAAAGTAGGAGGATAGTTCATAATTTATCAAAAGATTCAATAAGCAGTACAATAACCTGCCAACTAACATAAAGCCTCCTCCAACTACGGCTCGTGTGGTTTTCCTGGGAGCTTTTGAGTCCAACATTGGTTTTTCCCTGAGAGAGAGGAAGTCTCTCACTCTAGACCAACTTCAGACCGATGCTCTTGAAGTGGAAGCCAATCTGGTCTCGATAGGAAAGTCAAGGGTAAAGAAAGAAACTACTGAACCCAAAAGAGGGAAAGAGGAGGCATCCTCCTCTGGTCAAGATAGAGAATCATCAGACTCGAAGGTGGACGAGTTGTACAAACTCATCAGTAGTTTAACACAAAAGGTTGGAAAGCTTGAAATTGAGAACAAGAACCTTTCCAAACAGAACACTCAAGTCAACAATCGGGGCTATAACCCTCAATATAGAAGGCCTCCACTACAACTACTTCCAAGGGAAAGAAAACAACAGCTTGATCAGATCCCCCATCCATTATACTTGGAAGATGGTCCCGATGAACAATCATCGGATACACAAGAGATGCAAGGAAATATGTATTCTTCTTTTACCGAAGAAGAATATGAGAATATGGCTCACCAAGAGGCCAGCCATGATAGAGAAGAAACAACAAATGAGGAAGATAGGGATTATTATTGCAAACAGTTTGCAGAGTTCATGCAAGCACAACCACAACATAAGTATGATCTAAGATCTTCAAAGAAGAGGACGAGAGAACCAGAACAACAAGGGGAAGCTGCTCCCCAAGTTGTTCCCCCAGTACTGAATAAAGGGAAGGGTAAGCTGAATCCTGACCCTTCCAAGATAAAAGTCTCCTCTAATGAGGAAAGAACTAGTTCAGAGGGACATATAGAAAAAGAGACACCTATTCTGCCAAAAGTTGCCAGTGGCAAGGTAGAAGGAACAGAGCCAAGAGGTATAGAAAAAGTCCAACCTACATTCAATCTCCAGAAGGAGCTTGAGAAGGTAAAAATTCATGTTCCCTTGACTGAGCTCTTGAAGCAGCCTATTTATAAAGCTCAGGTCTCTCAATTTATGTATCCCTCTATCTCAACACCAGCCCATGATAGTTTAAACCTCCAGGAGGAGAGGCCAATGGTCATTTTTGGGCCGCATGTGGAAGAGTTGGATCCTTCTACCGCACCCTTTTATATGACTTTAGTTATCCGTGACCTTTTTTTGCATAATTTCATGCTGGATTCAGGAGCCTCACACAACCTCATGCCATTATTAGTAATGGAACAGCTGGGCTTGGAAATCACTAGACCATACAAGGATTTGTACTCCTTTAACTCCAAGAGAGTCAAGTGCTTAGGCATGATAAAGGATCTGGTGGTAAACTTGGCTCAGATCCCGGTGAAAAGTGTGGTAATGGATATAGTGGTGGCTGATATACCTCCTCGTTTTGGAATGCTCTTATCCAGATCTTGGGGTTCAAAGGTAGGTGGCTCTATCAAGCTGGATCTGACTTATGCCACCATTCCCACTTTTGGAGGTGAGCAAAGAAGGCTGTACAAAGAATCCCAGTTTGTGAAAACTGTGACCCCAGCTAAAGGCTCAGAGAACTCCCCAGTGCATGGGAAAGATAGCGACATCTCTTGTCTGTTCCTAGAAGAGGATGAGACCTTCCTAGAGGAAACATCAATACACCTAACAGGGAAGTTAGAGCACTTGCAACCAAGTGAAAATAAAATATGGAAATTATACTTCGATGGAGCAAACTCAAAAGATGGAAATGGAGCTGGAATATTGTTGGTATCTCCGGAGGGCAGCTTGATACCCCTCTTGTTCAAACTGGAGTTTGAAGCGACCAACAATGTGGTGGAATATGAAGCATTGATCCTTGGGATACAAACAACAAAAAAGATGAATATCGAATGCCTTATAGTCTACGGAGACTCTGAGTTGGTCGTAAGGCAAATCCAAGATCAATGCTAGGCCAAACACCCCAGACTGAGGACGTACCGAAATGAAGTGTGGGACTTAATCGATAATTTCTTCCTGGCCTTTAACATCCAGTTTCTACCCAGGGAAGAAAACAAGATGGTTGACTCTCTTGCAGTAGCTGCAAGCACTTTCAGGCCCCCACAGAATCCACTCCTCAGATATGAGATAGAAGTCAGACATAGGCCTTCAATACTTGATAATGTCAAACACTGGCAGGTATTCGAAGATGACGAGCAAGTCAAAAGATTCATAGAATTCGTTGGGGATTTTGCCCACTCCACCATCGAAGAAGAAGAAGAAGAAGAAGCAGAACAAGAAGCCACTCCGTGGAAAGACACAATGGCTGGGCAAAAAAATTTGCAACTAAAAGGGAACACCATCCCTCGTGGACTTGTTCCACTTGAAAGAATTTTCAATAAAGACAACATAGCATCCAAACAAATGGCCCCAGAGAAGGATGAGCAAGTAGAGGACTGCAACATCGGATCAAAGGAGGAACCCCAGATGATCAAGCTGTCCAAAGAAATCCCCTTGCAATACAGACAAAGGTATTTAGATCTATTCAAAACTTACAAAGATGTATTTTCTTGGTCTTATAATGATTTGAAATCGTTTGATACAAATATTATTCAGCATAAAATTCCTTTGAAGGGTGGGATAAATCCATGCAAATAGAAACTCAGACAAATAAACCCACTCTTACTCCCCTCCATTGAAAAGGAGGTAAGGAAGTTGCTGCAGGCCAAGATCATAGTCCCTCTAAGATACTATGAGTGGGTAGCTAATCTGGTCCCTATCCGTAAAAAGAGCGGAGAGATAAGGCAATGCGTGGACTTCCGGAGCAACTACTCTAAGGCTAAACCTTAGAATTGCGCGACGGCAGAAAGCAATTGTTCTTTTTCTATTTTAATAAAAGGCGGAAATCAAAATTTCATTAAGGTCATGGAGCGTATTACATGGAGTTAAATTATTATCCAGCTTGCCATACCAAATTTTGTTATACCTAGAGCTTCATACCTTTGCCAAGTTTAATATCTGCAGAAGACAATGATTACGTGGGTATCCGTGACAGTTCATTTAAGGCTGTACAACCATTTAAAATCGTAATAGTGTGGATGTATGCAAGGGCAGCTGCATCAGTTCAAGTTGTTGGCGATGGAATCAATGGTGTCAAAATTTCAAATTATTGTCTTCTCTTGGAGGATAGAATGCCTATAATATTCTCCAGGGCCAAAATTATACTCTGTTTTGGAACTTGAGCTTGGCGAAATTTAATAGCAGGATTAAGTTCTGGCAAGAGAATGTGAATCTCATGACTGCTGGAGGTCGAACTCCTTATTCCCACACTGAACGGAAGCCTTGAGGAGCAGATTGCCTCATTCTCAGAATGGCAAGTTACATATATTTTGCTGAAGCTGTGACTTTCATTCACAAGGAGGGTTTTCCATAATTAAATTTGGGCCGATTTCTCTCTTACACTTGCTGGCCATGAGCAGAATACAGTTGGTGGGTAATTTCTGTTTATGCAGGCTTATCCCCTACAGCACACAAGAAGGACAACGAACCCATCTATTCAATCAACCAGGGGCTGTGTAAGTCGCCAATTCAGTCATTTAAAGGGAGCCACACACAATCTCTTGGTGAAATCCATCACTAGCAATCTCAGAAATACTACTGGCACAAGGATTTCATCTACAACAATTGACCAAATTGCAAGGGCTGAGTCCTCCTTGAGTGGTTGTTGTATTCACCTTCAAAACTGAAGGCTTCCTCAGGATTATCTTTTCTTGTGGGCCGAGTACTCTCTAACAGAGGTTCAACTTTCCAATATATACCAGGTTTCTCATTTAACTCTGTTATGCATTTATTTTCCTGCAAGATAATGGTCTGCAACATCTATTATAGTCTATGATATGAGTTTATCAATGTTGTTACAAATTTATGACTATGCAGTGAAATATCAGTTTTTGATTTGAGACTGGTCCCTTATATATGCTTCACAATACACTTGCATTTAGCACCAAAAGATACAGTTGAACTATTTGACAAAACAACCCTCATTTAAATTCAAATTAAAACTCGGAAAAACAGTGGCCTCATTATCACAAATTTTGCTGGGCTAAACCATGGAGAAATTCATAGAACTCTTGAATGAGTTGAAGAAATTGAACCATAGAGTAGACCAAAAACCCAAACAAAACAGCAGGCCTTTTTCAAGAGGGGTCAATGCCATTCTTCAGAAGGAACAGCCAAAAGATTTGCAGAAGGGGCAGGAAATAGGACACAAGATTTTTGCTCTTGGGATAGATTTGAAGCACATGAGGGTCACATGGAAGGTTCTCTTCAAACTTGATCAACTAGATGCATTCTTTTCTGAAGTGAACCAGTTAGAAGGAAGAAAACTGATTTGGGCTCTAAAACCAGCGATGCTTGCTCTTATACAACACAAGTTCTTGGAGGAACCTTGTGAAGGGGTTAAACTTTTAGTTGCATCTTGTCTCAGTCACATCATGAGACTAACCACCCCTAGAGCTCCTTACAATGATGATGTTATGAGGAGAGTTTTCAAGCTGATAGTGGATACTTTTTAGGACTTATACAACAGTGCAAGTCCTACTTTGGGAAGAAGCTTGAGATTTTAGGAGTTATGGCCATGACTAGGACTTGTGAAATCATGTTTGACCCTGAGTGCGATGGTTTGATCCTGCAAATGTTCCAATGCTTCTTCAGCATTGGGAAACATCATTCTAACACAGTCATAGCGCACATGTGGTCCATTTTGTCATCATGTATGAGAGGCCGTGATGCCATTTGCCGGGAGTTGCAGTCTCGATTGTTGTCTTTTTGGAGGAAAGAGTAGTTGGTCTCACTGACTGCTTATGAGCTAGCCGAAAGGTTGGTTGAGCAAAACATTGGGTTGTTCAGGAAATAGTTGACCAGGGAGGAGCTGCTCAAGTTTGGGGGATCATGCAACAGGAATGAGCTGAGGAGGAAGGGACTTTGCTTCATCTACAAAGGACCTTGGGGACTTGACCACTCATGCTTGAGTGACACTGAGGAGATGATAGCGGTAGAGCAGGGAGATATTCTTCATGTCTGTAAGGATGAGGACTCTTCGTTGGACGAGTCCATGGGTTCATACCATGATACCTTAGAGGAGCACGAGCAACCATATGGAGTTGATGACAATAGCCCAGATATGCATCCATGTGTGGTAGAGGAGTACGAGGAGCAGTTGATTGTTCCCATGTGGGAAAGAGATCAGGGAACAGATGAGCGGCTGATGATTCAACATAGAGCATGAGTCATGGCGAGTCATTGACATCAGGCCAGATTCATATGATGAGCAGTCCGTGGGTCCTAGGAGAGACATTCAGGATAGTGTGTCACCAATGATGAGTCAACATGAGCAGCATATGATGGAGCGTGAGTCAGCTGAGGAGGATGAGGTGCATAGTATGCATGATGAGCCTTTTTGGGAGAGCCAGTTGGAGGTTCATATTGAACCTGTGATGATGGAGGATGAGCAACCACCCTTGGGGTCAGTCGTTGATGAGGAGCAAACAGATGTATAGACAGCTGGCAGGGTGACGATGTTCGCTGACACTTGTCCTCAGGAGATGCTGGAGTATGACAGGACAATTTGGCAGGAGATTGGTGGATTGGAAGAGCGTGGAGTTTCCTATCAGGCGAGGGAGATGGCAGTGCATCCATCTTTGGGTCTACCCATTGATGAGGTGCAAACAGGTGTAGTGGCAGCTAGCCGAGCTGCAACATTTTCAGGCAGCAACCCTCTCTAGGAGTACATAGACAGGGCTTGCAGCACAGTTTGGCTACTTGTACCCATTACAGGGAGAGAGGCAGGACTTTCTCGATGGATATTGTTGACCAACCAGATAGGGCAGCATGAGTTGAGCATGGACCAGCATCAACATAGTAGACTTGTTCCTTACACAGGAGTCCATGACTTAGATTGGCAGGAGATCATGAGTTGGTATCCTATTGATGGAGTATCATTCTTAGTCGGGAGAAGTGTATTGCAGGAGCCCTTAGAGGTGGGGGATATTACATGCTCCAATTGCTAGCAGAATGTGGGTTGGCCACTCATCAATATCTCAGTGCAACATTAGTATGGTGAGACTAACCTTGGGTATGCCAAGGATTGGATTGGAGAGAGGTGATGAGCTGGTACACAGTTGGTAGTGCATCATTCGCGGCCACAACTACAACACAACAAGAGCCATGTAGCATTAACGCTCCTCCTTGGTGGCATTGGGATCCAGGTGGATTTACTGGTAGCAGGTTGAGTCAGAGATGGACATGGGATCAAGGTACTGGAGGATCCAGTCATGTTTCGATAGATTGGAGACGTCACGTGGACCAATTGTTCGTATGGGATCTGGGTATCGGGTCTCAGTGGCATTGGGCCACTTGATTGGTCCATAGATTTGGATTGCTTGAGGGCAAGCAATCTTGGGGCGAGAGGACTATCATGTCCCCATTTTTTTTTTCTTCATAGTATAGCCAGGGTGGATTTCCAGGACAGGGGATGGCCAGGTCAGTGGAGAAGATTTATGTCATCAGGGGTCCTGATGGAGTTTTGAGGAGTTTTTACGGGATTTGATGGCATTTGCTTGGCATATTCCATCATCATCACAACTTGCCCTTCATTCTGTTGCATTCCGACAACTTTCAAAAATCAACATTATTATTGGGCATAACTTAATTAATTATGCTTGAGGTGGCATTCCGGGGAGATTAATTGATGGAACACCTCAATAGCTAGTTGGAACCGAAATGAGAAGATCTACATGATGAGACTTTTGGATGGGAGTTTCAATGACCTGAGGAGACATGGTGGCCAATTTACCCTTTTCCTGCATTAAAAAGAATATTTTAATTAAAAGAAAAGAAGGAAAAGTGCTCCATGATTAAAATAATAATAAAATAAAAGATTCTAGAGGGGTCTATTAGATCTATAAAAGAGGAGAAGGAGATCATTGGAGGACATCTTGGTTTTTGATATTGTTTCTTGTATGAGAGTTTGAGAACCCGGTTCTCTACTCCATTGGTAGCCCCAGGACGAAAACCCTCGGGTGATATAGAAAGATTGGGCGAGCACCCATCTCCCCTTGGTGGATTCATTTAGAATCCACAAGTGTAGTGATTGTTTTTTTGTTTCAGTTTGGAGACCGGAGGGTCATTCCCAACTATTGTATTGGCATCTATCTATATATAATAAAGCTGGATTTTGGTTGTTGCATTTCTCATTGTTCCTCGTGTTGTGATTTTTAATGAGATTTTATGCAATTTATAGATTTATGGTTTGGGTTTTACATGGCAATCTTCTGGTAAATGCATGATAGTTTTATATGAAGTGCTTGTTCCAAAAATTTCTGATTTGGGACATTACAGAGGGCCGTTGGAAGGCCTAGTGAAGTCCAAAATGTGCCAAAATGAATGGAAGGGCTCCAAAAATAGTGATGAAGGGGATGGCCCCTTGATCTCCAAGCAAATGACTTGTGGTGCTCCCAAGTGGCTGTGGGGGCACAAAGGTATCCTCTTAGGTCTCCAACTGAATCGAACAAGCATTTATCTCCTCTGCAAGGGCTAGAACAATGATGCAAGCCCTCCCTTTGTCTTCCATGGTGAGATGAAACCCCATCTAGGCCCTGGATCAACTGCCAATTGTGTGGTGCAAGTGTGTAGTCGGTTGAGCAAGGTGGTCCAGGTGCATCATTATCATCAAATAAGTGGAACACGAGCGAGCAATGAGTGGTGTTGAAGGATCCTATGGCATGGTTATCTTCTCTCTGCTATAGTGGGGGCCCATGGCTCGCAACGCACACCCTATAAATGTCAATATGACCCTCTAGAGGGTTTGGACCCTGCATAGGGAGACCAAACCCCAAGATGAAGAGCCACCTGCAATCCTGCATAGGATCCAAGGTATCTCCTCACCTTCCAGTACAACAAATCATTAGTGTCATTGAGAAAATGAGCTTACAAATCATGGAGCCAAGTGGCATGCCCTTCCATAATGGGCTTTAGAGTGTACAGGTGTTACCAAGTTCAAGGAGGAGGTTAATCAAGGACCCTATTAATGGTTTCAACCTCTAAGGGAGTGACAGGTCCATGGTGCATTCGTCATATGGTTGGTGCATGTGATATAATGATGGAACGAAGTGGGGCATCAAGGGAAGGCTCCAAGCCACATGACATGTTACAAGGGTAGCAATGATGAGGGAGGCCCACACTTGGGTGTATAGATGTGAGAGGGAGCAATAATGGTACATGAGTTATTTTGGCCTTTGTTTTTCCACCCTTCTTCATATGCCTTTTGCCTTTTATTGATTTTTCTTTTATAGCTTCTTGCGGCTCCAGGCAATGAGAGCATGATGTGTAAGATGTAGGAGTGATTACCCCCTTAAGGCTGGGTAGTTCATGTCTCCTACCCTTTTTGGTTTATATATCGACAAGCTTGAGGAGTGGTTAAATTCACAAGGGGGTGATGGTATCTATTTGTGCAAGTTTGTTATAAGGCTTCTTTTGTATGCAGATGACCTTATTCTGATTGCTAAATCGGCTCTTGGTTTGCAAGAGCACTTACTATCCCTTGAGCATTTTTGTAGAAGTGTGGGGATGCAAGTCAATATCAACAACGAAAGTAGTGGTCTTCTCTAAGAAAAGAAAACATAACCAACATAAGTTCTACTTTGAAGGCAACATTCTGGAAGAAGTTGCGGATTACAAATACCTCGGAATTGACTTCAACAAAAATTTAAGATGGAATGGTTGTAGAAAGAAATGAACTTTGGGGGGTTGGAAAGCATTTTATGCTTTTCAAAATAGGTGTAGAGAAGCAGAGTTATGGGACTGCAAGACCACTCAAACTCTTTTTGGGCTTCTAGTGATTCCAGTGATTCTATATGGTTGTGAACTGTGGGCTAGCAGTACTTCTGACATGCAGTGGAGACAAATTGAGAAAATTCAGAAGCGTTTGATTACAAACAAATTTAAGATTAAAAGTGCAGTTCCTTATGATATCTTGTTAAGTGAAACAGGGACTGCTCCTATTGAAGCAATTGCTATGGTGCGAGTCATAAGGTATTTAAAAAAAATTGAGCAAATGGAAGAGGGTAGATGGCCTAAGGTTGTCTTTAATGATAGATTGTGCAAGAGCAAAAAAACTTGGATGCAACAAAATAACAAATGGTTTAGTAAATGGGATATTTGCTTGAACGCGTGCCCCATAAACAGCAAAGAGATAAAAGCTTTTGTTATGGAAAAGTTCCACAAACGTACTTGGGAGAAGGAGCTAGGAAGAAAGAAAAATTACTATATTGAAGTGTTTAATCCCTCTCATAATCATCAACCAAAAGCATACATAGAGGCCAATATCTCTTGGAGAGCCAAAATTCTTATTGCTCAGTTAAGGACTAATTCTCATCAACTCCGTTGTGAAACAGGGCGCTGGAAAAGGCCAAAGGAAGTGTGGGAGGAAAGGGTATGCTTTTTTTGTTCTTCCGGAAAAGTGGAAACAGAAAAACATTTCATTTTAGAATGTGAGGCCTTCAAAGACAACATGGAAAGTTATGCAGATACCTTGGCAGCTAGCTCTTGGGATAATCTATTTAGCGAGGGGTTTGTCGAGAAGATGGGAGCATTTATTGTGAAGCTTCACAAAAAAAGGGCCGAATACATCAAGCAGATGAAGAAGCAATCTATCCCATAGGCTATCTTTAGCCTTGTGGACATTAAAATAATTTCTTTCTTTCTTTCTTCTCCCACTAGGGGTTGGGACAATCATGGGTTCCTTAATGGTGTAGGGGGGCCACTATGAGGGGCCCTAGTAACTAGGGTGATGACCATGATGATAGGGGTAGAGCTCATGTGGGGTTTTGCCCACGTGCTAAATTTGTATGTCCAGGCCATCTTTTGCATTTTATGGTACATTTCTTGTTGAGAGTGGCCAAATTATGCTTTTTACTTTCTTTTTAGGTGCATCAACCTCTAAGGCATAGTTCCAGGTCCGACCCAAAGTATGGATAGGGGGAGGGGGAGGCTCACTGCTTAGGGACCCAATAGACAAATTTGGACCTGAGTGGGAAATATGTGAAAAGAGGTTATAATGAGCATAGGGGAATGATATATGTGGTGTTGGGAAGCAGGACCACGCAACCAAAATCGTGATTTCCTATGTAGTGGCACTCCTAAAGCTAGTAGCCAATAAAGGAGATCCCACAAGACTAGGATACAAGGTTAACCACCAAGTTGGACAAAGCAGACAAGAGTACAAATAATCCCCTCACTAATCCATGCCCAGAAGTGTCCATGATAAGTAAGAAAAAATACCCAACCACGTAATGAAAGCCATAGCTTCAGGGTTGGAAGACCCACCTTGAAACATGCGATCATGACAGATGCACGAGGCCACATAATGGTTGGCTTAGGTGGCAGAGATGGTGGCACATTGAGCTATCTGGTGGCTGTATGGGGTTGTTGGTTGTCGATTGAAGACAATATAGGAAAAAATTCTCCTATGGGTGTAACCCACAAGTGGTGGGTAACACTCCATACACATGTAATTGTGCATTCGATCCCTCATTTGGGATAGGATGGTGAGAGGTATTGAGTTGGTACCTGGTTGAGCAAGCTAGAGTTTTGGACATATTCATGGTTGGGGGAATAGTTGGATAGGGTCATGGGTTACTAGAGAAGCTCAGGGGCCACACAATTGTTGGGATCTAGGTGGGACTCCCCATCATATCATGGAGTTAGTTGAGGATGGTAGTAGTTGTGTGTTCGGTTTGGTGGCTAAGTGCCCACACCCCCTTAGAATCCCATAAGATTTCCGAGTAGCATTAGTGACCGGTTGGACTGAGAGGGGAGCAGATAGACTTTGTGATATATCTTGGTGTGTTGAGTGTGTGGGGTCGCAGGATGGTTATCATACTCTGGCAGGAGCTAGTAGGAGGGAGTGGCGTTGGTCGACAACCATACATGGCATTGTATGGAGACAATGCTCTTTGATGGGTATGTTGGACACAAGAGTTACTAAGGATCGATACACTAGCGCTATTCCCATTAGCAGGTGAGGAGTTAGGCTGTCAGGTCTACCAGGGTAGATGAGGAGGTGTAGCTCACATCATGGTGAGTTCGCTAGTAGAGTGGTGGTCCCAAAAGGGGATCCTTACAGGGCTCATCTAGGTCAAGGGCAACAATAGAACAATAACCCACTATTACCTCGGCTAAAGTTCCCTACTCTTTACGAGCTTTCACTGATGGGAGGAGACCCATTATAATAAGGATCACCAAAATGAATGGATCAATGATACGATCAGAGGTTATCCTAGAAGCCTATTCACAAGAGAGGCTCAGATATATGGCTTGCTTGCTTTGAAAGCAAGATGAAAGGCTCTCTAGGAAGGGCTTAGGGGAATTCTAAGAGCTAGGCTTTGAGTATATGACTTGTCAAGAAGACTCGTAGCTCCCAAAATCCTTGTGGAAACTTGAATTCCAAGTGGTCTGTATGAAGTTGATTTCAATAAGTTGTGGGAGCACAGGGGACCAAGTGGACCCATAATTAGGTCAAGGTGATGGAATTTATCAACCAAGGGTGTGCTTAACCTAATTGAGGGGGAGAAAGGGATTAAAGGAGATTTTTTCTTTGAATTTGATGCAATAATCCCAATGAGGTCACTAGCCAAAGGAAACGTAGGGCAAAAAACGGTTTTCGAGCTAGGGCTTGCAATATCTTGAGATCCCACTGTCAGATTTGCCTCAAATTTGAGGATCCCTAGTGCAAACTTGTTAAATTTGGAAACTAGGGCCAAACTCCACCTTGGATAGCTCATATGATGCAGCTGATATTTTTATTGGATTCCTCTCTTCGAGAGGTGTAGGATTGATCTAAAGATCATCTCATTCTAGCAAGTACAAATGAAATTATGAATTTATTTTGCTTATGGACAAATTGTCAAGGTTGGCCAACAAGCTAATTTAGACTCAGAAGCTCAACTGTCACGTCTATTCATCCTCAAAGTTTGCATATAAATAGAAGGTGCCTTTACCTCATTTGGACATCATTCATCTTCTCATACATCTCTCTCTCCTCATCTGATTAGGTATGGATTTTTGGGCTTCTCTCTCTCTCCATATGTGCGAAGAAGAAGATAGATTTTTTGTTTCAGCGTTGACCGAATTTCAGGGAAGTTTGACCAGCAGCGTTGACCTTGCTTGACAGGCGACTTTGGTGGGATACTTTCTTGTTGTTCAAGTTGCATTTCTGGGCACAGAAATTGACGCAATCTGTACTGTTTGACCAACGTTGATTGCAGAAGGGTTTCATTGCAGTGTTGACTTGCATTGACCAAGTTTGACTGAGTTTTTTGGGACTGTTTTGGGCTGATTTGGATGATTGTTGGAGGCAAAGTTGATTGGGTTTGATCAAGCTGTTTTGGTGGTCAGATTCTGCCCTGTTTAGCAACGTTGACTTTTTGATTAAGGCTTTCTATGGCTGTTGTTTGTTTGGACAAATTTCACTTTGATTGGGCAAATGAATAATCATATTGTACTCTCTCTCTCTGTTGAACTTTTGAAGAATAATAAGAAGAATTGATCAAAGAGTTTCCCCACATTGGGGTTTGTCCCTGGATGGTGCCACGTCTTGTGTCCTCTTGTCTTGGCTTCTCTTCTATTGTTTTATTTATGTTCTATCTACATTTATTATCATGTTGATGTGATTGCTAATCTAGAAATTGTTGTTGGGCTAATAAGAAAATTGAAGTAAATTGCTCTTAAGCATAGAACATACCATTGTTATCTAAAATTAACATGGTATCGGAGCTGAGGTGAAGACAAAGCCCAAGCAAGAGTGAAAAGACCAACCATTGAGATTTGTTGGACAAGGACAAGAGTCAATGGCCTTCGCGTCTTACTTCAAGCCTGATGACAAGCTCAATGATTATCATGCATGGAAGATGTCTCTTGATTTGACTTTGGAAGAGCAGGATGTTATGGATTATGTGCAGGGAAAGATTTTTGAGCCTCCTTCAAATGCACCAGCTGCCACTAAAACAAAGTACAAGAAGGGTGAAGTCAAAGCAAAGAAGATTATCAGGGATTCTATTAGCAAGCATTTGGTTGCATACGTCTCCGATTTGAACACATCTAAGGAAATGTATGACAGGTTGGTTGGCATGTTCAAAGCTAGCAATGAAAACCAAGTTCTCTATCTCAAGAACAAGCTAAAGGACATAAAAAAGGGAAGAGGTGAAGACATTCAATCCTACTTCATGAGGATTACTGAGATAAAAAATGATCTTCTTTCGATTGGAGAAGCTATTGCTGATAGGGAGCTCACTCTCATTGCCCTTGGAGGAGTCCCTCGTGAATGGCACATGTTCAACACTACTATTCTTAACAACTACAGGATTCCAGGTTTTGAAGAATTGCTGACTAGATGTTCTCAAGAAGAAGCAAGGATGATAGAACTAGATATGCCTTCAAATAGGAATGATCCTACTGCATTCTCCGCTTATTCTAAAAAGAGGAACAATGCAGGTTCAAAGAAGAAATGTCAAGGAAGATCGGATTTCAAGAATGGAAGGAAGGGAAGATGCTTCATTTGCAACAAGTTTGGTGACTATGCTAGGGAGTGTCCTAATAGAAGGGATACACCTCATGATGATGACAACAACAACAATTTCAGGGGAAACAACAATCAAAGGAATGGTAGGTTCAACAACAGAGGAAAAAGGAATGCTCCCACTACTCAACATGGAAATGGTCGCCCTCCCAAAAGATCAAGAAACTCTAGGTATGATGAATCTAATGTTGTTGATAACAAGAAAAAATAATTTTATCTTATATCGGCCCTCTCTACTACCTCTCCTCCAGATAGCTTGGGAAATTGGTTGATTGATAGGGTGCCTCAAGGCACTTCACTAGGTATAAGGAAGCTCTTTCAAATCTGATTCAAAAGGATACAAATTTGGAAATTATCCGTGGAGACAATGCCACCTATCCCATCGAGGGAGTTGGGAATGTTACTTTTCATTTGAATCAAGGTAACACCATTCATCTACAACAAGTACTATATGTACCCAATCTAAAGAAGAACCTGGTATCTATCTCGACGATGGAGGACAAAGGATTCAAGGTGGCATTCATCGATGGAAAAGTACGTGTGGAATAAAAATTTCAAAGATGCATTTACACTTGGTTTCAAGGTTGATAACCTATATCAAGTTGGAGGAAGTCCATTGGGAGCTATGTTTTGCAACCAGTGTTACTTGGGAGCGGGAGTGAAAACAGGAGCGGGAGCGACATTTTTATAAGCTCCCCGTTTGGGAGCGAATCCCGGAGCGATTTTTTAAATATATATATATATATATATATATATATTATATTTTTTATATTTTGATACATATATGTCAACAAAAACATGTAGAATGATGAATAGATATAAAAAACATAAAAAAACATAGATTGATCATTGAACCATATCACATCAATCATCTAGAAGTTATAATCTTCATCAACGATGTCCACAAGTTAGTAACATACATATTACAACTGCAACATATTGAGTCTCGTGAATGATGATTCATCAAATTCAATCTTAAAGTTTTAACTTCAAGCTTTCAAAATTGAAAATTCAATATGTAACATTTATCATCATTGATCACCAAAGTTGTACTTGTAAGCTAAGTTTAACCATTACAAGAAATAATATCTTAGATATTTCTAAGTTCTAACTGTTAACATGAAATGAAATGCTATAAAATGAATTATGAATAATGAAATGAAATGAAACAACTTTAGTCTTTCACGAAGCATCATATTCATAATTCACAATCATTACCAATGAGTTATAATTGCCAACCTCAAACTTTCATTGTCACAGTCATATATTGTTTACAAAAAATATCATTATGATATGAAAGAGTCGAGTCAAGGACTCAAGACTCAACAGTTATGAAAACTAATAGAAACCAGAAAAAACAAGTAAACTGTAAATCTACATGTGGCCCCTTGCCACAAGAGTCTCCTGTATGAGTAGGTCGTGGTGGTCTTCTAGGGGTCTCCCACACAGACTGACGACTAGAACTAGAAGGCACATGCCCTCCACGTGAGGGTGTAGATGGAGGTGGCTACAGCAAAGGAACACGACTGAGAACTTGAGCACTGCTACTGGATGGTGGAGGTGGCATGGCTGCTGCCGCTGCTTCATCTTCATCCCTTATAAGTTCCTCTTCCAGTTCTTCAAGATGTATAGTGCCATCCTCCAAATTGTCATCCTCTGGGTGGTTGTCCCAAATTTTATATATTGGATCCTCATAAGCCCGATCACAGTAATGACTCAACAACCTCAAGTTGTAGTGCACATAAACCAAGCTTTCTGCCCGGTTTTCATTGAGTCTGTTTCTTTTCACATTATGTATGACGTTGTAGGTGCTCCAACATCTCTTTACAGAAGAAGTATTTACAACCTGTGATAGAACTTTTTTTGCCAATTTTGGCAAAATTCCCCGGCCGCCATATGTTTCCCACCATGTGAGAGAATCAAATTTGTCTCTGTCTTCCATTGCATGGAAGGTACCAAACAAACCAGTGCCACTGAAGTATCTTCCTATTTCAAAGCGCACAGTTGCACATTCCTCCCTGTCAAGTATCAACTTTTCTAATGCATCCAAATATCCTCTAGTTACCTTTACATCTAAATGGGGTTTGGTCCTAATCCCACCGCCTGGTGCAGGTTGGCCCAACCAAGATGTAGAGTAGTATTTTGGTGTAAGGATATACGCCAAGCAATGTAGTGGAAGATTAAGTTTATTCCACCGTACACACACAATCGTGAATTAGTTTGTACAAGTCGGGATCTTTGTTATGAACAATATCTTTTATTTGCCCCAACATGGTATCCATCTGCTCATACACCTCGCCAATCACTGGTTTATCTGTATCTGCAAACCGAATCATGTGATAAATGGGCTTGGTGAAATACAATACTTGCCTCACACTTGACCAAAACATACCATCAAGAGCGGCCTCCTCCACCAGTTCAAAACCTTGCTTGTCAGCTGCATTTGTAGCCCTTTCCTTTAATACCTGCCAGTGTGGACTTGATACCATGCTAGCCAATGACTCTCTTACCTTCAAAAGGCGCCTGAAGGTGAGGTAATAGCTACCAAATCTAGTCCTCGCAATCTTCAACAACTCCAATCTTGAGTGACTGCGGAAAAGGCCATGGGTATTGCTATGATTTGTAATAAATTTTATCATTGGTTTGCCTTTCTTGTACAAATCACCAATCCATTTGAATTGTTCATTTTTGTTCTTAACAACATCATGCATCAAAAGGTTCAATGTGTGAACCAAACACCCAGACCAAAATATGTTGGGGTTTTTATCCTCAATAATTGCTCCCGCTGCCTTCCGATTAGGAGCATTATCAGTGATGACTTGGATGACATTGTATGGCCCAATACGGTCAATTGTTTCAAGTAATGCTTCTGCAATGTTGATGTCGGTCTTGAACTTCTCTGAGTAATCATATGAATTTAGAAAGATGGAACCACTAACGGACACAACAAGAACACTTATCAATGGCTTGCCTTTTACATTTGTCCATCCATCAGATACAATGGACACCCCATGGTCAGTCCAAGAACTTGTCATTCTATTCAAAGAATGTGATATTTTTGCTTTTTCATGATCCAATCCAATGGTTCTTGCCTTGTCATACCAAGGGCTCTTGTATCCTTTAGGGGCATCATTTATGGCAGAAACCATTTCGTGCCAATAAGGTGAGCGAAAAACATTAAATGGTATCCCACATGCATAGAGAAACCTGTAAACTTTTGGATCCACATCATTCCTACACCCTTCATCAAGGAAATCTGATATGGTTCTACCCCTTAAAGTTGGTGAGCTTATGCCTCCATATCCATTGTCTTGGGAGGACGCTGAAGGAGTTCTTTGTGCTTGTGATTGTGAGCTTGGTTCAAACTCAAAGAAACCCCTTGATTTTTTAGATTTGTATTGGGCTTCCTCCTCTTACCTTATGTATTTGGCTCTATTTGCTGCTAACACAGCTGCACAAGTTTTGATTCCTATTTGTTTATCTCCATCCCATGGCCTTTTCCCGCAGAGGTGTTTTCTGGCACAGGTGGATGAACCTGTGTAATTATTGTTGCAATGGGGGCAATGAAATTTAGTGGTTCCACCCCCTTTCCCTGCTTCACGCTTGTTAACATATTTCCACAATGGGGTTTGGTCTTGTTTAGTTTTTTGAGAGTCATGTTCACCCTCCTCTAGCTTCTCCTCACCGGGGTTTTCATCAAAGCCACTTTCTCTAGTTTCTTCATCCCCCTCTTCATTTTGACCCCTCCTTTTCCTACTCTCTAGCACCATAATAACCAGAAAAGGGACCAAGAAGAAGAAAATGCCAAGAAATATAACCAGGTCCATGATGTTTGAAATTTGTAGACTTTTGAATCTGCAAAATTTAATGGGAATGGGAATGAGAAAATTAAAAATGTATTTAGATTTACTATTTACTATTTATTAATTTTATTTATTTAAATTTTAGATTCATCATTCATCATTCTAGAATCTAGAAATAAGTTATACATTTACTAAACTACTAAATTACTAAGTTACTAACCTCCTTGCAGGCTTGCTCCTTGCTCCTCGGCACTCGCTCCTCGCTCCTCCTCGCTCCTTTGCACAATCTCCTTGGCTCTCCTCAACTCATTCAAGTCACATTGAAATAAAAAATGCCCCCCAAGCCCTTATAAAACCGAAAAAAAATTTAAAACTAAAATTTTTTTGGCGTCTAAATATTTTTTTTCGCGCTTTTCTCTCCCGGCATTAGCACGCGTCGCTTCCGAAGCGAAAATTAAAGCCCAGGAGCGATCAAGAACGATCGCTCCCTGATCGCTCCTAAGCTTTAATTTTCGCTCCGGGAGCGACGCTCCTGAAGTCGCTCCCTGTTTTGGCAGGGAGCGTAAATTTTTTTATCGGGAGCGCACTCCCGAGCTGCTCCTGCCCAGAGCACAGATTGGGAACGGGTTCGGGGCAGGGGGGTGGGCACTCCCCTGCAACTTTGCTTGCGACACATCACTTCAATCCGAATTATGACACCGAAGGTTTGCTCATCTACATTATAAGGCTCTACCTAATGTGAGGAAGATGGTGTTGATTTGGGGTAGCACTGGATGTGCTCTAGCCACGAAATTTGGTGGAGAGGTTGGGGCACATGAGATCTCCAATACCCAGAAAGGGTTTGGTTAGATTCTAAACAGATTAGGAGATATTAAAATAATTAATATTTTTAATGGAGTCCCTAAGTCTAAACTTAGGGAAATAAAATATTAATGTGTATTAATATGAATCTGTGTTAGAATGGTCCAAAAGACATGGATCAAGCCAAATCTAATCTTAGTCGTTTAGCCGTTGATTAAGGACTTAATCTCGGCCGTTGAGATGTCAACAGAAAAAGTATAAGAAGAGGCTTGAGGGGCACTTGGAGAACACACTGAAGGAGACCAGTTAATTCAATTTCTGGAGTGGGGTTTGCTGAGAAATTGAACTAGTGGTCTGGAGAGCAGTCAGGAGGCAGCAAGTATGGAACAGAGAGATAGGAGATCAGCACAAAAGAGGCAGACGTAGAGCCAGAGGAAGCCACGCAGAGGTAGCAGAGACTGCGCAGAGCCAGAAGGGCCTGCGTCATCCATGCAGGGGCTACAGGAGTGATGCAGAAGCCCAGAGAGGCTGCACAGAGCCTCAGTAGGCTGACGCAAAGGGTTTCATGTTGTAGCAGAGGTCAGTAGGGCCTATGCTGGGTTTAGGAAAGTGTTGGAAGTTTGTCTATCTGTGGGTAAGCTAGTTTGGCACCCTGTTGTACAAGAAAATTGCTGAATAATAAAATCCTCCCTTGCTGCATCAATTTTCCCACATTGGGTTTTTTCGGGGACATTAGTCCAAATAACTGTGTCAATGTGTGCATATTTTTGTTTCTGTATTACGATGTGATAACTGCAACAGTATTTATTTTAATGTTTGTTGAAGTAATTTCATGAATAACTTATGATGAAATAAGTAGGAAAAGTAAATCAGTGGCTGGAGTGATAGAATTTTCACAAATGGTGACAGATATGCCCGATTTTAAAGTAGAACATGAAGGTGTTTGTCACAGGTGTGCCAAAGAAAAGCATACAAGGGGACCATTCCCCTCCAGTGATAGCAAGACTACCGACATATTGCAATTGGTTCATTCTGATCTATCTGGTATGATGCCCATGAACTCTTTGGGAGGATATTTATATTATGTTATCTTTGTGGATGACTTCTCTCGCAAATCTTGGATATATTTCTTGAAGAAGAATGATGAGCTATTCTCATGGATGTGTTCTTCCAAAGCCTTGGTCGAAAATGAAACCAGGAAGAAGATCAAAATTTTGAGAACCGATAATGGAACTGAATATGAATCAAATGAGTTCAGTGACTATTGTAGAGAAGTTGGCATTGAGAGGGAGACTAGTACCGCATATACTCCTAAGAAAAATGGTGTTATTGAAAGGAAGAATCGTTCCATTATAGAAGCCATTCGTGCCATGCTCCCTGATCAAACTCTTCTGAAGTGCTTATGGGTGGAAGCTGCCAACACTGCTGTGTACGTTGAAAATAGATGCCCTCATTAAGCGTTGGACTCCAAAACTCCCAAAGAAGTTTTCACTGATAATAAACCTGATGTTTCTCACTTTAGAATTTTTGGCAGCCTCGTATATTTTCATGTGCCGAAAGAAGAGAGAAGCAAATTGGATGTATCCAGGAAGAAAGGAACATTTGTGGGCTACAATGAAACTTCTAAGGCATAGAGAATCTATGTGCCTGGTCAAAAGAGAAGTAGAGATAAGTCATGATGTCACCTTCAATGAGGATGTTGCCCTTGGGAAGATTAGTAACCTTCTTATTCCAAGGAAGGACAAAGAAGTAGATGCAGGAAAACAACAATCTTAGGATGAGCCAATGCCCGATGTTGAAGAACTAATGGATCCCATAGATCCACCCCCTCATTAGCCCTCCTCCTCGCAAAGGAGACCCTCATGGCTTAGGGAAACTCTCGAAGATGCCGAGAGACATATTGCACCAAGGGGGACATTTCGTGAAAGTAAGAAGCCAAATAGGTACCAAGGGTACTTAATTGCCATTAGAACCATTGTTCAATCTGAGCCTTGCACATTCGAAGAAGTTGTGAAGCACCAAGTTTGGAAGGATGCTATGAACGAAGAGTATGAGTTGATTATGAAGAATGATGTCTGGGATGCGGTCCCTAGACCGAAGGACAAGTTTACTGTCACCTCGAAATGGCTCTACAAGATCAAGCATTGAGCTGATGGAAGTGTTGAAAAATTCAAGGACAGGTTCGTTGCTCAAGGATTCTCTCAAAAGGAATGTGTGGACTATGATGAGATATTTGCACTTGTCACCCGATATACCACCATCCGTTCGATTATAGCCCTTGCAGCCTTGCAAGGATGGAATCTACACTAGATGGATGTCAAGACCGCCTTTTACATGATTCAATTAAGGAGGAAGTCTATGTAGAACAACCCGAGGGGTTCGAAGTTCAAGATTGTCAGACACATGTATGCAAGTTGAATAAAGCCCTCTATGGGTTGAAGCAAGCTCCCTGAGCTTGGTATGAGAGGATCGACAACTATCTGATGAAGCTAGGTTTTACAAGAAGTGAAGTTGATCCGAACCTTTACTTTAAGGTTGAGAATGATAGACCTCTCATCTTGGTACTTTATGTGGACGATCTCTTTTTGACAGGTACAGAACCTCTTATTCATCAATGTAAGAGGGAGTTCACTTCCAAATTCGAGATGAAGGACCTAGGATTGATGCATTATTTCCTAGGGTTGGAGGTTTTGCAAAAGCCAGGTGAGATTTTCCTTTGTTAAGGAAAACACATTGTGAAGCTACTTGAAAGATTTGGGATGGTGGACTACAAGTCCGTGACTACTCCGATGGAAGTTAACTTCATGAAGCTATGCAAAAGTGCTACTGGGCCCAATTTGGGAAATCCTTCTGAGTATCGTTAACTCGTGGGGGCCCTGATGTTCTTGGTGAATTCCCGTCTGAACATATGTTTTGCAATGAACACATTGAGTCAATTTATGGTCGAGCTTGATCACATACACTGGATTGCTTCCAAGAATCTCTTGATATATCTTCGGGGGCACGATCACCTATGGACTGAGATAGACTGCCGAGAATGTAAGACTCCATGGTTATTCTGATGTTGACTGGGTTGGCAGTGTGGTGAATCGTAAAAGCACATCTGGATGTTGCTTCTCTCTAGGTTCTGCTTCGATATCCTGGATGAGTAGGAAGCAGAAGTCAGTTGCTTTAAGCACCACTGAGGCTAAATACATTGCTACTAGTATGGTCTCCTATGAATTTGTTTGGTTGAGGAAGCTCTTTAGTGAGCTTTTTGGACATGTGTTGGATACCATCGTGATCTATTGCGACAACCTAAGTGGGATTTGTCTTTCTAAGAATCCCATGTTTCATGACCACTCCAAGTATATTGATACGAGTTACCACTTTATTCGGGATATGGTATAATAGGGAGCAATAAGGCTCCGTCATATTGGGACTGATGATCAGGTCGCAGATATTTTTACGAAGCCCCTAGGGAAGGTCAAATTCTTAACCTTCCGTGAACGACTTGGAGTTGTGGAGAGACCCTCTTATGACGGCCCCGTATGAGATGGATGTTGAGCTCTGGGAGCTCTGGGGGGCTTCGGGTACTTCTTGGAGCGATGAGCGACCATAGGGTGAGTGGTTCACCTTCCCGTGTGATATCCCATGTTGAGATATGCATAGGATGAGTGGTTCACCTTCTCCTATGGCATATGAGCAGGATGAGTGGTTCACCTTCTCCTGTTGATACATCCTACCCATGCAGTCTGGGACTCATGGGAAGTACCTCTCATTTGGCCAATGAATAGGGAAATGAGGACAGGGACCATAGTACTACCGATGGACGCATCATGTACTACCATACTCCCTATGCTAGGATGTTTGATATTGATTTGGGATCAATGGAAACTGACTTTGGGTCAATAGAGAGTAGTATGATACACTCTTGATTATTGGAGATTGTCTTCGGGTCAGTGGAGAATGGTATGATACATTCTCAATCATTTCTTCTTCATTATTTCTTCATGGTTCAGCAGAGCAGGGATGACAGGGATGGTATTGATTGTCAGATGGTTTGGCAGGTGGAGTTCTTCCTAGTTGAGAGGGAGTGTTAAATTTGGAAACTAGGGCCAAACTCCACCTTGGACAGCTCATATGATGCAGCTGATATTTTTATTGGATTCCTCTCTCCGAGAGGTGTAGGATTGACCTAAAGGTCATCTCATTCTGACATGTACAAATGGAATTATGAATTTATTTTGTTTATGGACAAATTCTCAAGGTCGACCAACAAACTTATGTAGACTCAAAAGCCCAACAATCACGTCTATTCATTCTCAACGTTTGCATATAAATAGAATGTGCCTTTGCCTCATTTGGACATCACTCATCTTCTCGTACATCTCCCTCTCCTCATTTGATTGGGCATGGATTTATGTGCTCCTCTCTCTCTCCACACTTGCGAAGAAGAAGACAGCTTTTTTGTTTCAGTGTTGACCGAATTTCAGGGAAGTTTGACCAATGTTTGACTAGTAGCGTTGACCTTGTTTGATTTCAATTTTGGTGGGATCATTTATGTTTGGGCAGACTGCATTTTTGGGCACATAAATCGAGGCAATCCATACTGTTTGACCAGCATTGACTGCAGAAAGTTTTGACTGCAACATTGATCAAGTTTGATTGAGTTTTTTGGGATCGTTTTGGGCTAAGCGGATGATTGTTAGAGGCTGAGTTGACTGTGTTTGACTCAGCTGTTTTGGAGGTCAAATTATGCCCTGTTGACCAATGTTGACTTTCTGGTTAGGGCTTGTTGTCACACAGATTGTCATGACAATGCTTAGACCGGGGGCTGTCACCCTGATTCCCGATCTCTCCGTTTAAGCCTGTCTCCTGCGGCTAAGGGGGGTAGACCCTATGAGATGATGAAAACCAACTGTGAACCAGTTGGGTTGGGAGACACGAAGAAACAAGCACTAAATTGATTTTGTTAAGTTAAAAGCCCAGTGCCTTGTTGAGTTAATGTTTAAACGATTTATTATCAGATGCTGCAGAAATATAAACCATGTGGAGCAATCATTTATCATCAAATAACTCAAACAAAGATTTATTTTTAATGCGAGAAAATGCTTAAATGATACTCCAGCAATTCAAAACTTCGAAAGATAGAGTTCGATACACAACCACGAAATTTTAAACGTTAACCAGATATCACACTCATGATCATTCAAGCATACTAAATCACATCAAAATGATAAACATTAATTCCACATCAAAATTTTAATCTCAGCAGGAAAAAATGAAATGTCATAAATCCCCGAGCCAACACTGAATCTGGCAAAATGTTTCAAAAATATCTTATGTTTTTCAGATACAGCAAAATTTTGAAAAAACTTTTAAATCAAGAAATCTAAATGATATTAAATCTAAACTAAATTAAATCAAAACCTAGACTATAAGAAAAACAATTTCTTTATGCTATTTTTTTTTTTAATTTATAATTTTTATGAATTTTTTATTGTTATATTTTTTTTTAAAACAAAACTTGAAAAAAAAAAAATCTAAACTAAAACTAAAACAAAACTTTGCAATTATAAATCTAAAATAAAAAGGAACCTTTTTGTGTCCTTTTATATTTTATACTTTTTATGTTTTTTTTTTTTTAAATTTTAGACTTAAAATAAAAAAAAAAGCTTACCATCTAATTAAAATCTAATTTAAAACAAAAATCGATTTTGATATTTTGATAAAGATTCAAAAAATAAAAGAAATAAAAATAAAACTAAAAACTTAAACTAAATCTAAACTAAAAAGAAATCTATTAAAGATAAAAATGATGCTATCTTTTTTTTTTATATATTTTTCATTTGAAAGAGATTTAAACCTAAACTAAACGATATCTGATGCTAGACTAAGCTATACGAAATCTAAACAAAAAAATTTGAAAATCGATTTTGATTTTTATGAAACCTGAACAAATTAAAATTAAAAAAAAAGAACGATTTATGCTAAACCACAACATAAATGAAACGAAGAAAATCGAACCCGTGTTGTGTGTGCGTGCAGGTGAAATGAAACTTGACGGCGGACATGAAACGGTTTTGCAGTTTGCAGTGATTTTTAATGGCGCAGATCTTGAACCCAGGATCGTATTTGAAACTGAAAAGCTTCCCTGACGCCCACGCTGTGACAATTGCTTGGTCCGTAACAGTAAAACGTGTTTTCTTTACCCACGCATACAGTTCATTGTTTACCTTACATGTTTTGTTCACCGTTCTTTTTTTTGTAAGCGCGGATGAAGAACCAGCTAACTGAGCTTGAAGTCAATGCCTAGACGGCAGATGAAAAGACGCAAGCATGATGGGAAGTCGAATTTCAGACTGCGGGGATTTGCTGAGGGAGGAACGACGGCTCAGTGGCGGCGTACAGGCAGAGTGGAGTTTTCTGTGCAGGATGCAGTGAGGACCAGGCGTGGTAGGAGTAGCGTGTCTTTCCTTTCTTGCTTGTAGGTTCTCACGAGTTCCCAAGGCTGCGTGGAGCTGAACACAGCAAAGCTGGAAGGCTGGGTGGATAGGTGAGGCAGCAGTGTGAAAGAGAGGAGGCCCACTCAGGTTGTAAATTGACAGAGAGAGACAGCAAGCCTGCGCAGACAAGGGATGGGCAGCTTTGGAAAGAATAGCAGCGTGCAGAGAAAGAACTGCGGGTTTGATGGAAATGAGCAAATGTATGATCTGACAGTGAGAACAGTGATCCTGCAAAACCTAATTTTCCACAAGAATTTTATCTCAGACCTGCAAATGGAAAACAAAAATCCAGAAAGTAAATGCAAAGATTTTAAATGAAACCCTACAAACCGGTCCAAAATTACAAAATTATAGCTCTACAACAGCCAAATTTATCTATAATAAGAAGTAATATTATCAAGATTCCAGATTTATTATGAAATACTTCAGAAATCTCTCATGCAAATCAGAAAATAAACTAAATGATTAACCCAGGATCAAAACTAGCTGCGCTCTGCAAGAAAATGCTTGCGGGAGTTGGCTGGTTCAGCCGAGAACTTCCCCCAAATGCCCACTGGTTTTCTTCAATAAGGGTTTCCTGCACAGCTCATTTCAACTGTCAATAAAGAGAGAAAAAACAATACTAGATCTCAACAGCAATGGAGATACCTGCCATTACTTTAGAAAACCTAATACCATTCAAACCCTAGCAAGTGAACAAGATACCTGTGCTCAATAATACTCTCTGAAAATTAAAACATGCAAAAAATAAAATAGCTCACAGCACTTCCAGAGAGTAACACCAGCAAGATTTCAACCCCAAAGTCTTTCTTTATTAGCACCAGAAAAAGTTTTCAAGAGAGCTTCTTCAGCACAAGACTCACAGATCCAATAATCTCAAATGACACCTAGCACCCTATTTAAAGGAAAAAATCCCAACAGCTAGTTCGAGTGATCCACGTCAAAATGATCTCGACCGTCGATGAGGATCAAGATATCTCTTGATCTCATCCGTCGAAATTTTAATGTATTAAAAAATTGAAATTCTGCATTTATTTACTCAAAATATTATTATTTTATTATTTTTAGGTTTTTTACTTTATTTTATTATTATTTATATATTTTTTTTATTTTTTTATTTTTCTTATTTTTTTAATTTTTAATTTATTTTTAAATGGATCCTCGAACTTAGCTTTTCGGAAAATCACCTAGGACCTAGGACTTAGGACTTATGAGGGGATTAAAACATTTCTTAGCCCTCAAGACACTTTACATCATGACTTTTACAACTTTACATCCCAAGGGGGGAAAACCCCTTTGACATAGACCCTCATAAACCACCCAGTTCTGCGACACAACTATAATCTAGCAGATTAACACACTAGGATTCTCCTAAGATTCTAATGACAAAATCCATTCCGACTTTGGGGTTAGGCTGAAGGAAAACTCTGCCGATCATGGATCGGTAAGACGAAAAACCTTCCAGAACGTAGATTATCACTTAGAAAATTAGGTCCACCTAGGCAATTTACATACATGACTCATATCTGCTAAGATTATTTACAATTTATAAATGCAGACTGGGTTTACAACATAAATTGATCAAGCTGTCGAATGGCATGGACATGTCGATCAAGCGCTATCCCTTTTGCGAAAAAGGGGGCGTATTGCTATGGGTAGTTGACTCGTAGTGGTCAACATCTGGCTCTACTTGGGGACACGTTGCTGCACTGTAGGAATGTGAGAATCCAGAATCTGCATCCACGCAACACACAACAGAAATAAGTAGCGTCCATTCAAACAGCATCATATAACATCTAAGCACATAAAAGATAGAAGCTCTTCATTTATTAACAAGGAAAGTAAATCTAATCCTAAATCAGAAATAAAATGCTGAAACAAGGAGTAGGGATAGAAATACAATACAAAGGATGCCCTATGGCATCAGATATCATCTTTGAAGAACAACTTGAGCATTTGGCCATTTGCAAGTAGATCAAGTGGCTCGCCATCCAATCTGCCCAAATGGAATGAGTTTGGTCCAGCTATGTCTCGAATGATGTACGGTCCCAGCCACAAACTGTCGAACTTCTTATGTTTTCCTGGTTTTTCATTCTTGCGGTCCCAAAGTAGTACCATATCTCCCACCTGCAAAGATCTAGATCGAGAGAATTTATCAAAGTTCTTATTGTTAGATTGATTTTTACATATAGCATCAAAAGCTGTCCTACGAGCTTCATCTAACTCCACAATCTGATCTATTCTATTCTGAACAACATCTTTATTAGTAGAAAAATTTTGGAGGAGCTGATAAGCTGGCAATTTGAGGTGCACAGGTAAAGTTACATCCAAGCCATAAACTAATTCAAAGGGAGATTTACCAGTAGCTTTCTTCTTAGTGATTCTATCTGCCCATAAAGCATACTTGATTTTGTTGTCCCATGATCTCTTATTATCTCCTACTATCTTCTTGATAATGGTTATGAGATTCTTGTTACTTGATTCAGCCAGACCATTACCCTGAGGATAGTAATTTGACGAATGAGATAAGACAATGCCATACTTGAAACAAAAAGATGAAAACTCTAAGGAACTAAAAGCTTTGGCATTGTCAGTAGTGATCTTAGCGGGGACACCAAATCTAGTAATGATGTTATTTTCAATGAAATCCATAATAACCTTTTCAGTGGCATTCTTAGCAGGAATGGCTTCAACCCATTTAGTGAAATAATCCATAGCAGTCAAAATCCATGAGTAGCCATTGCTAGAATTTTCATGGAACTTCCCTATGAAGTCCAGACCCCAATGCTGAAAAGGTGCCTCTACAATGACGGGTTGTAGGGGCAAGGCAGCAAGCTTTTGTTTCCCAGTGAATAGTTGACAGGCTTGACAAGCTCTACCAAACTTGTGCACATCAGAAAAGATTGAAGGCCAATAATAGCCAGCTCTCAGGATTTTGTGGGCGGTAGTTCTAGCAGCATAATGACCACCACAAAATCCTGAATGAAACTTAGAGATTAATTTCTTGGACTCAACGTCATCAACACACCTAAGCACTATGCCCTCAGGATTTCTCCACCCAAGGCCATCCTTCATAAGGCAATACTTAGTGGCTTTTAGTCTAAGAGCCCTTCTCTTATGAGCAACTAAATGGTTAGGACATGCGAGATTCATCAAGTAATAAACTTTGTCCTTGTACCACTCATGCTCTGCTAATCTTTGCAGTTCCAGCAAAGATAGATCGCTAAGACAGAACAAACCAAGAATCTTTTCGTTACCTTCAGTTAACATTTGAGCTAAACCTTGGCCTTTGACCAGCTTGGTGGGTCTGATTTCTAAATCATACTCTTGTATTTTAGTAACCCACCTAGCGCGAGTCCCTAAGCAATCGGTTTGAGTTAATATATCCTTAACAGCAGAATGTGGGATGAAAGCAATGATTTTAGAATGACCCACATAAGTTTTAAAGTGCTTAAGAGACTTGGCCAGGGCATAAGCCTGCTTTTCCATGGTATTGTACTTCAATTCAGAATTTTGAAGTGCTCTACTCATGAAAGCAATAGGATGCTCGTGACCATCTTTATTTTTTTGAAGCAGGACACCAGCAATGTTATCTTCAGAAGTGAAAGAAAAAATCATGAAATCCTTGGAATAATCGGGACTAACTAAGACAGGAGCTCTTGCGATAGCACATTTGATTTCTTGGAAAGCCTTTTTGCCGTTTTCTTGCCAAACAAATTTTGCATGTTTCTTTAGAAGATTTTGAATAGGCTTAGCTATTTCTGCGTAATTTGGAATAAACCTTCTAATAAAATTTATCTTTCCGATGAAAGACTGAAGGGATTTAAGGTTATGAGGGAGAGGAATCTTTTGGATTGCTTCAATTCTTTCAGGATCAATCTTGATTCCTTCCTTAGAAATGATATGGCCGAGTAATTTCCCTTCCGTTACTCCAAAAACAGACTTAGCTAGATTCAAAGAAATCCCGTATTCTCTACATCTATCGAAAACCTGCCTAAGATGATTTACATGACTGATACCATCTTTAGAAAAAACAGTAAGATCATCTTGGTAAATTTCAATAGATCTCCCGATTAACCCCTTGAAGGCATAATCCATAGCCCTTTGGAAAGTAGCCCTAGAGTTTGTTAATCCAAACGGCATTCTGATGTATTCAAAAGTACCCCATGGCGTTGTGAATGTGGTTTTATGACAATCTTCCTTCTTAACCCAAACCTGATTGTACCCAGAAAAACCATCTAGCAGCGACATCATTCCAGAACCGGTTACTCTTTGCAACAAAGTCTCCATGTTTGGCAAAGGGTAATTATCTTTCTTGCATGCTAGATTAAGGTTTCGAAAATCGACACACAGTCTTATCGTACCATTCTTTTTCCTAACAATCACCAGATTTGAACACCATGCTGAATGCCTTGTTTGGGCGGTAATCCCTGCTGCAAGCATTTTCGCAAGTTCTTTCTGAACCAAGGGGGCTAATTTAGGATTAATTTGCCTAAGTTTCTGATGAAAGGGTTTAGCATTTTCATCCTTTAAGGGGATAGTATGTTCCATGACATCTTCCCTATAACCCTTTAATTCATCATAAGAAAAAGCTAAAACATCTCGATATTCGCGAAGTAAATCAGTTAACCTTTTTCTTTCTTCCACACTAATACCTCTACCAATTTTAACGATCTTAGGGATTTCAGAAGTACCAATGTTTATCTCAAGATATCCGCCTGGGTCCATCTTATTTTCTTCTCTCAGCTTCGTGGCATCATGCCGATCAAAATGTTGCTCTAAGGCAACCACATTCCTAGGAGTAGGATTTATGATATGCTCATGATTTAAAGATCCGTCCTCCTAAGAAACTATCCGGAAATCCTCAAACTCATCCAAACTATTAAGAAAACGAATGACTTGCTTTTCATCATTGAAGACCTGCCAATGCTCTGAGTTATCTGGAACAGATGGTCTGAATATTACTTCCATTTTGATCTTATCTTTAATTAGCTCATCAGATAACTGGAAAGTAGTAGCAACTACGGCAAGTTCATCTGCCAAACTATTTTTCTCTCTTGGAATTGCTTCGAGGTCAAGGGCATCAAAATGCTCCATAGTATCCCACACAGCATTTCGATAATTTCTTAACCTTTGATTTCTGCATGTGAATTTATTTTTAAGCTGCATGATAACTAAATCAGAATCCCCCTTAATGCTAAGCAATTTAACCTTCAAAGACTTGGCCAACTCAAGCCCCAACAATATAGCCTCATATTCAGCGACATTGTTGGTTGCTTCAAATTCTAATCAATAGGCAAACTTGAAAATGTGACCAAGGAGAGATTTAAGTACTACTCCAGCACCTTTACCATGCCTAGACTATGCACCATCGAAGTACATATTCCAAACTTTACCCTTGAGATCCCTAATCTTATCATCGAGAGGAATTATAAAATTAGACATGATGGCATAGTTCCCAATGTCAGATTGCTCTTTGATTATTTCGTTTTGAGGTCTCTTAGGATCTTCAACATGAAATTTTCTTTCGGGCTCTCTATTTAGTCTTACGAAACCATCACCCCTAGGAGAAGGAATCATAGCATATGACCAATTCATTTGAATACTTCCTCCTAGATCAGAGGCCCACTTTCTAGATAACAGCATACCCCAGGTATCAGGCACATCCACAACAACAATATCCATGACAACCATGATGTCTGGGTAAACTGAAAGATGAACTTGCAAATCTTTGATTAAACCATGTACTTCGATTTTCTTAGAATCCATGGCGCATATGTTATAGTAGGGTCTAGAAACTCTTAAGTTAAGTTGTTCCATGACCCTTTTAGTCATTACACAAGCTGATGCACCAGAATCCAACATGCAATTATTCAATTTATATCCATTAACTAATAAGGTGATAAAGAAAGGCTAGTGATCTTTGTTATCAGCATCTAAGCTTTGCAGATATATGGGAGCATCGTGATAGTCAACTTCCCGAGTCTTTTGTTGAGAAGTATTTACTTGAGGACCTTGAATAGCTTTTAGTAACTTGTCTCTTTGGGAAGGGATTTTAGCAATCTCGGAGACAGGAACCCAGATTTTTGCATTGTTAAACCAACTTCCCCAATCAACATCTAATGCAGAGTTTACACCAGGGTTAAAAGTTCGAGGGGGAATTTGTTTCCCACTTTGATCCTTATCCCTTCTCTGATAGGTCAAACCCTTATCTCTAGCAATTTCCAAGATTTGCTCGAGAGAGGGTTTTTCACCATATAACCTAGCCAAAATATCATTATCATTTTCAAGGTTATTTATACTAAAAGCTGATGAAGGATTCATAACATCACGACTCTTTTCCTTGACCTCTATCCAATCATCCATAGACAAAGGAAACTTGCTGCCTACTACATTTATTTGATCACCTGTTCCAAACATTCCATTATCTAAAATTCTTCTAACGATGGGACAAGTGGCCTCTTCATGAAGAGCATCACAAACCCGACAATAAGGAGGAGCATTATCAACCAAATTAGTTAGCGGATTAGGAGGTCTCTGCTCACTAGATTGACCCTTCCTTTGCCAATTGTTATTTCTATTATTATTATTTCGAGGTTGAAAATTCTGCGTTTGCGCTCTTTCCATTTGGATCAACCTATTCTGCAAAGTGGTTATCTCCTTATTATGATTAATTTCCATAGTTTCAATTTTTTGAAGCAATTTGAGAACAAGCTCACTTTTAGGTTCTTGAACTGCTTTTCCTTTAGGTTCCTTTAGTTTCGTAGTAGCCCTATCGAAACCTAGGATCTCAGACTTCCCAGATGCGGCCTTGTCCTTTTCAAGCTCTATAGCTAAGGCTTGGCAATCTCTATAATCATTAAGTTTAGCACGCCTTAATTCATAAGATGGCTCAGGACTAAAGGCATCAATGTAAAAATCTTGGAGAGTTTTGTCTGTAGGTTTATAGTCCTAAGGTAATGCTCTAAAAATACCATTAAACCTTTTATTAAATTCTTCAACAGTTTCATCCTCTCTCTTTTTTATTAGGCTAATAGCTTTTACGAGGTGTCTTCCTTCTCTCTTATCTCCATATTTTTCTTTAAATGCATTAATGATCGATTCTAAGGAATCAAATGAATTCTGGGGTTTTTCAGTAAACCATTCATGAGCATCACCTCCCAAGGTTAAAATGAAAAGAGTCATTCGAACATCTTCATGATCGAAATCAGGAGACCTTGCATATTTAGCCATCCATATACTAAAGTCTCTTAGATGCGAATTTGCACTAATAGCATTATCTCCCTGAAAGTTAGGCAATTTATCTATCCCAACTGATGGAATAGCATTGGGATACCCTGGAATGTTAGAAAAATTGCAAGGGGCATACATATCCATGATGTTGTGCCTAACTTGACTATTAAAAAGCAAATGGATATCAGAGAGGGCTTCTTGTGCAAGGTTAACAAGAAGTGTACGAGAAGAGAGTTTGTGTAATCGTACCCTGAGGACCTTTTCAGGATCAGGAGTAGGATCGCACAGACTGCTTGGATGTCTTCTAGTATACACTCTTAAAGATAATATATGAAGTGGAGTCGCCACCTGAACAAGAAGTGAAACACGAAAAAGCTCGAAATGAAAGAACCAAGGATAGAAAAACTCTATCCCCGGCAATGGCGCCAAAAAATGTTGTCGCACAGATTGTCACAACAACGCTCAGACCGGGGGCTGTCACCCTGATCCCCGATCTCTCCGTTTAAGCCTGTCTCCCGCGGCTAAGGGGTGTAAACCCCCTGAGATGATGAAAACCAACTGTGAACCAGTTGGGTTGGGAGACACGAAGAAACAAGCACTAAATTGATTTTGTTAAGTTAAAAGACCAGTGCCTTGTGGAGTTAATGTTTAAACGATTTATTATCAGATGCTGCAGAAATATAAACCATGTGGAACAATCATTTATCATCAAATAACTCAAACAAAGATTTATTTTTAATGCGAGAAAATGCTTAAATGATACTCCAGCAATTCAAAACTTCGAAAGATAAGAGTTCGATACACAACCACGAAATTTTAAACGTTAACCAAATATCACACTCATGATCATTCAAGCATACTAAATCACATCAAAATGATAAACATTAATTCCACATCAAAATTTTAATCTCAGCAGGAAAAAATGAAACGTCATAAATCCCCGAGCCAACACTGAATCTGGCAAAATGTTTCAAAAATATTTTATGTTTTTCAGATACAGCAAAATTTTGAAAAAACTTTTAAATCAAAAAATCTAAATGATATTAAATCTAAACTAAATTAAATCAAAACCTAGACTATAAGAAAAACAATTTCTTTATGCTCTTTTTTTTTTAATTTATAATTTTTATGAATTTTTTATTGTTATATTTTTTTTAAAACAAAACTTAAAAAAAAAAAAAAAAAAATCTTAACTAAAACTAAAACAAAACTTTGCAATTATAAATCTAAAATAAAAAGGAACCTTTTTGTGTCCTTTTATATTTTATACTTTTATGTTTTTTTTTTAATTTTAAAACTAAAACAAAACTTTGCAATTATAAATCTAAAATAAAAAGGAACCTTTTTGTGTCCTTTTATATTTTATACTTTTATGTTTTTTTTTTTAATTTTAAACTTAAAATCAAAAAAAAAGCTTACCATCTAATTAAAATCTAATTTAAAACAAAAATCAATTTTGATATTTTTATAAAGATTCAAAAAATAAAAAAATAAAAATAAAACTAAAAACTTAAACTAAATCTAAACTAAAAAGAAATCTATTAAAGATAAAAATGATGCCCCCTATCTTTTTTTTATATATTTTTCATTTAAAAGAGATTTAAACCTAAACTAAACGATATCTGATGCTAGACTAAGCTATACGAAATCTAACCAAAAAAAAAATGAAAATCGATTTTGATTTTTATGAAACCTAAACAAATTAAAATTAAAAAAAAAAAAGAACGATTTATGCTAAACCACAACATAAACGAAACGAAGAAAATCGAACCCGTGTTGTGTGTGCATGCAGGTGAAACGAAACTTGACGGCGGACAGGAAACGGTTTTGCAGTTTGCAGTGATTTTTAATGGCGCAGATCTTGAACCCAGGATTGTATTTGAAACTGAGAAACTTCCCTGACGCCCACGCTATGACAATTGCTTGGTCCGTAACAGTAAAACCTAATTTCTTTACCCACGCATACAATTCATTGTTTACCTTACATGTTTTGTTCACCGTTCTTTTTTTTGTAAGCGCAGATGAAGAACCAGCTAACTGAGCTTGAAGTCAATGCATAGACGGCAGATGAAAAGACGCAAGCAGGATGGGAAGTCGAATTTCAGACTGCGGGGATTTGCTGAGGGAGGAACGACGGCTCAGTGGCGGCGTATAGGCAGAGTGGAGTTTTCTGTGCAGGACGTAGTGAGGACCAAGCGTGGTAGGAGCAGCGTGTCTTTCCTTTCTTGCTTGCAGGTTCTCACGAGTTCCCAAGGCTGCGTGGAGCTGGACGCATCAAAGCTGGAAGGCTGGACGGATAGGTGAGGCAGCAGCGTGAAAGAGAGGAGGCCCACGCAGGTTGTAAATTGACAGAGAGAGACAGCAAGCCGGTGCAGACAAGGGATGGGCAGCTTTGGAAAGAATAGCAGCGTGCAGAGAAAGAACTGCGGGTTTGATGGAAATGAGCAAATGTATGATCTGACAGTGAGAACAGCGATCCTGCAAAACTTAATTTTCCACAAGAATTTTATCTCAGACCTGCAAATGGAAAACAAAAATCCGGAAAGTAAATGCAAAGATTTTAAATGAAACCCTACAAACCGGTCCAAAATTACAAAATTATAGCTCTACAACAGCCAGATTTATCAATAATCAGCAGTAATATTATCAAGATTCCAGATTTATTATGAGATACTTCAGAAATCTCTCATGCAAATCAGAAAACAAACTAAATGATTAACCCAGGATCAAAACTAGCTGGGCTCTGCAAGAAAATGCTTGCGGGAGTTGGCTGGTTCAGCCGAGAACTTCCCCAAACGCCCACTGGTCTTCTTCAATAAGGGTTTCCTGCACAGCTCATTTCAACCGTCAATAAAGAGAGAAAAAACAATACTAGATCTCAACAGCAATGGAGATACCTGCCATTACTTCAGAAAACCTAATACCATTCAAACCCTAGCAAGTGAACAAGATACCTGTGCTCAACAATACTCTTCAATAAGCTGTTACTAATGGCTGAAAATTAAAATATGCAGAAAATAAAATAGCTCACAACACTTCCAGAGAGTAACACCAGCAAGATTTCAACCCCAAAGTCTTTCTTTATTAGCACCAGAAAAAGTTTACAAGAGAGCTTCTTCAGCACAAGACTCACAGATCCAATGATCTCAAATGACCCCTAGCACCCTATTTAAAGGAAAAATTCCCAACAGCTAGTTCGAGTGATCCACGTCAAAATGATCTCGACCGTCGATGAGGATCAAGATATCTCTTGATCTCATCCGTCGAATTTTTAATGTATTAAAAATTGAAATTCTGCATTTATTTACTCAAAATATTATTATTTTATTATTTTTAGGTTTTTTACTTTATTTTATTATTATTTATATTTTTTTTTTAATTTTTAATTTCTTTATTTTTTTTTCTAATTTTTTAATTTTTAATTTATTTTTAAATGGATCCTCGAACTTAGCTTTTGGGAAAATTACCTAGGACCTAGGACTTAGGACTTATGAGGGGATTAAAACATTTCTTAACCCTCAAGACACTTTACATCATGACTTTTACAACTTTACATCCCAAGGGGGGAAAACCCCTTTGACATAGACCCTCATAAACCACCCAGTTCTGCAACACAACTATAATCTAGCAGATTAACACACTAGGATTCTCCTAAGATTCTAATGACAAAATCCATTCCGGCTTTGGGGTTAGGCTGAAGGAAAACTCTGCCGATCATGGATCGGTGAGACGAAAAACCTTCCGGAACGTAGATTATCACTTAGAAAATTAGGTCCACCTAGGCAATTTACATACATGACTCATATCTGCTAAGATTATTTACAATTTATACATGCAGACTGGGTTTACAACATAAATTGATCAAACTGTCGAATGGCACGGACATGTCGATCAAGCGCTATCCCTTTTGTGAAAAAGGGGGCGTACTACTCTGGGTAGTTGACCCGTAGTGGTCCACATGGCTTTCTGTGGCTGCTGTTTGTTTTGACAGATTTCACTTTGATTGGGCAAGTGAATATTGCATATTGTGCTCTCTCTCTCTGTTGAACTTTTGAAGAATAATAAGAAGAATTGATCAAAAGGTTTCCCCACATTGGGGTTTGTCCCTGGCTAGCACCACACCTTGTGTCCTCTTGTTTTCGCTTGCCTTCACTGTTTTATTTATGTTCTATCTGCATTTACTATCATGTTAATGTGATTCCTAATCTGGAAATTGATATTGGGCTAATAAGAAAATTGAAGTAAATTGCTCTTAAGCATAGAGCATACCATTGTTATCTAAAATTAACAAAACTCTAGCGCATTGGTAGACCAAAAATTGAATAATTTGGATGGATAGATTGTGAGATAAGTGATGCCCTAGGTGACCTATGTAGGCTAGGCCTAGAAAGAAAGAGAGAAGGTAAAGAAAACTATTCTTTAAAGTGATCACCAATGGAAGACCAGTGCCTTACTCTTTGGGAGAGATGGGGTCATGGATAAATTAGGGTATGGCTTGATTTTCAAGGAGGCCTAGAAGACACTTCGCTATGCTTAGGGCTAGTTTGAAGTAGCTTCAAGGTCTTTATGCTTCGTTTAGCATAATTTGATAACTTATAAGGAGAAATAATTATCCCTAGGAACATTCATGCATTCGTTGCATGGCCCAATCATGATACAACACCATTTAGAAGCTTAATTTCCACAACTTACATAAATTGGTGCAGTAAATAAGCCCTAGAATAGCGAAATTCCCAGCATCATGATGCATCAAAATTACATAACAAAATTAGCATTTAAAATAACATGCAAGAAGAATATAGCCAATCATTAAATTTGCCAACAAGAGAAGCTCCAAGACAAAGAAGATTTAACCAAACATCAAAATTCATCCATTCATCCAAAAAATCTCCTCCTCCAAAGAATGCGAAATTCTCACAAGAGCTAATGATCAATTCAAGTGTGATACAAATGAAATCATGTCTCTCCTATTTAAACACTCATTAGGAGTTTGAATTACCTAATTTGAGCCTACATTAGCCCATCAATTAAAATAATGTGCAAATAACTATCTGTTGGTGACAAACCCACCAAACTAGCTCACAAATAAAATAATAAGCCTTTCAAGGGGTCAAATGATAAAAAAGACAAGTCGTAGGGCCCTCCAAGAGGCCTGATGAGGTCTATAGGTGCCATAATGAAGAATAGGACCCTCAAAAGTGATGGACAAGGGGGTGGCCCCTTGTTCTCCAAACAATAAACCTGTGGTGCTCTTAGTGGGTGTGGGGGCACAAGAATAAGCTCATGGGTCTCCAAATGAATCGAAGATGCCTGTAGATCATTTGTAAGGGCTCTGATGATGGTGTAGGTGATGCCACATCATCCTACAAGTCTTGGATCATTTGCCAAGTGAATGGTACATTTGTGAGGCCGGTTAGGCAAAGGTGAACCAGGTGCATCTTCCTCATCCAATGGGAGTATCTTAAGCATCTCTGACCATCCTCGGGGATCCATTGTTGATTTGTGGTAGCATCGGATGTGCTCTAGCCATGAAAATTGGTGGAGAGGCTAAGGCACATAAGATCTCCAAGACCCAGAAATGGTTTGGGGAAATTCCACCCGTTTGGAGAGATATTAAAATAATTAATATTTTTAATGGGGTTCCTAAGTCTAAACTTAGGAAAATTTAAATATTAATGGTTATTAATATAAAACTGAGTGAGAATGGTCTAAATGACATGGATCAAGCTATAATCTAATCTTAGCCGTTGATTAGAGACTTAATCTCAGTCGTTGAAGACTCTACAGGAAAAGTATAAGAGGAGGCTTGAGGGTCAGTTGGAGATACACCAAGATTGATCAGTCAATTCAATTTTCTGGAGTGGGGCTTGCTGAGAAAATTTGAACAAGTGATCTATTGCAGCGAGGGGCAGTGAGTGCATAGCAGAGAGGCAGGGATAGTGCCAGAGGGTCGGCGAAGTGACCGAAGAGGCTGACACAGAAGCAGCTAGAGCTACACAGAGGCAGCTAGGGACTGCGCAGAGGCTGAGTGACCTGCATGGGTGACGCAGAGCGCCACAGGGTTGACTCAGAGGGTCTGAAGGTTGACACAAAGGCTTCAGGAGCTGCGCTGAAGCTAGCAGGGCTAATGCAAGGCCAAGAGGAAGCACCGGAAAGATTATCGTGGGGCAGACTAGAGCTGAGAGGTTGAATATCTGTCTCTGAGAAGAGGTATTACTGTCGTGTAACAATATCTGTTGGGTGAGCCATTTCTGGCACCCTAGTTGTACTCAAGAATTTGCATAATAATAAAACTCTTAGAACTGCTGCACCAGTTTTCCCACATTGGGTTTTTCCGGGGACCATTGTCCAAAAATAACGGTGTGTCCCTTGTGTGTTTGTCTTCGTATTTCAGTTGTTGATCTGTATATGAGTTAACACTGCATTTGTGTTTATTTTAGTATTTATATTTATAAATAACTTGTTAATGGAATGAATAAATAGGAGAAATTAAACCAGATAATGCAGTAGGGATTTTTAACATGTCAGACTTAGAAATTTCAACATGGTATCAGAGCGTTGCAGATCACAGGAAGACTGAAGGCATCGACGATATCAGAAATTTGTAGCGGTAGCAGCTGTCTCGAGAGACAGGGCTGCTCCTAAGCAGAAGACAATAGAGAAGAAGTGACGCAGAGGGCTTGCATCATCATTTCGAGCCAAGGAGAAGGCCAGCGCAGAGGCAGGGAGAGGCAGAAAAGGCTTACGAAGAGCTGCATCATCCTACTCAGCCAGATAGGATTGACGCAATTGGCCAGAGGAGCAATTCAGCCTTTGCCAGGATTGCGCAGAGTTGGAAGGCTCAGTATCTTCAGTTGCCAAGGCCTAGGGAGTTGTGGGCAGATTGTGGTTGGGAAGCTGGTGGGGTGTTGTTTCTGTCAAAGCAGAACAGTACCTAACGAGACAGAACCAAGGTAGAGGGAGTCACTACCTTGACGGATTTCTAGCCAAGAAATCTAGATCTGAGTTGCAGTTGCAAGGAGGATTGGAGAGGAGCGGTTCGACATTTGGTGAGAAGATTTCCAACAGGGAAATCAAGACTTAGAGGGAGATTTCTAGGAGGGAAGTCGAAACTCAGAGGGAGTCCAAAAGAGGAGCGAAAATGGCGGTGAACAGACTAAGGGATCAGAACAGGTTCGACGGGGCTTCGAACTTTGTCATCTGGAAGGCCACGATCTTGGCAGTCCTGGATTGACATCGCATCAAGGGCTTTGCCTTGAGAATTGTGGCTATCCCAGTCGACCCAACTGATAATGAGAAGTATGAGGATGTAATGCCGAGGGCAAAGTGCATAATCCTTGACGGGGTCAAGGATCATGTCGTACCACATATTGCTGAAAAGAACGCAGCAAAGGAGATGTGGAATACTTTGACGACCTTGTATCAGGGCACTTCCCTGCAACATAAGATGCTATTGGAGAATCAGCTGCGGTTGTATCAGATGCAGAAGGGGGAGCAAATAGATCTATTCCTCCCCAGATTGTAGGAGATTCGTGACCAACTTACTTCCATAGGGTCTACATCGGATCCGGAGTTCATGGTGAGGACCGCCCTGAATGCAGTCTTCGAGGATTGGGAGACATTTGTCCAAGGAATTTTGGGCAGAGCTATTCTTCCAGGATGGGAAGAGATGTGGGCAGCTGTTTGCCAAGAAGAGATCAGACGGTTGACCAAGGCAGGGAGTAGTGGCAAAGGAGGTCGAATCAAGAAAGAGGAGGAGGAGGATGTGGCTCTAGCATCTACTGGACAACAAGGGAAGAGGAAGAATAAGGATATCTCCAAGGTGAAGTGCTTCCATTATGGGGAGTTGGTACATTATGCATCCTAGTGTCCCAGGAAGAAGAATAAGGGAGAGGCTTCCGACTCCAAGGCAGCTCCGGCTAAGGCGGAGAAAAAAGTCGAGACTGATGACGACTTGCCATGAGTGCTCATGCACCTCTAGAGAAGAGGTGGGGAGACATCGAATTGTAGTTAGGACGACTACATATAGGGGCAGGATCCTTGAGGTGCCCAAACTCTTGGATCATATCCGGTAGCAGGATGACAGAGGTCAGGTGAAGCAAAGTGTAGTGGAGCAGCAAGACAGTGCTTGGGTGCAGGAATCTAAGGCAACGCAGTGGAGGTTGTAGTAGTGCGAGAGGTACAGAGGTGTTTGCAGCAGCATAGTGGCATCAGAGGGAGTACAGGATAGCAATAGAGGCATCTTCAGTTTCATGAGGCTTCCAGACTGACCAGGATGTCAGTAATTTGGTAGATCAATTACTTACTTCTTGGTAACTGAGTTACAGTGGAATAGTTAGCGGTGGCAATGCTAGGGGCAACATGGGCAGCATATTGAGAGGGAGTTGCAGTACAGATGTAGCAGTGGTAGTGTCATGGGCAGCAGTACAGGAAGCAACAGTGCAGGTGATGTGAGGTAGCAGGCCAAGCATCAGCACAGGTACCAGTGTGGAAGGATCAGTGTGATGTTCAGTGGTGGAGCATTACTAGAGCACATTCCTTGCTAAGAGGGAGTGTTGATTTGTGGTAGCATCGTATGTGCTCTAGCCATGAAAATTGGTGGAGAGGCTAAGGCATATAAGATCTCCATGACCCATAAATGGTTTGGGGAAATTCCACCTGGTTGGAGAGATATTAAAATAATTAATATTTTTAATGGGGTTCCGAAGTCTAAACTTAAGAAAATTAAAATAATAATGGGTATTAATATAAAACTGGGTGAGAATGTTCTAAATGACATGCATCAAGCCAAATCTAATCTTAGCCATTGATTAGAGACTTAATCTCGGCCGTTGAAGACTCAACAAGAAAAGTATAAGAGGAGTCTTGAGGGTCAGTTGGAGATACACCAAGATTGATCAGTCAGTTCAATTTTCTGGAGCGGGGCTTGTTGAGAAAATTCGAACAAGTGATCTGTTGTAGCGAGGGGCAGTGAGTGCATAGTAAAGAGGCAGGGATAGTGCCAAAGGGTCAGCGAAGTGACCGAAGAGGCTGATGCAGAGGCTGAGGGGCATGCGTGGGTGACGCAGAGGGCCAGAAAGCTGAGCTGAAGCTAGCAGGGCTAACGCATGGCCAAGAGGAAGCGCCGAAAGGATTTTCGTGGGGTAGACTAGAGCTGAGAGGCGGAATATCTGTCTCCGAGAAGAGGTATTTCTGTCGTGTAACAATATCTGTTGAGTGAGCCTTTTTTAGCACCCTAGTTGTACTCAAGAATCTGCATAATAATAAAACCCTCAGAACTATTGTACTGGTTTTCCCGCATTGGGTTTTTCCAGGGATGATTGTCCAAAAATAACGGTGTCCCTTGTGTGTTTTTCTTAGTATTCCAGTTGTTGATCTGTATATGAGTTAAGGCTGCATTTGTGTTTATTTCAATATTTATATTTATAAATAACTTGTTAATGGAATGAACAAGTAGGAGAAATTAAACCAGATAATGTAGTAGGGATTTCTAATGTGTCAGACTAGAAATTTCAACATCCATGGAGTGTTGTGCACTGCTGTGGAGGCCCATCGCTCTCAACACACACCCTACATGTGCCAATGTAGCCCTCTAGAGGATTAGGACCCCATATAGGGAGACCAAACCCAAGATGGAGACCATATGCAATTCTGCATGAGATCCATTGTGTCCCCTAGCCTTCTAGTACAACAAGTCATTAGAGAAATCAAGTAAATGACCTTACCAACCATGGACCACATGTGGGGACTTCATAATGACCTACCCTTCCATAATGGGCTTCGAGATGTGCCAATGTCTCCTAACTCCAAATGGGTTTAACCAAGTATCCTATGAAGTGGTTTCTACTTCTAAAGGGGATAATATGTTCAAGGTACATCCTTCAAAAGGTGGTGGCATGTGACAGATAGGTGAATGAAGTAGGGGATGAGAAGGGGCAACCCCGGGCCACATGCTGGGGTACAAGGGTAGCTAATAAGAGAGAAGCCCACACTTAGGTTTATAATGTATAGGAGGGAGAAATCATGGTACATGAGGTGCCTCGACCTTGATTTCTTTACCCTTCTTTGTATGCCTTTTGCCTTGTTATGATTTTCTTTGATTAATTGCTCGGGGCTCAAGGGTAAGAGCATGATGCATAAGATATAATAGTGAATACCCGCTTTTGAGGTAGGGCAGTTCATTGCCCACCAGAAGTTGGGACAATCATGGGTTCCAATATGATGAAGGATGCTCATAGAACCTGTAGGAACCAGGGTGATGGCCATGATGATGGGGGTAGGGCTCATGTTTTGGCTTTTTTCCACGTGCTAAATGTGTTATGTGTTGAAGAATCTAGGGCAAAGTGGTGTAGTGTGATTCTTTGTTGCTTGATAACAATTTGTGAAGTCCTTTTACTTTTCTTGTTAGCTTAATCTTCTTCTTATTATTATTGATGCATGTGTGTGTACTTCATCAAACAGCTACCAAAACACAAAAACAAGAACACAAGATTTTGGCTCTCTGCCAAGGCCAAAACCTCTCTTCTCTTGAGAGGAAAACCCTTTAGTGAATTTCTCTTATTGAAGCTTTTATTGATCAATGCCAAACCCTAGACCCCTGACAAGAGGATCCTCCAAGCACAAGTCAAGTCTTCCCTCCTTTCGGCACCTTATACTTTGGCATTTCTTCCGGCACTTCATTTCCCAGCACTTCGTCCTCCTTCCAACACTTCGTTCTTCTTTTAACTTGTTAGTAAACCTTGTTTCACTTGCTCTAGATAAGAGACCTTTGATGAGACCCTTTTCCTATGATGGTTCCTTTCTTCTTTTTACCAATCAACTAACTTGGATAATTGTAATGGGAGATTTGTTATGACAGCAGAGGCAGCTTCCTTTTCCCTCGCACGTGTGACTATAATGGGCCTTAGAACAACCCTCTTAATTTCACTTTTCCTCCTTGATCCTTCTCTTGAGAGAGTGGTCTTCTTTGCTTGACTTAGGAGGCCTTGCAGGCCTAGTGTGTAAAATCTAGAGACATCTTCCATGCATGATAGTTGGATTTGTCCTTAAGGTTGTCCTTGGATTTAAAGTAAGATGTAGTCGTCACTAGGACTAGTTCCAAGTCCTTGTCCAACAACTTCCCTTAGTGATTGTTTTTCCTCACTCTTGCTTGGGCTTTGTCTTCACTTGACCTCTAATACCATGTTAATTTTATATAACAATGGTATGTTCTATGCTTAGCACAATTTACTTCAATGTTCCTTTAGCAGCCCAATGACAATTTCCAATTATTTCCAGTAGCAATCACATTAACTTAATCACATTGACAGTAAATGCAGATAGAACATAAAAACATATGCAGAAAACAAGCCAAGACAAGAGGACACCAGATTTGGTGGATGCCAGGGAAAAACCCTAATGTGGGGAAAACCCTTTGATCAAATATTCTTATTATTATTCAATAGTTCAACAGAGAGCGAGTACATAGATCAAATTCACTTGCCCAATACGCAGTCAAAACAACCCTTTCAAAATCAACAGTCAAACGCAGTCAACTGCAGCCCTAACCAGAAAGTCAACACTGGTCAAATTAGCAACAAAACTTCTCCTTTGCAGATCGGTCAAAGGTAGTCAACTCGGCCTCCAAGAAGGTTCAAAGTCAACCCAAAACAATCCACCTAGCCTTAGTCAAACTTGGTCAATTTTCAATCAATGTTGTGGTCAATGCGGGTCAAACTGCCCCAAATGCCTCGATTTTTGTGCCAACAAGTACGGCCTCAAGAAATCAAAATTTTTCCCAAGAGAACATAGTCAAAACATGTCAAACTATCCTTGGTCAATGCTGGTCTGCAATCTAGAATTTCGGCCTGCTCTTTACCTCTAAAATTTTTGGCCTCCTTGCCACACATGTGAGAGAGAGAGAAGATCCCAAGTTGTATGAACCAATCTGATGTGGAGAGAGAGAAGGATGTGTGAGTGAGTGATCTCCAAATGAGGAGAGAGATCACTCCTATTTATACAATTCGTTGTGGGTGAGGAAACACATCCATTGGGCTTCTTGAGCCTACATTTGACTGAGGTTAATCTTGACAATTTGTGCATGAGAGAGAATAAATTCAAAATTCCACTTCTGCTTGTTCGAATGTGATGAACTTTATATCAAAATTGGACCTCTCGAAAAGAGGAATCCAATGGAATAATCATCTCCATCATATGAGTTGTCCCAAGGTGGACTTTGGCCCTAGTTGCCAATTTTAACACTAGCGAAGTTGCTTAGGTCTCCTTAATAGAGCGAAATTTTAAAATCAAAGTAACCTTCACTCCATTCATCCAAATTGTAAGGCACTAGGTCTAGAATCCTTGGTGATCAACCTCAAACCTTTCTTTGATCTTTTTTTCTTTTTCTACCCTAACCCTAGTAGTCTCCTAGAGCCTAGTGGGAAATGCATTAGGCTAGTCCATTTGAAGTGTGATTCGGTCTACTATTGTATTGGTGTGTCCTCAAAATTTGAAGTAATTTTCATAGCTAGATTTGGAGATATCCCACGCCCTAGCTTTGACATCATTCCTAATCCTAGGTTACCTTAGTTAGTGGCTTTCCATAGGTCAACTATACTTGAAAACTCATTGGAAGTTAATCATTCATTAACTTATTCTATCCTTGCTTGGTTTAGGTATCTTATTTACCTTGAAAAATTACAAACCCTAAGTCTCGCTTGGATCCCCCATAGGTCTCTCTTGTGGTCCCAAAAAACTTTGTAAGATCATTATTCTACAAAACCCTAAGTGAGGTCCTTTTCCTTCTTTAGGAAGTCTTGATCTAGGCATATCTAACATAATGATTACCCCTTTCACCTAGGTCTTAGCCCTTCTGCATCGTGGTGGTTCTCAGCTTCTCCTTCAGGAACATCTTTTGATTCTCAAAAGGATTCTGGTAGTGATGCGAGAGCCTCCCACATCAATTTGGTCGTATTCTTGGCTGCTATGTGTGAGACAACATGATCCTAATCTCCATCAAGGATCAACTGCTTTGCCTTGGCCATCTCCTTATTGTAGTTCTCTAGTTGCTATGGGTCTGTTGGTATGGCTACAACTCTCTCTGCGTACGTCTTCAAACCATGCTCATCTAGCAAGAAAGACATTTTGGCTCTCCAAATACAATAATTTGAGGCTCCATCTAGCCTATCTTGATCTCGAAGTCCTACTGAGGTCATTTTCTACAAAACTCACAACTGGGAAATAAACAGAAATCTCCTCCTATCTTGCTCAACTACTTGTTCTGCTACTCGCACTCCTTCCTATAATGTGCAGAATTGCCATTGTTGCCTCGCTCTTCTCTTAGCTGCTCTCTGAGACTACTTGCTTAGTCTTCTTCGGAAACTGGCACACGAACTACAATCTTAGCAACTCGAACTAGCTAGTTTGGCAAATTTGCACAATCTTCTACAATTGGAACTCAAGAATTTCCTCCATAAAGCTGAATCTAGAAACCCTCTGAGAAAAATCTTGTTGTGTGTGCTATTTCTATTCCACCCAAGGCTTATTCTACTACTTCAAAACTGTTGCAAACCAATTGGGCTCAGATCTGCTCAATGAAAATGTTGATATGCTCACCGAGACTGCTTCCTAGCTTCACCACTGCTTGCTAGAACCACTACTGAACAAATCGAACTTTCCTGCCACTTGAACTAGAAAATCGAACCCCTGTTCAACAATTTGCATTCCCTGGCCATGTGAATTTTTCTTAATTTGCAGCGACTGGAAATATATTCTTCTAACTGATTAATCATGAAGTTTATTTGCTATGCCAAACAACGAATAAATCACACTACAATTCTTCACAAATAAAAACGTTGCGGAAAATAAAATGCTGGAAACTGAGAAATATAGAGCACACCAACAATAAAAATTTGACACAATAATTTTTGGACAAATGTCCTCGAAAAAACCCAACCTGGGAAAACCAGTGCAACAGATGAGGGTTTTGTTATTATGCAGCAGTGAAAAATCTGAGTACAACTGGATGCGAAAACTTAGCAATCCTAAGTGAGAAAATCTAGTAAAATTATTTTGGGAATTTCTCCCTCCTCCACGGGCAATCCCAACACAGCACCACTCAGAAAACTAGCCATCCAAAACCCCTGTACAGATGTTGCGTCGCATGTAACTCACACTCCTGGAATTTGCCTTTGAGTCTGACGTCCTGCCTATTGTTGTCACTGGAAGTGATCCTCCGACCCTTTGGAAAATTTTCCCTGCCACTGGAAGTTGAATTGACCCCCTGCTTAGATAAATCAATCTGCCATTTTAAAGTTGCCTGTGCAGTCCCTGTGTATCCTCTAGTGGAATAACTCGACCTCCTGTTGTTGCCTCTCTAGAACTAGAAATCTTCCTTTAGACTCACTATCTCTGACCCTCATTGACTTTGCATCCCCTCTGGCTTGAACTCTCTTTACTGAATCACTGCAACTGGGAAGCTCGATCTCTGCCAAGGAACTTGACCTCAAGTGTGTCTAGCTCCAACCCTATCAAACGCCTCTTAAAACCTCGCATCCCCTCTGGCTTGAACTCTCTCTACTGAATCATTGCAACTGGGAAGCTCAATCTCTACCAAGGAACTCGACCACAAGTGTGTCTAGCTCCAACCCTATCAACTGCCTCTTATAATCTCTCATTGGCTCCCCAACGGATAAGATCATCTCTGAGTTGATCCATGTGAGTTTCTAGAGAAATCTCACCTTTCTCAATTAATTCCAGTTAATCACTTTTCCTAAGTTAGGAAATATTTAATTATTGACTAATTAGCTTAATTGAGCTATCTCTAGGTGTTTTGTCCTGAAACGTTTTCTGGGCTCTGGAGCTCTAGTGTTTCTAAGCTTCTCTGACCAAAGTCGAGACTAGAACACCTGTCCAATGCTGCCCAATCATAAAAAACTAACAGGGACCAAATGAAACCAACAGAACCTAAATAATCTAGAGCTCCATCAACCTGTAGAATCTGTCTTTGCAATGAAAATCTAAAGGTTACTGAAAAATTTCACTAGTGTGAGCCTCATGCAAAATTAGGGGTAACACCTCACAATGGCATAGGAGATATTTTCATTGCCTATTTCTTGGCCATTTTCTAGCTAAGAGCAAAGATGTTTCCCAATGTATGCTCAGCTGATAGTCATAAAGAATTGTTTTGAAAGTCTGCCCAATGTGACCCATTTTCATGCACAAGCATATTTTTAAGCATTTTTCTACCAATTTCCAATTATTTACATATGTTCACATTAAATGTGGCCATTACCTAGGGACATATTACAGGCACAGCTTTCATGGCATTACTCTTCTAGTTCACAGAGGAAATTCAGGATTTCCTATTAATTGACTGTTGATCAGCAGTGGGTGTTGTGGTGACTTCAAGAAAGGTGTTATGTGCAAAGTGATCAGAGTTACCTCCCAGATTCTCGCTTGATGCAAAAGTACCTGAGCACAGATTGCAAAACCCCAAGGGCAACTCAAGTAAGCTACCCATTGTTATCTCAATAGCCTTGCCTTTCTCACTTTAGACTGGCTGAATGCTAGCCTGGGGGCTTCCCTATGGTTAATAGACCTTAATGTGTGTAGTGTGAAGTGGGAGCAAGAGAGAGCTTAGCAACATAAAAACAAATCTTGGAGATTTATAAATTTTGGGGTGGTGGGTAGATGTGTGTACTCTCTTTATATATTCGAGGGAACTGATATGGTTTTGTACAAAATTGTGGATATGGCATGCATCCTCAGTAAGACTCTTGATCCATGCCACATCAGAAGCAATAGATTTAAGTGCTAATTTCAGAGAATGAAGAATGCAAGGCATCCAAAATATTTGTCGATATTTAGCTTCCATAATCATGGAAATAAAGTAGACAATGCAGGTAGTCATTTCTTTCATGCAATTTGGACCATTCCTTCATTCTATTGGTTTTAATGAGATTTACATTTTTTCTGCCAGCATCTATTCATATGCCAAGAATTAGTTGCCGTTCAGGAGAGGGACATAAAGAATGGTATACTGTGGAACGTCTTCTGCACAAGTATGCAGCTACTTATGGTGTAAAAATCTATGTGTAAGAAACTCTTTTGCCATATTGTTCCAGATACACGAGAACCATAATTGGAATGATATATGATATACTGGAAGGATAAGTTAACCATTGCTTTGTTAAATTTTAGTTTGACATTCTTTATTTTGTCATGGATATGCTTGAGTCTTGAACTACCATATTTGCAGGTACTATTTTAAGCGGGCAACAAGAAGTGAATCCAACATCAAACCTGAATGATGAGGTGGCTCTTATACACATGGAAGCTTGCTGCATACAACTACCTTACAACAGAAGGCATTGTAGGATGTTAAAAGTCTTTGAGGAACTCTGATAGTCTAACCAAGACCTGTGATTGTCATCATTCCTTTATGTGCTATACATACATTCTGCCTTTCTTTCATTCATCTGTTTAAGTTTTGTCCCTGATCTTGCATAACACTTTTTTGAAGTTAAAAAGGGCAAAGGAATAAACATTCTCATTGCTGATTGTCAATTTATTTTTAGCGTAGATAAAATTTCTTGTTATATTTTCTTCACAAGGTCACAGCATTTGAGTTGTTATGATCTCAGATATCACACTAGTAGACATCAACCCAAAATGTATATTTGTTGGGTAGTCTGGTATTGTAGACATAATCATTATATGACAAAAAAATTCCCTACACATTGAAGTCCAAATTGCCATCCACTAATGGGTTTTTCTTGCCTTTTACTGATGAAAATGCATCTTATGTAAGGGTAAACTTTCACGAAGATTACATTGAATTACATAAGGCTACAGCCCTGCAGATGAACCACCCTTTCCATGTTATTATATCTGTTATGTTGTGTGGAAGTTGTTCTCCAGCATGGTGCAGAAGTGATGGTAGATCTGTACAGCATGTTTGTACCGGTAGACCTAGTATGTCTCAGTGCTTGTACAGATATGATGGAGGAAAAGTTTGGAGACAGCAATGATAAACGTGGGTAGTGGCCACAGCAATGAGGCATAACCCCAGCAGCATAGAACCTTCAGTACACACAGCAGATCTGTAGCTTGGCACAGCTGTTCCTTACCTTAGGATGTGTGCACAGCATTTCTGGCAGATTGAAGAGTGCAGCACTAGTTGCTTTGGGGGGCGAGCTACAGTTATCTCGGTTTTAGGACTGAACTTGTTGGCCATGCTTTTCTAAGAACCAACACATGCACAGTAGAGCACTATATTCTAAGTGATTGTCTGAGTTAGGGTTTCCTATTTTAGCACCGCAGGGTGATCTATTTTCTGTAACTCGTAAGATTCTGGCACATGTTTCAAAGCATGACAAGGAGGGTGGTTTATTTATTGTAGTTTTGAATATAGTGGGAGTGAGAGTTTTTTACTTATTGTAACTTCTATTTGACCGAGTTAATAGGCAGATGAGAGATAGAGAGTTTAGATCTGTGTACTTAAATTCCTATTTCAGTATGATGTGTTTGTAGATTAAAGAAGTCAGAATTTGCAGTTTTGATTGAAGTTCATGTTTTCAGTGGTTGAGTTTGAGGGTTTACTTTTCTGACTGCAGAATTTGCATAACATGATCTGAAATTGTAACATATTATCAGAGCAGCAGATATGAAATCCTCCAATTTCTTACAAATGGATAGAGTTGCTATTTGTGAGAGGGCCTTGTTGGAGGATTTCATGGGGTGTGATGCCCTTTAGTGATTGAAGCAATCTAGACTTATGATAGGCTGTAATGTGTGATACCTTAAGTGCTCCAGTGATTAGAGAAATGATTTGCATCTATGGTAGGTTGTTGATTTGATTTATTTTCTCAGACTTGTTTATTGGAAGTGTGTTCCAATGGTTGCAAAGATGATTAGTCTTAGCCTTAGAATGTGTAAACGTCTAAAAAGGGTTTCCAATTTTTACACCGTGGAAATGCAGACCTGTTAGATGTACTATGGGAGGTTTGAGGTTTTGTGGAGACAGGTTGCAGCACCCAATGACATTGTTCTTTTGGCTGAACACAGTAAGAAAATGTCCAAGTTTTGAAGGACCCCTTGATCCCTCACTTGATCATCAAGTGGTTAAGCGTGTACAAGTCATCTTCATTAATCAATGGCATCATGCCTATATAATTCAAAAATCACCAAATCAATATGTCTACACCCCCTTCTTTTCGGACACGGGACTATGCAATTATTTAAGTATATAGAGGTGTAAATATATACATGCCATCCAACTTAGAATTCAAAACTATTTCCTTCAAAGTTGAGAAAATAGCACATAATGTGCTTGAGTGTGCCATTAGGTTCACACAAGCAGTAAAACGATGCCTTTTATTCAACTTCAACCAAAATTGTCTATAGGTATATTTATAATTATAAATCAAATATGATGATAAACTTTATGTAATTATGCATTAAATGAAAATATAATTATGCTAGTTATTATAATTATTAAACATTAGTATGATGTGTGTTAAAATATAAAATGATCATTAGAAGGTTAGGGTTTCATGTGGTGATGGAAGCTATGGTTTCATCTTTTGTTTGAACATGGTGGCGATAGTTTAACCATTCTCTCTTCCTAAGGACTAGCCTCCTATCATAACAAAGTTAGGTTTCATTTCTTTTTATCTATGATTTGTGGAAGATTAGATGTTTCTACAATGGAGATACTCATGTCATTAAAGCTCTACCAATCCCCTACAAAATGGTTTTTACATGGGGGTAAATCATAGCAAATGTATTGGAAATCATTGAAGAATATGGGGGTTTTCACCTCAATTTAAATATTCTTACTTTGTCATAAATTAGGAAGAAAGAAGTACTATGACGTGAGGTATTTGAGTTCTCATGTATGAACTTGAGTAATGATGTTCTCGAAGCTTCTAATGGGTTTTGTCTTATCTCGAAGCAAATTGTCACTTTTGGCAAAATGAGATTTTGATTGACATGGACATAGTAGCAAATTATGCAATGATGAGGTGATGACTCCATCACTACAACCCATGTCATGGAATCTCACTCTCTTCCTTTGGAGGTGGAGGAGACATATCTAAGAATGTTGTGAAGGGTTAGATAATTTCAATTGATCTAGCTCTAATAATATCTCAAAGGTGGTTGAGCAAGCTAAGGGACCTTTGCATGCTAAGGTAGGAGGAATTGAGAGGAGGAAACCTAAGTGTGTAAAATTGAGTACCAAAAGGCATGAAATTGAACCTACGCTAAGACATGGTTATGGAGAAGGTTCAACTTTGTCATGTAACATTGTTGGTAAGCAAGTTCCTTGTCAAACTCCTTTCTAATAATTTGATAAGCATGTGGGGGAGGAAGGTATGGTGACAATAGCGTGATTCTACCCCTATATTCCACTTATTGGTGAAGGGTTCAATTACATTTGTCTTCCATTTTGAGAGAGACAAAGACAACACTATGGCAAGGAAATGGTATTGGGACAGCTCTGTTTCATCACTCAAACACTAGAATTCCTCATTTGATCCAACAAGAGAGAGGGTTGGCATATAACCATTATTGGTGACGTTGTGTTCCATTTGTTGAAAAATGTAACTAGGTTTGGTCTTCATTAAATTTATTTGAGTCACAATGAATTGTATATATCAAAAGAATGAAATTTTTATTATTATTATTATTATTATGACTTATTAAAGCATGGGTTTCATGCTTGGGTCATCATGTTTTAGGTCAAAGTCCTCATTGAGGACTTCTAGGATTTATTTTGAGTCATTAGAGCCATTGTCCATTTAAAGAGACCCTTCTTGGCCTTTTGAATAATGTAAAAAGAATTAATATTGAGTCAAATAGGCTATTTGTCCCCTCCACACCAAGTCGGCCTCAAGGAGATCAAGTTGACCTCAAATTGGGTAATTCAACCTCACCATAAGCCTATATACTGGAGTAGTTCGAATTCATTTGGATCATTAACTCTCTCTGCCATAAGTTCGATATCCAGAAGAAAGAGTTGGGAAGTGCGAATTAAGAAAGGAAGACAAAAGGAGTGCGAAGTTGGACAAAGAAAAAGAAAAAGGGAAAATCGAAATTTTGGGCTATCTCTCTCTCTCTCTCGGGTGCATTCCTCTAGGAGATCGAAGTCTCTCTTGTCAAGTCGAAGTTTTCTGCTGCTGCTAGTTGTTGGGTTGAAGTTGGTGCTACAAGTTGCGGTTGATAGGTCAAAGTTGTTATTGATGGGTTATCATCTGCAAGAAGGAAGAAAGGGTTGACTTGGTGTGGAGGAAGTCTTTGTCTAGGTCAAGAGTCTTGGATTATCTCATGAAATTATTGAAAGAAGAATTGTTGACTGGGTTTTCCCCTAGATATGGGTTTTGCCCTGGTTGTTCGCCTATATCTGGTGTCTTTGTGTTATTATTTTGGTAATTTCTTAATGAACTAAAAGATAAAAGAATCAAAAGTAATTATCTATATAAGAAAATCTTTATGCCTATCTTATTTTCTAACATGGTACCAAAGCTAAGGTGAAGAAGGAAAAACGCAGTTTGAGGGTCTACTGAAAGGAGTATAAGAAACCTCAAAAGTTTGAGCAAGGGATCATAAAAGAGATCTTATAAGGATAGAATCTTACTACCTTCAAGAATAATGTATACCACAATAAAGAGAGAACAAATTAGAAGGAGCATCAAATTATAGGTCGTGGAAGAAAATAATTGATCTCATTCTTCAAAAGAACAAGGTTCTGGATTTGGTCAAAGGAAAATTGAATAAACCTACCAAAGGATCTAGTGATGCAGATAAAGTGAAGTATAGAGAGTCATAAATATTGGCTATGACACTAATGGTAGAAGGAATAAAGGACAATCTTGTCCCATACATTTCCAACATAGACCATGCTTAAGAAATGTATGAAGCCTTATCAAAATTGTTCACTATCAAGAACCTCGGTCAAGTAGCAAGTCTGAAGAATGAATTAAGGACCACAAAAATGTCAAAAGATGACATTGTGGCTTCCTTGTTTGTAAGGATAGCTAGAATTAGAGATGACCTTCTAGCCATATATAATCAACGGCTAAGATTAAGTCTCTAAGTCTAAACTTAGGGAAAATAAAATATTAATGTGAATTAATATAAAACTATGTTGCAAGGGTCCAAAAGTCATGGATCACGCCAGAGTTAATCTTAGCCATTGATTAGGGACTTAATCTCGGCCTTTGATTTGTCAACAAGAAAAGTATAAGAAGATGGTTGAGGGTCACTTGGAGAAGATACTGAGGGAGACCAGTCAGTTCAATTTCTGGAGCGGGTTAGCTGAGAAATTCGAACTAGTGGTCTGGTGAGCAGTCAGGAGGCAGCAAGTACGAAACAAAGAGACGAAATTAGCCACTGGAGACTAGTGCTGAGGCAGACGCAGAGGCAGTAGGAGACTGCATAGTCACGAGAGGGCCTGCGTGGGTGACGCAGAGTGTCTAGGAGCCACACAGAGGTCAACCAAGCTGATGCTGGGACTGGGAGAAGTGCTGGAGAATTTTTCTCTCTGTGGGTAAGCCAATTTGGCACCTTGTTGTACTGAAGAATTGTTGAATAATCCTCCCTTGTTGCACCGGTTTTCCCACATTGGGTTTTTCCTGGCACTGTTGTCCAAAATATTTGTGTCAATGTGTTGATTCTTATACATGTGTTTGTTTCTGTATTACGGTGTGATATCTACAACAGAATTTATTTTAATGTTTATTGAAGGAATTTCATAAATAACTTATTGAAGAATAAGTAGGAAAAGTAAATCAGATATTGCAGTGATAGAATTTTCACACCTTACACTACAGATTTTGTTCTCTTCATGATAAAAGTATATTCATTTCTACATTACTAACATTATTGTGTCTAGCTCTCTTGAATCATAAAGATTCTTGATTGGGTGATTCATCATTAGATAAATCTACCCTCATATCTTTGATTATTATTGTGGAACCCTTAAAAGGTTCTTTGTAAAAACCCTAGCTTAAGGGTATGTCGATGATAATGTGTGAATCCCTAACCTACTTAGGGTTATTCGTGAAGTTTAAGAGAATGCTATTCTTGATGTTTGAAGTTTTTGATGATGTCATGTTTGAGATTTTGGTATTGTCATGGAAACCCTAATATTTTAGGATTGGATGGTGATGTTTGAAATCCCAAACCTTTGAAGTCTTGATATACTAGGGTTATTGTGTTGTATTGAAACCCTAGATTTTTAGGGTTTGGTAGGGTGTATAAGCAAGACCCTTATTTTAGATAATGTCCTAGGAATGAAATCCTAGGTATATGTGTGTTTGTCCGATCAAAACCCTAGTCTAATCAAGTTTGTTATATGTCTAACTTTAATATATTGATAGTTGTGTCATTGGGTTTGACTAACACATGTTATGATATGCTTGTGCATGATGATGGAATCCTGGATATATGTGTCGACCTAATTGTTGATGGTCATTTGTCCTAGGGTTTGGAAGTTGACCCAATTCTTGATTCTCTGCGATGATAGTCTTTGTGAATTCAAGGGTTTTGTAACTAAACCTTAGTAGAAATTCAATTCTCAAATATAGGATAACAATGTGATAATTTGAGATTTATGAAAGATTGTTGAAATCTGAAATTGTATTGTGATTGGTTTTGATTGTTGAAGCTTAATGGCTCATGTATGAAATCTATGATCCTACACTAAATCCTAGTGAAAGTCTAACATATGAGTTCTATAGTTGTTGGATGCATTAAAAAACTATATTTGTTGGAATTGCTTCTAGGGTTTGCAATATATTGTAGTAGGGTATGTTATACCTCTGGAAGAAATATTGAAGTCCTAGATATAATGAAGGTTGTTATCTTTATTGAGTTGCTAGAAATTTTGATGATAAAGACTAGGGTTTATGACAAAAACCCTAGCAAGAAGTTGAAGTATAAAAGTATGTGTCTCTTGTTTGTGAACCTAAGTTTGGGTATTTGATGTCTAAAGTCCAATGCTTCCATTATTATTTTGATATAGTTAACTTCATGCTTCTATATGTATTTGGTTGTACTTGCAGTCTAAGCTGTGCAGGTACATAATCTTCAAGAGGGTGAAGATGTTCATAAGTGAAGTTGATATGATAAGCATGATGAAGAAAGTTATATGAATGATTATGGTCATGATAACTATGATAAGAAGGATGGAAGCCATGAAAGATTCTCCAATGTCATAAGAGGTTGATCTCCCTAAGTTAAGAGGGAGCCTAGAAATCTCCCTAGTTAAGAGGGAGGGCATATCATAGTCATGATGGACACCTTGAAAGAAGAAATTGGAGAATACATTTTGAGGGGCTACTGAGATCAGGAAAGCAGTATCTGATTGTGGAATATGTTGTTGCATGTAGGAAAGGAAGATGTATGATTGAGGAATCTTTTGTCAAGATTCGTTTGAAAGTCCTACTGTGATAAATTGAGAAGCAACATCAAGTTGTTTGAAAGACCTCAGAGGTTTGTGTTTACTTATGTACATTTTAAAGTTTGTTACTGATTGGGGTTGTGTTTGTACAGGTAAATCTCTTAGAGGTTTGATAGCATGCTGGTTACACGAGAGAGATTTGTTACGATCTATTTGATTGGGGAGGATTTGTTACTGATTGGAATAATCGAGAGTGTTGAGGCTTTTTGTGTGAAACACATTGTCTGGGAGAATATATGGTTGACACTATGTGTTGATGTCTAGATCCTGAAATAGGGAGGGTGGCCTTGGTCATAGAGCTTTGACCTCGGATACGCACATGGATCCTTGGGTTGATGGTTAGCAAGTAATCCTGATGGTACATATAGAGGCTAAAAGCTTTAGTCCATCTTAGTCCCACCCGGATAGATTTCTCTAGTCAGGAATCTAGTTTGTGGCATCACGAATGCCTAAATCATTGGAAGGCCTTAGATAGATTTCCCTAGTCAGGAATCTAGTCCATGGCATTGCAGTTCCTAAACTCTTTATAGTTCATATGTTTTGAGACCCTCCATGTACTTGTATGCAAAAGTATGAATACCTCCCTAGTTAAAAGGGAGTGTTGAAAAATGTAGCTTGGTTCGGTCCTCATTAAATGTATTTGAGTCAATGAATTGTATTTATCAAAAGAATGAAAAATAGATTTCTATTATTATTATGACTTATGACTTATTAAAGCATGGTTTTCATGCTTGGGTCATCATGTTATAGGTCAAAGCCCCCATTGAGGACTTTTAGGATTTATTCTGAGTCATTAGAGTCATTGTCCATTTAAAGAGACCCTTATTGGGCTTTTGAATCATGTAAAAAGAATTAATATTGAGTCAAATAGGTTATTTGTCCCCTCCACACCAAGTCGGCCTCAAGTAGATCAAGTCGACCTCAAACTGGGTAATCTGACCTCACCAGAAGCTTATATATTGGAGCAGTTCGAATTCATTTGGAGCATTCACTCTCTCTCTCATAAGTTCGATATCCAGAAGAAAGAGATGGGAAGTGTGAAGTAAGAAAGGAAGACAAAAGGAGTGTGATGTTGGAGAAAGAAGAAGAAAAAGGGAAAATCGAAATTTTGGGCTATCTCTTTCTCTTAGATGGATTCCTCTAGGAGATCGAAGTCTCTCTTGTCAAGTCAAATTTTTCTGCTGCTACTACTGCCAATTGTTGGGTCGAAGCTACTGCTGCAAGTTGTTGCTGCTAGATCGAAGTTGCTATTGAAGGGTTATCATCTACAAGAAGGAAGAAAGGGTTGACTTGGTGTGGAGGAAGTCTTTGTCTAGGTCAACAGTCTTGGATTATCTCGTGAAATTATTGAAGGAAGAACCGTTGATTGGGTTTTCCCCTATATAGGGGTTTTTCCCTGGTTGTTTGCCTATATCTGGTGTCTTTGTGCTATTATTTTGGTAATTGCTTGATGAACTAAAAGATAAAAGAATCATAAGCAATTATCTATTTAACAAAATCTTTCTACCTTTCTGATTTTCTAACACCCTTTCCTTGGAGTTATGGACCAAAACGGCCTTAACCATGTTGGTAACAGCATAAGTAGGATTCTAAATATCAATAAGAAAATGTGTTCCCTTGTTAGGACCTCTTTGGCTTTATGTGGAAATGAACTTGAGAGATGGGCTAACTAAAGGAATTGATTTTTGGGTGACAAATAGATTTTATGATCAAGAGATCAACCATGTTAAGGTTCCTTTTTGGGTATCCATCTATCATATGTGTAGTCACCTTAGGAGAACTTTCCCTAGGAAGGATATCCCTATACCAAAAAATGTGGAAGAAGTAGAAGAGCATAAGGAGGATGTGGGCCAAGCACATAACATAAGAGTGATCACAAAAAGAGTTGTAATCCATTTGTATTGAAATATAAGTACATATTTAGGGATCCTCCTCCTGTTATTGTGAAAAAATATTAAAAGATGTAGCTAGAGAAAAATATTTTTCTTTCATCCCCAAGATATTTGTTAGGGAGCTTGAGTCATACTAAATAAGTAGAGCAAAGATTCTTAGTGATTCCAAACCAACTACTCAGAATGCCCCTTATGCTTTATGAATGTGATTAACATGAGGGAGGATAAGAAAAATAAAAAACCCACTCAAAAGGCTTCCCTTTAGTGGATATAGATACCATGGATGAATTGGAGTTATGTGTGTGAAAATTCTTTGATTACAATTAACTGGAAATTCATCTCCTAATTGTTTTGCAGTTTATTTGTTATTACGACAAATATCGATAAACTCACAATTATAATCTTCACCAAAAATAAAATACACTAGAAAATAAAACCAGACACTGAGAAGATAGATGCACGTGCATAAAATTGACACAATAATTATGGACTAATGTCAGAGGAAAATCCAAGGGAGAGTCGATGCATCAAATGAAGGCTTATTTTTTTATTATACAGTAGTAAGAATTTGAGTACAATATCTGGACTCCCAACTAACAATCCTCCACCAAATAATCTCACCAAAATAATTAGGAGAAAAAATTCTCCCTCCGCAAACAAACTTGGCCTCCCTCTAGCCTACCCACACTACTTATTTGATTTCTCGCACTATTGGCTTGTGTACTTTGTACGACCTCTGAAACTGGTCTAAATTGGGTCGTTTAGCCTCCTTCTACCACTAGAAAAAATCACTTTGCCTTCTGTGTTAGTTTTTGTAGCATCAGAGGTGTTTTAGTCTCGAAACTTTGTGGAGAGGCTAAAACATGGGAGTTCTCCATAACCTAGAAATTGTTTAAGGAATTTCCACCTAGAAGTGTCCCAATTAGATTATTTCCCTATTTTTAAATATTTCCTAAGTCTAAACTTAGGAAAAGGGGTTAATTAATCAATATCAATTGAGAAAGATGTGAATTATCTAGAAGCTCACACGGATTGATCTAGAAATAATCTTAGCCATCGATTATGTTTTAATCTTGGTCGTTGGAGTCCCAACTAGATATTATAAGAGGAGGTTGATGGGTAGATGGAGAACACACACTAGAGATCGATTTCCTTGGGCCATTCGTTTTCCAGAGAGCAGCAACAGTTGTTGGAAGAGTTTGAGCCAAAGGGAAGCAAAGACAAAGAGGCGCAGGGACAGTGATCCAGAGGAAGATTTTCCAGTTCTAGAGAGTACATTGCAAAGAGGCAGAGATGTCCATAGAGAGGTTGCACAAGGGTTGTGCATAAACCTCTAAGATGCAATTCAATTTGCAGATTTGGGAAGTTGTTTTAAAGATACTGAGGTAGGAAAATTTCGCAAACACCGGGAGAAATGTTTCTAGAGTCAATGGCAGGCTGAAGACGCTGTGCAGTGTGAGATCCAGGCAACATGAATTTGTTCTTGCACAGAGGGTGACGCAGTGCAATTTGTGGAAGGGGTTTCAGAGGCTAGTCTTCAGTGTTGGATTGCTTGTGGGGTGAGGGAAATTCCTTAGTACACTTTTGCCAGTATTTTCTCTATAGGATTGCCAGTTTTTGGCGTCCAGATTGTACTCGGATTATTTCACTGTTGTTTAATAATAAAAACCTTAAGCTTCTACAATGGTTTTTCTAGGGACTTTTGCCCAAAAATAATTGTGTCAAATATATTGTGTATGTGATAGTATTTCTCAATTTCCAACGCTTTTATTTTCCAAAAAAAAAATTGTGAAGATTGTAGTGATTATTTCGTTGTTGTAGTAATAAACTATTGAATTAATCTACAGTTAGAAGAAATAATTCTTGTTGCTACAATAGGATTTCAATAGTGAAATTTTCACATGGTTTTAAAGCATATTTTATTAGACTGGGAAGCTCAAAAGCGGAAGTAGAAATTTGTTGTTCAGACGGAGCAGCAAGATGAATTTATGGTGGTTGCACAAAGCCTAAGCCAAGCAATGTGAGTTGTTTGAGCAAGTTTGATTTTTCAGTGCAAGTTGGCAGAAAAATTTGGCTTGCCAATTCGAGTGATTCCACCAAGAAGAAGGGTTGTTGTAGCTCAAATTTTCGTTGAGCAGATTCCTTGTTTGGGCACGAAAGGGTTTTATAGCAATTTGCAACAACAGAATCAGCATTGGGTGGGAGAGGAAGTGCACACACAGAGGGAAATTTGTCTCAGAGGGTTTTTAGTTTAGAAATCTGATTTTCTAGTTGTAGTTGGTAGTAGCTACAAGAAAAGTTTCTCACTCCAGAAGGGAGTGTGACTAATAGAATCAACAACCAAGTAGGGGGAAAGAGGGAGTTCTCAATTCAAATTCGAGATGGCCACAGTTGGGCTTAGAGATCCAAATAGGTTGTTGGGAGCCTCCAACTTTGTCATCTAGAAGGCCAGGATAACCTTCTTGTAGATGAATTTGGTTTGAGGGCCTATGTAGAGAATGTGGTGGTACTACCTCAGGATGCATATCAGCTGAAGGAGTACATGAAAGAGATGACGAAGGCAAAGCAGATTATCTTGGATGGAGTCTGAAACCATATAGTCTTCCATTTATCTGGTAAGAACACTGCCACGGAGATGTGGGATGCTCTTGACCAACTATATTAGAATACTTCTGAGTAGCAGAAGATGTTCCAGCAGGAGAAACTAAGAAACATGAGGATGCAGAAGGGTGAAGGCATAGATCCCTTCCTCACTAGGATTCAGGAAGTTCGTGATCATCTTGCAGTCATTGGGGAGGCGCCTCAACCGACAAAGCTTGTACATTTGGCATTGAACAATGTCTGAAAGGAGTGGAAAGTCTTTATCCAAAGTGTCTTGGACCGTGACACTTTACCTGGATGGCATAAGCCGTGGTCAGAGCTGCAGTAGGAGGAGATGAGGCAAGCTCTAGTAAAGAGCACCATTAGTGGAAGCAGCAAGAAGGGCCCAAAGGGTGAGAAGGAAGAGGAGAATGTGGCCCTTGCATCAAAGGGTCCCATTCAGCGACAGGAGAAGAAGAAAAAGGAGGACCTATTTAAGGTCAAGTGTTTCAGATATGGCTAGTTTGGCCACTACATTACTCAGTGTCTGCTCAGGAAGAAGGATAAGCAAGAGAAGCAGGACAAGGCGGCAACGTCCGCAGAGATAAACACGTTGTCCTCTAGGTTGGAGGAAGACTTTGTCATGTTTGTAGCTATACCTCCAGGAGAGAGGTGGGGCGATATGGAGTTATAGTCCCAAAGTTGTTGAGGATGGGCAGGGCCCATTGAGGTGTCCTCATGGATCACTACCTAGATACAGGGGCCCACAGTATTCAGTGGCAAGATGGATCAATGTTTGTTGATGAAGTTAGATTCTCGAGAAACAATTGCAGACTAGTTGCAGTCAGGTGTTGACCATAAATGCAATGTTGACAACAAAGGAAGTGGCTCAGTGTAGAGTTAGCAGCAGCGCAAATTCTTCAGTGTACAGTGCAGAGACTAGTAGTTGTGTGATGCTCACAAAACAGTTGTAGACAGAGATGGTTGATTCAATATTCTAGATGCTTCTCAGTTGTAGTAGCAGCAGCAATAGATGAGAGGGGGTTGCAGTGAAAATGCAGAGTTGGCAGCAGTACATGATGTATAGTGTAGTGTCAGTAGTAGCATAGATGCAACATCAGAGTTGCGCAGTGGTTGGTGGGCAGTGGAAATCAGTCAGTGGCTAGACAGTAGCAGCATATAGTGGGTGATGCAGAGACAGGGTGTTGTAGCAATTATGTAGCACTAGAACACCTTCCTCGCTAAGCGAGAATGTTAGTTTTGTAGTGTCAGAGGTGTTCTCATGTTGAAACTTTGTGGAGAGGCTAAAACATAGGAATTCTCCATGACCCATAAATTGTTTCTAGAAATTCCACCTAGAAGTGTCTTAATTAGATTATTGGCCTATTTTTAAATATTTCCCAAGTCTAAACTTAGGAAAAGGGGTTAATTAATTAGTATTAATTGAGAAAGGTTTGAATCATCTAGAAACTCACAGATCGATCCAGAAATAATCTCAGCCATCGATTATATTTTAATCTTGGTCATTGGGGTCCCAACTGGAGTTTATAAAAGGAGGTCGATGGGTAGATGGAGAACACACAATAGAGATCAATTTCCTTGGGTAGTTTGATTTTTTAGAGAGCAGCAGCAGTTTTCGTAAGAGTTTGAGCAAGAGAAGGGAAGCAGAGATAGAGAGAGGTATGGACAATGATCTAGATGAAGTTTTTCCAACAACCATGATTAGATCTTCATTGGATCTAATCAACGTATAATATCATCTTAGACTCTATATGTGTGAGTCTTTAGAGTATTCTCGATCATCCTTAATTAATTCCCACTAATTAATTAATTTTCCTAAGACAGACTTGTTACCCACCACCTGTGGGTGACACCCATAGGAGAAATTTTTCTCCTAGATAATCTTTAGCCGGCAACCCCTTGCAACCCCCAGATAGGTCGATGTGCCATCATCTTTGCCACTTGAGTCAACCATTATGCACCCTCGCCCATATGTCATGATCGTATATTTGAAGGTGGGCCTTCCAACCCCAAAGGTATGACTTCCATTATGTAGTTGGTTATGGACACATTTGGACATGGATTAGTGGGGGGATTCGGCGGAAAGAATGGACTTGGTATGTACTTTTGTCCCCTTGTCCAAATTGGTGGTTAGTCTCGTATCTTAGTCTTGTAGGATCTCCTTTATTGGCTACTAGTTTTAGGAGTGACACTACATGGGAAACCCCGATTTTGGTTGTGGTTCCACTTCCCAACACCACATACATAACTCCCCTTCACTTATTATAGCCCCTTTCCGTATGTTTCCCATCCGGATCCACATTTGTCCATTCGGTCCACAAGGACTTAGCCTGCCCCTCCCCTTGTCCATACTTTAGGTTGGCCCTGGAATGATGGCCCGGAGGTTGATGTAGCTAAAAAGAAACTAAAAAGCATAATTTGACCACTCTCAGAAGGAAATTTACCATAAAATGCAAAAGATGGTTGGGACATAAAATTATAGCATGTGGGCAAAAGCCAACATGAGCTCTACCCCCTGGCCATCACCCTGGTTCCTAGGGCCCTTACATAAGCCCCTTGCATCATTAGGGAACCCATGATTTTCGCAACCCCTGATGGGTGATGAACTTCCCAAATTTTAAGGGGGTAACCACTATTATACCTCACACATCATGCTCTCATTCCTTGGAGCCCCAAGCAGTTATAAAAAGAAAAATCAATAAAAGGAAACAGGCATATGAAGAAGGGTGGAAAAACAAAGGTCGAGGTAACTCATGTACCACGATTTCTCCCTCCTACATCTATACACCTAAGTGTGAGCTTCCCTCATCATAGCTACCCTCATACCATGGCATGTGGCCTAGAGCCTTCCCCTGATGCCCCACTCCATTCCATCATTATATCACATGACACCAGCTATGTGATAGATGTACCATGGACGTATCACTCCCTCGGAGGTTGAAACCACCTAATAGCGTCCTTGATTAACCTCTTTCTTGAACTTGGAGACACTTGTACACTATATAGCCCATTATGGAAGGCATGCCACTATGAATTGCCCACTCGGTTCCATGATTTGTAAGTTCATTTACTCAATTACACTAATGATTTGTTGCACTGGAAGGTGAGGAGACGCATTGGATCTTATATTGGATTGCAAGTTGGTCTTCATCTTGGGAATTGGTCTCCCTATACGGGGTCCAATCCCTTTAGAGGGTCATATCAACATTTGTAGGGTGTGTATTGAGAACCATGGGCCTCTACTATAACATAGAGAAGATAGTCATGCCATGGGATCCTTCAACACCATTCATGAATCATTTTTCGCTCATGTCCCACTTATCTGATGATGATGATGCACCTGGACAACCTTGCCCAGTTGGCTACACAATTGCACCACACACTTGGCAGTTGATCTAGGGCCCGAATGGGGTTGTCTTACCATGGGAGACAGAGGGATGGCTTTCATCATTGTTCTAGCCCTTGTAGATGGGATACATGCTTGTTTGATTCAGTTGGACACCCATGAGGATGACTTTGTGCCCCCACAGCCACTTGGGAGCACCACAAGTCATTTGCTCAGAGATCAAGGGTCCACCCCCTTCATCACTATTATTGGAGTCCTCTTATTCATCATGGCACATGAGGGACTTCACTAGGCCTTCCAACGACCCTCCTAGCTATGGTATTACCATTTCAGCCCCCTTGAGAGGCTTATGTTTCATATTAGGGAGCTATTTGGTGGGCTTGTCACCAAAAGAACGTTATTTTGCACTTTATTTTTATTATAGGGGCATTACTAGGAATACTTGGGCCATTTGAATCCCTTGCTGGATCATATAAATATAAGGGGGGGTCATTTCACCTCTCATCATCACTTGAACTTGGATTAGCTCTCTTGAAAGAGAATTTCACACTTTTTCTTGGTTATCTATTGGAGATCTCCTAATGCATTTTAATATTTTTGGAGTTGAAATTTTTGTTTTCTCTTGGAGCCAACTTCTTGATCTTGGCTTTGGATATATCTCTTATTATCTTGTAAGTAATTTGTTTTTAAGGAAATTATGCTTAAGAAATAATGTCTAATGTGTGGAAATTATGCAACTAGCTCTTGTTCTTCCATGCCCTAATTATTGAAAATCATTGTAAAAGAATGTTAGAATAAATTTGTGTGTGTTACTCATCAATAACAAGTAGATGAATGTTCCTAGTGGAGTGGAACTTATTTTCCTTTCATGGAAGTCCATAAATCCTAGGTGGTTAAATGCTAGAGAGTGCTTGCTAGGCCATCATTTTCTAGCCTCCTTGAAGACAATTTTGGCTGAATTTCGAAGCACAGACTCCATAGCCCAAGAACATGGCACTGATCTGAGTGAATTTGGTGATCACCCCTTCTTCCCTTCTCTTTTCTCCCTCAAATATTTTGGCCTCCAAACCTAGACATCCTAATTAGGGCTCCCTGCGAAATTCATTACATGGATCATTCTTCAAATCCGCTTCGATAGGCTTCTACGTTGGTGTCTCCTCTAATGATCCTCTAGGTTTCAAGCAATTCCCACAGTTCAATTTTGAGAAATATCAAGCCTTAGCTCTAACTTTGAAGCTTGTCTTGAACGTTTAGGTGTGTTGGATTTCTTGAGGGTTTGGGCACATAACATTTGGTGGAATAAATCATTCAAACCCTTTCTTTCATCCCACCTTGACCTAAAGAGCACTTTGGAGAGTCTTCTCCCACGATTACACCCTAAACCCTAGGTGTTGTTTGGGTGCCCTTGGCCTTCTTTGTGGTCCCATATCTCTATCATCCTTATCGCTCAAGGACAATTAGAAACCTTGTTTCTAAAGAAATCTTAGGTCTAAGGCATCCCTCATTAAGGAATACCTCTAAGCCATAGGTTTAAGCTTCCCTTGAGGCCTTTCGTAGAGAGCCATTTGCCTTGCTTCTAAAGCAATAAAGCCTTATTATTTGAGTCTCTCTTGTGGATGGGCCTTGGAAATCGCTACCTATCCTATCATTGAATCATCATCCCTAATGATTCCTCAATATCAGGATTCCTCCCATCAGTGAAGTATGTAAAGAGAAGGGGACATCGACTGAGGTGACAATGGGTCCTGGTCCCATTGTTGCCACTTAATTTAGTAGTAGTCCCTTAGGAACCCCTCCTAGGACCCGTGCTAAATTGAGTGCTAATATTTTTGGCATCCTTTGTGCGATTACATTGGAAGAATGAAGCCCTAGTTCTTCATTCAACTTTAAGGTCAATGCTTGTAGGGTGAAGTAGGCATCTCTCTAGGCATTTCTAAATTCACCCTGGCAACTCCATATCTAGAATCTTATGGAAATTTGCATGGTTATAAATGGCTCACTAGAAGGCCTATTTTATATGTTTTAAGATGATAATCCTTGATCCATTGATCATAATGTCATTAGTATCCAAGAGGAGTTTGATGTCCCTCTTAGTGAATATCTTGGGAGCCATGAAGTTAAGGTACCTTCCCAATGCCCCGAAAGGGGGTTGTGGTTCTTCTTGGAGATATGTTGAGTGTAGTCCACCTTTTTCCTTCCTCAATAATCATGATAATGTGATTGTGGATGTGTGTGAGCGATTTATCTCCTTATGCCATGAGGAGGATATGCCTAAGCCTACTATCCATCGAAATTTTATTAGCTTGGTGGTTGAGTTCTCCATATTCTCATTGCAAGAAAGGTTGCACGAGTTGGATTCCTCTTTTCCCTCATTGATGACCCTTGATGCATAGTCCTCAAATGTTCTCACCCCCTACCCTTACCATTCATCAAGCAAATTGTGCAAGGGGAAATGTGATATTTGGGTCCCATACCTCATAAGGGTTCATAAGGGCAATTGTTTTTATATTGATCAATTGACATGTTGGTTGCATTGGATCTATGATTATGCTTAGCACTTCCATAACGTAATATGCATGTTATAATAGGATGCATTGCATGTTATTTTTCTAATTAGAACTACCATCATATTCTTTGATCATGCTAGATTGGGTGCATTTAGATTAAAATTGCATTTAGAATACAATTTTATTTCTTGTTTATTTTTATGGATTAACACAAACATGGGTGATTATAAGACGCCGCAAAAACATGTTGCCCTGTGTGCTTATTCTTTGATGCACAAGTAACAGGTTTGTGGTCCCAAGAGATTACTAGTGTTCTCATGACCTCTTCATTCGAGTATGTTCATGCACTCTACTGAGAGATCATGTCCCAGTTGGAGGCAGATGTTACCCACCACCTGTCAATGACACCCATAGGAGAATTTTTTCTCCTAGATTGTCTTCAGTCGAAAGCCAACAACCCCTTCTAACCAGTAGATAGTTTGATGTGCCATCATCTCCGCCACCTGAGCCATCCATTTTTCACTGTCGCCCATCTATCATGATCGTATCTTTGAAGGTGGGCCTTCCAACCCTGAAGGTATGGCTTCCATTATGTAGTTAAGTATATTTTCTTACTTATTATGGACACATTTGGACATGGATTAGTGGGGGGGTTCAGCGGAAAGAATAGTTTTGGTGTGTACTATTTTCCCCTTGTCCAAATTGCTGGTTAGTCTCGTATCATAGTCTTGTTGGATCTCCTTTATTGCCTACTAGCTTTGGGAGTGACATTACATGGGAAACCTCGATTTTGGTTGCGTGGTTCCGCTTCCCGAAAGCACATACGTCACTCCCCTTTGCTTATTATAGTCCCTTTCCATATATTTCCCATCCGGGTCCACATTTGTTCATTGGGTCCACAAGGAGTTAGCCTCCCCCTCCCCTTGTCCACACTTTAGATCAGGTCTGGACGATGCCCCGAAGGTTGACGTAGCTAAAAAGAAACTAAAAAGCATAATTTTTCCACTCTTAACAGGAAATGTACCATAAAATGCAAAATATGGTCAAGACATAAAAATTTAGCACATGGGCAAAAGCTAACATGAGCTTTACCCCCTATCATTATGGCCATCACCCTGGTTCCTAGGGCCCTTACATGAGCCCCCTGCATCAATAAGGAACTCATGATTGTCCCAATCCCTGATGGGCGATGAACTGCCCAAAACTTAAGGGGGTAATCATTGTTATACCTCACACCTCATGCTCTCATTCCCTGGAGCTCTAAGCAGTTATAAAAAGAAAAATCAATAAAAGGAAAAAGGCATATGAAGAAGGGTGTAAAAACAAAGGTTAGGGTAACTCATGTACCATGATTGCTCCCTCCTACATCTATACATCCAAGTTTGGGCTTTCCTCATCATAGCTACCCTTGTACCATGGCATGTGACCTGAAGCCTTCCCTTAATGCTCGTCTTTGTTCCATCATTATATGACATGACACCAGCGATATGACAGATGTACCATGGACTTGTCACTCCCTTAGAGGTTGAAACCACCAAATAGGGTCCTTGATTAACCTCTTTCTTGAACTTGGAGACACTTGTACACTCTAAAGCCCATTATGGGAGGGCATGCCAACTATGAAGTGCCAACTTGGTTCCGTGAATTGTAAACTCATTTTCTCAATTGCACTAATGATTTTTTACACTGGAAGGTGAAGAGATGATTTGGATCTTATATAGGTCCAAGCCCTCTAGAGGGTCATATTGGCATTTGTAGGGTGTGCATTGAGTGCCATGGACCTCCACTATAGCAGAGAGCAGATAGCCATAGCATGGGATACTTTAGCGCCATTCATTGCTTGCTCATGTCCCACTTATTTGATGATTATGATGCACCTAAACCACCTTACTTAGGCGACTACACACTTGGCAGTTGATCCAGGGCCCAGATGGGGTTGTCTCTTACCATGGGAGACAAAGGGAGGGCTTACATCATTGTTCTAGCCCTTGTAGATGGGATACATGCTTGTTTGATTCAGTTGGAGACCATGAGGATGATTTTGTGCCCCCACAGCCACTTGGGAGCACCACATGTCATTTGTTTGGAGATCAAGGGGCCACCCCCTTAATCACTATTATCGGAGCCCTCATATTCTTTATGTTACATGAGTGACTTCACTAGGCCTTCCAACGACCCTCCTAGCTATCGTATTACCATTTTGGCTCTGTTGAGAGGCTTATTTTTCATATTAGGGGGCTTTTTGATGGGCTTGTCACCAAAAGGATGTTATTTTGCACATTATTTTTATTATAGAGGCATTATTGGGAATAATTAGGCCATTTGAATCCCTTGGAGGATCATAAAAATATATGAGAGGATCATTTCACCTTTCATCGTCACTTGAACATGGATTAGCTCTCTTCAAAGACAATTTCGCGCTTTTTCTAGGTTGTCTATTGGAGATATCTTGATGCATTTCGATATTTTTGGAGCTGAAATTTTTCTCTCTTCGAGCCATCTTCTTAATCTTGGATTTGGATATATCTCTTGTTATCTTGTAAGTATTTTTTTTAAGGAAATTTTGCTTATGAAATAATGTCTAATATGTTGAAATTATGCAACTAGCTCTTGTTCTTTCATGCCCTAATTATTGAAAATCATTGTAAAAGAATGTTAGAATGAAAATTTGTGCATGTTACTCATTAATAACAAGTAGATGAATGTTCCTAGTGTAGTAGAACTTGTTTTCCTTCCATGAAATTCCATAAATCCTAGGTGGGTAAATGCTAGAGAGTGCTTGCTAGGGCATAATTTTCTAGCCTGCTTGAAGACAATTTTGGCTGAATTTCTAAGCACGTAGACTCCATAGCCCAAGAACAAGGCATTAATCCGAGCAAATTTGGTGATCACCCATTTTGCCCTTCTCTTTTCTCCCCCAAATTTTTCGGCGCCCAAACCTAGACGTCCTAACTAGGGCTTCCTGTGAAATTCATTAGAGGGATCATTCTTCAAATCTGCTAGGATAGGCTTCTGCGTTGGTGTCTCCTCTAATGATCCTCTAGGTTTCATGCAATTCCCATGGTTCAATTTTGAGAAATCTCAAGCCCTAACTTTAACTTTGAAGCTTATCTTGAACGTTTAGGTGTGTTGGCTTTCTTGAGGATTTTGACACATAGTATTCAGTGGAATAAATCATTCGAACCCTTTCTTTCATCCCCTATGACCTAGAAAGCACTTTGGAGAGTCTTGTCCCATTATTACACTCTAAACCCTAGGTCTTGTTTGGGTTCCCTTAGGCTTCTTTATGGTCTTGTATCTCTATCATCCCCATCTTTCAAGGCCACTTAGAAACCTTGTTTCTAAAGGAATCTTAGGTCTAGGGTATCTCTCATTAAGGAATGCCTCTAAGCCATAGGTCTAAGATTCCCTTGAGGCCTTTCTTAGAGAGCTCTTCCCCTTGCTTCTAAAGTAAGCAAGCCCTATTATTTGAGTCTCTCTTGTGAATGGGCTTTGGAAGTCACTACCTATCATATCATTGAATCATCATCCCTAGTGATTTCCCAATACCGAGACTTCTCCCATCAGTGAAAGTTCGTAATGAGTAGGCAATAATCCTTGAAAATGGGGAAGATTATTGCCTATTGGATTATTGATAAGGGAGATTATTGCGTTAATGGGAATGGAGGAAGTAGATGAAAGAAGAGGTAGAGGAAACCTTCAAACTCTAGAGTTAGGTGGACAAGTTGGAGATTGAAAATATTTTGCTTCGGTTGTTGGTTTTCCATGGAGTCTGCACTTAGTTGCAAGGTACCCTCCTTTATCTACAACATGTAACTGTAGGAAACATATCTCATGTTTCAAAGAAAGGCCATAATGACCAATAAACCATGTGATATTAATTCTTTGAGCACCTTTCTAGAGGCTTATTATGCATGCACAAATGAAGAAAAAAACATGTGTGATATATAACAACATGATATTTTGTTGCATTATGATCCGCCTTGGAATGTCAACCACTTTGTGGGAGATGTCCAACTGAGAGCCTTTGTGTCTTACCTTAATAAGCATGTTGACTGGGAAATTTCTCATAAGGTGGTAGAAAATAACTTCATCTGCAATCTATGGATGAAGGGAGAATATTAAAGGGCTAAGGACGTCCTCATCACACACTATAGTCAAGTGAACTCCCAATGGCATGCATATTTCATTTCCCATAATAGACATGAATAAATTGAGAAATGTAGAACATAAATTGAGTTATTGGCAAAGAAATTTGTTGAAGGTTGCACTCAGTAGTGGAAGAAGGCCACATAGGAAATACGTAAAAGTGAAGCATTCAATCCTAGTAATCTTACAGTAGCACTAGAGAGAGGCATCAATACATCAAGTGCATGGAGAGTTATAGAAATTAGTGATTAGGACTCAATTTCCACTATCCCATGATTTAGCTTCCATCCCCGGAGCATATTAGAAAGACTACATTATGACCAAGAAAGAAGATATCTCCTATTGGAGGAAGAATGAAAAGATAAAAAGGATACTTTCATGCCCATGAAGCAAGGAAAGTTGGCTACAATGTCAAAAATCTCCATGGGAGTCACACCCTCTCTTATTCAGAATAGTTATTGTGTTGCATCTCGGGACATGCAACAGTTTCAGCTAGGGGAAAATGATGGGCACCCAAATTGGCATCTTTTTCGCACTTTTCCAACACCTATTTGAGTACCTTTTTATGTTTCCATACCACCTGTTGTAACATGCTTTATTTTTTATAAGATTAGTTTTTATTTTATAGAAGAGGGTATGAAAAAATAGAAATATGAAAAAATAGAAAATAAATAAAGAGATGAAAGAAAATCCCATCAAAAGTAAATCAAAAAATTTGTATAAGTGTGCTTGTTTAAATGCCACTTCATGAATAAATTCCATTTGTAATAAATAAAAGTTTGTGTGCAACTTGTTTTTATGCCACAACCTTTTCTTCTTATCTAAATCAAACTATTTAATCTTGATTAGATCATTTAAAAAAAATTTCTAGATTAGAGAATAAGTTCAACCAAACAGTTTAATTTTGGTTGAACATTAGAAATTAGGATAGATTAGGACAAATAAAAGGCTTAATATGCTAAAAAAATTGACCTAAGTTATATTAGATTAGGTTGAAATTAGTGCAATAAGTTAAATAGGGGTTGTTACTCTAAACACGCCCAAAATAGATTAATATTTAATTAGCCTGTAATTGCCTTGTTAAAAGGGTGATTAATTCATTTGTAAATAAATATCTTTGCATGTTTTTTAGCCAAAGTCAATTACGACAAAGTGTTTTGTCAGCAAGTGATAAAGTGTGAGCAAGAACTGACGATGATCCGTCTCCCCGCCCAGATCAACGGCAAGGAAGCCTCTTCACACCGCCTCGTCGTGATACGAGATAATGGTAGGCGGGGTGCTAAAAGTGGTTTTTCCTGCGTGAGCCCCCCATGTATGTGTCGCCTCCTCAGCGCTTCAACCCCCCTTGCTCCAAACTACTTACGACTACCCCCCCGCCCCTCTAAAATCTGCCATCACACTTCCTGCGCTTCTCGATACCACACCAACGGTAACTCCTCTTGCGTCATCCACCTCCAATTGCTCCATGCCACGTGCCCTCATTCGTTACCACCTATTCATTCCCGCGTATCCATTTCCGCCATTAATTGCCTCCCATTGTTGATCTCGTCTCTCGTTGATGCATTAAATTCCTAATTAGTTGATCAGCAACGACCTTCCCTGTAATGGTAATCTTAATCTGCTGTTAAATATTCATTTTCCCCGTTGCATCGGCCTTTCTTCAACTGCTCTTGCAATGTTTTATTTTACTGTTATGTTCTACAGATTCTCTGCCAAGCCAAACCTGCAATAGTAAGCGTCCTTTGAACAGTTCCTCTGCAACTTTTCTGCCATTTACCATTTCAGTTTAATATCATGGCTCCAAAGAAGAAGGATAAGTCGTCAGGTAGTTCCTCTACAACATAGGAAACTCCACAGGCCTCTAATGCCTTAGACCTCGACCATATCCCATTAGTCGACCAATATTTCAAAATTGCAGATACTGAATGCGTATTCGACATGTTCGAATTGCATAATTGGCTAAAGAAGACATACTTTAACTTTGAAGATGAAATAAACACGTGGGAATCCTATTTACCTTTGTATATGTTTCCTCGGACTTATTCCTTTCCTGATTTAGTTATCTGGTGCCAATCCAAGTATAATCCTTTACAAAGAACAGTGGTAGCTCAAAATGGAGACATTCTGATAACTACCACTGCAGAAGTCATTAACAAAATGCTTCTAATCCCAGAAAATGAGTCTCTTAGATTTTTCTCCACTGCAGCCTTAATTGACCTATATCACAAGCTGACCTTCCCTCAAAGAGCTCAAATTTTTAGATCTTTCTCCCTGAAGATGTTGAGCTCCCTAAAAATAATCCTCCTTATCCAGCATCTAAGTTCCCTGAGAGAGCCAAGAACATCATTCCCTAATTTCTTTCTTGTTAGGCTACCAATCAAACCAATGGGTAGATAAAGCTATCCTAAGCTATATGTCAATCTTTTCTAAAGAAAATAAGCCTATCTTCATGTATAACTACAGCCAATTTTTGGTTGAAGATATACATGAGAAAATTGATGAACATCACTACTGAAGGAGTGTTTAAATACTCCTATGTCCTATTTCATATGTTTATATTTCAGCAGGGAGACATGTTGCCTATTGTTTTGCACAAGCTGGATGATCAGTAAGAAAATCAAGTAGTCACTCAGTGGACCTCATTGATTAGAAGGAACTCAACTGAGTTCATATTTTCAGGCTTCATAGACTCTTTCATTCACCCAGTGGCACAACTTCTCAGTAGTCAGAGTGAACCTAGGATCAGTACAGAAATAGAAAGGATCTTGCACCTCAGTGATCAACTCAGAACATGAGACTAATATCTTTACCAGAACTACACAGAGATCAGAGTATATGGCTACGAATTGGATCCATATAAGTTGCCAAAATATGTTCCAATGAGAATTTTCTCTCTGGAATATATTAGGAAAATGATGAATATGGATGAGCTTCATTTCATCTCAGGGAAGAGGAAATCATAGTTCAAGATAAAGGCACAGGCAGGATCATTTGTAACACAAGATCAGCAGGTTTAGAAGCAAATGCCATATTAAAACAGATGGGATTTCAACCGAGCTTCACCTAGTCTTGTGACCCATTCAGCATTATCTCAAACTTAAGGGTGGAACTCAAAACCACTCCTTACAATCATACACCTAGACTAGATATTGAGAAGTTCATAAATCAGGAACAGTGTGAAGAGAATACTCTTCAAGAAGCAGAAGAGTAGGTTTTACCTCCTCCTATTCTTCAGACTCTTACTTCTCAAACAAAGAATGACAAGAGGCCCAGGGAAGGATCATCATCATCAATATTTGGAGAAAAGGAATTCGTCCACTATCAGAAGAAATTAAGGACTGAATCCAAAGGCATTACTACTACTACTAGTTAGGGTCAGAAGGAGCCTATCATCATCAATTGGGATGATTTACAGGTTTCCATAGGGACAAAAGAACCTGTAATTATTACTCCTTCTTCTTCTTCTACCTCACAAAATTTGTTAGAGATCACTCAATCTACAGGACCAAGTGAAACAGAGGAGTCAAATGTTTTCACTAATTTCCTTGAAATCAAGTAGAAGAATGAAGCTTTAAAATCTAATGTTTATGCACAGCGTTGGAAGTAGTCTTCTACTTCACAGCACAGGTTGTTGACAGTGTTTGACAACAATAAGGGAAGATTGCAAATGGATTTTCGGCAAGCTCAAGTGCCCTTTCCCAAAGGTTCTTCTGATTATAAGAAAATTGTATTTTCCTTTGATGCCAATCAGATACATCCAATCGATCAAACGAACATGCATAGGCAGTCTAGTGAGATGTTGTTTTCTACCATGACCAATACTACTATGGCATTGTCAAAACTTAAAACTTCTCTGTCAATTGTGCAGTCACAATTGAAGATTGAGAAAATATCATCCTTAGCTAAGGATAACAGGGTTAATTCATTAGATGACTTAGTAATTAAAATTGGATATGACCTTACTGATGTGAAAGTTGTTGAAGATATTATCAAGATGAAAAACACAGATATTGCAGCATTGAGGAAGCTGTTGAAACTGCCTTCTATAGAGGACCCCTAGACTAAGGAGATAACAGAAAGTGAATAGCACAAGGAATAAATGCTCAAACTAATAATTGAGAAAAATGTACAGATAAAGACTATGGAAGAGAAAATTGAGAAATTGCTTAAAGAAAAAGAGAAATTTACTCAGTTAGCCATAGCTCTCATCACAGTTATTCCTATTATAGTGTCCAGAATAGTAGGGGAATCTACATCAACCACAACAGAATCTACATCGATAGCAGAGAATTTGAACAAACTCTCACAGGAGCTAACTCACCAGAAGAAAGAAAAAGAAAGGCTTCAAAAGAAGTTTAAAAATGGAAGATGAGAAGATAAAGAATGATACTCTGTGTGTTGAGGAAATGCAGAAAACACAGGTTGACCAAAATAATTGAAGAGTTGAAGAGCCAGTCATTGATGGCTTAGACCTTGGCCCAAGCCAAGGAAAATATTTGGGCAGATATCAGTGAGGGCATACCTGAAGTATGGCCCTCCATTCCGATCATTTTCGAGCAGGAAGAACTCATAAATAGATCCCAAGTAGCCATTGATGAAGTGAAGCAACTTCTTGAAGACAAACCAAGTCAAGCTACAGACATGATCAGAGTTCTTAACTCAAAAACCAGGGCCGAGTTGGAGCAGATTGAAATTCTGGACAAAATAGAAACCATCTTGGAAATCAAGAAGGTGTTGCAGAAAAAGAACTTGATCAGTTAGAGACTAAGTGCCAAATCTTGAAGACTTATGTCCAAAGGTTTCATTTTAAATTTAATTTACTTAATCAGAGAGGACTGCCAGGATTAATGGCCCCAAATGACAGGGTTATCAGTCTAGAGGAATAGTGCCAGAAGCTTTATACCATAGCCACTGATAAAGCAAACTTTGCAGGTATAAAGGGGCATATTACAAGGAAACAAGCATTAGAAACTTTAGATTTTGACTTTACTATTAAGCATGAAATTAAACATATTTTTGTAAATAAGCCCACTTTTGAGAAGTACACTGAGGTTGATGAAGTTTACAGGAAATTGGTAAATACTGCCATACCAAGTGAAGACCGATTGGATCACTCGAGTGAAGTTATTGAGTAACTTTCATCAACAAATGAAGGACAGTTGGACAACACTTTTTGGGGACCACATCATCAACAAATTTCGAAAGAATAGTGCCAGCACTTAGCAGTTTTGAAATTTCTACAATTTTGTATTTTTTTTGTATCTTTGTTTTGAAAATATCTAGAAGAATTTTTGTATAAATAACTCCTCCTAGTTATTAAGGGTTGAACCCTTGGATGAGCTTTGAGAACAAAATTGTAACTGAGTTGGAGATTTGCCAAGTTAATAAAAGGATTCTGAATTTACCTTCCATAGTTTTGTCTCATTGTAAGTTTTTCATATGTGCTTATTTCATTATGTATTGCTTCATATATTTAAGTCTTTATGCAGAGATATGGGTAAGATCATACTAAGTATTAGTCAGTCTTAAATTCCCTGTGGATTTATCAGTGATAACTAGGGACTAGCTTATAAGGCTATATGTTATTATAAACTCCCCTATATCAATTAATTGTCACATAAATCTGCATTCGTTTAAATATATTTTGTTCTATAGGAAACGTTGTTTGCCTGCATTCTTTTCTTATAACCAATCAAATATTCTATTCAAATATTTAGCAAGTTATATTTCATCAATATTCTTCTATTCATTCACTTTAAATCGATTAATAATAGCTAGGCAAATAACAACCCTTTCATCTAGCTTAATAACTATTAAGGATTAAGCCCCTATTTTCAATCATTCATAACATTAGTCATCCATAAAATTAAAAACCAACAAAACATTTTAGATGCTCTAACATGACTAACTAACCTAGAGTCATCTCAGAGGGCAACACCACCCACTCACCTATTTTTTCCATAAAGAAGCATTTTTTATCAAGGTATAGTTATCTTTCAATTATGCAACTTTAATGTTCCTTCTTATGTATTTATGAAGGAATTTTACCCTTTTATGCTAACTTGTGAGAAACCATGAGTGATCCAGGTGGATGTTGGTGTCCACTCACCTATTCAACTTGGACCCCCATAGTTGTCTCTTTCAGTTTCCTTAATTATAGCACAATTTATTATTTTTAGAAGTTTTTCAGGTCCTAAACTTCCGGAGCCGTTTTGTGGCCCTAAACGACGATTTTTGGGAAAACGCTCAGTCAAAAGTTGTAGTCCTCGGATAGATCTTTCTAACGAGGTATTGTGTGCATCAAATGGAGATCGTATACCAAAGTTACGACCATGGGAAGTTGATGTACCAATTTACCCAAACGGGGCCCATAGTTTGGCGCTTCATCTCCTAAGGTTAGGTTTTTGGATGTTTAGGGTTTTACATTGTTTCTCAACAATAAATAGGCCTTCGAACCTCATTGTAACACAGTTTAGAGGCATGTAGCCACCACATCTCTCCTCAAAGATAAGCTACCATCGCCCGAGCTAGTTTATTTCCATTTCGGTTTGTAAGCATATTTCAATATTTTACATTAACGAAATGAAGTATTATTTATGCTGCATCTCTGTATTTATGGTTATTTATGTATTTTATTGTGTTCCTGCATAAATCTAGATTAGTGGTATTAGAGCAGGTCTGCTCTTTCTCTATTATTCTTTGCATGTCCCCAACGAGGTCGGGATATAAAGAGTTAGGGCTTGAACTGATTGAACCCTTGCAAGACTAGCCTCGCAAATCCCAACAGCCTCCCATGGTGGATGAAAAGAAAGACGAGGGGCAAGAGATCCTATCAAAATCTTGCTCGAAGAAGCCCTCGAGCGACAAAGGAACGCGATGATGGAAAACTTTGCCCAGATCCTTCAGCAGCTACCCATGGGCAACGCATCTACTTCCAACAGCTACTCTAGAAGTGCCACACCCTTTAAGGTACAAGTTAACTTTGACATTCCCATATTCGAGGGTCAGATAAATGCAGACGCTGTAGATAAATGGTTAAATATGCTAGAAGGATATTTTTATGTTCATGATTTTTCCAGCCAGGAAAAGATTACTTTCGCTCTTCTCAAAGCTGCCCCCCATGTCAAGGACTGGTGGGAAGCCTACTACGAGCAGAAGGATGAGAGTACGGCCTCATTGTTTTCAGCCGCACCCACTTGGAAGTCATTCCAGGATGCCATTAAGGAGCAATGCTACCCTATCAAATGTTATGAGGCTAAATACATAAAGTGGACCATGCTGCGGCAGGGAAGGGACCAAGACATGTCGGAGTTTACCAATATTTTTCTTACCTTTTGCACAAAGTTGGGTATCAAGGATTCTGAGCTACATTTGGTACTCAAATACCGCGGCTGCCTACATAGGTACATCCAGGACGAGATGGAGTTCCTGGACATCTCCTCGCTCTTCACGACGTATTGATACGTTGTCAAGATTGAGCAGAAGTTTAAACAAAAGAAGCGAGACTTTTGATCTGCCATTAATCTCTTACAACATATTGGTAATTTATCTGATACAACAGATTCAATATCGAGCTCTTACAAAGTGAAAAAAAGGTGTGTAGTTTTTTTAAAATTTTGCATAAGATTGGTTTGAAAAATTAGTTTGAAGGAATTCAAAGGGAATAGTGAAGAACTATTAGCATTAATTGATGCCCCAAAGAAAGAAAATGGAAACACCTAGTAAGCAACCTAAAAGCTCTAGCATGACTCCTGAAAAAGAGGAAGAAATGCAACATGATATATCAAAATTACAAAACCAAGTACAGCAAATTTCACTTTCACAAAAGGTAACTGAAGCCAAGATGAATGGTGTGGAAGCTAATATGAATGGCGTGCAAGTTAATATGGATGGCGTGGAAGCTAAGATGGATGGCATGGACGCTAAGATGGAAGAATTGAAGATAAATTTGAATAAGTTGTTACAAGAAATGGTTACTAATGGTTGAAAGGGTAGTAAAAGAAACTCATGATGAGAACAAAAGAAATGTTCATCATGATTTCATAGACTCTAACGTTGGATTGAAGATCCACCACGTTCCAAAAATCGATATGAAGAAGTTTGATGGCAAGGATCCCATAACATGGATACTACAGATGGAGCAATTTTTTGATCTCCATAATGTGCAAAACACACAAAAGGTACGTATTGCAACTTTATATTTGGAACCAAATCAGTTTGTATGGTATCGATGGCTTTGATCTCGTAAACAAATTGCCACTTGGGTAGTTTTTATGGAAGAAATGATAGCACATTATGCGGATACAAAAAGAAACACCTTTTTTAGCCAATTGATAAATCTCAAACAAAAGGGTTCAATGATAGAGCACATTGAGGACTTCCAAAAATTGAACATAAGGTTAAAAGATATTCCAGAAGAGCATAGGATTGATGTGTTAATAGGGACTTTAAAGGATAATATCCAACATGAGGTTCGCCTTTGGGAACCTGATTCATTGGAAAAGGTATTCAGGTTAGCAAGAAAAATGGAAAGCAAAATTATGGCAACGAGGAAGCCTACAACTCACAACTATAAATATGGAAGTGTTGTTCACCCTAGCCTTCCACAACCTACAAGGTTGACACCACAACAATTGGAAGAAAAAAGAGCAAAAGGGCTTTGTTACAGTTGTGATAGAAAATACACTAAAGGTCATAAGTGTGCTAAGAATAAATTATTCTACATAGATTGTGAAGAGGAGGAAGAAAAGGAAAAAGAAATGTCAAAAGAAGAGGATATACTCTAGGAACAAACTCTAGATAAAGAAGAAATGAATCCGACCATATCTTGTAATGCATTGGCTGGAATTACCACTCCTCAAACTATCAAGATAGAAGGACATATCAAGAAGAAAAAGGTAATAGTGTTGATTGATTTGGGAAGTACCCATAATTTTATTCATTGTAAGATAGCCAAGGAATTGAATTACTTCCTATATCCAGCACCAGAGTGTCAAGTGATGGTTGCAAGTGGAGGAACCATAAGTTACTCTGGAAAGTGCCATAATTTCAAGCTATCCATGGGAGAATATGTATTGAATAGCCCAATGTTTCCCATTCCAATGGGTGGTGTTGATGTCGTACTAAGAGTCCAATGGCTACAACCCTTGGGTACAATAGCTTTTAATTTTCAAGAACTTTTCATGAAATTTTGTGCGGAAAGAAAGGAAGTTGAATGAATGGATATCGCAGGGAAACCGAGAAATATAATCAGCTCTAACGGTATGACAAAGCTTCTAAAAAAGGAACAACAAGGTGTAATTGCACAATTATGTTTGCTAGAAGTTCCCACATCAAAGTCATCTATTTCTCTAGATCTCCAAAAATTCTTGGACAATCATTCCAAGGTATTTGAGACTCCCAAAGGCCTCCCACCTATTCGTGATCATGATCATGCTATTCATTTTATTCTAGGAATTGTTCCTCCAAACACGAGGCCGTACAAATATCCCTATGCCCAAAAGAGTGAAATTGAACGTATGGTTGCAGAAGTGCTAGAGGCTGGTATAATTCAACCTAGTCAAAGTTCTTTCTCTACTCTAGTAGTATTGGTGCACAAGAAGGATGGATCATGGCGCATGTGTCCGGATTATAGGAAGCTCAACAAGCTCACTGTTAAAGATAAATTTCCCATTCCTGTCATTGATGGATTATTGGATGAATTGCATGGATCAATTTACTTCACCAAGTTGGATCTTCATTCAGGATATCGTCAAATCAGAATGAAGACTGAAGACATTCTGAAAACAACATTTAGAACTCATGAGGGTCATTATGAATTTTTGGTCATGCCTTTTGGCCTTACCAATGCACCTTCTACATTTCAAGGTTTGATGAATTCCATTTTCAAACCCTTCCTTAGAAAATTTGTGTTAGTATTTTTTGATGATATACTAATCTACAGCAAGTCTTGGAAGGATCATGTTCAACATGTTGACAAGGTGCTCAAACTATTGGAGGAGAAACAATTATATGAAAAAAGCTCCAAATGTTTCTTTGGAGTACAAGAGGTGGAATATATGGGTCATATTGTATCTCATGAAGGTGTTAAGGTAGACCCTAGCAAAATTAAAGCCATTAAGGAATGGAAAATCCCCACATTCGAAAAGCATCTGCGAGGATTTCTTGGGTTGACAGGGTATTATCGCAAGTTTGTTAAAAATTATGGGAGAGCAACAACACCTCTAACAACATTATTGAAAAAATTGCATTTTCATGGACTCCAGAAGCAACAAAGGCCTTCAAACATATTAAAGAGGCAATGTGCCAAGCACCGGCCTTAGCTACGCTGGACTTCACAAAAACCTTTATTGTGGAATGGGATGCTTCAGGAAATGGAATTAGTGTTGTTTTAATGCAAGATGAAAGACCCATTGCTTTCGAAAGTCGTCCAATCATAGGGAAGTATTTACACAAAGATGTTTATGAGAAGGAAATGTTGGCAATACTATTTGCACTTAAGAAATAACGACCCTACTTAATGGGAAGACACTTCAAGGTAAAAATGGATCATGAGAGTCTTAAATACTTTTTAGAACAAAGATTATCCTCTGAAGAACAACAAAAATGGGTCACAAAAATGTTGGGTTATGATTTTGAAATCATCTACAAAAAAGGGAAGCAAAATGTTGTGGCAGATGCACTCTCAAGAAAGGATGAGGATGTGGAAGAATTGTTTTTTTGTATTTATATTATCCAACCAGATTGGATAAATGAAGCAAGGGATGAATGGAAGAAGGACAAAGAAGTGTGGCCACTCATTCAAAAGTTGCAAAAAATCTCAATTTAAATAACACTGCCAAAACTTGACGAGGAAGGAAAAATCATATTGGAACCTGGAGCAGTAACAGAAACAAGAACCCGACAACTACGAAATCGATCAATTTCATATTATCTCATCAAGTGGAAGAACTTACCTGCTAAAGATTCCACAAGGGAGGACAAGAATTTTATACAGAAGCATCAAGAACTACTCAAGCGTTTAAGACAACATTTTTTGAAGGAGAGGGGCATGTTAGGTCCATATACTACTAGTGTAACCCCTTATTGTGATTAGTACAACCCTCTTATTATATTGTTGTGCCCATGTAGTTCCCATATTGTTATTATTGTGCCCCATAGAAGCCCACTATTATTATTATTGTGCCCTTACATTATTATTGTTATTTCGGCTCTGATTATATTATGACCCCTTAGACTCCTATATATAGAAAGGAGGTCTTGTCATTTGTTGATCCAAGAATTATTCATTTGTGTAATGTAAAGGAGGTTTCCCCCTCAAAGAGGCTAAATTCTAAGGTGTTGATCTTTCTTTTCTATCTTTTTGTGAGTTGGTTTCATAATAACAAATCCAAGGCGGGGTGACCCAAGAAAACCCGTTGAAGCTGCAAGAAAAGAACAACACCACGAAGTCAAAGAAGGACACAGGAAAGTGGTGTGAGCTCCATAAGATCCCCACTCATAACACAAGTGAATGTTGGACCAAGTAGTCGCTAGTGGCTGAGTTGAAAGCTTCAGAATCAGATGCATGTTTCGACCCTGAGTCAGAACCCGAGAAGGGGAATGACAAAGGAAAGCAAATCATTGATGCGGAGCCTAGCGCCACTGTTGCCACCGCAAAGGTCCAGAAGAATGAGCCCGAAGATCCAGAGGAGGGGGAAACGTATTTTCCACTCACAGATGTGGGTGAAGGGTTCGCTACTGCAATTCGTTGTTGACAGTGGGAGCCAAAAGAACCTCATTTCAACAGAGGTTGTGAAGCGGCTGGGACTACCAACCATATCACACCCACAACCGTACAGCATCGGATGGCTTCACCAAGGACGATATCTCCGAGCCCGCTAGTAGTTTCACCTTCCCTACAACATCAAGCCCTTCATAGATGAGTTATTGTGTGATGTTGCACCTCTTGATGTTTGTGATGTATTATTAGGCCAACCATACTTGTGGAAGTGACATGCTGTGTATGATTCAATGCCTCGCATTGTTATTATTTCTTTGTGTAATACATTATACAGAATACTAGAGGTAGCCCCACCTACCGCCACTTATTTGATATCTGCTAAGAAAGGCAGTAAGATCATCTCCTAGACTAGGAAATTTATTTATGTTTGGTTCGCTCTCAAAGTAAGGGGAATATTGTAGCCACATCCATGGCCCCCGGGAAGGGTTCCTCCACGTAGCAGAAGCAAGTGGATACGGTCATGAAATAAGACAGGGACATCCTCTCACCCATAGGGGTACCGTTGCACTGTCAGGCCAAGCATTTTTCCAATCTAACTTCTGGAGCACCTCTACCCAACGGGTCGATCTATCACCACTCCATTCTGGAAAATGCCAAGTATAATCAGTGACATGATCAACATCAGGGACCACACAAGATTCAAGTGGGCGACAAAGTCTGGTTGCATCTGCAAAAAGAACGCCTTACAAGAGCCCATCAGAAGCTCAGACCACTCTGATATGGTCCTTACACCATTACCAAGGTTGTGGGAAACAATGCTTTGGAGCACAGCATTCCCCTATTCCTTCGCTTGCACCGAGTTTTCAATGTGGACCGCCCTCGACCATGCTTCCCATTGCAGAACAACTCACCTGGGACCAAGTTCAGCAGAATTTTTCTCATCTCATGGAGGAACTCAATGCAATGGGGACCATTGCTTCCTAAGGGGGGAAGAATGATCCAAGTGGATGTTGGTGGCCACCCGCCTATCCCACTTGGACCCCCACAGCTGTCTCTTTTAGTTTTTTAGTTTCCTTAATTGTAGCACAGTTTACTATTTTTAGCAGTTTTTCGTGTCCTGAACTTCCGGAGTCGTTTTGAGTCCCTAAACGACTTTTTTTGGGAAAACTGGGAGCAACATGGGTCCTTGGATTTATTTTTCTCACTCAAAAGCTGTAGTCCTCGGATAGATCTTTCTAACGAGGTATTGTGTGTGTCAAACGAAGATCATATGCCAACGTTATGACCCTGGGAAGTTGATGTATCAATTTACCCAAACGGGGCCCATAGTTTGGCGTTTCATCTCCTAGGGTTAGGTTTTTTGGATTTTTAGGGTTTTCCATTGTTTCTCAACAATAAATGGGCCTTAGAGTTTCACTGTAACACAGTTCAGAGGCATGTTTCTGCCACATCTCTCCTCAGAGATAAGCTACCATCGCCCGAGCTAGTTTATTCCATTTCGGTTTGTAAGCATATTTCAGTATTTTACATTAATGAAATGAAGTATTATTTCTGTTTCATCTCTCTATTTATGGTTATTTCTATACTTTATTGTGTTCTTGCATAAATCTAGATCAATGAGAATCACTTCAGGTAGGTCATAAAAATACTCTTGAAGTAATCGTAAATGATGGTTGTTGCAACTCCCTTTTGTATTACTAAAATATTTTTGGGATTCTACAACACCCCTACATTACTGCAACACCCCAGATACATCATTGTTGCAACATGACTAGGGTGTTGGTGTTTTAACTCCTATTACTACAACGGGAACAAAGAGTAGGTGATGCAACTCTAGTTTCTACAACACAAATAGAATCTAATGTTGCATCACATTGTTGCAATACAACAGAGAGTAGTGTTGCAACTTCATTGTTATAACATGATAATACTAATGTAACACTCCCTACTAACCCCTTGAATTAATGTGGATTGTGGAATGTTTTACTGACGTATTATATCTTATTCTCAATGTCTGTCAAGAAAATGGGGTCATAAAATACATTTTCTAAAAAATTACAAAATTAGACACTAATGCCACCATCAATGAGACCTTTCAAATGATGTAAGTTTTTTGTCAATCCAAATCTCCGATCAAAATTTATGTTTAAAATAAAATAAAAATTGATATGTTAACATTGACCATGTTATCGTTAGCATGCCATGTAGCACCAAAGTGGTCTTTGGATTTGGTCCCCACGCCATGTGTACCAATAATCCACCACACTAGCTTAGGCCACATTGATTTTATATATATATATATCTATTTGCACCTAGAGGTGCTCTCGAACCTAATATGGAAGAGATGTTGTAACATCTTATCTTGTTATGTTATGTAAACATTTTGACTCAGTCAAATTACATAAAAATAATAATTATATATTAATTATTAACAATTAATAATTAATCCAGCCTAGGTCCATCTTAACTCTAGATATACGAAGCGCTGAGAGGGATCAAATCAATTGAGGTGTAAATCCCTTTTAAAGTGAAAAGAGATTTGATCCCTCTTAGCAATTTGTTCTATCTAAAGTTAAGATAGATCTAGACTGGTATATCATATGTACGTATATGTATTACATATGTTAAAATTCATATATCTCTCAGATTGGCCTCAACAAATATATAATATGCATTGTAATTATAAATGGTCCACGGTCCACACTACTAAGGGTTTGCCAAACATAATATATGTGTAATTATTATATTCCTTGTCATATAAAAATATAATATAATATGTGTTTTAGTTAGAAATGGTCCACATTCCACATTGTTAAGGGTTGACAAACATAATACATATGTAATTATTATATTCATCATCGTATAAAACAAATCACATATTCTAACAAGGTGTAAAATTTGCTCAAAAAAAATGGAAAATTATGACATAATTTTTGTTAAAATTTGGCAAATTTTTTTGGAAATTTGGGTTATAGTTGTAAAACTTCAAGATTTTGGGTTGCCTGGGGGTTTTTGTTGGTGTTGAATCCATTTCCACCATCAAAAAGCAAGATTCAAGCACTTTTACTATCAGTTTTTTGGGAAAAAGTGTGATCGGATTCCAGCGATATTTTGTTGTCTGGGAAAATTTGACGCCTCCATTGACAATGCTTAAAACACATTGCATGTACTAAAATCTACATCATATATTATATACTAGCACAACCACATTAATAAATGTGTTTAATATACGTCGATAGACATCAATGGTATGGATTTAATATTAATATTGATATCAATAAATATATAATTTAAATAATAATAATAATTGTAATTATAATAATGATGACGTGTTGTGGGTTGAAACACCCTAGGGTCTTGGGTTGAAAACCCCAAGAGAGCAGAGGGCATACAACAGAAAGAAATGTGTAGACAAACAATCTAAATGCTTAAACTATTGAATTGGGAAGATGTGGTATTACCCAGAGGTCATATGTTCGGGGTCGATCACGGAGGGTCCAAACCCTCTGCTCCTTTCGATGCCTTTAGAACCTGTAACTTATCCAAGCAAAGCATATACAACAGCAGTAATAGAAAGCATGTTCATGATCTATGTGTTAGATCATATAAGCAAATGAGCAATTGAGCATTAATGTAAGATTTATAAGCAAATCACAACATGGATCAATGCATAAACACGATAAATATCATGAACAAAACAACGTTTATTTATTGATGTAAGCTAAATGAAAGGTGGAAAACTACAACCTGAGTCTTCCTCTAGCGCCAAGCGGAACTGTCCTTCGGATCCGTCATGTCCCGACCTCAACAATCTTCCTCCATCGATACACACAAGGATGTCATAAGAGGGATGAAGGACATCTAAAAAGAGGAAACTAAGGTTTCCTATAAATTGGGAGTGCAAGAGGCAGAGGGATTTCTTCAGACTTGACCAGGGATCAATCAACCATAATATCAATATCTCATCTCTTCTCCCCTTAGGCCTTCCCATGGAGGTTTATTTATACTTCTCCAAATTAGTTTTTTTCAGTTGGTAAATAGTTGGGCCACACGCTACAGTATGTGAGTAACAAATAAAACCCGTAAAGTCTACCCAAATTTAAGGAGATTATTTATTTTTTATTGTTTTAACACACATACGCGGGTTGGGTATATACTGACCCGCGTGTACATGCTTTAACATATGGCAAAGTAGCGTATGGGAAGTAAAACACTATTTTTTAGAATTTGGACCAAGTCTGGAAAAGAAGGGTTGCCCTAGGCCATAACAAAAGTATCAAATCTACCAAGAGTGGTAAATGGTGTTGTAACAAATGCCTCCTAATATATGAGGTCAGAAGGGGTACATGATGGTTGATATGTATTAAGTGTATAGAAGGAATCATGTCGAGACCAGAGAGGAGTTCACCAGAATTCAACTTGCCAAGCTAGTGAAAGAGATCAGAAAGAAACTGTTGCCTAAGGCGGGCATACCCATGCTCAAAGACAATAAAGCATGTCTGCATATCAAGTACAAAAACGGATCCAATATGTATACAAGTATACAGGAACTAGAAATACATAGTGGATCATCCGATCATATCTAGATAAGTACATGTCTCAATATCACATATAAAGAATTGATCAATGATGCTGAAGTAGAAAGTTGATCACTAAAGTCATAAAGATGATCCAAAAAGTACCAAGTCAAAATGATGGAACAAATGGTACTACACACAACTCGGGTGCCAACATATAAGATATCATTGTAAGGAACTGCAACATATAAGGTGGATGGTGTCAACTAGTAGAAACAAGAGCGACTAACAAGTGAACCAAGAAATGTTGATGCAAACCTGAGGTCTTCACCGACCGTCGTGGTACATTTCTACACAATGGGAATAAATGATATTAAGTCGACCATGTGAGAAATTGTTTGATTACCAATCATAGATGTATACCGTTAACAAACATGAGACTACTCACAGATAATGATGATAAGAGTCAAGGTACCCAGTACAATCTAACAAGTGTGAATAAATCAGTTGTAGTTGAACAATTGGAAGAATCTATCAATTAGGAGACTGATGTTTTCCCACTTTCGATAGCAAAGGAGTCTGCCACTAATGACTGCAAACACTAAGGTACTGCCAAATGGACTCTAAATATTGTTCCCATAGCAATGAGTTGAAGTCGATGGTAAAAAATCCACTAGAAAGAAGGCATTAAGGCATCCTTCATCAATCCAGCACGAGTGTAACCCGCAAGCCAATAATGTGGAAGGAATCGGACGAATAAAGATAAGTAACCCAACCGAAGCACATTTCTGGCATACACAAGATGTAGCTAGCGCATGATAGAAATCCTCTTACCAACCAATAGTGAAAGCTGACACAGAGGTGAGGAATCCACCAATAGGGTCAAATGGAAACCAAGGTATTGCACGAATCCCAATGTGTGATAATGAAAGCTGACGTCGAACACAAAGGAAACCACTCAGTCAAAGACCCATGATATTGATCGATGTTGAGCACAAGGTGACCTATCAATAATGAAAATAGGGCCAGGGTGCAACTCTAGATCTACTCTCAGAGAAATTTGTTGTAGTCGATAAGAGCAAGACCCGCTAGCAAGAAGTCAATCGAGACCTTCTCAAACCATCACAAGCAAAGGACCAAATAGATGATGTGATAATGAACATGACTCTAACAACCAGGGATCGCCGACTGAAAAATAGGTCAAGGGACATCGTAGAAAGGTCGGCTCAGGTTTACTTCCCTTGAACAAAAGAACGACTCAAATGTGACTACATGGAAGCATATGATAACTTTGTATAAGTTTTTCATGCAGGAGGCATAAGCAAACTCTCCATGTGATTGGAAGAGAGAACCAATCGGAAGAGTACTGACTCAATAACAAGGTTAAGGCTCTCCTAAGTCAAACTAAATCCCATCCCAATCGAGGAAAGACTTATTTTTTGAGTGCTTTGTTCAAGGGTGACACAACTGACTCTAGTTGTCATCAATTATGGAAATAATGTCTCGTTCTCGCTCTTTTTGAGATATATAATTTTTTTGTCTTTTTCATATTCATGAAGCCTGAAAAAGAATAAAAGAATGTTATAGTACAGTGGAAAGAACAAGTGTCCAAATACAGATGCGCTAGTTCCTAGGAGGGGAACATTCCTATGCTCAATGCAAGGTGACGAAACTGGTCAATGACACTCAAAGGAATGTTCTTTCCACGGGTAAAAAGGTGTGTCAAGTTGCAAAGGCTAAGTGATTGCAAGGTTGATTTTGTAGAAGACATGGTCAAAAGGTGGCTAAAACATGAGTCCAAGTGAAGCCGGCTCAAGGCCAAAAGGTACAAATGGTCAACATGCAATGCAGTAGTACAACTCAACACAAAGGAGCCTCTAGGGTATAAAGCTAGAAAAATAGCAAAGAAGAAAGAGAATGAGTCTTCAACACACAAGTCATGGCGGGACTAAAGAGGACTCCCGAGCCTATACAATATAGTAGCATGGGCAACATATGCTAGCGAGGATCTAACTAAGATGCCCATGTAAAGGTTGGCTCTACCATCATATCATGATTTTATAAGTTGGCGAGTGAAAATGGTTTTAGAATCAAGACATGATGGGGTTGACCCTATGGCAAAAAATATCGCAGTATGGAGGCTAGTATGAAAAATGCAGCAGAAAGTGATATTCCCTAACCTATATGCCAGTGAGAAAATGATACCTGCCATGACGGGTCTGCAGTCATGGAACCGAAGCAATTTCTCAAAAAATCTCCAAAGTATCCTGTAAAAACAACCCATCCCAACACTCCAAGCCAAAAGGTCAAAAAGTCCACAAAAAGAAAAATAAACTTTAGAAAAAGTAATTTTCATTTGTCAACCTATATAAGGACTTTTTGACTCACAATTTCTCATTTGTGTTTTGAGCAATTGGGTGAAGGAGTTGTGGAGAAAAAACCAAGCAAGCTTCCTCCATCAAATTCAACCGTTCAAACTTCTTCCAATCTTCCAGGTAACCTTCTAATTGAACTTTTGACAAGTTTTAATGCTTTTTAGATGTTTTGTCTCAAATTTGACCATGGGAAATTATTTTTAAAATTTTCGCTTTGCGTACACGCGGGTTGGATACATGTGATCCACGTATAGGAAAGCCCTATATGTGACTATGTTAATAACGAACCCGCGTGTGTGCAAATTCAAAATTGAAAAGCACTATTTGAATAATTCAAAACATTATTTCTTTGCAAGATGTCAATTACTTGGCATGAAAGAGAGCATAGTGCAATTGATAATCAATTAATGGAGGATCAAAATCCATTAGATGCCTTACGAGGATGCGAATTGTTAAAACTCTTCAAAATGTCGAATATGAAGGCAAATACCAAGTTGCTTAAGATGTTAATCCACTACTGGAGTGTAGAAGAAGATGCTTTTGTAATTGATCAGATGCCCCTGAGGATTGAAATAGAGGATATCTATTTCATTACAGGTCTTTCCTGGGGGGGAGAGAGAGAGTTCACTCAACCGGAAGGACAAAAGGTAGTCTTAGTGTAAAAGACTACATCTGCATATACTATCCTAAAAACACTGAAAAGATTGGAAGCCAGATTCCAATCAAGCATGTAGAGAGTTTATCACTGAGAATCTTTCTTTTTACCATAGCCAGGGTAAATGGTTCGGTTACTCTATATTAGGATTTGTGTGTTTCAATGAGTCTTGCGGTGGATTGTCTCACTACAATCTTCAATTGGTGCACACCTCTGCTAGCCAATATGAAAAAACAACTTACTTCTATCCAGAAGGGTCAGAAAAAGAAATTTGGATACAGAACCATCTTGTGTTCCTTCTTCTTTGAGAGAGTACCTGGGCTTCGTCCCAAGGTATTATCCACCATCAGCAACCCAAGAGATCCACGGATGGGCAAGTGGGTTGACTTAATGAAATGACTAGGGGCGGTGAGGTCCCTAGGACTACATTTGATGACGAGTTTTTCCTTTGGTGGGAACAATAGGTCATTGCAGTCGAAGACTACCCTTATGCCGGAATGGATTTCAGAGGAGATCCGGATCTAGTGTTGCCACCAGATGTAGCATGGGGTGCCATAGGTATAAATGATTTTTGAATTTTGAATTTTAAGATTTTTTTGGATTTTAATTATAAATGAACTAAAAAATCCTTTTGAAGAGACAAAATACTTACAAAATTATTGATCATGACACAGATGTTGGACCAATGAGACCTGATGGTCTTCCTCGACACAGGTGTCGTGGAAGAGATGTCGAAGGGGCCGCAATAGATTGAGAGGTCCCTCCATGCAATCCAGAGAAACTTGGTGAGGTTAACTCACAAAGTACCTATGGTGGCTATAGAGAACCTACCAAAGGAGATGCAACGACGCGTGGTGGGAGTACCATGGGATTGGGTGCGACTATTTCGGCAGGTGGCCAATGCCATCATTTTCTTTCTTACCGCTCATCCTGAGCAGGATCACTAGATAGATGATCAAATCTTTTTTTATTAGACATGATGATGGGCATAAGCCCTAATTTTGTAGGACATTTTGTCCCGATTTTGTATATTATTTTGGACACAAAACTCTATCTATATACAAATGGTTTATCATGATGATCATATATATACAGATGATATTTCGATTATTTTTTATGTTTTTAATGTGATGAATGATTTATATGTCAATCCAATGCTTGATTAGTAATAGAGTATTCTAATGAATTTTTTGATCGTTGAATATGAACAAATGTGATTTGTAATAAAAGCACTCTCAAAAATTGACGATATAAATAAGGGTCTCTCACGCGATAGATGTTATTCAGTTGAGATACCACCAGTTGTGCATCTAAATAAACTGCTAATGAATCAATATCAAGAGATATTGCCTCAAATAGTAAATTAATAGTAGCAGTATATTCGGCGATATTATTTGAAGCGGGATCGATACATACTCCCTTCAAAACTAACAACTGGCTAGATGGATAATAAATCACCCAAGCCATGGAAGCAAGGTTCTGGGTGTGTCTATTGGCACCATCGGCGAACCCTAGATATATCAAATTGTCCATCAATACTTGTCAAAGAAGATCAAAAATATCGACATCACTAGAACCGATAGATAGATATGTACAACAATACAATATATACAATCAAGCAAATGTTAGGCCGAAGCCTAAGCAAGGTACTTCTTAAGGTAGAACCCATTCCTGGGCTCCACCAACTTGTTTTCTTCAAAACCAATCAATTCATAAGCTCCATTTTTCAAAACTTTTTTGACAATGAAGGGACCATACCACATAGATTTAAACTTACTTGTCCCCAAGGCATCTTTGTCTTGATCATATATTAGGACAAGGTCGCCTTTAGAAAAAATTCTAGGACAGACAGTTTTATCATATTGAGTTTTTACCCTCCTCTTATGAGCTTTGTTGATTATGGCGGCATCTTGACATTGCTCATCAAGATGTTCCAAATGAATGAGGCATTCTTCGAGACTAGAAGTATCAGGACGAAGTTCAACAGCCAGTTTAAGGGAAGGAATTTCACATTCCACAGGAAAAATGGATTCCAACCCATAAACTAGTTGAAAGGGAGAAATCAATGGCAGTCTTAATCGACATTCGGTATGCCCAAAGGGCCAGATATAAAATGATGTGCCAATTGGATCTAGCTTATCGTCCTTTGCAGGATGATTTTGAGGCATTTGTTCACGACTTCGACCTGCCCATTGGCCCGAGGATAATAAGGAGCTTATCTCTGAAGTACACAAACTTGTCCCTGGGCAATGACTTCATTAGGACATCAATTGCTTGCTCATGGATGGAGATATACTTGAGCCTTATTGCTCTTATCTGCACCATGTCATAGATGTAGTGGTACTTGATCTCAATGTGCTTTGACGTGTAATGGAACACAAGATTCTCTAAAAGATTCAAACAAATTTGATTATCATAGTGCATCATTGTCAAACAATCCTGAAAACAACTTCCGGATCCATACTTCTTTGATACAAGCCTCATTAGCTGTGATGTACTCCGCTTCTGCAGTGCTAAGTGCAACTGACCTCTACTTTCTGCTCATCCAAGATATCATAGCGGAGCCCAAGTTGAAGCATACTGCCAAGGTACTTTTCCTATCCTCAACACTTCTAACTCAATCTACATTTGTATATCTTAGAAGTTGTACATTCTTGTAGGAAAAATATCTCAAGCCATAGTTCAATGTACCGCGAAGATATCTCAGAATGTGTTTTGCTGCAATCCAATGCTTATGCCTTGGTTCAACATGGACTGGCTCAATGTGCTCACAACAAAGCATATGTCCACCCTGGTGTTAACCATATACATCAACGAACTAATCAATGACTGGTACATAGATGGATCTACCAATTTGGAGTAAGAGCCTCTTAAATTTTTCGAGTTGGTCACCATGGGTGTCGCCATGGATTTATAGCCCATCATACAAAATATTTGAAGGATCTATAACACATACTTTCCATGACCAAGGAAGACTTCACTAGGTTTCTGCCATACTTCAGCCCCGAGTAATAATGCATCAACCCAAGATTCTTCATATCAAACTCATAAGCCAACTGCTTCTTGCACTGAATGATAAGACGCTCAACATCTATAAGAAACAAATCATCAACATATAACAACAATATCACAGGTGCATCCTTCACAACCTTAAAATAAAGGTTTGGATCAATATCGTTCTTGGTAAATCGCAATCTTGTTAAATCATTGTCAATACATGCATACCAAGCTCTTGGAGCTTGCTTGAGTCCATACAAGGTTCTTCAACTTGTAAACATGAGATTCTTTTCTGTGTACCTAAAAAATGTGAGGTTGCTCTATGTACACCTCTTCTTCAATCACACCATTGAAGATGGCAATATTCACATCCATCTGGAGCAATTTCCATCCCATCGAAGTAGTAATAGAAATGATGGATCTAATGGAGGTGTACTTGAAAACTGCATTAAAGGTCTCATCATAGTCTTCTCCCTCTTTCTAGGACAACCCTCTAGCCATGAATTGTGTCTTGTATTTGCTAATGCTCTCATCTGCAACATGCTTGATCGTATATCCATTTGGAAGTCACCACCGATTTCCCTTAAGAAATTGGCACAATCTCCCAAACATTGTTCTTCATAATAAATTGGCACTCTTCATTCATCACTTCCTTCTTCATAATAGATTGGCACTCTTCATTCAACATTTTCATCTTCATAATAGATTGGCACTCTTCATTCATCACTTGCTTCCACACTTGTTGGCTAGCTATTTCTTCATAAGTGGAAGGCTCTGCATCGGTAAGATTTTTCATGAGTTGCATAGCTAGAAAATCTCTTGGGTTTCTTAGCTTCTCCAAATGTGCCATTAGGAAGGAGCTGCGTGTCCTTATGCCTCTTTCAGTGTAGATCTAAGCCATGCTAGTATGTTCTTGATCTCTTAGACAATAACCAGTTCCATTGGATCATAAGGCCCTTCTGGACTTACGGGACATTCAGTAGAACTCAAATGCTCTTCCGTTGAAACCTCTCGCTTCACTTCATCTAAGGAATCCATGGAAACTTCCTTAGACATCCAACATACCACTTTGTCATCGAAGGTGACATCTCGAATGACTTCGATTTGTCGCTACTCTAGAATGTATATTTTATAGGGCTTTTATGGTTCGCTATAACCAACAAATATTCCTTTCTTTCCTGGAGGATCAAGCCGTTTCCTTTAATCCTTAGGAACATGGATGTAGACAAGACAACCAAAGATTCTCATATATCCAACCTTTGACTTCCTTCTAGAGAATGCTTCTTCAGGAATCATACATTCCATAACTTTATGAGGACTTCTATTTTGAATGTACAAAATTCTCCGTGATGCTTCACCCCATAAGAACAATTGCAAATCCAAACCATGCATCATGGCCTTGATAGATTCTTCAATGGACTTGTTCTCGTTCTACCACACCATTCTGTTGTGGATTAAAGGGGACAATCAACTGCCTCTTAAACCCAACTTTCTTGCTGAAAACAACAAGTTCTTTCAAGGTGTATTCTCCTCCATTGTTAGATCTCAAGATATTGAACTTCCTTCATATCAAGTTTTTCACTTTAGCTTTGAATTCCTGGAATTTGTCGAAGACTTAATCCTTAGTCTTCAAGAGGTATATCCATGTCTTAAGGGAGAAGTCATCAATAAATTTCACATAGTACAATGAATCACCAAGCAATTTCACGGGCATTAGACCACATACATCAGAATGAATTAAGTTCAAAGTTTCCTTAGATCTGTTATCACTATTTAGAAATGGTTTCTTAATGTTCTATCCAAAAGCACAACCTTTACATACACTATCATTCTTTATCTGCAATTCAGGAGCTCGTGAAACTATTTGACTAAATAAAGGAAATGATCTATAATGAATATGTCAATACCTTCTATGCCATAGCTCACTTGGATTGATGTCATCATGTACTAGTGCTTGAGCTAGTTGAATCACAAGTCTATATAGTCTCCCATCACAAATCCTAATAACTCTAGCATTATCTATACTAGAGCCCTTGGACCAAACAAGTACTTTTCCATTCACAAAAGCTACTTTATCTCCTTTATCTTCCAAACAATAAATAAAGACAAATTCCTTTTTCAATCCCAGTACGCAAGCAACATTGTTAAGATGCACATTGTTACCAGATTCCAGCTCTATGGATGCTTTTCCAACTTCTTTGATTGCATAGCTATGATTGTCTCCAAGCTCAACCCTTTGGGACAACCTCTTTTTTCTCATGCTAGAAAGATTTCCTTGTTCTCTGATCATGCGTCTTGATGCTCCACTATCTACCATCCACATGTCATCATCATCTGGAATGGAACCTGTTAGAGCAGAAAAGTAAAAGAAATCATTGTCACCTTTGGGCTTCTTTAGGTTCTCATCTTTAACATCTACTGCCAAAGCATGCTGTTTTCCATTTCTCTTCTTGTTATTAGCCATCTTGGGACAATCTCTCTTGAAGTGACCAAATTCTTGACAACCATAACATTGAATCTTTGATAAGTCTCTCTTCCTTTTAGAGGAGGAAGAAGATCCCTTTCCTGACTTCTTATGATGAGGACCATACTTCTTCATTCCCTTATTCTTGAAATGTGATGCAAAAGCTTGAGCTTCCTCTTTTTGACAATACCTTGTCATCAAACTTGATTCTTCTTGAGCACAAGTATCCATAGTTGTTCAAAAGAAGGAGCTTCCATCCAATTTCTTATACTTGCTGCAAAAGCATCCCATGATCTAGGAAGACCATTGAGTGCAATGATCACAAGTTCTTGATTAGGAATAGATTCTGTAATTGCTTGAATTTGTTCTCTTATTTGGGAAATATTCATGAAGTAAGAAGCCACGATGTTGTTGAAATTAGTCATTCTTGTATTTCAAAGCTCATTCTTCAAACTCATGGATTAACCAACATTCTTGATAGTGTAGAGATTTGTTAGGGCATCATATATCTTTTTGGAAGTATCATGCTTTGCAATGTAGGGAATGATATGATCTCTAATAGATTCTACTATAAGACTCATGGCAATGATGCCATCCTTCTTAAACTTTTCTTTCCCTATTGCATCAACTGGTTCAACAACCTTTCTGGTCCCAATGTCCAAAACTTTGTTCTTGGCAAGAATAAGATCTATAATTAGTTTCCAAGCTCTGAAGTTTGATGCTCCCCCTAACTTGTTTTCAAATTTCATAGATGCCAATATACAAGGACTTCAACAAAATTCTCTCTTGGGTTTTTGCAAGGGTGATCTCAATGTTCCTCCCTTCCTTCACCAAAGATCTGGTACCATGTTGATTTTCTAAGCGCAATAGAGATTAACACAATATTTCTGAAATTCTGATAATTACTTTTGATGTAGTTCTTCTTTTACTCAATTTCAATAATATCATTTAGCAATTATACTTCAGAAATTTAACCATAAAGAATAGTAGAGATCACAGTGTGCAAAAGAAGGCAAGATTTACCCTGGGAATACCCACAAGGGAAAACCCAACAACCTTTTCAATAGAGAAATTCTTATTGTTCAACGAGAGATATACTTAGACCTATGGTCAAACCTGGTATTCCCCTCCAAGTAAGGCCTCCCAATCTCATCCAACAATTCGCTCTGCCTGTCGTGACCCAGAATTTCGGCCCCCATGCAATTGTCGGTCACGCTAGAAATTTTGGCCCTTGCAGTTGCCCAAAATTTTGGCCCTTGCAGTTGCCCAAAGAGAGAAGAGGTAATCTAGCTCTATGAGTTGCAAGAGAGAGAAGTGAGAGTCAATTTGTCATTCTATTCATCATATTCATACTTCTTGTCCTTCGCTTGCTTGCCCAAAACTTGGCTTGTGTGAGAGAATGCGAATGCCTAAGTGGAGGAGGTCGAATTGCCTTTATATAGTAGTATTTCATGGCCGAATGGGTGTCTTTAGCTGGGCCGACTTGACTTGGAGGGAGGCCGAATTGATAATTCTTGAAGCAAATATTTACCTTTCAAAAATTCGAATTTTCTTCTTTAAAAAGTCACAATGGCAATTTGACTCGAAATAAATTTTATTTTGACTCTAGCATTTAAAATATGCTTTAGAATGATAAATAAAAATACATCAAGTGACCAAATATACATTATGAAGATCGACCATAGTTAAAAATTCAAAAAGGTGAGAATAAACTTATACTCAAGATTAGTTTATCATCCAAATTCTCCTTTTATCCATACTAAATGCCCAAAACATTAAGTACATATTGAGTGGTAGCTAATCTTCATTCAAGAGAAATGCTAGATGATGAGAGGTGTAATGACTGGGCAAATGGTTTAGGTCCCTATAATAGTAGTGATTCCCCCATTACTATTGTCATTGTAGCCCTTATTGTTATTGTTGTGCACCTATTGTCCCCATATTGTTATTATTGTGCCCCATAGAAGCCCACTATTTTTATTGTTGTGCCCTTATATTATTATTTTTATGTCGATTTTGATTATATTGTGACCAAAGTGACTTACAATGAGATCAATTAATCATCCATATTATTTTTTTATCCATACTAAATGCCCAAAACATTAAGTACTTGTTGAGTGGTAGCTCACTTTCATTCAAGAGAAATGCTAGATGGTGAGAGGTGTAATGATTGCAGAAAATCATGGAGCTATCATATCATCATCATCAAGCTATGTGTAGGGTTGCTGGTTAGATGGTTGTCCAAAATATGAGAAAAATTCTCCTTTTGAAGTGGTTTTTTCACAACATCAATTTATTGATTTGGTATGTTACAATAACTCTTATAGCCAAAAAACATTCTTAAAAGATTGAACGTTGGTAAAAGTGTTTGTGAAAGTGCACATTAACAAGTCCTTTTTGCTTCAAAATCAAAGCTTTAAGTGAATAAAATAAATCCCCAAGAACAACAATCCATCTAAGGTAGAACTCTATTGTTAGGGTATTGCTACTTACGCATCCTCTTTGTTTGGAAATGTATGACATTTGAGAATGATCACCAATTTAAATGAAATCTCTTCCAACAATTGTATTGATGTTTTGAAAAAATTCCATTGTTCCTTATGATTGTGTTCCAAATTATTATTAAGCCATATATCGATTTCGCTGAATATCCACCTATTTGTTCGTGTTAGATTTCTTAAAACTCAACAACTAATCTGTTAACTATGCTAAGTAAAGAGTTGAAAACTGAACTTTAACTCCAATCCAAAAATATACTAAGTTTTCTAACTAGCATGCAATGGAAAATAAAGAACAAATGAAGACAAAGACACCCTAAAACTGTACACAACAAACTTTACCCAGAAAACCCCTAATTGGGGAACCCTGCAAATGTGGCGGTTTTTATTAGGTTTCTTCAACAAAGGTATATTTTAGAAAAATATTACAAAGAAGGGAAAACTTCACATTGGCTCTACAAATTCCTCAACATGTTGAGACACCCTCGCTCAACCTCATGACCTAGTCATCTTGCGCACTGTACAAATCTATACATGTAAATATGGCCCGAGTACGACCCCTTCTGCGCCCTAAATACGTCTTGGCTTCTGTAGAATGTATGTTGGGTAATATTTGAGGCTTGTATGCCTCTCTTTATCCCTTAATATGTGTTGATTTGAAGCCCTAGTTTGTCGAAACCCCTCGGCCTGAAGTGTTCTTTTCTTGTTGCCTATAGCCACAAAGTCTATAGTATGTGAATGAACCAACTGAGTGCCCTTTTTCTCTTTTAGAAATTGACCTGGGCCCACCAATCCCATGATGGGTTGAGATTAAGTATCCTTAGATGACTGAGATCGTTTCACTTTTTGACTACAAGAGAAATTAAATTTCTCTAAATTCAAATGATAAAATAAAGGTTGACGTGTGCCTTGGTTGCATGTGGGTCCCTTTGCCAAACTTAGCACACCTCTAAGTTTGGCGGAACCCTTCCTCCTCTAACTCCATGGAACAATTTGAATCTCCATAGAAAGGCGAAAGCTTTTCTTTTATTGTTTCTCTAGTTGAAGACTAAGCAAATAAGGCGAAATCTCAACTTTGCCTTAGCTTCAAATGGAAATTGTATATGCGACATGCAAATTATAATTTGTATTTTTAGTTTTGCTTAGTTTTCTAATAATATTAATTAATATATGAAATTGTTGAATTATTTTTAAATAAAAACATTCGCTATTCATTAATAGCTAAATTAGTTCTTAACATTGTAAAACATAATCTTAAAACATAAATTAACTATTTTATACTTATTACTTACACACACCCACAAATACATTAAATGAATACTATTTTTGTTGAAAGTGAAAAAAGAAACTCATTACATTATCTTGGTATTTCGCATGTTAAAATTGTCAGTGTCCTCCCAGGTTGTGTAAGGCTTTAGATTTTGGACCTCTTTTGGGTTTATGATCATTGCAAGGATTTGTGACAAATTTGATTTGTTTGTAAGCAGATGGGGTAAAGTAAACAAAATAAATGAGGAGGATAGAAAATTCTATGCATGCTATAAAACAATCCTGTACCATAGTCTATCATTGTGCTTAGTGATTCCCATTGTAAATAACAAAAATGAAAATTTTAAAGCTATAATGTCCTCCAACTATGGAAGTACATTCAGGCATCATATTGGCTGCTAGATTTCACCTTAGAACACAAATTGAGGATGCTCTCGTACCACAATCAATAGAGGGGCCTTAGACAATTATTTGATTGATTCAGTTGATTCAACACTTTTTTATCACTAAGAATCATGTTTGCGTAGGCCAGAGAAGGGAGTAAGGACCTATATATAGTGGAATGGATATCCATATGTGTGGTAAGGAACTAATGGCTCTAGCAAAACTCAAAATGTACCGAGGTCTAAATAATTACTCAGAATGTACTAAGGTCTAAATAATTACCTCACATTATACCTCTCTTAGGTAAGGAAGGGCGGGGTCCATATTGTTATTATATAAAAAGTGAAAACTCTTAGGAATCAATATCTAGGACAAGTGGACAGCTCGCATACCCTGTGTATATGTATGGGTAAGTCAGCCACACATATGGGTGTTCACTGCTCAACCCTGCCCTGTGCTAATAAATATGGGAAGGTTGGTGTTATTCCTAGGTTTTGTTCAAGCAATTTTGTGGGGCGACCTAAGCAACATAGTACAAGTAGGGAACTACAAATATTGAAATGAGAAGCAAAACCAAGTCTGGAAACCATTTGTGTGATGCAAGCAATTTGGTAATGGCTCATCAATGTTGCCTTTTGATTTGGCCCTGTAATTTGATGCCAAATGGTTTGATTATTTGATTCCAAGTGGCACAATAGCTCACTTGGAAATGGGGTCAAATTTGAAGCTTAATGGTTTCACTATTTGATGCCAAGTGGTCCTCAGTTTTGGATGCCAAGTGGTCCTCAGTTTTGGATGCCAAGTAAGTGGATCATACTTAAGTGTTAAGGTCATATTCATGCTTCAAACTGGGATCACCTTCAAATATCTAACTAAATCAAGTGTGGTAAAGGTGTTCCCCACTTTGTAGGGGTGGCTAATTAGTCAACCTTATTAGGTGCTTCCAACCCCCAAGGGGAGGTGACATTTCCAAGGTTAATCTTTCAATCAATAGGTGTTGGCGTAAGTAAGTGGATATGGAGGGGCAAAATTTCATGGCTGAGACACATGGTCAAGTGGGACTAGTGAGTGGGAATCCACATCCTTAGTATATAGATGTAATGGAGGCAGTGATTGTAGTTACTTTGCTTGGCTTACTTTTTCCGCCAAAAAGATGTAAAGACTCTAGTGGGCCTTTTATTTTTTTTCAATAATGCTTTTTATTTTAGTGCATAACTCAAGGATCAAAGCTTGCTCTTTATGATATAGCATTTAATTTCCCCTTTAAGATGAAGCAATTTACTACTCATCAGGGTTGGGATCTTTTTGATGAGATGGAGCATCAAGTGCTTAGGAATTGGGTGATTGCTAATGAGAAGGGTAGAGCTCATGTTAGGCTTTTGCTCACATGCTAACATATGTCTTGGCCACGTTTTGCATTTCATTATTATTTTTCTTTCATTGTGGCCATATTATTCTTTTACATTCTTTTAGCTACATTAAATTCTAGGGCAATGTTCTGTCCCTACCCAAGGATGTGGATAAGAGTGCCAAATCCAAATGAACTAGTGACAGTTGGACTTGGAGAATGGATATGATATCATGGGCTAATAATGTGACATGGAAAGTGTTAAGTATGGTAAAAGGGAGAATGAACACACTATTTCAATACAGGTCTTCCACGTAGTGCCCCTTGTATAACCCTAAGGCCTTAGGGGAGGTCTCACTGGGCTAGGGCTAAAGATTAACCCCTCTGGTAAGGTGAGAGAATAAACTTACAAACATGATCAATAAATTATTTAGATTACCCTTTTATCCATACTAAATGCCCAAAACATTATGTAAATGCACATGGGTGACATTTGTCTTGCCCCGGGTCCTCAAATATAGACTGGTCGACAAGGGACAATTGACAGGCTCAAGGGCCACAAATTTGGGCTTTGGATGGGCAACAAGTGGCAAGCTCATGGTCCTTAGGAAGGGAGACAATTGGTGGGCTTAGGGCCCTCGGATTTGGTAGTTGGATGGGTGATAAGTGGCAGGCCTAGGTCCCTTCCATCTGGCCGTTGGATGGGCAAGAAGTGGCGGGCCATGATCGTCCGATTTGGCCACTACATGGGTGACAAGTTGTAAGTCCAGGACCCTTTGATTTATGTGCTTAGTAGATTGCAAGTGACATGCACATGTCCCTCTGATCTAGGCGTTCAATAGATGAGAAGTGGTGGGCCCAGGGCTCTTGGATTTGGACCGCTACATGGGTGATAAGTGGCGAGTTTAGGGCCCTCAGATACAGATCGCTAGATGGTGACAAATGTTGGGCTTAGGGCCCTCGGATTTAGACCACTGGGCGGGTGACAAGTGGTGTGCTCATGGCCATTAGGTCTTAATAGATGGATGGGCAACATGTGGTGTGCTCAGGGCCATCAGATGTGGATAGTTGGATGGGTGATGAATGGGGAACTCAGGGCCCTCAGATCTAGACATGATGGGTGAAAAATGGCGAGCTCAGGGCTATCGGATCTGGCTGTCGCATGTGTGACAAGTGGTAAGCTCAGGGCCCTCAGATCTAGCTTCTACATAGGCGGTAAGTGGCATGACCATGTCCCTCTGATCTAGGTGATAAATGAATGACAAGTGGCGTGCTCATGGCCCTTGGATTTGGGTGCTCAATTTGCAAGAATTAGCCTGGGCAGGGCTTTTCGATCTGGGCATTTGATGAGCGCCAAGTGGCAGGTTCAGGGCACCTCAGATCTGCGCTCTTGATGGGTGACAAGTGGCCTGCTCAATGCCATCGGATTTGAGTGCTAGATGGGTGTCAAGTGCACTGCTCAACAACCTCAAATTTACATGTTGGATGGGCGACAAATGGCCTGTTCAGTGCCCTCAGATCTGGATGCTTGATGGTGGACAAGTGGCTTGCCCAAGACCCTTGAATCTGGGTGCTCGATGGTGAAGTGTCTTGCTTATGTCCCTCACATCTCGGTGTTGGATCAGTGACAAGTTGTCTGCCCATGCCCCTCTGATTTTTCCCCTCTATCACTTACAAGTTGCGGGCTTAGGGCCCTTGGATTTGGGTTCTCGATGGGCGCCATGTGGCAAGTTCAAGCCCCTCAGATATACACCTTAGAAGGGAAAGAAGAGGCAGGCTCAAGCCCCTCAAATCTATGCACTAGATAGGTGACAAGTGGTGGGGTCACACCCCTTCGTTCAGGGTACTAGATATGAGACAAGTGGCCTCCCAGGTCCCTTTCATTTGATGCTCGATGGATGACAAGTGGTGGATCAAGGCCCTTAGTTTTTGGGCTCTCTTATATGGCAAGTGGCGGGTTAAGGTCTCTTCGATCTGGGCTCTCAATGGAGGACAAGTGGCAGGCTCAGGTCCCTTCAATTAGGCCACCATATGTGTGACAAGTGGCCTACTTAGGCCCCTTCGATCTAGGAGCTGGATTGATGACAGGTGGCCTACCCAAGCCCCTCCAATTTGGGTGCTCGATGGATGACAAGTGGCATGTCCTTGTCCCTCTGATTTGTGTGCTTTATGGATGACAAGTGCCTTGTACAGGTCCCTCAAATCTGGGCTCTCATTGGATGACAAGAGGTGGGTTGAGGGCCCTCTGATCTGGGTTCCCATGCATGACAAGTGGCAAGTTTAGGTCCCTTCAATTAGGCCACTGAATGTGTAAGAAGTGGCCTGCCCAGGCTCCTATGATTGATCAATGATAACTAGCTTGCCCATGTCCCTCCAATCTGGGTGCTCGATGGATGAGAAGTGGCCTACCCAGGTCTATCAGATCTGGGTGCTTTATGGATGACAAGTGGCTTGCTCAAGTCCATCATATTTGGGTGCTCAATGGATGGCAAATGGCCCTTGGATCTAGGTGTTGCATGGGTAACAAGTGGCGCGTTAAGGGCCCTCAAATCTAGGCGCTGCATGGGCAAAAAGTGGTGGGCTCAGGGCCCTCGGATCTAGGTGCTGCATGGGAGACAAGTGGTGGGCTTAGGGCCCTTGGGTTTGCCCTCTTGGTGTGTGACAAATAGGGGGTTCATGACCCTTGGATCTAAGCTCTAGATGGATGAAAAGTGGCGGCCTGAGGGCCCTCAGATCTGGGTTCTCTGGAGGACAAGTGGCAGGGTCATGTCCCTTAGATATGGCCACTAGATGTTGTGACAAGTGGCCTAACCAGGTCTCTTTGATCTTGGTGCTCGATGGATGACAAGTGGTTGACCCAGGTCCCTCGGATCTGGTTGCTCGATGAATGACAAGTGGCTTGCCCAAGTCCTTTGATTTGGTTGCTTGATGGTTGACAAGTGGCTTGTCCATCCCCTTCGATCTGAGCTCTCGATGGATGACAAGTGGCCTACCTAGGTCCCTTCAATCTGGGTGCTCGATGGATGATAAGTCACCTACCTAGGTCCCTTCGCGCTGGGTGCTTGATGGTTGACAAGTGGCTTGCCTAGGTCCCTCCAATCTAGGCGCTCGATGGATGATAAGTGGCCTACCTAGGTTTGTTGGATCTAGGCGCTCAATGGATGACAAGTGGCCTACCCAAGTCTATGTGATTTGGGCACTTGATGGATGACAAGCGGCCGTTAGATCTGGGTGTTGCACGGGAAACAAGTGGTGGGTTAAGGGCCCTTGGATCTAGGTGTTGCATGGATGACAAATGGTGGGATCAAAGCCCTTAGATCTTCTCTCTTGATGCATGACAAGTGGTAGGCTCATGACCCTTAGATCTGGGCTCTCGCTAGACAAAAAGTGGTGGGCACAGGACCCTCAACTCTAGGATTTTGATGGAGGACAAGTGGGGGGGTTAGGGTCCTTTGATATGGGCACTCGATGGATGACAAGTGGGCTTGAGCTCCTTGAATTTGCAGTGCTTGATGGATGACAAGTGGCAGTTGCAGGTCCCTTGGATCATGCTGCTACATGGACAAGTGGTTTTCTCAAGGTCATTCGATGCGTTGACAAGTGGTAGGCTTAAGCTGGTCAGATCTGTGCGTTGGATGAATGACAAATGACTCTTGTTCAAGTCCTTGGATTTGTTGATATTTGTAGCTTGGGAGGTACTCCAAACCCTAAGCTAGAGGGTTGTGGAGGAACTGGATTCATAAGATCACTTGTGGGCTAAGAACCCAAGCTTGGGGTTGTGTACCCAAAGGTGTCGGGCCAAAACCATGAGGAGAATTGATGACTTGGCAAATGGAGATGGAAGAGAACCCTTAAAGGAGCAAGGGGAAACTTCAAGCTCCATGAGATCCCTTGTGAAAATGGAGAAATTAATTTTTATATGTTAAGTGTGGGTGAATTTGTCTCAAGATCAAGTCGACCTTACTATAGGGTGCCGCTCTTGATGGGTTGGACATCACCCTAAGAGAAGGTATAAATAAAAGGTGAATGAATGGTCATTTCACACATCAAAAGAGCGTCACATCAAGGAAATGCATCTATGATCTAGCTGTAGGAGAAAAGGAGCTCAAGCGAAGAGGAGAGGAGCCTTGGCTAGCATCTTTCCATGAATGTTTTGGGAGCCGAGTTTACTAGGCAGTAGGCCAAGGCTAGGAGAGGCATTTCTAGGTTGATCTTGTGCAACAAAGAGGTGTTTCTTCTTTTATTTTGAGGCCATAGAGATTTGTGGTATTGCAGGTGGTGTGTCTCCCTTTTGGAGAGGGCCGAGAGGCCTAGAGAGTGTCCGCACACTAGGCTGCATTCATAGAAGTGGCAACGCAAGTATTTGAAGGAGAACATAAGGTGGTTTTCTATGGTAACAGGTCAAAACTAACAATTTGTGCCCTAGTTACAGATTCACGGGTTTGTAGGTATCTTTTGGAGGACCCAAGACACTGAATATAAGTGTTGGAAGTGGTAGAAAGGGCAATGAGCTAGGAGGAGAACTAGGTGAGGAGAACCACAATTATTTAGAGCAGAACTAGGGTTGTTGTTGTGCCCTAACCATATCTCAGAAGTTGATCAAGTGCTAAGGTAAGAGGAGCAGAAAAATAAGGTATGATTGTCTTTGGTTGTTGATGTGTTGTTAATGGATGAGGTGTCCTAGTAGAGGACAAAAATTGAAGGTCATCTTAAGGCTGTAAGGAGGGCAACAAGTGGATGGTCTTAGCAGCCTTACATCAGTTACGAAGGAATTTGGTAGCTATAAAAAGGGTGAAGACTTGGATGTCTATGATTGTCAAAACAAAAATTATATGTTTGGATTATCCTAGAAATCCGCCCAAAACATCTCTGAAATATGCCTAGAAAATTCTTGAAATCTACGAAAAACATCCATGAAATTTGTTTGAAACACCCTAGAAATTTGTTCAAAATGTTTTGGGGATGGCCAACAAGTCCCTTAGTTGCTAAGGGTTTGGGGATGTTTTTTAGAGTTCCAAAAGTTCCTGGAACGCAGGACATACACGCAGGGTACTTTGGTGTTTTTTTTTTTTAATTTTTAATTTTTATTTTTTTCTTCGTCTTTAACTATCCCCTTTCAACATAGGTTAAAAACCTTGGAGCCAACACCACCACTAGATATAACACAGGTGTCCAAGCTGGGATCCACCATTGCATCTGAGGTGCCAACATTAACTTCCCTCGATAGGTCAGGAAGTGCACTTTTCTGATAGAGCATATCGACCAAATGCAAACCTGCTAAACCTATATCCGCCTAAAACCAAGGTGCCAAAATCCAAAAAAATATGGCACCAACAGAGGTAGGGTTCGCTAGCTCTGAGCAAGTGATTCACCATCGTTGAGCTAGGTTTCCATGGGCGCACGACCCGAACAAAGGCACAAGGGAGCGCCCAACAAACGAGTCGCACGAATGAGCACAAGTCACACATGTGGTCACAACTTAGCATTTTTGGTGTGAGCCTATGTGCTCAAGGACCCACAAGTGACATGACCTGACCCGACCAACCCGAACACGTTTCCATGGGCACTGGACTCGAACGAAGGCACGTGGGAGCCCCCAACAAACAAGCAGCACGAACGAGCACAAGGCGCATAGGCAGTGACAAATTAGCATTTTTGGAACGACCTCATGCGCCTGAGCGCCCATAAGTGACACAACTCGACTCATTCGAATGTGTTTCCATGGGCGCCCACACATGACCCGACTCGCTCGAACATATTTCCATGGAGCCCACACATGGCATGACTCGACCTGCCTGAAAGATATTTGGGGTTTCCATGGGCACACAACCCCAACAAAGGCATGAGGGAGCGCCCGACGAATAGGCCACATGAACGTGCACAAGGCACACGGGCGGTCACAACTCAACATTTCTTAGACGACCGTGTGTTCTAGGGTGCCCACACACGACTGACCTGACTCACTCGAACACGTTTCCATGGGCGCCAACATTTTTTATCTGCAAAAAAAATAAAAATATTTATACTCCAATTAAAGGGCGCTCCCAAAATGTCTCGGAATCCGAATATAATAGGATGGTATCATTTGAGAGGTATTTATATATTAAATAACACGGTGGAGGATACACCACCTCAAGATTAAGTTAGATGGGCATAAAGAAATGATATTTTAACGTGCACGAGACTAAAAATAGTCTATGAGACCATGAGTTCCCTCCTTTCCACATATTTGTAGAACTTCTAATTCAAACCTAGAGGTCATGTGTTTTGGAAGCTAACTACATAGGGATAATTGTAGTTTGTAGGTTCTATTTTCAACAAAATGCCAGAGAAGACTAGCTGTGTAGCTTGTAAAAGAGAGGTTGTGATTTTTAAATTCTAAGATTATGCTTATATGATTTTTATGCTTTGACCATAGCATATATAGCATGTGTGTTGGTCATGGAAGCACTATTTGGTTATAAGTAGAGATTACATAAGTGAAGAAGGGATTACCCCCCGTAAAAGAAATCGCCTCTAATCCAAGGAATATTAAATTGGTTTTGTTGGCAATTTGTGGAGGTATTTCGTATGGCGTACATTTTTGCTGAAAGCTGGCCGATAGAAAAGGGTAAACGTCCAGTGGGTACCGTCACAGAGCAAGGGTTTCGCAGAGGAAGGGAAGCTCAGAGATAGGGTTTTCAGCGGCCATCACGTTGGTTTTGTCACACACCGGTAGCGGATTCGAGGTAGGATTCTCACAAGCCTGCATCCGCCAAAAACCCAGAAGCCAAAATCCAAAAAACTCTCTCACCAACATGCCAACAGAACTAGGGTTCACCGGCTCCGAACACGTGATTCACCATCGCTGAGCTAGGGATCATCATCACAGAGCAAGGGCTTTGCAGACGTAGGGGAAACCTCGGAGCTAAGGTTAGTCAGAGCTAGGGTTTCCAGAGCTTCATGGCGGTTTGCAGAAGAAGAGAAACTCGAATGAGATCACTCTCCACTGATAAACACACCCAGAATAAATTACATATACAGAGGCGGAGACGCTAATAATCTTGTTGTCCTTTCTGCAGGAGTCTGTCTGCCATGAGATGACGTACCTGGTACCTGTCTGCCATGCTTCTGATAGTTCATACAACTTGTTCTGTCCATTGTTTTTTTTCAGATGAAAATTTGGTGATTTCGGCGGATAACTTCTTCAGCGGATAAGTGGAAAACGTTGTACCAGAGAACTTATCGTTAATTGATAACTCAGTGCTGATATCTTATTGACAATGGATAACTTCTTGCTGATATCCTATCTATAACAGATGACCTATTGTTGATACGCTATGTGTAAGGGATAACCTATCGTCGACAACATATCGTGGATACGCTATCTCAAAGAGATAACCTATAACCTATCTGGATATGATAACATCTCGTTGATACGCTCTCCGGATTTGATAACATATCATTGATACGCCATATGGATTTGATAACCTATAATTGATACGCTATCTGAATCTGATAAGCTAACATTGAGACGCTATCTGAATCTTATAAGCTATCATTGATACGCTATCTGAATCTTATAAGCTATCATTGATACGCTATATCAAACTGATAAGCTATCACTGATACGCTATCTCAACAATATAAGCTATCATTGATACCCTATCTGAAATTAATAAGCTATCATTGATACTATCGGTATTTGATAATCTCTCATTGATACGCTCTCTGGTATTGATACGCTATCGTTGATAGGCTATCTAGAATTGATAAGTTATCATTGATACGCTAGTTGGAATAAATAAGCTATCATTGATAGGCTATTTGGGATTAATAAGATATCATTGATACGCTATCTGGAATTAATAAGATATCATTGATACGCCATATCTGGAATTGATAAGCTATCAAGGATACACTATCTCAAATTAATAATATATCATGGATACGCTATCTGAAATTGATAACCTCTCTTGATACGCTATCTTGAATTTATAAATTATCTTTGATACGCTATCTGGAATTGATAGGCTATCATGGATACGCTATCTGGAGTTGATAAGCTATTATTGATACGCTATCTAGAATTGATAAGCTATTATTGATACGCTATCTGAAATTGATAACCTATACTAACTCTGATATGTTATCGTTAACAGATACCCTATCGTAGAACTTATCTCTAACAGATAACTATCTCTGATACATTATCTCTCACAGATAACTATGGCCAATACCCTCTCGAAAACTTATTATTCTTCACAGATTATCCCTGATATCCGATCATCGAAGGATAGCGTATTGCCAGATCTGACGGCCCAGATCTTCCAGATCGGACGGTTTAGATTTGCTAGATATGACGGACCAGATCTACGCGAGTCGACGGATCAGATTATTCGACGGTTCAGATCTGCGTAGATCAACGGTCCTGATCAACCCATATCCGATGGTTAGATTTGTCGATATCTGATGGTTCAGATCTGCCCAGATCAACGGCTTAGATCAACCCAGATCTGACGGTTCAGATCTGCCAAATCTGATGGCCCATATTTTCTAGATCGAACGGACGAGATTTACGCAGATCCGACGGCCCATATTTTCTACATCGAACGGACGAGAACTACGTAGATCCGACGGCCGAGATATGTCAGATCGGACGGTATACGTTTTTTAGATCCAACGGCCCAGATCTATTCATTCTAACGGCTCAGATCTGCGCATATTGAACGGTCTAGATCTGGAAGATCTGACGGCTTAGATCTTCTGGATCCGACGGCCCATATCGCCTGATATTGGACGGTCCAGATCTGCCAGATCGGACGGCCCAGATCTACACTAGCGGACGGCTCAGATCTGTCGATATTCGACGGTCCCGATCTGTGTAGATCAACGGTCCAGATTGGCCGAGATCCGACGTCCCATATCGCCCGGTATTGGACGGCCCGGATCTGCCAGATCTGACGGTCGAGATCTAGCTAGATCCGACGGCCCATGTCGCCTGATATTGGACGGTCCAGATTTCGCAGGATTGTACGGCCCAGATCTGCTAGATCACGGCCCAGATCTGTCAATATCTGACGGCCGAGATCTTCCAGATCGGACGGCTCAGAATTGCCAGATCCGACGGCCAGATCTACGATCTTCTGGATCGGAGGGCTCAGAATTGCCAGATCCGACGGCACAGATCGCGCTCGTGTCCACTTATATGCACGATAACTTCTCAGTGCGATAATTTATCCCCGGAAAAGGCAACTGCCTTATCTGCCGCATAACTTATAGCTTTTAGCTTACCTATCGGTCCAATAGACTTCTGGTAATACAGCAAATTGAGGCGTGGCTTAATTTTGTTGGAATTCCTTACGAATGGACGCCTGAGATGACGAGACAGATGATTTGTGGTGTACAATGACTGCTCTTTTATTAGGATATTGCAAAGTTGTGGATCGGCTGGTTTGGCCTCATCAATTGGAGAAGGTTCTCTCTCCAGAGATATTGAGAAAACTTGAAAAAGGGGAAATGGGGTTTTTGATTCGCTATTTTCCTGGGGAAAAATGATTCAGTGTCTGAAAAGCTTTCCATTTATTCATTTGTCTGCAAATATAAGTCCTATCACACGAACTGTGCCATAGGTTGAACTGGTAATATTTCCAGAATTTATCTGGAAGGATCGTTTGCATGGTTCTGCTGAGCGTAGGTGGATATTGGTTGAGGGATCCGAAAATTACTTTGATAGACTGTCAGAAGAAGGAAAGAAACTTCAGTGTTCCTTGTGTTTCAAAAATTTATATAGAGGAGATGTTTTACTTCATGACAACCTTTTTATACTAATTAAGTGTCTTGAGTCAAACCAATCATTAGAGGAGAATCCTTGCTTAAAGAAATTCCTTTGGTTGCCAAAGTTTGAGCCGTTTCCGGATTGGAGATTGTTATCTGGTTCAATGAACCAACTTCCAACCTGAAGATTGCTCTTCAGACCCACTTATGGTTTGTCCTTTGAAGACTAATAAAATTGTGCTGTCATCTTACAACCCTATTTGGACTCTCTCAATTGCTTCTTTACCATTGGAACAGAAAACAAACTGCCCATCCAAACTGCACTTTTCTTATAAATGACTAGAATACACCACCTTTGACTTGGCAGTTCTATGACATGAATGATCCTGCTAATATTTACTATGGCAAAAAGGGACGGTCCTTCACGGTTTCATCAGTGAATCTTAGATATGTTATTCCTTACATTCCATGTGGAGCAATTGTTATTATACAAGAGCTTATTGAGCATGTATCAAAGGTAACATGATCCCTGAAATCATGGGTGTATCTGATGCTTTTGAAAAATGCTCAGCTTGCAGCATGGTAAATGCTACAGTATATGATAATGATGCCAAATTTGAAGGTAAATTACCAGAGGGAGAGATGATATCCTTGCATGGAGAAGTCAAAGATGTCCTCTGCAAAGAAATTAATCATTTTCTAAAAGAAAATAGATTCAGTTGTAAATATATACCTGCAAATAACAGTTCAGTATTTATTTCAAATGTAATGTGCACTATCCATATACAAGACCCACCTGGTACACACTATCGTTTGCATGGTTTCCAGCAGCATCGTGTACGCTAATATGTACACTATAGTTTGCATGGTTTCACTTCTCGTTTTGAGCATCTGTAAAAGCTCCATTCCAGCGTGCAATTAACGATGGTTTTGTCTGGTTTGTAGCACCTTTTCCTTAAAGGTATGACATTTTTTCTTTAATCGGTCCTCTCTTTTCTGTCAATTATCGGGTAAGACCTTATTTGGTGATCTGAATATTGAATAATGTCGATGTTGGTGGGATATTTGTTGGCAGGGCTCTCTATACCTTGGGTACTTAATGGTTAATCCAACAATGGGTTCCATTGACAGGACACAGAGGGTTAGGTTGTGTGGAAAAAGGAGGACATGAACTGGATACCTATTGCTTACAGACTTTGTGAATGATAATGTTGCTTAGGACCTCTAACCTTATAATCCAATCGAAATTCAAATTAATCATGATTTAATTGAGGGGTTTGATCTCACTAGCAGGAAAATTGGACTTTTCAAGTCCGGACGTTGTTAAAAACAAACCCTTGCATGCACCCTAAGTTCAACCCTCGGCTAAGTTAACTCTTGAATCCTTCTGGGATGGCAAGAGCTCTGCTGCTGATCTGGATGTGGATGTTAGTTGCTGGAGTGAAATTGATTTCCAGCAATGTCTGATCTCCAGGGTTTTGCCATGGTACTGAAGGCGTTCATCTGGATGTGGATGGTAGTTGCTAGAGTGAAATTGATTTCCAGCAATGTCTTCTTCTATTTGGATCCGGTTCTGGACACCACTGCCATGCTTGGAGCTGTTCCTCCCCAGCTGTGGCTTTGCTGATGGGGGATATTGGCTTCAGACATTTACTTTTCTGGACACCACTGCATTCTTGGAGCTGTTCCTCCCGAGCTATGGCTTTGCTGATGGGGGATATTGGCTTCAGACATTTACTTTTCTGGACACCACTGCCATGCTTGGAGCTGTTCCTCCCGAACTATGGCTTTGCTGATGGGGATATTGGCTTCAGACATTTACTTTTCCAGAGGAAACGCCACCATCCCTGCAATGGACATGACCAAATGGTTTGATCCATGTTCTAAATTGCAATCTTCCTTTCATGTTTAAATCTCCCTTCCAGCACTGTTTTTGAAAATTTCTTATAAATACAATTTGGAATTGACATGATAAATGGGTATTTGATTTGGAATTGACATGATAAATGGGCATTTGAATTTTCTTATAAATAGAAATTAATTGGAATTAACTCAATGATAAATGAGTATTTGAATTTTCTTATAAATAGAAATTGGAATTGACTCAATGATAAATTGGTATTTCTCTTTCCAAATGGGTATGGCTATTTCAAATAATAGCTTAATTTCATTGAAAAGTTTTACATTTTGCAGATGAAGTGCATTAAAAAAGATTTCAAATAGCTTCTCTTTCTAAATGGGTATAGCTATTTCAAATAATAGCTTAATTAAAATTTCATTGAAAAGTTTTACATTTTGCAGATGAAGTGCATTAAAAAATAGGCAGTTTTGAAAAGTACAGCCATCCATCCCAAAAAAATAGAAAAACAGGCCTGAGAGGCACCTAAATCAATCAGTGATTGTCAACGCAAAAAACATATAAACATGACCATAACTAAAGCTGCCTCCTTTTCTCTAAGAGAATATAACTAAAACTACCTCATTTTCTCTAAGAGAATATCAGGTTATGCCTAACTTACTAGCCTAGAGGATATATATAGCATTGAGATCTTCCTATTTGCCATAGACCTCTTACAACACCTTCCACCATACACATATTTACTTTTAATTTTAATTTACATATTTATTTTTTATAACAATATTTACTTTTAATTTTAATTTACATATTTAATTTTTTTATAACAATATTAGCATTTTTAATTTTAAAAAATTTAAAATATCAATGAGCAAATGGCCTACACCACATCATTCCACCCTACACTTTTAACTTTAATTGGAAATTCTTATAACAATATCAACATCTTTAATTTTAAAACTTTTGCAATAACAATGATTACTTATTAACCAAAATAGTTTTTAGTATTAAAACAAAAAAATGAATTACAGCATATAATTTATATACTTTTAACTTTAATTGGAAAATTTTAAAACAATATGGACATCTTTAATTTTAAAACTTTGGTAATAACAATGATTACTTATTAACCAAAATAATTTTTAATATTAAAAAAAAAAGAATTACAACATCTAATTTATATAATCATAAAACTTCTACAATAACAGTGATTACTTATAAACCAAAATTAATTTTAATATTTAATTTAAATATTAAAAAAAAAACTGAATTGTAACATACATTTTATATAATCATAAAGTTCGACAAAAATTATGGTTATTTCCTATTTCCCATAGTTCATTATAAGTTTGATAAAATTTATGGTTTTCTCTATTTTCCCATAGTAACTACAAATTTATACCAGCCTTAAAGTGAATTGAGGAAGCATATAGCTCATAAAACTATAAAATATATTAAGTTTTATGGTTGTATCCTTATTTCACATAATACATACAAATTTATAGCAACCTCTCTCTGGTTTTTAAATGTTCTCATGTTCTCTGAATTGAATAAACGCAGAAAAAGAAAACGTAAAGGATTAGAACAAAGGAGAGAGTTGATCAATAAAGCATGAGAATTCTCAATTCAATTGAATGAAATTGCCATATGATATGTATGTGTACTGTAATATAAATTGTAAATACATACCATTGTTGGATCGTTCCTATAGCCCAATAGAATATTATGGATGCACTATGACAATTGCGCTCAAATGCTGAGAATCACCTTGAAAAAAAGCAATGGAAGATGGCAAGGTAAAAAAGTACATCCATTTATCATTAATTCCATTCCAATTTATGTTTCTATTAAAACTTAAAAAAATAATAATGCAATAATGGTATATAAAAAATATTTTCCAAGGATCACTGGGATAGGAGGAAATGTAGAGTTATATATCATGATTTTTAAGTGGGTTATTGATACATTTCAATTAGAGGTTTAAAGCCACAGATTTAAATGAGTTTCATTGTACAAAGTGCACATGTAGTGGTAATTACTTAAAACAATTTTGTAGTGGTAATGATTCATTGACTCCTAGTGCTTTCTCATTAATAAAGTTCCATCTAAAATGGAAAATAATAGTAATGTTTGTAATGAGTTCTTTTTAATATAGGATATATTGTTATTATTCCTAATCTTATTATGTTAAATTGCTTGGACATATATTTAAAAAGATATGATAAAATGTATTAAGTAATTTATTAATGGGCGAAATTAAAATAACGTTTCTCTTTTCTGTTTTTTCTTACAAAGGAGGATAGAAAAAGACCCAATGCAAATTCAACCATTTAATTGTTATTAAAAATAACATTCATTTTATGTTATTTGTTGTTATAAAATAAGATAATGTTTACAGATACAATTATAATTACTCATTATTAAAATTAACGTTCATTTTATGTTAGTTCTTCTTATAAAATAAGATAAAGTATATAGATACAATTATGATTACTTATAGTGAAGTTATGAAGTATGGGTCTCAGTTTTCATTTTATGACAAGTTGCACTTTGTTTCTTAGAATCAATTACAAAAAAAAATGATGTAGAAAAATTAACATTAGAAATAACATTCATTTTATGTTTTTTATTTTATTATTATAATTTATAATTAAGATGAAGTTTAGAGAAATAATGAAATTACTTAGTGAAGTTATAATGTTTGGGTTTTAGTTTTCATTTTACGACATATCTTCTTGTTTTGCGCTAAAGAGGTTTATGTCATAATGCTACACCATCATGTTGTTTTGTGCTAAAGAAGGTTTGTGTTAGTCATTTTTAATAAACAATCTCGTGTTAGTAATTCTTAATAAACGATCTCATTTCGAAATGATGTTGAGGCTATTATTTGTATGACAAAAATATATGCATGTTATCAATTGCAACATTGCAAGGCATTACAATAGTGACTCAATAATCAAATTAATAGGTCGTGGTTGGCTAAACATAATCATTTGGAAAATAATATACAACGCAATAATGTGACCAAGCATGGTGAACATTTAGAAAATAATATACAGTGCAATAATGTGACCAAGCATGGTGAACATTTAGAAAATAATATACAGTGCAATAATGTGACCAAGCATGGTGAATGAAGTTGGGGCATTGTGGTAGTGGTATTAAAGACTAAAATTATTTAAAATAAATAATGGTAATGGATTTGGGGATAAGCCAATACTGGGGAGAAATTCATGCACATGAAACATTTGCAATCATAATTTTGGTATTCATCTATTCAAAACATCACAATTTTGATATTTATCTATTCATGTCATTTTAATATGTTATACAACTTGAGTGGGCCTAATGGTTAAGAGCATGTGTTTCCTCCTAAGAAGTTACAGGTTCAAAACCAGAGGGGTAGAGTATGTATGCCTTCGTAGACTTAGTAGTCAAATCGCTACGCGGAGGTGGGTCCCTTGTCCCACAAACAAGGGGGTCTCATACACAAATTTGGTGTATGGCTTGGCCATGACCTTATCAAAAGATAATAATAATAATAATAAATATTTTTCATTTGGTTATATCAAACATTTTTCAATTAAAAATAAATTTTAGTTCAATTCATTTTATGATTAAAGTTGAAATGACATTTATAAATTTAACATATTGATTACAAAACATTAATATGCATATTGCTATTAAAATATTATTTTAACTTTAGTTTTTGAAGAAATGAAATGCCCTATTTTATCTAACCCTACTTCAATTTAAGTTTGATAATAATAATAAGGTATAATGTTGATACTTCAATTTAAGTTTGATAATAATAATAAGGTATAATGTTGAAGATTTAAGTTTGATAATAATAACAAGGTATAATATTGACTTTAGGTGAATTCAACAAACATTCTAGTCCAATGCAAGATACAATATTATGGACTATAAAATCGCTGGAATGCATCTTTTAAATGACTCACTTAACAAAATTCAAATTCAAAACATAAAATTTAAATAAAATTCCTAGAAAGTTAAAGATTAGATATAAAGCTAAAATGTTTCCACTATATAGTTAATATTATATAATAAAATTACAAATAATATTACAATAATAATAACTATTTTACAATAATTAAGACATCCAAATGCCTTTGGCAGACATGCAACCTTTTAACATTGGTAATAGTTGGATAGTGATTTTTTTTTAAAGGATAAATAGATTCTATTTCCTCTCTCAAATTAGAAAATAATAATTATAATTATAATGAGAATATAATGAAATATTCTTATTCTATAATGCATATAAGATATTATTTTTACATGGTATTAACATTCTCATATACATTGAAATTGTTAAGAATAGCAACAAGAAAACAAAAATGTAATTTTTCTCATATCCTTTCTACAAAGTTTTTTATGTAATTTTTTTCATGCCTTTTATACAAAGTTTTTTATTAACTCTGGTCTGCATTTTTGCAAGGGGCTTTAGAACCTTATAAGAAAATCATGTTGACCTAAGAGTATCATCATTCAAATATTGCAAAATATTTCTCTACGATTCGCATGCACACATTATTTACAATGGCAACAAGAAACAAAAGGTGTAATTTTTTTCTCCTACTCTTTATACATAGCCTTTTTTGTTTTGTCTACTCCGCATTTTTGAAAGGGATTTTGAAACCTTATAGGCAAATCATGCTGGTTCGCTGCTAGATATAGGGATACTTTGTTCGAAGTAAAAACTAGCCCATGTTCACTTCACTAGCACACCATCTTTATTGAAAGAGGGTTTTAAAACCTTCATAGGCAAATCATGCTAGCATAAGAGTATCATTGTGAAGATATTATGTTTACATGGTATACCATTTTCATACACGTTGAGATTATTTACAATAGCAACAAGAAATAAAAAATGCAATTTTTTTTCCTCTTGCTCTTTATACAAATCCTTTTCTAAAAATTGCTCTACATTTTTGAAAGAGATTTTGAAACATTATAGGGAAATCATGCCGACTCACAGGAAATAGAAATACTCTATGTTACACCAAGTAGACTAAATGGATTTTGAAACCTTATAGGAAAATCATGTTGGCATGAGAATATCATCATTCAGATATTGCAAAGATATTCTCTTTACATGGTATACCATTCTCATACACACAAGATTAAGAATATTTACAATGGCAATAAAAATAAAAAAATGCATTTTTTTTCTAGCTCTTTTTATAAAGCCTTTTGCTCAATCTACTTCCGAAATAGGCAAATCATGTTGGCTGGCTAGAAACTGGCAAATCATGTTGCGCCAAGTAAAAACCGGCATCCCATTTTTATAAGTTTCATATCCGAAGAGGGAGATAGCCCACACTCCTATAGGGATAAGCATTCACTTACCCAAAAGTGTGACCGCGCTGGCCTTGATCCTACTTGGCAGGCCATGTGGTATTTTTCCATTGGATCTCCCACCCCTGTAGGGATAAGTGCTCACTTACCCAAATGTGCGACCGCACAAGCCTTTTGATCTTACCAAGCGGACCATGTGGTAGTTTTCCATTGGATCTCATGAATGAATGGCAATTTTTAAAGGGAAAATATATATATATATATATATATATATATATATATATATATATCAAATCTATAGCAAAAGATTAACAATGCTAATGAAATCGGTAATTTATATGGATAGAGTCATGTGACCTCCTGAATTTTTGAAAAATGAAGACGGAAAGGAAGCCCCTCCTTCGTCTTCCTATTCCCGACGGTTATGAATAATTACCCATGAAATTAAAATCAATGCCAGTTAAATAAGGGTTGAAAGCATTGATTGATGTTCATGAAATTTATCTCTGTTTTTCCATATATTTAGAAGAATTTCATGAGCAATAAGAAATCTTGTTAAACCCTATCAATAAGTAATCAATGTTTCATCAATTAAGATTGTGTTTAAACCTATAAGAACATTGACTAAAGAGTGACTGAGCATAAAGACATTATTTCCATTTGAAAGCAATTTAGTAATTCAAAATATCTCATTGCGGACATGTAGATGGTATCAAAACTTCTAGTTGAACGGTTTAACAAGGGGAGAAGAGGAAACAAGGTAATAAATCAAAATGTTCCCTAGCAGACATGTAGATGGTATTAAAACTTCTAATTGAACGGATTTTTAATTTCACTAATTTGACTGCTAATCATATTCTAACAAAACCCTCATTTGATTCTTTCCCAGCGAAACAATGATGACAGTCTGTCAATTTACAATAAGATATCCACTCATATAAATTCTCTCCATGTTATTAAAACAACTAGAATTCATGCATTCATAGGTAGTACAAGCACTATAAGCATGCGACTCTAATAAATAGCATAAAACCTCTGCAACTACCAATGGCATAAAAGAAGCCTCCTATTAAGTTGATATCCAAAATGTGTGATATTACAACTTCACAAGGTAAGGATCTCATCTCTTCTCTCCTCGAATCCATAAAAAACAAAACACAAAAACTGCAGCAATATGAACATTATCACATCAATTGAAAGACAGCTCCCTTAGTCCATCAAAAACAAAACACATAATTCATAAAAACAAAACACAAAAACTGTAGCAATATGAACATTATCACATCAATTGAAACACTGCAACACTGCAGCAATATGAAAATTATTGCCCATTATCATATCAATTGAAAGACTGCAGCAATATGAAAATTATCACCCATTGATTTTTTTTATTGATTTTTTTTATTTTTTTCCCGTAAATATATGTATCAATATGTTTAAACAATAGTGTCATCAAACAAGAAAGTCCCTGGAGTCAATTGCAGAAACAATATGTTTACCCTAAAAAGTGACGACTTGGCCACGAAAATTAAAGCACAAGCCAAAAAGTGATGAGTCAACTGCACCTAAAAAGCCATCGTTGAGTCAACTGCAGAAACTCATGCATAAATAATGTTTTCTCAATTTAATTACTTCAATCTCAGTTCCAATAATATTCAACCCAAAAACGCTGATTCAGTTAATAAATATAATATTCCCGAGCCTGACAAAGCTTATGCCATAAACCAGGTTTTGTCGGCTGAAGGAACGGTTTCAAAAATAGAAACTGAGAAAAATTCATAAATTATGCTCCACTGACAGTCTTTCAATTTTTACATGACCCAGGATTGCACCTAGATACTTATTTTCATTTACATATCGTTTATCTTTGCTGAACAATATCCGGTGAAAATTAAAATCTTGATAGATGTACTTATTTTCATTTACATATCGTTTATCTTTGCTGAACAATATCCGATGAAAATTAAAATCTTGATAGATGTCTCTAAAACTGGAACACAAGTGAGGCATTTCACTTTTTTGAACACGAGTGAGGCATTTCACTGACAATACGCTCCCATTATTCATGGTATTCTTGTAAATAAAGAGTGCACTTCAAATTGTTCTAATGTTGCCATTGAGCTACCTTGAGGGTGGTGCTGAACCTTGGTTACTTAATATGGATTTAATCCGGCAGTCCCATTATTTGGGGAGGTCCAACACCCCATTTCCCTTCTTACTCTGAAGGCTCAATAACATGAACTCCATCTGTTTTTCCAAGAGCAAATTGGTTCGGTTCGGATGGATGTGATGCAACGACGGCATTAATGCTGAATAAATAACCAAACAATAAATTAAATCAGAATAAATAACCAAACAATAAATTAAATCATAATATGCATGGTCAAAATCCAAATCTAAAAAATAGATGTATCAACCATGAAAGAATGAAAGAGCCCATCTACCTGTTCATTCCCAAAGGTATATATGCAGAAGGTACAATGGGGCAGTGAGGCCTCAAGCTTCCTGCATAAAACACTCCAACTGCAATGGTATATATGCAAAAGGTACAATGGGGCAGTGAGGCCTCAAGCTTCCTGCATAAAACACTCCAACTGCACTTTAACAGAAGCTCAGAAGCTCGCATAAACTAGGACGCTGTCGCATGAGTATAAGGCACTTGAAATAGGAGCAGATATTCTGCATCAAACACTCCAACTGCACTATCACAGAAGCTCGCATAAACTAGGACGCTGTCACATGAGTATATGTAACTTGAAATAGGAGCGGATATTCTGCATCAAACACTACAACTGCACTATCACAGAAGCTCAAAAGCTCGCATAAACTAGGACGCTGTCAGATGAGTATATGGCACCTGAAATAGGAGTAGATAGGGGATCATGAGGAGACCACTGCAAATGCAACCATGTAACAAGGTGATCCAATCAGATACAGAAGGTAAGTGACATTATATTATTGTCTATGTTTAATTTCAACACTGCTTACAAGTACCTACATAGCACAAGCGATCCAATTTTCCAACTTGAAAGCATCATATATAGCAAAGTTAAACATGGTCTTTGACTGAGAGCATCATATATAGCTTCTAATTACGACGGAGGAATGGAAAAGCAGCTTCCAGAATGAAAGAATTGACTGAGAGCATCATGGGAAGGAAAGAAACATCATAGTTAAAAATCTCTGGTTGAGATGGGAAAAAGGAATATTAGTTCAGGTGGGAGTGGTGGACTTGAATTTTCATAAAACCTTGTTGGAAATTTTATTATTTTTTGGGGGTAAAATTGTTGGAAATTTTATTATTATTATTTTTAATATTCAGGTGGGAGAATATTATCTAGAAGTAAAAGTAATGAAAAGAGAAGGTAAAATACAATCTTGACTTGACACATGACGTTTCATGTTTACCGAGACAACTGTCCTATTCTTCACTCTCCACGCCTACAATGAATTGTTCCCAGGATGATGAGTTCCATTCCAAATCCTCTCCACTTGAATTTCTCATTTGCTTACGGCCCGACCGGAACATAGCGGACATCTCGAGGGTAATCTTTAAGAGCTCAATTTACTGGTCATTTTTTGGTTTTGTTCATCGGCTATCCATTTTATTCTATGATACTTTTTTTTTTTTAACTGCTTGTCACTATTGCTTTTTTAACTTGTTAACAAATTACATTTACTTGGCTGTAACATCCATTCCCAATTTGTTTTTTTATGGGTTATGTACCTTTATATTAACGTTGATCTTGTTCTCGTGTCTAGCTACTATATGCATTGCATTAGTGGTCAAGTCACGTGGCAGTAACTATGTATATTATGTGGTCTAACTAATTGTTGTTTAACTTGGGTTCTCATGCACAACCAACAAGTGAATTTGATCATTATGAAACTGTACTCTTGTATCCTCCCCACTGGTGGTGACGATCTTCCTGGTTGTACATGTACAACTTTTGACTTTAGCTTGTCCCACCCATCTATGCCCGGATATAATTGCCAAAATACGTGGTTGTGAGTAGATGAACATCATGGAGTCAGACTATATTTAATAATAAAAGAAACCATATACCTGGGCATCAGCTCCAGAAGATACCAACACATTCAAAAACATGTGAAAAGGCCCGAGTGAAAATGCCAGGCCTGTAAAAATTGCTTTTACCTGTAAAAATTGCAGCTAGTTCAGAGAATGCCACTTAAAGGTGAGTTTTTGGTAAAAGGGCACAATGAAGAAAAATGAAAAATGGCGAGGATTGAAGAGATATTCACAGGCAGCACCTCATCAACTCGAACATTGTATATTTGAATGGATGAATCCTCCATGCCAATTGCAATGATGTTATTGTCTAGATGGTGGAAAGCCAGAAAGTGGCTGCAGCAGGAGTTGGCATGCATAAAAGTTGCCATGACCTGCAATGAATCACTAATTAGTAATTAGCATCCCATGAAACCAGTGATTTAGATATATTGGGAGCCTTTGGATTGAACATTAACCTTATAGAGTAACTGAACCCCATTACCCACATAATTTAAAAGTTACCTAATTAGCATAAACCAGTGATTTAGATAAATTGGGAGCCTTTGGATTGAACATTACACAAGAACCTTATAGAGTAACTGATTCCCATTACCCACATAATTCAAAAGTTACCCACATGATTTGAAAGTTGAAGGTGAGACATTAGAGAATAAACCCTAAGCAGACCAATGTACCAAAACTGAAATTATATATATCATCGGAAACATTAAAGTGACACTGTTCTTTAGGTAAAAGACTCTCTTACCTTAAATGTCATCATATTGAATAAGGAGACCTTGCCACCGGAAGCAGACCAAAGGCGATATATCCACCAAATGGTTCGTATTCCCCTTTAGGTTTTACCTTCAGCCTTCATCACCAAGTCCACCAGAGGCCATTAGCCAGACGGAATCCGGAAGCCTTCACCTTTTGCCAGAAGCATGTAACTAGGAACCGTAGGCCCTTACCCCTTTTGCCAGAAACCTGTAAACAGTAAACAGATAATCTATAAACTCTTACCACAAGCCATAGCAAAAACCTGTAAACAGTAAACATATAATCTATAAACTCTTACCACAAGCCATAAGCCTATAGACAGAACCTTTCAACAGGAGCCTCTCAGCAGAAGTCATTCACCAGGAAGGAGCCTCAAACCTAGCAACAGAAGAAGCCAGGTAAAACAGAGTTACCAACAAGATTAGAAAGGCAGGCTGCCCAGTTTGGATGCCTATTCAAAAGTGTTTTCTCTATTTTGTTCTCCCAATTGTGATAACTATGGCTTTACAGTCCAAAAGTGACAGGCAGTAGGATCTCTCCACGGAAAGTTATCTACATCTAGTAATTGTACCAAAACAAAATGTCTTCTTTCCGCGTTGTTTTTACCGGGTCAACCTTTCGGGTGAATAAAAAAGAAGCAAACAACAACTAGTAAAGAACCCCACCTTTCCGGATGGATTCCGGTCACTCCGCAGCCATTTCCATAGCTTATGGAGAGCACTGGATGTCAGTGCTAAGACAAAAACACCGGAATTGGTGTATATCAGTTTTACCACCTGCACGAAATAGCATATTACTTGTTTGGATCAATATCGACAGAATTTGTAGAACATAAAATTGTAAAGTATGTCAACCTTTAGTGTTTTCTGTAATAGAGGGTGATTGCATACCTTGCTCGCATGCATTCTGTCAGGCAACCTGAGAGACCTACACTGACCCGAATCAGTGATCTCAGTCAATTTCCAGTTCTTGCTCTTGTCTGTGATCTCATCTAGAAGCCTTCGTTTAACATCTGGGCTCCAACTGTCTGTCTATACTACTCTGCACACATGTTGTCTCCAGTGTCAGATAATTGTTAGAATTCATTGATCATATCATCTTATTCCTATTCAATATATGCCAAAATAATGGCTAATAGAGCATATGAAAGGGGAGAAAAACAAAATCCTATGCTATATGAAAACTTGAAAGCAACGATATCTGGACTCTTGAGTGAAAGTTTAGAAAATGATAAGATATATGTAACAAACTATACTGAATAATGCTGGACCAATATTCTAAATCCTAAAGAAATAATTCTAGGAGAAGCTCTTACAAAATTGGTCATTGATAATGCAGGTGGAAGTCTTTCCGAACATTCTAGAGCACTGCGAAGGAAACCAGGAGCAGTGACTGCAGGAGGCATGGCATTCACAATTGGACGAAACAATGTACATGGACGCAACAATTTACCTTTGTTGCCATTGTCTCTAATGGCACCCTCATTCCTTCAAAGGGTAATATCTAGTGGCACCCTGGTGGTCTCCAGCATGCAAATTAAGCGAAATCCCTCTGCGTTGGGTAAGATCTTTATGCCATTGTCATTCATTGTGACTGCCAATAGAAGGTGGGGACTAGTTTGGAACTTTTTGGAAATAAAGCAAGATTATACATTGAGATGTGATCAAGAAACTGAAAATAATGTTTTCAAACTCTAAAAATAAACCAATCTCATCTCCAAAAATAACTTCTTACCGAACTACCCTCAACTTGTTGTCAGAATGTTGGTGTTATCCATGTCCCAGAACTTTATTTGAAATTCATCACCAGCTGCCAAGAACCTATTCCTGGTTGTATCAAATTGCACAACAGCTAAGGAACACTTCCTAAAAGGAGAATATGTCCGCTTGATTGTTCCCTCACTGTCATTCCACTCAACCAGGTATAAATCACCATCTTTATTTGTTCCACAGGAGAAGAGCCTAACAAAAAATACAAATGATTATATACTTCAGAAAGGACATGGACTTGACAGAGCAAATATAGAAAATTGGAGAGAGTACAGATCCACATGAACACATTTACAAACTAAACACTATTCCAAGTTAACATTTTACCTTGTTCCATCAGCACTATGAGGCCCAAAGCATTATAGTCCAACCTATATCCGACAAGATCATCAGCACTATGAGGCTCAGCACTATGAGGCCCAGGGAATTATAGTCCACCTTATATCCGACAAGATCATACAACTAGGCTTTGATCTTTCAATCAATAGCTGTAGAAAAAATAAACTGCATACAAACAAAGAATCATAATCCATCTTTAGTGCAATAAAGTATTTGTCATATGGCCAAAAATTCACAGGAAGCCAAACATCAAACAAAAATATAATATGCAATGTAACTTCAAAACAACTAGAATATAATATTCGTCAATTCGCATAATATGCAATGTAACTTCAAAACAACTAGAACATAATATTCGTAACTGCAATTCGCATAAAATCTTCAGTATCAAGGAACAAAGTACCTGAATATTTTCTTATTTTCTTAATTGTGAGGACAAACAGAACATATAGCTGCTTCATGGACTTCAAATGTGTACTGCTTTCAACCAGTCACTGCATCCCACACCTACAAGCATAGATAATATTGTTTTCCTTTTCTTTTTTAAAATTTCATATACAGATAAATAAACAACTATTAGAATGAGTCTTGACACCTATGATAAAGTAGATGACCTTGATGGCCTTATCATCCCAACATGTAATTATTATGAAGCGCTGGCAGCTAGGGTGTGAAAAAGCAATATCATTCACACCACTAGCATGTGCGTCCATCTGTTTAAATTATTGTTTAAATTATATCAATGTTAATAAATTATACTTTCAATATAAACTTTATTTTATGTAGAAATTTCTCATTTCCCACCCCGGTTTTCAGTTTCACCTTATTTCTCCAAAATAGTTAAATGCCCTTTCCCATATCCATACATTCAACAACTGGAAAATAAATTTTGCTGAAAACACAAATTCTGGAAATATTACAAAATGCTGAAAATGTAGAAATAAATATCAGCACATACAAACAGTCATTCAACACATTTAAACACAGTGATTTTTGGTCAAGGTGACCCTGGAAAAACCCCCTACAACTCTTGGGGAAAACCAGTTCGAAAGCTCCTTATTTCTGGAAAAATGCTTTTTACAGTGAGAAATATTCAGCAAAAAATCAGCAAGCAAACTTTTACAACTTATCTCATTTTCCGTGCCTCATAGCCAACTGGAAGAAACTTGCAAACAGCAAAACAAAACAGCAATAAATGTTGTACGGCCTCCTCGATTTTTGTGCCCAAATTTCAGCCTTAAATGCTACTGTACGGACTGCCTAGAAAAGCGCGCAAGCTGTCATAAATGTTGTTGTACGGTTTTCCTCTATTTTAGTGCAAAAAAACAGCAGTACAACTCTACGGATTTCTACCTAGAAAAGCATGCCAAGGTACAGCCATTTGCTATACAGCCTCCCTTGAAAAACGTGCCAGCAAACTTCAGACTTTTTACTCCTCGATTTCTGTGCTAACTTGCTGTACGGCCTTTCTAGAAAATCGTGCCCAAAATCCGCCTTTCACTGTGTGCTAACTCAGTTGTACAGACTTGCTGAAACGCTGCCTTGGAATGTGTGTCAAGCTGCTGCCTCCTTCTCCTCATTGTCCAGAAATCTCCCTTGCTCTCTTGCTCTCCTTCTCTCAATCTGTTCATGAAAGAATTAATGACCTTTTCCTCCTTTCCCTCCTTTAATCTAACCCTAAGTGATTTTTTCGGGAATCCCTAAATCCAGTGGCTGAAATAGATTGAGATCTAGGGTTGAGATTAAATGCTCATTTAAATCTCACTTTCTATTTTTTAATTCACCCCACATAAAGACCCACTTAGTCATTTATGTCCAAAGTCACTTTTCCTTTCTAATTTTACATTGACTTTATTAAAGTCACTTTAAAGTTAGACTTTAGTAACTTTATCACTTAAAGTCACTTTTAAATTAGATTTGACTTTATAAAAATTATAAAGTCATTTTAGGAGAAAAATTAAATTCTTTTGGACACTTTTCCCTAGGCCAAAGATCAAAGCCTTAGGGAACCACCTGTCCTCCGGTACCAAATTTCAACACTCCCTCTTACCGAGGAAGGTGTTCCTCACCACACCCATCTTGTCTCTGAAGTAGACATGCTTGCCCTGTGGTAAGGCTTTGGTAAGAATATCTGCAACCTACTCATCAGTGGGATACTCAAGCTTCACAGCTCCCTTCTGAACATAGTCTCTGATGAAATGATAATTGATCCCGATATGCTTTGACCTGTCATGAAATACTGGATTCTCCGTGATTTTAATGCAACTCTGATTATCACAGTAAATCACTGAAGGTCTCAACGGCTGACCAAATAAGCTAAACAACATCTTGCGAAGCCAGATGGCCTCACAACTAGCTAGACTGGCTGCCATATACTCTGCTTCCGCTAAACTCAATGCTACTGACTGCTGCTTCTAGCTGAACCATGACACTACTGCCGAACCCAACCCAAAACAGCACCCTGAAGTGCTCTTCCTATCAGAAGCACAACCTGCCCAATCAGAATCAGTATAACCTGCCAATCTCACTCCATCCCCCTGCCTGTAGTCTAGACCATAATCCATTGTCCCCTGCAAGTACCGCAAAATGTGTTTTGCAGCCACCAGTGAACCTTCCTAGGCTCACACATAAACTGACTCATGGTGTTGACTACAAAACAAATATATGGTCTAGTGTTGATCAAATACATCAAGGAACCAATCAACTGCCTGTACAATGTGGGATCCACCAACTCGGAATCTGAAGCATGAAGCTTCTTCCAGTTGATGATCATCGGTGTCGACATGGGTTTACTATCCTCCATGTGGAATCTGCCAAGGATGTCCACAATATACTTCCCCTGCCCCAGGAAGAAATGCCCCTCCTTCTGCCACACCTCCAAACCCAAAAAGTAATGCATCAAGCTGATGTCCTTCATCTCAAACTCCGCCACAAGATCTCTCTTGCAGTGCTCTATGAGTCTCTCTGAACCTGTAATGACCAAGTCATCCACATACAGCACCAGAATGACAGGCTCCTCACCTATCACAATATAGTAAAGGTTTGAATCTGCCTCACTCTTTGTGAAACCCATCCCCTGCAAGTATGTATTTATCCTGGAGTACCAAGCTCTGGGAGCTTGCTTCAGGCCATAAAGGGCCTTCTTCAGTTTGCACACATGGGACTCCTTCCCATGCACCTCAAAGCCCTGTGACTGCTCAATGTACACCTCCTCCTGTATGAAGCCATTGAGAATGCAATCTTCACATCCATTTGGTGGATCTTCCAACCCATCTCTGCTGCTATCGATATAATTGAGCGGATCGAAGTATATCGAGCCATGGGAGCGGAGGTCTCCTCATAATCAACTCCCTCTACCTAGGAGAACCCTCTAGCCACAAACCTCGATTTGAATTTCTCAATGCTGCCATCTGCACTATGCTTTACCTTGTAAAGCCATCTGGAAGTAACCAAGGATTTGAACTCAGGCCTCGGCACCACCTCCCAAACATCATTCTTCATGATAGAAGAATACTCCTCTTGCATGGCCTCTCTCCAGACCTGCTGGGTAGTTGCCTCTTCATAGCTAGAAGGCTCAGAGTCAAGGATGCTGGTAGCCATTGCCATATAGCTACAAAACCTCTTAGAGATCTACTCTCTCTGACCGGCCTCTTAGGCTCAGCAACAGATGTGGCATCTCTCAAGGTGTCCTGAAGCCACTTGGGCTTCCTCTTCCCTGAGCATACTTCTCCCATTGGAGAATGAAACTCCTCCTCATCATCATCATCAGGAGCTTGAACTCCTGACTGTCTGTCTGCTGTCCTCCTGCCTGCACCTCAACCTGTAGAAGCTGAGGTACCGTGTGAACTGTCCATCAGTGGACTCCCTAGTGAACTGCTCTGCATGCTGCCCAAAGCAACACCCATCTGGCTCGACGAGCCACTGCTCACTGAAGGACCTGACATCGTCATAAATGTACCTCCGGATCCTCCTGATCCCTGCCCACTGGATCCCTGCGACTGACTCAACTGCTGTTGAGGGTCTGGCTGATCCAGATACTCTAACTCCTGTGACCTCCTAAAGGCCCTATCCTCCTTGAATTTCACATCCCGCCTGATAACAACTTTCCTCTGTGCAGGAATGTAAATCCGAAAGGCCTTTGAGGTCTCACTATAGCCCACAAAGATACCCTTCTCTGCGGTGGGCTCTAGTATGGTCCTCTTCTCCTTCGGTATGTAGGAGTATGTAATGCACCCAAAGATACGAAGATGACCAATATCAGTCTTCTTTCCAAAAAAAGCCTCCTCCGGAGTCATGTGCCCCAATGTACGATGCGGACTCCTGTTCTACAAATAAACAGTTGTGTTGCAGGCCTCTGCCCACAAGAACAATGGCAACCCCTGATCATGTAACATGGCTTTGGCAGCCCCTCCGATGGATCTGTTCTTCCTCTCCGCAACCCCGTTCTGCTGGGGGTTGTAAGAACAGTGAACTCCCTCATAATGTCTGCCTCCGCACAATAGTCAACAAACTCTCCAAGGATGTACTCTCCCCCATTGTCCGACCTCAAGGACTTGATCTTCCGACCTATTTGTGTCTCCACAAGAGCTCTAAACTCCTAAAACCGCTTGAATACCTCACTCTTGGTCTTCAAGAAATAAATCCAGGTCCTCCTGGAGTGATCATCAATGAATAAAACATAGTACTCATATCCACTCAAGGAAACATGAGACATCCGACCGCTCACATCGGAATGAATCAAATCAAGTATCCCAGTCGCTCTGTTGTCACTACTGGGAAAAGGGGATTTGGCAAACTTGCCCATCGCACATCCTCTACAAGTATCAAAGTGATCAGTACTGAAATCTGGCACACCTGTAGTGATCTCCCGCAACGTCCTCAAGGCTCCATGATACATATGCCCCATCCTGCGGTGCCAAATCTCACACAGCTTTGAACTGCTAGCTCTGCTGTTGGTACGACTGCTCAATGCCAAAAGGGGCTGGAATGCAAACTTGTACACCTTTGCATGGCGTACACCTATCACTCTAGTTGAATCAGCTGGAGTGCCCCTGGGATACATCAACACCTGTCCTCCCCTGAACAAGACCTCATATCCTCTGTCCTCCAAAGCTGAGACGGATATGAGGTTCTTCCTCATCCCTGGCACATAAAGAACATCTGACACCTTCAAGGGAGGTTTGGACTCCCTTTGAAATGTCAGTGTCCCCACACCGACTGCTCTAACAACTCTGTCATCACCGAGTACTACCTCTATATCAGTGCCACTCTCTGAAAGCTCTGAGAAGTACTCACGGACTCCTGTCATGTGACGTGAAGCCCCATTGTCCACATACCAGATACCCGAAGATGCTCCGCTAATCGAGGGAAAAGCATGCTCCCTCTGAACCTGTGTGGCAAGTGATCCTGCACTAGAGGACTCACACGCAGTGAACCCAAACTCCCGGTCAAAATGATCTGCAAAGTCCTCAACCTCTGCTAAAGCTACTAAGCTCTGGTTCTTCCCCTTCTTCTTCTTCTTCTCCGGACACACAACTGCATAGTGTCCCATCTTTTGACAACTCCAACACTTCACCTTGGAATAGTCCTTCTGTGTGTTACCCTGTTTACCTTTACCTTTGCCTTTGCCCCCACCATTGCTTGTGGAAGCCTACTTCTTCCCTTTGCCTTTCTTGCCTCCTGCCAACAGTGCTACATCCTCATCCTGCTCAACTGGCTTGGCTGCCCCAAGCTGACCTTTCCTGATCTCTGTCTGAATGCAATCATCCCAAAACCTCTCCCATGTGGGAAGGGTCTCAGTTGCACAAACCCCATCAGCAAAGTTCATCCATGAAGGGGGGAGCCCATTCACTGCAATCTGCACCAACTCAGTGCGTGGAATGACCTCTCCAACTGCTGCCAACTTATCTCTCACATTAGTAATCTTTGTGAGATATCCAGCTGCACTATCATTACCCATCTTAATGGTCTTCAGCTTCTCCTTCAGGACCATTTTCCGGTTCTCATTGGTACTCTGGTAGAGATTGGACAATGCTGTCCACATCTCATGGGCATTTCTCTTTCCTCTTACATGAGGGTTGCAATGGTCTTTAACTCCGTCTAGAATCAGTCTCTTACCCTTGTTGTTATTTTTATTATAAGCAGTCAACTGAGTAACATCAGTAGGCACAACAACAGGGTTCTGTGTGGTATGCACCATAATGTCCCAGACTTCTGTCTCCTCAAAGATACTCTGCATTTTCTTCTTCCAAACGCTGTAATTGGTATGCCCATCCAACCTATCCTCCACCCTCAATCCCAATGACATCCTGTTGTCCTAAAACTGAAAAATAACACTACTGTAGTAAAGATAAAACTGTTGTTTGTGAAAAATTAGTTCGCTAGAATTTTCTGAGTGAAAAAACTGTAGGCTGTAATTTTCCTCCTTCTAATCCCAAACTGCACTTCAGCACTCAAGCTCTGATACAGAATGCTGAAAATGCAAAAATAAATATCAGCACATACAAACAGCCATTCAACACATTTAAACACAGTTATTTTTTGTCAAGGTGACCCTGGAAAAACCCCCTACAACTCTTGGGGAAAACCAGTTCGAAAGCTCCTACTTATTTTTGGAAAAATGCTTTTTACAGTGAGAAATATTCAGCAAAAAATCAGCAAGCAAACTTTTACAACTTATCTCGTTTTCCATGCCTCGCAGCCAACTGGAAGAAACTTGCAAACAGCAAAACAAAACAGGAATAAATGTTGTAAGGCCTCCTCGATTTTTGTTCCCAAATTTCAGCCTTAAATGCTACTGTACAGACTGCCTAGAAAAGCGTGCAAGCTTCCATAAATGCTGTTGTACGGTTTTCCATCAATATTTTGTTGGAAAACAACATGACTCACCCATCCTTTGCGTTGCATCTACTTTTCCTAAGATATCTTCTCCACTCGACCCTCTCAAACACTACGATTGTCGTCACTCACTGCAAAAAGTAATATTATATACGAGATCACAAATAAACCATGGGAGCTTAAAGGATAAATATACAAAGCGATGAATTAACCATACACATACCTACCCTCCCTTGGCTACTATTATAACAACAAAAATCATAAAAAATAATCCTTGAACATTTAAACCCCAATGTGACGTTTCCATTTCTTTCATATCAAAGTTCTGGTAAAAATATTGAATCTCACACCCTTGAACACCATCATACTACTTCGAATACATGACAAAATGATAAATCATTTTGCAACTAACAAATATTTCAGTGTATTAAATGACAATAGTATTGTGTAGGAGAAAAGTATGCCGCACCCATCCTCTGTGCCATGTTTGTAGAATGTCTAGTGCATCTTTACCACTTGCCCTTTGTAGACCATACAATTGTAGTTGTTCACTGCATAAAAATAATCAATATAGTTGACTATCACAGCATATATAAGACATAATAATATGAATATCAGACAAATGGAGCCACAAATTAGTGAAAGATACTTTTAAGTGAAATGCAGTGCATGTATATATGTTGACTCACCTTCATTTATGAGCAATAACCTCAATATTCTCGGTCTTCTTCGTTCATTTCCATTTCCGCACCCAACAAACGAAACCAAGACAAAACTACAAGAAACATTAAAGAAACAAAAACAACAAAACAAAGCAAGAGTACAAACAAATGAAATGAAGACCAAACTACGAAAAACGAGAAAAAAAATCAAAACAAAGGGAAAGTAGTACAACACAGCATGGCCATGCTCAAACTCAAAAAAACAAAACATGCAGACAAGAACAAAGAAAATTTTGCAAACATCCCCTCCGCACATCATCTCTCCTGCAATGTGTTGTCCTCTGCTGAAAGGGGAGAAGTGTGTTGAATAAGGTTAAAATACACACACATTTAATAATGTTAAACATATTTCAAAACCAATAATTATTCATATTAGGAAACACACCTCCCCTATAGTTTGTTTTATAATGATGGACACTCTCTTGTATTCCACTTGCTCGTGCTCATCAGAACCAACCATCTACAAAAGATACACAATAAGCTATTAGAATCGTAGTATAAGATAAACTAAAGAGAACATAATAACTTATCATAATAAGAAACAAGCCTTTCTTTGAGATTGTTATATAAAAGGGGGAGTCCATTTTGTATTTCATGTATTCATGCTCATTGGAACATGGCATCTGCAATAGATACACACTAAAATATTAGATTTCTAATAAAAATAAAAGTAGAGAGTTTTAAGGCATGAACTTCAACAAAAACAAATCAAGTGGCCAACAACAAACAAAAAATTGCAAACTTCCCTTTTGCACAATCTCTATTGTAGTGTCCTCTCCTCCGCGGAAAGGGAAAAAAGTGGTGTGACTAAGGTTAAAATAAAGACACAGATAGTAATGGCAAGCATAAGTCAAAACAAATAATTATTCATAATTGCAAACATACCTCGTCTAGAGTTTGCATTTTGTTTTGTATTCCACTACTCATGCTCACCAAAACAAGCCATCTACAACAGATACATAATAAGATATTAGAATCATTATACAACTTAACCAGGATAGTTGAATGCAGCAATCAATTATAATGCGAAACATACCAGATTTTGAGCTTTTTTATATAAAGGGGGATAATTCAATTTGTATTTTACGTATTTCTGCTCACTGGAATCAACCATCTGCAGTATATAGAAAATAAAATATTAGAATTCTAATAAAAGTTAACTAGTTTTCGTATGATTCCGATAACTATGCTACTAGCAAAATGATTGATTAGTCGAAGGCTCAATATACTTGTTTGCTTGACCTTACCATCCTCCTCTCTAGGGCACGTTGTGTAGTGTTGTGCGTGTGATGTGGACCAAATTAGCATATAAATTTAAACATATCATTTTATGTATATGTCAAAACATTATTTAAGTGGTACTACCTGGAACCATGATAAAAGGAGAAAACGTCGAAATAACGAATAATAATAACAATATTTTGTTGGAAAACAACATGACTCACCCATCCTTTGCGTTGCATCTACTTTTCCTAAGATATCTTCTCCACTCGACCCTCTCAAACACTACGATTGTCGTCACTCACTGCAGAAAGTAATATTATATACAAGATCACGAATAAACCATGGGAGCTTAAAGGATAAATATACAAAGCGATGAATTAACCATACGCATACCTGCCCTCCCTTGGCTACTATTATAACAACAAAAATCATAAAAAATAATCCCTGAACATTTAAACTCCAATGTGACGTTTCGATTTCTTTCATTTCAAAGTTCTAGTAAAAATAGTGAATCTCACACCCTTGAACACCATCATACTACTTCGAATACATGACAAAATGATAAATCATTTTGCAACTAACAAATATTTCAGTGTATTAAATGACAATAGTATTGTGTAGGAGAAAAGTATGTCGCACCCATCCTCTGTGCCATGTTTGTAGAATGTCTAGTGCATCTTTACCACTTGCCCTTTGTAGACCATACAATTGTAGTTGTTCACTGCATAAAAAATAATCAATCAATATAGTTGACTATCACAGCATATATAAGACATATAACAATTTGAATATCAAACAAATGGAGCCACAAATTAGTGAAAGATACTTTTAAGTGAAGTGCATTGCATGTATATATGTTGACTCACCTTCATTTATGAGCAATAACCTCAATATTCTCTGTCTTCTTCGTTCATTTCCATTTCCGCACCCAACAAACGAAACCAAGACAAAACTACAAGAAACATTAAAGAAACAAAAACAACAAAACAAAGCAAGAGTACAACACACCCAACAAATGAAATGAAGACCAAACTACGAAAAACGAGAAAAAAAAAAAAAATCAAAACAAAGGGAAAGTAGTACAACACAGCATGGCCATGCTCAAACTCAAAAAAACAAAACATGCAGACAAGAACAAAGAAAATTTTGCAAACATCCCCTCTGCACATCATCTCTCCTGCAATGTGTTGTCCTCTGCTGAAAGGGGAGAAGTGTGTTGAATAAGGTTAAAATACACACACATTTAATAATGTTAAACATATTTCAAAACCAATAATTATTCATATTAGGAAACACACCTCCCTTATAGTTTGTTTTATAATGATGGACACTCTCTTGTATTCCACTTGCTCGTGCTCATCAGAACCAACTATCTACAAAAGATACACAATAAGCTATTAGAATCGTAGTATAAGTTAAACTAAAGAGATCATAATAATTTATCATAATAAGAAACAAGCCTTTCTTTGAGATTGTTATATAAAAGGGGGAGTCCATTTTGTATTTCATGTATTCATGCTCATTGGAACATGGCATCTGCGATAGATACACACTAAAATATTAGATTTCTAATAAAAATAAAAGTAGAGAGTTTTAAGGCATGAACTTCAACAAAAACAAATCAAGTAGACAACAACAAACAAAAAATTGCAAACTTCCCTTTTACACATTATCTCTATTGTAGTGTCCTCTCCTCCGCTGAAAGGGAAAAAACTGGTGTGACTAAGGTTAAAATAAAGACACAGATAGTAATGGCAAGCATAAGTCAAATCAAATAATTATTCATAATTGCAAACATACCTCGTCTAGAGTTTGCATTTTGTTTTGTATTCCACTACTCATGCTCACCAAAACAAGCCATCTACAACAGATACATAATAAGATATTAGAATCATTATACAACTTAACCAGGATAGTTGAATGCAACAATCAATTATAATGTGAAACATACCAGATTTTGAGCTTTTTTATATAAAGGGGGATAATTCATTTTGTATTTTACGTATTTATGCTCACTGGAATCAACCATCTGCAGTATATAGAAAATAAAATATTAGAATTCTAATAAAAGTTAAATAGTTTTCGTATGATTCCGATAACTATGCTACTAGCAAAATGATTGATTAGTCGAAGGCTCAATATGCTTGCTTGCTTGACCTTACCATCCTCCTCTCTAGGGCACGTTGTGTAGTGTTGTGCGTGTGATGTCGACCAAATTAGCATATAAATTTAAACATATCATTTTATGTATATGTCAAAACATTATTTAAGTGGTACTACCTGAGAACCATGATAAAAGGAGAAAACGTTGAAATAACAAATAATAATAACAATATTTTGTTGGAAAACAACATGACTCACCCATCCTTTGCATTGCATCTACTTTTCCTAAGATATCTTCTCCACTCGACCCTCTCAAACACTACGATTGTCGTCACTCACTGCAGAAAGTAATATTATATACGAGATCATGAATAAACCATGGGAGCTTAAAGGATAAATATACAAAGCGATGAATTAACCATACACATACCTACCCTCCCTTGGCTACTATTATAACAACAAAAATCATAAAAAATAATCCCTGAACATTTAAACCCCAATGTGACGTTTCCATTTCTTTCATATCAAAGTTCTAGTAAAAACATTGAATCTCACACCCTTGAACACCATCATACTACTTCGAATACCTGACAAAATGATAAATCATTTTGCAACTAACAAATATTTCAGTGTATTAAATGACAATAGTATTGTGTAGGAGAAAAGTATGCCGCACCCATCCTCTGTGCCATGTTTGTAAAATGTCTAGTGCATCTTTACCACTTGCCCTTTGTAGACCATACAATTATAGTTGTTCACTGAATAAAAAAGAATCAATATAGTTGACTATCACAGCATATATAAGACATATAATAATTTGAATATCAGACAAATGCAGCCACAAATTATTGAAAGATACTTTTAAGTGAAGTACATTGCATGTATATATGTTGACTCACCTTCATTTATGAGCAATAACCTCAATATTGTTTGTCTTCTTCATTCATTTCCATTTCCGCACCCAACAAACGAAACCAAGACAAAACTACAAGAAACATTAAAGAAACAAAAACAACAAAACAAAGCAAGAGTACAAACAAATGAAATGAAGACCAAACTACGAAAAACGAGAAAAAAAAATCAAAACAAAGGGAAAGCAGTACAACACAACATGGCCATGCTCAAACTCAAAAAAACAAAACATGCAGACAAGAACAAAGAAAATTTTGCAAACATCCCCTCTGCACATCATCTCTCCTGCAATGTGTTGTCCTCCGCTGAAAGGGGAGAAGTGTGTTGAATAAGGTTAAAATACACACACATTTAATAATGTTAAACATATTTCAAAACCAATAATTATTCATATTAGGAAACACACCTCCCCTATAGTTTGTTTTATAATGATGGACACTCTCTTGTATTCCACTTGCTCGTGCTCATCAGAACCAACCATCTACAAAAGATACACAATAAGCTATTAGAATAGTAGTATAAGTTAAACTAAAGAGAACATAATAATTTATCATAATAAGAAACAAGCCTTTCTTTGAGATTGTTATATAAAAGGGGGAGTCCATTTTGTATTTCATGTATTCATGCTCATTGGAACATGGCATCTGCAATAGATACACACTAAAATATTAGATTTCTAATAAAAATAAAAGTAAAGAGTTTTAAGGCATGAAGTTCAACAAAAACAAATCAAGTAGACAACAACAAACAAAAAATTGCAAACTTCCCTTTTGCACATTATCTCTATTGTAGTGTCCTCTCCTCCGCTGAAAGGGAAAAAAGTGGTGTGACTAAGGTTAAAATAAAGACACAGATAGTAATGGCAAGCATAAGTCAAAACAAATAATTATTCATAATTGCAAACATACCTCGTCTAGAGTTTGCATTTTGTTTTGTATTCCACTACTCATGCTCACCAAAACAAGCCATCTACAACAGATACATAACAAGATATTAGAATCATTATACAACTTAACCAAGATAGTTGAATGCAACAATCAATTATAATGCGAAACATACCAGATTTTGAGCTTTTTTATATAAAGGGGGATAATTCATTTTGTATTTTACGTATTTCTGCTCACTGGAATCAACCATCTGCAGTATATAGAAAATAAAATATTAGAATTCTAATAAAAGTTAACTAGTTTTCGTATGATTCCTATAACTATGCTACTAGCAAAATGATTGATTAGTCGAAGGCTCAATATGCTTGCTTGCTTGACCTTACCATCCTCCTCTCTAAGGCATGTTGTGTAGTGTTGTGCATGTGATGTGGACCAAATTAGCATATAAATTTAAACATATCATTTTATGTATATGTCAAAACATTATTTAAGTGGTACTACCTGAGAACCATGACAAAAGGAGAAAACGTCGAAATAACAAATAATAATAACAATATTTTGTTGGAAAACAACATGACTCACCCATCCTTTGCGTTGCATCTACTTTTCCTAAGATATCTTCTCCACTCGACCCTCTCAAACACTACGATTGTCGTCACTCACTGCAGAAAGTAATATTATATACGAGATCACGAATAAACCATGGGAGCTTAAAAGATAAATATACAAAGCGATGAATTAACCATACACATACCTACCCTACCTTGGCTACTATTATAACAACAAAAATCATAAAAAATAATCCCTGAACATTTAAACTCCAATGTCACGTTTCCATTTCTTTCATATCAAAGTTCTAGTAAAATATTGAATCTCACACCCTTGAACACCATCATACTACTTCGAATACATGACAAAATGATAAATCATTTTGCAACTAACAAATATTTCAGTGTATTAAATGACAATAGTATTGTGTAGGAGAAAAGTATGCCGCACCCATCCTCTGTGCCATGTTTGTAGAATGTCTAGTGCATCTTTACCACTTGCCCTTTGTAGACCATATAATTGTAGTTGTTCACTGCATAAAAAAGAATCAATATAGTTGACTATCACAGCATATATAAGACATATAATAATTTGAATATCAGACGAATGGAGCCACAAATTAGTGAAAGATACTTTTAAGTGAAGTGCATTGCATGTATATATGTTGACTCACCTTCATTTATGAGCAATAACCTCAATATTCTCTGTCTTCTTCGTTCATTTCCATTTCCGCACCCAACAAACGAAACCAAGACAAAACTACAAGAAACATTAAAGAAACAAAAACAACAAAACAAAGCAAGAGTACAACACACCCAACAAATGAAATGAAGACCAAACTACGAAAAACGAGAAAAAAAAAATCAAAACAAAGGGAAAGTAGTACAACACAACATGGCCATGCTCAAACTCAAAAAAACAAAACATGCAGACAAGAACAAAGAAAATTTTGCAAACATCCCCTCTGCACATCATCTCTCCTGCAATGTGTTGTCCTCTGCTGAAAGGGGAGAAGTGTGTTGAATAAGGTTACAATACACACACATTTAATAATGTTAAACATATTTCAAAACCAATAATTATTCATATTAGGAAACACACCTCCCCTATAGTTTGTTTTATAATGATGGACACTCTCTTGTATTCCACTTGCTCGTGCTCATCAGAACCAACCATCTACAAAAGATACACAATAAGCTATTAGAATCGTAATATAAGTTAAACTAAAGAGAACATAATAATTTATCATAACAAGAAACAAGCCTTTCTTTGGGATTGTTATATAAAAGGGGGAGTCCATTTTGTATTTCATGTATTCATGCTCATTGGAACATGGCATCTGCAATAGATACACACTAAAATATTAGATTTCTAATAAAAATAAAAGTAGAGAGTTTTAAGGCATGAACTTCAACAAAAACAAATCAAGTAGACAACAAAAAACAAAAAATTGCAAACTTCCCATTTGCACATTATCTCTATTGTAGTGTCCTCTCCTCCGCTGAAAGGGAAAAAAGTGGTGTGACTAAGGTTAAAATAAAGACACAGATAGTAATGGCAAGCATAAGTCAAAACAAATAATTATTCATAATTGCAAACATACCTCGTCTAGAGTTTGCATTTTGTTTTGTAGTCCACTACTCATGCTCACCAAAACAAGCCATCTACAACAGATACATAATAAGATATTAGAATCATTATACAACTTAACCAGGATAGTTGAATGCAACAATCAATTATAATGCGAAACATACCAGATTTTGAGCTTTTTTATATAAAGGGGGATAATTCATTTTGTATTTTACGTATTTCTGCTCACTGGAATCAACCATCTGCAGTATATAGAAAATAAAATATTAGAATTCTAATAAAAGTTAACTAGCTTTCGTACGATTCCGATAACTATGCTACTAGCAAAATGATTGATTAGTCGAAGGCTCAATATGCTTGCTTGCTTGACCTTACCATCCTCCTCTCTAAGGCATGTTGTGTAGTGTTGTGCATGTGATGTGGACCAAATTAGCATATAAATTTAAACATATCATTTTATGTATATGTCAAAACATTATTTAAGTGGTACTACCTGAGAACCATGACAAAAGGAGAAAACGTCGAAATAACAAATAATAATAACAATATTTTGCTGGAAAACAACATGACTCACCCATCCTTTGCGTTGCATCTACTTTTCCTAAGATATCTTCTCCACTCGACCCTCTCAAACACTACGATTGTCGTCACTCACTGCCGAAAGTAATATTATATACGAGATCACAAATAAACCATGGGAGCTTAAAAGATAAATATACAAAGCGATGAATTAACCATACACATACCTACCCTCCATTGGCTACTATTATAGCAACAAAAATCATAAAAAATAATCCCTGAACATTTAAACTCCAATGTGACGTTTCCATTTCTTTCATATCAAAGTTCTAGTAAAAATATTGAATCTCACACCCTTGAACACCATCATACTACTTCGAATACATGACTAAATGATAAATCATTTTGCAACTAACAAATATTTCAGTGTATTAAATGACAATAGTATTGTGTAGGAGAAAAGTATGCCGCACCCATCCTCTGTGCCATGTTTGTAGAATGTCTAGTGCATCTTTACCACTTGCCCTTTGTAGACCATATAATTGTAGTTGTTCACTGCATAAAAAAGAATCAATATAGTTGACTATCACAGCATATATAAGACATATAATAATTTGAATATCAGACAAATGGAGCCACAAATTAGTGAAAGATACTTTTAAGTGAAGTGCATTGCATGTATATATGTTGACTCACCTTCATTAATGAGCAATAACCTCAATATTCTCTGTCTTCTTCGTTCATTTCCATTTCCGCACCCAACAAACGAAACCAAGACAAAACTACAAGAAACATTAAAGAAACAAAAACAACAAAACAAAGCAAGAGTACAACACACCCAACAAATGAATTGAAGACCAAACTACGAAAAACGAGAAAAAAAAATCAAAACAAAGGGAAAGTTGTACAACACAGCATGGCCATGCTCAAACTCAAAAAAACAAAACATGCAGACAAGAACAAAGAAAATTTTGCAAACATCCCCTCTGCACATCATCTCTCCTGCAATGTGTTGTCCTCTGCTGAAAGAGGAGAAGTGTGTTGAATAAGGTTAAAATACACACACATTTAATAATGTTAAACATATTTCAAAACCAATAATTATTCATATTAGGAAACACACCTCCCCTATAGTTTGTTTTATAATGATGGACACTCTCTTGCATTCCACTTGCTCGTGCTCATCAGAACCAACCATCTACAAAAGATACACAATAAGCTATTAGAATCGTAATTTCAGTGTATTAAATGACAATAGTATTGTGTAGGAGAAAAGTATGCCGCACCCATCCTCTGTGCCATGTTTGTAGAATGTCTAGTGCATCTTTACCACTTGCCCTTTGTAGACCATACAATTGTAGTTGTTCACTGCATAAAAAAGAATCAATATAGTTGACTATCACAACATATATAAGACATATAATAATTTGAATATCAGACAAATGGAGCCACAAATTAGTGAAAGATACTTTTAAGTGAAGTGCATTGCATGTATATATGTTGACTCACCTTCATTTATGAGCAATAACCTCAATATTCTTTGTCTTCTTCGTTCATTTCCATTTCCGCACCCAACAAACAAAACCAAGACAAAACTACAAGAAACATTAAAGAAACAAAAACAACAAAACGAAGCAAGAGTACAACACACCCAACAAATGAAATGAAGACCAAACTACGAAAAACGAGAAAAAAAAATCAAAACAAAGGGAAAGTAGTACAACACAGCATGGCCATGCTCAAACTCAAAAAAACAAAACATGCAGACAAGAACAAAGAAAATTTTGCAAACGTCCCCTCTGCACATCATCTCTCCTGCAATGTGTTGTCCTCTGCTGAAAGGGGAGAAGTGTGTTGAATAACGTTAAAATACACACACATTTAATAATGTTAAACATATTTCAAAACCAATAATTATTCATATTAGGAAACACACCTCCCCTATAGTTTGTTTTATAATGATGGACACTCTCTTGTATTCCACTTGCTCGTGCTCATCAGAACCAACCATCTACAAAAAATACACAATAAGCTATTAGAATCGTAATATAAGTTAAACTAAAGAGAACATAATAATTTATCATAACAAGAAACAAGCCTTTCTTTGGGATTGTTATATAAAAGGCGGAGTCCATTTTGTATTTCATGTATTCATGCTCATTGGAACATGGCATCTGCAATAGATACACACTAAAATATTAGATTTCTAATAAAAATAAAAGTAGAGAGTTTTAAGGCATGAACTTCAACAAAAACAAATCAAGTAGACAACAACAAACAAAAAATTGCAAACTTCCCTTTTGCACATTATCTCTATTGTAGTGTCCTCTCCTCTGCTGAAAGGGAAAAAAGTGGTGTGACTAAGGTTAAAATAAAGACACAAATAGTAATGGCAAGCATAAGTCAAAACAAATAATTATTCATAATTGCAAACATACCTCGTCTAGAGTTTGCATTTTGTTTTGTATTCCACTACTCATGCTCACCAAAACAAGCCATCTACAACAGATACATAATAAGATATTAGAATCATTATACAACTTAACCAGGATAGTTGAATGCAACAATCAATTATAATGCGAAACATACCAGATTTTGAGCTTTTTTATATAAAGGGGCATAATTCATTTTGTATTTTACGTATTTCTGCTCACTGGAATCAACCATCTGCAGTATATAGAAAATAAAATATTAGAATTCTAATAAAAGTTAACTAGCTTTCGTATGATTCCGATAACTATGCTACTAGCAAAATGATTGATTGGTCGAAGGCTCAATATGCTTGCTTGCTTGACCTTACCATCCTCCTCTCTAAGGCATGTTGTGTAGTGTTGTGCATGTGATGTGGACCAAATTAGCATATAAATTTAAACATATCATTTTATGTATATGTCAAAACATTATTTAAGTGGTACTACCTGAGAACCATGACGAAAGGAGAAAACGTCGAAATAACATATAATAATAACAATATTTTGCTGGAAAACAACATGACTCACCCATCCTTTGCGTTGCATCTACTTTTCCTAAGATATCTTCTCCACTCGACCCTCTCAAACACTACGATTGTCGTCACTCACTGCAGAAAGTAATATTATATATGAGATCACGAATAAACCATGGGAGCTTAAAAGATAAATATACAAAGCGATGAATTAACCATATACATACCTACCCTCCCTTGGCTACTATTATAGCAACAAAAATCATAAAAAATAATCCCTGAACATTTAAACTCCAACGTGACGTTTCCATTTCTTTCATATCAAAGTTCTAGTAAAAATATTGAATCTCACACCCTTGAACACCATCATACTACTTCGAATACATGACAAAATGATAAATCATTTTGCAACTAACAAATATTTCAGTGTATTAAATGACAATAGTATTGTGTGGGAGAAAAGTATGCCGCACCCATCCTCTGTGCCATGTTTGTAGAATGTCTAGTGCATCTTTACCACTTGCCCTTTGTAGACCATATAATTGTAGTTGTTCACTGCATAAAAAAGAATCAATATAGTTGACTATCACAGCATATATACGACATATAATAATTTGAATATCAGACAAATGGAGCCACAAATTAGTGAAAGATACTTTTAAGTGAAGTGCATTGCATGTATATATGTTGACTCACCTTCATTTATGAGCAATAACCTCAATATTCTCTGTCTTCTTCGTTCATTTCCATTTCCGCACCCAACAAACGAAACCAAGACAAAACTACAAGAAACATTAAAGAAACAAAAACAACAAAACAAAGCAAGAGTACAAAACACCCAACAAATGAAATGAAGACCAAACTACGAAAAACGGGAAAAAAAAATCAAAACAAAGGGAAAGTAGTACAACACAGCATGGCCATGCTCAAACTCAAAAAAACAAAACATGCAGACAAGAACAAAGAAAATTTTGCAAACATCCCCTCTGCACATCATCTCTCCTGCAATGTGTTGTCCTCTGCTGAAAGAGGAGAATTGTGTTGAATAAGGTTAAAATACACACACATTTAATAATGTTAAACATATTTCAAAACCAATAATTATTCATATTAGGAAACACACCTCCCCTATAGTTTGTTTTATAATGATGGACACTCTCTTGTATTCCACTTGCTCGTGCTCAGAACCAACCATCTACAAAAGATACACAATAAGCTATTAGAATCGTAATATAAGTTAAACTAAAGAAAACATAATAATTTATCATAACAAGAAACAAGACTTTCCTTGGGATTGTTATATAAAAGGGGGAGTCCATTTTGTATTTCATGTATTCATGCTCATTGGAACATGGCATCTGCAATAGATACACACTAAAATATTAGATTTCTAATAAAAATAAAAGTAGAGAGTTTTAAGGCATGAACTTCAACAAAAACAAATCAAGTAGACAACAACAAACAAAAAATTGCAAACTTCCCTTTTGCACATTATCTCTATTGTAGTGTCCTCTCCTCCGCTGAAAGGGAAAAAATTGGTGTGACTAAGGTTAAAATAAAGACACAGATAGTAATGGCAAGCATAAGTCAAAACAAATAATTATTCATAATTGCAAACATACCTCGTCTAGAGTTTGCATTTTGTTTTGTATTCCACTACTCATGCTCACCAAAACAAGCCATCTACAACAGATACATAATAAGATATTAGAATCATTATACAACTTAACCAGGATAGTTGAATGCAACAATCAATTATAATGCGAAACATACCAAATTTTGAGCTTTTTTATATAAAGGGGGATAATTCATTTTGTATTTTACGTATTTCTGCTCACTGGAATCAACCATCTGCAGTATATAGGAAATAAAATATTAGAATTCTAATAAAAGTTAACTAGCTTTCGTATGATTCCGATAACTATGCTACTAGCAAAATGATTGATTAGTCGAAGGCTCTATATGCTTGCTTGCTTGACCTTACCATCCTCCTCTCTAAGGCATGTTGTGTAGTGTTGTGCATGTGATGTGGACCAAATTAGCATATAAATTTAAACATATCATTTTATGTATATGTCAAAACATTATTTAAGTGGTACTACCTGAGAACCATGACAAAGGGAGAAAACGTCGAAATAACAAATAATAATAACAATATTTTGCTGGAAAACAACATGACTCACCCATCCTTTGCGTTGCATCTACTTTTCCTAGGATATCTTCTCCACTCGACCCTCTCAAACACTATGATTGTCGTCACTCACTGCAGAAAGTAATATTATATACGAGATCACGAATAAACCATGGGAGCTTAAAAGATAAATATACAAAGCGATGAATTAACCATACACATACCTACCCTCCCTTGGCTACTATTATAGCAACAAAAATCATAAAAAATAATCCCTGAACATTTAAACTCCAATGTGACGTTTCCATTTCTTTCATATCAAAGTTCTAGTAAAAATATTGAATCTCACACCCTTGAACACCATCATACTACTTCGAATACATGACAAAATGATAAATCATTTTGCAACTAACAAATATTTCAGTGTATTAAATGACAATAGTATTGTGTAGCAGAAAAGTATGCCGCACCCATCCTCTGTGCCATGTTTGTAGAATGTCTAGTGCATCTTTACCACTTGCCCTTTGTAGACCATACAATTGTAGTTGTTCACTGCATAAAACAGAATCAATATAGTTGACTATCACAACATATATAAGACATATAATAATTTGAATATCAGACAAACGGAGCCACAAATTAGTGAAAGATACTTTTAAGTGAAGTGCATTGCATGTATATATGTTGACTCACCTTCATTTATGAGCAATAACCTCAATATTCTATGTCTTCTTCGTTCATTTCCATTTCCGCACCCAACAAACGAAACCAAGACAAAACTACAAGAAACATTAAAGAAACAAAAACAACAAAACAAAGCAAGAGTACAACACACCCAACAAATGAAATGAAGACCAAACTACGAAAAACGAGAAAAAAAAAATCAAAACAAAGGGAAAGTAGTACAACACAGCATGGCCATGCTCAAACTCAAAAAAACAAAACATGCAGACAAGAACAAAGAAAATTTTGCAAACATCCCCTCTGCACATCATCTCTCCTGCAATGTGTTGTCCTCTGCTGAAAGGGGAGAAGTGTGTTGAATAAGGTTAAAATACACACACATTTAATAGTGTTAAACATATTTCAAAACCAATAATTATTCATATTAGGAAACACACCTCCCCTATAGTTTGTTTTATAATGATGTACACTCTCTTGTATTCCACTTGCTCGTGCTCATCAGAACCAACCATCTACAAAAGATACACAAAAAGGTATTAGAATCGTAATATAAGTTAAACTAAAGAGAACATAATAATTTATCATAACAAGAAACAAGCCTTCCTTTGAGATTGTTATATAAAAGGGGGAGTCCATTTTGTATTTCATGTATTCATGCTCATTGGAACATGGCATCTGCAATAGATACACAGTAAAATATTAGATTTCTAATAAAAATAAAAGTAGAGAGTTTTAAGGCATGAACTTCAACAAAAACAAATCAAGTAGACAACAACAAACAAAAAATTGCAAACTTCCCTTTTGCACATTATCTCTATTGTAGTGTCCTCTCCTCCGCTGAAAGGGAAAAAAGTGGTGTGACTAAGTTTAAAATAAAGACACAGATAGTAATGGCAAGCATAAGTCAAAACAAATAATTATTCATAATTGCAAACATACCTCGTCTAGAGTTTGCATTTTGTTTTGTATTCCACTACTCATGCTCACCAAAACAAGCCATCTACAACAGATACATAATAAGATATTAGAATCATTATGCAACTTAACCAGGATAGTTGAATGCAACAATCAATTATAATGCGAAACATACCAGATTTTGAGCTTTTTTATATAAAGGGGGATAATTCATTTTGTATTTTACGTATTTCTGCTCACTGGAGTCAACCATCTGCAGTATATAGAAAATAAAATATTAGAATTCTAATAAAAGTTAACTAGCTTTTGTATGATTCTGATAACTATGCTACTAGCAAAATGATTGATTAGTCGAAGGCTCAATATGCTTGCTTGCTTGACCTTACCATCCTCCTCTCTAAGGCATGTTGTGTAGTGTTGTGCATGTGATGTGGACCAAATTAGCATATAAATTTAAACATATCATTTTATGTATATGTCAAAACATTATTTAAGTGGTACTACCTGAGAACCATGACAAAAGGAGAAAACGTCGAAATAACAAATAATAATAACAATATTTTGCTGGAAAACAACATGACTCACCCATCCTTTGCGTTGCATCTACTTTTCCTAAGATATCTTCTCCACTCGACCCTCTCAAACACTACGATTGTCGTCACTCACTGCAAAAAGTAATATTATATACGAGATCACGAATAAACCATGGGAGCTTAAAAGATAAATATACAAAGCGATGAATTAACCATACACATACCTACCCTCCCTTGGCTACTATTATAACAACAAAAATCATAAAAAATAATCCCTGAACATTTAAACTCCAACGTGACGTTTCCATTTCTTTCATATCAAAGTTCTAGTAAAAATATTGAATCTCACACCCTTGAACACCATCATACTACTTCGAATACATGACAAAATGATAAATCATTTTGCAACTAACAAATATTTCAGTGTATTAAATGACAATAGTATTGTGTAGGAGAAAAGTATGCCGCACCCATCCTCTGTGCCATGTTTGTAGAATGTCTAGTGCATCTTTACCACTTGCCCTTTGTAGACCATACAATTGTAGTTGTTCACTGCATAAAAAAGAATCAATATAGTTGACTATCACAGCATATATAAGACATATAATAATTTGAATATCAGACAAATGGAGCCACAAATTAGTGAAAGATACTTTTAAGTGAAGTGCATTGCATGTATATATGTTGACTCACCTTCATTTATGAGCAATAACCTCAATATTCTCTGTCTTCTTCGTTCATTTCCATTTCCGCACCCAACAAACAAAACCAAGACAAAACTACAAGAAACATTAAAGAAACAAAAACAACAAAACAAAGCAAGAGTACAACACACCCAACAAATGAAATGAAGACCAAACTACGAAAAACGAGAAAAAAAAAAATCAAAACAAAGGGAAAGTAGTACAACACAGCATGGCCATGCTCAAACTCAAAAAAACAAAACATGCAGACAAGAACAAAGAAAATTTTGCAAGCATCCCCTCTGCACATCATCTCTCCTGCAATGTGTTGTCCTCTGCTGAAAGAGGAGAAGGGTGTTGAATAAGGTTAAAATACACACACATTTAATAATGCTAAACATATTTCAAAACCAATAATTATTCATATTAGGAAACACACCTCCCCTATAGTTTGTTTTATAATGATGGACACTCTCTTGTATTCCACTTGCTCGTGCTCATCAGAACCAACCATCTACAAAAGATACACAATAAGCTATTAGAATCGTAATATAAGTTAAACTAAAGAGAACATAATAATTTATCATAATAAGAAACAAGCCTTTCTTTGAGATTGTTATATAAAAGGGGGAGTCCATTTTGTATTTCATGTATTCATGCTCATTGGAACATGGCATCTGCAATAGATACACACTAAAATATTAGATTTCTAATAAAGATAAAAGTAGAGAGTTTTAAGGCATGAACTTCAACAAAAACAAATCAAGTAGACAACAACAAATAAAAAATTGCAAACTTCCCTTTTGCACATTATCTCTATTGTAGTGTCCTCTCCTCCGCTGAAAGGGAAAAAAGTGGTGTGACTAAGGTTAAAATAAAGATACAGATAGTAATGGCAAGCATAAGTCAAAACAAATAATTATTCATAATTGCAAACATACCTCGTCTAGAGTATGCATTTGGTTTTGTATTCCACTACTCATGCTCACCAAAACAAGCCATCTACAACAGATACATAATAAGATATTAGAATCATTATACAACTTAACCAGGATAGTTGAATGCAACAATCAATTATAATGCGAAACATACCAGATTTTGAGCTTTTTTATATAAAGGGGGATAATTCATTTTGTATTTTACGTATTTCTACTCACGGGAATCAACCATCTGCAGTATATAGAAAATAAAATATTAGAATTCTAATAAAAGTTAAAATAGAGAGTTGAAGGCATGAACTTGTGAACCAACTTAACTCCAGTACATTTATATTCCATGTTATATCTCAAAGTATATATTTTTTCTAAACTAGACGTAATTCTAGTAGGAGTAATGATATCAATGTTATCGCAAGATAAATAATCCTTTTTGCAAGAGGGATCAAAGGATATTTAAACATATTGAATATGTTGAGATTGGTAACTTGGGAGCTACTCCGAACCCAAGGCTATGAGGTTGTGAAGGAATTGGCACCACAAAGTCACTTGTGGGCTAAGAACCCAAGCATGTGGGCTTTGCACCCGAGCTTGTGGGTGTGAAACTGTGTATGGATTGGGACACTTGGCACTTGGAGATTGTAGGGCATTCTAAAAGGAACAAGGGGACGCTTGTAGCACCAAGAGAGGCCTTGTGGATTGGGAGAAAATAATTTTTATTTGATTATGTGGGTGAACTTGTCTTAAGTTTCGAGTCGGCCTTGAATTGAGGAGACAATTTCGGAAGGTTAGACATCACCCTAAGGAATGATATTAATAGGAGTGAGGAGGAGCCTCATTCCTGACCCAATCAAGACACTTATTCCTCATGTGAAGACTGAAATAGGAGGACAAGTCTGCAACCAAGAAGGAGAAAGGATCAATTCTCGTTAGGGTTGGCTTTGGGACCTTTTTGGGTTTGTAGTTATGCAAGTAAAGGCAACGGGTAGAAGGAGACTAGGCCGAGACTATTGGGGAACAAATCTGAGCATGAAAACAAAATCAATCTCTCTCTAACCGGCTGAGATTTCTGAAATATTATAGGTGGAGGATATTCTGATATTGGAGGGTCGAGTAGCCTACTTGGCAGCCAAGGATTGCATTCACCTACAGTAGGTGAGAAGAAATCAGAGGTTGTTGGATTGGTATGTAGGTAGGTTGGATCTTCCTCAAGTTTCCCTAGTTATGGTTGAGTTCTTCAAGAAAATTCTCGCACAGATCCAAGGATTTTGGATTGCAAAAGTGGACGTCTACAAGTAGGAAAAGTGCAGGATTAGTGTCCTAGTTTAGGACAGTACTTGGACCATCCAAATATATAGTTTTGAGAGGGCTTTAGTGGCTTGCTCCTCGCCCTAAATAAAGTCACTTGAGAAGGAATTTGAGGACTGTTAGAAAGGAAAAAGTAGGGATGCTTAGGAAAAGGAGGTCAAGGGAGCAGTTGACTAGGCCAAGTATGTTTTCGAAGAAGGACTTTTGACAGTGATGGACTAATGATCGGGCAGATTGAAGTTGTGTTTAGTCACCTAAAGGAGGAGTATCATTGATAGAGGCAAATTGGTGTTGTTGGTGAAGCTGGGAGTTCTCGTGGATTGTTGGTGAACCTAGTGAACAACAGTTTCTTGTAGGGCAGATTACTGATCATGGAATTCCTATGACTTGCCATAGATCATTGGGACAAATTTAGGATTGCCTTAGCATGGGCGAGATTGGTATGATTGAGATCCTTCATGTTATGAACAACATGTTGGCGGGCTAGTTTCTTGTTTGGGTAGTGATGTGGCATATCCAAGATTGGAGGGATGTGCATGTGTTGTCTTTGACCCAAGAGGATGAGTGCTTGCAGGAGTAAGTTACAGTGATGATGGCCCGTGTTCAATCGCAGATCAGACTGACCTTGTACGACACCAAATCAGTGACAAGTTGATCCAATGGAGATCTTGCAGACTCAGAGGGAGTCTAACTTCATAGGGAGCAACTTTATCTAAGTGTCGAGACCTTTAGATTCAAATGAGATGATGCATAGGCACTACTGAGATAGCATGGTTCATTCAACAGAGTATGTTGCAGTAGCAAACAACAGATGGGCTAGTTTCGCCAGTGATGATGATGGAGACTTCCAAGTGTTGGATGTACCTCCCTCGCTAAGAGGGAGTGTTGAAATTGGTAGCTTGGGTGGTGCTCCAAACCCTAGTCTATAGGGTTGTGGAGGAATTGGCCCCACAAAATCACTTGTGGGCTAAGAACCCTAGGGTGTGGGCTTTGCACCCAAGCTTGTGTGTGTGAAATCATGTATGGATTTGGACACTTGGCACTTGGAGATTATAGGGCACCTTTAACTAAACAAGGGGCCGCTTGTAGCACCAATAGAGACCTTGGGGGAAAATAATTTTAGTTGATTATGTGAATAATTTGTCTTAAGTTCCAAGTCGGCCTTGACTTGAGGAGACCATTTGAGAATGTCAGCCGTCACCCTAAGGAATGATATAAATAGGACAGAGGAGGAGCCTCATTCCTCACCCAATCAAGTCACTTCTCATGTGAATAATGAAATAGGAGGCTGAGTTTGCAACCAAGAAGAAAAAACGATCAAGTCTGGTTTGGGTTGGTTTTGGGATTGTTTTGGGTTGTTGTTATGCAAGTAAAGCTAGCGAGTAGAAGGAGACTATGCCGCGACTTTTTAGGACAAAATGTGAGCATGAAAACAGAAGCAATCTTTCTCTAAATAGGCCGAGATTTCTAAAGTATCGCAAGTGGACAAAATTATGATTATTGGAGAGCCAAGTAGCCTACTTAGTAGCCATGGATAGGTTGCATTCATCTACAGTAGGAGAGAAGAAATCAGAGGTTGTTGGAGTGGTTTAAAGGTGGGTTGGATCTACTTCAGGTTGCCCTAGTAAGGGATGAGTTCTTCAAAAAACATCTCGCTCAAATCCAAATATTTTGGAGAGCAGAAGTGGATGTCTTTAACGAGGAAAAGTGCAGGATTGGTGTCCTAGTTTAGGACAGTATTTGGAGCAGCCAAAAGAACAGTTTTGGGAGCGATGTAGTGGCTTGCTCCAAGCCCTAACTACAATAACTTGAGAAGGAATTTCAAGATTTTTAGAAGCGCATAAGAAGGGATGGTTAGGAATGATCTTTGAAGGACAAAAGAAGGAGGTCAACGGCGCAGTTTAACTAGCCAAGGTTTGTTGTTGAAGGACTTTTGACAGTGATAGGTGTCAGCCATCCATTCCCTAAGTTTGCCTCATTGAAGCAACACAGGTAGGCTATAGAGGGAAAAAGTCCCTAAGAGTTGTGTTCTTGAAGAACTAAGGAGCAGCTAGTGGGCAAGAAGTCCCAAAGCAGCTGAGTAGCAACAGTGGGCAGTCTAGAGTTGTTAAAAAATGAAGTTTTGTACAACTCAACATCAGAGCCTATGTCTTGGTTGTTGATGGACTAACGATCAACTAGATGGCAAATTGGAACTGTGCTCAATGACAAAAAGGAGCAAGATCATTGATAGAGGCAGATTGGTGTTGCTACAAATCGGGAGGCAATGGACCGGGCATATGTGTTCAAGATACGACCAATGGAGCTGTGAAGTGCACTAGATTAGCTAGTAAGTGAGTGTATCTTTTTTAGGGTAGTTTGGTGGTCAAAGTTGTTCACATCAAACCCTAGTTTGTATTCCTTGTATTAGTGATTGTATGAGAGTGATGATCCCTAGTACGGGAGCCCTAGATAGTTGTATTATAGTTTGTTAATATAATGAAGTTGGGTTATTGAAAAAATTGTAAAATGTTGTCTATATTTGTGCACTAATTGATTTACTATTGTTTATATTTCGCTATGCAAAGTAGTTTTTTGCGGTATTTGAATTGGCAGTGTCAGTAATTCTACGACCCTAACCTAGATTCCAGTATCGTGGAAAAACAACAGAACACCCAAAATCCTATTGTTGTCTACTAGCACAATGGTTGATTGGTCAAAGGCTCAATATGCTTGCTTGCTCGACCTAACCATCCTCCTCTCTAGGGCACATTGTGTGGGGATGTGCATATAAATTTAAACATACCAGTCTATGTATATGTCAAACCACTATTTAAGTGGTACTACCCAAGAACCATGCTAGAAGGAGAAAATTTCGAAAAAACAAATAATAATAACAATATTTTATTGGAAAACAACATGACTCACCCATCCCCTATATTGCATCTACATTTCCTAAGATATCTTCTCCACTCGACCCTCCCAGAAATCACAGTTGTAGTCACACGCTGCACAAAGTAATATTATATATGAGATCACAAATAAACCATGGGAGCTTAAAGGATAAAAATACAAAGTGATGAATTAACCATACACATACCCACCCTCCCTTGGCTAATATTATAACAACAACAATCATGAAAAATAATCCATGAACATAAGAATCCCAATGTAACATTTCCATTTCTTTCATATCAAAGTTCTAGGAAAAAAATTATATCTCACACCCATGAACAAGATCATACTACCTCGAAACCATGACAAAATGATAAATCATTGTGCAACTAACAAATATTTCAATGTATTAAAGGACAATACTATTGTGTAGGAGAAAAGTATGCCTCACACATCCTCTGTGCCATGTTTGTAGAATGTAGTGCATCTTCACCACTTGACCTTTGTAGACCATACAATTGCAGTTGTTCGCTACATAAAAAAGAATCAATATAGTTGACTATGAGAGCATAGATAAAACATATAACAATTTGAATAGAAAACAAATGGAGCCACAAATTAGTGAAATATACTTTTAAGTGAAGTGCATTGCATGTCGATATGTTGACTCACCTTTATTTATGGACAATAACCTGAATTATCTCTGTTTGCTTCCTTCATTTCCATTTCCACACCCAACAAACGAAAAAAAGACAAAACTACAAGAAACATTAAAGAAACAAAAAAACAAAACAAAGCAAGATTACAACACCCCAACAAACTAACCCAAGAATGAACTACAAAAAACAAAACAAAAAAATTGCAAAACAAAGGAAAAGGAGTGCAACACAGCATGGCCATGCTCAAACTCGACAAAACAAAACATGTAGACAAGAACAAAGAAAAAATTGCAAACATCCCCTCCGCACATTATCTCTCCTGCAATGTGTTGTCCTCCGCTGAAAGGGAAACAAGTGGGTTGAATAAGGTTAAAATACACACGCAACTAGTAATGTTAAACATATTTCAAAACCAATAATAATTCATGATACAAAACACATCTCCCCTAGAGTTTGTGTTATAATGATGGACACTCCTTTGTATTCCACTTGCTCTTGCTTATTAGAGCCAACCATCTACACAATAAGATATTAGAATCATTATATAAGTTAAACTAAAATGTACGCAATAATTAATCATAATTAGAAACACACCTTTATTTGAGATTGTTATATAAAAGGGGAGAGTCCATTTTGTATTTCATGTATTAATGCTCATTGGAACATGTCATCGCCAATAGATACACAATAAAATATTAGATTTCTAATAAAAGTCAACCTAGAGTGTTTGAAGGCATGAACTTCAACAAAAATGAATCATGTAGACAACAATAAACAAAAAAATGCAAACTTGCCATTTGCACATTATCTCTATTGTAGTGTCCTCTCCTCCGCTGAAAGCGAAAAAAGTGGTGTGAATAAGGTTAAACTAAAGACACAAATAGTAATGTCAAGCATAATTCAAAACAAATAATTATTCATAAATGCAAACATACCTCGTCTAGAGTTTGCTATATAAAGATAGGCATTCCATTTTGTATTCCACTTACTCATGCTCACCAGAACAAGCCATCTACAACAGATACATAATAAGATATTAGAATCAATATACAAGTTAAACTGGAGACTTGAATACAAAAATCAATCATTATGTGAAACACACCTGATTTTGAGCTTTTTTATATAAACGGGGCTAATCCATTTTGTATTTTACATATTTCTATTCACTAGTATCAACCATCTGCAGTAGATAGAAAATAAAATATTAGAATTCTAATAAAAGTTAAAATAGAGAGTTGAAGGCATGAACTTGTAAACCAACTTACTTCCACTCCATTTATATTCCATGCTATATCTCGAAGTATATAATTTTTTTAAACTAGACATAATTATAATAAGAATAATGCAATCAATGTTATCGCAAGATAAATAAACCTTTTTGTAAGAGAGATCCAATCAACTTTAAACATATTGAACATGTTGAGATTGGTACCTTGGGAGATACTCCAAACCCTAGGCTACAGGGCTGTGGAGGAACTGGCACCACAAAGTCACTTGTGTGCTAAGAACCCAGGCGTGTGGGTTTTGCACCCAAGCTTGTAGATGCGAAACCATGTATGGGCACATGGAGATTGAAGGGCACCCTTAAAGGAACAAGGGGATGCTTGTAGCACCAAGAGAGGCCTTGAGGCCTTGTGGATTGAGAGAAAAGGATTTTTACTTGACTATGTGGGTCAACATGTCTTAAGCTTCAAGTCGGCCTTGAATTGAGGAGAGAATTTGAGAAGGTTAGACGCCACCCTAAGGAATGATATAAATAGGACTGAGGAGGAGCCTCATCCCTCACCCAATCACGACACGTATTCCTCATGTGAAGACTAAAATAGGAGGATGAGTCCACAACCAAGAAGGAGAAAGGATCAAGTCTGGTTAGGGGTGGTTTTGGGACTATTTTCAGTTGTGGTTATGCAAGTAAAGACAACGAGTAGAAGGAGACTAGGTCGAGACTTTTGAGGACGAAATCGGAGAATGAAAACAAAAGCAAGCTCTCTCTAATCGGACGATATTTCTGAAGTATTGCAGGTGGATGAAATTATGACTATTGGAACCAATTGTTTTTGTAGTGGTTTGTAGGTAGGTTGGATCTGCTTCAAGTTGCCCCAGATAGGGCTGAGTTCTTCAAAAAAAGTCTCGCTCAGTTCTAGGGGTTTTTGAGCGCAGAAGTAGATGTCTACAAGGAGAAAAAGTAAAGGATTGGTGTCCTAGTTTAGGATAGTATTTGGACCAGCCAAAATAACAATTTTGGGAGGGTTGTAGTGGCTTGCTCCACGCCATAAGTAAAGTCATTTGAGAAGGAATTTGAGGACTGTTAGATGGGCAAAAGAAGGGAGCTCGGGAAAAGGAGGTCAAGGGAGCAGTTTGACTAGCCCAAGTTTATTGTTGAAGGGATTTTTGTTGAAATATGTAACTAGGTTTGATCCTCATAATGGCATATGTAATCTTGATTTTATGTTTTTAATGAAGAGAGAAAAATAAATTTATTATTCGTTTTTTTGAGGCATGGGTTTCATGCTCAAGGGAAATTTATTTTTAGGTCGAGCACCCATTGAGTGCTTCTGAGTTTGTCATAAAGTCAGTTGAGCCATTGTCATGTATTGAAGACCCATTTGGGCATGTTAAATATCGTAAAGAAAAAATTATCGAGTCAAAATAGAGGCAAAAGTCTCTCCATGACCTCGTCATGGTGCAAAGATCAAGTCGGCCTACATGAAGGGACAAGTCAGACTCATGATAGCAATTCGTACCACTCACAAGCCTACAAATAAGAAGGAATTCGACCTCATTTACACGCTCACTCAAGGAAGTTTAATCTCCTCATAACAGAAGTTGGAATAGGACGAAGAAGAAGAAGATCAAGATCAAAGTTTTTGGGCCTCTCTCTCTCTCTCTCTCTCTCTCTCTCTCTCTCTCTCTCACATTAGGGTTTCTACAGTTTATGGGCTAGATGAAATTATGTAGTTGCATCGAAGTTGTGAAGCTGCAAGGTCGAAGTTGTGAAGCTGCAAAGTCGAAGCTGTGAAGTTACAAGGTCAAAGCTGTGAAGCTATAGGGTCGAAGTTGTGAAGCTGCCAGGTCAAATCTGTGAAGTTGCCTCTAGATCAAACTTGTGAAGTTGTTAGGTCGAATTTGTTGAAGTTGCTAGGTCAAAGTTGCAGAAATTGTTGTTGGCGTCGAAGTTGCTGAAAAATTTGTTGGAAGGTCGAAGTTTGTTGTTGAAGGAGTAGTCAAAGTTTGTTGTTGAAGGACTTTTGACAGTAGTAGGTAGCAGCCATCCATTCCCTAAATTTGCCTCATTGACGCAGCACAGGTATGCTATAAAGGGAAGAAGTCCCTAAGAGTTGTGTTCTTGAAGGACTAAGGAGCAACTAGTAGGTAAGATGTCCCAAAGGAGCTGAGGAGCAACAGTGTGTAGTCTAGAGTTGTTCACAAACGGAGTTGTGTGCAACTCAACAAAAGACCCTATGTCTTGTTTGTTGATGGACTAACGATCAGCTAGAGGGCAGATTGGAGCCATGTTCAGTGACAAAAAGGAGAAGGATCATTGATAGAGGCAGATTGGGGGTGCTACAGATCGGGAGCCAATGGACCGGGCATATGTGTTCAAGATATGGCCAATAGAGCTATGAAGTGCACTAGATTAGCTAGCACGTCAATATATCAGATATGAAACCCTAGTTTGTATTCCTTGTATCAGTGATTGTATGAGAGAGATGATCCCTAGTACGGGAGCCCTAGACAGTTGTATTACAGTTTGTTAATATAACGAAGTTGGGTTATTGAAGAAATTGTAAAAAGTTGTCTATATTTGTGCACTAATTGATTTACTGTTGTTTATATTTCACCATGCATAGTAGTTTGTTGTGGTATTTGGATTGGTAGTGTCAGTAATTCTATGACCCTAACCTAGATTCCAGTACTGTCGTAAAACAACATAACACCCAAAATCCTAATGTTGTCTACTAGCGAGTACTAGCAAGTGTTATAAGCACTAAACTGGACCGACAGGTTCAAACCTGTTCGACCGTTTTAAATTGGTTCAAACTGGTGACTAGAGGCCATGTGGAGTTTGTTTGTTGATATTGGTTTAGAGATGGATTGCACTCGGCGTTATTTTGGTTATGTGCAGCCTTACATGTTATATAAATGAAAACTTTTGCTTATTTGTGTATGAATGGTTTGTATTCATATGGATGCACATGAACATATATGTTTTTCTATAAAATTCGAATATTTTATGTGGTTTGCGTTGATTGGTATTTTGGTCTGGTTTTCGTACGGTTCCGATAAATATGCTACTAGCAAAATGATTGATTGGTCGAAGGCTCAATATGCTTGCCTTCTTGACCTTACCATCCTCCTCTCTAGGGCACATTGTGTGGTGTTGTGCGTGTGATGTGGACCAAATTAGCATATAAATTTAAACATACCATTTTATGTATATGTCAAACCATTATTTAAGTGGTACAACCTGAGAACCATGCTAAAAGGAGAAAACGTTGAAATAACAAATAATAGTAATAATATTTTATTGGAAAACAACATGACTCACCCATCCTCTGCGCTGCATCTACATTTCCTAAGATATCTTCTCCACTCGACCCTCTCAGACACTACGATTGTAGTCACTCACTGCATAAAGTAATATTATATACGAGATCACGAATAGACCATGGGAGCTTAAAGGATAAATATATTAAGCGATGAATTAACCATACACATACCTACCCTCCCTTGGCTACTATTATAACAACAAAAATCATAAAAAATAATCCCTGAACATTTAAACCCCAACGTGACATTTCCATTTCTTTCATATCAAAGTTCTAGTAAAAATATTGAATCTCACACCCTTGAACACCATCATACTACTTTGAATACATGACAAAAAGATAAATCATTTTGCAACTAACGAATATTTCAGTGTATTAAAGGACAATAGTATTGTGTAGGAGAAAAGTATGCCTCACCCATCCTCTGTGCCATGTTTGTAGAATGTCTAGTGCATCTTTACCACTTGACCTTTGTAGACCATACAATTGTAGTTGTTCACTACATAAAAAAGAATCAATATAGTTGACTATCACAACATAGATAAAACATATAATAATTTGAATATCAAACAAATGGAGCCACAAATTAGCGAAAGATACTTTTAAGTGAAGTGCATTGCATGTATATATGTTGACTCACCTTCATTTATCAGCAATAACCTCAATTTTCTCTGTCTGCTTCGTTCATTTCCATTTCCGCACCCAACAAACGAAACCAAGACAAAACTACAAGAAACATTAAAGAAACAAAAACAACAAAACAAAGCAAGAGTACAACACACCCAACAAATGAAACGAAGACCAAACTACAAAAAAGAAGAAAAAAAAATTCAAAACAAAGGGAAAGTAGTACAACACAGCATGGCCATGCTCAAACTCAAAAAAACAAAACATGCAGACAAGAACAAAGAAAATTTTGCAAACATCCCCTCTGCACATCATCTCGCCTGCAATGTGTTGTCCTCTGCTGAAAGGGGAAAAGTAGAGAGTTTTAAGGCATGAACTTCAACAAAAACAAATCAAACAACAAACAAAAAATTGCAAACTTCCCCTTTGCACATGATCTCTATTGTAGTGTCCTCTCCTCCGCTGAAAGGGAAAAAAGTGTTGTGACTAAGGCTAAAATAAAGACACAGATAGTAATGGCAAGCATAATTCAAAACAAATATTTATTCATAATTGCAAACATACCTCGTCTAGAGTTTGCTATATAAAGATAGACATTTCGTTTTGTATTCCACTTACTCATGCTCACCAGAACAAGCCAGCTACAACAGATACATAATAAGATATTAGAATCATTATACAACTTAAACAAGAGAGTTGAATGCAACAATCAATTATAATGCGAAACATACCAGATTTTGAGCTTTTTTATATAAAGGGGAATAATTCATTTTGTATTTTACGTATTTCTGCTCACTGGAATCAACCATCTGCATATATAGAAAATAAAATATTAGAATTGTAATAAAAGTTAAAATAGAGAGCTGAAGGCATGAACTTGTGAACCAACTTAATTCTGGTACATTTATATTCCATGTTACATCTCAAAGTGTATAATTTTTCTAAACTAGACGTAATTCTAGTAGGAATAATGATATCAATGTTATCGCAAGATAAATAATCCTTTTTGTAAGAGGGATCAAGGGATATTTAAACATATTGAATATGTTGAGATTGGTAACTTGGGAGCTACCAAACCCTAGGCTATGAGGTTGTGAAGGAATTGGCACCACAAAGTCACTTGTGGGCTAAGAACCCAAGCGTGTGGGCTTTGCACCCGAGCTTGTGGGTGTGAAACTGTGTATGGATTTGGACACTTGGTACTTGGAGATTGTAGGGCATTCTTAAAGGAACAAAGGGACGCTTGTAGCACCAAGAGAGGCCTTGTGGATTGGGAGAAATAAGTTTTATTTGATTATGTGGGTGAACTTGTCTTAAGTTTCAAGTCGGCCTTGAATTGCGGAGACAATTTCAGAAGGTTAGACATCACCCTAAGGAATGATATAAATAGGAGTGAGGAGGAGCCTCATTCCTCACCCAATCAAGACACTTATTCCTCATGTGAAGACTGAAATAGGAGGACGAGTCTGCAACCAAGAAGGAGAAAGGATCAAGTCTCGTTATGGTTGGCTTTGGGACTTTTTTGGGTTTGTGGTTATGCAAGTAAAGCTAATGGGTAGAAGGATACTAGGCCGAGACTATTGGGGAACAAATCTGAGCATGAAAACAAAAGCAATCTGTCTCTTACCCGCCGAGATTTCTGAAATATTATAGGTGGACGAAATTATGATATTGGAGGGTCGAGTAGCCTACTTGGCAGCTAAGGATTGCATTCACCTACAGTAGGTGAGAAGAAATCAAAGGTTGTTGGATTGCAAAAGTAGACGTCTGCAACAAGGAAAAGTGCAGGATTGGTGTCCTAATTTAGGACGGTATTTGGAGCAACCAAAAAAACAATTTTGGGAGGGCCTTAGTGGCTTGCTCCACGCCCTAAATAAAGTCACTTGAGAAGGAATTTGAGGACTGTTAGAAAGGAAAAAGAAGGGATGCTTAGGAAAAGGAGGTCAAGGGAGCATTGACTAGCCCAAGTTTGTTTTCGAAGAAGGACTTTTGACAGTGATGGACTAATGATCAACTGAAGGGCAAATTGGAGCTGTCTTTAGTCACCTAGAGGAGGAGTATCATTGATAGAGGAAGATTAGTGTTGTTGGTGAAGCTGGGAGTTCTCGTGGATTGTTGGTGAACCTAGTGAACAACAGTTTGTTGTAACGCAGATTACTGATCATGGAATTCCTATGACTTTCCATAGATCATTGGAACAAATTTACGATTGCCTTAGCATGGGCGAGATGGGCGAGATTGGTATGATTGAGATTCCTTCATGTTATGAACAACATGTTGGCGGGCTAGTTTTTTCTTTGGGCAATGATGTGGCATATCCAAGATTGGAGGGATGCGCACGTGTTGTGTTTGACCTAGGAGGATGAGTGCTTGCAGGACTAAGTTACTGTGATGATGGCCCGTGTTCGATCGCAGCTCAGACTAACCTCGTACGACATGAGATCAGTAATAGGTTGATCTAATGGAGATCCTACAAACTCAGAGGAAGTCTAGCTTCAAAGGGAGCAACCCTATCGAAGTGTCGAGACCTTTAGATTCAAATGAGATGATGCATAGGCACTACTGAGATAGCATGGTTCATTCTACAGAGTATGTCGCAGTGGCAGACACCAAATGGGCTAGTTTCGCCAGTGATGATGATGGAGACTTCCAAGTGTTGGATGTACCTCCCTCGCTAAGAGGGAGTGTTGAGATTGATAGCTTGGTTGGTACTCGAGACCCTAGTCTATAGGGTAGTGTAGGAATTGGCCACTGGAGACTTCCAAGTGTTGGATGTACCTCCCTCGCTAAGAGGGAGTGTTGAGATTGATAGCTTGGTTGGTACTCGAGACCCTAGTCTATAGGGTTGTGTAGGAATTGGCCCCACAAAATCACTTGTGGGCTAAGAACCCAAGGGTGTGGGCTCTGCACCCAAGCTTGTGGGTGTGAAATCGTGTATGGATTTGGACACTTGGCACTCGGAGATTGTAGGGCACCTTTAACTAAACAAGGGGCCGCTTGTAGCACCAAGAGAGACCTTGTGGGTTGGGAGAAAATAATTTTTATTTGATTATGTGAATAATTTGTCTTAAGTTTCAAACCGGCCTTGACTTGAGGAGACCATTTGAGAATGTCAACGTCACCCTAAGGAATGATATAAATAGGACTGAGGAGGAGCCTCATTCCTCACCCAATCAAGTCACTTATTTCTCATGTGAATAATGAAATAGGAGGCTGAGTTTGCAACCAAGACGGAGAAAGGATCAAGTCTGGTTAGGGTTGGTTTTGGAATTGTTTTGGGTTGTGGTTATGCAGGTAAAGGTAGCGAGTAGAAGGACACTATGCTACGACTTTTTAGGACAAAATGTGAGCATGAAAACAGAAGCAATCTCTCTCTAAATAGGCCGAGATTTTGAGGTATTGCAGGTGGACAAAATTATGATTCTTGGAGAGCCAAGTAGCCTACTTAGTAGCCATGGATAGGCTGCATTCATCTACAGTAGTAAAGAAGAAATCAGAGGTTGTTGGAGTGGTTTAAAGGTGGGTTGGATCTACTTCAGGTTGCCCTAATAAGGGATGAGTTCTTCAGAAAACATCTCGCTCAAATCCAAAGATTTTGGAGAGCAGAAGTGGATGTCTTTAACGAGGAAAAGTGCAGGATTGGTGTCCTAGTTTAGGACAGTATTTGGAGCAGCCAAAAGAACAGTTTTGGGAGGGACGTACTGGCTTGCTCCAAGCCCTAAGTACAATCACTTGAGAAGGAATTTGAGGATTTTTAGAAGTGCATAAGAAGGAATGCCTAGGACTAATCTTTGAAGGACAAAAGAAGGAGTTCAAGGGCGCAATTTGACTAGCCAGGGTTTGTTGTTGAAAGAATTTCGACAGTGATAGGTGTCAGCCATCCATTCCCTAAGTTTGCCTCATTGAAGCAGCACGGGTAGGCTATAGAGGGAAAAAGTCCCTAAGAGTTGTGTTCTTGAAGGACTAAGGAGCAGCTAGTGGGCAAGAAGTCCCAAAGCAGCTGAGGAGCAACAGTGAGCAGTCTAGAGTTGTTCAAAAATGAAGTTTTGTAGAACTCAACAGCAGAGCCTATGTCTTGGTTGTTCATGGACTAATGATCAGCTAGAAGGAAAATTGGAACCGTGTTCATTGACAAAAAGGAGCAAGATCATTGATAGAGGCAGATTGGTGTTGCTACAAATCAAGAGGCAATGGACCGAGCATATGTGTTCAAGATATGACCAATAGAGTTGTGAAGCGCACTAGATTACCTACTAAGTCAATGTATCTTTTTCAGGGTAGTTTGGTGATCAAAGTTGTTGACGTCAAACCCTAGTTTGTATTCCATATATCATTGATTGTATGAGAGTGATGATCCCTAGTACGAGAGCCCTAGACAATTGTATTATAGTTTGTTAATATAATGAAGTTGGCTTATTGAAAAAATTGTAAAAAGTTGTCTATATTTGTGCATTAATTGATTTCCTATTGTTTATATTTTGCTATGCAAAGTAGTTTTTGCAGTATTTGAATTCATAGTGTCAGTAATTCTATAACCCTAACCTAGATTCCAGTACCATGGAAAAACAACAGAACACCCAAAATCCTATTGTTGTCTACTAGCACAATGGTTGATTGGTGAAAGGCTCAATATGCTTGTTCTCTCGACCTAACCATCCTCCTCTCTAGGGCACATTGTGTGGGGATGTGCATATAAATTTAAACATACCAGTCTATGTATATGTCAAACCACTATTTAAGTGGTACTATCCAAGAACCATGCTAGAAGGCGAAAATTTCGAAATAACAAATAATAATAACATTATTTTATTGGAAAAAAACATGACTCACCCATCCCCTATGCTGCATCTACATTTCCTAAGATATCTTCTCCACTCGACCCTCCCAAACATTACAGCTGTAGTCACTCACTGCACACAGTAATATTATAGATGAGATCACAAATAAACCTTGGGAGCTTAAAGGATAAATATACAAAGTGATGAATTAACCATACACATACCCACCCTCCCTTGGCTAATATTATAACAACAACAATCATGAAAAATAATCCATGAACATGTGAACCCCAATGTAACATTTCCATTTCTTTCATATCAATGTTCTAGGAAAAAATTAAATCTCACACCCATGAACAAAATCACACTACCTCGAAACCATGACAAAATGATAAATCATTGTGCAACTAACAAATATTTCAATGTATTAAAGGACAATAGTATTGTGTAGGAGAAAAGTATGCCTCACACATCCTCTGTGCCATGTTTGTAGAATGTCTAGTGCATCTTCACCACTTGACCTTTGTAGACCATACAACTGCAGTCATTCACTACATAAAAAAAAAATCAATATAGTTGACTATGAGAGCATATATAAAACATATAACAATTTGAATAGAAAACAAATGGAGCCGCAAATTAGTGAAATATACTTTTAAGTGAAGTGCATTGCATGTCAATATGTTGACTCACCTTTATTTACGGACAATAACCTGAATTATCTATGTTTGCTTCCTTCATTTCCATTTCCGCACCCAACAAACGAAACCAAGACAAAACTACAAGAAACATTAAAGAAACAAAAAAACAAAACAAAGCAAGATTACAACACCCCAACAAACGAACCCAAGAACAAACTACAAAAAACAAAACAAAAAAATTGCAAAACAAAGGAAAAGGAGTACAACACAGCATGGCCATGCTCAAACTCGACAAAACAAAACATGTAGACAAGAGCAAAGAAAAAATTGCAAACATCCTCTCCGCACATCATCTCTCCTGCAATGTGTTGCCCTCTGCTGAAAGGGAAACAAGTGGGTTGAATAAGGTTAAAATACACACGCAACTAGTAATGTTAAACATATTTCAAAACCAATAATTATTCATGATACAAAATACACCTCCCCTAGAGTTTGTGTGATAATGATGGACACCCCTTTGTATTCCACTTGCTCGTGCTTATTAGAGCCAACCATCTACAAAAGATACACAATAAGATATTAGAATCGTTATATAAGTTAAACTAAAAAGTACACAATAATTAATCATAATTAGAAACACGCCTTTATTAGAGATTGTTATATAAAAGGGGATAGTCCATTTTGTATTTCACGTATTCATGCTCATTGGAACATGCCATCGCCAATAGATACACAATAAAATATTAGATTTCTAAACAAAGTCAAACTAGAGTGTTTGAAAGCATAAACTTCAACAAAAACGAATCATGTAGACAACAACAAACAAAAAATTGCAAACTTCCCATTTGCACATTATGAAAGCATAAACTTCAACAAAAACGAATCATGTAGACAACAACAAACAAAAAATTGCAAACTTCCCATTTGCACATTATCTCTATTGTAGTGTCCTCTCTTCCGCTGAAAGGGAAAAAAGTGCTGTGAATAAGGTTAAAATAAAGACACAAATAGTAATGTCAAGCATAATTCAAAACAAATAATTATTCATAAATGCAAACATACCTCGTCTAGAGTTTGCTATATAAAGATAGGGATTCCATTTTGTATTCCACTTACTCATGCTCACCAGAACAAGCCATCTACAACAGATACATAATAAGATATTAGAATCAATATACAAGTTAAACTGGAGACTTGAATGCAAAAATCAATTATAATGTGAAGCACACCTGACTTTGAGCTTTTTTATATAAAGGGGGTAATCCATTTTGTATTTTACATATTTCTACTCACTGGTATCATCCATCTGCAGTAGATAGAAAATCAAATATTAGAATTCTAATAAAAGTTGAAATAGAGAGATGAAGGCATGAACTTGTGAACCAACTTACTTCCACTCCATTTATATTCCATGCTATATCTCAAAGAAGATAATTTTTCTAAACTAGACATAATTCTAATAAGAATAATGCAATCAATGTTATCATAATATAAATAATCCTTTTTGTAAGAGAGATCCAATCAAATTTAAACATATTGAACATGTTGAGATTGGTACCTTGGGAGGTACTCAAAACCCTAGGCTACAGGGATGTGCAGGAATTGGCACCACAAAGTCACTTGTGTGCTAAGAACCCAGGCGTGTGGGTTTTGCACCCAAGCTTGCAGATGTGAAACCGTGTATGGATTAGGACACTTGGCACTTGGAGATTGTAGGGCACCCTTAAAGGAACAAGGGGACGCTTGTAGCACCAAGAGAGGCCTTGTGGATTGAGAGAAAAGAATTTTTATTTGATTATGTGGGTCAACTTGTCTTAAGTTTCAAGTCGGCCTTGAATTGAGGAGAGAATTTGAGAAGGTTAGACGCCACCCTAAGGAATGATATAAATAGGACTAAGTAGAGCCTCATCCCTCACCCAATCAAGACACATATTCCTCATGTGAAGACTAAAATAGGAGGATGAGTCCACAACCAAGAAGGAGAAAGGATCAAATCTGGTTAGGGGTGGTTTTGGCACTGTTTTCGGTTGTGGTTATGCGGGTGAAGACAACGGGTAGAAGGAGACTAGGTCGAGACTTTTGAGGATGAAATCTGAGCATGAAAACAAAATCAAGCTCTCTCTAACAAGACGAGATTTCTGAAGTATTGCAGGTGGGTGAAATTATGACTATTGGAGGGTCGAGTAGCCTACTTGGAAACCAAGGTTAGGCTACATTCATCTACAGTAGTATCGAAGAAATCGAAGGTTTTTGGAGTGGTTTGTAGGTAGGTGGGATCTCCTTCAAGTTGCCCCAGATAGGGCTGAGTTCTTCATAAAAAGTCTCCCTCAGTTCCAAGGTTTTTTTAGAGTAGAAGTAGATGTCTACAAGGAGAAAAAGTAAAGGATTCGTGTCCTAGTTTAGGATAGTATTTCGTGCAACCAAAATAACAATTTTGGGAGGGTTGTAGTGGCTTGCTCCACGCCCTAAGTAAAGTCACTTGAGAAGGAATTTGAGGACTGTTAGATGGGCAAAAGAAGGGATGCTCGGGAAAAGGAGGTCAAGGGAGCAGTTTGACTAGCCCAAGTTTATTGTTGAAGGGATTTTTGTTGAAATATGTAACTAGGTTTGATCTTCATAATGGCATATGTAATCGTGATTTTATGTTTTTAATGAAAAGAGAAAAATAGATTTATTATTCGTTTTTTTTTAGGCATGGGTTTCATGCTCAAAGGAAATTTATTTTTAGGTCAAGCACCCATTGAGTGCTTCTAGGTTTGTCATAAAGTCAGTTCAGTCATTGTCATGTATTGAAGACCCATTTGGGCATGTTACATATTGTAAAGAAAAATTTATCGAGTCAAAATACAGGCAAAAGTCTCTCCATGACCTCGTCATGGCGCAAAGATCAAGTCGGCCTACATGGAGGGACAAGTCATATTCATGATAGCAATTCATACCCCTCACAAGCCTATAAATAAGAAGGAATTATACCTCATTTACACGCTCACTCAAGGAAGTTCGATCTCCTCAAGACAGGAGCTAGAATAGGACGAAGAAGAAGAAGAAGATCAAGATCAAAGTTTTTGGGCCTCTCTCTCTGTGTGTGTGTGTGTGTGTGTGTGTGTGTGTCTTTCGTTAGGGTTTCTACAATTTATGGGCTAGATGAAATTATGTAGCTGCATCGAAGTTGTGAAGCTGTAAGGTCGAAGTTGCAAGGTCAAAGTTGTGAAGCTATAGGGTTGAAATTGTGAAGCTGCCAGGTCAAAGCTGTGAAGTTGCCTCTAGATCAAAGTTGTGAAGTTGTTAGGTCAAAGTTGCTGAAGCTGCTAGGTCGAAGTTGCAGAAATTGTTGTTGGGGTCGAAGTTGCTGAAAAAATTGTTGGAAGGTCGAAGTTTGTTGTTGAAGGAGTTTTGACAGTGGTAGGTGGCAGCCATCCATTCCCTAAGTTTGTCTCATTGAAGCAGCACGGGTATGTTACAAAGGGAAGAAGTCCCTAAGAGTTGTGTTCTTGAAGGACTAAGGAGCAACTAGTAGGCAAGTTGTCCCAAAGGAGCTGAGGAGCAACAGTGGGTAGTCTGTTGATTTGGGGTAGCATCGGATGTGCTCTAGCCACGAAATTTGGTGGAGAGGTTGGGGCACATGAAATCTCCAATACCCAGAAAGGGTTTGAGCATATTCTAAACAGATCATGAGATATTAAAATAATTAATATTTTTAATGGAATCCCTAAGTTTAAACTGAGGGAAAATAAAATATTAATGTGCATTAATATGAATCTGTGTTAGAGTGGTCCAAAAGACATGGATCAAGCCAAATCTAATCTTAGCCGTTAATTAGGGACTTAATCTAGGTTGTTGAGATGTCAACAGGAAAAGTATATGAGGAGGCTTGAGGGTCACTTGGAGAGCACACCAGAGTGATCAGTCATTCTATTCTCTAGAGCGGGGTTTGCTAAAAGAGATAGAATCAGTGATCGGGAGAGCAGCTGAGGGGCATTGAGTACAGAGAAACAGAGAAGGCAGAGATTGTGACGGGAGAGCAGCGCAGCAGCCAAGGAGAGGCAGGGCCATGCAGAGGCAGCGAAGTGCTGCGCAGAGCACCAGAGAGGCCACCATGTCTGACGCAGAGGCACATAAAGCTGACGCAGGGCCAGCGTGAGACAGAGAGGGGCTGACAGCAAGGAGATTTCTCTCAAACTATGAGGTATAGTTCCTAAGGAAATTCTCTGTTGGGTAGGCCAGTTTCGGCACCCAGATTGTACTCTGATATTGCTTAATAAGAAAACCCTCAGATAGTTGCATCAGTTTTACCGCATTGGGTTTTTCCAGGGACATTGGTCCAAAAATAATGGTGTCATGTGGTGTGTTTGTTCTTGTTTCTTTTAGTTGTTTATCTGTAATATGTTGAGCATGCACTGGTGTTTATTTTCAGTATTTACTTTATAAATAACTTGCTAAAGAAAAAATAACAAGTAGGTAGGAATAAATCAGAAAAAGTGCATGAAGGGTTTTTAAGTAAACTTAGAAACTTCAACATGGTATCAGAGCACGATTGCAGATCACAGGAGGACTAAAAGACATCAGCCGAGCGGAGCAATAGCAGCAGAAAACATTTGTGTTGAGGTGACAGAAACTGTTTCTAACAACACAGAAGCCAAGAGTGTGACGCAGAGCTAGCCAAAGCCATGCATAAGAAGTCGGGAACTGCGCAGAGCCTAAGATCGTGTGGTACCACATATAGCCAAGAAGGAAATGGCAGTTGAGATGTGGGAGGCTCTCAAGAACCTTTACCAGCATACTTCTGTGCAGAGAAGAATACTGCTCGAGAACCAGATGAGGTCGTATCAGATGAAGAAGGGTTAATCGATTGACACCTTCCTCAGAGGACTGAATGAGATCCGAGACCAATTGACTGCAATAGCCCTGACACCGAATCAGGTGTTTATGGTGAGGAAAGCCCTAAATACTCTCTCAGAAGATTGGAAAGTGTTTGTCTAGAGTATCTTGGGCAGAGGGACTCTCCCACCTTGGGACGAGATGTGGGCAGCTCTTCGCCAGGAAAAGATCAGACGACAGTCGAAGACAGGTAGCAGCAGCAAAGGGATCAAGTTCAAGCAGGAGGAGGAGGAGGAAGTGGCCCTAGCATCTGAGGGAAAGCAGGAGAAGCGGAAGAAGAAAGATCTCTCCAAGATCAAGTGCTTCCACTGTGGGGAGCTGGGTCATTACGCGACCCAGTGTCCAAGGAAGAAGAGTAAGGGAGAGTCTTTCGAGACTAAGGCAGCGCCAACACGGGCAGAGAAGGAAGTTTTGACAGAAAATGATTGTGCCATGAGTGCACACGCACCACTTGAGCGGAAGTGGGGAGACATCGAGTTGTAGTCAGATGGACTACAGGCGATGAGGGGCAGGATCCTTGAGGTACTCAGCCTCTTGGATTAGACCTTGCTACAGGAGCCCCGAAGAGGAGTAGCAGAACTGGCTGATGTGGGCAGAGACAGATGCGGATGGAGCGGCAGAGAGAGCTACAGTGCAGGAGTCCCGAGACAGCGCAGAGCTAGCAGGCTACAGCAGTACGAGAGGCACAGGAGTGTTGCACTAGTGCAGGAAGGCACAGAGAGGTGTGCAACGGTGCAAGATGCAGGGAGTTGTTGCAGCAGCGCAGAGGTCAGAGAGGGAGCACTTGTTAGCGACAGAGGGAGATTCAGCATCAATGGGTGTTTCTAGCCCAACAGGGAGGTCAGTTGGGAGATCAGTTACTTACTTCTCAGTAACTGAGTTGCAGTGCAGCAGTCGGCAACACGATGCAACATGATGAGAAGAGGTGGAGTGTAGATGCAGTGTTGGGAGAAAGGACCAGCAGCAGCACGGATGCAGAGGGAGTTGTCGTACAAATACAACAGTGGCAGTGGCAGAACCATGGGCAGCAGTACAGAGGATGTTGGGCAGGAAGGCCTAGCATCAGCACAAGTACCGATGCTGGATGATCAGAGTAATACTCAGTGAGGAGTATTGCTAGAGCACAGTACTTGCTAAGAGGGAGTGTTGATCTGGGGTAGCATCGGATGTGCTCTAGCCACAAAATTTGTTAGAGAGGTTGGGGCACATGAGATCTCCAATACCCATAAAGAGTTTGGGCATATTCTAAACAGATCAGGAGATATTAAAATAATTAATATTTTTAATGGAGTCCCTAAGTCTAAACTTAGGTAAAATAAAATATTAATGTGCATTAATATGAATTTGTGTTAGAGTGGTCCGAAAGACATGGATCAAGCCAGATCTAATCTTAGCCGTTGATTAGGGACTTAATCTCGGTCGTTGAGATGTCAACAGGAAAAGTATAAGAGGAGGCTTTAGGGTCACTTGGAAAGCACACTAGAGTGATCAATCATTTTATTCTCTAGAGCGAGGTTTGCTAAGAGAGATAGAATCAGTGATCGGGAGAGCAACTGAGGGGCATTGAGTACAGAGAAACAGAGAAGGCAGAGATTGTGACGGGAGAGCAGTGCAGCAGCCAAGGAGAGTGACGCAGAGCGAGCAAGGGCTCACGCAGAGGCAGCCAAGTGTTGCACAGAGCACCAGAGACGCCACCGTGTCTGACGCAGAGGCCCAGAAAGCTGACGCAGGGCCTCCTGGGGCTCACGCAAGCCAAGCAAGGTTGACGTAGGGCCAGCGTGAGACAGAGACGGTCTAACGCAGACCAAATTTGGCAGACGCTGGGGTTGCAGAGCAGTTTTGTGCTGAGGAGCAGCTGGAAGGATTTTCCGGGGTTTCAACCAGGAGATTTCTCTCAAACTGTGAGGTATAGCTGCTAAGGAAATTCTCTGTTGGGTAGGCCAGTTTCAGCACCAAGATTGTACTCTGATATTGCTTAATAACAAAACCCTCAGATAGCTGCACCGGTTTTCCCGCATTGGCTATTTCCGGGGACATTGGTCCAAAAATAATGGTGTCATGTGGTGTGTTTGTTCTTGTTTCTTTTAGTTGCTGATCTGTAATATGTTGAGCATGCACTGGTGTTTATTTTCAGTATTTACTTTGTAAATAACTTGTTAAAGAAAACATAACAAGTAGGTAGGAATAAATCAGAAAAAGTGCATGAAGAGTTTCTAACTAAGTAAACTTAGAAACTTCAACACAGCCTAGAGTTGTTCACAAACGGAGTTGTGTACAACTCAACAAAAGACCCTATGTCTTGGTTGTTGATGGACTAATGATCAGCTAGAGGGCTAATTGGAGATGTGCTCAGTGACAAAAAGGAGAAGGATCATTGATAGAGGCAGATTGGGGGTGCTACAGATCGAGAGCCAATGGACTGAGCATATGTGTTCAAGATATGACCAATGGAGATATGAAGTGCACTAGATTAGCTAGCACGTCAATGTATCAGACATCAAACCCTAGTTTGTATTCCTTATATCAGTGATTGTATGAGAGCGATGATCCATAGTACGGGAGCCCTAAACAGTTGTATTACAGTTTGTTAATATAACGAAGTTGGGTTATTGAAAAAATTGTAAAAAGTTGTCTATATTGTCCACTAATTGATTTTCTGTTGTTTATATTTCGTCGTGCATAGTAGTTTGTTGTGGTATTTGGATTGGTTGTGTCAGTAATTCTATGACCCTAACCTAGATTCCAGTACCGTGGTAAAACAACATAACACCCAAAATCCTAAAGTTGTCTACTCTCGAGTGTTATAAGCATTGAACCGGACTGACCAGTTCAAACGAGTTCGACCGTTTTGACGCAGAATTTGGTTCGAACCGATGACTTGAACAGTTTTTCTCCAATTCGGTATGGTAAAGCCATGAACAACGCAACAAGTGGGGTGAATTTAAAGTAAAAGTGACATTCTCCTTTATCTTTCATTTTCATTTTCTTACTTAAATTTTTAACATTAGCATGAAATGAATCAGGATGTTTGAGAGCGGTTTTGACCTCATTGGATTTCATATGTTGGAAGTAGAATTTTAGATCTCACTCAGAATCCAACAGACTTAACAGTGTTCCAGGATTTCATGATTGGGGGCGTTCCAACGATACATTGGATTTTCCCATGTAGGAGGCTATGGAACTAGTATTTAATCAAGAGCACCAAGCCCTCCATGTACCTTGATGTTAGTGGTAATCGTTGTTTAACTCCTCTATCATGAGCTTAATAAAACGAATACTTATCACTCAAACAAAATCTTGACTCGACATGATATGATTTTTCTATCTTATTTTAATGCTTAGAGGGCGATATTGATGACAAAGATCCCAATATAGGAAACGGTTTTGATGATATGTAGCTATTTGTTGTAGCATACATTATTTTTTATGCTAGAGGCCATGTGGAGTTTGTTTTTTGATATTGGTTTAGATATGGATTGCACTCTGTATTATTTTGGTTATGTGCACCCTTACACTTTATATAAATGAAAACTTTTGCTTACTTGTGTATGAATGGTTTGTATTCATATCGATGCACATGAATATATATGTTTTAAAATAAAATTTGAATAGAATATGTGGTTTGGGTTGACTGGTTTTTTGGTCTGGTTTTTCTATGGTTCCGATAACTATGCTACTAGCAAAATGATTGATTGGTCGAAGGCTTTGTATGCTTGCTTGCTTGACCTTACCATCCTCCTCTCTAGGGCACGTTGTGTGGTGTTGTGTGTGTGATGTGGACCAAATTAGCATATAAATTTAAACATACCATTTTATGTATATGTCAAACCATTATTTAAGTGGTACTACCTCAGAACCATGCTAAAAGGAGAAAACGTCGAAATAACAAATAATAATAACAATATTTTGTTGGAAAACAACATGACTCACCCATCCTCTGCGTTGCATCTACATTTCCTAAGATATCTTCTCCAATCGACCCTCTCAGACACTACGATTGTAGTTACTCACTGCACAAAGTAATATTATATATGAGATCACGAATAAACCATGGGAGCTTAAAGGATAAATATACAAAGCGTGAATTAACCATACAAATACCTACCCTCCCTTGGCTACTATTATAACAACAACAATCATAAAAAATAATCACTGAACATTTAAACCCCAATGTGACATTTCCATTTCTTTCATATCAAAGTTCTAGTAAAAATATTGAATCTCACACCCTTGAACAAGATCATACTACTTCAAATACATGACAAAATGATAAATCATTTTGCAACTAACAAATATTTCAGTGTACTAAAGGACAATAGTATTGTGTAGGACAAAAGTATGCCTCACCCATCCTCTATGCCATGTTTTTAGAATGTCTAGTGCATATTTACCACTTGACCTTTGTAGACCATACAATTGTGGTTGTTCACTACATAAAAATAATCAATATAGTTGATTATCACAGCATAGATAAAACATATCATAATTTGAATATCAAACAAATGGAGCCACAAATTAGTGAAAGATAATTTTAAGTGAGGTGCATTGCATGTATATATGTTGACTCACCTTCATTTATGAGCAATAACCTCAATTTTCTCTGTCTTCTTCATTCATTTCCATTTCCGCACCCAACAAATGAAACCAAGACAAAACTACAAGAAACATTAAAGAAACAAAAACAACAAAACAAAGCAAGAGTAAGACACACCCAACAAATGAAACGAAGAACAAACTACAAAAAACAAGAAAAAAAAATTCAAAACAAAGGGAAAGTAGTACAACACAGCATGGCCATGCTCAAACTCAAAAAAACAAAACATGCAGACAAGAACAAAGAAAATTTTGCAAACATCCCCTCTGCGCATCATCTCTCCTGCAATGTGTTGTCCTCTGCTGAAAGGGGAAAAGTGGGTTGAATAAGGTTAAAATACACACACATTTAATAATGTTAAACATATTTCAAAACCAGTAATTATTCATATTAGGAAACACACCTCCCCTAGAGTTCGTTTTATAACGATGGACACTCTCTTGTATTCCACTTGCTCGTGCTCATCAGAACCAACCATCTACAAAAGATACACAATAAGCTATTAGAATCGTTATATAAGTTAAACTAAAGAGTACATAATAATTTATCATAATAACAAACAAGCCTTTCTTTGAGATTGTTATATAAAAGGGGAGAGTCCATTTTGTATTTCATGTATTCATGCTCATTGGAACATGGCATCCGCAATAGATACACAATAAAATATTAGATTTCTAATAAAAATAAAAGTAGAGAGTTTTAAGGCATGAACTTCAACAAAAACAAATCATGTACAACAACAAACAAAAAATTGCATACTTCCCCTTTGCACATTCTCTATTGTAGTGTCGTCTCCTCCGCTGAAAGGAAAAAAGTGGTGTGACTAAGGTTAAAATAAAGACACAGATAGAAATGGCAAGCATAATTTAAAGCAAATAATTATTCATAATTGCAAACATACCTCATCTAGAGTTTGCTATATAAAGATAGACATTCAGTTTTGTATTCCACTTACTCATGCTCACCAGAACAACCCATCTACAACAGATACATAATAAGATATTATAATCATTATACAACTTAAACAGGAGAGTTGAATGCAACAATCAATTATAATGCGAAACGTACCAGATTTTGAGCTTTTTTATATAAAGGCGGATAATTCATTTTGTATTTTACGTATTTCTGCTCACTGGAATCAACCATCTGCAGTATATAGAAAATAAAATATTAGAACTCTGATAAAAGTTAAAATAGAAAGTTGAAGGCATGAACTTGTGAACCAACTTAATTCCGATACATTTGTATTCCATGTTATATCTCAAAGTATATAATTTTTCTAAACTAGATGTAAATCTAGTAGGAATAATGATATCAATGTTAGTGCAAGATAAATAATCCTTTTTGTAAGAGGGATCCAAGGATATTTAAACATATTTAATATGTTGAGATTGGTAACTTGGGAGCTACTCCAAACCCGAGGCTATGAGGTTGTGAAGGAATTGGCACCACAAAGTCACTTGTGGGCTAAGAACCCAAGCGTGTGGGCTTTGCACCCGAGCTTGTGGGTGTGAAACTGTGTATGGATTTGGACACTTGGCACTTGGAGATTGTAGGGCATTCTTAAAGGAACAAGGGGACGCTTGTAGCACCAAGGGAGGCCTTGTGGATTGGGAGAAAATAATTTTTATTTGATTATGTGGGTGAACTTGTCTTAAGTTTCAAGTCGGCCTTGAATTGAGGAGACAATTTCAGAAGGTTAAACATCACCCTAAGGAATGATATAAATAGGAGTGAGGAGGAGCCCCATTCCTCACCCAATCAAGACACTTATTCGTCATGTGAAGATTGAAACAGGAGGACGAGTCTGCAACCAAGAAGGAGAAAGGATCAAGTCTCGTTAGGGTTGGCTTTAGGACTTTTTTGGGTTTGTGGTTATGCAAGTAAAAGCAACGAGTAGAAGGAGACTAGGCCGAGACTATTGGGGAATAAATTTGAGCATGAAAACAAAAGCAATCTCTCTCTAACCGGCCGAGATTTCTAAAATATTATAGGTGGAGAAAATTATGATATTGGAGGGTTGAGTAGCCTGCTTGGCAGCCAAGGATTGCATTCACCTACAGTAGGTGAGAAGAAATCAAAGGTTGTTGGATTGGTCTGTAGGTAGGTTGGATCTTCTTCAAGTTTCTCTAGTTAGGGCTGAGTTCTTCAAGAAAAGTTTCGCATAGATACAAGGATTTTGGATTGCAAAAGTGGACGTCTACTAGGAGGAAAAGTGCAGGATTGGTGTCCTAGTTTAGGACAGTATTTGGAGCAGCCAAAAAAACAGTTTTGGGAGGGCTTTAGTGGCTTTCTCCACGCCCTAAATAAAGTCACTTGAGAAGGAATTTGCGGATTGTTAGAAAGGAAAAAGAAGGGGTGCTTAGGAAAAGAAGGTCAAGGGAGCAGTTGACTAGCCCAAGTTTGTTTTCGAAGAAGGACTTTTGACAGTGATGGACTAATGATCAACTGGAGAGAAAATTGGAGCTGTGTTTAGTCACCTAAAGGAGGAGTATCATTGATAGAGGCAAATTGGTGTTGTTGGTGACGCTGGGAGTTCTCGTGGATTGTTAGTGAACCTAGTGAACAACAGGTTGTTGTAGGGCAGATTACTGATCATGGCATTCCTATGACTTGCCATAGATCATTGCGACAAATTTAGTATTGCCTTAGCATGGGCGAGATTGGTATGATCGAGATTCCTTCATGTTATGAACAACATGTTGGCGGGCTAGTTTCTTCTTTGGGTAGTGATGTGGCATATCCAAGATCGGAGCGATGTGTAAGTGTTGTGTTTGACCCGGGAGGATGAGTGCTTGCAGGATTAATTTACAGCGATGATGGCCTGTGTTCGATTGCAGCTCAAACTGACCTCGTACGACACGAGATCAGTAATAGGTTGATCCAATGGATATCCTACAGACTCAAAGGGAGTCTAGCATCAAAGGGAGCAACCCTATGGAAGTGTCGAGACTTTTAGATTCAGATGAGATGAGGCATAGGCACTACTGAGATAGCATGGTTCATTCTACAAAGTATGTTGCAGTGGCGGACACCAGATGGGCCAGTTTCGCTAGTGATGATGATGGAGAATTCCAAGTGTTGAATGTACCTCCCTCACTAAGAGGGAGTGTTGAGAATGGTAGCTTGGGTGGTACTCCAAACCCTAGTCTATAGGGTTGTGGAGGAATTGGCCCCACAAAATCACTTGTGGGCTAAGAACCCAAGGGTGTGGGCTTTGCACCCAAGCTTGTGGGTGTGAAATGGTGTATGGATTTAGACACTTGGCACATGGATATTGTAGGGAACCTATAACTAAACAAGGGGCCGCTTGTAGCACCAAGAGAGACCTTGTAGGTTGGGAGAAAATAGTTTTTATTTGATTATGTGAATAATTTGTCTTAAGTTTCAAGTTGGCCTTGACTTGAGGAGACCATTTGAGAATGTCAATCGTCACCCTAAGGAATGATATAAATAGGACTGAGGAGGAGCCTCATTCCTCACCCAATCAAGTCACTTATTTCTCATGTGAATAATGAAATAGGAGGCTGAGTTTGCAACCAAGAAGGAGGAAGGATCAAGTATGGTTAGGGTTGATTTTGGGATTGTTTTGGGTTGTGGTTATGCAGGTAAAGGTAGTGAGTAGAAGATGACTAGGCCACGACTTTTTAGGACAAAATGTAAGCATGAAAACAGAAGCAATCTCTCACTAAATAGGCCGAGATTTCTGAAGTATTGCAGGTGGACAAAATTATGATTCTTGGAGAGCCAAGTAGCCTACTTAGTAGCCATGGATAGGATGCATTCATCTACAATAGGAGAGAAAAAATCAGAGTTTGTTGGACAGCAGAAGTGGATGTCTCTAACGAGGAAAAGCGCAGGATTGGTGTCCTAGTTTAGGACAGTATTTGGAGCAGCCAAAAGAACAGTTTTGGGAGGGTTGTAGTGGCTTGCTCCAAGCCCCGAGTACAATTCACTTGAGAAGGAATTTGACGAATTTTAGAAGTGCATAAGAAGTGATGCTTAGCATTGATCTTTGAAGGACAAAAGAAGGAGGTCAAGGGCGCAGTTTGACTAGCCAGGGTTTGTTGTTGAAGGACTTTTGACAGTGATAGGTGTTAGCCATCCATTCCCTAAGTTTGCCTCATTGAAGCAGCACGTGTAGGCTATAGAGGGAAAAAGTCCCTAAGAGTTGTGTTCTTGAATGACTAAGGAGCAGCAAGTGGGCAAGAAGTCCTAAAGCAGCTGAGGAGCAACAGTGGGCAGTCTAGAGTTGTTCAAAAATGAAGTTTTGTACAACTCAACAGCAGAGCCTATGTCTTGGTTGTTGATGGACTAACGATCAACTAGATGGCAAATTGGAACCGTGTTTAGTGACAAAAAGGAGCAAGATCATTGATAGAGGCAGATTGGTGTTGCTACAAATCCGAAGGCAATGGACCGGGCATATGTGTTCAAGATACGACCAATGGAGCTGTGAAGTGCACTATATTAGCTAGTAAGTCAGTGTATCTTTTTCAGGGTAGTTTGGTGGTCAAAGTTGTTGACATCAAACCCTAGTTTGTATTCCTTGTATCAGTGATTGTATGAGAGTGATGATCCCTATTACGGGAGCCCTAGACAGTTGTATTATAGTTTGTTAATATAATGAAGTTGGGTTATTGAAAAAATTGTAAAAAGTTGTCTATATTTGTGCATTAATTGATTTACTATTGTTTATATTTCGCTATGCAAAGTAGTTTTTCGCGGTACTTGAATTGGTAGTATTAGTAATTCTATTACCCTAACCTAGATTCTAGTACCGTGGAAAAACAAAAAAACACGCAAAATCCTATTGTTATCTACTAGCACAATGGTTGATTGGTCAAAGGCTCAATATGCTTGTTTGCTCGACCTAACCATCCTCCTCTCTAGGGAACGTTGTGTGGGGGGTGTGCATGTGATGTGGACCAAATTAGCATATAAATTTAAACATACCATTTTATGTATATGTCAAACCACTATTTAAGTGGTACTACCCAAGAACCATGCTAGAAGGAGAAAATTTCGAAATAACAAATAATAATAACAATATTTTATTGGAAAACAACATGACTCACCCATCCCCTACGTTGCATCTACATTTCCTAAGATGTCTTCTCCACTCGACCCTCCCAGACATTACAGTTGTAGTCACTCGCTGTACAAAGTAATATTACATATGAGATCACAAATAAATCATGGGAGCTTAAAGGATAAATATACAAAGTGATGAATTAACCATACACATAGTCACTCGTTGCACAAAGTAATATTATATATGAGATCACAAATAAACCATGGGAGCTTAAAGGATAAATATACAAAGTGATGAATTAACCATACACATACCCACCCTCCCTTGGCTAATATTATAACAACAACAATCATGAAAAATAATCCATGAACATGTGAACCCCAGCGTAACATTTCCATTTCTTTCATATCAAACCCATGAACAAGATCATACTACCTCGAAACCATGACAAAATGATAAATCATTGTGCAACTAACAAATATTTCAATGTATTAAAGGACAGTAGTACTGTGTAGGAGAAAAGTATGCCTCACACATCCTCTGTGCCATGTTTGTAGAATGTCTAGTGCATCTTCACCACTTGACCTTTGTAGACCATACAATTGCAGTCGTTCACTACATAAAAAAGAATCAATATAGTTGGCTATGAGAGCATAGATAAAACATATAACAATTTGAATAGAATACAAATGGAGCCACAAATTAGTGAAATATACTTTTAAGTGAAGTGCATTGCATGTCGATATGTTGACTCACCTTTATTTATGGACAGTAACCTGAATTATCTTTGTTTGCTTCCTTCATTTCCATTTCCGCACCCAACAAACGAAACCAAGACAAAACTACAAGAAACATTAAAAAAACGAAAAAACAAAACAAAGCAAGATTACAACGAACCCAAGACCAAACTACAAAAAAACAAGAAAAAAAATTGCAAAACAAAGGAAAAGAAGTACAACACAGCATGGCCATGCTCAAACTCGACAAAACAAAACCTGTAGACAAGAAGAAAGAAAAAATTGTAAACATCCCCTCCGCACATCATCTCTCCTGCAATGTGTTGTCCTCCGCTGAAAGGGAAACAAGTGGGTTGAATAAGGTTAAAATACACACGCAATTAGTAATGTTAAACATATTTCAAAACCAATAATTATTCATGATTCGAAACACACCTCCCCTGGAGTTTGTTTTATAATGATCGACACTCCTTTGTATTCCACTTGCTCATGCTTATTAGAGCCAACCATCTACAAAGGATACACAATAAGATATTAGAATCGTTATATAAGTTAAACTAAAAAGTACACAATAATTAATCATAATTAGAAACACACCTTTATTTGAGATTGTTATATAAAAGGGAAAATTCCATTTTGTATTTCACGTATTCATGCTCATTGGAACATGCCATCGCAAATAGATACACAATAAAATATTAGATTTCTACTAAAAGTCAAACTAGAGTGTTTGAAGGCATGAACTTCAACAAAAACGAATCATGTAGACAACAACAAACAAAAAATTGCAAACTTCCCATTTGCACATTATCTCTATTGTAGCGTCCTCTCATCCACTGAAAGGGAAAAAAATGGTGTGAATAAAGTTAAAATAAAGACACAAATAGTAATGTCAAGCATAATTCAAAACAAATAATTATTCATAAATGCAAACATACCTCATCTAGAGTTTGCTATATAAAGATAGACATTCCATTTTGTATTCCACTTACTCATGCTCACCAGAACAAGCCATCTATAACAGATACATAATAAGATATTAGAATCAATATACAAGTTAAACTGGAGACTTGAATGCAAAAATCAATCATAATGTGAAACACACCTGACTTTGAGCTTTTTTATATAAAGGGGGATAATCGATTTTGTATTTTACATATTTCTACTCACTGGTATCAACCATCTGCAATAGATAGAATATAAAATATTAGAATTCTAATCAAAGTTAAAATAGAGATTTGAAGGCATGAACTTGTGAACCAACTTATTTCCACTCCATTTATATTCCATGTTGTTAAATTATGGTATGTTCTATGCTTAAAGCAGTTTACTTATTTTTCTTCTTATTAGCCACAGATTAGCAATCACATATACATTAAGTAAAGTGCAGATAGAACATTAAATGATCAACAAAAAACAAGACAAGACAAGAGACACAAGATGTGGCGGCTAGCCAGGGACAAACCCCAATGTGGGGAAACCCTTTGATCAAATCTTCTTTTATCTTCAATAGTTCAGCAGAGAGAAATAGTACAAAATCTGAATTATGTAAAGTTATATCAGTAGGAGCAAACCCTAGATCAACAAAGTCAAACTAGCTGAAATTGACCTCTAAAATGCTTGGTCAATTTCCGGTCAACTTGTCCTTGAACAGCCTGAAGAAATAGCCCTTGAACAACCCCAAAAGTACAGTCAATTTGTAGATTTCTGAAGTCAACTGCAGCCCTAAACTAGGGCAGATATCAGCGGTCAAACCAGAGGTCAGTTCACCTCGGTTCTCGTGCCAAAAATTGCAGCCTACCTAGGAGAGGCAACCACACCCAATCCGCACTTTTGGAAGGTCAACGCTTGGTCAACATTGGTCAAAGAGATGACCTGCTGCCCTAGCGTCCTTTCTGCGTCTTCCTTGCCCTAAAACGTCTTCCTTTCAACGACAGGTTTGAGAGAGAGAGGCTCCTTTTATGCGAAGGAGAGAGAGAGAGAGAGGATGAGTTAATTGAATGTTCCAAATGAGGAGAATGCTCCTTGTATTTATATGCAAACGTTGAGGTTGAATAGACGTGATTGTTGGGCTTCTGAGCCTACATAAGTTTGTTGGCCGACCTTGGCAATTTGTCCATAATCAAAATAAATTCATATCTCCATAAATACTTATCGGAATCGTATGACCTTTAGATCAATCCTACACCTCTCAATGAGGGGAATCTAGGAAAAATATCAGAAGCCATAAATAAGGTGATCCACATGGAGTTTGGCCCTAGTTGCCAATTTTTACACATGTTATATCTCAAAGTATATAATTTTTCTAAACTAGACATAATTCTAATAAGAATAATGCAATCAATGTTATCGCAAGATAAATAATCATTTTTGTAAGAGAGATCCAATCAAATTTAAACATATTGAACATGTTGAGATTGGTACCTTGGGAGGTACTCCAAACCCTAGGCTACAGGGATGTGGAGGAATTGGCACCACAAAGTCACTTGTGTGCTAAGAACCCAAGCGTGTGGGTTTTGCACCCAAGCTTGCAGATGTGAAACCGTGTATGGATTAGGACACTTGGCACTTGGAGATTGTAGGGCACCCTTAAAGGAACAAGGGGGACGCTTGTAGCACCAAGAGAGGCCTTGACGCCTTGTGGATTGAAAGAAAAGAATTTTTACTTGACTATGTGGGTCGACTTGTCTTAAGTTTCAAGTCGGCCTTGAATTGAGGAGAGAATTTGAGAAGGTTAGACGCCACCCTAAGGAATGATATAAATAGGACTGAGGAGGAGCCACATCCCTCACCCAATCAAGACACGCATTCCTCATGTGAAGACTAAAATAGGAGGATGAGTCCACAATCAAGAAGGAGAAAGGATCAAGTCTTGTTAGGGGTGATTTTGGGACTGTTTTCGGTTGTGGTTATGCAGGTAAAGACAACGAGTAGAAGGAGACTAGGTCAAGACATTTCAAGACGAAATTTGAGCATGAAAGCAAAAGCAAGCTCTCTCTAACAAGACGAGATTTCTGAAGTATTGCAAGTGGATGAAATTATGACTATTGGAGGGTCAAGTAGCCTACTTGGCAACCAAGGTTAGGCTACATTCATCTACAGTAGGATCGAAGAAATCAAAGGTTTTTGGAGTGGTTTGTAGGTAGGTTGGATCTGCTTCAAGTTGCCCCGAATAGGGCTCAGCTCTTCAAAAAAAGTGTCGCTCAGTTCCAGGGGTTTTTGAGAGTAGAAGTAGATGCCTACAAGGAGAAAAAGTAAAGGATTGGTGTCCTAGTTTAGGATAGTAATTGGATTAGCCAAAAGAACAATTTTGGGAGGGTTGTAGTCGCTTGCTCCACGCCCTAAGTAAAGTCACTTGAGAAGGAATTTGAGGACTGTTAGATGGGCAAAAGAAGGGATGCTCGGGAAGAGGAGGTTAAGGGAGCAGTTTGACTAACCTAAGTTTATTGTTGAAGGGATTTTTGTTGAAATATGTAACTAGGTTTGATCTTCGTAATGGCATATGTAATCATGATTTTATGTTTTTAATGAAAAGAGAAAAATAAATTTATTATTCGTTTTTTTGAGGCATTGGTTTCATGCTCAAGGGAAATATATTTTTAGGTCAAGCACCCATTGAGTGCTTCTAGGTTTGTCATAAATTCAATTGAGTCATTGTCATGTATTGAAGCCCCATTTGGGCATGTTACATATTGTAAAGAAAAATTTATCGAGTCAAAATAGAGGCAAAAGTCTCTCCATGACCTCATCATGGCGCAAAGATCAAGTTGGCCTACATAACGGGACAAGTCAGACTCATGACAGCTATTCGTACCCCTCACAAGCCTATAAATAAGAAGTTATTCGACCTCATTTACATGCTCACTCAAGGAAGTTCGATCTCCTCAAGACAGAAGCTGGAATAGGACGAAGAAGAAGAAGAAGATTAAGATTAAGATCAAAGTTTTCGGGCCTCTCTCTCTCTCTCTCTCTCTCTCTCTCTTTTGTTAGGGTTTCTACAGTTTATGGGCTAGATGAAATTATATAGCTGCATCGAAGCTATGAAGCTGCAAGTTGTGAAGCTGCAAAGTCGAAGTTGTGAAGATGCAAGGTCAAAGTTGTGAAGCTATAAGGTCGAAGTTGTGAAGATGCCAGGTCAAAGCTGCAAAGTTGCCTCTAGATCAAAGTTGTGAAGTTGTTAGGTCGAAGTTGTTGAAGCTGCTAGGTCGAAGTTGCAGAAATTGTTGTTGGGGTCGAAGTTGCTGAAAAAATTGTTGGAAGGTCGAAGTTTGTTGTTGAAGGACTTTTGACAGTGGTAGGTGGCAGCCATCCATTCCCTAAGTTTGCCTGATTGAAGCAGCACGGGTATGCTATGAAGGGAAGAAGTCCCTAATTGTTGTGTTCCTGAAGGATAGTAGGCAAGATGTCCCAAAGGAGCTGAGGAGCAACAGTGGGCAGTCTAGAGTTGTTCACAAATGGAGTTAGGTACAACTCAACAAAAGACCCTATGTCTTTGTTGTTGATTGACTAATGATCAGCTAGAGGGCAGATTGGAGACATGATCAGTGACAAAAAGGAGAAGGATCATTGATAGAGGCAGATTGGGGGTGCTACAGATTGGGACCCAATGGACTGGGCATATGTGTTCAAGATATGACCAATGGAGTTGTGAAGTGCACTAAATTAGCTAGCACGGCAATGTATCAAACATCAAACCCTAGTTTGTATTCCTTGTATCAGTGATTGTATGAGAGCAATGATCCCTAGTACAGGAGCCCTAGACAGTTGTATTACAGTTTGTTAATATAACGAAGTTGGGTTATTGAAAAATTTGTAAAAAGTTTTCTATATTTGTGCACTAATTGATTTTCTGTTGTTTATATTTCGCCGTGCATAGTAGTTTGTTGTGGTATTTGGATTGGTTGTGTCAGTAATTCTATGACCCTAACCTAGATTCCAGTACCGTGGTAAAACAACATAACACCCAAAATCCTAAAGTTGTCTACTCTCGAGTGTTATAAGCATTGAACCGGACGGACCGGTTCAAACCAGTTCGATCGTTTTGAGGCAAAATTTAGTTCGAACCGATACTTGAACAGTTTTTCTCCAATTCGGTATCGTAAAGCCATGAACAACGCAACAAGTGGGGTGAATTTAAAGTAAAAGTGACATTCTCCTTTATCTTTCATTTTCATCTTTTTACTTAAATTTATAGCATTAGCACGAAATGAATCAGGATGTTTGAGAGCAGTTTTGACCTCATTGGATTTCATATGGAGAAAGTAGAATTTTAGATCTCACTCAAAATCCAACAGACTTAACAGTTTTCCAAGACTTCATGATTGGGGGGGTTCCAACGCTACATTGGATTTTCCCATGTAGGAGGCTATGGAACTAGTATTTAATCAAGAGCACCAAGCCCTCTATGTACCTTGATGTTAGTGGAAATCATTGTTTAACTCCTCTATCATGAGCCTAATAAAATGAATACTTATCACTCAAACAAAATCTTGACTTGACATGCTATGATTTTTCTATCTTATGTTAATGCTTAGAGGGTGATATTGATGACAAAGATCCCAATATAGGAAACGGTTTTGATGATATGTAAGTATTTGTTGTAGCATAAATTATTTTTTATGCTAGAGACCATGTGGAGTTTGTTTGTTGATATTGATTTAGAGATGGATTGCACTTGGCGTTATTTTGGTTATGTGCACCCTTACATGTTATATAAATGAAAACTTTTGCTTATTTGTGTATGAATGGTTTGTATTCATATGGATGCACATGAATATATATGTTTTTTCTATAAAATTTGAATATTTTATGTGGTTTGGGTTGATTGGTATTTTGGTCTAGTTTTTTTACCGGTTTTCGTACAATTCCGATAACTATGCTACTAGCAAAATGATTGATTGGTCAAAGGCTCAGAATTCTTGCTTGCTTGACCTTACCATCCTCCTCTCTAGGGCACGTTGTGTGGGGTTGTTCGTGCGATGTGGACCAAATTAGCATATAGATTTAAACATACCACTTTATGTATATGTCAAACCATTATTTAAGTGGTACTACCTGAGAACCATGCTAAAAGGAGAAAACATCGAAATAACAAATAATAATAACAATATTTTGTTGGAAAACAACATCACTCACCCATCCTCTGCACTACATCTACATTTCCTAAGATATCTTCTCCACTCGACCCTCTCAGACACTATGCTTGTAGTCACTCACTGCACAAAATAATATTATATACGAGATCACGAATAAACCATGGGAGTTTAAAGGATAAATATACAAAGCGATGAATTAACCATACACATACCTACCCTCCCTTGGCTACTATTATAACAACAACAATCATAAAAAATAATCCCTGAACATTTAAACCCCAATGTGACATTTCCATTTCTTTCATATCAAAGTTTTAGTAAAAATATTGAATCTCACACCCTTGAACACGATCTTACTACTTCGAATACATGACGAAATGATAAATCATTTTGCAACTAACAAATATTTCAGTGTATTAAAGGACAATAGTATTGTGTAGGAGAAAAGTATGCCTCACCCATCCTCTGTGCCATGTTTGTAGAATGTCTAGTGCATCTTCACCACTTGACCTTTGTAGACCATACAATTGTAGTTGTTCACTACATAGAAAATAATCAATATAGTTGACTATCACAGCATAGATAAAACATATAATAATTTGAATATCAAACAAATGGAGCCACAAATTAGCGAAATATACTTTTAAGTGAAGTGCATTGCATGTATATATGTTGACTCACCTTCATTTATGAGCAATAACCTCAATTTTCAGTGTCTTCTTCGATCATTTCCATTTCCGCACCCAACAAACGAAACCAAGACAAAACGACAAGAAACATTAAAGAAACAAAAAAAACAAAACAAAGCAAGAGTACAACACACCCAACAAATAAAACCAAGACCAAACTACAAAAAACAAGAAAAAAAATTCAAAACAAAGGGAAAGTAGTACAACACAGCATGGCCATGCTCAAACTCAAAAAAAAACAAAACATGCAAACAAGAACAAAGAAAAAATTGCAAACATCCCCTCCGCACATCATCTCTCCTGCAATGTGTTGTCCTCCGCTGAAAGGTGAAAAAGTGTGTTGAATAAGGTTAAAATACACACACATTTAGTAATGTTAAACATATTTCAAAACCAATAATTATTCATATTAGGAAACACACCTCCCTTAGAGTTTGTTTTATAACGACAGACACTATTGTATTGCACTTGCTCGTGCTCACCAAAACCAACCATCCACAAAAGATACACAATAAGCTATTAGAATCGTTATATAAATTAAACTAAAGAGTACACAATAATTAGTCATAATAAAAAACAAGCCTTTCTTTGAGATTGTTATATAAAAGGGGAGAGTCCATTTTGTATTTCACGTATTCATGCTCATTGGAACATGCCATCTGCAATAGATACACAATAAAATATTAGATTTCTAATATATATAAAAGTAGAGAGTTTGAAGGCATGAACTTCAACAAAAACAAATCATGTAGACAACATCAAAATAAAAATTTCAAACTTCCCCTTTGCACATTATCTCTATAGTAGTGTTCTCTCCTCCGCTGAAAGTGAAAAAAGTGGTGGGACTAAGGTTAAAATAAGGACACAAATAGTAATGGAAAGCATAATTCAAAACAGATATTTATTCATATTTGCAAACATACCTCGTCTAGAGTTTGCTATATAAAGATAGACATTCCATTTTGTATTCCACTTACTCATGCTCACTAGGATACGATATCTACAACAGATACATAATAAGATATTAGAATCGTTATACAAAATAAACTGGAGAGTTGAATGCTAATCATAATGTGAAACATACTTGACTTTGTGCATTATTCTATAAAGGGGGATAATCCATTTTGTATTTTAGGTGATTATGTTCGTGAATTTGTCTTAAGTTTCAAGTCGGCCCTTACTTGAGGAGACCATTTCAGAATGTTAGGTGCCACCCTAAGGAATGATATAAATAGGACTGAGGAGGAGCCTCATTCCTCACCCAATCAAGTCACTTATTTCTCATGTGAAGATTGCAATAGGGTGTCGAGTCTACAATCAAGAAGGAGAAACGATCAAGTCTGGTTAGGGTTGGTTTTGGGACAGTTTTGGGACTATTTTTGTTTTCGGGACTGTTTTGATTAGCGAGTAGGAGACTAGGCCGCGAATTTTTAGTCCGACATATGAGCATGAAAACAGAAGATATGTCTCTCTAATAGGCCGAGATTTCTGAAGTATTACAGGTGGACGAAATTATGATTCTTGGAGGGCCATGTAGCCTACTTAGCAACCAAGGATAGGTTGCATTCATCTACAGTAGGAGAGAAGAAATCAGAGGTTGTTAGAGTGGTTTGCAAGTGAGTTGGATCTACTTCAAGTTGCCCTAGCTAGGGATGAGTTCTTCAGAAAAGATCTCGCTCAAATCCAAGGGTTTTGGAGAGCAGAAGTGGATGTCTTCAATGTGGAAAAGTGTAGGATTGGTGTCCTAGTTTAGGATAGTATATGCAGTATTTGGAATAGCCAAAAGAACAGTTTTGGGAGGGTTTTAGTGGCTTGCTCCAAGCCCTAGGTACAGTCACTTGAGAAGGAATTTGAGGAGTGTTAGAAGTTCATAAGAAGGGATGCTTAGAAATGATCTTTGAAAGACAGAAGGAGGTCAAGGGAGCAGTTTGACTAGCCGAAGTTTGTTGTTGAATGACTTTTGACAGTGATATGTGGCAGCCATCCATTCCCTAAGTTTGCCTCATTGAAGTAGCACGGGTAGGCTATAGAGGGAAGAAGTCTCTAATAGTTGTGTTCTTGAAAAACTACGGAGCAACTAGTAGGCATGAAGTCCGAAAGGAGCTCAGGAGCAACAGTGGGTAGTCTAGAGTTGTTCACAAACGGAGTTGTGTACAATTCAACAAAAGACCCTATGTCTTGGTTGTTGATGGACTAATAATCAGCTAGAGGGCAAATTGGAGCCGTGTTCAGTGGCGAAAAGGAGCAAGATCATTGATAGAGGAAGATTTGTGGTGTTGCAAATCGGGAGCCAATGGACCAGGTAGATGTGTTCAAGATACGACCAATGGAGTTGTGAATAGCACTAGATTAGCTAGTAGGTCAATGTTTCTTTTTCAGGGTAGGTTGGAGGTCAAAATTGTTAACATCAAACCCTAGTTTGTATTCCTTGTGTCAGTGATTGTATGAAAGTGATGATCCCTAGTGTGGATGTTAATTTTAGGTATGTTCTATGCTTGGAGCAATTAATTTCAATTTTCACAGTTAGCTCAATATATTTTCCAGATTAGCAACCACATCAGCATTAAAGTAAACTGCAGATAGAACATAAACATAAATCGCAGAAGACAAGCCAAGACAAGAGGACACAAGATGTGGCGCTAGCCAGGGACAAACCCCAATGTGGGGAAACCCTTGATCAATTCTTCTTATATGTTCTTCAATAGTTGAGCAAAAAAAGAGAGATAATATGTTTACAACAAAAGTCAACACTTTGACTTATATAGATAAGAGCATAGATCATCTCTAAGAAGATGATACATGAGATCAGTTGAAGACATGTTGCTTCAACTGATTCTCCAAGGTGACTCCTTCACCTATCATTGTGCTGCATTTCGTCATCATGTTGCACCTCACCGTGCTGCACCATGTTGCACCCATCATCACTATGCTGCATCTCATCACGCTTCATTAGTCATGACTGTACCCATCATTGTACTGCATTATGTGCCATTGCTACACCATGTTGCCATACTGACCTATGTGTTGGCTGCACCTTGCTTGCTTGTTGTCCCTAGCATACTTGTTGTCCTTTGCATGCTTGTTGTTGCATGCTAGCTGTCCCTTGCATGCTAGCTATAACATTGCATGCTTGGTGTATTTGCTGCTAAGTACCATACAACTCTCCCAATGTTAGTTAGTTGTCCCTTGCATGCTGCTCCCCTTCGGAGACAGATGCTCTAGCTGTTTCGGAAATTTCGGCTATTCCCGACAGTTCCGGCAGTTCCGGCAATTCTGGCAATTCCCTGCAGTTCCGGCAATTGTGACTTTTCTTGGCAGTTCCGGCTTCTGCCCTCTGCGTCAGCCTTCTCGACTGTTCCGACAGTTCCGGCTATTCCCGGCAGTTCCGGCAATTTCGGCTATTCCCGGCAGTTCCGGCAACTTTAGCTATTCCCTGCAATTCTTATAGTTCCGGCAATACCGGCTATTCCCAATAGTTCCCGGCAGTTCCTGCAATTCCGGCTATTCCTAGCAGTTCTAGCTTTTCCCAACAATTCCGGCAGTTCAGGCTTTTGCTCTATGGATTAGGACAGCGTTATCTCTTAGGATTTCTCCTCCTACTAAAACCCAAAGACAAGTAGAGAGAAAGAGATCCCAAGTGTGTTGAAATGACTTGAAGGCCACCTCTATTTATACTAAAACGTTGAGCACAAGTGTGGTTTATTTGGTTGTTGGCCGACCTTGACGAATTGTCCCATAACACAAATAAATTCATATCTCCATTAATACTTATCGGAATTGGATGATCCTTAGATCAATCCTACACCTCTCGATGAGAGGGATCCAAGAAAATATCAGCTTCCATTAATAAGATGACCCACATGGAGTTTGGCCCTAGTTTCCAATTTTAACACTCCCTCTCAACTAGGGAGAACTCCATCCGCTAATCCATATGTCTGACTGTACTATCTCTGCCATCAATGCCCTGCACTGCTCTGCTCTGCTGAGCTCTGCTTTGCTCTACTCTGCTTTGCTCTGCTGAACCATGAAGAAGACGAATTGATCGAGAATGTCTCATACCATTCTCTACTAACCCAAAGTCAGTTTCATCTGAAGAGAGTGTGTCACATCACTCTTACTAGCCCGGAGTCAGATTTATTAATCCCAGATCAATATCACAAGAGAGTGTCTCAAACCACTCATACTGATCCCAGATCAGTTTCATTGATCCCAGATCAATGGAGGTCATCCTAGCATAGGGAGTACGGTAGATACAACGATGCGTCCATCGATAGTACTACTATGGTCCCTAACCCCATTTCCCTGCTCATTGATTAGATGAGAGGTACTTCCCATGAGTCCCAGACTGCATGGGTAGGATGCCTCGACAGGAGAACTAATCATCCTATCCACAGGAGAACGAATCATCCTACCCAACAGTCGCCACAGGAGAACTAATCATCCCGGCCCACAGGAGAACTAATCATCCTGTTTCACAGTTGCCACATGAGAACTAATCATCCCGGCCCACAGGAGAACTAATCATCATGTTTCACAGTTGCCACGGGAGAACTAATCATCCCAGCCCACCGGAGAACTAATCATCCTGTTTCGCAGTCGCCACAGGGTATCACAGGGGAAGGTTGAACCTATCATCCTATACATAGCGCACCACCAGGGGAGGGTGAGTCACCCTGTGGTCGTATGTTGCTCCAGTAAGTACCCCAAGCCCCCCATAGCTCCTAGAGCTCAATGCATGCAACATGCAAGACCCTTATAAGAAGGTCTCTCAACGACTCCAAGTCGTTTGAGAAAATCACAGATTTGACCTTTCCCCGGGGCTTTGACAAAATATCTGCGACCTGTACATCAGTCTCAATGCGATGGAGCCTCCTCGCTCATCGACTTACCATATCCCAGATAAGGCAGTATCTAATGTCTATCTGCTGGAGCAATCATCGAATACAGGATTCCTCAATAATCGAATCCCCCCTCTAGTTGTCACAGAGAATCACAGTGGTATTCATCATGTGTACAAACAGCTCACTTAAGAGCTTCAACAACCATGCAGCTTCACACGAGATCATACTCGTAGCTATGTATTCGGTCTCGGCGGTGCTTATAGCAACCGACTTCTGCTTTCTACTCATCCATGATATCGAAGCAGAATCCAAAGAGAACCAGCACTGAGAAGTGCTCTAGTGATCCTCCACACTGCCTGCCGAGTCAACATTCGAATATTCATGCAGTTTCATATTTCCGACAGTGTATCTCAATCCATGAGACACTGTGCCCTGAAGATATCTCAGAAGATTCTTGGCACCAATCCAGTGAGGCTCAACCAAATATGAGCTCACCATGCTAACTGCAAAACATATGTTCGGACGCAAGTTCACTAAGAACATCAATGCGAATGAGTTTATGAAACTCAGAGGCATTTCCCAAATCTGGTCCGACATCACTACCATATAGCTTCTGAAAGTTAAGATCCTCGAGGTAGTCATGGGCTTGCAGTTTACCATTCCACATTCAGAATCCAACTCCCTCTTACTTCTGCAAGTGAGATATGTCTACACCTGTTTGAAACAGGTCGTCCTCAGAAGGTGCTGGTATGAGAGGTCTATCATCCACAACCTTCAAACAATGGTTTGGATCGGCTTCACTCTTAGTGAATCTCAGCTTCATCTGACAGCTATCAATCCTCTCATACTACGCCCAGGGAATTTTGCTTCAAACCATAGAGGGCTTTCTTCCACCTGCATACGTGAGATTCCTGATCATGAATCTCAAACCCCTCAGGTTGTTCAAAACCTGTGGACCTGCTACATGAGGGGAATGGTCCCCTTGTAAGATTTTCCTTCGGTACATCTCAGACATGTACTTTCATTCTCTTTTTGATTCAGACATCCCTGTCACCAATTGACTCACAGACCGTCGGTGCTATGTGTCAATGGACATGGTCCCCAGTGGACTTCCTGCAACTTGACCCTGAACTCAAAAACATCTTTGAAAATTCTATTTTCAAACACGTACCTTTCCATCAATGAGTGCCACCCTGTAACCTTTCACTTCCATTGCTGAAATGAACACTAGGTTCTTGTTGCGATCAGGTACATAAAAGAGATTCTGTAAATGAATCAAGTTACCCTCATTCAATTGAGGGGTAACATTCCCTACACCCTTTCCGAGATAAGTGGCATCGGCTCCAAGTATAATCCCATGATTGTTTCCATCTCTACCAAATTCGAGAGAGCACCCTTCTATCCGATGAGGTGCCTTGAAGCACTACAATCAATAAGCTAGATTCCCAAAGAATTTGAAGGAGAGGGCCAATACAAGATAACGCTTCTTTATCTTATCAAAAACAACATTTGATTCTTCATTCCTGGGGTTCCTTGCTTTCTTTGAAGAGTCAGCCATTTCCTTGATGGCCTGCATTACCTGTCATTCCTTTGATCATTGAAGATGTCCCTACCTGTCATTCCTTTGATCATTGAAGATGTCCCTGGAATGATTGTTATCTTCATCAAGAGATGTGTCTCTGTGATTCGAACACTCCTTCGCATAATGGCCGAACTTATTGAACCAGGGCATCTGCCTTTCCTTCCACCCTTAGATCCGGACTTCCCAATGAAGTGATCTTTAGGTAGGCCATTAGAAACTTTTGCTGCGCCATTCTGATAATATTCTCTGCTTCGACTTCACCCTTGGTGAATTTGAAGAGGGATGAGGAATCCATTGATCCTTTTTTCATTTCCCAACTGTCTTCGGTGATTGCTCTTTCACTCTTGCTTGGGCATTGTCTTCACCTCAGCTCTGATACCATGTTAAGTTTAGGTATGTTTTATGCTTGGAGCAATTTATTTCAATTTTCACAGTTTGCTCAATATCTTTTCATGATCAAGAATCTCATGTATGCAGGTGGAAGAAAGCCCTCTATTGCTTGAAGCAAAACACCCCGGCCTAAATATGAGAGGATTGACAGTTGTCTGATGAAGCTGAGATTCACTAGGAGTGAAGCCGATCCAAACCATTGCTTGAAGGTTGTGGATGATAGACCTCTCATATCGACACCTTCTAAGGACGACCTCTTTCTGACAGGTGCAAACCCTCTCATTTGCAAAAGTAAGAGGGAGTTGGATTCCAGATTTGGAATGTTGAACTGCAAGCCTGTGACTACCTCGATGGAGCTTAATTTTCAGAAGTTATGTGCTATGGATACCAGACCTAATTTGGGAAATGCCTCTGAGTTTCACAAACTCATACTAGCATTGATGTTCTTGGTGAACTCCCATTTGGATATATGTTTTGTAGTTAGCATGGTGAGCTCATATATGGTTGAGCCTCACTAGATTGGTGCCAAGGATCTTCTGAGATATATTCGGGGCACAATCTCTCATAGATTGAGATACACTGCCGGAAATATGAAGCTACATGATTATTCGAATGTTGACTGGGCAAGCAGTGTGGAGGATCGCAAGAGCACTTCTGAGTGTTCATTCTCTTTGGGTTCTACTTCGATATCCTGGATGAGCAGGAAGCAGAAGTCAGTTGCTATAAGCACCACTGAGACCGAATACATAGCTACGAGTATGACCTCGTGAGAAGTTGCCTGGTTGCAGAAGCTCTACAGTGAGTTGTTTGTACACATGATGGATACCACCGTGATCTTTTGTGTCAACCAAAGGGGGATTTGATTATTAAGGAATCCTGTATTCTATGATTGCTCCAGCATATAGACATCATATACTACCTTATCTAGTATATGGTACGTCGATGAGCGAGGAGGCTCCATCGCATTGAGACTGATGTACAGTGGCAAGCATTCTGTCAAAGCCCCGGGGAAAGGTCAAATTTGTGACTTTCCCGAACAACTTGGAGTCGTTGAGAGACCCTCTTATGAGGGTCCTGCATGAGGCATGCATTGAGCTCTGGGAGCTCTGAGGGGCTTGGGGTACTTCTTGGAGCAACAAGCGACTATAGGCCGACTCACCCTCCCCTAATGGTGCGTTGTGTACAGGTTGAATGGCTCAGCCTTTCCCTGTGATACCCCGTGGCGACTTAGGGACGGAATGAGTGGTTCTCCTGTCGAGGCATCCTACACATGCAGTCTAGGACTCATGGGAAGTACCTCTCATTTGGCCAATGAGCAAGGAAATGGGGTTAGGGACCATAGTAGTACTATCGATGGACGCATCATTGTATCTACCGTACTCCCTATGCTAGGATGACGTCCATTGATCTGGGATCAATATGAGTTGTTTGAGACACTCTCTTGTGATATTGATCTGGGATCAATGAACTGACTTTGGGTCAGTAAGAGTGACATAACTCACTCTCTTTTGGAACTGATTTGGGATCAGTAAGAGTGGTATGACACACTCTCTTCATATGGAACTGACTTTGGGACAGTAGAGAATGGTATGAGATATTCTCGATCAATTCTTCTTCTTCATGGTTCAACAAAGCAGAGCAAAACAGTGTAGGGCACTGATGGCAGAGATAGTACAGTCTGGCAGATGGATCAGCAGATGGAGTTCTCCCTAGTTGAGAGGGAGTGTTAAAATTGGAAACTAGGGCCAAACTCCATGTGGATCATCTTATTTATGGCAGCTGATATTTTTCTTGGATCCCTCTCATCGAGAGGTGTAGGATAAGTATTCATGGAGTTATGAATTTATTTGAGTTATAAGACAATTCGTCAACGTCGGTCAGCAACTAAATAACCCACACATGTGCTCAACGTTTTAGTATAAAAGGAGACGACTTGAGAGTCATTTCACACACGCTTCTCTCTTGATTTCTCTCCACTCGCTTTGGGTTTTAGTGGAAGAGAAATCTAGGAGTGGAAGCCCTAGACGTTGGAGGAAAGGAGGCCCTAAACAAGCCTTAGCAGCAACAAAGAAGACAGGCCAGCGAAGCTATGGAAGGGATCTACGTTGACCTAAAGGAGCTCATGGAAAAAGTTTAACACAGCTATGGAGGAGGCCCTAAACAAGCCCTAGCCACAGTCCTAAAGCAGCCCTAACGTTGTCCTAAAGGAAGCCCTAAACGCAACCTTAAGGAAGCCCTAACCACAGTCCTAGCAAGCCCTAGCCTATGACAGCTCTACACATCCATTGGTGCATCACAAGAGCTCATCAAAGGATCCCAAGGAACTCGGCTAAAGGAGAGAGGCAACTCTATGGAAGCTGCAGCAAGAAGGCTAGGACAACAAGGGAATTAAGGTCTGTTTCAAGGCTAACCAAGATGCTATTAGAGGACTAAGGAGCTGAGCTTGGAGGCCGAGTTGAAGAAGGGTGAACGCAAAACTATTTGGGACAACGAAAAGGTAAGGGAAGTCTGTTTTGAGTGGGTTGTAGGTGACAGCGTGGGACCACTTCAAAACTGGCACAACATGGAGAGGTTGTGGGTCAGATTTGTGCCCAGAATAGCAGCACGTATGTGGAGGACTCTTCCTTAGTAGGTCCGCAAAGATTAAGAGTTGTTTTGGTGGATGGTTAAGGGTTGTTGCAGCATGACCAGATGCCCTAATCAGTCACAATATAAACAGCAGTGAAAGCATACAATTGGGACAACAGTTATGGCATGGCACAATTGATGGGACAACAATAATACAATTGGGACAGCAGCTATGTCATGGCACAATTGGATAGCAGCTGTGATGGGACACCAGCAATAGCCAATTGGGACAGCATTACGGTAAGCAAGATGCATGGGCAGCATGTTACAATGACAGCATGATAGCAGCAATGTTACAATGATGGCATGGGACAGCAATGTAACAATGGGACAACAGCAAAGGCATGCTTACAATGAAACAACAGTATGGTAAGCAAGGTGCAGCAAGCACATGGGACAGTATGGCAAACATGGTGCAGCAATGGCACATGATGGTACATGATGTAGTACAGCAATGGGTTCAGTCATGATTGATGAAGCATGATGAGATGCAACATAGTGATGATGGGTGTAGCATGGTGCAGCACGGTGAGGTGCTACATGATGATGAGGTGCAACACAATGATAGGTGAAGGAGTCACCTTGGAGAATCAGTTGAAGCAGCATGTCTTCAACTGAGTTCAGCTACCTCATGTATCATCTTCTTAGAGATGATCTATGCTCTTATTTAGATAAATCAAAGAGTTTACTTCTGTTGTAAATGTACTATCTCTCTCTCTCTCTGCTGAACTATTGAAGAACATAAAAGAATAATTGATCAAGGGTTTCCCCACATTGGGGTTTGTCCCTGGCTAGCGCCACATCTTGTGTCCTCTTGTCTTGGCTTGTCTTCTATGATCTATGTTTATGTTCTATCTGGAATTTACTTTAACACTGATATGATTGCTAATCTAGAAAAGATATTGAGATAATTGTGAAAATTGAAATAAATTGCTCTAAGCATAGAACATACCTAAAATTAACAGTGAACCTAGTGAACAACGATTTGTTGTAGGGCAGATTATTGATCATAGAATTCCTATGACTTGCCATAGATCGTTAGAACAAATTTAAGATTGCTTTGGCATGGGCGAGATTCGTATGATCGAGATTCCTTCATGTTATGCACAACATGTTGGCAAGCTAGTTTCTTCTTTGGGCAGTGATGTGGCATATCCAACATTGGAGGGATGTGCACGTGTTGTGTTTGACCCAGGAGGATGAGTGCTTGCAGGATTAAGTTACAGTGGTGATGGCCTGTGTCCGATCATAGCTCAGACTAACTTTGTACGACATGAGATCAATAATAGGTTGATCCAATGGAGATCTTGCAGACTCAGAGGGATTCTAGCTTCACAGGGAGCAACCCTATGGAAGTGTCGAGATCTTTAGATTCAAATGAGATGAGGCAGAGGCACTACTGAAATAGCATGGTTCATTCTACAAAGTATGTTGCAGTGGTGGGCACCAAATGGGCTAGTTTCACCAGTGATGCAAATGGAGACTTCCAAGTGTTGGATGTACCTCCCTCGCTAAGAGGGAGGGTTGAGATTGGTAGCTTGGCTGGTACTCCAAACCCTAATCTATAGGGTTGTGGAGGAATTGGCCCCACAAAATCACTTGTGGGCTAAGAACCCAAGGGTGTGGGATTTGCACCCAAGCTTGTGGGTGTGAAATCGTGTACCGCTTGTAGCACCAAGAGAGTCCTTGTGGGTTGGGAGAAAATAATTTTTATTTGATTATGTGAATAATTTGTCTTAAGTTTCAAGTCGGCCTTGACTTGAGGATACCATTTAAGAATGTCAGTCGTCACCATAAGGAATGATATAAATAGGACTGAGGAGGAGCCTCATTCCTCACCCAATCAAGTCACTTATTTTTCAGGTGAATAATGAAATAGGAGGCTGAGTTTTCAACCAAGAAGGAGAAAGGATCAAGTTTGGTTAGGGTTGGTTTTGGGATTGTTTTGGGTTGTGGTTATGCAGGTAAAGGTACCAAGTAGAAGGAGACTAGGCTGCGGCTTTTTAGAACAAAATGTGAGCATGAAAACAAAAGCAATCTCTCTCTTATAGGCCAAGATTTCTGAAGTATTGCAGGTGGACAAATTTATGATTCTTGGAGAGCCAAGTAGCCTACTTAGTAGCCATGGATAGGCTGCATTCATCTACAATAGGAGAGAAGAAATCAGAGGTTGTTGGAGTGGTTTGCAGGTGGGTTGGATCTACTTCAGGTTGCCCTAGTAAGGGATGAGTTCTTCCGAAAACGACTCGCTCAAATCCAAAGATCTTGGAGAGCAGAAGTGGATTTCTTTAACGAGGAAAAGTGCAGGATTGGTGTCCTAATATAGAACAGTATTTGGAGTAGCCAAAAGAACAATTTTGGGAGGGATGTAGTGGCTTGCTCCAAGCCCTACGTACAATCACTTGAGAAGGAATTTGAGGATTTTTAGAAGTGCATAAGAACAAATGCTTAGGATTGATCTTTGAAGGACAAAAGAAGGAGGTCAAGGGAGAAGTTTGACTAGCGAGGGTTTGTTGTTGAAGGACTTTTGACAGTGATAGGTGTCAACCATCCATTCCCTAAGTTTGCCTCACTGAAGCAGCACAGGTAGGCTATAGAGGGAAAAAGACCCTAAGAGTTGTGTTCTTGAAGGACTAAGGAGCAGCTAGTGGGCAAGAAGTCCCAAAGGAGATGAGGAGCAACAGTGGGCAGTCTAGAGTTGTTCAAAAATGAAGTTTTGTACAACTCAACAGCAGACCCTATGTCTTGGTTGTTGATGGACTAATGATCAGCGAGAGGGCAGATTGGAACCGTGTTCAGTGACAAAAAGGAGCATGATCATTGATAGAGGCAGATTGGTGTTGCTACAAATCGGGAGGCAATGGACCGGGCATATGTGCTCAAGATACAACCAATGGAGCTGTGAAGTGCACTAGATTAGCTAGTAAGTCAATGTATCTTTTTCAAGGTAGTTTGGTGGTCAAAGTTGTTGACATCAAACCCTAGTTTGTATTCCTTGTGCCAGTGATTGTCTGAGAGTGATGATCCCTAGTACGAGAGCACTAGACAGTTGTATTATAGTTTGTTAATATAATGAAGTTGGGTGATTGAAAAAAAATTTAAAAGTTGTCTATATTTGTGCATTAATTGATTTACTATTGTTTATATTTCGCTATGCAAAGTAGTTTTTTGTGGTATTTGAATTGGTAGTGTCAGTAACTCTATGACCCTAACCTAGATTCCAGTACCGTGGAAAAACAACAGAACACCCAAGATCCTATTGTTGTCTACTAGCACGATGGTTGATTGGTCAAAGGCTCAATATGCTTGCTTGCTCAACCTAACCATCCTCCTCTCTAGGGCACATTGTGTGGGGGTGTGAGTCAAACCACTATTTAAGTGGTACTACCCGAGAACCATGCTAGAAGGAGAAAATTTCGAAATAACAAATAATAATAACAGTATTTTGCTGAAAAACAACATGACTCACCCATCCCCTACGTTGCATCTACATTTCCTAATATATCTTCTCCACTCGACCCTCCCAGACACTACAATTGTAGTCACTCGCTGCACAAAGTAATATTATATATGAGATCACAAATAAACCATGGGAGTTTAAAGGATAAATATACAAAGTGATGAATTAACCACACACATACCCACCCTCCCTTGGCTAATATTATAACAACAACAATCATGAAAAATAATCCATGAACATGTGAACCCCAATGTAACATTTCAATTTCTTTCATATCAAAGTTCTATGAAAAATATTAAATCTCACACCCATGAACAAGATCATACTACCTCGAAACCATGACAAAATGATAAATCATTGTGCAACTAACAAATATTTCAATGTATTAAAGGACAATAGTATTGTGTAGGAGAAAAGTATGCCTCACACATCCTCTGTGCCATGTTTGTCGAATGTCTAGTGCATCTTCACCACTTGACCTTTGTAGACCATACAATTGTAGTCGTTCACTACATAAAAAAGAATCAATATAGTTGACTATGGGAGCATAGATAAAACATATAACAATTAGAATAGAAAACAAATGGAGCCACAAATTAGTGAAATAATGGAGCCACAAATTAGTGAAATATACTTTTAAGTGAAGTGCATTGCATGTAGATATGTTGACTCACCTTTATTTATGAACAATAACCTGAATTTTCTCTGTTTGCTTCCTTCATTTCCATTTCCGCACCCAACAAATGCAACCAAGACAAAACTACAAGAAACATTAAAGAAACAAAAAAACAAATCAAAGCAAGATTACAACACTCCGACAAACGAAACCAAGACCAAACTACAAAAAACAAGAAAAAAATTGCAAAACAAAGGAAAAGGAGTACAACACAACATGGCCATGCTCAAACTCGACAAAACAAAACATGTAGACAAGAACAAAGAAAAATTGCAAACATCCCCTTTGCACATCATCTCTCCTGCAATGTGTTGTCCTCCACTGAAAGGGAAAAAAGTGGGTTGAATAAGGTTAAAATACACACACAATTAGTAATGTTAAACATATTTCATAACCAATAATTATTCATGATATGAAACACACCTCCCCTAGAGTTTGTTTTATAACGATGGACACTCCTTTGTATTCCACTTGATTGTGCTTATTAGAGACAACCATCTACAAAAGATACACAATAAGATATTAGAATCGTTATATAAGTTAAACTAAAAAGTACTCAATAATTAATCATAATTAGAAACACGCCTTTCTTTGAGATTGTTATATAAAAGGGGAGAGTCCATTTTGTATTTCACGTATTCATGCTCATTGGAACATGCCATCTCCAATAGGCATGAACGTCAACAAAAACAAATCATGTAGACAACAACAAACAAAAAATTGCAAACTTACTGTTTGCACATTATCTCTATTGTAGTGTCCTCTCCTCCGCTAAAAGGGAAAAAAGTGGTGTGAATAAGGTTAAAATAAAGACACAAATAGTATTGGCAAGCATAATTCAAAACAAATAATTATTCATAAATGAAAACATAACTGTCTAGAGTTTGCTATATAAAAATAGACATTCCATTTTATATTCCACTTACTCATGCTCACCAGAACAAGCCATCTACAACATATACATAATAAGATATTAGAATCAGTATACAAGTTAAACTAGAGACTTGAATGCAAAAATCAATCATAATATGAAACACACCTGACTTTGAGCTTTTTTATATCAAGGGGGATAATCCATTTTGTATTTTACATATTTCTACTCACTAGTATCAACCATCTGTAGTAGATAGAAAATAAAATATTAGAATTCTAATAAACGTTAAAATAGAGAGTTGAAGGCATGACCTTGTGAACCAACTTACTTCCACTCCATTTATATTCCGTGTTATATCTCAAAGTATATAATTTTTTTAAACTAGACATAATTCTAATAAGAATAATTTAATCAATGTTGTCGCAAGATAAATAATTCTTTTTGTAAGAGGGATCCAATCAAATTTAAACATATTGAACATGTTGAGATTGGTACCTTGGGAGGTACTCCAAACCCTAGGCTACAGGGATGTGGAGGAATTTGCACCACAAAGTCACTTGTGTGCTAAGAACCCAAGCGTGTGGGTTTTGCACCCAAGTTTGCGGATGTGAAACCATGTATGGATTAGGACACTTACCACTTGGAGATTGTAGGGCACCCTTAAAGGAACAAGGGGACAATTGTAGCACCAAGAGAGGCCTTGAGGCCTTGTGGATTGAGAGAAAAGAATTTTTACTTGATTATGTGGGTCAACTTGTCTTAAGTTTCAAGTCGGCCTTAAATTGAGGAGAGAATTTGATAAGCTTAGATGTCACCCTAAGGAATGATATAAATAGGACTGAGGAGGAGCCTCATTCCTCACCCAATCAAGACACTTATTCCTCATGTGAAAACTAAAATAAGAGGATGAGTCCACAACTTAGAAGGAGAAAGGATCAAGTCTGGTTAGGGGTGGTTTTGGGACTGTTTTCGGTTGTGGTTATGCAAGTAAAGACAATGAGTAGAAGGAAACTAGGTCGAGACTTTTGAGGACGAAATCTAAGCATGAAAACAAAAGCAAGCTCTCTCAAAAAAGACAAGATTTCTTAAGTATTGCAGGTGGACGAAATTATGACTATTGGAGGGTCGAGTAGCCTACTTAGCAACCAAGGTTAGGCTACATTCATCTACAGTAGGAGCAAATAAATCGAAGGTTTTTGGAGTGGTTTATAGGTAGGTTGGATCTGCTTCAAGTTGCCCTAGATAGGGTTGAGTTCTTCAAAAAAGTCTCGCTTAGTTCCAGGGGTTTTTGAGAGCAGAAGTAGATGTCTACAAGGAGCAAAAGTAAAGAATTGATGTCCTAGTTTAGGATAGTATTTGGAGCAGCCAAAAGAACAATTTTGGGAGGGTTGTAGTGGCTTGCTCCACGCCCTAAGTAAAGTCAGTAGAGAAGGAATTTGAGGACTATTAGATGGGAAAAAGAAGGGATGCTCGGGAAATGGAGGTCAAGGGAGCAGTTTGACTAGCCCAAGTTTATTGTTTAAGGGCTTTTTGTTGAAATATGTAACTAGGTTTGATCTTCATAATGGCATATGTAATCGTGATTTTATGTATTTAATGAACAGAGAAAAATAAATCTATAATTCGTTTTTTTTAGGCATGGGTTTCATGCTCAAGGGAAATTTATTTTTAGGTCAAGCACCCATTGAGTGCTTCTAGGTTTGTCATAAAGTCAATTGAACCATTGTCATGTATTGAAGACCCATTTGGGCACGTTACATATTGTAAAGAAAAATTTATCAAGTCAAAATAGAGTCAAAAGACTCTCCATGACCTCGTCATGGCGCAAAGATCAAGTTGGCCTACATGAAGGGACAAGTCAAACTCATGATAGCAATTCGTACCCCTCACAAGCCTATAAATAAGAACGAATTCGACCTCATTTAAATGCTTACTCAAGGAAGTTCGATCTCCTGAAGATAGAAGTTGGAAAAGGACGAAGAAGAAGAAGAAAAAGATCAAGATCAAAGTTTTTGGGCCTCTCTCTCTCTCTCTCTCACACACATGAGGGTTTCTACAGTTTATGGGCTAGATGAAATTATGTAGCTGCATCGAAGTTGTGAAGCTACAAGGTCGAAGTTGTGAAGTTGCAAAGTCAACGCTGTGAAGTTGCAAGGTCGAAGTTGTGAAGTTGCAAGGTCAAAGTTGTGAAGCTATAGGGTTGAAGTTGTGAAGTTGCAAGGTCAAAGCTATGAAATTGCCTCTAGATGAAAGTTGTGAAGTTGTTAGGTCGAAGTTGCTGAAGTTGCTAGGTCGAAGTTGCAGAAATTGTTCTTGTGGTCGAAGTTGCTGAAAAAGTTGTTGCAAGGTCAAAGTACTGTAAGTTGTGTAAGGAAAGCTCATCAAGTAGGAAGGATGACTTGGGTCTTGGAGGGTCTTGGTCAAGGGTCATAGGTCTTGGAATTCGTCAATTGAAGTTCTATAAGAAGAGAAGGATACTGGTGGGTTTTCTTCTCATTTCGAGAGGTTTTGGCCCTGGCTAATCACTTATATCTTGTGTCCTATCGTCTCATTGTTCTTTATGATTTGGTAGTTGTTTGATGATAGAGAACACTAATAATAATAAATGAAAGAAGAAGTTAATCAAGTAAAGTAAAAATACATAACAAGCTCTAAAGGCCGAAATTGCATAACTGCTACACCAAACCGAAATTCTGAAGAAGCGCCGAATTTGAGGTTGTGAAACAAGTTTAACTAACGTTATCTTGAAGGAAGAAAAGCAAGAAAAAGGGTCGTCGTCGTCATCAAGGAATCAATGTGATCTCCCTTTCAAGGATCACTTTTGAAGAAAGACATCTTGCACCAAGAAGACATATTCTATTATCTTCATCATCATCAAAATCAAGAAGGCATCGAGTTGAAGATTTCATCATCTAGGAGTATCTTCACTTGACAAGTAAGTATTTTTATATCTATATTTGAATATGTCAAAATGACTTCATATTGCAAGGACAGCAACAAATTGGTTGGGTCGTTAAACTTTCTTGCATGGAAGAAGAGGATAGATTTGATCCTCATAGAAAATGAAATCGTTAGTCATGTTAAGGGTTTAATTGTCGAACTGCCGAAAGAAGAAGCTCAAGCTCTACAAGATGAAGATATCAAAAGAAGAAGGAATAGCCTCATACTTTATGAGGGTGTCAGAAATAAGAGACCAACTCCAACAGTTGGGAGAATTAATGTCTGACAAAGAAATGACTACCATAGTGCTCAATGCACTACTAGAGGAATGGGGCAACTTCACATCAAGCATTTATGGGAAGAAGGAAGCTACTCCATTCAATGAACTATGGTCATTGTGCAAAATCAAAGAAACAAGGTTGAAGGCAAAAATCGATGTAGGATCAAGCAAGCAATCTCAAGCATTTAGCAGGAGCTCGTGACATCATCATAAAGAAGCATGAAAGATAGCTGAAATAGAAGTCTATGGTCGTCATCTATAGAAGGATGTAGCTCTTGATAACCTCATTAGAAGCATACATAGTATTTATGGGAAAAATAAAGTCATCTAGTATAGAGCTCATTATACATCATTCAAAAGGAGCATTTGCAGGATGAGGATGATCAAGATTCTTTGTTCGAATCTTCATTGGAAGCTTCACCTTCTGGAAGAAGCAAGTGTCTCGCCAGGAATTCCAACTTGTATGGGATTCATGTGATGATGATATGATGTCAAAAGAAGTGAAGCAGGTCAACAGATTGAAGTTCTTTCAATCAAGGAAGTTGTCGAAGGAAGTCCAGACGACCAAAAGAAAGAGATGAGGTGTGTATGTTTGTACTTGATAAAATAGAGTCATGTCATATGGTTGCATATATCATGAATGATTGCTCTACCTCAAGAGCATGATCAAAAGAAATTATCTCCTCCTGTGAAAGGATGCATGAAGGCATGGTTCACGCATTGACTAGATGAAATCAACATAATATGTCCTCATATGAAATATGAGGTGGCTGACAAAGTCAAAGAACTATGATTGGAAGTTCCCGGGAGGAAATGTGTGAATAAAGAATGGAAGAGATCATGAAAAATGCAGCTATGGAGAAGGCAATAAACATCCAAGGACTAGAAGATTTGACTATGATATCTCCATGAAAAGATATGAAGATCTTGAGAAAGTCTGAAAAAGAAAGAGACCCTTGATGTTGTATATCTTTTTACAGATGTATCAATATATATATGGAGGATGTTGATGCAAACAAAGAGACGTGATGTCCCTTCCTAAATATTTTGCTAAGGAAAATCAAAATTTTGCCATTTTTGTCAATTTTGGGAGCCAAGGCAATTTTTGGGAAAAAGGAAAAGGGGTCGAAATTATTTCCTTAGTGGAATGTAGGGGTCACTTTCCCATGAAATACGCACCTCCTTGATGGAGAAATTTGCATGGCTAAGGAAGGAGCTCAAACTGCTTGGTGAAAGGGCCCACATGAAGGAAGAGAGCAACAATTATAAATAAGAGGAAGGCAACATCATTTGGGGCTTTTGATCATTGGACATTTACATGGTTGCTCTAGTTATTTAGCACAGTCACATAGTGTTGTTGAGCACATGAGTTTTCCAAAGGAGGAAGCTCAACCTTTCTTCAGTGGACTTCGAGTACCACCCCAGGAAGTCATTCTTGTCTTGTGGAGGCGGAGAGAGATAGAATCTCTAGCTCCACGCATTTCCTTGGCCAGTTGGGATGCAGAAACAAGGAGTACGTGCCACCCTAGGAAGTCTCTCTTGTCTTGTGAAGGCGGAGAGATATAGAAACTCTAGCTCCACACATTTCCTTGGCCAGTTGGGATGCAGAACCAAGGAGTACGCAGTTCCTTTGGAGATTGGGAGTCGGGAATTGAGGCCACATCCATTGCAGGGCTTTCATTGTTCAAATTGCATGAGGAAAGAAGGGAAATTGCAGGAGGAGAGAGAGCCACACTCAGTAGAACAAATTTCCTTGCAAGGCCTGTGTAGTACAGCCACAAGACTACGTAGTTCTTGGGTGGGATTGTTTGGGGGTGTAGCTTGGACGGAGTAATTTGGAGCAGGGGCTTATTGGGGTTGATAAAAGAGAATCTTAGAAGACTTTCCAACATTTGGGTGATCTTCCCAAGCCATATTTCCTCACAAATAATCATTCCAGGCAATGCAAAAGTGTGGGAGAAAATAGGGGTCCTTTTGGAGCTTCAAAACTAGAGTAAACCCTTTTTGGGTTTTTCTGGGTTTTTGGCAAGGATCTCATAAATAATTTGGCAGAAATTTGTGGGCAGATTTGAGGGGTCAAACAATGGTTCCATTTAGCCAGCAATGCACTTCTTCAAGGGCCAGCGCGGACATTTATTGGGGAGTTTTTCTGCATCATTTAGGCAATTGATACTCATCCACTTGGGGCTTGTAGCTTGCTCTAAGCAAGCCCAGGTGCACTCCTTCCAATCCATATTATACTCCTTCAAATATAAAATAAAATTGGTCCATTTTGGCGTATTTTTGGTTATTTGATTTGTGTAAATTTTTATTGTGTTGAATGTGTTGCAATTGCTTGATTATCACTATTAATTTTCCATTAGGAATATTACAGTGGTATCAGAGCATGTTCTTGGCCTATTGTGGGCTTAAGAGAAGGTGATGACAGGGTCGTTTACTGGGGCAGTGTATCGACATAGAGGCAAAGGCAGAGGTAGATGCAAGGCTTGAGGTAGAGAAGGGGAACCATACCCATTTTCTCATACAGAAGTGGAAAATATCAGGGGTCGTATGGATAGCCAGGAGGACAACGAGCAGCCCAGGAATGTGGGCCAAAATCAGGTTCTAGAGGAGTTGTTGAGAACCAACCAGCAGATGTTGAGGCAAGGGCAGCTCATGATGGACATGATGCAGCAGGTGATTGTTATGTAAAAGTTAGTTAGTTGTAGTTTATTAGGCAAAAGGGCATGATCCGTTCACCAAGGGGCACCTAAGGCAGTATATAGCCAGGGCCTCTCACAAAAATGTAATCAACATCATTCAATTATTAATAAAATATTTAATTAATTATGTGTTAAAATTGGCAACCAGGGCAAAACTTCATGTGGGTCATCTTATTCATGGCTAATAATATTTTTATTAGATTCCTCTCGTCGAGAGGTGTAGAATTGATATAAAGATCATCCAATTCCGATAAGTATTCATGGAGATATGAATTTATTTTGATTATGGAATTATTATCAAGCCGACCTACAACTCATGTAGGCTCAGAAGCCCAACAGTCGCATCTATTCACCAACCAACGTTGTGTATAAATATAAGAGGACTTTTACTCATTTCGACTCACTCATCTCATCACATCTCTCTCTCTCTACTGCGCAGATATGAGTCTCTTCTCTACTGCGCTGAAATGGGTCTCTCTCTCTCACACATGTGAAGCCGGAAGCTGTTGAATTTGAAGCTGCAACTGCAGAAGTAAAGATTGACTTGCGTGGCCTAGAAGATCTCCTCTTTGGAACTGCGTTGTAGGTTCATCTGAACCTCCTTTGAAAGCCACAACTTTTGGTGGTGGAATAAACTCAATCCGACGAACGGTTTGCAAGATATCGACTGCCCTAGTTTGAAGCCGAAAACTGCTGAAACTGAAGCTGCAACTGCAAAGTAAAGATTGACTTGCGTGGCCTAGAAGATCTCCTGTTTGGAACTGCGATGTAGGTTCATCTGAACCTCCTTTGAAAGCCGCAACTTTTGGTGGTGGAATGAACTCAATCCGACGAACGGTTTGCAAGATATCCACTGCCCTAGTTTGAAGCCGAAAACTGCTGAAACTGAAGCTGCAACTGCAGAAGTAAAGATTGACTTGCGTGACCTAGAAGATATCCTCATCTGAACTGCGCTGTAGGTTCATCTGAACCTCCTTTGGAAGCCGAAACCTTTGGTGGTGGAATGAAGTCAATCCGACTGTCGGTTTGTGAGATATGGTCTGCCCTAGTCTGATAATGAAGCCGCTAATGCTGATGCTACTGATCTAGGGTTTGCTACTGCTGATCTGAATCAGATTTATTGTACTATTTCTCTCTGCTGAATTATTGAAGATAAAAGAAGATTTGATCAAAGGATTTCCCCACACATTGTGGGGTTTGTCCCTGGCTAGCCGCCACATCTTGTGTCTCTTGTCTTGGCTTGTTTTCTGTCGATCGTTTAATGTTCTATCTGCACTTTACTTTATGTACATGTGATTGCTAATCGGTGGAATATAATAAGAAAAAGAAGTAAACTATTATAAGCATAGAACATACCATAACTTAACATAGTATCAGAGCTGAGGTGAAGACAAAGCCCGGGCAAGAGCAAGAGCAATCATTGAAGAGAAGATTGGCAAGGCTATCCTAAAAGAACTATGGGGTCCTCAACACTCTTTCCTGCCAAAGACAAGCTCCGTGAGAAAGCTGACTATCACGGATGGAAGATGTCTATCGATCTAACCCTTGAAGATCAAGGAGTGCTGGACCATGTAAGAGGCAATATTGTTGAGCCTTCATCAAATGCATCTGCTGCTGCCTGGAACAAATGGAAAAATGGAGAAGTCAAAACAAAGAAGATCATCCGGGACTCTATCGACAAGCGCTTGGTGGCCTACATCTCTGATCTAGACACCTCCAAGGAAATCTACGACAGACTGGTGAGTTTATTTAAAGTTAATGATGCAAATCAAGTTTTGTTTCTTAAAAATAAGTTGAGGGAAATCAAGAAGGGTAAAGATGAAAGTATGCAAGCATACTTCTTAAGAATCACCGAGATCAAGAACAATCTCCTATCTATTGGGGAAACCATTACTGACAGAGAAATGGCACTCACAACTCTCGGAGGATTACCATTTGAATGGTATGTGTTCAGGACTACTCTTCTGAACAATAATGTAATTCCTAGGTTCGAGGAATTAATGGCTAGATGCATTCAAGAACAAACAAGGGTAGAAGAGCAGGAAATGCCCTTGCCTAAAGGTCCTCCTACTGCTTTTTCTTCTCATGCTAAGAAAAGAAATAATTCTGGGTCTAAATCAAAAGGAAAGGCTAGACCTAAGGGTGGAAGAAAAGGATGATGTTACATCTGCGATAAAGCAGGTCACTATGCAAGGGAGTGCCCTGATAGAAAGGACTCACACCGGGACAATGATCAAAATCCCTCTGATGGCAAATCAAAGGAATGACGAATTCAACAGCAAAGGTAAGAGGAGAGCTGGGGATCGAGGAAGAGGACAACCATTCAAGAAGGCTAGAAAGTCCAGGATGTATTATATGTACCTGATCTCAAAAAGAACCTGGTATCCATCTCGGCAATGGAAGACAAAGGCTACAAGGTAACCTTCAACAATGGCAAGGTATGTATATGGAAAAATAATGTTAAAGATGCCTTTACTCTTGGGTTTAGTGTTTATTCATTATATCAAGTCGATGGAAGTCTGCTAGATGTCGTGTCTTATGACACATCTCTTCAGTCCGAACTTTGGCATTAGAGGTTTGCCCCTCTTCATTATTAAGCTATACTCGGTGTAAGACAAATGGTGACAGGGATGCTAGAATTTTGAGTAGAGAAAGAAGGTGTATGTCCAAGATGTGCCAAAGGAAAGCTCAAAAGGGGACCATTCCCCTCAAGCCAAAGCAAGACCTCCGATATATTACAATTGGTTCACTCAGGCATACCTGAGGTTGGCATTAAGAGGGAGACTACTACACCACATACTCCTGAGCAAAATGGTGTGGTGGGAAGGAAGAACCGCACGATGATGGAAGTTGTCCGGGCCATGCTACATGATTAAAGACTTCCGAAGTTTCTATGGGTTGAAACTACAATCACCGTCGTATATGTACAAAATCGATGCCCTCATCAAGCATTGGGTTCCTAAACTCCTGAAGAAATATTCACCACCGGTCAAATGGAAGTCGTGATTAGTCATGATGTCACCTTTGACAAAGATATGGCTCTCAGCAAGGTGAACAATCTTCCAACTTTGAGGAGCTCTCAAGAAGCCGACACCAGGGAACCGAAAGAAAAGGATGATGAATCAATACCTGATGTAGAAGAACCCATGGATCCGATTGATCCTCATCCACATGAGCCTTCCTCTTCTAGGAAGAGGCCTTCATGGCTTAGGGGGATACTTGATGATGCTGAAGGACATGCTGCACCCTGAGGAACCTTCCATCAAAGTAAGAAACTTAATAGGTATCAAGGATACCTGACCATCATGAGCACGATCATACAAAATGAGCCTTCGTCATTCTCAGATGCCGTCAAGCATCAAGTATGGAAGGATACTATGACCGAAGAATATGAGTCTATCATAAAGAATGAGGTTTGGGAAGTAGTTCCCAGACCCCAGGACAAGACTGTTGTTACTTCCAAATGGCTTTACAAGATAAAGCATGCAGCAAATGGAAGCACGGAAAAGTATAAGGCTCATTTTGTTGCTCGAGGTTTCTCCCAAAAGGAAGGTATAGACTATGATGAGATATTTGCACCTGTTGCCAGATATACGACCATCCGCTCGATCATAGCCCTTGCCGCTTCACAAGGATGGAACCTACATCAAATGGATGTCAAGACTGCGTTCTTGCATGGCTCGATCAAAGAAGAGGTCTACGTGGAGCAACCCGAAGTATTTGAGATTTATGATCGAAAATCTCATGTATGCAGGTTGAAGAAAGCTCTCTATGGGCTGAAGCAAGCACCCCGAGCATGGTATGAGAGGATCGATAGCTACTTGATGAAGCTGGGATTCACTAGGAGTGAAGCCGATCCTAACCTTTACTTTAAGGTTGAAGATGACAAGCCTCTCATACTGGTGTTGTATGTGGATGACCTATTTCTAACAGGTGCAAACCCTCTCATTCACAAATGTTAGAGGGAGATGGCTTTTGAATTTGAAATGAAGGACCAAGGACTTGAAGTGTGGCAGAAGCCAAGGGAAATTTTCCTATCTCAAGGAAAATATGTGGTAAATATATTGGAAAGATTCAGTCTGATGGACTGCAAGCCTGTGACTACCTCAAGGATCTTAACTTTTAGAAGTTATATGTTAGTGATGTCGGACCAGACTTGGGAAATGCCTCTGAGTTTCAAAAACTCATTCGCATTGATGTTCTTGGTGAACCTCCGTCCGAACATATGTTTTGCAGTTAGCATTGTGAGCTCATATTTGGTTGAGCCTCACTGGATTGATGCCAAGAATCTTCTGAGATGTCTTCAGGACACAATCTCTCATGGATTAAGATACATTGTCGGAGATGTGAGACTACTTGGATATACTGATGTTGATTGGGCAGGCAGTGTGGTGGACCGTAAGAGCACTTCCGGGTACTGTTTCACCTTGGGATCTTCTTCGATATCCTGGATGAGCAGGAAGCAGAAGTCGGTAGCTTTGAGCACCGCCGAAGCAGGATATATTGTTGCTAGCATAACCTCGTGTGAGGTAGTCTGGTTGCGAAAGCTCTTCAGTGAGCTGTTTGGATTTACATTGGATACCACTGTGATTCTCTGTAACAACCAGAGGTGGGATTCGATTATTGAGGAATCCCGTATTCGTCAATTGCTCTAGCAGATAGACATCATCTGGGATATGGTAAGTTGATGAGCAAGGAAGCTCCATCACATTAAGATGATGTACAGGTTGATACACCTTGTCAAAGCCCCGAGGAAAGATCTAATCTGTGATTTTCCAAAACAACTTGGAGTCGGCAAGAAACCTTTGTACAAGGGTCCTGCATGTTGCATACATGAGCTCTGAGAGCTCTAAGGGCTTGCGGTTCCTACTGGAGCAACATATGACCACAGGGTGACTCACCCTCCCCTGGTGGTGCACACTGGAACAAGATGATTCGCTCTCTTGTGGGACAAGATGATTCGCTCTCTTGTGGAACAGGATGATTCGCTCTCCTGTGTAGCAGGATGATTAGTTCTCCTGTGAGGCCTGGATTGATGTGTTCTCCATGGCAGCCTGGATTGATGTGTTCTCCACGGCGATTGTAGCAGGATTGATGTGTTCTCCTGTGAGGCCTGGATTGATGTGTTCTCCATGGCAATTGTAGCCGGATTGATGTGTTCTCCTGTGAGGCCTGGATTGATGTGTTCTCCATGGCAATTGTAGCAGGATTGATGTGTTCTCCTGTGAGGACAGGATTGATTAGTTCTCCTGTCGAGGTATCCTACCCATGCAGTCTGGGACTCATGGGAAGTACCTCTCATCTGATCAATGAGCAAGAAAATGAAGTTAGGGACCATAGTAGTACCGATGGACGCATCGTTGTAACTACCGTACTCCCTACGCTAGGATGACCTCCATTGATCTGGGATCAATGATACTGGTTTGGGACCAGTGGTAGGAGTTGTACCATACTATGACGCTGACTTCGGGTCGGTTAAGACTGGTCTGGGATCAGTGGTACATACTCTGAGACTGACTTTGAGTCAGTGGAGGATGACATTGGTCTAGGACCATTGGAGTTGTACTCACTATGACGCTGACTTTGGGTTGGTTGAGACTGGTCTGGGACCAGTGGTACATACTCTGAGACTGACTTTGAGTCAGTATGATACATCCTCGATCATTTCTTATTCTTCATAATTCGGACAAAAGCAGAGTAGAACAGAACAATGCAAGAGCAGAGCAGAACAGAACAAAACAGTACAGATCAGTGCAGGGCAGAACAAGACAAAGCAGAACAGGCAAAATAGAGCAGAGCAGAGCAAGGGTTAGGTTGTACAAGGCAGTGCATTTGATGGATGAATAGTAACGACCGATAGACAGATTGCAGATGAAGTTCTCCATGGTTGAGAGGGAGTGTTAAAATTGGCAACCGGGGCAAAACTTCATGTGGGTCATCTTATTCATGGCTAATAATATTTTTATTAGATTCCTCTCGTCGAGAGGTGTAGGATTGATATAAAGATCATCCAATTCCGATAAGTATTCATGGAGATATGAATTTATTTTGATTATGGAATTATTATCAAGCCGACCTACAACTCATGTAGGATCAGAAGCCCAACAGTCACATCTATTCACCCACCAACATTGTGTATAAATATAAGAGGACTTTTCTTCATTTAGACTCACTCATCTCATCACATCTCTCTCTCTCTACTGCGCAGATATGAGTCTCTTCTCTACTGCGCTGAAATAGGTCTCTCTCTCTCACACATGTGAAGCCGGACGCTGTTGAATTTGACGCTGCAACTGCAGAAGTAAAGATTGACTTGCGTGGCCTAGAAGATCTCCTCTTTGGAACTGCGCTGTAGGTTCATCTGAACCTCCTTTGAAAGCCGCAACTTTTGGTGGTGGAATAAACTCAATCCAACGAACGGTTTGCAAGATATCGACTGCCCTAGTTTGAAGCCGGAAACTGCTGAAACTGAAGTTGCAACTGCAGAAGTAAAGATTGACTTGCGTGGCCTAGAAGATCTCCTCTTTGGAACTGCGCTGTAGGTTCATCTGAACCTCCTTTGAAAGCCGCAACTTTTGGTGGTGGAATGAACTCAATCCGACGAACGGTTTGCAAGATATCGACTGCCCTAGTTTGAAGCCGGAAACTGCTGAAACTGAAGTTGCAACTGCAGAAGTAAAGATTGACTTGCGTGGCCTAGAAGATCTCGTCATCTGAACTGCGCTGTAGGTTCATCTGAACCTCCTCTGGAAGCCGAAACCTTTGGTGGTGGAATGAAGTCAATCCGACTGTCGGTTTGTGAGATATGGTCTGCCCTAGTTTGATAATGAACCCGCTAATGCTGATGCTACTGATCTAGGGTTTGCTACTACTGATATGAATCAGATTTATTGTACTATTTCTCTCTGCTGAATTATTGAAGATAAAAGAAGATTTGATCAAAGGGTTTCCCCACACATTGTGGGGTTTGTCCCTCGCTAGCCGCCACATCTTGTGTCTCTTGTCTTGGCTTGTTTTCTGTCGATCGTTTAATGTTCTATCTGCACTTTACTTTATGTACATGTGATTGCTAATCGGTGGAATATAATAAGAAAAAGAAGTAAACTGTTATAAGCATAGAACATACCATAACTTAACATTCTGTTATTACAAGATATGTTCTACCACATCGTCGTGAAGGTGAAAAATCTAATGTGGAAATACAAAGGATAAAAAAAGGCAAATGCAAACGCTATGGTGAGAAATGGGACCCCAAACATAGGTGTGCTAAAGGAAAAGAATCAAAGAACCTATATACTTGTGAAGCAACTAATGATTCAAACAATGAGGATTCTGACATAGAAGAAACAGAAGATGCCCCAGAATTCTCACCAGAATTAGATGACGGAAGTATTCCGCAAGTATCACTATCAGCTATGACAGGTATATCACAACCTCAAACCTTAAAGTTGAAAGGACATATAAAGAAGAACAACGTAGTGGTTCTCATCGACTCTGGCAGCACACACAATTTTTTAGATGCAACCTTGGCAAAGAGACTCAACATTTTTTCATTTCCTTTACCAAACATGAAGGTGATGGTAGCTGACGGTAAGAAGATTGAAAAGATAGGGAAATGCCATAAGGTCAAATTGCAGATTCAAGACTTTAATTTAGAATCTCCGTTCTTCACTGTACCATTAGGTGGAGTAGATGTAGTCTTAGGTATCCAATGGCTACGAACTCTAGGCACTTATGCTGCCAACCATCAAGTACAATTCATAAGATTTAAATGGGGAGTTCAGAGGTACAAATTACACGGATTCCAAGCACACGAGAATCAAATTGTATCATCATCTCAGATGATGAAGATGATTCGAAAAGGAGCACCCGCTTATGTAGTACAATGTCACCAATTAGAAATGTTATCTGCAAGTATGATCAGTGAAGAGTCACCAGAGATACAAGATCTAATTCAAAAGCATGAAAAAGTATTTCAAGACCTGCCTATGAAAATGCCTCCTAACAGGGAAATTGAGCATACAATAGAAGTCAAAGCAGGATCAGACCCCGTCAACATCAAGCCGTACCGATATGCACATCACCAAAAGACAGAAATTGAGAAATTAATCCAAGACCTTTTAAAGTGTGGGATCATCTCGAAAAGTAAAAGTCTATATGCTGCTCCAGTGGTATTGGTAAGGAAGAAGGATGGCTCATTCAGGCTATGCATAGATTATAGAGGATTAAACAAAATAACAATTAAAAACAAGTTCCCAATTCCCTTTATTGACGAAATGTTGGATGAGCTACATGGCGCAAAATACTTCTCAAAATTGGACTTAAGGTCAGGCTATTATCAAATCAGAATCAGGTTGGAAGACATACCAAAAACGACATTCCGAACACACGAAGGTCACTATGAATTTAAAGTAATGCCGTTTGGGTTAACCAATGCACCAGCAACATTTCAAGCAACTATGAACGAATTATTTCGTCCACATCTTAGGAAGTTTGTATTAGTATTCTTTGACGATATTTTAATTTACAGTAAAACTTGGAAGGAGCACTTACAACATCTGGATAAAGTTCTTACACTACTAAAAGAGCACCAGTGCTATGCAGAAAAATCCAAATGCACCTTCGGGAAGGAAGAAGTAGAATACCTTGGACACATTATATCCCATGAAGGCGTAAAAGTGGACCCTAATAAAATCAAAGCTATAAAGGAATGGACCAAACTAGTTAATGTATCCAAGCTAAGAGGGTTCTTAGGTTTGACTGGGTATTACCGAAGGTTTATTAAAAACTATGCACATATAATTGCGCCTCTGACAAACCTTTTAAAGAAGAATTCATTTCTATGGGATGAGGAAGCAGGGAGGTGTTTTGAAAAATTAAAGGAAGTTATGTCTAATGCCCCGGTATTGGCAACACCAGATTTTTCTAAACCATTTATCATCGAGTGTGATGCTTCCGAATTCAGTATAGGTGCAGTGTTAATGCAAGAAGGGCATCCAATAGCTTTTGAAAGCAGAAAGCTCAATAAAAGAGAACGCCTCAAGTCCACATATAACAAAGAAATGCTCGCTATTATGCACGCACTAGCTAAGTGGAGGCAATATCTTTTGGGAAGTAAGTTCTCCATTCGAACAGACCATAACAGTCTCCAGCACCTCCTTCAACAAAAAACACTTTCCGAAGAACAACAAAAATGGATTGAAAAAATTGTCACTTTTGAAATGGAAATACTACATAAAAGGGGAAAAGACAATGTAGTAGCAGATGCCCTATCCAAGAAAGACGAAGAACCAACACTACTTGCAATCTCGGTTGTTGTTCCTGAATGGCTTAACGAGATTCGAAGTGAGTATGCCAAGGATCCAGAAATAACGACGATAATCAATAACCTTCCCAACAACTCAAAATTTGAATGGAAGAATGATATTCTATGGTACAAGGGAAGAATCTATCTAAATGCAAATTCCAAGTTTAAATTTAAGATACTCAAGGAGTCACATGATTCACCGTCAGCCGAACATGTAGGATTCTTTAAGACTTACTACAATGCACGTCAATCTTTCTTTTGGAAAGGAATGAGTCGCAATATTCAGAAATATGTAGCAGAGTGTGACACATGTCAAAGGAATAAAAGTGAAAATATTATGACACCTGGATTACTTCACCCTTTAAACATTCCGAATCATAAATGGGAAGAAATTTCGATGGACTTTATTGAGGGATTACCTGTATCTGAAGGCAAGGACAAGATTTTCGTAGTGGTCGACAGACTCACCAAATATGCTCACTTTATGGCAATAAAGAAATCATACTCAGCTAAACAAATCGCTGAAATATTTTGCAAAAATATATATAAATTACACGGTTTTCCGAAAGTCATTGTGAGTGATAGAGATGCCAAATTCAAGGGTAATTTCTGGAAGGAGTTGTTCAACCACATAGGAACCTACCTAAATATGAGTTCCACTTATCACCCTCAAACAGATGGACAAACAGAGGTTGTCAATAAATGTTTGGAGGCCTACCTATGTTGCTACGCTACAGAAAAACAAAATAAGTGGGCTCAATGGTTGCATCTCGCTGAATGGTGGTATAATTCAACTTATCATACGTCAGCAAAAATGACGCCATTTCAAGCTTTGTATGGATATGAGCCACAAAAACAGAAGGATCTAGCTATTGTCCAGACCAATCTACCTACTGTTAAAAATCAACTAGAAGAAACCCAAAAAATCGTCCAAATACTGAAAGAAAACTTGAATAATGCGAGGAATCGTATGAAGCAACAAGCAGACCGAAACAAAACCGAAAGAGAGTTTGAAGTCGAAGAATGGGTGTTTATCAAGCTCCAACCATACCAACAATTGTCCTTAAAACAGAAAGGAAAAAATAAATTGGAACCAAAGTTCTATGGACCTTATCAGATCAATAAAAAGATTAGCCAAGTTGCATATGGTTTAAGCCTTCCAGAGAAAAGTCGTGTTCACAACGTCTTCCATGTCTCCTGCCTTAAAAGGGCACTAGGTGACCATCAATCAGCGCAAACAACGCTTCCCTCCCTGGATGATGAAGGGTCATTCTAGAACCAGAAGGTATTTTATCTACTAGAGAAAGAAAGCTTCGACATCGTACAATCAAGGAATATTTGATTAAGTGGAAGGACTTACCAGAAGAAGAAGCTTCTTGGGAGACTGAAGCATTTGGTCAACAACATCCGTCGTTACATATGCTTTGAGGACAAAACATTATTTCGAGAGGAAGGCAATGTTATGTAAAAATTAGTTAGTTGTAGTTTATTAGGCAAAAGGGCATGCATGATCAACCTGTTCACCAAGGGGCACCTAAGGCAGTTTATAACCAGGGCCTCTCACAAAAATGTAATCATCATCATTCAATTATTAATAAAATATTTACTTAATTCTGTTATTACTGAAGTTATATACTTCAGTTATAGGGTTGCAGGTAAATGGGAGACTAGAGGGAGAACACCAGTGTGATGGGGGTTCCAGAGCTAGAGGAGGTAGTCGTCCTTATCAGCCCCCACACACCCCTTTGCGTGGGCAGGGTGGTCGTCCCACCATGCTTCATTTCGTGGACGAGACAAAACCTGAGAGGGAACCAGACCCAATTGCAGATTTAGTCCATTCAGTTGCATCTGGTATTGACGAGTATGAGGGGTTGGATGCCAAGATTAAGAGGGTTATGTCCTTTGGCGAGTACATACACCTAAAGGAGTGACATATCACTGGGGCTGAGACACATTATAGAGTGGGGACAATTTAGCCAAGAGGTACAGAAGATAGCGAGGAAAGTTAGGCTCCCCAACTTTGATGAGTCGACTAAGAGTTCAGCGAGGGCATGGGTGCAGAAGTTAGACACATACTTTCCCCTGAATCCCATGCATGAGACGGATGTTATCCGGTTTGCTACTCTACACTTGGAGGGTGATGCCCAAGACTGGTGGTATTATGGATTGATTATGTTGGGGCATATTCACATCACTTCTTACATAGAGTTCACCCGGAGGCTGATTGAGAGATTTGAGAGGAAGGACCTGAAGCTACACTTTAGGGAGTTGTCCAATCTAAGGCAGACTGGCAGCACAGAGGCCTAAATTTCGAAGTTCCAGAGATTGGTCGTGATGGTGACTGACATTTCGGAGGCTCAGTTGATCGTGTTGTTTGTGGAGGGGCTTGTTGAGCCATTGCGTGGTTGGGTGAGGGCCTACAAGCCCACATCATTGATAGACGCTATTTCCAGGACCCAGGATATGATTGACGCAGTGCCCAAGACCTGGGCCTTCGTCCCCACTAGACCCACTGCTCTGCAAGGGAACTGAGATACTAGACCCCCTCAGAGAGATGGAGGACGTAGTTAGTTGGACGAGGAGACCAAGAGGGACCTCAGGAGGAGGAAGCTATGCTTCACGTGCCAGGAGCCTTGGGCACCAGGGCACAAGTGCACCAAGGGCAAGGCCCACTACATTGAGGTGTATTTAGACAATGAGCCGGAGGAGTTTGAGCTGGGTGCAGAATAGGGAGATGAGGGGGTACCTTCATCAAGGGGAGCAACAGCAGTTGCACCACCCCTAGGGGAGGACCATTTGCTCCAACAGGGGGATTTCTTGCTTCATTTCAGGGAGTCCTGAAGTACTTGACACTTAGGATTAGGGGTATTGTGCAAGGGCAACGAGTGTCAGTCCTCATAGATAGTGGAACCACCCACAATTTTATCAATGCCCATATGAAGGAGTAGAGGGCCATTCACACAAAGACATTTGAAGGGTTCTCGGTGTTGGTGCCAAGAGACAGGATGATGCAGTGCACGAAGTATGTCCCTAGTTTGACTGTGACGATGGGGAACTACTCAGTCACTGATCACTTCTTTGTAGTTGACATTCCGGACACCAATGTGGTGATGGGTGTCTAGTGGCTATACTTGTGGGGACGGTCTCTACTTATTAGCATAAGCTATAGATGGAGTTTACAGGCCCAGATGGGAAGCTGGTAGTGCTGAGAGGGATGCACTCTTACCCACCCCAGACAGTTTCCGCTCACAAGATGGAGGCAGATCTACAACATAGGGAAACTAAGTGGACGATGGAGCTTAAGATTTCAGAGACAGGGGCTCCGACACAACCTGCACATCTGGACATACTAGCTTTGTTGGAGAGACACATGGAGGTTTTTAGAGGGATTACTCCAGCAAAACCGCCAAACATAGGGTTCAAGCACACTATTGAGCTGGAGGAGGGGGTGCATGTAGTCATCACTACTCTGTATAGGCACCCCCAAAGCCTATCAAGATGAGATAGAGAGGGCGATACAGTAGTTGCTGAGATTGGGGCACATTAGGCCTAGTTCGAGTCCATTTGCTTCTTCCGTTGTGCTAGTGAAGAAGGATAGGACACTCTGCATGTGCATTGACTTTAGGGCACTCAATAAGAAAACGTTCATGAACAAATACCCAATTTTGCGCATCAATGAGCTAATGGACGAGCTTAGAGGATCGAGATACTTCTCAAAAATAGATGTGTGCTCGGGGTATCACCAGATTCGATGAGGGAGCAGAACATCCCCAAGATCATCTTTTGCTGCCGTTATGGACACTTTGAGTTCTTGGTGATGCCCTTCGGGCTAACCAAAGCTCCGGCTACATTTCAGTTGTGTATGAACCACGTGTTTCGTGGGCAATTGCGACACTTCGTCCTTGTCTTCTTTAACGACATACTCATTTATAGCCGGACTTGGGAGGAGCATCTCCAACACTTGGAGGTAGTACTTCGCATACTCGAGGAGCAACAGTTGTATGCGAAGATGTCCAAATGTGAGTTTGGACTGACAAAGATGTTGTACCTGGGGCATGTGATTGAGGAGGATGGAGTGAAGGTACATCAGGAGAAGATTAGGGCAATTCTGGATTGGCCAACACCTAGGAATGTGACTGAGTTGAGGGGATTCCTGGGCATTTTCACATACTAGAGGAGGTTCGTGGGAGGATTCTCACAGCTGGTAGAAACCCTCACAGATTTGACAAAAAAAGGGGCTTTTGAGAGGACGCAGGTGGCTCAGGAGGCCTTTGAGTGCCTCAAGAGGGTCATGAGCAGTTGTGTTGTTTTGGCTTTGTCGGATTTCACATGACCATTTGTGCTGGAGTGTGATGCTTTTCGTGAGGGAGTTGGGGCCGTGTTGACACAGGGAGGCCGTCTTATTTCATGATGCATGCGCTAGCCAAGTTCAGGCATTATCTAGTGGGAAACAAGTTCAAGGTGAAGACTGACCACAACGGTCTTCGATTTTTCTTAGAGCAACAATCGTTGCAGGAGAGGCAGCAAAAGTGGGTGAGCAAAATCTAGGCCTATGACTTTGAGATTGAGTTCGTCAAGTGCAAGCAGAACGTAGTGGCAAGTGCAGTGTTGCGGGGGAGCGCCCCCCCCCCCCCCTTCGAACCCGCTCCCGAAGCGCGCTCCGGGAGGGAGCGGGTCGGGAGCGCGCTCCCAAAATCGCTCCCGGACGGGAGCGATTTTCGGGAGCGCACTCCCGTAAAAAAATTTACGCTCCCTGGTCTGTTAGGGAGCGATTCAGGGAGCGATCGCTCCCGCGCTCGCGGAGCGTTTTTTAATGCCCGCGAGCGATCGGGGAGCGATCGCTCCCGGGCATTAAAAAACGCTCCGGCAGCGATTTCAGGCGGGCTGGGAGCGGTTCGGCGAAGAAAAAAAAAAAATCCGTCGGACCCGAAATTTCCAAAAATTTTAGAAAAAAAATTTTATTTTATAAGCCCAATGGGCCAAAAAAATTTCATTTCAACTTCATTGAGCAAGAGATTGAGAGCTGGAGCAAGAGCAAAGGAGCAAGGAGCAAGAGCTGAGGAGCAAGGAGCCAGAGCTGAGGAGCGAGGAGCAAGTGCCAAGGAGCGAGGAGCAAGCCTGCAGAGGTAAGTAACTTAATCATTTAGTTAGTTTAGCTGGTTAGGTAGTTAATTTGGTTAGTTTAATTTAGCTGTTTGAGTTTAAAGATCATGTATTTAAATTAAATGAATTAATCCCAATAAACTAAATTAATTTGCAGATTCAAGACTCAAAACCTACAAACATCAAACACCATGGACCTGGAGATATTTATTGGCATTTTCCTCTTCCTGGTCCCTTTTATGGTTATTATGGTGGTGGAGAGTAGGAAACGGAGGGGGCCTGAAACTGAAGAGGTGGATGAAGAAGCCGGAGGAAGTCAAATGGGTGAAAACCCCAGTGAGGAGGAGGTGGAGGAGGGTGAACATGACCCTCAAAAAACTAAACAAGACCAAACTCCATTGTGGAAATATGTTCACAGGGCTGAAACAGGGAGAGGGGGTGGAACCACTAAATTTCATTGCCCCCATTGCAACACTGATTACACAGGCTCATACACCCGTGCTAGAAGACACCTCTACGGGAAAAGGCCATGGGATGGAGACAAACAAATAGGAATCAAAACTTGTGCAGCGGTGTCAACAGCAGATAGAGCCAAATACATAAAGGAAGAGGAGGACGCCCAATACAGAACAAAAAGATCAAGGGGTTTCTTTGAACCAATCTCACCATCACAAAGAACTCCTTCAGCATCCTCCCAAGGTAGTGGATATGGACATGGAGGCACAGGGTCATCATCTTTAAGGCGTAGAACCATATCAGATTTCCTTGATGAGGGTTGTAGGAATGATGTGGATTCAAAAGTTTACAGGTTCCTCTATGCATGTGGGATACCATTCAATGTTCTACACTCACCTTATTGGCACGAAATGGTTTCTGCCATAAATGATGCCCCTAAAGGATACAAGAGCCCTGGGTATGACAAGGCAAGAACTGTTGGCCTTGATCATGAAAAAGCAAAAATATCACATTCTTTGAATAAAATGACAAGTTCTTGGACTGACAATGGGGTGTCCATTGTATCTGATGGATGGACAAATGTAAAAGGCAAGCCATTGATAAGTGTTCTTGTTGTGTCCCGAAGTGGTCCCATCTTTCTAGCTGCACATGATTACTCAAACAAGTTCAAGACCGCTATCAACATTGCAGAAGCATTGCTTGAAACAATTGAGCGTATTGGCCCATACAATGTCATCCAAGTCATCACTGATAATGCTCCTAATTGTAAGGCAGCGGGAGCAATTATTGAGGATAAATACCCAAACATATTTTGGTCTGGATGTTTGGTTCACACATTGAACCTTCTGTTGCATGATATTGTCAAAAACAAAAATGAACAATACCAATGGATTGGTGATTTGTACAAGAAAGGAAAAAAAATGATAAAATTTATTACAAATCATAGCAATACCCATGGCCTTTTCCGCAGTCACTCGAGATTGGAGTTGCTGAAGATTGCGAGGACTAGATTTGGTAGCTATTACCTCACCTTCAGGCGCCTTTTGAAGGTAAGAGAGGCATTAGCTAGCATGGTATCAAGTCCACATTGGCAGGTGTTAAAGGAAAGGGCTACAAATGTAGCTGACATGGCAGGTTTTGAAACGGTGGAGGAGGCCGCTCTTGATGGGCAGTTTTGGACAACTGTGAGACAGGTATTGGATTTCACCAAGCCAATTTATAACATGATTCGGTTTGCAGATACAGACAAACCAGTGATTGGCGAGGTGTATGAGCAAATGGATACCATGTTGGGGGAAATAAAAGACATTGTTCATAATAAAGATCCCAACTTGTACAAACTGATTCATGATTGTGTGTGTGAACGATGGAATAGGCTTAACCTTCCACTACATTGCTTGGCGTATATCCTTACGCCAAAATACTACTCAGAATCTTGGTTGGGCAAACCTGCAGCAGGGGGTAGTGTTAGGACCAAACCCCATTTAGATCAAGAGGTAACTAGAGGATATCTGGAAGCATTAGAAAAGTTGGTGCCTGACAGGGAGGAATGTGCAGCTGTGCGCCTTGAAATAGGCAGATACTTCAGTGGCAGTGGTTTGTATGGTAACTTCCATGCAATGGACGACAAAGATAAATTTGATTCTCTCACATGGTGGGAAACATATGGCGGCCACGGACTTTTGCCAAAATTGGCAAAAAAAGTTCTTTCACAGGTTGTAAATTCTTCTTCTGCAGAGAGGTGTTGGAGCACCTACAGTTATATACATAATGTGAAAAGAAACAGACTCAACGAAAACCGAGCAGAAAGCTTGGTTTATGTGCACTACAACTTGAGGTTGTTGAGCCATTACTGTGATCGGGCTAATGAAGATCCCACATATAAAATTTGGGACAATCACCCTGAGGACGACAATTTGGAGGATGGCATTGTACATATTGAAGAACTAGAAGAGGAGCTTGTACGGGATGAAAATGAAGCAGCTGCAGCAGCCATGCCACCTCCACCTCCACCTCCACCATCCCGTAGCAGTTCTCGGGGCCCGAGTCTTGTTCCATTGCTGTCGCCACCTCCATCGACACCCTCGCGTGGAGGCTCTAGTTCTGGTCGTCGATCTGTGCGGGAGACTCCTAGAAGACCACCACGACCTGCTTATACTCCTGGAGACTCTCGTGGCAAGGGCCACTTGTAGATTTACAGTTTACTTGTCTTTTTTAGTTTCTATTAGACTTGAGTTTTCATAACTGTTGAGTTTTGAGTCCTTGACTCTTGACTCTTGACTCTTTCATATCATTATGACATTATGATATTTTTTGTAAACATTATATCACTGTGACAATGAAAAATTGAAGTTTGAAGTTGGGCCTTGGCAATTATAACTCATTGGTAATGATTGTGAATTATGAATATGATGCTTTGTGAAAGACTAAAGTTGTTTCATTTCATCTCATTATTCATGTTTCATTTTATAAATTTTTAACATTTCATATCATGTTAACAGTTAGAAGTTAGGACTTAGAAATATCTTCGATATTACTTCTTGTAATGGTTAAACTTGGCTTACAAGTACAACTTGTTACTTTGGTGATCAATGATGATAAATGTTATTGAATTTTCAATTCTGAAAGCTTGAAGTTGAAACTTTAATATTGAATTTGATGAATCATGATTTATAAGACTCATGGACATGGTTGATGACGATTATAATTTCTAGATGATTGATGTGATATGGTTCAATGATCAATTTATGTTTTTTTATGTTTTTTATGTCTATTTCATCATTCTACATGTTTTTGTTGACATATATGTATCAAAAATTAAAAAATATAAAAAATATATATATTTTTAAAAAATCGCTCCCCGATTCGCTCCCAAACCGGGAGCTTCTGAAAATGGTCGCTCCCGCTCCCGCTCCCGCTCCCAAGTAACATTGGGCAAGTGCACTCTCCTGGAGGCCCGTGACACTATCTTGATGGATGTCACTCATGATTGGAAGGCTCAACTTTTGGTTGAGTATTTCAAGGATATACAGGCTTGTGAGATATTGGATGACACACATGGGAACGACCGAAACGACAAGTTCAGGGTGATGGATGATGTGATATATTATAAGGACCGAATATACTTGGTGCCCGGATCTCAACTCAAGGAGAAGATTATGCAAGCAGCTCAAGATTCCCCCCTAGCAGGTTACCCCGGGTTCCTCAAGACATATCGTACCATCAGGGAGCAGTTCTCATGGCGGGGACTCAAGGGGGATGTATTGAGACACTTACAGAAGTGTGTGGTCTGTTAGAGGAATAAGGTGGAGTTATCACATCCCACAGGAATACTTTGGTCACTCCCCATTTCGGAGAGGAAGTGGGAGAGCGTGTCCATGGACTTCATCACGAGACTCCTAGCTATGCACGAGCGGGATTGTATCTACATTGTGGTGGACCAATTGACCAAGTTTGCTCATTTCTTTGCCATCACATCGAGATCTTCAGCTTCTCAAGTGGTCGAGTTGTTCTTTAGAGAGGTATTTCGGCTGCATAGTCTCCCCAAGACCATCATTAGTGATAGGGACAGTTGATTCATGGAGGTTTTTTGGCAGGAATTGTTCTGGTTGGTGGGGGTCGAACTTACACCCAGCACCAACTATCACCCCTATAGACTGATGAGCAGACTGAGATCGTGAACAAGTGGCTAGAAGGGTACTTACGCAACTATGTGACGGGGCAGCAAAGAGCGTGGGTGAGGTGGCTTCATCTGGGAAAGTTTTGCAACAACACCACTTATCACATGTCGATTGGTATGTCCCCTTTTCAAGCACTCTATGGATATGATGCATTTTTTTTTCTGACATGATATTTGGAGATAGTAAGACCCCAGGGGCAAAGGATTGGGTTTAAGAGAGCAAGAGATTCTTCGAGCTCTCAAGGACAACTTGCAGGTAGCCCAAAATCAGCGAAAGATGCATGATGACAGACACAGGGTGGAGAGGCAGTTTGAGGTGGGGGACATGGTCTACCTACACTTGCAGCCTTACCGGCAGTCTTCATGCAAGAAAGGGGCAGAGAAGCTCAAACCACACTTTTATGGACCGTATAGGGTGGCCAGGAGAGTCGGGGAGGTAGCTTACCAGCTGGAGCTACCAACGAAGAGTCAAATTCACAACGTATTTCATATCTCATGCCTGAAAAAGGCATTGGGGAATCAAATTACAGTAGCCACTGAGTTGCCTTCGTTGGATGATGAGGAGCACTTAGTATTGACACCAAAGACCATATTTGAGACAAGGGAGAGGAGGTTGAGGAACCGAGTCATCCAGGAGCACTTAGTCAAGTGGAAGGGTTTACTAGATGAGGATGTCACTTGGGAGAGTGAGCAAATTTTACAGCATCCAACTTTGCAGTTGCTTGGGGACAAACAACATATGGGAGGGGAGGACTGTAAAGTCCCTTCTTAAATATTTTGCTAAGGAAAATCACATTTTTCCATTTTTGTCAATTTTGGGGCCTAAGGCAATTTTGGGGAAATGTACTTAGGACAAGGGGGTTGAAATTATTTCCTTAGGGGATGTGGGGGCCACTTTCCGATGAAACACGTACCCCCTTGATGGAGAAATTCGAATGACTCAAATTGCTTGGTGAAGCGGCCCACATGAAGGAACAGAGCAATAATTATGAATAAGAGGAAGGCAACATCATTTGGGGCTTTTGATCATTTGACATTTACATGGTTGCTCTGGCTGTTTAGCAGAGTCACATAGTGTTGTTGAGCACAAGAGTTTTCCCAAGGAGGAAGCTCAACCTTTCTTTAGTGGACTTCGAGTGCCACCCTAAGAAGTCTTTCTTGTCTAGTGGATGCTGAGAGAGAGAGAAGCTCTATCTCCACGCATTTCCTTGGCCAGTTGGGACGTAGAACCAGGGAGTACGTACTTCCTTTGGAGATTAGGAGTCGGGAATTGAGGCCACATCCATTGCAGGGCTTTCATTGTTCAAATTGCAGGAGGAAAGAGGGGAAATTGTAGGACAAGAGAGAGCCACACTCAGCGGAACAAATTTCCTTGTTGGGCTTGCGTAGTACAACCACAGGACTGCACAGTTCTTAGGTGGGATTGTTTGGGGGTGTAGCTTGGATGGAGGAATTTGGAGCAAGGGCTTATTGGGGTTGATAGAAGAGAATTTTAGAAGAGTTTCCAACATTTGGGTGAGATTCCCAAGCCATATTTCCTCACAAGTTATCATTCTAGGCAGTGCAGAAGTGTGGGAGAAACTAGGGGTCATTTTGGAGCTTCAAAACTAGAGTAAACCCTTTCTGGGTATTTTTGGGGTTTTGGCAAGGATCTCAGAAATAATTTGGCAAAAAATTTTGGGCACATTTGAGGGGTCAAACAGTGGTTCCATTCAGCCAACAATGCACTTCTTCAAAGGTCAGCGCAGACACTTGTTGGGGAGTCTTTCTGCATCGTTTGGGCAGCTAATACTCATTCACCTGGGGCTTGTAGCTTGCTCTAAGCAAGCCCAAGTGCACTCCTTCAAATATATAATAAAATTGACCCATTTCAACATTAAGTTTGGTCGATTTTTGTTTATCTTATTTGTGTAAATTTTTATTGTGTTGAATGTGCTGCGATTGCTTGATTATCACTGTTAATTTTCCATTAGCAATATTACAGTGGTATCAAAACATGTTCTTGGCCAGTTGTGGCCTTAAGAGCAGGTGATGACAGGGTGTTTACTAGGGCAGTCTATCAACATAGAGGCTGAGGCTGAGGTAGGGGCAGGAGTCGAGGTAGAGAAGGGGAACCGTACCCATTTTCCGATATGGAGGTGGAAAATATCAGGGGCCGTATGGATAACCAAGAGGATAATGAGCAGCCCGAAAAGGTGGGCCAAAATCAGGTTCTATTGGAGTTGTTGAGAACCAACCAGCAGATCTTGAGGTAGGGGCATCTCATGACAGACATGATGCAACAAGTGATAGGGTTGCAGGCGAATGGGAGGCCAAAGGGAGAGCACCAGGGTGATTGGGGTTACAGAGCTGGAGGAGGTAGTCGTAACTATCAGCCCCCACACACCCCTCTGCATGGACAGGGAGGCCGTCACACCATGCCTCATTTCATGGACGAGCCAGAACCCGAGAGGGAACTAGACCCAGTTGCAAATTTAGTCCATTCAGTTGCATCCGATATTGACGAGTATGAGTGGTTGGATGCCAAGATTAAGAGGATGATGGTCTCCCCAAGACCATCATTAGTGACACGGACAACCAATTCATGGGGGCTTTCTAGCAAGAGTTTTTATGGTTGGTGGGGATCGATCTTACACCTAGCACCAACTATCACCCCTAGACTGATGGGCAGACCGAGATCGTGAACAAGTGGCTAGAAGAGTACCTACGCAACTATGTCATATGGCAGCAAAGAGCGTGGGTGAGGTGGCTTCATTTGGGAGAGTTCTGCTATAGCACCACTTATCACATGTCGATTGGCATGTCCCCTTTCCGAGCACTCTATGGATATGATGCATTATTTTTTTCTGACATGATATTTGGAGATAGTAGGACCCCAGGGGCAAAGGATTGGGTTCAAGAGAGCCAAGAGATTCTCCAAGCTCTCAAGGACAACTTGCAGGTAGCCCACAATTAGAAAAGATGTATGCTGACAAACACAGTGTGGAGAGGCAATTTGAGGAGGGGGACATGGTCTACCTACACTTGCAGCCTTACCGGCAGTCTTCACTCAAGAAAGGGGCAGAGAAGCTCAAGCCACGCTTTTATGGGCTTTAAAGGGTGGCTAGGAGAGTCGGGGAGGTAGCTTATAAGCTGGAGCTACCCACGGAGAGTCGGATTCACAATGTGTTTCATGTCTCATGCCTGAAAAAGGCATTGGGGCATCAGGTTACAGCAGCCACTGAGCTACCTCCGCTGGATGATGAGGGGCACTTAGTATTGACACCAAAGACCATATTTGAGACAAGGGAGAGGAGGTTGAGTAACTAGGTCATCCAGGAACACATAGTCAAGTGGAAGGGTTTGCTAGATGAGGATGCCACTTGGGAGAGTGAGAAAATTTTATAGCATCCAACTTTACAGTTGCTTGGGGACAAACAACATATGGGAGGGGAGGACTGTAATGTCCCTTCTTAAATATTTTGCTACGGAAAATCACATTTTTGCCATTTTTATCAATTTTGGGGCCTAAGGCAATTTTGGGGAAATGTACTTAGGACAAGGGGGTTGAAATTATTTCCTTAGTGGACTGTGGGGGCCACTTTCCCATGAAACATGCACCCCCTTGATGGAGAAATTCGAATGGCTAAGGAGGGAGCTCAAATTGCTTGGTGAAGGGACCCACATGAAGGAAGAGAGCAACAACTATAAATAAGAGGAAGGCAACATCATTTGGGGCCTTTGATCATTTGACATTTACATGGTTGCTCTAGTTGTTTAGCAGAGTCACGTACTGAGCACGAGAGTTTTCCCAAGGAGGAAGCTCAACCTTTCTTTAGTGGACTTCGAGAGCCACCATAGGAAGTCTTTCTTGTCTTGTGGAGGTTGAGAGAGAGAGAAGCTCTAGCTCCACGCATTTCCTTGGCCAGTTGGGATGCAAATCTAGGGAGTACATAGTTCCTTTGGAGATTGGGAGTCGGGAATTGAGGCCACATCCATTGCAGAGCTTTCATTGGTCAAATTGCAGGAGGAAAGAAGGGAAATTGCAGGAGGAGAGAGAGCCGCACTCAGCAAAAAGAATTTCCTTACTGCGACTGTGTAGTACAGCCACAGGACTCCACAGTTCTTGGGTGGGATTGTTTGGGGGTGTAGCTTGGATGGAGGAATTTGGAGCAAGGGTTGATTGGGATTGATAGAAGAGAATTTTAGAAGAGTTTCCAACTTCTGGGTGAGTTTCCCAAGCCATATTTCCTCACAGGTTATCATTCCAGGCAGTGCAGAAGTGTGGGAGAAAATAGGGGTCATTTTTGAGCTTCAAAACTAGAGTAAACCCTTTCTGGGTATTTTTGGGGTTTTGGCAAGGATCTCAAAAATAATTTGGTAGAATTTTATGGGCAGATTTGAGGGGTAAAACAGTGGTTCCATTCAGCCAACAATTCACTTCTTCAAGAGTTAGCGCAAACATTTGTTGGGGAGTCTTTCTACATCGTTTGGGCAGTTGATACTAATCCACCCGGGGCTTCTAGCTTGCTCTAAGCAAACCCTGGTGCACTCCTTCAGATATATAATAAAATTGGCCCATGTTGGCATTATTTCTAGCCCATTTTTGCTTATCTTATTTATGTAAATTTTTATTGTGTTTAATGTACTGCAATTACTTGACTATCACTATTAATTTTCCATGAGCAATATTACAGTGGTATCAGAGCATGTTCTTGGCCAGTTGTGGGCTTAAGAGCAGGTGATGACAAGGTCGTATACTGGGGCAGACTATTGACATAGAGGAAGAGGCAGAGGTCGAGGTAGAGAAAGGGAACTAGACCCATTTTCTGATATGGATGTGGAAAATATCAGGGGTCGTATGGATAACCAGGAGGATAATGAGCAGCCTAGAAAGGTGGGCCAAGATCAAGTTCTAGAGGAGTTGTTCAGAACCAACCAACAAATGTTGAGGCAGGGGCAGCACATGATGGACATGATGTAGCAAGTGTTAGGGTTGCAAGTGAATGGGAGGCCAAAGGGAGAGCACCAGGGTGATGGGGATTCCAGAGATGGAGGAGGTAGTCGTACCTATCAACCCCCACACACCACTCTGCGTGGACAGGGAGGTCGTCCCACCATGCTTCATTTCATGGACAAACCAGAAATTGAGAGGGAACTATATCCAGTTGCAGATTTAGTCCATTCAGTTGCATCCAATATTGACGAGTATAAGGGGTTCGATGCCAAGATTAAGAGGGTGATGGTCTCCCCAAGACCATCATTAGTGACAGGGACAGTCGATTAATGGGGGCTTTCTGGCAAGAATTGTTCCGTATGGTGGGGACCGAGCTTACACCTAGCACCAACTATCACCCCTAGACTGATGCACAGACCGAGATCGTGAACAGGTGGCTAGAAGGGTACCTACGCAACTATGTGACGGGGCAGCAAAGACTGTGGGTGAGGTGGATTCATCTGGGAGAGTTCTGCTACAACACCACTTGTCACATGTCAATTGGTATGTACCCTTTCGAGTACTCTATGGATATGATCCATTTTTTTTCCTGACATGATCTTTGGAGATAGCGAGACCCCAGGGGCAAAGGATTGGGTTCAAGAGAGCTATGAGATTCTCTGAGCTCTCAAGGACAACTTGGAGGTAGCCCAGAATTAGCGAAAGATGTATGCTGGCAGACACAGGGTGGAGAAGCAGTTTGAGGCGAGGACATGGTCTACCTACACTTCAGCCTTACCAACAGTCTTCACTCAAGAAAGGGGCAGAGAAGCTCAAGCCACGCTTTTATGGGTCGTGGTCGTGAGTCAAGGAGGTAGCTTACAAGCTGGAGCTACCCACAGAGAGTCGGATTCACAATGTATTTCACTTCTCATGCCCGAAAAAGGCATTGGGGCATCAGGTTACAACAGTCACTGAGCTGCCTCTGCTGGATGATGAGGGGCACGTAGTATTGACACCAAATACCATATTTGAGATAAGGGAGAGGAGGTTGAGGAAACGGGTCATCTGGGAGCACTTAGGCAAGTGGAAGGGTTTGTTAGATGAGGATGCCACTTGGGATAGTGAGAAAATTTTACAGCATCCAACTTTGCAGTTGCTTGGGGACAAACAACATATGGGAGGGGAGAACTGTAATGTCCCTTCTTAAATATTTTGCTAAGGAAAATCACATTTTTGCCATTTTTGTCAATTCTGAGGTGTAAGGCAATTTTGGGGAGAAGTATTTAGGACAAGGGAGTTGAAATTATTTCCTTAGTGGAATGTTCGGGCCACTTTCCCATGAAACACGCACCCCCTTGATGGAGAAATTTGGATGGATAAGGAGGGAGCTCGAATTGCTTGGTGAAGGGGCCCACATGAAGGAATAGAGCAACAATTATAAATAAGAGGAAGGCAACATCATTTGGGCTTTTGATCATTTTACATTTACATGGTTGCTCTAGTTGTTTAGCAAAGTCACATAGTGTTGTTGAGCACAAGAGTTTTCCCATAGAGGAAGCTCAACCTTTCTTTAGTGGACTTCGAGTGCCACCCTAGGAAGTCTTTCTTGTCTTGTGGAGACTGAGAGAGAGAATCTCTAGCTCCACGCATTTCCTTGGCCAGTTGAGATGTCGAACAAGGGAGTACGTAGTTCCTTTGGAGATTGGGAGTTGGGAATTGAGGCCACATCCATTGCGAGGCTTTCATTGTTCACATTGCAGGAGGAAAGAAGGGAAATTGCAGGAGGAGAGAGAACCACACTCAGCAGAACGAATTTCCTTGTTGGGCCTGCGTAGTACAACCATAGGACTGCACAGTTCTTGGGTGGAACTGTTTGGGGTGTTGCTTGGATGGAGGAATTTGGAGCAGGGGCTGACTGGGGTTGATAGAAGAGAATTTTAGAAGAGTTTCCAACATTTGGGTGAGATTCCCAAGCCATATTTCCTCACAGGTTATCATTCCAGGTAGTGCAAAAGTATGGGAGAAAATAGGGGTCATTTTGGAGCTTCAAAACTAGAGTAAACCCTTTCTAGGTGTTTTTCGGGTTTTCACAAGGATCTCAAAAATAATTTGGCAAATTTTTCTAGGCAGATTTGCGGGGTCAAACAATGGTTCCATTCATCCAATAATGCGCTTCTTCAAGGGTCAGCGCAGACATTTGTTGGGGATTCTTTCTACATCATTTGGGTAGCTGATACTCATCCAACTAGGGCTTATAGCTTGCTCTAAGCAACCCTGGGTGCACTCCTTCAAATATATAATAAAATTGGCCCATTTTTGTTTATCTTATTTATGTCAATTTTTATTGTGTTGAATGTGTTGCAATTGCTTGATTATCACTGTTAATTTTCCATTAGCAATATTAAAGTGGTATCAAAGCACGTTCTTGGCCAGCAGTGGGCTTAAGATCAGGTGATGACAGGGTTGTTTACTGGGGCAGTCTATCGACATAGAGGCAGAGGCAGAGGTAGAGGTAGGGTCGAGGCAAAGAAGGGGAACCAGACCCATTTTCTAATATGGAGGTGGAAAATATCAAGGGCCGTATGGATAACCAGGAGGACAATGAGTAGCCCAGAAAGGTGGGCCAAGATTAGGTTCTAGAGGAGTTGTTGAGAACCAACCAGTAGATGTTGAGGTAGGGGCAACTCACGATGGACATGATGTGGCAGGTGAATGGGAGGCCAAAGGGAGAGCACCAGGGTGATGGGGGTTCCAGAGCTAGAGGTGGTAGTCATACCTATCAGCCCCCACACACCCCTTTGCGTGGACAGGAAGGTCGTCCCACCATGCCTCATTTTGTGGACGAGCCAAAACCCGAGAGGGAACCAGACCCAAATGCAAATTTAGTCCATTCAGTTGCATGTGGTATTGACGTGTATAAGGGGTTGGATGCCAAGATTAAGAGGGTGATGTCCTTTGGGGAGTACATACACCTAAAGGAGAGGCGTACCACTGGGGTCGGGACACATTATAGAGGGGGAAAATCTATCCAAGAGGTACAGAAGCTAGTAGGGAAAGTTACACACCCCAACTTTGATGGGTCGACTAAGAGATCAGCCAAGGCATGGGTGCAGAAGTTAGACACATACTTTCACCTGAATCTCATGCGTGAGACGGATGTTATCCGGTTTGGTACTCTACACTTGGAGGGTGATGCTCGGGATTGGTGGTACCATGGGTTGATTACGTTGGGGCATATCCGAATCACTTCTTACATAGAGTTCGCCCGGAGGCTGATTGAGAGATTTTAGCGGAAGGACCTAGAGCTACACTTCAGGGAGTTGCCCAATCTAAGGCAGACTGGCAGCGCAGAGGCCTACATTTCGGAGTTCCACAGATTGGTCGTGATGGTGACTGACATTTCGAATGCTCGGTTGATCATGTTGTTTGTGGAGGGGCTTGCTGAGCCACTACGTGGTTGGGTGAGGGCCTACAAGCCCACATCATTGATCGATGCCATTTCCAAGACCCAGGATATGATTGACGTAGTGCCTAAGACCCGAGCTTTCATCCCCACTAGACCCACTGCTCCACAAGGGAACCAAGATACTAGACGCCCTCAGAGGGATGGAGGACGTAGTCAATTGGATACGACCAGTGGAGCTGTGAAGTGCATTAGATCGATTAGTAGGTCAGTGTATCTTGTTCAGGGTAGGTTGTTGGTGAAAGTTGTTGACACCAAACACTAGTTTTTTATTCCTTGTATCAGTGATTATATGAGGGCCATGATCCCTAGTGCGAGAACCCTGAACAGTGGTATGACAATTTGTTAGTATAACAAAGTCGGGTTATTGAAAAAATTGTAAAAAATTGTCTATATTTGTGCACTAGTTGATTTACTATTGTTTATATTTCATTGTGCAAAGTAGTTTGTTGTGGTATTTGGATTGGTAGTGTCAGTGATTGTAAGACCCTAACCTAGATTCCAATACTATGCAGAAATGTTAGGTCCCTATACTACTAGTGCAACCCCTTATTGTTATTAGTACAACCCCTTATTATATTGTTGTGCCCATGTAGTCCCCATATTGTTATTATTGTGCCCCATAAAAGCCCACTATTGTTATTATTGTGCCCTTACATTATTATTGTTATGTCGGCTCTAATTATATTATGACCCCTTAGACTCCTATATATAGAAAGGAGGTCTTGTCATTTGTATCATCCAAGAATTGTTCATTTGTGTATGTAAAGGAGGTTTCCCCCTCGAAGAGGCTGATTTATAAGGCGTTCATCTATCTTTTCTATCTTTCTGTGAGCTGGTTTCATAACAAGAAACAACAGAACACGCAAAATCCTAGTGTTGTCCACTAGCACAATGGTTCATTGGTCAAAGGCTCAGTATGCTTACTTGCTCGAAGTGGACCAGAAAAGCATATAAATTTAAACATACCATTATGATAAACAGGTTGATGTCTTGAATGATGATGACTGAAGTGGCTTCTCATTCAAAGAGAGAAACTCTCCATGAGATCTCTACACCTATTATTAATTGCAGAAAGTGAATAGAAGACACTTGATTATTAAAGGATTATGGACATGAGTAACCATCTAATGTTGTTAAAAAGGTTTTGGCAAGTTCTGATCTGAGCAGAGAAGGTTTCTCCTAGTCCAAGCCTCAACCATTGGGAGAAAGGATTAAGGGTGCGGTTATAAGCCTCTCAACCGCATGGAAGAAGGCATATGCGTGCAAATGTAACTGTAAAACTAAAATCCTATGAGACCAGGAGTGAACTAGGAGTATGACAGACCTACAAACATGGAGCAGATGATGGAGAAATTTGTGAGCAAAGACGCTTTTAAGATCTATCTAATGCTTTACTTATAATAAAGAATGTGGATGTCTTGGTTAATCTTATGTTTGCAGGAGACTGAAATATGCATATCAGTATGTTGTTTGCCTTTACATGACCATTTAAGCTAGTATATGACAGTATTTGATAACAGTCTCAAGGACTTGACAAGATTTGGCTTATTGGCTTGACTTAGTATAGATGAGCAACATTGGCTTGGATAATTAATGATGCCTTAGAACTTTGACATGATGTTTGATAGTTCATAGATATGTTTTGGCTTATGGTTGATTGAATTCACGGTACTAACAAGTTAGAGTTTTGATCTGATTTGGTACTTGACAATGTTATGGCCTGTTTGACATGGTGGGCATAGTGAGTCCAAGTATTCACTATTGATTCTATATTGGCATCATTGGCATTTGGCACCTTGGTTGAAGCAAGAACAATTGGGATTCAATGTGCAGTGATTTTTACTGCAGAAATCTCACAATGAATGGATGAAACTTATATGACTTATCCTTGGTGTATGCATTTATAATATGATTCATATTATGATCATATGGATGACTTGATGAAGCTTGGCTTGATATTGCTTGGTAAATGATAGTTATTGACCTGACAAGATTGTAACCTGGTATTTGGACATGAGCTCTACCTGGCACCTGGACTGAAGAGTTTGAGAGGAACTTTTATGCCTTTGATATTAATTTATGGTTTGGCATTTAAGGCTTGATAAACTAACTTACTAACTTAGTTGTTTTGATGGCACAATAATGATTTGTGTGAGGCTGAGTAGATTGGTTTGATCAGTATAATGTTTGCAGATAGCATTGTATGGTTTGAAGCAAGCTTCCCAAACCTAGTAGGTCTGCACTGACAGTTACCTGGTAAAGCCAGGAAGATGTGTCGATCCGAACATTTACTTCTAAGTGGTCCAAGGTATGCCTTTGATTTTGGTTTTATATGTTGATGGTCTATTCTTGACAAGTAATGATCCTCTGATGATCAAAGTAAGAGGAAGTTGGCCTCTAAAATTCGAGATGAAGAATCTTGGCATGACGAATTACTTTCTAAAGTTTGGAAAAAAAAAAAAAAAAATATATATATATATATATATATATATATATATCATGAAGCTATTAAAGAGTTCTTTGGAAAGTGGAAACGCAAATTCTTGGACACTTCAATTGAGTTTCAAGAATTTATGCAAGAGATATTGCTAAATCTGACTTGGCAACCGGCAGTTGATTAATACCCAACTAGATATATGTTTTGCTGAAAACAACCTGAGTCAATTCATGATAGAGCCGCTTCATACACATTGGTTTGCCGCCAAGCACATGTTCGAGATATTTGCATCAATGTTTTAAAACTCCGACTCCGACTCCGACTCGGCCGAGGGTCGACTCCGACTCCGACTCCGACTCGGTATCGACTCGGCCGGCTCCATTTCAATGACTCGGTCGTTGTAAAAAATACATTAAATATTTATTTTTTTATAAAAACACATAATTTAAAGATTTTCATTCATGTTTCCAAACACACAACATTAGAATATAGATAGAAGACAACATATTATCAAAGTAGGCTCATGAATATATCCATTATATCAAAATGGCACCCAGTGCATTGTCCAATACATACACGATGATGATATAGAGATCAAAACAAAAACAAATAACCAAGGAGGCTATAAATGGCCTCTACAACAGAACTCTGTGACCAGTACTACTGGCTACTGCTAGAGTTGCCAACATCATCTGGCTCAGTGTTACTTGGGAGCGGGAGCAGAAGTGGGGAGCAAGAGCGAAAACGGGAGCTGGAGCGACATTTTCAGAAGCTCTTGGTTTGGGAGCGAATCCTGGAGAAGTTCGACAACCAATGTCACTAACATCAAGGTACAAAGAGGGATTGGTGCTCTTGGTTAAATACGAGTTCCATACCCTAATACAGGACAAAATTCAATGGAAACATTGCAATCCTCCAATCCTGAAATCCTGAAAATCTGATAAGTCTGCTGAATTTTGAATGAAATCTAAAATTCTACTTTCTCCATATGAAATCCAATGAGGCCGAAACCACTCTCAAACATCCTGAGTCATTTCATGGTAATGTTAAAAATTTAAGTAAAAGGATGAAAATGAAGATTAAGGAGAATGTCACTTTTACTTTAAGAATTTAACATTACCATGAAATTTGAGTAGCATATCAATACTAGGAGAGGTGAATGGACCCCAAATAGCACTTAACCAATTTAGAAAACACCTTGGAGTCCCCAAAAATCAGCTAAATGTTAAAAAGTTCAAAAAAAATTAGAAAAATCGTTGTTTTTTGGGGGGACTGGCTAGATTTAATGACTCGGCCGAGTAGATGTGGAAACGGCCGGGTTGACCGAGTCATGATTGACTCGGTCGAGTCATGCAATAACTCGACCGAGTCAGTCATGACTCGGCCTCCCGAACTGGTTTTTCTGCCGGGTCATAAAATTCTTCAATGACTCGGATCAACTCGGCCGTTTCGGATTCGATTCGGCCGAATTTTAAAACTATGATTTGCATAGGACAATCAATCTTGGTCTGAGATATACTTCCAAAGATGTATGACAACATGGATACACTAATGTTGACTACGCTAGAAAGCATTATTGTCAGAAAGAGCACATTCGGGTGTCGTTTTAGCTTGGGATCTACCATAATATTTTGATGAGTAGGAAATAAAAGTTTGTGGCTTTAAGCACGACAGAGGTTGAGTACATTGTTGCTAGCATGACTAGTTGTGGGGCAGTTTGGTTACGGAAGAATTTTTGGAGAGTTGTTTGAACAGGTTCTGGATATGACAGTGATATATTATGACAATAAAGAGTGGTATCCGTTTGGCAGAAATCCCCATATATTGTTGAGCCTAAGCCATCTTCATACATCAAAACAGTCCTGCTATATGAGACAAGCTTAGGCTTATGATCGCTGCTTTTGTGAGAGGCACGATGAATAAGGTACCCTTTTGTGACATGTATTTATTCTAACATAATATTTGATTTGATGACCTGCATGAACAGGAAATCAGAGGACTGGTGCTCTTAATAATGTATGAGGCAATATGATGTTTAAGCAAGTATTGAATATGAGCACGTTGATAGAGAGCAAGACTGATCGAGGAAACTGAGACAACTCTTCCCTCCTGTTTGAGCTCCCAAGGTAAGGAATTGAGATCTAGGGCTCCTAGGGTTGATGCATCTCTGGACAATAGGGTATCGTCCCTATTTGTCACCCATAGGGTGGAAGATGTTTCTCCTGTTGATTTCTGGTAGCATCGGATGTGCTCTAAGCCTCAAAATTTGCAGGGAGGCTAGGACACATGTATTCCAGAATACCCAGAAACCGTTTTGGGAAATTCCACCCAGAGACAATTTTATTAAAATAATTAATTATTTTTAATGGGTGCCTAAGTCTGAACTTAGGAAATTAAAATAATTAAAGGGTATTAATGAAACTGGGTGTGAATCTTCTAGAGGAAGATAGGGATAGAGTCAACATGATCTGAGCCATTGATTAGAATCTAATCTAGGTCGTTGATTACTGAACTAGAAGATTATAAGGACTTCGATGGGCATATGGAAAATACATCGGGTGAGAGATCAGAGATTGATTTTCTCAAAGGTGATCGAGGAGATTTCTTGCAGTGAGGGGCAGGGATAATTTTCCGGAGGAAGTTTTCCTAATCCGGAGAGTACAAGGCAAAGAGGGCAGAGAGTAGTCCGGAGAGCTAGCACTAGGCCACACAAAGGCAGCATAGGCTACGTTGTGGCAGCGCAGAGCTTCAGAGGGAGTCCGTATTTCTGTTGGGGAACAGTTGAGATCTAGTGTCGGAACCGAAGTGTGAGACCGGGAGGCCAGGGGGCTGAAGTTTCTATCAAGCAGAGGATCAAGAGGAGGTGTAGCGCAGTCGCAACAGTAGTGACGCAGTAACTGCATGGGTGTGACGCAATACTGCCAGAGACAGCGCAAAGGCTCATCTCCAGCGCAGATCAGTGTCAGATTTCCCCGTGACAGGGTGGGATCATCTCACTATCTTTTTTCCAGTTAGATCTCTGTATAAGGTTGCCAGTTTGGGCATCCGAAGAATTGTGCTCAAAAATTACTGCATAATGATACAAACCCTCAGTTGCTACACCAGTTTTCCCACATTGGGTTTTTCCGGGGACATTTGTCCAAAAACAACGGTGTCACTTGTGTGTGCTATTTCTTTCTTGCTCGGTTCTTGTTTCCGCATATTATTTAAGTTGTGAAGATTGCAGTTGTATTTATTTCGATGTTTACCGTATAATACTGTAAATAATTTGATTCAGTAGGAGAAATATAATCAGATGTTGCATTAGGGATTCAGGGATTTCGAATTTTCACATGGTATCGTAGCACAGGTGAAGCAAGAGAGCAGACCGGAAGACACAGAGACTGCGCAGAGACAGCGCAAAGGCTCATCTCCAACGCAGATCGATGCCGAATTTCCTAGTGACGGGGTGAGATCATCTCACTACCTTTTTGTCCAATTAGATCTCTGTATAAGATTCCCAGTTTGAGCATCCGAAGAATTGTACTCAGAAATTACTGCATAATAATACAAACCCTCAGTTGCTGTACCAGTTTCCCATGTTGGGTTTTTCCGGGGACATTTGTCCAAAAACAACAATGTCACTTCTGTGTGCTATTTCTTTCTTGCACAATTCTTGTTTCTGCATATTATTTAAGTTGTGAAGGTTGCAGTTGTATTTATTTCGATGTCTACCATATAATATTGTAAATAACTTGATTCAGTAGGAGAAATATAATTAGTTGTTAAAGTAATGATTCGGGGATTCCGAATTTTCACATGGTATCGAAGCGCAGGTGGAGCAAGAGAGCAGATCGGAAGAGCCGAGCGTTGAAGAGGAGGAGGGAGATTGAAGTGTTGCGTAGGTAGCAGATCGAATCCCTAAAGGAATTGCGCAGTCTAGGCCAGGAGGGCAAGATTCTCAAGGAAGATCTCTCTCTGAGTGAGTTGACAAAGAGGTAATATTTCCAGATCGAGATTTGTCAGCGGCAAAGGGAGCAGCGCAGCAGAAGCTTCAGCGCAGAGCAGTCTTCAAGTGAGACGCAGTTTTTTGCAGTAGTTGTTGGGGCAAAAAAACGTCAGAAGAAGGAAGGAGACACTTTTTGAGGGAATTTCTTCCTCAGAGAATTCCTAGCCAGGGAATTCGATTTCTCAATTGTTGAGCAACAGTAAAGAGGATCAGATCTATAAACTCCAGCAGGGAATGCGTAGGCCAACCTAGCAGCAGCGCAGAGGAGAGAGGAGGCAGTTTGACATTTTTTTGGCAGAGATGACAGCTAATGGGCTGAGAGATCAAGATCGGTTGGACAAAGCATCCAACTATGTGATCTGGAAGGCTAGGATCTCCTGCCTTCTGGATGAGCATAATCTCAAAGCCTATGTCGATAGTGGTAGTTGAACCTGCAGATGCGGATCCACTCAAGAAGTACAAGGTTGAAATGGCGAAGGCCAAGCAGTTGATCCTCGATGGAGTGAGGGATCATGTTGTATGTCACATCGCTGGCAAAGGGACTGCCAAGGAGATGTGGGATGCCTTGGCTACGTTGTATCAGGTATCTTTCGAGCAACGAAAGATGTACTTGAAGGAGAAAATAAGATCCACGAGGATGCAGAAGGGGGAACACATTGATTCGTTCGTATCGAAGCTTCAGGAGGTTCGAGATTCGTTGGCAGCTATAGGATCAGTGCCTCAGCCTACCGAGATGGTGAGGTTGGCCCTCAATTCAGTCTCAGAAGAATGGCAAGTATTTTTCCAGAGCATCCTGGGCAGAGAGAGATTGTCGGGTTGGGATGGGATGTGGGTCACTCTTCAGCAGGAAGAGATGAAACAAGACTTAGTCAAGTGCAAACTTGATAGCAACAGCAGCAGTGGGACGAAGCCCAAGGAGGAGGAGGAGAATGTAGCCCTTGCATCAAAGGGGCAGCAGGAGCAGCAGAGGCAAAAGAAGGACGTCTCAAAGATCAAACGTTTCTGGTGTGATGAATTTGGTCACTACGCTACACAGTGTCCTCTCAAGATGAAGGAAAAGGATGTGAAACATGATCTGCAGGCCGCAACCGCAAAGATCGAGGAGGAGGAGTTTGCCATGATTGCCTAGATACCTCCAGGGGAGAGGTGGGGTGATCTAGTACTGTAATTCGAAAGAATTGCAAATGGGTTGGATCCTTGAGGAATCCACCTCTTGGATTAATACATTGATACAGGAGCCCATATCAGGAGTAGCAAGATGGACCAGTGTTAATGGTGCAAAGGAGTGCCGAAGTGACAGCTGCAGTAGCTAGGAGCGCCAGAGACTGAGTAGCACAGAGCAGAGTTGGCAGCGGTGCAGTTGGCACAGTGCAGAGTCAGCAACAATGCAAATACTTCAAAGGGTCAGCGCAGAGACTAGCCGCAGTCAGAACTCCAGCAACAGATGCATCATGCTGAACACATGTTCAATATTTTGGATGTTTTTCCATCGCTATTGTAGCAACAGCAGCAGTTGGATAGGGTTGCAATGCAAATGAAGTGTTGGCAATGGCAAGGCCAGCAACAGCACAGATGCAGCATTTGCGCAGTAGTTGGTGGGCAAAGATGTCAGACATCAACAGCGCGGAGGGAGATGTTACAGAGTCAGAGTGATGCTTTAGCAAGTTGCATTACTAGAGCACATTCCTCGCTAAGAGGGAGTGTTGATTTCTGGTAGCATCGGATGTTCTCTAAGCCTCAAAATTTGCAGGGAGGCTAGGACACATGTATTCCAAAATAGCTAGAAATTGTTTTGGGAAATTCCAAACCAGAGACAGTTTTATTAAAATAGTTAATTATTTTTAAGGGTGCCTAAGTCTAAACTTAGGAAATTAAAATAATTAAAGGGTATTAATGAAACTAGGTGTGAATCTTCTAGAAGAAGACGAAGATCGAGTCAATATGATCTGAGCCATTGATTAGAATCTAATCTGGGCCGTTGATTACTCATCTGGAAGATTATAAGGACTTCAATGGGCATTTGGAAAATACATCGGGTGAAAGATCAGAGATCGATTTTCTCAAGAGAGCAGTCGTTGTCGGAGAAGATGATCGAGGAGATTTCTTGCAGTGAGGGGCAAGGATAATTTTCCGGAGGAAGTTTTCCTGGTCCGGAGAGTACAAGGAAGAGAGGCAAGAGTAGTTCGAAGAGCTAGCGCTGGGCCACATAGAGGCAGCATACAACTACGTTGTGGCAACGTAGAGCTTTAGAGGGAGTCTGTATTTCTGTTGGGCAATAGTCAGGATCTAGTGCCAGAGCCGGGGTGTGAGACCGGGAGTCTAGTGGGTCGAACTTTCCAGCAAGCAGAGGATCGAGAGGAGGTGCAGCACAGTCCCAGCAATAGTGATGGAGTAACTTCGTGGGAGTGATGCAGTATTGTGCAGAGACTACACAGAGGCTCATCTCCAGCACAGATCAGTGCCAGATTTCCCAGTGACAGGGTGAGATCATCTAACTATCTTTTTGTCCAATTAGATCTCTCTATAAGATTGCCAGTTTGGGCATCTGAAGAATTGTACTCAGAAATTACTGCATAATAATACAAAACCTCAGTTGTTGCACCGACTTTCCCACATTGGGTTTTTCCGGGGACATTTGTCCAAAAACAACAGTGTCACTTGTGTGTGTTATATCTTTCTTGCTCAGTTCTTGTTTCTACATATTATTTAAGTTGTGAAGGCTTTAATTGTATTTATTTCGATGTTTACCGTATAATATTGTAAATAAATTGATTCAGTAGGAGAAATATAATCAGTTGTTGCAGTAGTGATTCGGGGATTCTGAATTTTCACAGCTCCCCTATCTTAGTCTAGTAGAGTATTCCCCAATTTGCATCATACCCATAAGTTGGGATTTTTGGCATTGTAGCTCCCCATCTGACCAATGGGTTGAGAGGGATTGGGGGTGTGTGATCCTTACCTTTGGTAAGTTGGGTATCTCACCCAAGCTTATGGTACAAGGTGTTCTACCACATGACCCTTGAGGGCCATTGTTGGGAAGATCAATCGGCAATAGAATGGATGAGACATTGTATTTCTCCTATTACCTAACATGTTGATTTCTGTAGCATCGGATGTGATCTAGCCTCGAAATTTTGCAAAGAGGCTACGACAAATGCATTCTCCAAGACCTAGAAATCGTTTGGGAAAGTTCCACTGAGAGATGATTTAATTAAAATAATTAATCATTTTTAATGTATTCCTAAATCTAAACTTAGGAAATGTGATTACTTAAAGGGTAATAATTAAATCTGGAGCGAATCTTCTAGAAGAAGACGAGGATCAACTCCTAGTTAATCTTAGTCATTGATTATGTTTTAATCTTGCTCGTTGATGCTCCTACAAGAGATTATAAGGAGTTCGATGGGCAATTGGAGAACACACTTGTGCAGTTCAATTTTGCTGGGAAGTCGATTTCCAGAGTAGCAGTTGTGAGTTGCCAGAGGTGATTCAGTAAAGTCGAAGCAGTGAGAGAGGGGCAGGGATAGTAGACCGAAGGAGATTTTCCAGTTCTAGGGAGTGCAAGTTAGAGAAGGCAGAGAGAGGTTCAGAGAGGCAGCGCAGCGCTTTAGAGGGAGTCTGAAATTCTGCTAAGGAGCGCTCAAATCTAGTGTTAGAAGCCGAGATGTGAGACAGGAGGGCCAGAGGGTCGAGTTTCCAACCAGCACAAGATCAGAGGAGGAAGTGATGTAATCCCTAGAGGTTGTGACGCAGAGGCAGCATGGGGCTAGCCATCCAGAGCCTAGATCAAATTCGGATCACCAGTGATAGTGTGCGAATTTTCTCACTACCTCTTTGCTATTTATTCTTAGTATCAGATTGCCAATTTGGGCATCTAATGATTTGTACTCAGATTACTACTGCATAATAATAAAACCTTCAACTACTGCACCGGTTTTCCCAAGTTAGGTTTTTTCAGGGACATTTCTCCAAAAACAACGGTGTATTTGTGTGTGTGTTTATTTCTTTCCTGTGCAGTATTTTATTTCCGCAGTATTTTATTTTGTGTAGGCTGCAGTGTATGTATTTCGATATTTTCTGTAGAAAAACTGCAAGTAATTTGTTAAAGTAATTTACAAATAGGAGAAATATCATCCGTTTGTTGCAGTAGGAATCAGGTCACCAATTTCTCACATGACATAGTGTGAAAGACATCTGCTCCCTTATGAGATGACTTGGGGTGAGAGTGTCCCAAGAGACCTTCCTCACTGTCATTGGATTTCGGGTCGAGACTAAGCTCCCTGATGTGGTTTCAGGTTGAAATGTGCTCCCTAATGTCGTTCCAAATTGAGATAAGCTCTTTGATGTTGTTGATGTGAATTGAGGGTGATACCTTAAGCTCCCCTCCGATGTCAAATTCTTCTTCTTTTAGATTGAAGTGTTCAGCATATGAGCAGAGGCAAGTAAGAGATAAGCAAGGATAAGCAGAGATGAGTCAAGGTGAGCAATGATGACATTTGATGACGAGATACTTGAGATAGGACAAGATTTGATGACAGGATACTTGCGATGATTACGTGATGCAGTTGGAATTTTTCCCTAGCTGAGAGGAAGTGTTAATTTGGAAGCTTTGTGACAAATTCCAATCATGGTACTAGATTCCTCTTTTCGAGAGGACCAATTTCGATCTTTGAAGCACTGGATTTGAACAAGGGAAAGTATATTTTTGAAGTGAAGCCCACATGTGCACAAAAGAACAGGTTGGCCCTAGAGAGAAATTGGACACCCTTGGAAACCTATAATACAAGTGACCTCAACCTCATTTGGACAACATCATCATTCATTCGTTTTTTCTTTGGTTTGGCTGGCACAAGTCTAAGATAGTGTACAGGTCTGAAATTGCAGCGTCTAAAGCTCGCACGTGCGATTAGGGCTTTTAGTTCCCAGTCGCACGCATGCTACAGGGTATTTTCGGTCACAACCGCAGGCACGCAAGCCTATGAGTGTGGTTGGAGGGTTTCAGTGGCACGCAGGTACACTCTCTTCGTGCCGCTGGAAACTAGGGTTTGATTTTTACAGCTGATCGCAAAATTCGACAGTTGACCGCAGAGTTCGACAGCTGACCGTAGATATTGACAATAGACCGCGGGCTTCTAAATTAGGATTTTGATTATTAGCATTATTGGGTTCATCTCTTGGATGTTGTTTAGTTGATTTTGCTAGATAGTTATATTGTTGAAAATATGGATCATTGTACTCTCTCTTTGTTGAAATATTCAATGACAATCTAATAAGAAGAATTTGAAAGGGTTTTCCCCGTAGTGGGTTTTGCCTTGGTCTCCGACCAATCCTGGTGTCTCTATGTGTGAATGCTTTTCTTCTATTGTTCCTTTATGTTCCGTTGCATTGATGATGATATTTTTTTCTATATAATTATATATGATGTTGAATAATGTTGTAAATCTTAATAATGTTATGATGTTGTGGGGTGAATTCAATATGTAAATGACGAAATGTGATTATCTAAAGCAAAGATCAATAAAACCATAAGAAAAATTAACAATTGGAGCCATGTACAGTGACCTAAAGGGGCAGGATCATTGATAGAGGAAAATTAGTGTTGTTGCATATGGAGAGCCAAAGGACCGGGCAGATGTGTTCAGGATACGACCAGTGGAGTTGTGAAGTGCACTAGATCAACTAGTAAGTCAATGTATCTTGTTCAGAGTAGATAGGTGTTCAAAATTGTTGACACCAAACCCTAGCTTGTATTTCTTGTATCAGTGATTGTATGAGGGTCGTGATCCCTGGTACTAGAGCCTTAGACAGTTGTATTGCAGTTTGTTAATATAACGAAGTTGGGTTATTAAAAAACTATACAAAGTTGTATATATTCGTGCACTAGTTGATTTGCTATTGTTTATATTTCGTTGTGCAAAGTAGTTTGTTGTGGTATTTGGCTTGGTAGTGTCAGTGATTCTAGGACCCTAACCTAGATTCCAGTACCGTGGAAAAACAACATGGTATTAGAGCTACTTTGAAGGGCTAGTGAATCAGAGTGTGTACAGCAAAGCAGCTCAGAGGGAGTTGAGATTGTCTAGATCATGGAGCAGATGTTTCAGCTAAAGACATGGAGATGTGGTCTTGACTAGCTTGGCAACGAGATTGGCTGGGAGTTTTGGTAGATTGGTGGTGAACCTGGTGAGCAACAATTTGTTGCAGGGCCGATTACCGATCATGGACTTCCTATGACTTGCCATAGATCGTTGCGACAACTCTAGGAATGCTTTAGCATGGACGAGATTGGCATTATCAAGATTGCTTCATATGATGAAGAACATCTTGGCAAACTAGTTTCTTCTTTGGGCATTGATGTTGCATATCCGAGATTGGAGGGATGTGCATGTGTTGTGTTTGACCCAGAAGGATGAGTGCTTGCAAGATTAAGTTGCGATGATGATGGCCATGCTCAAACGCAACTCAGACTGATCTTGTAGGACACGAGATCAACAACAGGTTGAACCAATGGAGATCATGTAGACTCAAAGGGAGTCTAGCTTCAAACGGAGCAGCCCTATGGAAGTGTTCAGATCTTCAGGTTCAGATGCGATGAGGCAAGGGCACTATCGAGATAGCATGGTTCATTCTACAGAGTATGTTGCAGTGGTGGACGCCAGATGGGCTAGTGTCGCCGGTGATGATGACGGAGACTTCCTAGTTTTAGAAGTACCTCCCTCGCTAAGCGAGAGTGCTGAGATTTGTAGCTTGGGATGTACTCCAAACTCTACGCTATAGGGTTGTGGAGGAATTGGCACCACAAAGTCACTTGTGAGCTAAGAACCCAAGCGTGTGGGCTTTACACCCAAGCTTGTGGGTGTGAAACCGTCTATGGATTTGGACACTTGGCATGGATATTATAGGGCACGCTTAAAGGAACAAGGGGCCACCTGTAGCACCAAGAGAGGCCTTGTGGATTGAGAGAAAAGAAATTTTATGCAATTATGTAGGTGAATTTGTTTTAAGTTTCAAGTCGGCCTTGACTTGAGGATACCATTTGAGAAAGTTAGACGTCACCCTAATGAATGATATAAATAGGAGTGAGGAGGAGCCTCCTTCCTCACCCAATCAAGTAATTTACTCCTCATGTGAAGACTAAAATAGGAGGTCAAGTCCACATGCAAGGAGGAGAAAGGATCAGGTCTGGTTAGGGTTGGTTTCAAGATTGTTTTGGGTTGTGGTTAAGCAGTTAAAGGCAACGAGTAGAAGGAGACTAGTCTGAGACTTTTCAAGGCGAAATATGAGCATGAAAACGGAAGCAATCTATCTCTAACAAGCCGATATTTCTAAAGTATTACAGATGGAAGAAATTATGATTCTTGGAGGGCCAAGTAGCCTACTTAGCAACCAAGGATAGGCCACCATCATCTACAATAGGAGAGAAGAAATCAAAGGTCGTTGCAGTGGCTTGCAAGTGGGTTGGATCTACTTTAGTTTGTCCTTGTTTGGGATGAGTTCCTCAAGAAAAAGTCTCCCTCAGAACCAAGGGTTTTGGAGAGCAAAAGTGGACGTCTACAAGGAGGACAAGTGCAGGATTGGTATACTAGTTTAGGACAGTATTTGGAGCAACCAAAAGAACAATTTTGGGAGGGCTATAGTGACTTGCTCCAAGCCCTTAGTACAATCACTTGAAAAGGAATTTGACGACTGTTAGAAGGGCATAAGAAGGGATGCTCAAGACTAATTTTTTAAGGAAAAAAAGGAGGTCAAGAGAGCAATTTGACTAGCCCAACTTTGTTGTTGAAGGACTTTTGACAGTGATAGCTAGTAGCCCTCCATGACCCAAGTTTGCCTCATTGAAGTAGCACAAGTAGGCAATAGAGGGAAGAAGTCCCTAAGAGTTGTACTCTTGAAGAACTAAGGAGTAGCTAGTGGTCAAGAAGTCCCAAAGGAGCTGAGGAGCAGCAATGGGCAGTGTAGAGTTGTTCATAAACGAAGTTGTGTACAACTCAACAAAAGACCCTATGTCTTGGTTGTTGATGGACTAATGATCAGCTAGAGGGTAGATTGGAGCCGTGTTCAGTGACCTAAAGGAGCAGGATCATTGATAGAGGCAGATTGGTGTTGCTACAGATCGGGAGCCAAAGGACCGGGCAGATGTGTTTAGGATACGACTAGTGGAGCTGTGAAGTGCACTAGATCAACTAGTAAGTCAGTGTATCTTGTTCAGGGTAGATTGGTGGTCAAAGTTGTTGACACCAAACCCTAGTTTGTATTCCTTGTATTAGTGATTGTATGAGGGCCATGATCCCTAGTACAGGAGCCCTAGACAATTGTATTACAGTTTGTTAATATAACGAAGTTGGGTTATTGAAAACAAAAATTAAAAAGTTGTCTATATTTATGCACTAATTGATTTACTGTTGTTTATATTTCGTTGTGCAAAGTAGTTTGTTGTGGTATTTGGATTGGTAGTGTCAGTGATTCTAAGACCCTAACCTAGATTCTTGTACCGTGGAAAAACAACAAAGCACCCAAAATCCTAGTGTTGTCTACTAGCACAATGGTTTATTGGTCAAAGGCTCAGTATGCTTGCTTGCTTGACCTTACCATCCTCCTCTCTAAGGCACGTTGTGTGGGGGTGTGCGTGTCATGTGGACCAAATTAGCATATAAATTTAACCATACCATTAAACTAACATATAAATTTAAACATACCATTTAATGTATATGACAAACCACTATTTAAGTGGTACTACCCGAGAACCACGCTATAAGGAGAAAACATCGAGCAAACAAATAATAATAACGGTATTTTGTTGGAAAACAATGTGACTCACCAGCCCTCTGCGTTGCATCTACATTTCCTAAGATATATTCTCCACTCGACCCTCCCAAACACTACAATTGTAGTCGCTCGCTGCACAAAGTAATATTATATATGAGATGATAAATAAACCACCCAAGCTTAAAGGATAAATATACAAAGTGATGAATTAACCATACACATACCTACCCTCCCATGGCTGATATTATAACAACGACAATCATGAACAATAATCCCTCAACACGTGAACCCCCGTGTAACATTTCCATTTCTTTCATATCAAGGTTCTAAGGAAAATCTTGACTCTTATACCCATGAACAAGATCATACTACCTCGAAACCATGACAAAATGATAAATCATTGTGCAACTAACAAATATTTCACTGTATTAAAGGGCATTAGTATTGTGCAGGAGAAAAGTATGCCTCACCCATCCTTTGTGCCACGTTTGTAGAATGTTTAGTGCATCTTCATCACTTGACCTTTGTAGACCATACAATTGTAGTTGTTGACTACATAAAAAAGATCAATATAGTTGACTATGAGAGCATAGATAAAACATATAATAATTTGAATAGCAAACAAATGGAGCCACAAATACTTTTAAGGAAGTGCATTGCATGTAGGTATGTTGACTCGCCTTCATTTATGAACAATAACCTCAATTTTCTCTGTTTGCTTCCTTCATTTCCATTTCCACACCCAACAAACGAAACCACGACCAAACTACAAAAACCAAGAAAAAAATGCAAAACAAAAGAAAATGAGTACAACACAGCATGGCCATGCTCAAACTCAACAAAATAAAATATTCAGACAAGAACAAAGAAAAATTTGCAAACATCCTCTCTTCACATCATCTCTCCTGCAATGTTTTGTCCTTCGCTAAAAGGGAAAAAAGTGGGTTGAATAAGGTTAAAATACACACACAATTTATAATGTTAAACATATTTCAAAACCAATAATTATTCATAATAGGAAACACACCTCCCCTAGAGTGTTTTATAACGTGGACATTCTTTTGTATTCCACTTGCTCGTGCTCATCAAAACCAACCATCTACACAAGATACACCATAAAATATTAGAATCGTTATATAAGTTAAACTAGAGAGTATGCAATAATTAATCGTAATAAGAAACACACCTTTCTTTGAGATTGTTATATAAAAGGGAAGAGTCCATTTTGTATTTCACGTATTCATGCTCACTGGAACAAGCTATCTACTATAGATACACAATCAAATATTAGATTCTTGTAAAAGTCAAACTAGAGAGTTTGAAGGCATGAACTTGTCATGCAACTTAGTTCGAGTCCATTCATATCCCGTGCTTATCTCCAAAAAATATAAATTTTCTAAACAAGATGCACTTCTACCGAGAATAATACAAACAAGGTTTTCATAAGACGTATTTTTTTTCCGAAAAGGAATCTATGCATATCTAAAGATATTGAACACCCAAAATCCTAGGGTCCACAAGGCACTAGTGTTTTATGTTAGCACGATGGTTGATTGGTTGACCTTACCCACCTCCTCCATAGGCTTTCCCTCAGACCAAGGATCGATTGTATCCTTAAATAAGCCAAGCATTGACTAAGGGGACCCCCTTAAAGGTCTACCTAGCCAAAGGGCTCGATTACTACTCCAAGCCAATAAAGGTGATGCCAAAACATGTGTTTATGACAACCCCTCCATGTTACTATTGTCCCTTGATGGATCAATCTCACTATGCCTTATGGTGGTCTCGAATACATTACATGTTAAACCCATCAAAAATGTTGGAAATGGAATGAATAAAAGATGACATGCTAGATTGAAACATAACACCAAAACGATTTTCATTAAGCTCTTGAGAGAGGAATACTAATGTTATCCAACCATGACTTACAAATGCAGAAGTCTTTCTTTTATGTAGAGTAGGTAAGGACTCCTTTTTCATTAAAACAATATTTTTATAAAATCCCTTGGACCTAGTCTAAATTCTAGAACTGATTAATTAAATATAAAATAATAAAAAATGCAAGTGGCTTTGCCACATGTACAATAAAACATAAAATGAGGCCCCATGAAAGTTTCGTCAAGAAGAATTCATCCTTTAACATCCACAACATAATTTTGATCACCTTCAAAAGAGATTCCACTACTTAATTAGAATGCACCCGGATGATTTGTTGAATGATGTCATGTCCCCAATTAATAATTTTGCTATAAGGGAATTCTCAATTTTGCAATTTTTGGCAGTTAATAAATATTTGGCATATAACCTTAGGAAAAGTGAGTGGAAAAGGAATATTTATAAAGGTGCCACCCCCAAACATTATAAAAGCCAAGAAATTCGATGGGAAGTGGAGAGTGGGGGCCATTCCAAGGGAATACGCACCCCTTGGAGGAATTCGAATTGGGTGAGAGAGGGAATTTGATGGGTGTAGCCCACAAGGAGCATGGGGGATGGCTAGCTACAAATTGGAGCTGAGACTCTCATTTTAGGGGCTTTTTGAACATTTGACAGACTTTGTTGTTGCTCAAGTTGTTCAGCTCAGTCACAAGTGTTATTGAGCACCAGAGTTTCCCAAGGAGGAAACTCACCCTTCTCTTTGGTGGACTACAAGTGCCACCCTAGGAAGGTTCACCATTGTCTTGCGGAGGCAGGGAGAGGCATAGCACAGGTGCCACAAATTTTCTGAGCTAAATTGGGACACAGAATCAGAGCTACACTATCCTTCAGGGAGTTGGTGCCAAGAATAAGAAGCCACACCATTTGTTGGACACTATTTGCAGAATTTGTTGGAGGAGAGGAGAGAATTACAGAACAGAAGTGAGCCCATCTCACCAATATGAATTTCTCTTGTTGATCCTACGCAGTTACTACCTAGGCCTGTGTAGTAATTGAGAGGGAGTTGTTGTGGGAGGTCTTGGTCAAAGGTATTTGGAGTTGGGTTGTTGTGTGGGAGTTGGAAGGGAGCCAAGGGGATATCTTCCACTATTTTGGAGGGCTACAAAGACAGAATTTCCTACAAACCAAAATTCACTGGTAGTGGAGAAGTGTTGGGAATTTCGGGTCAATTTTGGAGCTTCAAAACTAGAGAAAACCCTCTCTGGGTTTTTCTGGGTTTTTTACAAGGATTTCATATCTAATTTTGGAAAAAAAAATTGGGCAGATTTGAGGGGTCAAATCAGGTTCTCAACACAAACAGCAATTCAAAATTACTAGGACCAAGGCAGATTTCTAGAAGATAAACTCCTGCAGCAGTCGGACATTGATATATCGACCACCTGAGGCTTGTAGCTTGCCTTGTGCAAGCCCAAGTGCACCCCTCCTATTTCACATTGTACTCCAACAGTTATATATAATAAAATTTCCCATTTTGGCGTGTTTGGGAGCATTTCTGGTTTATTAATGTTTACTGAAAAAGTTTATGCTAAATTGTCTTGCATGTTTTTGTTATCACTGTAAATTTTTCCATTAGGAAATTTACAGTGGTATCAGAGCATGATCTTGGCTAGCTATGGGGGAGCTAGCAAGATCATGGAGCTTTTGGCCATGCATGCATAGTGACTGGTGAATTTATGGGCACTCCAATGACACAGAAAGGGAAGAGTACACAGGGAATCATGGAGGAGTTGATGAGGCATAACCAGCAAGTCCTAGAGAGGATGCAACAAATGGTGGGGACGTTGAGTCATACCCAGCAGAGAAGCCATGTGCATGCGCGCACAACCCAACAGTACAAAACCCATACGTATGGCCAATTTGGTTGTCCTACCATGCCACATTTTCTGGATGAGCCAGAGGAGAAACATGGGTCAAGGATGAGATCATCCTATAGAGGAGGGCAATTAGAGGGTGAGACCAGGGGTGTTTCTGTTGGTGGAGACCGAGCATTAGATGTCAGGAGCCTGAGGAGGAGGTTGATCATGAGGACACGCAGGATGGTGAGGGGCACATTGATATACCCAATGTGACACAGGAGTCACCATTGTTGGAGACCTATTTGATAGCACCAATTGACACCTTGGTGGAGAGAGTAGAGCCTACACCCTAGAGCCATGTTTTGACGAGGTGTCGTCCCTAGGAGAGGTGTTAGGAGACACAGAGGTGCCCGGAGCCATGACTAAGTTCTCTGACGGCAGCCACCTACAACAGCATGGAGAACACATAGAGGGACGTGGGCTTGTCATGGAGGGTCAGGTTGTGACCCATGTAGAGCCCATGGTGGTGGAGGACGAGCAGTCATCTTCTGGGCCAGCCACCGATTTAGACCAAGTAGATGCATAGACTGTCAGCAGAGTTGCAATACTTCAAGACAGTAGCTCTCTTCAATCCTATATAGATGGGGCTTGCAGCATTGTTAGGCTACATCTATACCAGGGAGAGAGAGATGTAGAGTTACCTATATGTGTTGACCCACCCGGCGAGATGAGGCGACAAGAGTTGCGCAGGGTGCAGCGTTTGCAGGTTGGAGTGTTAGTTCAGTGTATGCAGGTTTGTGCTTTCGATCGTTTCCTTGGGGTCGGATGGTGAGAGATTATGAGTTGGTTCTCAGTGGAGTGGGCTAGGTGTATGGAGTCGGTTATAGGCCAGAGTGAGAGTATGTTCAGGCATCGAGGATACTAGAGGCCCAGGTTGGCATTGGGATCCAGGTGGGACTACCTACCATTTTCCAGATACATAGATTGACTATGGCATTGGTGATATAGTTGAACCAGTGGTCGAGTGCACGCATTTGCTAGGAAAATTTAAGTCAGCATCAGTGACCTTTCAGTGTGTGAGTGAACTCCATGGGTCATCAGCTTATGTTGGTTATGCGTGGGGTCATGAGATAATCAACACACTCTAGCAAGAGATTGTCGGAGGTGGTGGCATTGGCAAGCCACCAAACAATGCCTTATATGGGGTTAGGGATCCTCCACAATTATGTGGGGCATAGAGGACACGAAGGAGCAGAGCAGTGGTGGCATCGCTACTGGTTCCTAGGGAGATTCACTTCCTAGGTCCCTCTAAGAGGATTTAGAGAGGAGATCCATTCATTAGAGGGTATGATGATGCGACGGTGGAGGTGATGATGACAGTCGGTTGCGGGGCGACGCGTACTATCACAGCTTTAGGCCATGACATCCAGGGATGTGTAAGAGCATACAGTGATGAGCAGTGGCCTACAAAGGAGCATGGAGATGCATGGACTCCCATCACACTAAATACACACATAGAGTGTCAGGTACATTGACACAGGCAAGATATGAGACGATATAGGATGGTCCAGCAATAACACGGGGTATCCAGTGGTTTACAGGGATAGGTCGCAGGGTACAGTGACATGTCATGGAGTACGGGAATACTTAGTGGTATGCAGTGGCATATGGTGCGGCGCAATGGGCTCTTGGAGCGTTGCCTCCAAGGAGACTTATGGGCAGGGACATTAGGTGCACCGTTGGGTGCAGCTCACCCCAGATCGATGAGGACACGGTTGAGCTTCTAGGGACGCCATGTTTAGCAGAGAAAGGCCTTCGATTGGGTTATCAGTAAATCCGAGGCAGAGAGAGGTACATCCATAGGATTACTCTTTGGTATCCCTGCAAACTCTTGATCATACCCTTGGGGACTTACCCACCCATCACTCTCCAATGTTTCTTAGGTCGCAAAGTGCTTGGTTGCTACCCCTTGATGCTCTTCGTTCAGGCAAGACATGGGAGGCCCACCTTAGGCGGCTGGATGAGACACCACGTGTCATGGGCGGGGAGGAGACTCTCTAGTTGAGACATTTTGTGGAGGCACGAGTTGATGGATACAGGCTTAGGGATGGCGTGGTTTATTATCGAGGTATCATAGGTTCCACTCCTGGGCTCACACTTGGGAAGTCGATTGCAAGGGATTTGCATGATGCACTTCTGGCGAGACAGTCTGAAGCATTATAGGAGCCTGAGGGACAGTGGGTGGTAGACTTCATCTACAAGAGGGTACCCAGACTCCGAGCAGTGTCTAGGTGTATCATCAGGATATGGGATAGCGGATTTCATTGCACGGTCTGGCAAGAGCAGGGCAGATTGGCATGCTTGGGACAGATTCGTGATACTTGGGGTCCACCTATGGTATACATACAGGGGTCAGAGATGAGGACCAAATGGGCTCTAGTAGGTAGTAGTGCTACGCAGCGGCAACCCATGAGGTGTGGGAGTTGTGGACCTCTAGTATGGTTATGGGAACCAGGGATCCAATTGATGTGGGGGACACTCCCTTACTTAGTAAGTACAGTCAGGATTGTCGGTGATCCGGTTCATTATCAGGTTGACACATGGGGGATCACTGAGGTCTTCATCATATGGCGAGGCAGGTGGGTGTTCAGGATTGGGGCCAACCATGGAGTGATAGGTGTGGGCATTACTGAGTCCTCTCGAAAAGGTTGGGCATGGCCTCAATCATCACATATATTATGGTCGATAGTTGCAGGAGATGAGGCTCTGGTACAAACATGTTAGGCAGTTAATCGTGACCAGAGTGTCGCAAGGTCTACAGGACAGTTTCTTCCTGCGATGGGCTTGGTACCCTGGCATCACAGTACTTCACAGTTCATCTACCTTTGGGGGTGAGTTGGGTTTTATGGGGGGGGAGATCATTCTGACCTTCCATTGGATTTTAGTGATTCTTTATTGCCATGGGGGACTTCACCAACATGGAGGGATGACCAACAGGGAGAGTTCAAGGGAAGCACGTGTGGGCAAGGATTTATCTCCACAGGAGTTGGATTGTATCTTTGCATGCCCACCCTTCGAGTACATGAGATGGATGACTCAGTAGAGTAGCTGCATGGAGAGACAAACAAGGATTTATATGATCGTGTTGCTTTCTTTACTGATGGTATGCAGAGGGCTTATGGTGCCTATAACAGGTTGGACAGTGAGTGGAGCAACGAGTGCTTCACGTTGACCAAGACGACTTGGGGTCCTAGTATCAATGGATTTCTTCATGACAAGATAGTTTTGGGGACAGGTATGACTCAATGGCACATCTGGGACCCATGTATCGTTTGTGGTAGCCATTTGGGTTAGCTAATAGAGGGTCGCTTGTTCAGGTATTGCTTGAGGGCAAGCAATTTTTGGTGGGGAGGACTGTCATGTCCTTGAGGGAATTATCAATTTTGCAATTTTTGGCAGTTAATAAATATTTGGCACATAAACTTAGGAAAAGTGGTTGCAAAAGGAAAATTTGTAAAGGTGCCAACCCCAAACATTAGAAAAGCCAAGAAATTCAATGGGGAGTGGAGAGTGGGGGCCACTCCAAGGGAATACACACCCCTTGGAGGAATTCGAATTGGGTGAGAGAGGGAATTTGATGGGTGGAGCCCACAAGGAGCATGGGGGATGGCTAGCTATAAATTGGAGGTGAGACCCTCATTTAAGGGGCTTTTTGATCATTTGACAAACTTTGTTGTTGCTCAAGCTGTTCAACTGAGTCACAAGTGTTGTTGAGCACTAGAGTTTCCCAAGGAGGAAACTCACCCTTCTCTTCGGTAGACTACAAGTGCCACCCTAGGAAGGTTTCACCATTATCTTTTGGAGGTAGGGAGAGGCATAGCACAGGTCCCACAATTTTTCTGAACTAAACTAGGATGCAGAATCAGAGCTACACTATCATTTGTGGAGTTGGTGTCGGGAATTAGAAGCCACAACATTTGTTGGACACTACTGGCAGAATTTGCTGGAGGAGAGGAGATAATTGCAAAGCAGAAGTGAGCCCGTCTCACTAGTACAAATTTCTCTTGCTGAGCCTACACAGTTACTACCCAGGCTTGCGTAGTAATTGAGAGGGAGTTGTTGTGGATGGTCTTGGTTAGAGGTATTTGGAGTTGGGTTGTTGGAGGAGAGGAGATAATTGCAAAGCAGAAGTGAGCTCATCTCACCAATACGAATTTCTCTTGTTGAGCCTACGCGATTACTACCCAGGCTTGCGTAGTAATTAAGAGGGAGTTGTTGTGGGTGGTCTTGGTCAGAGGTATTTGGAGTTGGGCTGATGTGTGGGAGTTGGAAGGGAGCCAAGGGGAGATTTTCCACTATTTTGGAGCGTTGTAAAGACAGAATTTCCTGCAAACCGAAATTCACGGGTAGTGGAGAAGCGCTGGGAATTTGGGGCCAATTTTGGAGCGTCAAAACCAAAGAAAACCCTTTTTTATTTTTCTGGATTTTTGACAACGATCTCATATCTAATTTTGGAAAATTTTCTGGGGAGATTTGAGAGGTCAAATCAAGTTGTCAACATAGCCAGTAGTTCATAATTACTAGGGCTAATGCAGATTTATGGAAGATAAACTCCTGCAGCAATTGGGAATTGATATATCGACCACCTAAGGCTTGTAGCTTGCCTTGTGTAAAAATTTCTGTTTTCCCACCCCGGTTTTCAGTTTCACCTTATTTCTCCCATGTAGTTAAATGCCCATTCCCATAACCATACATTTAACAGACTGAAAAAAATAAATATGGTTGAAAACACAAATTCTGGAAATTTTTCAGAATGCTGGAAATTGCAGAAATAAAAATCAGCAATTAAAAACAGCCATTAAAACACATTAAAACACTGATATTTTTGGTCAACTTGACCCTGGAAAAACCCCCTACAACTCTTGGGGAAAACCAGTTTGAGAGCTCTTCTTTATTTCTGAAAATTGTCTTTTTACAGCGAGAATTATTCAACAAAAAATCAGCAAGCAAATTTACAACTTATCTCCTTTCCCGTGCCTCACAGCAATCTGGAAATTACAGCAAACAGGACAGCAATAAATGCTCTACGGCCTCCGTTTTGTGTGCAGAAAAATCAGCAAACTGCTCCTCGATTTTTGTGCAAAAATCTGCCTTTCACTATGTGCTGAATCAGCTGTACAAATCTGCTCAACTGCTGCCTTGGAATGTGTGCCAAGCTGCTGTCTCCTTCTCCTTCCTGCTCAGAAATCTCTCTTGCTCTCTTGCTCTCCTTCTCCCAATCTGCTCATGAAAGAATGAATGACCTTTTCCTCCTTTTCCTCCTTTAATATAACTCCAAGTGACTTTTGGGTGATCCAAGTGACTTTTGGGTGATCTCTAAATCCAATGGCTGAAATAGATTTAGATCAATGGTTGAGATTAAATGCTCATTTAAATCTCACTTTCTATTTTTTAATTCACCTCACTTTAATAAAGACCCACTTAGTCATTTATTTCCAAAGTCACTTTTCCTTTCTAATTTTTCATTGACTTTATAAAAGTCACTTTAAAATTAGACTTAATAACTTTATCACTTAAAGTCACTTTTAAATTAGATTTAACTTTATAAAATTATAAAGTCACTTTAGGAGAAAAATTAAATTCTTTTGGACACTTTTCCCTAGGCCAAAGATCAAAGCCTAAGGGAACCACCTGTCCTCCGGTACCAAATTTCAACACTCCCTCTTACCGAGGAAGGTGTTCCTCACCACACCCATCTTGTCTCTGAAGTAGACATGCTTGCCCCGTGGTAAGGCTTTGGTAAGGATATCTGCAACCTGCTCATCAGTGGAAATATACTCAAGCTTCACAGCTCCCTTCTGAACATAGTCTCTGATGAAATGATATCTGATCCCGATATGCTTTGACCTGTCATGAAATACTGGATTCTCCGTGAGTTTAATGCAACTCTGATTATCACAGTAAATCACTGAAGGTCTCAACGGCTGACCAAATAAGCCAAACAACATCTTGCGAAGCCAGATGGCCTCACAACTAGCTAGACTGGCTGCCATATACTCTGCTTCTGCTGAACTCAATGCTACTGACTGCTGCTTCCGGCTGAACCATGACACTACTGCTGAACCCAACCCAAAACAACACCCTGAAGTGCTCTTCCTATCAGAAGCACAACCTGCCCAATCAGAATCAGTATATCCTGCCAATCTCACTCCATCTCCCTGCCTGTAGTCCAGACCATAATCCACTGTCCCCTGCAAGTACCGCAAAATGTGTTTTGCAGCCACCCAGTGAACCTTCCTAGGCTCACACATAAACTGACTCATCGTGTTGACTGCAAAACAGATATCTGGTCTAGTGTTGACCAAATACATCAAGGAACCAATCAGCTGCCTGTACAATGTGGGATCCACCAACTCGGAATCCGAAGCATGAAGCTTCTTCCAGTTGGTGATCATCGGTGTCGACATGGGTCTACAATCCTCCATGTGGAATCTGCTAAGGATGTCCACAATATACTTCCCCTGCCCCAGGAAGAAATGGCCCTCCTCCTGCCACACCTCCAAACCCAAAAAGTAATGCATCAAGCCGATGTCCTTCATCTCAAACTCTGCCGCAAGATCTCTCTTGCAGTGCTCTATGAGTCTCTCTGCACCTGTAATGATCAAGTCATCCACATACAGCACCAGAATGAGAGGCTCCTCACCAATCACAATAAAGTAAAGGTTCGGATCTGCCTCACTCTTTGTGAAACCCATCCCCTGCAAGTATGCATCTATCCTGGAGTACCAAGCTCTGGAAGCTTGCTTCAGGCCATAAAGGGCCTTCTTCAATCTGCACACATGCGACTCCTTCCCATGCACCTCAAAGCCCTGTGGCTGCTCAATGTACACCTCCTCCTGTATGAAGCCATTGAGAAATGCGGTCTTCACATCCATCTGGTGGATCTTCCAACCCATCTCTGCTGCTATCGATATAATGGAGCAGATCGAAGTATATCGAGCCACGGGAGCGAAGGTCTCCTCATAATCAACTCCCTCTACCTGGGAGAACCCTCTAGCCACAAACCTCGCTTTGAATTTCTCAATGCTGCCATCTGCAGCATGCTTTACCTTGTAAAGCCATCTGGAAGTAACCACGGATTTGCCCTCAGGCCTCGGCACCACCTCCCAAACATCATTCTTCATGATAGAAGAATACTCCTCCTGCATGGCCTCTCTCCAGACCTGCTGGCTAGCTGCCTCCTCATAGCTAGAAGGCTCAGAGTCAAGGATGCTGGTAACCATCGCCATATAGCTACAGAACCTCTCAGGTGGTCTACTCTCTCTGACCGGCCTCTTCGGCTCAGCAACAGATGTGGCATCTCTCAAGGTGTCCTGAAGCCACTTGGGCTTCCTCTTCCCTGAGCATGCTTCTCCCATAGGAGAATGAAACTCCTCCTCCTCATCACCATCAGTAGCCTGAACTCCTGACTGTCTGTCTGCTGTCCTCCTGCCTGCACCTGAACCTGTAGAAGCTGAGGTACCGTGTGAACTGTCCATCAGTGGACTCCCTAGTGAACTGCTCTGCATGCTGCCCGGAGCACCACCCCTCTGGCTCGGCGAGCCACTGCTCACTGATGGACCTGACATCCTCATAGATGTACCTCCGGATCCTCCTGATCCCTGCCCACTGGATCCTTGCGACTGACTCAACTGCTGCTGAGGATCTGGTTGATCCAGATACTCTAACTCCCGTGACCTCCTAAAGGCCCTGTCCTCCTCGAACTTCACATCCCGTCTGACAACAACTCTCCTCTGTGCAGGAATGTAAATCCGAAAGGCCTTTGAGGTCTCACTGTAGCCCACAAAGATACCCTTCTCTGCGGTGGGCTCTAGTTTGGTCCTCTCCTCCTTGGGTATATAGGAGTATGTAATGCATCCAAAGATATGAAGATGACCAAGATCAGGCTTCTTCCCAGAGAAAGCCTCCTCCGGAGTCATGTGCCCCAAGGCACGATGCGGACTCCTGTTCTGCAAGTTAACAGCTGTGTTGCAAGCCTCTGCCCACAAGAACAATGGCAACCCCTGATCATGTATCATGGCTTTGGCAGCCTCTATGATGGATCTGTTCTTCCTCTCCGCAACCCCGTTCTGCTGGGGGTTGTAAGGAACAGTGAACTCCCTCCTAATGCCTGCCTCCGCACAATAGTCAACAAACTCTCCAAGGGTGTACTCTCCTCCATTGTCCGACCTCAAGGACTTGATCTTTCGACCTGTCTGAGTCTCCACAAGAGCTCTGAACTCCTGAAACCGCTTGAATACCTCACTCTTGGTCTTCAAAAAATAAATCCAGGTCCTCCTGGAGTGATCATCAATGAATAAAACATAGTACTCATATCCACTCAAGGAAACATGAGACATCCGACCGCTCACATCGGAATGAATCAAATCAAGTATCCCCGTCGCTCTGCTGTCACTGCTGGGAAAAGGGGATTTGGAAAACTTGCCCATCGCACAACCTCTGCAAGTATCAAAGTGATCAGTACTGAAATCTGGCACACCTGTAGTGATCTCCCGCAATGTCCTCAAGGCTCCATGATACATATGTCCCATCCTGCGGTGCCAAATCTCACACAGCTCAGAACTGCTAGCTCTGCTGTCGGTACTACTGCTCAATGCCAAAAGGGGCTGGAATGCAAACTTGTACACCTTTGCATGGCGTACACCTATCACTCTAGCTGAATCAGCTGGAGTGCCCCTGGGATACATCAACACCTGTCCTCCCCTGAACAGTACCTCATATCCTCTGTCCTCCAAAGCTGAGACGGATATGAGGTTCTTCCTCATCCCCGGCACATAAAGAACCTCTGACACCTTCAAGGGAGGTTTGGACTCCCTCTGAAATGTCACTGTCCCCACCCCGACTGCTCTAACAACTCTGTCATCACCAAGTACTACCTCAATATCAGTGCCACTCTCTGAAAGCTCTGAGAAGTACTCACGGACTCCTGTCATATGACGTGAAGCCCCACTGTCCACATACCAGATACCTGAAGATGCTCCGCTAATCGAGGGAAAAGCATGCTCCCTCTGAACCTGTGTGGCAGGTGATCCTGCACTAGAGGACATACATGTAGTGAACGCAAACTCCCGTTCAAAACGACCTGCAAAGTCCTCAATCTCTGCTGAAGCTGCCACGTCCTGGTTCTTCCCCTTCTCCTTCTTCTTCTCCGGACACACAACTGCATAGTGTCCCATCTTTTGACAATTCCAACACTTCACCTTGGAATAGTCCTTCTGTGTGTTCCCCTGTTTACCTTTACCTTTGCCTTTGCCCCCACCACCGCTTGTGGAAGCCTGCTTCTTCCCTTTGCCTTTCTTGCCTCCTGCCACCAGTGCTACGTCCTCATCCTGCTCAACTGGCTTGGCTGCCCCAAGCTGTCCTTTCCTGATCTCTGTCTGAATACAATCATCCCAAAACCTCTCCCATGTGGGAAGGGTCTCACGTGCACAAACCCCATCAGCAAAGTTCAACCATGAACGGGGGAGGCCATTCACTGCAATACGCACCAACTCAGTGGATGGAATGGCCTCTCCAATCGCTGCCAACTCATCTCTCACATTGGTAATCTTTGTGAGATATCCAGCTGCACTATCATTACCCATCTTAATGTTCTTCAGCTTCTCCTTCAGGACCATCTTCCGGTTCTCATTGGTACTCTGGTAGAGATTGGACAATGCTGTCCACATCTCATGGGCATTGCTCTTTCCTCTCACATGAGGAATGCAATGGTCTTTGATTCCGTCTAGAATCAGCCTCTTACCCTTATTGTTCTTCTTTTTATACTCAGCCAACTGAGTAACATCAGTGGGCACAACAACAGGGTTCTGTGCGGTATGCACCATGATATCCCAGACTTCTGCCTCCTCAAAGATACTCTGCATTCTCTCCTTCCAAACGCTGTAATTTATATGCCCATCCAACCTATCCTCCACCCTCAATCCCAATGACATCCTGCTGTCCTAAAACTGAAAAATAGCACTGTTGTAGTAAAGATAAAACTGTTGTTTATGAACAATCAGCTTGTTGGAATTTTCTGAGTGAAAAATCAGCAACTGTAATTTTTTCTTTTGCTGTCCCAAACTGCCCTTCAGCACTCAAGCTCTGATACCATGTAAAAATTTCTGTTTTCCCACCCCGGTTTTCAGTTTCACCTTATTTCTCCCATGTAGTTAAATGTCCATTCCCATAACCATACATTTAACAGACTGAAAAAAAAAAAATATGGCTGAAAACACAAATTCTGGAAATTTTTCAAAATGCTGGAAATTGCAGAAATAAAAATCAGCAATTAAAAACAGCCATTAAAACACATTAAAACACTGATATTTTTGGTCAACTTGACCCTGGAAAAACCCCCTACAACTCTTGGGGAAAACCAGTTTGAGAGCTCTTCTTTATTTTTGAAAATTGTCTTTTTACAGCGAGAATTATTCAGCAAAAAATCAGCAAGCAAATTTACAACTTATCTCCTTTTCCGTGCCTCACAGCAATCTGGAAATTACAGCAAACAGGACAGCAATAAATGTTGTACGGCCTCCGTTTTGTGTGCAGAAAAATCAGCAAACTGCTCCTCGATTTTTGTGCAAAAATCTGCCTTTCACTATGTGCTGAATCAGCTGTACAAATCTGCTCAATTGCTGCCTTGGAATGTGTGCCAAGCTACTGTCTCCTTCTCCTTCCTGCTCAGAAATCTCTCTTGCTCTCTTGCTCTCCTTCTCCCAATCTGCTCATGAAAGAATGAATGACCTTTTCCTCCTTTAATATAACTCCAAGTGACTTTTGGGTGATCCAAGTGACTTTTGGGTGATCTCTAAATCCAATGGCTGAAATAGATTTAGATCAATGGTTGAGATTAAATGCTCATTTAAATCTCACTTTCTATTTTTTAATTCACCCCACTTTAATAAAGACCCACTTAGTCATTTATTTCCAAAGTCACTTTTCCTTTCTAATTTTTCATTGACTTTATAAAAGTCACTTTAAAATTAGACTTAATAACTTTATCACTTAAAGTCACTTTTAAATTATATTTAACTTTATAAAATTATAAAGTCACTTTAGGAGAAAAATTAAATTCTTTTGGACACTTTTCCCTAGGCCAAAGATCAAAGCCTAAGGGAACCACCTGTCCTCCGGTACCAAATTTCAACACCTTGTACAAGCCTAGGTGCACCCCTCCTATTTCACAATGTACTCCAGCAGTTATATATAATAAAATTTCCCATTTTGGCATGTTTGGGAGCATTTCTGGTTTATTGGTGTTTACTGAAAATTTTATGTTGAATTGTCTTGCATGTTTTTGTTATCACTATAAATTTTTCCGTTAGGAATATTACAAATGAGCTCACTTGTCTTCCTTATAGAGTTCTCAATGGGCTTCCCTTAGCCACCACGGGTCATTACATAACTCCAAGCTGACCTTGACAAATTGTTGAAACTCCATAAAACATGAGAAAAAATTCTTTTCATTCAACTAGTTGACCACTCTGTGTCAACTATCCTATAGCAGTACACTTTTCGCAAAGGGATTCCATCATCTTCGAGCATTCAAACTATCCTGGATTCATCATCATTAATCATCAGTCTATCAGAGTTATAAACTCATTCTGCAATATTTGTAATGTAAATGATGCTAGTAAGACCATGTATGTATGTAACAACCTAGGTAAGTCTATTATTGTGGTGATAATTTTCATCCTAGGAGGTTTTTTGTCTCACTGATTCATCTATGTTTCTAAACACGGCTGATCGGCAAAGTTTTTCCCTCCAGCCTCACCCCAAAGCTAGGGTGGAATTTGTCATCAACATCTTAGGTGAATCCTAATGTTCTAGTCCAGTCTTTTGTAAAAGTGATTTGGGAATAATTTAAGATAATTGGCTAAATTATTTTATTACAAATCACTTGGTCTACTAAATCATATTGAGTCTCAGGATTGGGTATTATCGGCTGATCGGCAAAGTTTTTCCCTCCAGCCTCACCCCAAAGCTAGGGTGGAATTTGTCATCAAGATCTTAGGTGAATCCTAATGTTCTAGTCCAGTCTTTTGTAAAAGTGATTTGGGAATAATTTAAGATAATTGGCTAAATTATTTTATTACAAATCACTTGGTCTACTAAATCATATTGAGTCTCAGGATTGGGTATTATATTGAGGGTCTATAACGAACAGGTTTCCCCCCTTTGAGGGTTGAAATATAATTATCTTATGTAAATAAAATTTTAGCACCATGGCTAGAATATTAGAGGGTGGAAAAAATTAATAATCCCCTCATGAGTCAATTAATTAAATTCTAGCAAAAATAAATTAAAATCCTAGACCAGAAATTTAATTAATTAGAGTCAAAATTAAAATCCTAGAGAAAATAAATTCTCCAAAAGAAAAAATTCGTGGGTCCTAAAAAAAATATTTTTTAGAGATCCTCCGCCAAGGGAATATTGGAAATTTCAAGAAAAAATGGACTCTTGGGCCTTGGTGGTTAAGTCAAAGTTACTTTTTTGAAGAAGTTAGCTCAAAATAATTAATTTTAAGCTAATACAAAATGAATTGAAAGAGAAATTCGAAAATACCTCAAAAAATAAATATTTTCGACAGTGGAAATTAAAAGATAATCAAATAGTTTTCAACGAACGAGATTACTTTGACGGGGATCAACCCAACTAATCGTTTGGAGAATTTATCTATAAATTAGGAGTCATTTACTTCTCAAATTACATAAAAATTTTGAGAAAGCTCTGAGTCAAGCTCTGCTATTGTACTATTTTTCTGGAATTAATTGAAAATACTTTGGGGTTTATCTATCGTGGTGTTACTCTTCTGTTTGTTGGTAATATTCTTCTGAATCATGTGCCTAAATGCTCTATTGATTTAAAAGTTTTTAGTTTCATTTGCTAGTATTTGGATTATCGATTTTGCACAAGTATCTTGCTTTAGGTTTTGAGTCTAGAAAAAAATGTTCTAACTTGATAGATCTAACAGGTATCTCTAGATCTGGAGGGTTTCAACGTGGATCTGGCCCCTTTTGAAACTAAAAATTTAATCTCAAATGTGCAAAGAATTAATCGAGATTCAAATCTTTGGGCATGAAGGGAAGTCCTCGGTTGGACCAGCCAACTCCAAATTCAGAGGCTCAAGAGCCCACTGTGTTAAATCTTTGAAGTATCTAATGATTGTCTTGCAGAAATCTTGATCAAGGCCAAAAATTAAAAAATCATTATTTTACTCGTTATTTTCAATAATATTGTACTTATTATTTGATAGATCTCGGTAGGAAGAACTTGTTTCTACTGATCTGGGAGTGGAGTTGGATTCATACTCCTCAAATCCAGTAGATCTGTACATTATTTGTGTAGATCTAGTAATTTTGTAGATAATTTTTTTTATAGGTATTTTCTCAAAACCTTGTATATTATTGAAAATTGTATATGATTATGAGCTTCTAAAATGGATTTGTTGCAGATCTGACGCAGAAAGGTAAGGGTTTATATATTGAAATTTTTTGCAGGGGTTTATATATTGAAATTTTTTGCAGGTGTCTTGTTCTTCAATTTTTGGAAAGGAGTTAAATTTTCAAAGGACCAAACCCTCTCCTAGCCTTACGGCTAGGGTTTGACGGCCAAATCTTCCCATCAAAACATCCGCAAGGGTTTTTAGCCTCAGATCTAGCCTTTGAGGCTTAGATCCATTCCCTTTTTTATCTTGTTGCATCAAAGTTTGGCCCCATTTGGAAGCCGCTAAGCAGAGGCTTGAAAACGCATCATTTGAGCTCATCTTAGGCTCATTTCTGCTAGCCGTAAGCCCTCCTTGAGCCGCAGACCTCTCCATCAGCCTCATATCTCCTTGCGGCAGTGATCAGACCTACCTTTTTCACCTCAGCGCAGTTCCTAAAGGTGTTACTTTGTCTACCATGAGCCCTAGGTTCCATTTGACAGCCCTTTTATGCAAAGCTTCCCCTTCATTCTTCAACGTTGTCCCTTGAACCTTCTCCGCAGCCTCTTTTTGCCTTTCTCTGCCTCCTTCCAGCTTTATCCCTGCCTTTTCAGCACTTCACCTGATCCACTGCCTGTGTAGCATCCTTCCCTCACCTCTTTGTACCTTCCTTTCCCCTCATCCTCAGCTGCAAGCCTTGCTAGGCTCCCATAGCTTCAACGCAGGCCTGAGTGGGCTCATTGACCCTAGCCACAAGCATTTTAAAGTCTTTACCACTCCAAATATAATATGGGGTTGATAATTTGTAATTGCAATTCAACGTTACAACATTGGAAGGGTTTTATTACTCGTTTGGAGCCAACAATAGTTATTTGGATGCTGCATTTGGACTATCAGTCACTGAACAGTGGCCACAAGGCATTAGAGCCTTGATCCTCTACCACAGACTGTCATAAACAAATCAGATCTGAGGCATCTTCATATATAACTTAAGCCTAATAACACTCTAAAGTCACCACATAATAATCACAATAATAATCTAAGTGTTTTGGCTCGTCTTATGCATCTTCAGTGATAAATCTTGACATTAGGTGATTGATAATACTATTACTGTTGACTGATTGCACTATTACAGTGGTATTTTCTGAGCTTACAAGGTCTGATACAGCGCTTTCTTTCTATTATCATAGTTCATTGTCTCTTCTTCATTACATTTGATAACTGATCTGTATTTCAGTGGACTGGTATACATATTAAGTAAGCTACAGCCAGCTCATATTTTTTATTAGCAGTGGTTTCTTGAGATCTGAAGCTGAAGCTTCATACTTGGACAAGTGTGCTGAAGAAATCTAGCCTTGGGGTTTTCCTGGTTTGATCCCTAACTCATCCATTTTTCTCATAAGTTGTTATCAGTCTTTTTAATTTCATAGCAGTGGCATAAGGTTGCATATTGAATTTCGATTTGCTTATAAAGCACTAAATTGTCACAAGAAAGTAAACAACTGCTCAGCTCTTGCCCATTACATTCCAGTGTGTTGATTTAAACTATTTCATAAGCAACAAGTGTAACTGGAGGCCTAACTCTAAGGCATCTAACCTTCACTGTTTTACAGAGATTCCTTGTCATTTTTAAGAGGGTTTTGATTACATTTAATTTGGCAAATAATTATCCAATCTAACAGTATTGGTTTGACTGATCCTAAACTGCCAGAAGTCCGATTCATTTCTGCAGTAACATCTCAGTGGTATATCGCTTCTAGTCCTACATTTGCGTATTGTGCATTGATTCTTCCTATCTGTATTTGACAATTAATTTTAGCTTAAGTGGACTGATATTATATTGACAATAAGCACAGTGACCTCATCCTATTATTGACATTGGTATATTGAAAGTGTGGTGCATATTTAGTAAAGCTAATCCTTAGCATAAAGGCAGCAGATTGGTAGAAGGTTGGTGTTTGTTTCTTGATTCAAATATTGTCAAGGGTAATCTTTGCATCTCTTACTAAAACATCTATCCCTCATCCCCTCTCAAAATTGTACCTTTCATAGTTGCATTTCATTGTTGCATTGCATTTCCTAAAGACTTTGGAAGCAGCTGTGAACTTGGAAACTTGTTTGGAGCACACTTTGGAGATCACTCTTGCAGCACCTTTGATGTCACATTTTGGAGCAGCATTGTTGAAGCCCCGGTGATGTAACTTTGCAGAGTACATCTGAAGCAGATGAAGAGTCTTGCAGACACTTTCTAAGTGGACCTTTGACGCACCCGTGTAGCAGTTCTTTGAAGAAGTAGCATTGAAGACATCCTAGAAGCATTATTATTGGAGGATATTTTTTAAGTCTTGTTGAAGTATCCCTTAGAAGACTTGAAGCAACCTTTTAGCCACCTTGAAGAACTGAGCATTGTTGAGGATGACCTTGATGGACTAACCCCAGGAGCATTTTGGAGAATTTGTTGAAGCAAACCTACCCTAGGTGCATTTTGGAGAATTTGTTGAAGCAAACCTAGTGGTTTTCATTGTTGGAAAAGAAACATTCTTAAAGGAGATCATTCAAGTCTTGTTGCAGAAGATATTGGAAGCCTTGAAGAACCATTAAACCCAAATTGAAGACTTGAAGAAAAGGGTTGGAGTCCTCAAGAAGACCAAGTTGGAGCTTGAACCAACTAAGAGGGTTGGAGCCCTAGAGGATTGGAGTCCTCAAGAAGACCAAGTTGGTGCTTGGTGAAATACAGGTTGGAGCTTGGTGAATTGAAGATTGGAGTCTTCATCTAGGGTTGGAACCCTAAGGAATTATTGTACCGTTTGAGATTTGAATATTGTAAAAGAGGATTGGATTACTCATTGTTTTTATTAATAATTATTTTGTTATAAATATATTTTTGTGTTCTGTTTTAAGTGATCTTAACTGGCATAAAAATAACAATTGTAAAAGAAATATTGATTCACCCCCCTCTCAGTATTTCCAACATCTTTGGCACAAAAGTTTACTGCCATGTGTCCAAAGGTAGCAGGAAGAAGCTAGAGCCCACGGCAAAAAAGGGCATTTTCATGGGTTACAATGAGACATCTTTGGCGTACAAGGTGTATGTTCCATCACTGAAGAAGACAATTATCAGGCGAGACGTGAGGATTAAGGAGTACAGAGCTCTAAGGGAGTCCTTAGAGCGAGAGTAGGTTGGAGTACCTGAGGAGGAGCTACTCGCTCCCAAAGAGGAGCCATAGCCAGGATCACAGATTGAGTCTCAGCCAAGTGGCAAGAGAGCCACACAGCAGGATGAGGAGGAGGAGAGACCGAGACGAAAGCAAAGAGGTACTCAGTTAGAGACTATGGCACAGGGAGGAAGAGAGCCAAGTGGGCTAACATGTTGATTCAGGAGGCCCAGGAGCATGTTGAAGCTCCTAGCTCTATGTTCAGGCAGAGCAAGCAACCACAGAGGTACACCTCGTATATACCATTGATGACAGAGTTGTTGGACACATAGCCTTCTCGTTATGATGCATCCTCTCAGCAAGTTTGGCAAGATGCCATCATGGAGGAATAGTCCTCTGTCATGAAGAATGATGTTTGGGAGATTATGCCATGACCAGAGGGCAAACCAGTAGTAGGCTCGCATTGGGTGTACAAGGTGAAACATGGAGCAAATGGGAGTGTGAAGTACAAGGACAGGTTTGTGGCCAAGGGCTTCTCATAGATTGAGGGCATAGATTAAGATGAGATATTTGCCCCAATAGCATGGTATTCATCCATCAGGACTATTTTGGCACTTGCAGCACAAATGGGGTGGAATATCCACCAGATGGATGTGAAGACAACATTCCTCAACAAAGTGATTAAAGAGGAGATTTATACAGAGTAGCCAGAGAGGTTTAAGCAATTCAACAGAGACACGCATGTGTGTAGGCTAAAGAGGGATCTTTATGGGCTCAAGAAGGCTCCAAAGAGTGAGGTGGATCCTAGCCTATACGACAGCTAACTTCGAGGATTGGGCTTCACTAAGAGTGAGGTGGATCCTAGCCTATACGACATCATGGTTGGAGGGCCTCCACTCATTCTAGTGCTCTATGTTGACAATCTCATATTGATTGGAGCAAATAGCTTGATTTAGGATTGCAAAGCAGACCTTGCAAGCGAGTTTGAGATGAAGGATATATGGCTTATGCAATATTTACTTGGATTGGAGGTTTGGTAGAGTGATGGTGAGATCTTCTTGGCTCAGGGAAAGTACATGCAAGATAATCTCATGAGGTTTTGTATGCAGGATTGCAGGCCCATGGCCACGCCTCTAGTCACAAACTGGAGGAAGGTGGATGCTAGCAGAGTAAAGCGAGTAGATGTTGCATTATACAGGAAGCTCATCGGGTCGTTGATGTATTTGGTCAACACACAGCCTAATATTTGTTTTGTAGTAAACTAGCTGAGTCAATTCATGATGGAACCGACCAAAATTCATCGGGTTGCTACGAAGCATGTTTTGAGGTATCTCAGAGGCACAACAGATTATGGATTGTTGTACAAACAGGTTGATGGCGTGAGGTTTGAGGGCTTCACAGATGCAAATTGGGCAGGGTGCTCCACAAATCGGAAAAGTACCTCAGGTCGCATCTTCAACATTGGGTAAGCAGTTGTTTCTTGGTTTAGCAGCAAGCAAAGATCAATTGCACTTAGTCCAGCAAAGGTTGAGTACATGTCTGCCAATTTGGCAACGTGTGTAGCTATCTGGATAAGGAAGTTGCTTGTGGGACTTTTGCGACAAAGGATGGAACCTATTGTGATACATTGAGACAATCAGAGTTGCGTTAAGCTCTCTGAGAATCTAGTGTTTCATGATCGCTCAAGGCATATCGAGATCAAGTATCATCATCTCAGAGATTGTGTGCAAAAAGGGATCGTGAAGCTACCATACATTCCAATAGAGGAGAAAACAACGAATATCTTGGCTAAGGCATTGGCAAGAAGCAATTTCATCTATTTCGGAGACAAGTTGGGAGTTGTACAAAATCCCCTCCTCGCTAAGAGGGATTGTTGAAAATTGTAGCGAGTGGAAGGTCTTCTCTGGCTCGTGCCTTAGCCAGAAAGACCACAATTTGTCTTTCCTTGACCATGGAGTGAGTTCATGGACATGCTAAGTTTATTTCCAGTTTACGGGAATACTACTCACAAGTTCATGCGTAGTGTTTGAGGATCAGTTAAGTGGATCCTTCATTAGTTTGACTACAAAATCGACTAGAAGTTATGAGTGCAAATAGAATGAGTTGGAGCTTCAGTCATTGATTGAAGGACCAGTTGTGACTCTAGTTATGATTCGAAAGAGAACTAGTTAGAACTCAGTTAACTTGTCAACCACACGAGTTCTAATTTTGTACTTTCCAATTTTAGCATGGACCGAATCTATAAAGGAAGGACGAAGGAACAAAGGTTAATCATTATTGAGTGCACAAATTTGTGTGAGATCTCTTTAGTTGTGGAGTGTGTATCTTGGAGGCGCTAGTGTGCAGTAGTGAGGAGACTTCCTTATAACAAAATTGCGCTAGGATTTAGGAGTTGCGTCCTAAAGAATAGGAGATCTTGTGCTCTAGGAAATAGGAGGCCTAGTTGTTGAAGAGTCTAGGGCAAGTAGGATTAATGTGATTCTTCTTAGCTTGATAACTGTTTGTGAGGTGTTTTATTTTTTCTTCTTAGCATACTGTTCACTAGGATTTACAAGTTGTGTCCTAAAGAATAGGAGATCTTGTGCGCTAGGAAATAGGAGGCCTAGTGCAGACAAAAATAGGGCAGAGCGCAAGGAAGCAGGAGACGGGTTAGTGTAATTACAAGGTGTTTAAGGCTAGTATAGCAAAGAACAAGTGTGTTCTCAGTTGAAAAAATTGGCTTATATTTGGTTCAATTGCTCAAGATCAATAAAAGACCACATCAAGGAGGGGTTTTTCCCTATTGTGTTTCCTAAGAAAAATAATTGTGTAAAATTTTGGGTTTTGTTTTTATCTCTGTGTATCTATTCTGTTGCTTATAAGTTGTTAAGAAATTTTGTATCTTGGTGAAAAGTAAACTAGTTCAGTTTTCCCCATCAAGGCCAGTCACCTCACCCCTTTCTTGGATACTTGACATTGTATATATTATGTATATTAGAGTAGGATGCACTACATATTTATTTTGCATAGCTACTATCATCATATCATGTTCACGTGCTAGAATAGATGCATTTATAGTAGAGTTGCATCATAGAATAAATTATCTTTTCTATATGGTTTATTATTTGATGAAAACATGGAAGATAAAAGTATGCCAAAGACAAATGCTTCCAACATTGTTTGTGATGTGCAAGATACAAGTCTGCAATCCCAAGGAAGTTTTGGTGTTCTCATGAACTCCCCATTCAAGAACATTGATCGTGCACTCTACACAGAGCTCATGTCCCAGTTGGAGCCAGATGTTACTCATCAAAAGTGAGTGACCCCACAAGAGAATTTTTCTCTTTGAGATCTCTTTATTCGGCAACCAGCAAGCCCTAACAGCCACTGATGTAGTCGATGTATTATGTCATTTGATCTCCATTCCCTGAACTAGTCATATGTTCCCTCGCCCATTTGTCAAGAGCATATGTTTGAAGGTGGGCAATCCAATCCTAAAGGTACGTTTTTCATTATGCAATCGGGTGCTTATGCTTGTTTTTCCTTGGGCATCTTGGTCATGGATTATTGGGTGATTTCGAAGAAGAAAGAGTTTTGACTGTAGTTTTGTTCCCTCACCTTAAACGGGGGGTTAATCCTCAATCCTAGACCTGTGGGATCACCCCTGTTGGCCTATGGCTTTAGGAAGGGCACTACTTGGGAAACCCTGATTTTGCTAGCACGGTCCCATTTTCCTGTTCCATAATTTTCACTCCCCTCCGCACATTACAAGCCCTATTTCATCATCTTCCCTCTTTGGGTCCACAAGGCATTGGTACACCCCCCTCCCCTTGTCCAGAGGTTTGGATCGAGTCTGAAAATGTTGCCCTAGAGGTTGATGCAGCTAAAATAACATTAAACGCATATCATGGCCACAAGTAAGAAACAAAAGAAAAGAATATTATAAAATGCAAAAGATGGTCGGGACATTAAGATAGTGGGAAAAAGCCAAACATGGGCTCTACCCCTTATCATTATGGCCATCACCCTGGTTCCTAGGGCCCCATGAGTACCCCCACATCATTAAGGAACCCATGCATGTCCCAACCCCTAATGGGTGATGAACTGCCCCACCTTAAGGGGGTAATAGTTGCTTACATCATACACAACATGCTCCCATCTCTTGGAGCCACATGCAGTAATACAAAGAAAAATCAAGAAAAGGCAAAAGGCTAATGAACTCATCATTACCGTCCTTGAACCCATGGCATTTGGCCTTCATACCCCTGTGTCCCCATCCCTTCATCATCATTCACATGGCACCTATCAATTGAAGGATGTACCAGGGACATGTCTTTCTCCTTACGGGTTGGGAACACCTAATAGGGTTGTTTATTAGCACTCCTACCTAGGGAGATAGGACTATTTTTTTTTAACCACATGGTGAATCGGTAACTGCCAATCCTAATCTATGGGAGACCTAGGATCAATCCTCGTAGCTGCCACTATAACACCAAGAGTACATCCAACTACCTGCAAGTCGATATACTAAGATCCTATGGTTTTAGCAAAGCGAGACTCTCGTGCCGCCAAGGCGGGGATGGGGAATCTGCTTCTTGAGCATCCACCATTGTAAGCCAGTGTACTCAATGAGATTTGAACTATAGTCTCCTAGGCTTCGCCCAAGTAGACTTACCGTCAAACCACACATCATTGTACAGGGAGATAGGACTATTACAAGCTTAAAGCCCCAAATTTGGAAGGGAAGCCCACTATGAAATCTCAATGTGCTATTGATTAACAAGCTTGATTCCCTTAGATGCACTAATGAATTATTGTACCTAATGGTGAGGAAGCGCATTGGATCTTATATGTAATTGACAAGTGGTTTCATCACGGGTTGGGCAACTTAATTGGGGCCCAATCCCACCAGAGGATCATATTGACACCCCCAAGGTGAAGCGTTGAGAGCCATGGGGCTCCATCATGTGTTAGAGCATCATTTCATGCCATGCGCGCCTTCACTGCACCCTAAGCAGTCCCTTCATTACCCCACACCTTTCACGATATGATGCACTTGCACCAGTGTGCCCCGACCGACTTAGCATATTATGGCAACTGATCCAAGGCCCATAGGAGGTTTGTCTCACCCTTGAGACATGGGAGGGAAAGCACCATCGTCAGAGCCCTCGTTGTTGGAGCAGCACAGGATTTTATATCATCAAGAGACCCATGAGACCAGTTCTTGTGCCCCAAACCCAATTTGGGGCCCCACATGATGACTTGCATGGAGACCAAGGGGCCATCCCCTTGTTCGATATTTATATAGCCCTCTCTCACATTTTAGCACAAAGAGGACTCCACGTGGCCCTCCAATGGCCCTACATCAACATGACATCATCAATTCGGCTAGCGTTTGGATGGCTAATTGATAATTTGTGAAAGCTACTTGGTTAGCTTGTGACCGAGGCTTTCTTCTTGCCCATTATTTTAATGTTTTGGGGGCTAATTAGGCTAATTCAACTTAGTGAGGTTCATATAAATAGAACCCACTCTCATTTGTGAGAAATCATCATCATCACTTGGATTCTTCTCTTATAAAAGAACTCGCACTTTTTCTTTGAAAGCTATTAGAGATTCTTTAATGCATTTTGACATTTGGAGCTGAAATTTTCGATCTTCTTTGGAGTTATCTCATGATTTGCCGATGGATATATCATATTGTCATCTTGTAAGTTCTTCTTATTGGATATTTTCTTGAAATAATGTCCAATGTATGGAATTGGTGCAACAAGGTTAATGTTATTGAGCCCTAATTATTGAAAATCGGTTTTGGAAAGCTATTTGGTTGGCAATTGCATATGTTACCCATTGTATGGAAAATGAAAAATGTTCCTAGTGGATGAAGTTTTGTCTTTCTTCCATAGAACTCCATAAATCTTGAGTGGGTAAATGTTAAAGGTTGATTGCTAGAGCATTAATCTTTAGCCTCCTTAAGGATGATTTTTGCCAATTTAAAAGCAACTAGGACTCCATAGCCCAAAGGACTAGGCACTAGTCCAAGAAACTTGATGATCAAGTCCTCTCTTCTCCATATTTTCTCCTCAAATTTTCGTCTCCTTTTTCTAGGATAGCTAAGCTAGGGCATCGAGTGAATTCCTTGATAGAGTGAAATTTTGGATTCCGTGAGGACAAGACTCTTCCTTAGGGTCTTGCCTAAAGGAAATCTAAGCTTGGTAAAAATTTCACGGTTCCTCATCCATAAAATATTGTGCCCTAGGTGTGCCCTAGAAGAGAAACCCTTGCTTGTTTCTCCTAGACTAAGGGACTTTCTTGAGTGTTGTATGAGCATAGTATTCGTTGGAACAAATAATAAGAAACCCTTTCTCCTCCCTTACCTTGACATAGTGAGTACCTTGGAAGTATTTCTTCCCACGATTATCCATAAAACCCTAGGCCTAACACAAGCCTTTCCTAGGTCTCTCAAAGGAAGCGAAGAGCCTCTTAGAAATATCAAAGCATCACATAGAGCTTCTTTGAGAGGTTCTGCCCTATCACTTGGAGCCTTGATCTTAGGAATACATGTTATCATTTCAAATCTCAAACCCTGAGTCTTGATCTCCTCCTAGACCTTTCTTAGAGAGTGTTTAACTTCCTTGAAGCATTGACCCATTGTTGTGTCTCTCCTTGACTGGGTTTTGCAGAATCTCGACATACCTAAATCATTATCTATCCATTCTAAGTGATTCCCTTCCCTCCAGGACTCCTCATATCGGTGAAATTCTATAAAGAGAAGGGGACTCTAATTGAGGTGACAGTGGGTCATTGACCCATTGTTGTCACTTAGTCTAGTAGTGGTCCCTTAGGTATCCCTTCCTTAGGGTTGTACTAGATTATGTGGTAACAAGTCCTAGGCTTTGACTTTGGAACTGACTGAAGTTTTGGAGAACTCGATTTTTAGCAACCAGCTGGTGAGCCCTGTGCTTGAGTTTTGGAACTGGTTGAGCAATCAATGAGTCTTGGGTTTGGACTCTATAACCAATTAAGGCATGGTTATTCAATTAATCATGTCATAGAGCATGCATCTTAGTGTGTGAACCTTGGTGGCTCTAGTTTATGGTTGTGGTGGCCATAGAGTCGAGGCCCCAGCTCAAGAGTGACTCACGGTTGAGAGTCTATGAACCGCGCAGTTTGTGGCTGGGAGGAATGTCAAAGGTCCACATTTAGCCAGCAAAATTCACATATAAGTATTTGAAAACATGTTGATGTTGGTCTTGACGTTCTATAGATGAACTAGCATAACAGACATGCTTGAATTTAGAAAGGCAAGACAACTCTGAATCACTCGTTGAATACAAAGACAAAGCAACTTTCGCCCTATCCTGACGGGAAGGGAACTTATGAAGAAGACTGACTTGTGCTCTTCCTGTAATCTGACTTTACTATAGCTTTCTTAAAACTTTTGGCTTATTGATCTCCAACTGTATTTGTATTCGTATTTGGTAATTCTCTTTCTAGTGGATCAAGATATTCGAGGCTAATCCACTCTTCCTTGAAACTTGGAAATCGCCCTTGCCCCCCGGAGGGACAAGCGATTTCGCACCTTTATTTCAACTTTTTTAACTTATAAATGAGTTGCTTCTCGACTCGACTGACTCACACTCCTCTCCTATCTTTTTAAGAGCTGCCATGGGCATTTTTCTTTCCTTGGATGCTATAAGAATGAGCTGGCTCTTGCCCCATGAAAAAGGATGAAAATTGACAAATCCCTTAAGAGTATCATTTGTCACTTCTCTTGCTTTCCCACCCACCTACCTATCATCTATCAGTCTCCTGAAGCTCCCCTGCTTGGTAGCTAATCCCGTTCGTTGGTATCTAGGAGTCTAGATCTTAGCTTATCTTATACTCTCTATACTTCGCATTTCCTTGAGCCTTTCTACTTATAGACCTGGACTGCTATTTGTTTCATACCTGAAATAAAAGGCAAGCAAGTCGGGGATTCCTCGAGCTGCTATCTCGATACCGATCCTTGAAACCCTGAATGAAGGGCACTGCTTAGGTAAGGGTAAGAAAGAAGCGTTGATCCACTTATACTCGCTAGGGGTTACTCTATCACACGCATCCTAGCTTATCTCACTTCTTCCTTGAAGGTCCCACGGACTGTTCGAATCCTTAGCCTGTCCTTGATTAGCTTCCTATCACCTACGCCTCCTCCCAGGAAGTCACTATTCTTTCCTTTCTCCTGGTTCCTGAAGCTTTTTCATTTTTCAAAGGCCTTCACTCGATCTTCATTCTACTATAAGAACTCAAGTGGTGGCCATAGAGTCGAGGCCCCAGCTCAAGAGTGACTCACGGTTGAGAGTCTATGAACCGCGCAGTTTGTGGCTGGGAGGAACGTCAAAGGTCCACATTTAGCCAGCAAAATTCACATATAAGTATTTGAAAACATGTTGATGTTTATTCTGTTCTATATATATATATGGTTTTGCATTGTTGTGGTTGATTGTGCTCAATTGCATGTTATGGTTAAATTATGTATGTATTTGCGATATGCTTAAAATTAATGTAATCTATTAAATGAATCTGGTCTATTTGTGTATCTATTCCTGGTTTAATTTCACCTATAGTTTTGAGTGAAATCGTAAATTCTAAGGTTTGTGTGAGTGGCGTTGCCTAGGGGTGATTGGGTATGTTACAAGTCCAAATGAATTTTAGGTTATATGAGAGTGAGAGAGTGCCCTAGCAATAGATGCACCATTGCAATGATATGTTAAAGTCAAAATAACATGCAACCCAAATAGTAAAGGAAGAACCATGAGATGACAAAGGAAAGGGCCAAGAAAGACAACCTTCAAATGAATAGACAGCCCAAGCAACGAGTCACATTTTCAATAACCATCTCATACGATTAAAAGTGCCATTAACATGTGCCATTTTTTATTAAAACATAAATCCTCCCCAAGCATCCCCAATATCAACATTACAGCAAGGGCTAAGGAGGGACAAAATTATCACACTTGGTCTCTTCTCATTGGTAAAGACTTGTCTTCAAAGAGATCATTTCCAAGAATAACAACGCTAGCTACTCAACATAAAATCCAAAATATCCAAGAGAAAAGATCCAAGCAACAAGTCACATTTTCAATAACCATCTCATAGGATTAAAAGAGCCATTAACATGCACCCTCTTTTATCCTTTGTCCCTATTACCCACCACCTGTGGGTAGTATGCATAGGAGAAAAATTTTCTCCTAGATGGTCCTCAGCCAGCAGCCAACAGCCCCTTGCAGCCCCCAGATAGCTCAATGTGCCATTTTCTCTGCCGCCTAAGCCAGCCATGTGATCCCTCACCCATCTGTTATGAATGTATGTTTGAAAGTGGGCCTCCCAACCCCAAAGGTATGGCTTTTCATTGGTATAGTTGAGTAATTTTCCTTACTTGTCATGGGCACTTTCGGGCATGAATTCGAGGAAAAGAGTGGGTTCAGTCTATATTCTTGTCTCCATTGTCCAATTTCATGGTTACCCTTGTATCCTAGTCCCGTGGGATCTCCTTTACTTGCCATTAGCTTTAGGGCTGACACTACATGAGAAATCACGATTTTGGTTGCGCAGTCCGGCTTCCCCACACCACCTGCATTACTCCCCTTCCACTCATTTTAGCCCCATTCATCTCTTTTCCCATCCGAGTCCACATGTGTCTGTTGGGTCCACATAGGGTTAGCTTCCCCCTCCCCTTGTCCACACCTTGGGTCGGGCTTGGAACGATGCCTCAAAGGTTGATGCAGCTAAAAAGAAAACAAAAAGCATATTTTGGCCACTCTCAACAAGAAATGTACTACAAAATGCAAAACATGGTTGGGACACACAAATTTACCATGTGGGCAAAAGCCAAACATGAGCTCTACCCCTTATCCATGGCCATCACCCTGGTTCCTATGGGCCCTATATGAGTTCCCGTCATCATTAAGGAAACCATGATTGTCCCAACCCCTGGTGGGCGATCAACTACCCCATCTCAAGGGGGTATCCACGGACCACTACTACATATTACACATCATGCTCTCCATCCCCTAGAGCCCCAAGCAGTTATGAAAAAAAAATCAATCAAAGGCAAAAGGCATATGAAGAAGCGCGGAAAAACAAAGGTTGGGGTAACTCATGTACCACGATTTGCTCCCTCCTACACTCATATACCGAGGTGTGGGCTTCCCTTATTATAGCTACCGTTGCACCTTGACATGTGGTATGGATGATTCTCCTGATCCCCACTCCATTCCATTATTATATCATTTGCCACCTACCACTTGAGGGATGTACAATGAACATGTCACCCACCTAATAGGGTCCTTGGTTAACCCCCTATTGAGTTTGGAGACACTTGTATATGCCAAAGCCCGCTATGGAAGGGCATGCCACCATGAAGTGCCCCATTGATCCCATGACTTGATTATTCTAATGACTTCTTGTATTAGAGGGCGAGGGGACGCATTGGATCTTATGCAAGATTGTAGGTGGATCTTCATTTGGGGCTTGGTCTCCCTATACGGGGTCCTAGCCCTCCAAAGGGCCACATTGGCACTTATAGGGTGAGCGTTGAGAGCCATCGGCCTCCACCATAGATGATATTACTTCATGGATCCCCAACACTAATCATCGATTGCTTGTGTTCCACCTTTTGGATGAGGATGATGCACTTGGTTCACCATGCCCAGCCGGCTCCACACTTGCACCATACACTTGGCAGATGTTCCAAGGTCTAGAGGATGTCTCCCGATGCAAAGGGAGGGATTACATCACCATCCTAGCCCTTACAGATGGTCTATAGGCACTTTCGATCCACTTGGAGACCCATGAGGATGTTCTTGTGCCCCCACAACCACTTTGGAGCACCACAGGCTCTTGCTTGGAAAACAAGGGGCCAACCCGTTGTTAAGTATGTTTGGAGTCCATTTCTACATCATGGCACCCCTTGGACTTCATTAGGCCTCCTCAAAGGCCCAACGACTCACTTTGTTGATCATTCGACCCTATTGAGAGGCTTACCTTTACATTATTGAGCTATTTGGTGGGCTTGTCACCAAAAGTATCGTTATTATGCACATTATTTTATAATAGGGGCTAAATTAGGCTAATTTAGCTAAATTGAATTCATTAGAGAGTGTATAAATAGAAGTGAGATGAATCATTTTGATCATCATCACTTGAATTGGGTTCTTGACTCTTGTGATTTTCGCTATTCCTTTTGGAGGAAGATTTTGGATGTAATGGACGAATTTTGATGTTTGGATATCTCTCTCTTTTCTTGGACCTTCATTATTGGCATAATTTGGTGATTGGATATACTCTTTTATACAAGTAAGCACACTTTTAATGCTTATTCTTGTCATTTACTTTTGTCACATAAATGTTGCTGGGATTTTTGCTATACAAGTCTGAAATTTACTATTGCTCTAATGAAATTGTGGGAATTTTTGTTCTTTATAGCGTTGCATCATGTCATGGGCCATCTATGTATGTATGTTCCTAGAGATAATTTATGTTAAATAATCTTGATAAGTCATCATTTATTGCAAACCGAAGTATAAAGTCCTTGCAGCAGTTGTTCTCATGCTCTAAATGCCATGCGAAGTTGTTGAAGGCCTCCTTGATTGGGTGAATTCTTCCCAAACCATAAATTCTCCTTGACTCCATCTCTCCCAAAGGACAAGGCACTAATCCTCCATTAGTGATCATTTTCAACGCTTATTCTTTTCACCTCCCTCTTTTTCTAGGCTTAGCCTACATAGGTGCATCAATTATCTCGCAATCTAGCCATCCAAGCACTTCGATTTTTGGTCAACAACTGAGTTGAGGTTTATTCTAGAGGCCCTCCAAATTTGAAGCAAATCCGACGGTGGGATCTCGAGATATAGCAATCCCTAACTCGAGGACCATTTCTTGCCCTAGTTTTCCCTTGGCTAGTGTCCTCATTAGGATCATTGAATTCAAATCTCAAAGAGATTATGTCCTTTGATCCTCTTCTCCTCCCTAATTAGGTCAACCCCCTCCTTGGTCGATCAAATCCATACCCTTGACCTAGTTTGGGACCACTTGGGTTCCCTATGGTCTCACAACTTTATAACTCAAATTCCACAAGGACTACATAGAATCCATTTCTCCATAAGGATCCTTAAGTCCAACCCTAGGCCAAGGTATCCTCATAGCCCTTCTTAAAGAGCCTGTCACCTTGCTTCTCAAGCAAGCAAGCTATTTAATTGAGTCCCTCTTGTGAATAGGCTTTAGGAATCACTCCTTATCCAATCATTGATCCATTCATCATTGTGATTCCTCTTATAATGGGTCTCCTCCCATCGGTGAAAGTCCGTAAAGAGCAGGGAGCCTTAGATGAGGTGACATCGGGCTATCACTCCATTGTTTCCCTTAACCTAGTAGTTTCTCTATAGGATCCCCTCCTAGGACCCCTGCTAGTTTGAGCGGTAACAGTCCCCATACTTATTTCTACTATTTTCCGAGGGGTTGAGCAGATGCTTACTAAATGAAAAGGCTAGAAAGATGGTGAGGGGTGTACCAATTGGCAGACATCTTTTAAGAACACATCTATTATTTGTCCACGATATTCTACTTTTATGTTCTAGAAATCCTTGGGAAAGTCACAAAGTGATGGATAATTTAAACCTATATTGTTTGAGACTATCATGGAGATGAACAGACATAAGTCAACCTATTATGTTTTTTCTCTAGATGACAATCTTTTGGCTTAGCTGGAGGTTGTACTACCCTATGCTCGAGGAAATCCAGAAGAAGGCATAAGGTACCTTAGGTTTAATAGCCAGCCAAATAACTATAAGAAAGCTAATTAGCACTAGTTGGTTGGTCAAGTTGGTAAAAGGATTCATTTTCGGTGCAATAGGTGGTTGTCTAGAGTAGATAGGCTGGTATTGGTCAAATCATTTCTAGAAGCTTTACCAGATTATTAGCACCTCCTAGTGTACATACCAAAAGGTAACTTAGAAAAGATAAGGAAGTTATGTTTTAATTATATTTGGAGAGATAGTGGGGAGTATAGCAAGTTGCATTTGGCCAATTGGAAAAGGATTGGCCTTCCAAAAGAATGGGGAGGATGGGGCCTAAAAAATGCCCATCTTTTTGGACAATCGCTTGTAACTCAATCTCTTTGGAATTTCATTTTCAAGTCTAGTTTGTGATGGGAGATCCTCCTTAACAAATATATTGCCCTTGGCTTCATGATTGATTAGGTGAGAGATGTGCGCTAAAGAGTTGCTTTGCGATGCGCCATGCTAGAGAATTGCTTTACGACGCATCGCGCTAAGGAATAGCATTGTACACACTAAGACAATAAATTGTACTAGGCTATTAGTAAGAGTTGCACCATGCTAAGGAGGTGAGGGGCCCTGTGCTCTTTATACAAAGTGTGTCAGTGCAGCGATCTCACTTTGTTGACTTAGAGAAACAAGGGTGCTCATTTTCTTAAAATAAAAGTATGGAGTAACTCCAAATTTTAGAAATGTTGAAAAATTGGGGTTGTTATAGTTGCTACAACAGTCCCTTTATAGTAAATGCTACTAAATTAATTTCAAAATTTGATTGGAGTATTCTTTATGCATTTTGTTAGTGATAGTGTATTCATTTTTAAACAATGTTCATAGTATCTAGGATCCTTTATTAGGGTCATTGCAATGGCTAAGAAATAGTTATCGAATCCTTTATGAGGGGAATTTACATTTTGTCGTAGCCTTTATGAGGATAATTGAAATGGAAATCAATATTCTTGCTTGGCCCATGATTATCTACCTTAGCTTTCACACAACAACTCATGAGGCGTTCCACCCAGTGTTGCAGGAACCACCCCCCCAAGGATCTAGAGGCAGATCCGCATCCCATACGGATCCACCACTGGTCCTTCGGCGGAACCGCGGATCAGAAAATTGGATCCGTGGTTCCGCCTTTTTTTGGCGATTCCTGGAAAATTGGATCCGTGGGGGTCGGATCTGCGGTTCCTATTGCCCAATCCCCAGATCTGGAGAGGATCGGGTGCGGATCCATGGAGGTTCAGGCGTGTATCCACCGCAGATCCGAGAGAAGGTGGACGGTTCCAAGGGGCTTTTTTTTTTTGTTTTGGAAATTTCGAACTGTTATGTGAGGAACTACAATTTCCGAATACTCCCAAGGTGCCCCTTGATGCTCCCTAGACGCTCCCTAGATGCTCCCTAATGGTAATGTTAAATTCTTAAAGTAAAAGTGACATTCTCCTTTATCTTACATTTCCATCCTTTTACTTAAATTTTTAACATTACCATGAAATGACTCGGGATGTTTGAGAGTGGTTCCAACCTCATCAAACTTCATATGGAGAGAATAGAATTTCATATCCCATTCAAAATTCCGCAGACTTAATAGTTTTCAGGATCAATGGGATTGTGGCATTTCATTGGATTATATCATGTATGAGGGCATGTGATTGGCATTTAATCAAGAGCACCAAGCCCTATATGTACCCCAGTGTTGGTGTTATTGATTGTTGAACTCCTTTGTCATAGCCTTAGCAATTATGTACCCTTCACTCAAGTCAAAATCATTGATCAGGCATGTTAAGCTTTCTCTACCATATTATAAGGCTTGGATTAAGCTGTTTGATCAAAATTAGGCAATGTTGACTAAAATCCCTATAGAATTGAAGTAGAGGCAAAGGCTAGACAAGAGAAGTGGAATCTAGATTGTAGATGGTTGATGCTGGAATAATTAATCATTGATGTACAATGGATGCCATATCTATCTTGATTTATATAAAAATATACATGTTTTCTTGTCTTCTACAACTAATTTGGTATTTTGGATGCTTTTTAAATATAAATGCAAAAAAACATAAAATATATATATATAGTAGATGCTTCGCTTCGTAGATTTTTGGGAAATGACGCTTCCGCATCCTCGCTTCATGTAACATTGGTTCCACCATTGTGATGTCATCCACCTTAGCTTTAACACAAAAGTTCAATTCATAACCTTATTGAGAATAACAATTCAATCCCCTTACCTTATAAGCTACAAAGCAAAATTGACACAAGAGATTCACAGTGCAACCTATGCTCCAAGGTTTAGAATCAAACTCCAACACTGTGTTGGTACATCATACCTCCAGGTGCACTCACTCTATATATCCACAATATGAGCCATTCATTTCAATTTTATGCCTAACTAGTCTTCTAGCCTTCTAGAAGCATCCACTAAATATCAATAAAACTAATGAACCCACCTAGAAATATAATAAAATATCTTGGACCAACATATCAAACTCCTTTACTTACAACCACTATGGGAGTAATAGTTACTTAAACAAATCCCAAAAGGTGTCATTAAAGCTTAGATCCAGAATTACACCACATAAATTGTCATTAGGCAATATAACACATCTTAATATCCCCTCGTCAATATTGACTAGGAGCACCTTGCAAAATACATATATATGTATCAAGAATAAGATGAAGAAGGTGACATAACATCACATCAAATCCTCACTTTATGTAAACTTCCTTCATACCAAGCATAGATCTCAACTTCACAAACTTTGTCTGTGTAAAACATTTGGTGAAAATGTATGCTACATTTTATTCACATATAGAAAACTCCAACTCAACAATGCCATCAAACACAAGATCTTCGATTTAGTCAACATCTAGCTTTAGAGAAAAAAAATTGATTCTTTGCTAGATCACAACTGATTTTTGTAGCCTTCCTTTCAACAAGTCCAAGCTCATACAAAACATCCTTGAACCACATTCCTTCCTTATTTTTAGACCCAGTATACTCAGAAGCACCGGATGCATAACCTCAATATTATTCAGGCTTGTCTACTTACCCCTAAAATTGCATGTGCAATTTGGACATTCATGCCAGCAGTACATTGATGAAGATGTGTATTCCTCTGACCTTGGTGTTTCATCTCTATGGATGGCTCTTATTTCAACCTAGGAGGTAGTATAACAGATCTAATTGGTCATTGACTCATTCCTATTGAGAGAAATTTCAAAAGATTCATTCAAAGAAGGAAGGATTTCTTACTCAACAATAGAAGGGCAAAGAACTCCCATCATTAAAAGGTCAATATGAGAAAGCTGTAGCAACTAAGCAAAGATGATTGATGAGATGCACAACATGCTGTTCTCATGAACAATAGATGTAGGAGAACCAACAACCATAAGTAATGTGCTTTAGTTTTCTATTTTTTAGGTCAGATCAACACTAAATAGTTTCAAGGGTTAATTTGACCTCCACAAAGATATGTGAAGTACGAGGAAATGGATCAATTGACTAAGTCTATGTGTGGTCTGGTGAATACATTGTTAATGGCAAAAAGTATGAGCTGATTATCCAGATAAGTAGAGCACTCTATTGTTGTTTGCAACAACAATGAATGGCCTTGTCTTCAGGAAACAAAATCAATGCATGTGTTGCTTAAATCAGATCAGAATGAAGCATATCCCCAACACTAAGGCATTATTTTCACTTGGCATGCTAACCACTTTATTGTTGATATTGCTAATCTCAGATTCATCTTGCTCAGGTAGAATCATGTTCTCTAGAAAGTGGTGGTGGCACACACCGAAAACTTATATTCAGTCTTGTGTAGCAGTAGAAAGGGTGCCCCCTGTTTAGTTATTATTGGACTTGATGAGACATCATGTCAAAAAAGAAAAGTTTGAAAACTATATTTGACCCTATTTCATGATGTACTTGCAGCAGCAATAAGATAAATTTCTCAATAGACTTGAGACAAAATTACCAATAGCCGTGAACTTTGTTTTGGGGAACTGTGGTCAACACCAATTCATATTTGAGAAGGTTTCAGCCACAAGGAAAAATATTGGGATTTCAGCAGTCAATAATTTTAGCCCAAGAAAAGCCATGGAAAAGGATAACTCCTTTAAGAAGATGGTGTTTGGCTTAAATTAATGCATACACTTCCAATTTGCAGCCAGGCACATGCTATGTGTGCTTGTGGCGGAGGAAGATGAATTGCTTCAGAAAGTTTCATTACCATACAACAATAAAAGTGTGTATTTCTAGATTTGATAAGGAAGGGATACATTGGAAGTAAATGGCTCTTTGAGAGTATCTTGTATAGCATCACATGGAGGTTTTAAACAGTCAACAATTCAGTGAGGAGACATATTCCAAGCTTAAAGGAAGCAATAGATTGTAATTATTTGTAAGAGTGAGCTCTTCTTATTTCTGGAAAGAATGTTTTTGGCATGGAGGTGCAGCCTTTGAGAGAAATCTGCTTTCCCTGATCTCTGATTATAATGGAAAGGTCTGAGATTACACTGATTGGTTTCTGATTCCCAACAATGGGTGCATTCTCTAGCAGCTATATACAATCCAAAAATGCACTCACATAGCAATAAAACTCTCAAATCGCAGCATGCACCAGACAGGCTTTGTAGATATGATAGAGGGGTATCTCCAACAAGATTGAAATGCTTGGTAGATGGAGAAACTAAAGCCAAATCTGAAGAGTGCTCCAAAAAAGATGATATAGGAACTTGAACATATATAAACGCCCAGCATGATAAAGGATAAATGAAGATGTTTAAGGGATGATTTCAAAATCACTCAAGGTTGTTAAGGACAGTTGGCACAAGTGGACCCCATCATTTTAATGCTAATTTTCGACAGTTGTTGGTAAAAGGTAGTTTAAGAAGAAACCAAGTCATTTTCTCTTAGGATACCCCATTACTTTGAACCCCTTGACACAGTTAAAGATAAGCCAGCTTACCGCTTTCATGAAGGTTTTTATGGATAAGGATAGTGACACCCTTAGAGAAGGGGGCAAACATTGTCCAAAGATACACATGACATGGTCAAACCACCTTAAAAGAGAAACACACCTTTATGAGTATGGTTGTGGGGTTGTTACATTGCACATCTTTAAAGTCAGATCCATTATTAATGGAGGGTGTTATTTTGAGGAGCGACCAGCCAACCCGCTCTCCAAAGACCATTGAAGCGCACAACATAGAAGAAGTGCCTACTAACTCTGTCGGAGCAATTAGAAAGTAGCTATATTGTTGTTACCACACATTACAAGGGCACCTCACCTGATTTCATGCACCTGAGCTATGTCTTAAAAGTTTGTTATCAGGTTGCCTTCTTGGGGAAGCGCCCTAGTTTGATAATGTTGTTTTAACAACCCTTCACCTATCTTTGCACTAATCCATATGAGATCCACAATTCCAAGAAGGTAGTTATGTCAAGGAGGCAACCAAGACATCATTCAAGTTCATAGAAGATCCCAAGGAGAAAAGCTCCCAGCCAAGAGGAAGAGTTGTGGCCTTATTAAGGTATATTATTATTTATTCTAGTATAAATTAGGGGATCAGGAAATGATTAAAGAGATTTTTTTGTTTTAGGGGGAGACAAGAAAAAAGGACATTTAAAGGAATAACATTTCAATCCCCTTACCTTACAAGCAACCATTGGATTGCCATGAGTTATTCTCCCATGGAGGGGATCACGAACACGTGATCTTGTATGAAAGGAATTTACATTCTCTTGGAGCCAGGGGAATCTCGATTTTTGTTATAAGTGAAGGAGTAGGATTAGGACAGTGACCTTCCTAGTAGTTATTCTCCCATCAAAGGGATCATGAACACTCGGAGCCTGAAGGGATCACGAACTGTTAAAATTGGCAACTAGGGCCAAACTCCATGTGGGTCATCTTCTTTATGGCAACTGATATTTTTCTTGGATCCATCTCATCAAGAGGTGTAGGATTGATCTAAAGATCATCCGATTCCGATAAGTATTCATGGAGTTATGATTTTGTTTGCGTTATAAGACAATTCGTCAAGGTCGGCTAGCAACCAAATAAACCCCACATGTGCTCAATGTTTTAGTATAAATAGAGGTGGCCTTCAAGTCATTTCAACACACTTGGGATCTCTTCCTCTCTCTACTTGTCTTTGAGTTTTAGTAGGAGGAGAGATCCTGAGGAATAATGTTGCCTTGATCCAGAGGGTAGAAAGCCAAAACTGCCGAAAAAGCCAGAATTGTCGGAAAAGCCAGAACTGCCGGAAAAGCTGGAAATGTCGGAAAGCCAGAAAAGCCGAAAAAGCCGGAACTGCCGAAAAAGTTGGAACTGGCGGAAAAGACGGAACTGCCGAAAAAGCCGGAAAAGCCGAAACTACCGGAAAAGCCGAAACTACCAGAAAAGCCGGAACTGCCGGAAAAGCCAGAAGTTGGAATTGTCGGAAAAGCCAAAAATGCTGGAAAAGCCGAAACTGCCAGAACAGCCGGAAAAGCCGGAACTGCCGGAAACGCTGGGACTGTTGGGACTACAGGAACTGCCGAAATTGCTGGGAACAGTCGGAATTGCCAGAACTGTCGGGAACTACCGAAACTACCAGAGCATCTATCTCCGAAGGAGAGCAGCATGCAAGGGACAATTAACTAACATTGGGACAGTTGTATGGTACTTAGCAGCAAATACACCAAGCATGCAATGTTACAGTTAGCATGCAACAACAAGCATGATAAGGACAACAAGCATGCTAGGGACAACAAGCATGCAAGGGACAACAAGCAAGCAAGGTGCAGCCAACACATAGGTCAGGATGGCAACATGGTGCATAAATGGCACATAATGCAGTACAGTGATGGGTACAGTCATGATTAATGAAGCGTGATGAGATGCAGCATAGTGATGATGGGTGCAGCATGGTGCAGCGCGGTGAGGTGCAGCATGATGATGAAATGCAGCACAACGATAGGTGAAAGAGTCACCTTGGAGAATTAGTTGAAGCAGCATGTCTTCAACTGATCTCATGTATCATCTTCTTAGAGATGATCTATGCTCTTATCTAGATAAGTCAAAGTGTTGACTTCTGTTGTAAACGTACTATCTCTCTCTCTCTGCTCAACTATTGAAGAACATATAAGAAGAATTGATCAAGGTTTTCCCCACATTGGGGTTTGTCACTGGCTAGCGCCACATCTTGTGTCCTCTTGTCTTGGCTTGTCTTCTGCGATTTATGTTTATGTTCTATCTGCAGTTTACTTTAATGCTGATGTGATTGCTAATCTGGAAAAGATATGGAGCTAACTATGAAAATTGAAATAAATTACTCTAAGCATAGAACATACCTAAAATTAACATGGTATCAGAGTTGAGGTGAAGACAAAGCCCAAGCAAGAGTGAAAGAGCAATCACCAAAGACAGTTGGGAAAGGACAAAAGGATCAGCGGATTCCTCATCCCTCTTCAAATTCACCAAGGGTGAAGTCGAAGCAGAGAATATTATCATAATGGCGCAGCGGAATATGGCCTACCTAAAGATCACTTCATTGGAAGACCGGATCTCAGGGTGGAAGGAAAGGCAGATAACTAGTTCGGCCATTATGCGAAGGAGTGTTCGAATGGCAGGGACACATCACTTGATGATGATAACAATCATTCCAGGGACATCTTCAATGATCAAAGGAATGTCACGTAATGCAAGTCATTAAGGAAATGGTCGACTCTTCATAGAAAACAAGGAACCCCAGGTATGAAGAATCAAATGTTGTTTCTGATAAGATAAAGAAGCGTTATCTTGTATTGGCCCTCTCCTTCAGATTCTTTGGGAATCTGGCTTATAGATTGTAGTGCTTCAAGGCACTTCATCAGATAGATGGGTGCACTCTCTAATTTGGTAGAGATGGAAACAATCGTGGGATTATACTTGGAGCCGATGCCACCTATCCTGGAAAGGGTGTAGGGAATGTTAACTCTCAATTGAATAAGGGTAACTCGATTCATTTACAGAATCTCTTTTATGTACCTGATCGCAAGAAGAACCTGGTGTCCATCTCGGAAATGGAAGTCAAAGGTTTCAGGGTGGCATTCATCGATGGAAAGGTACGTGTTAAAAAATATAATTTTCAAAGATGCTTTTTCTCATGGGTTCAGGGTTGGCAATTTGTATCAAGTTGCAGGATGGTCCATTAGGGATCATGTCAATTGACATATCGCATCTATAACACCGAAGGTCTACCTATGGGACCCTACCTGATGTGAGTCAAATGGTGATAGGGATGTCTGAATTCAAGTAGAGCATGAAGGTACATGTCTGAGATGTACCAAAGGAAAATCTTATAAGGGGACCATTCCCCTCATGCAGCAGGTCCACAGGTTTGGAACAACCCGAGGAGTTTGAGATTCATGATTGGGAATCTCATGCATACAGGTGGAAGAAATCCCTTTATGGCTTGAAGCAAAACACCCCGGGCGTAGTATGAGAGGATTGATAGCTGTCTGATGAAGCTGAGATTCACTAGGAGTGAAACCGATTCAAACCATTACCCAAAGGTTGTGGATGATAGACCTCTCATACCGGCACCTTATGAGGACGACCTATTTCTGACAGGTGTAGACCCTCTCATTTGCAGAAGTAAGAGGGAGTTGGATTCCGGATGTGTAATGATAAACTGCAAGCCTGTGACTACCTCGAGGATCTTAACTTTTAGAAGTTATATGGTAGTGATGTCGGACCAGATTTGGGAAATGCCTCTGAGTTTCATAAACTTATTCGCGTTGATGTTCTTGGTGAACTTCCTTCCGGACATATGTTTTGCAGTTCGCATGGTGAGCTCATATTTGGTTGAGCCTCACTAGATTGGTGCCAAGAATCTTCTGAGATATCTTCAGGGCACAATCTCTCATGGATTGAGATACACTGCCGGAAATATGAAACTGCATGATTATTTGAATGTTGACTGGGAAGGTAGTATGGAGGATCACTAGAGCACTTCTTAGTGCTGGTTCTCTTTGGATTCTGCTTCGATATCATGGATGAGCAGGAAGCAGAAGTCGGTTGCTATAAGCACCGCCGAGATCGAATACATAGCTACGAGTATGATCTCGTGTGAAGCCGCACGGTTGCTTGTACACATGATGAATACCACTGTGATCATCTGTGACAACCAGAGGGGGGATTCGATTATTGAGGAATTTCGTATTCGATGATTGCTCCAACAGATAGACATCAGATACTGCCTTATATGCGATATGGTAAGTCGATGAGCGAGGAGGCTCCATCGCATTGAGACTGATGTACAGGTCGCAGACATTTTGTCAAAGCCCCGGGGAAAGGTCAAATCTGTGACTTTCACGAACGACTTGGAGTCGTTGAGAGACCTTCTTATAAGAGTCTTGCATGTTGCATGCACTGAGCTCTGGGGGCTTGGGGTACTTACTGGAGCAACATACAACCACAAGGCGACTCACCCTCCCCTAGTGGTGCGCCATGAACAGGATGATTAGTTCTTTTGTGGGCTGGGATGATTAGTTCTCCCGTGGCAACTATGGAACAGGATGATTAGTTCTCCTGTGGGCCAGGATGATTAGTTCTCCCGTGGCAACTGTGGAACAGGATGATTAGTTCTCCTGTGGGCCATGATGATTAGTTCTCCGTGGCATCCACTGACAGGGTGATTCGTTCTCCAGTGGACAAGATGATTAGTTCTCCTGTCAAGGCATCCTACCCATGCAGTCTGGGACTCATGGGAAGTACCTCTCATTTGATCAATGAGCAGGGAAATGAGGATAGGGACCATAGTAGTACTATCGATGGACGCATCGCTATATCTACCGTACTCCCTATGCTAGGATGACCTCCATTGATCTGGGATCAATGAAACTAATTTGGGATCAGTATGAGTGGTTTGAGACACTCTTGTGACATTGATCTGGGATCAATAAAACTGACTTCGAGTCAATAAGAGTGATGTGACACACTCTCTTCAGATGAAACTGACTTCAGGTCAGTAGAGAATGGTATGAGACATTCTCGATCAATTCTTCTTCTTCATGGTTCAGCAGAGCAATGCATGGCACTGATGGCAGAGATAGTACAGTCGGACATATGGATCAACGGATGGAGTTCTCCCTAGTTGAGAGGGAGTGTTAAAATTGGCAACTAGGGCCAAACTCCATGTGGGTCATCTTATTTATGGCAGCTGATATTTTTCTTGGATCCCTCTCATCGAGAGGTGTAGGATTGATCTAAAGATCATCCGATTCCGATAAGTATTCATGGAGTTATGAATTTATTTGCGTTATAAGACAATTCGTCAAGGTCGGCTAGCAACCAAATAAACCCCACATGTGCTCAACATTTTAGTATAAATAGAGGTGGCCTTCAAGTCATTTCAACACACTTGGGATCTCTTACTCTCTCTACTTGTCTTTGGACACTTGGGATCTCTTCCTCTCTCTACTTGTCTTTGGACACTTGGGATCTCTTCCTCTCTCTACTTGTCTTTGGGTTTTTTAGTAGGAGGAGAGATCCTAAGGAATAACGTTACCTTGATCCAGAGGGCAGAAAGCCGGAACTGCTGGAAAAGTCGGAACTGCCGGAAAAGCCGGAACTGCTGGAAAAGCTGGAACTATCGGAAAAGCTGGAACTTCCGGAAAAGATGTAACCGCAGGAAAAGCCAGAAAAGTCGGAATTGTCGGAAAAGCCGGAACTGCCAAAAAAGCCGAATCTGCCGAAAAAGCTGGAACTGCCGGAAAAGCCAGAAAAGTCGGAAATTTCGGAAAAGCCTGAACTGTCGAGACTGCCGGGACTACCGGAACTGCCGAGAACAACCGGAACTGCCGAAACTACTGGGGACAGCCGGAATTGCCAGAACTATCGAGAACTGCCGAAACAGTCGGAGCATCTGTCTCCAAAGGAGAGCAGCATGCAAGGGACAACTAACTAACATTGGGACAGTTGTATGGTACTTAGCAGCAAATACACCAAGCATGCAATGTTACAGCTAGCATGCAAGGGACAACTAGCATGCAACAACAAGCATTCTAAGGACAACAAGCAAGCAAGGTGCAGCCAACACATAGGTCAGGATGGCAACATGGTGCAGCAATGGCACATAATGCAGTACAGTGATGGGTACAGTCATGATTAATGAAGCGTGATGAGATGCAGCATAGTGATGATGGGTGCAGCATGGTACAGTGCGGTGAGGTGCAGCATGATGATGAAATGCAACACAACAATAGGTGGAGTCACCTTGGAGAATTAGTTGAAGCAACATGTCTTCAACTGATCTCATGTATCATCTTCTTAGAGATGATCTATGCTCTTATCTAGATAAGTCAAAGTGTTGACTTTTGTTGTAAATGTACTATCTCTCTCTCTCTCTGCTCAACTATTAAAGAACATATAAGAAGAATTGATCAAGGGTTTCCCCACATTGGGGTTTGTCCCTGGCTAGCGCCACATCTTGTGTCCTCTTGTCTTGGCTTGTCTTCTGCGATTTATGTTTATGTTCTATCTGCAGTTTACTTTAATGCTGGTGTGATTGCTAACCTGGAAAAGATATGGAGCTAACTGTGAAAATTGAAATAAATTCCTCTAAGCATAGAACATACCTAAAATTAACAACTAGGAGCCTTTATGAGAGTAATTTACATTCTCTCAAAGCTAAGGGAATCTCAATTTCTATTATAAGTAAAGGAATAGTATATTGGAGAGTTTATATAGAGAAATGTAAATAGATCTAATAAGTCAAAAAATATGATCTCTGAGACTTCATGAGGGGAAATGTAAATTGATCTTGAATCTCCTATTGTAGAGCAAGGCAGTGAATGAGGCAAGCCCCTTATAATTCTACTCCGCCCTAATAGTATTGGGAGAATTTGCATTAAGGATTATTTAACAACAATCAACTAAAGGTAATCAGTCTAGATCAGGGAAAACAAGTCAAAAAGCACCCAACCATCAATTTCAATCAACATATTATATATGTGTCGTTGACAACTAATAAGAACTCCAACTATATGACCACATTCTCTTAAATTGTGAAAGAGATTAGAAGGTCTTGAAACTACGAGAGGATACTTTATCAAAGAAAATACAGCAAGCAAATGAGTTCCCTTTTTTCTTCCTAGGGAATGGCTCATGGAAAACACCTTCTCTTCCAAAATTTTGGGAGTTCACGTTTTATAATGAAGTCCCTTTGGAAAGCAAGAAACTTGAGTAACCTTGAAGAAAAAGCCTAGAGCCTAGAGCAAATTTGGTTAAAAGCTCTCAAAGCTATTAGAGAATCAGTGAACATGGGCTAGAAGGCCTCAAATCTCTCTCCTCCATCAAGGTGGTCGAAATATTAAATGCTTTGAAGCCTGAGTTCAATCCTAATTCCTAACAACCAATTTCTAGGCAAAGGCGGGTTAGAAACCCTCATCCATGGATCAAGTCGGAGGTGGGGTGGTTAGGTTGAAGTTTGAAGGAGCAACAAAAGGTAACCAAGTGAAGTTAAAGCAAGTGGAGGGAGTCATAAGGGACCATCGTAACATGTAAAGCAAGTGGAGTCATTTGGGACCATCGTAGCATATTTGTTCTAGGTTTTTTCTACTTCATCCATCTACAAGAAGAAACCAATAACAAAGCAGAAGGTGTTGCTCTTCTCAAAGGCCTAGAAGTGGCATTGGCTAAAAAGTGGAAGGCGTTGCTCTTCTCAAAGGCCTACAAGTGGCATTGGCTAAAAAGTAGAAAGCGTTGCTCTTCTCAAAGGCCTAGAGATAGAAGTGGCATTGGCTAAAAAGTAGAAAGCGTTGCTCTTCTCAAAGGCCTAGAGATGGCGTTGTCTTTAGCCATATGGGTACGCAATATTCAGAGGTCACTACAGACTAGTTTATACTATATTTGTAGTATATTCCTCACGGTTGGTACTTAGTGTGGTTCTGAATATTCAACACAACTTCAAACCATAATAGTATTAGTTGGGGATCGTAGTGAATGTCATATATGAAAGAAAGCATTTAGGAAGAATTTCATGAGAATAGTTGGGGATGGGTGATATTTGTTTCCCGGGTAACTATGCTCATTACGTGAATCCTATGGCTGAGCTAAATAAATTTATACCAATTTATGAATTCCTCACATTGCCATGTTTACTTTCCTATGGATTTCTTCTATCAGAAATAAAGGGGATAAAATCAGGTTCCTTGAAAATGCAGTAAAGTACATAATCTTCTACATTGGTTGATTATCATGTATCATCAGAAATATCTACATCCACTATGTAAATAAGTACCTTCATTCAAAAAGTTTTCCTTGAATTCCTAATATTCAGCTTTAGAGAGCTCTTCAACCGGAAGCGAACAAATTCCCATACACCAGGCCTTGACCGTACCGCAAGAACAACCCATGGTGGAAGAATGATGGCCTCCTGAAACACATGTCATAGTGTCACGACAACCAAATGAATAAGCACACATTTTATGACAAATGTGTGCAATTATTTTGAAATCAACTGCTCCAGGAATTGCAATAATGTTGCATGCATTTTAAACCGTGAAAAATCTGACTATACCTGGGGAAATCTTGTACTTGGGACACGTAATCGTAGCTCAGGGTGTACAGGTACATATGGAGAAAATTGGCCCTGTGCAGCATCGCACTTTTGGCTTTCCGAGAGAGGTTGCGATCTTGACTCTACGGTTAGCGGTGTGCTTTGGCCGGACCGCTATCATCCTCAGCTAATTAGAGGCTCGAAGCTCTGCATGATGGACGAATCAACCAATACAATTTAATAACAGTGAGCGCGTGTCACTAGGCAAGAGCAAAATGGGTGGGCTACCCCATCGATCGAGCAAAAGACCTCAGGACATTTCCAAATAGCCCAATAGTAGATATTATGGTTCTCAGATATTATGGTTAGTCAATCTAATAGCTGATAAGGCTGCAAAAGTTTCTTCCCCTCGGCAACTAAACCGAACTCTACCGAACTCTCAAAAAGAAGGATCACAAAGAACCAAGATCACAAAACAGGCATACCCACCATTTATCCCAAAACACAAAGCAACAAAAAAAATACCCAATACACTATCTATGTACTCCTTCCAGAGACAAAAGCCCCTCACCTCTAAGGGCCGCTTTGATTGCCATCCGAAGGCTGACTTGAATTGCTTTCCTTCTTTCCTTTTGGACCGATTGAAGAAAAGCTGGAAGTGAAGACCAATGATACCAAAGGAAATTTTTACCCACAGACGAGTGAGACGAGTAAGATAGATCGCATTTAAAGCAAAACGAGCAGCGGGGATAGGCGCATATGCGATAGGAACGATCGACTAGTAGGCACCACAAAGGAAGCAAGAAGGGCGTGCTATATAAATTCCGTGAGCAGCGATTGAACTGAACATTCCAAGTGCAAGTGCATCTAGCAGGAATCGAACCTACGAGTTTGCCGATGTTGAGTTGGGCGTTTAACCATTCAGCCCGCGAAGAAAATGGTCAATCCTCCCATTGCTGTTATGATTTTTCCTGGAATCGCCAATCCTCCAATTGCTCTATGTTTTTCCAAGACAGAGTTCCGATTTTCATTTGATAAATGTCATGTAACATAAGTTTCAGACAGCAAGCTCCTGTGCTAACACATAAAGGTTCAGACAGCAAGCTCCTGTGCTTCAGCCTGTCACATACATATATTGAACTGTCCTCCTCCCAAATGAAAATTCGCCCAGTGCAGCATCGCACTTGTGGGCACCACAAAGGAAGCAAGAAGGGCTAGCTATATAAATTCCGTGAGCAGCGATTGAACTGAACATTCCAAGTGCGAGTGCATCCAGCAGGAATCGAACCTACGAGTTTACCAGAACCTACGAGTTTGCGAATGTTGAGTTGGGCGTTTAACCATTCAGCCGGGAAGAAAATGGTCAATCCTCCCATTGTTGTTATATGGACAGAGTTCCGATTTTCATTTAATAAATGTCATGTAACATGAGGTTCAGACAGCAAGCTCCTGTGGTAACACAAAGGTTCAGACGGCAAGCTCCTGTGCTTCAGCCTGTCACATACATATATTGAACTGTCCTCCGAAATGAACTCTCTCCAGAGAGGTTCAGACGGCAAGCTCCTGTGCTTCAGCCTGTCACATACATATATTGAACTGTCCTCCGACGAAATGAAGAAATGAACTCTCTCCGGAGCGCTTGCTCTATTTTAAACCACGACACCTCAGTTGGAAATGGAATCTGCCACGACAGCCCACTCTCTGACAGAAGGTGAAACTCGGACTCCGCGCCCGTGACACCGGAAGCAGAACGCGCCCACGACACCCGAATCAGCAAGCGCCTACCGACTTTTTCCGAAATGAAGAAATGAACTCTCTCCAGAGCGCTTGCTCTATTTTAAACCACGACACCTCAGTTGGAATTGGAATCTGCCACGACAGCCCACTCTCTGACAGAAACAACCCACTCTCTGACAGAAGGGGAAACTCTGACTCCGCGCCCACGACACCGGAAGCAGAACGCGCCCACGACACCCGAATCAGCACGCGCCTACCGACTTTTTCGGAGTAAAAATTTAATAGAGATTTTTTCCAATCCTTTAATATTTAAAAAAAAAAAAAATCAAATTAATGAAAATGACGTTTGAATGTTATTAATATTTAAAAAGAAAATCACAATATTATTAATATTTTTAAATTGAAAGAATGAAAATGAGGGATAATTATTCACGTTGGCGTTTCTCAACGTTTAAGTTTTGCCGAATATTTTTAATGTTTTTTAATTAAAATTGAATATTCAAGTGTATTTAGTAGAATCAACTTTTGAATTTGTCAATGTTGAGTTGGGCATTCTAATTATTATTTACAAAGAAAATGGTCAATCCTCTGATTGCTATTATGTTTTCTCTTATATTTGCTAAGAAAATGGTCAATTTTTTATTGTTGTTATATTTTTTTTGGAATCGCTATTATTGTTATGTTTTTTTCTGGAATCGTCAATTGTTTTTATGTTTTTCTTGGACAGAGATTTGATTTTAGCCCCATCACTTTAAATTGTCATTTGATAAATGTCATGTAACATCAGCGTGACAACAAGGATCTGTGCTAACTATGCTTCAGACAGCAAGCGTGCACATAGATATAATGAATTGTCCTCCTCCCAAATGAACTCTCTCTTGGAGAGTTGGCTCTATTTTTAAACCACGACATCTCTCCTGGAGCGTTGGCTATATTTCTAAACCACGACACCTCCCACTGTCGGTTGGAAATGGAATATTTGGCTGCCTTGATAGCCCACTCTCTAGCTGAAGTGGAAACTTTGACTAGAAGCAATATGCGCCCACGACACTGGAAGCAAAACGCACTTATGACACCTGAACCAGCATGCGCCTACCGACTTTCTTGGAGTTACATTCTAGTTTAGTTAGATTTAATAAAGATTTTTTCGAAAAAAAAATGAAAATGATGATTACAATGTTATTATTTTTTTTTAAATTGAAAGAATGAAAATGACGGATAACAATTATTTACGTCGTTATCTCGGAATTGGTGCTCCTCAAGGTAAAAGTATTACATAATATTTTGAATGCTTGTGATTAAAATTAAATATTCCAAGTGCATCCAACAGGAATCAACCTACGAATTTGCCAATGTTGAGTTGGGCGTTTTAACCATTCAGCGGTATTTGCAAAGAAAATGGTCAATCCTCCAATTGCTATTATGTTTTTTCCTGTATAGAGTTGGGCGCTTTAACCATTCAACCATATGAAAATCGTCAATCCTTCAATTGTTGTTATGTTTTTTTCTAGATAGAGTTCCAAAGTACACACTGATTTTAACCCCAGTCACCTTAAATTTCCATATAAGGTGTCATGTAAATTAGCTTCAGACAACTAGCTCATGTGCAAACTGCTTCAGACAGCAAGCCTGCACATGAATACGTTGAACTGTCTAAAACCACAAGAAACAAATGTCATTTCCTCCCAAATGAACTCTCTCCAAAAAATGAGAGTGTTGGCTCTATTTTTTAAACCACTACACCTCTAATCAACCCATTGTCTATGAAAATGGAATCTTTGGCTACCACGATAGCCCACTCTCTCGCAGAAGTGGAAATTTTGATTCTATTTTCAAACCCCAACACCCAAAGTAGCATGCAACCACGACAACTGAATCAACCCACGCACCCTATCGACTTTTTTGGGGTCACATTATAGTTTATTAAAATTTAATAAGATTTTTTCCAATTTTTTAATACTTTTAAAACATTTTCAAATTAATAAAAAATGACTTTGTTACGATGTTATTGATATATTTAATTGAAAGAATGAAAACGACGGATAACAATTGTACATGTCAGCACCTCAGAGTTGGTGCTCCTCAATGTTTAAGTCCTGCAAAATATTTCCAATACCTTTGATTAAAACCATGTGTTGCAATAGTTAAAAACATGAGGGTGGTGAGTGGTAACGTATGATTTTTTAGAATCTTTGGCTCTCTCAACCCGTGTAGAGGAACAAAATTGTATGAGCACATAGCTAGAAATCTCTCTATAAAGAATGAGAACAATATGCTCCCATAACCAAATAATCCCTATCTCCTTGTCCTACAAGTACTCAGTTCGTCTCCCATATTGATCATTATTGGGTCATTCATTTTGACTATTGGACCTAAACACCAATCAAATATCATAGGCCTTAGTCACTTTATGTCATGTTGCATCAATACTCAAAAGGTTAGATGTAGTGTTGTGGATCCCATTATCTATAAAATGATGAACATAATGGTTTGAGTCTTAGATCACATATAGCTCAAATTGATGGTTGATTGGTACCTTCCATGCCCCTAGTGCATAGTAGGTGTGGATGCAATTTGTCACACTTGTAATGGCTCCACCTCATTTCGAGGTTACTAGTGTCCCTTGTTGGGATATCCCTATAAGGAAATAGATGTACTCAACATCCAAATTAAGTGTCTCCTCACGAGTACAAAATGCCTACTCATTAGGATCTCAATACCTAGCAAGTCTCTCCAATAGCATTGCTTGTCTCTACAAGTTGGGTCTCTTGAAGAACTTGAAAATTCCATAATCACGAAGTGTGCTTGGTGTGGCCCAATCACCTAAAGAATTATTCTCTACTATTCGTGTGCTCACTCTCTCCACTTGATCATTATATAAGGCTTTGCATGATCCATAAGAAAAATAGAAATCAATTCCATTTTTGTGTGTTTGTTTTTTGTCAAAAATATGAGTGTGCTTGCGACACCAGGTATGGATAGTTGTGGTCACCCATTAGTCTTACTATAACAACCCACTAGCATTTCTATTTACTCATGACTATTCATTGCAAGAACCATGAGCACACATAAGCACACCAAAAAAGATTTTGCACCCAGTAAAAATCCAAAGTTATTAAAATTGAAATGAATCAAAATGAAGAGCATGGGATGAGAGCTTACCTAGTCCACATAGCTTGAAATTTTGACAAAAGAATCTCTTAGAATCCCCAATTGAAGTTTTTGGTGTAAATTGGTTTTTTCGATGATGATGAATTTGACAAGTAAAATGGTAAAAATTAAGTGATTTTTCATTTTATTTAAAACATTTTAGCTGTATTTTGCAAAATTAAAGCCAATTTTCCCCCAATTTCTCACTATTTTTGGATTTCGTGCAATGTATCTTTATTTCTGACCCTTAGGCAAGGTATAGGTACCATTCTTTGGCATTTTTCAATGTGAATTTTTGTACCTTTGAGTTAAACATTGTGAATCTTACATATAATGATAAATTCTTACCTTCCATTTTCCACTATTAGCCTTTGTTTTATAGGGATTTTGCCTTAGAGTCAAACCCATCAAGTTGTGGCCTTAACCTATCGACATCAATTATGAAAAAGTAATTTGTTCGATAATTCCTACCTACCATGGGTCATTCCAATGAGCACATATGTTTCCATTAATTGGTATCCATGATGAGTTTTTCACATAGGTCTAGGAGCCCCATTAGCGCCACCATGATTTCATGTTTAATTTGTATTAGTATTTCTTATCATTGCTTGCACACTTGTGATGAATTCTTCATTAGTGCTTGCTTCCTTATGCTTCCAATATATTCACATTAGTTACTCACCATTTACATTGATTAATTAGCCTTTTGAAACATTTCCCTAGAGGAGATGAGCTTATGAGTGTACATAACTTGTTGAGCACATTTCTTCTTTCTTTCCATAGGTATCATGTGTCTGAATGTAATAGGCATGTCTTTCGACATTCATCTCTTCCACTATACTATGACATCATATTTATTCTATTTCAACCTTTATAACATGGAAATGACCAAAATAAAAATTATATATATATATATATATATATATATATAGAGAGAGAGAGAGAGAGAGAGGGGGGGGGGAGAATAAATTAGATCTTTACTATTCATCCATTTAAATGAAAATGGTCAGTTTATGTCACCCTTGGAGAAAACCTTTTTTTTTCTGAGTTATTTATTTTCAATTGGGTTTATATATATATATATATATATATATATATATATATATATATATATATATATATATATATATATATATATATATGGGGAGAACAAATTAGATCTTTATTGTTCATCCATTTAAATGGAATGGTCAGTTTATGTCACCCTTGGACAAAACCTTTTTTCTGAGTTATTTATTTTCAATTGGGTTTATAGTGTTACCTTAGGAGTTCTACCATGATTTTCAATTTTATTCCTCTGTTGATGGCGTTGGATCCGCCAACATTCAAGGGGATCTCCTCGGTAAGAAGTCCCAACTAGACCTCAGACCGTTTGGAGTAGGAGTCCTAGCAGTGGGTGGTAATGTAGTGCCTTGACCGTGGTAGCGCGTAGAGGTAAGTATGATAGCTTTGGTCGGAAGCAAGTGTGTGACCTTGCAGTGAGTCAAGTGAGATGCATGGGAGTTCTAACACATGGAGGGGAAAAGGAAGTGTGCCCCTTAGAACCCTATAATAGTACACAGCCTGAAAGGAACACACGAGCGGAATGACATCACAAGCTGGAAGCAGAATAGTCCACAAACCAAAGTGACAGGTTAATCCAGCAACACACCTTCAATGAGATTCATGAAATTGCATACAAAATAGTTCATAAGCAAATGCATGAGTTAAACAACATAAATTGCTAAAGTAACCATAATAGTCAAACTACAATAAAAACATATGCATGAAAACAAGTTGGCTTAGTTATATTATTATTAAGTGAAAGTTACATCCATACATACACCAGTGACAACCACTAGCCCTAATAGTGGAAAATTACAGTAAACACCGCGTGCTCCTCCAAAGAAGTATACTCGCTCTACGTTGTGGATAAGTTGAGGCTCGTCACAATACTCTCCAAGCCTTCTCTAAGCCCAAGCCCAACCAAAGTCTTGGATCCCAAAAGCCTCCTCTATGAGTTATGAGGTTCTATTTATAACAAAGGGTGGGGTGACCCTTGACATTCCCCTTTGACTCTTTGACTACTCTCATGACTCTTCAACTCCTTTACAAATAACTTTTTACATTACATTGTGATTTCTTACATTCCACTAATGACACTTGGAATTTCACTTACAATATATTTACAAATAATATACATTTTCCACATATGCCCATGTGGGATAAATAGGCTAGAGTCATCCTAACAAGACAAACACTATGACTCAGAAGCTTGGGGAAAGACCAATTCGATAACATCGTCTTGATGATCTTCAGTGACAAATTGATACCAAGCTTGGTACTGCGCTATGGTGTCCCCATATTGTTTGGTGATGTCTTTCTGGAAACGAACTCTTGCCTCCATGTCTTATGGGTATATGGTCCTGGAACCTTTGTCCAACTCATCTTGAAGCATGTGCAACATTGTTCTGAGTATGGCAGGACCACCAATGTACCTCTGCATGTTTTCTGCGCTCAGCTGCAAGTCATCATTGGTGGCCTCTCGCATCAACTGCTCCATGTACCTGTCGACCTCCAACTAGACTTGTTTCTTTGCAATGGCTTGGGTGAGGGAACCGATTGAAGGGATCATGTGTGTCCTCACCATGACATTCAGAATCTTGAACAACCGTGCATAGGAAGCCTGTATGCTACTGACGAACAAAGGGAGCTACTCATATTTCTGGATCAACATCTGGATCCGTGCTTTGTCTAGATCTGCTTACGACTTCATCATCTTATGCAAGTAAAGCAGGGCTCCCTTGTATCTCATTATCCATTCTTGTACATGTGCAATAGCAACATGTATGTCTTTGAGAGTTTTGACAATTTGTATGCAGCGCTATTGAAAACCATATAGGTGGACAACTACCTTATGCACAGTGACAAATCCATCATAAAGTTTCTACGTGGTGGTTTCAAGAGTTGATACTTCAGCGAGTATCGCTTTCCTAATCTTTACCATAGCAGATCCTACAGATTTTTTTGCCCTCTACCTGGCCGCTTGCAAGTCCTTTGCCATCTAATCATTCTCTACTAACATGAACTTGACATTTGAGCTCGTGGCTTCTGCATAAGCCTTAATGGCATCGGCCATGGAAACTATATGCTTTCTAAGTTGTGACATTATCACCCTTTCCTTCATACATGCAGGTGATGCGTGATCATCCGGGAAATGCTTTCTTCGTGCTTGTACAATATTTTGTTTCAACTCATCAAAGGATATATTGTACACATCCATCATCAGATCATCATCAAGGAGAACAACCTCTCCTTGCTCACTCAGGATTGGTTCTGGTACTGGAGGTGGTGGAGACTGTGAGGCAACCTCGGATTCTCTTGGCATGAGGTCGATATCTTGGTTTTGTAGCTCCTATTCCAACTCCAACTCCATATCTTCAACCATTTTCTAAATCTATTGAGTAAGTTCCCACTCCTGCAACTGTTAATTCTCTTCTTCTTCTGTTGGTTGTTCTGACTCTTCAACCTGTATTGGTGCAGTTTGCTCTGTCATTGCGCATTTCCCTTCTTCATGTTCATGTTTCTACGTATCTTCCCTCTCTCTCCTTCTTAGCTCATGCTCTTCTTTCAGCCTCTTCTCAATTTCCCGCAACTTCCTTTCTGCTTCTTCCAACCTTTACTTTTATTTTTTCCTTTTCTCTTCTCTCTTTATGCACTCTTTCCTTTTCGCCTCCACTGGAAACTTCCTTTCTGCTTCTTCCAACCTTGACTTTTCTTTTTTCCTTCTCTCTGCTCTCTTTATGCATTGTTGCCTCTTCGCCTCCACTGCTAAAGTTGCTTTCTCAACGAGAGGATCTTTTTTGAACTTGTAGCTTTGCTCGGCCTCTGGGTTCTCGACAATCTTCCTCTTGCCTTTGTCTTGCATTGGTTTGTTGCTCACTGTTGTTGTCGTTGTTGCTTCCTGCGGTGCTACTACCTGTAGAGTAGCTTTCCATTCTATAGCCATGTTGACTAGTTCATTGAGCTTGGAGGAGTTGTAAGAGTATCTCCAAGGATCTTCCTTTGCCCAATGAAATGTCTCATAGATCCATGGATAATACACCTTCACACAGTGGTTCTTGCAGATACAGTGGGGATCATATGAATTGTAGTCTTTGGTGTCAAACTCAAACTTTTCTAAGTCCTTGGCCTTGGCATCCGCATCCTTCAAGCTCTTGATCTCGTACAATCTAATCCACAAAGGAAGAGCAGGCCATGGTGCCTTCTTCCTCCTATGCAGCCTTGTTGATAACCCTGTGGAGATGTGATATGCAACCTCTTGCATGACCAACTTATTCGTGGCAAACCTTGGTAGCACATGCGGAGGCTTCTCTCCATCGAACATCTCGATGAAGTTGCCATCGGGTGAGGCATACCAATCTGCAATGTTAAGTATTACCTCCATCAATTCTCAGGACATGCAAGGTGGATCCTACTCAAGGATTAACTTGTAAACCAGGATGATGAAGTGGTCAGGTAGCCTTGCCATGAATCCTTGGTAGCTGCACTCGGAAAGAAACTTGCAGTAAATATTCACAGTATTCTCTAATGGTGTCCATGTCCAACCCATGCTAGGAAATTGATGTTGGGCACAAATTGCATCAAGTAGGTACGCTGACATATAGAATCTCGCTTGCTTATCCTTAGGCGAATTCTAGGCATTAGTCACATGCACTTTCAACTGAAGAGCCAATAGATCCGACCAGTTGAATGGCCTTCCATCATTCGCCAACTGGTCCAACACAACCACCCAATTACGTGGAAAGGTCTTCGTGCTCTCTTGACCGTACAATTGGCATACAAAGATGACTAAGAGTTGGTAGTCCTTTTTGAGTGACTTAGTCTTGTAAACATGATTGGGTGTCAATTTGAATTTTGATGGCTCTTTCACCCAACGCTTTATGATGTCTCTAGTGTTCACATTGTTGTGGGGAGCATAAAAAGTGCATCCATGCAGTTCACTGGTTGTGGTAAGTGATACATCTGATGAAAGTTTTCCATCCTGAAAGTAGCAAGTTGTGTTGCACTGGCAATGCTCAATGTCATCGTCTTGGGATCTGTATGTGAGACAATCCAGTGAATGATGTCCGCACATGGGAAGGTGGGGTACCTGCATGCAACTGTATGTAAGCCTGATCGGTGGACGTTGACATAGACCTACCGGTCTTCTAGATCTTCCTCAAAGTTCCCTGCAAAGATATCATTGATTTCTTGCCACGTTATCATCATGCCCTTCTTTACGAACAATTGTGTGTCTACATAGACTGGCAAGTTCATTGACACCAGTTCAACTACTTCTCCAGTGCTACTCTCGATAGTGTCCTTTGATGTGGCTTTCTTGGAATCCATGTTACCTATACCGCTGAAGAGCTGCTCAACGACTGTTGTACTTGGAGACAATGAGGACACTCATGGCATGCAAATGTTAGATTGAAATCGAAAGCACTTCAATAATAGATCAAGCAACAAACTGGGCAACTACTGGGAAGGATTGCACAATTCTGGCTCTTAGAGGTGACTGACTATCAGTTGCATCTATGCATTGCGCAATCCCAACTGCCAGTGGGGAGGTGATGTTGACTGGAACTACGCAATGTGCAGTTCGGTTTGGCTTATGCTGGTTGGGGTTGCGCATTGTGCAATCCTAGTGGGAAAGGCTCCGAGACTGGCCCTTGGAACTGCGTAGTGCACAGTTGGAGCCAGGCCTTAGCAGCCTCTGTGCAATTCCTGGAGCCTTGAGATCCATAAATGTGTAGTGCATGTCGAGGAGGAGCAAGATTCGCCAAGGAGGCCCAGATCTGCCCAAGGGCAACATGAAAACAAGAAGATCTGAAAGTGTGAGTGATGGGCAATGCATATTCGAGTGAACGATGATGCATGCAATCAAAACAAATGTGGGAATCAATCAAACTGAAGAACAATGAAGCTTGTGGAGAGAGTCGCTACAACGACGACTGTTAGTGGAAAAACTGGATAATGCATGCGACACTTAGGAAAGGTAATGAAAAACTTAAACGACACTTCTACAATATAAAACAATTCAAAACATTAGTGGTAGTTCAATAAAATGGGTAAAACAACACTATCGCAAGCCAAGGAAACAAAAAACGACAAAAAAACAACAAAAGACTATAAAAGCAAGACTTACTCGAAAAAGTTGCGAATATTGTGGCGAAGGTTCCTAGGTATCCTTAGGAATGCTAGAGCTCTAATATAAAATGTGCAAATGAGCTCTGGTGGTGTCCATTAAATAGATTGGTTGATTTATGGTTTATGACACGAAGGCCAAAAATCTAGGAAAAAGCAACACTTGGTGGCAGTTTCTAAAATAACTCAAGTGCCACCTTCGGACTGCTAAAAATGTATCCCTATTTTCTCGAGATGCTTTTGCTTCTTCTTTTTTGCTTTTTGCTTTTTCAAGAAAAACTGCCATGCATGCTTGGAGAGATTGCACATTTCTGGGGAGAACTGGGCAACTCACTGGCACATGCATCGAGCAGCTATTGAGGGAAAGCTATTGTGCAATTCCTGGGCTAAGTGGCTCTAGCTGCCTCTCATTCTCTGTGCAGTTTCTCAATTGAAGGCAGGCTGCAAACTGGGTTTGTGCAATTCAAGAGTCGAATCTCACTGCTTGAACTGCACATTTCCTGATAGAAAGGTTTGTTGCCCTCTAGGATTGTGCAACTGACTAAGGCAGGCCTAGAGCCGGGTTGCAACCAAGTTAAGAGATCAACTTGTGGTTAGAAAACAAAGCAAGTAAGCAAACACAATCTATAAAGAAAAATATAAAGCACAAGTAACTGGGTTAGTGTGAGATAAGCTGTCGGGATTTAGGAAGGAGGCTCCAAAACAAAGCATATGAAAAATTTTGGAGGGTGGTTGTAGCCGCTACAACATCCTCTTATTAATTACTCTTCCCATGTTTATGTAGCATGCCCTAACACCTTCTACATTAATGATGTATAGCTTTGGTCCTTTTTGGTGTAAGTTGCTACCAAGTCACTATTATGTCATGCTAATTGTAATGGATGTCTTCTACCTATGTCATCCAAATCCTCATATGTCTTTATTATCCATATCAACCTTCCCACTGTTAAATTGTACTCAATTGTATGATTTCTCAAGTTGTTGTCCCAATAATCAAAATTGTTGTTATCTTATGTTAATGGATGAGGAACACCTTAATGCCCTCCTTTTGATGGATCACTTCCTATAAAATCCAATTCATTTTTCTTAAAAGTGGATTTAGAGACCCTTGCAGTAATTTGGGGCTTCTAGTCATCAATGGTAGGTTCCTTCATATTCAATAGTGGGTATGCATCAATGACTCCTAATCAATTAATTTTGTAAATGCTCAACATCAACGCAACTATTCACACTTATTAGAATTTCCTGAATACCTTGGTGCTCATTATCATCATTGGTGGGTGGCCTCACATCTATTAATTATATAAATGAACGACTAGTGATTATGTGGCTTCTCCCATGTTTGACTTTATATCATTTAATCACATGTTGTGGATCCACACTTATGGTGGGTTTGTACTAAAAACCTTGGGTTATGATGCCATCCTTCTTTGGTGCTACAACCTAACTTTATTATATAGTACCACTACATCATGGGTACCTTGCAAGAGTAGTTTGTACTTTACACAATTATGGTTGTTCTCCTAATATACATTAAGATGTGGATCCACAATGTACTAGACTAGGTGGCCATGCTCATTTTCCAACTAAGTATATGTATGTCCACCTTGGGAATATTTTCAATTGATTCTTTGGTCTTTGCTTGTAGGTACTTCCCAATATATATATATTTTTATACTCCCTAACTCACTTACACGAGAACTCTCCACTTTATAATGTATTTTGAAGATCAAGTGTCCTCTCCTTCTAACCTCACATATTATAAGTCATATGTTATACTTATATTTGGTCACATGTGGTCAAATTAGATGAGTCAATCCACTTACACACCTTATGCCAAATCTGATAGAACATCTCCATGGTTAATTTAAGTCCTTTACCATGTAATCATTGGTTTCCCATGCAAAAGTCACAACCAGGTCACTAATATTCAACGATAAACATGTAGCACCCTCAAATTCCATTAGAAAGTACAAATTATACATAATTCATATGCATAGAGTGGATATCATGCATGCTTGAAATTTTTATGGCATTCACTTCACTCCCCCTCAATTCTATCAACTCTCGACTCATATAAATAAGGGCTCTTAGGTTGAGGGGAGGACATGACAAGAGAATACACCGTTAATTTACAGAAAAATCAAGCCTTTGGTTAATCGCCTTATGCTTCTAGTTTTCTCCCTATTTGAGTAGGTTATCACTTGGTTCTTCAATATGTGATAGAGTTTTCTATAGAGTTAATTTTGTGTCTCCTTGGCTACTCCGCCAAAGTGAAATTACAACCATATTGTTGGAAAGTTTATTGCATGTGGTAAAGGATGAGATGACTCAAAATCTAATGAAAGAGGTGTCACAACAAGGTTCAGATACAATTGTTGTCATATTTTTGATATTGATATAATAGATCTATCTTCTTCCCCCCGCCCATTATTGTGTATTTGTTAAATCTTTCCATGTATGGATAATAGTATTGGTGGGAACTTGGTTTTCTTTAGTATCGACTATGGTTATATGATTTTGCAATTTTTGTTGTTTGTTTGGAATGTTTAAATGGAAAAGAGAAAGGTTTTGTTAATTTGAATTGTGTAGGTTTGTCGATGAATCTAGCTTTGGAATTGGACTAACCAGGCTATTCATGAGACAAGGGAAAAAATGATCACTATTTATTTTTATATATCTTCCTATTTGCATTTCCCTTATGAATATGAACCCTAGGAAAAGGTAGATAATATCATATCTTTATATTTATTAGTGAACCTAACTCACTCACAAGGGATGTGCTTTTGGTGTTGGTAGAAATCCCATCAACACTGCACCATGGAGGAGATTGCATTATGTTTTTTAGATTGAAGAATATTGGAGCCAATTTCTAATGGTGAATTTCATATTGTTTTTCATGACTTGGTTGATATCATCTTTGTTTTTCTCAACAATATCACTATTCATTTGAATAAATGGTCACAACGCTTCATTGTAGAGGGAACTCTCCTATGGATAGGTTATCCCTCTCACTAATTTAATTAAGATCACGGATAGATAGGGGATAGAACACAATGGCCTTTCACTCTACACATAATGTATGCATTCAATTGATGTGACGAGGATAAGAGAATGGGCCTTATCTGGTTACTGTGGTCATGCTTGCATGTTCATAGTTGATCCAACTCCAAGAATCTAGTCCTATCTCAACATTCAATAAATTGCACACAAAAAATAAAACACACCTTTCTCGAACTCTTTTGGCCTGAAATAATATTAGAAATAACTATATCTAATATACTTTGCTCAAGTAAAAGCTAACCTAAAAATGCATTGGATAAAAAACTCAATATGAAACACATTGGAGGGTAAATGACATATATCTTTATTGATTATCAAATAAAGTACAACAACAAATATAAACCTTGATAATTTTTGCAATACCTTTAAGCTCCAAGCTCTTTGACACCTTTATTTTCCCTCTCTCGGTTTCACGAGTGCAATGATGTAACACCCCCTCCTTCCACATCTACCCAAGCAACCGACCAGCTAGGGTAAACATGCGATGAGAGAGGCCACTATAAGGGATTTAACCTCCTTGGTGACCTTAAGGAAATGGAATTGACTGAAACACATTAATCAAACCTTACACATCAGAAAAAACAACCTCAGGAGACATGTCAGCCACTCAGACATCCTATCCCTGGGTCCTACTAACCTTTTAAGCATCTTAACTCATGATCACTCTCATGCTATAGGCATGCCATCGTCCAAAGACCTTCAGCCGCTCTCACAGGCCTGTGTACCAGCGTCCAGGGACTTTTCCCAGCAGACTTGTGACAGTGTCCATGGAATTCAAAGCACTTTTTTAGTCCAAAATTCCAGCCACTGCCCAGAACTTGTTACAACCTCCAGAATCTATCAAAGACATAATGACAAGACTAAAAAATAAAAAAAATCAACCTCGGGACTAGGCCTGAGCATCCCCGACCGGAACTGACATTCTATCAAACACTTGGCATCAATGAAACCTACAGGTCTAGGATAGAAGACAAAGCATGAATGATTGAAAGCACTTATGAAACATAACAAGAAGGATCACCACCTTCTCCATTGAACTGTTATAACATCAGTTAGGTCTTGCATCCATCATTTTAACAATTACACGTAAATACATGAAATAACCATGACATGAACCAATCATATAACCATGCTTATAAACAAGATTAAACCATGTAAATATCAGAGATATGATAGCAATCAAATCCACATATAAACAAGTGCAAAATTAAAATAACTTAGCTTTTATTAATCATAGGAAAATCTAACCAAGTTTGGGACTTCCACGTACCACCCGACCGTAGATATGACTGGACGAAATCTTTCTTTCAGTCAGTCACCCCCGTGCCATATTCCAAGCATGAATGTGGGATCTCATTGGACAACCAATCCAAAAACAACCAAGGGAATCCAAAGGTTAAACCACCTCCATCCTCATAAAACTGTGATCACCCCAAAACTGGTGCTTCAATCACAACTGAACCGAACTTGGAATCCCATCTGGAATCCATCACTATCTTTAAGAAATTTTTTGTCTCCTTGTCTCTCAATCTTTACGACAATCCAATCCTGGATCACTAGGACCTAAACCGAGACTAGTCTCTCAGGATTTACCGCAAATCCAAACTTGGATCATCAGGCCCTAAACTGAGGATCCTCCCTCAGGCTTTACCGTGTATCCTGCCAAAACCGGTCAAGGGATTCCTAGGCCTTTGGGAATGAAAATTGAGACCACCTTTGCCCCAGATTCCGAAATCCATCTGGAAAAACAAATCTCAAAAAACCGAAACAAACATCCCAACACCATGGCATCCAAAAAAAGGGAAGGCTAGGCTGAAAACCACTGTCATAACCTGGAAAAACCATGCCACCAATAGCAAGAGAACCATACACCAACATGTAAATCCATGCATGTCCAAACCAACTAGGAAATCACACATGCAATATGTTACCTGTAAGTATTCCTGCTGAAGCTGCCTAATCGTGATCTTCTTCCTTGATCCTTGCTTTCCTTCCTTTCCCTTTCCTTTCTTTTCCTTCCTTGATCCAAAACTAGAGTATTACATGAAAACTCTAAGTGGCCAAGAGTGAGAGAGAGAGAGAGAACAATGAGAGAGCTCCAAACTTGAACTGACAAAAGGTTACCAACTGATCCTCAAAAGCCTTTTTATGAATGAAGCCTCTATTTTCTTCATCTTCCTTCATTTTTCTCCTCACATGCAACATGTGACCTTTCACCTTACTTTTCTCCTACTTTCCTTTATTTTCATAAATAAATACGCCAAAAATGCCTTTTATTCCTTTTAATGCCTTTTCCTTTTCCAATTTTCCTTAGCCAAAACACACATGCAGTGATGCCCACTAGGATATCTTTGCCCAACATTTAGCTTGGAATAAGTGTCCCTTAATCGTGATCATATTTTTCCCTTATTAAATTTTATTACAGGAACTTTTCACTAGGGCTGTTACAAAATCCTCCTCCTTGGGGAACACCGTCCTCGGTGTTAAACCACACCAAGACCTCAAAAAAACCGTTGAAAAGAAAACATACTGCCCATGGAGCTTTATAACTTATCTTGTTGCAATATTTATAATGAAAGACCCACTCAAAAGCAAAACATCATGACAACATGGCAATATAACAACCATGCCACTTATTGGGGATTTATAACCTAGATCATGGTGGTATTTACATCCATATACATATACATACATATACCAAAACATCAACAAAACATATGCCAAACATATACCCAACGTCAAACCAAAACAGCGTTGCCTCAACCAGCAAATAATGAAAGATATAGGGCCCGCATCTAATCATTTGTCTCCCATGTAGCTTCTTTAGGCCCAAAGTGCTTCCACTTCACTTTAACTTGCTCTATGGCTCTGTTCCTGAGCATGAGTTTCTTCCATTGCAATATGCACTGAGGCTCCAACTAGAACTCTCCTTCTTGCTCCACCTGCAATACAAACCAATCAATAACATGATCAACATCCTTTATATACTTCTTAAGCAATGAAATACGGAAAATATCATGGACTTACACTGTTGGATTTAGTGCAAGTCGATATGCCACTAGTTCAATCCTCTCAAGGAATTCGAAGGGCCCACAACACCATGGTGCCAACTTGGCACATGAACTAATCCTCAAAGAGCTTTTCTTGGGCTTGATGTGCAAATACACCGCTCCCGAACCTGAAACTCCTTGAACACCCTATGCTAATCCTCATAACTCTTTTGTCTATCATGTGCTTCCTTCAGATTATTCTTAATAACCTACATTTCTTGCTCCATGTCTACCAACATATCTGGTCCAATAAGTACCATGTTCACTGGATCACTCCAGTTGATGGGAGTGTTACAATTCCGTCCATACAATGCCTCGAAAGGAATCATACTCAATGATGCTTGATAACCATTGATGTATGCAAATTCAACCAATGGAAGATACTCCTCCCATTTCATCTACTGGTGCATCATGTACATCCTCAGCATATCCTCCAAGATCTTGTTGACCCTCTCTATCTGTCCATCTCTTTGCGGATGATAAATTGTACTGAAGACTAACTCTATACCCAAACCTGCAAATAGCTCCTTCCAAAACTTGGAAGTGAACTTTGCATCCCTGCCTGACACAATCTTCTTTGGAACACCATGCAATCTCACTATCTTTTTGATAAACACCTGTGCTACCTCACTGACGAAATATTTAGTCTTTACTAGAATGAAGTGAGCTACCTTGCTCAACCTATCGACCACGACCATATTATAATCATTCTACCTCATTGTCCTTGGAAGACTTGTGATTAAATCCATGGAAATGACCTCCCATTTCCATTCTGCAATCGCTATAGGTTGTAATAAACCACCTGGATGCTTACATTTTGCCTTTACCGACTGACAATCTAAGCATCTAGCTATGAACTCTGTGATTTCCTTCTTCAGATTTAGCCAATAATATAACTTCTTCACCGTCGTCAATGTCTTCTGATATCCTAGATGACTCGAGTATGGATTGGCGTGAAACTCCCTCAAGATAAGCTTCTTGAGCTCACTCCAATTCAACACATAGATCGTGTCCCTAAATCTCACCAAAACATCTGTCGTGAGACGATAATCTGCATCTTGATCACCTGTACCTATATCTGTGCTTGTACCTATGCCTGTACATGTGCTCTGCTGTAACATGTGCATGATCTCTATGTACTTGTCATCTTGTTGTCCTACCTGTAAGATCTTATCCTGTAACTTTGTCCCATAAGATCTCATAGCTACTATATGATTCACTTGTACCTTCCCGCTAAGAGCATCTGCAACTCGATTCTCCTTCCCTTTGATGTATCTAATCTTGAAGTTGAACTCACTAAGGGTAGCCAACCATCTAGCTTGCCTAGCATTTAGATTCGACTGGTCAAACATATACCTCAATCCACTATGATTGCTCATCAATGTAAATCTCCTGCCCAAAAGATAGTGTCTCCACAAATTCAATGCATGTATGATCGTTGCTAGCTCAAGATCATGCGTCAGATAGTTCTGCTTGTGCTCATTCAATTTTCATGACTCATAGCACACTACCTATCCTTCTTGCATGAGAACTCCACCAAGTCCTCTCTTGCAAGCATCTGTACACACTACAAACTCCTTGTTCGGATATGCAATCTTTAACACTGGTGCATGTGTCAACAACTGCTTAAGCTGCTCAAAACTAGCCTCACACTCCTATGTCCATTCGAACTTCTTACCTTTCCTCTGTAATGATGTGATAAGATATGCAATGCATGAGAAGTTCCCGATGAACCTCATGTACTAACCTGCCAATCCCATGAAAGATTTCACCTCATCCACATTCTTAGGAGTTGCCCACTCCATGATAGCCCTTATCTTTTCTGGATCCATTGCTATGCCATCCTTGGAGACAACATGCCCCAAGTAATGTACCTCTATCTGAAAGAAGTTTCACTTGCTAAGTTTAGCATATAACTGATGCTCTCTTAGCAATTTCAACATTGCTGCTAAATGCTCGACATGTTCTTCCTCATTCTTAGAATATACCAGTATGTCATCAATGAATACAATAACAAACTTGTCTAGATAAGGATGCAACACACTATTCATCAAACACATAAATGTAGCTGGAGCATTAGTCAAATCGAATGGAACAACAACAAACTCATAATGCCCATACCTGGTCTTAAACGCAGTCTTGAAGATATCCTCTTCCTTGATGCATACCTGATGGTATCCCGAGCTCAAGTTGATCTTAGAGAACATTGTTGCTACCTTCAATTGATCAAACAAATCATCAATCCTCGGAAATGGGTACCTGTTCTTCATTGTTACCTTGTTCAACTGCCTATAGTCAATACACAATATGAGAGTACCATATTTCTTCTTTACGAACAACACTGGTGCACCCCAAGACGATACAATTGGTCTAATGTATCCCTTGTCAAGCATCTCCTTTAACTGTAACTTCAACTCTACCAACTCAAGTGTGCTCATCCTATAAGGTACCTTTAATGCCGGAGCTGCCTCTGGTACTAACTCAGTAGAAAATTCTACCTCCCTGTGAGGTGGCAACTCTATAATGTCCTCACTGAATACATCCTAAAACTACTACAGAACTCAATACCTACTCAACACATCTGCATCCTCAACTTCCTTACCTTTATCAGTAGAAATGTGACACAAACTTTGCTACAACTACGCTTAGCCTGCATAGCGGTAACCATCCTCACTGATGTAGGCTTCTTCTTTCCCTGCAAAGTTCTTTTCTCCCCACTATCATCCACACACTTAATGGCCTTGTTGAAGCAATCCACTTTGGTTTTGTGGAGATATATCCAATCCATACCGAAAAGCATGTTATATGATCCCAATGGAAATACATGCAAGTGTGATGTTGTAGGCATACCATTTAGCTCAAATGCACAAGATCTTACCCAATGATGGACTCTCTTCTTTGTACCTATAGACGACTGTACCAACCAAGGTTCTTCATGCACTTGTTTTCTTGAACCACACTTATCCACCAGGTCAGGATTAATATAACTATAGTTAAATCTAGGATCAATCAAAATAGAATCAACTTGATCATAAATGTTGGGCATGGAACCCCCCCAAGGCATGTTTTGGGGCTTAAAACCCAAGTTTTGACCAAGTCTTTTGTAAAAGCTCCACGAATTATGGGCGCGGAGCGTGAAGTTATAATAGAGTCATAGGGTTGTCCGCCCTCGTTTTTGTAATGTAATTTCAGCTTGATAGACCTACCCATGGTCCGCGGACCATAGGATTGTATAAATAGAGCGAGCCTCTAAGTGTATAGGACAACGAATAGGATGGAAGCATGATAAGTCTAAGAGACTGAGTCAAAGTGTAAAGTGTGTCTTTCTGTCGTAGAGTAGGAGAAGGCTTTGCAGCTGAGTGTGCAGAGGCCTAGTAGTCCGCAGTTGAGTGCGCGGACCCCTGCAATTGAGTGCGTAGGACATTGCGAGTCTGTAATCATTGGAAGAAACAATAAAGAGAATTTTACCATATTGCAGTGTATCTTTTCCTGTTTTAATGTATGATTGGGTTTAAATTGCAAGTGTACTATTTATTTGCTGCGCGAACTCTTATGAATGTGTTTTATAAATAAATATAACATAATACATCCATTTATGCAAAGATAATTACTAGGCGTAGGAAGATAAGTAAGATCTCAGGTGTGACTTAGGGGAATAGCACAGAGCGCTACTCCAGCAGCACAGAAGCTCCACAGCCCCTGGTTAGGGCTGCGCGAAGGAAAGTATATCAAGGCGCGAAGGCATGGGAAGTGCGCGAAGCAACTTGCGCGAAGGGACTAACAGTTAGACCAATTCAACCTCTCAGACATCTCAAGGGTGTGGAAACTTGGTTCCAGCACCCCCCCATACTACTTCGGGTGAGACCTCAGTCTGTGCTCCCCGGATTGTTGCCGAAAGGGCCAGTAGTACAGGGATTTGTTTGGCTAATTGAATATGAACCTGGGTCAAGCCCCAACCAGCCAAAAAATGGTTCCGTTGCCGGGACCAGGATCTACATAGAGATGTCTGATGTTGTACCACTGGAATCTGACAAAGAAAGGAATTGAAGATTGGTTGGACAGAAAGATTCACGAGTTCGCAGTGCAGGAAAACAAGAATCCATGACTATCAAAGGAAGAGTGGTTAAATTGCTACTTATATATAGAGATCCATGAAATTTTCTTCGCATCTTTCCCCACTGAGCTATACGAGTGGATTGCGAAGCTAGTAGATAGCTAAGGAAGGTGTAAACTTGACGGACCTATTGTGTGGACTCAAGAACTGGTGCGCAGATTGGAAGCATCAGATGATAAGATCATGTGCGTTGTTGATCACTAGATTGATCGAATCATAGGAGGATTCATCACCGAGTTCGCGGTAGATACTTTAGTCAGCTATAGTGAGGCAGGAGGATGCTTCCTCAAAGGGCCGCGAGTGGGAGAATCTACAGAATTGAAGGTAGTACAGAACTAGAAACTAGCCCCTTGATTTCACCTCCTCAAGGAGGCGAGGAAGAGCTCGCGAAGGTCTCACCACGAAGTGCGATCAATTTGATAAGGCAGAGGAGTCCGCGCATACCACCCCCACCCACACTGTCGCTAGTTTCACCGTCTTCACCCCCATCTTTCCCTATACCACCTTCGACACCACCGCGAAACAATATGGTGAGCGCGATAAATTTGCTGGTGTTCAAGGGAGTAGGAAATGAAGATTCAGACCAGTTTTAGTTCATGATAGAAGTTGTATGGGAAGCGTAGGGAGTCACGGATGACAATATAAAGAAAGCAATGTTGGTCAGCGCTCTGCAGGATCGTGCGCTGACCTGGTACATTAAGCATTTCAATGACAATCCGAATGCGGGGATCGTGGATATTCAAGTTGCGCTAAACAAATAATTTAGCAGGCCAAAGTCAGAGGCACAGTCGATCATTGGGTTCAAAGAAATCATAATGCTACCAGGCGAGACCCCTTAGGAGTTGGATCAAAGACTGAAGTGCACAATTCGTGAAGCTAACATGACATTGACAGATGGACAACACTGCGAATAGTTTGTAGCATCGTTAACGCCGCATTTACGAAACACGCTGTCACAACAGAGGCTAACCACTTAGGCTGAGGCCTTGGAGGTCGCGATGAGATTGCACGAGACCCTAATACAAGATCCCAACCTGGGAGTTCATCAGATTCATGAGCAGTTGAAAAACTTGTGCCTTGAGATGCAGAGTTTGAAACAAGATAGGACAACTCGCCTAGAAGTGCGCGATGAGGTATGGTGAGTAAAGTGCAAGGGCGTGGGACATGACAAGGACCACTGCTTGGTGTTCGCAAATTACCTCGCAGGAGGAGGACTAGGAAGAGGTCGCGAACAACTGATATGTTACAATTGTGGAGGGCCAGGACATTATGCCCGTGATTGTACAAATCCAACGCGGCCATCATGTTTGTACTGTACATTGTTTGATCACGAGACAAAGGATTGTCCCACGCTAATAGCATGATTGCATGATAAAGGAGCACTCCAACCTCCCCCGACTCAAAACCTGCAAATGATGAGGTCTGAGCCGTGCGAGGAAGACCCTAATGTAAATATTCTGCTTCGAAGTGGAATTACGATAGGAGATGACAAAGGCAAGCAACTTGAAGAAAGTACTTGGATTCGCAAGGCTCCAACGAAGGAGCCAAAGTTTTATTTGGAGCGCACTAAGGAAACCTTCATGTAAGTGAAGAAGAGCTTCGCTGATGCCTCCACTTCACGAAGTAAAGACAGACCAACGCCGGAAATAGACCCATCAATGCTGACAACGTTCCTGGAAACATGCATGAAGTTGATGCACGACAGTAAGGCTGTAAAGGGGTTGTAGGAACTCATAAATAGATGCGCTGGGACCGTGCAAGGAGAACCGCGCATGGTCCAGAAGCTCGGAAAGCACACGACGTGAACGGGAAGAGACATGAGATTGACCGCGCAAATTGGAGAATATGAGATGGACCAAGTGATTCTGGATCTAGGATCGGACACGAACGTCCTACCGAAGCAGACATGGGAGCACATGGGAAGGCCTACACTACAATGGTCTCCTATCCAACTGCGAATGGTGAACCAGTAAAATATCCTACCGATGGGGAGATTGCAGGGAATCACAGTGGATATCGAAGGAGCAAGCACGCTAGTAGATTTCGAAGTGATAGAGATTGTTGATGACAATAATCCCTACCTTGTGCTATTAGGAATAGATTAGGCCATGGAAATGAATGGGATGATAAATTTGAAGAAACGCAACATGATGTTTGAGAAAAAGTCTCTGCGTGTGGTTGTACCGTTGGGCCCTACAGAAGGAATGGGCTACACGGAGCCTTTGCGTATTGATAACGAGATCGATCTGCTGCGTATTGACGGAGGTGAGGGATCTACCTATGAATGATGGGTTAAGTGAAGTAGATGACTTCCTGAATAGATTTGGAAGAGAAGTGCCAGAACAACAACGTTTCGAAGCTTTGAAATGGGTAATGCACGCTACGCCCGCGAGGTGGTGGGGTACACACCAAAGAAGTTTTGAGGATTGGCGCGAATGCAAAAGGATGATGCGCATGCAGTTTGGGAAGCCTCAGATGTGATTGATAGATAAGATTTCAAGACAAAATGGTCCACGCACCCACCTATCTAGATGGATGTAGGTGTATGGTGCGAAACCTGTGTAGAAGCACACAATATTCGTGTTAGGAGATATAGTCAGTAAGCAGGTGCTGGCAGGGAAATGGCGCGAACAACCCCTCCGATTGGAACCATGAAGTATGGAAAGACCAAGTGCACAGAATGTTATCCACGTAGAAGCCTTTAACAAAGTGTGTGAAGCGCTGAACAAGGCCCACAATGTGAAGCGGACTGACGCATACTAACGGTTCTATGGGCTTATAGGACTGGGTGCAAGAAACTGACGACGCAGGCATCTCCAAGGCTGGAGTATGAAGCGAATGCTATAATCCCCATAGAGCATGAAATGCTTAGTCCGTGCATGACAACACCGATAGATACGATAGTTCGCAGAACCTTGGAAGAAGAAATCCAACAGGGCAATTTTAGGCTCCAAGAACTTGAGAAAGAAAGGATGTGATTAAGGAAGAAAAGCTCTCTAATAAAAGCAGAAGTCAAGAAGCTGGAGGATGAGATAAAGGAAGATTTTCTCGATAAGAAGAACAGGGTGATAAAACAAGGTGTGCATGATCATGCTGACAAGTTTGAGGACTATTGTCGCGAATTGATCAGTTTGATGCCTTGGCTTGGACCACATATTACTAAGCGAATCAACCAAGGTGGCGCACTACAGATGATAAAGTGTGCGACGTCGCTAGTAACAATAAAAGGTGGGTATTTTCTAGAAAAAGTGATGGATGACCGAATGACACCCTATACAGGTGGCGCGACCACCTCACTAGTCGTGGAAAGTACAATATTAGTGCTCTTGGCAGTTGAAAGGAGGCACGGGACTATAAACTACTATGCATGGGAATTGCGTGATGTTGGAGCTGCGTGTAGAAGCAAAGAGTCATAGGGTCTGTGGCCGCGCGGGGGGCTGCGTTGCCACGTGGGTTAGCCAAAAAGTGACCGTTAAAGTCACTATTCACGATGTGATGCTCGACTTGAGACCAAATGGAGCGGGCGGTAGGCATTTAAGACGCGATTTATGGGCAAGATTTGGGAAAATATACTGCGAAGGGGGCATTAATGAACCGGATTTGAGGGGAATGGTTGAATTCAAATTCAAAAGGTGCTATAAATTACAAAGGGCTTCCCAGCAAACCACACTTGGTCATTTGCGATTTGAGTAGTTGTATACCTCACGTAGCCTGAGTAGAGCCGTGTTTGACTTGTGTAGAACGTTCATTGAGCCCCTGAATACGCGAGTGATATATTTCTGGTTGAACACAATGGCAACATCTGAGGAAGTTAAGGATATCACAAAGATGATTGCCGAAGAGGCCGCGCAAGCCCTAATTATGGGAGATGCCCCTGAAGGTGCCGGGATTGTGGCAGAAATCCCTAAATCATCATGTACGCCAAGAACACAGAAATACAAACAGGCAATGGTTCCCGTACGTGTGTCCCCGCGAAACTCGTTGCGCACCAAGCTGACAATGGAGGAGAAGGGGAAAGTCGTTAACATAGAAACTGACAAAGAGGAGGAAGACCTGGAGGACCTTATCATTGAAGAAGACGAGGACGAAGGCATGGAGGAGGAAACTGAGCCTGGGCACCCTCCAATAAAGCTGCCTGCCGATATCTCCTCGCGGAAGGGGAAGGCTAAAGTACCCAAGGATCTTGACGAGAGCAAGAGCTCTCTACAAGCCCTACTCCTCCCAGACAACATCATTTTTGAGGGCACGCACCTGGGATGGGTGCCTAACTTAAAATTTCAAGATTAGGACCTCGCTGACCACGAGAAGTTCCCTCACCTAGAGATTGCACAACTCATGAAGCCTAAGCAAAACATCGCGGTGGGGGTTACTGAATTAGAGCCGCGAAAGTGGTTGCGCAGAGTGGAAAAGGCAGGGCTACTAAACCTGCTTTGGGTGTCGCATTTCCACTGCGCCCCAATAACAATTTTCATCATGAGGCAACTGCTCTACCTGGTGCATGGTGGGTGTGTATGGCTAGAGGAGCCCATCCCCATCACGGAAAACTTAATTCACCGCATCTGATCTAAATTGGATCCATGAAGAATTGTTGAAATGACCTTGACTGTATCAAGTTGGGACAGACATCAAAGAATTGAGAGAACAATGATAAAAAACACCTCTACACTAGTGGCAGTTGGCAGCCAACGTGGAACGACAAGGACCTCGGTCAAAGTGCGTTGATCGAGGCCCATGGAGACTACGCGGGAGGCGAAATTAGCCCCTGGGAGGCCCAGGCTGGGAAAAAACCCTCGAAATGGGAAGGCCCCAAGCGCTCGGTCACATGGAGAGCCGGGAAAACCGTGGGGAAAAGGCGAAAAGCTAAAAGGCGGGACCTGCTCCGAAACCGGCGGTATTGATCGGGGGCATCCTTGAGCGGTAAGCAATTTTGGTGAAAGCGGAGAGATTCCACTCAGCGCTCGACGCATGGCGAGTGGAGGAGAGAGAAAACTACCGCTCATCGCGCGCTAACAGTCGAGTAAGTCAACCGTGCGAAATGAGCAGATGGCGTTGGATTTGGGGGATCCAAATTTGACGGTTGACATCGCGCCCGATGGCAAGACATGATTTAATGAGGTAATAAGCCGCGATCTAGAAGAATTTGAGGTCCGCTTTGACCGCCACGGTGGCGGAAGACTCATTCCATGACGTAGTCGAAGAATTGAACCAACGAAGCAGGTTGGCGCAGTTTATAGGAGGACATGTGGCTACTCCCTGTGAGCCTGATGATGACGCTAAACAGGGACCTCCAAGCGCAGCTGCAGTAGGCAATCCGATAGAGGTGGAAGAGGAACTGAATAGCCATGAGCTCGAATGAATGGCCTTAAATCCATGAATAGAGAACAAAAGACACACGGAGAGGAAGAACCGAAGACAGAAGACAGAGAAGCAAAGAAGACAGTGAAGCAAAGAAAAGCAAAAAGAAGACAGAGGGACGAGCTGACCATAGGCAGCGTCAAGCACCAGAGAGCTTGAGAGATTCAAGCCATCCCTTAGAGGATCTGTCAAACCAAAGAGGTCAAAGGGCAAGTAGGAAAAGAGTCTGTGCACTTTAGTGGCTTGGGGAATCCAAGGACCACCCTGCCAAGCAAACCTGTTTCAGGAGACTCATATTGAGCTCCTGCATTGTAATTCTCTGCTTAAGACACAATAAAATAAGGCCACCACTAAGAGCTAGACCGGAGATGTAGCCCTGGAGGATAGGGTGAACTCCTTAATAATTTCTTGTGTTCTTGTATTTACTTACTGTATTTCTCTATTCTTTTTCCATTTCAAGTGTCTGTGTATTTGCAATCTGATCGATCCTTTGCCTAAATAACATGGACACACACCAGCACATGAGTCTGTAATACCTTCATTTATTAAATCTTTAACTGAGGTCACTCATAGGGTGATTATCAGATCAAGTGGTATCAGAGCTTAGGTTGTAAGGTTAGACAAGCTTGTGTTAGTTTAGCTGTTGAATGCTCACTAGATCAAAGCTTAAATTAGGAGAAGGAGAGTTGGTCTAAACTAATCCTGAAATTGGGAGAGTCTATCCTCGGAAGACAATGTCAGAAGAAGGTCCTGTAGGGCCAGACCCTCAATTCCTAGAAAGTTTCCTAGCTATAAAGTCTATGGTAGAAGAAATGTATAGGGACTTTAGAAAGCATAAGGATGAGGATTCATCAGAATCTAAACAACACAAAGAAGAATATGAGTCTCATTCCCATGACCACTCTAAAGGAAAAGGGAAAGAGGAAAGCTTTATCACACCTTCTAATAGCCCTGTGCACAACAAGAAGGCATCTTTGATCAAGCTAGATATTAAATTTGATTTGCCTATATGTGATGGAGAGCTAAATGCTGAAAAGTTGGAAAATTGGATTAAACAAATTGATGTTTATTGTAGGGTACAGAACATAGACTCAGACAAGAGAAAGATTCAGCTAGCAAGCCTATGCCTAGGAGGCACTGCATTGGTTTGGTGGGAAGGTAGAGCTCAAGCTAACATGAAAATACATGGTAAGACCATCTCTGCTTAGAGTGAATTTGTTTCTGCAATTAAAATGCAGTTCTATCCATTGGCCTACATGCAACAAGCCATGATGAGTTGGCAAACTCTTCGACAATTGAAAGGGCAAAATGTGCAAGGGTACACTCAAGAATTTAAAAAGAGAGCATTGATTCTAGGAATCTCACTAGACTCACCAGAAACTCTTTTGAAGTACATTGGTGGTCTACACAACTACATGAGGCATACCATCCTCATGTTCAATCCCACTAGTATAGATGAGGTATCTGTACAAGCTACTCACCTAGAAGCTAGAGGAAAGAATGGAAATCCAGAAGTTGGGGGACCATCCCAACCCACTGCAAGCAAGAGCAAGGAGAAAAGAAAGCAGAAGTGGAAAGCAAGGAAGGCTAACACTGCACAGAAAAGCAAAGTTTCATGCACTCACTGTAAAAAGGATGGGCATGATGATGAGCACTGTTGGTTTTGCATCCAAAGCTGAGACCTAAGAAGTTCGAGGGCAAGAAAAAGAAGACTGATGCAGCTATTCAAAAAGATTTGGGGTCAGACTCGGGATATGAAACAACTATTGCAGCCACAGGTATAAAAGGTAAGAATTCTGAAGCATCTACTAGTGATCCTGCTCAATTTGTTATTGATGAAGAAAATGAGAGAAAAAGACATGAGCTTTTTCATATTCGAGTTATTTACAAACATCAAAATATTGATACTCTATTTGATAGTGGCTCACAAGTAAATTTAATTTATGAAGCAATTGTAAAGAAATTGGGATTAGCAACTACACCTCATAAGAAACCATACCCGTTAGGATGGTTGAATGATAAAGCACAACTACAAGTGACTAAACAGTGCAAACTCAAGTTTTCTTTTGGGTCATCATTTGTAGATGAGGTGGAGTTAGACATAATTCCTTTGGATATATGTGGAATTGTTTTAGGAAGTCCTTACTTGTATGATAGAAAGGCTATTTTCTATAGAGCTGAGAACAAGTATCTGCTTGTTAAAGATGGAATCGAATACTTTGTAAGAGATCATAAGCTCAAGAATAATTATACTCTCATAAAGTCAGGGCAGATGAAAAGAATGATAAATTCATGCAAACAATGCTTACTGATGGTTGTAAAGGAAAAGAAACCTGATAAAACCAATGTATTTGAGGGCTGTAATGCTGAACAACAAGCTGATATAGAAAAGGTCGTTTCAGAGTATGATGTCTTATTTCAAGAACCTAAAGGTCTGCCACCCAAAAGGGGAATAATACATGATATTATTTTGCAACAAGATGTGCCATTGCCTAACATTGGGGTGTACAGGTTGTCAGCTTTAGAGAATGTTGAAATCAAGAAGCAGGTGTAGGAGTTGCTCGAGAAGGGGTTCATCAGGCCTAGCACATCACCATGTGGGTCACCAATCGTTTTGGTGAGAAAGAAAGATGGCTCGTGGAGAATGTGCATTGACTACCGAGCACTAAATAAGATAACAATAAAAAATCGTTATCCCCTTCCTCGCATAGATGATCTTTTAGATCAATTAAAGGAAGCTGTTTATTTCACCAAACTGGATTTGCATAGTGGATACCATCAGGTCAAAGTTGCAGAGCAAGATGCATGGAAGACTGATTATATGAGTGGTTGGTTATGCCTTTTGGCTTAACTAATGCTCCTGCTACTTTCATGAGATTAATGAATGATGTACTCAGACCTTTTCTTGATGATTTTGTTATTGTGTATCTGGATGACATTCTGATTTTTAGTAAAACGTGGGAAGAACATTTAAAGCATATTAAGCAAACACTAGATGTTTTGAAAAGAGAAAGACTTAATGTTAAACTCCCAAATTGTGAATTTGGCAAGACATCTCTAAACTACTTGGGACATATAGTAGGGGTTGGTGAATTAAAGATAGATCCCTCTAAAGTGGCAATCATTGTAAACTGTCCTAAACCCAAGTCTGCTACAAAAGTGAGAAGCTTCTGAGGAGCAGCACAATATTGGAGGAAGTTCATTTCTAACTTTTCCATAATTGCAGCTCCCTTACATGCTTTAATAGGATTAAACAAGGTGTTTCAGTGGGGAGGCAAACATCAAAAAGCCTTTGACACCTTGAAAGAAAAGATTAGTATAGCCCCTGTACTAGCACTGTCTGATCTGCAAAGACCATTTGAGATCCAAACTGATGCCAGTGACTATGCCATGGGAGCAGTGTTGACATAGCACGGTAAACCCATATGTTATCATTCTGAGACTTTTAATCCTGTAGTAGTTAATTATCCTACATATGATAGAGAATTGTATGCATTAGTTCAGAGTGTCAAAAAGTGGAAACATTATTTAATGGGCAAAGAGACAGTAATACATATTGATCATCAACCACTTCAATATTTACACTCCCAAACTAAGTTGCAACAATCAAGACATTACAGATGGATGGGTTTTCTACAACAGTTTCATTTAGTCATCAGATATAAAAAGGACATACATAAAAAAGTTGCAGACATGTTATCTACACCCATTGTAAATGCATCTACTATACTTAAGCATAATTATGTACTACATGAAAGCTACATTGAACAATATGCTCAAGATATAGACTTTAAAGATGTATATGCAACTTTGAGTCAAGGAAAAAGAGTAGAAGAATTGGACTATCATGTGAAGGACCGACTCTTATATCATTGTGGGAAACTCTGCATTCCACAAACTGAGAGAATAAAGATAATTAGGGAAGCACAAACTTCTCCAATATCAGGTCACTTTGGGGTAAGTAAAACAGTTGCACAACTGCAAAGGTTTTGTTATTGGCCAGAAATGAATGAGACCGTTTCTAGATATGTAAGAGGATGTACTATGTGTGCTAAAAGCAAACCCAGTAATAGAAAACTAGGCTTGTACACTCCTTTACCAGTACCTTCTCACCCTTGGGAAAGTGTTTCCATGGATTTTGTTGGAGGACTACCTAAATCTAGGAAAGGTCATGATTATCTACATGTTTTTGTGGATAGGTTCAGCAAAATGTGTATTTTGATACCTTGCAATAAACAGATTACAACTGAACGGACTGCAAAATTGTTCTTTGAACATGTATGGGTTCATTTTGGATTACCCACTTCTATTGTATCTAATCGAGACACCCGATTTATGGGGAAGTTTTGGTCAAGTCTGTGGGAACTGATGGACACCAAATTGAAGAAAAGCACAGCTTTTCACCCACAAACTAATGGCCAAACAGAGGTAGTTAACATGACAGTTATCCAGTTATTGAGAGGGTATTGCAACAAACATCCTAAGCTTTGGGATGAACATTTATGTTATGTGTAGCATGCTTACAACACAGAAAAACATTCTTCTACACAGAGATCTCCTTTTGAGACCTGTTTTGGTTTCACACCAAGGTCTCCTTTGGATTTTGTCTTTGGTAAAGATACCATGGTTGATGGACACAGTGATGTGGACAGGGCAACTGAGTTCATTGAACAGATCCAGGAGATCCACCACGCAGTACAGGAATAGCTGGAAAAGAGTCAAGCCAAATACAAGGCTAGGAATGAGAAGCATCGGATGGAGCATAATTTTCAAGTTGGTGACCAGGTCTGGTTGTATATCAGCAAGGACAGGATGCAAGGTGAAGGTAAAAATCTCAAGCCCATAAGGTATGGACCTTTCAAAATACTTGAGAAGATTGGTGAAAATGATTTTCACCTTGATCTACTAGCTTACATGCACATCTACTCAGTCGTAAATGCAAATTGCTTGAGATTGTTTGAACCTTCAATGATTGAGGATCCTGAAGAGCAAAGTCAATTGCCTTCTATCGATGACCTGCTACCTAAATATCTTAATGAATTGCAGGAAAACACCGTACTGGATAGGAAGGTGGGGATGACGCGCGGGGGAGATGTGAAGTACCTCAGGATTGGACTCAAAGGTTCAAAGCCAAGTAGTGAAAATTGGATTGAGATTGGGCAAGTGAGAAAATAATATCCTCACTTAGTCGATGCTTAAAAACCAACTTTTGGTGGTCCAAAAGCTTTTATTGGGAAGGCCATGATCCGAATTGGATCCATGAAGAATTGTTAAAAGGACCTTGACTGCATCAGGTCGGGACAGACATCAAAGAATTGAGAGAACATCGATAAAAAAACCTCTACACCAGTGGCAGTTGGCAGCCAGCATGGAACGACGAGGACCTCGGTCAAAGCGCGCTGACCGAGGCCCATGGAGACTGCACAGGAGGCAAATTAACCCCTGGGAGGCCTAGATTGAGAAACAGAGGGAGTTTTTGATGCGCGATTAGCGCATCGCTGGGCGAAAACCCTCGAAATGGGAAGGTCCCAAGCGCTCAGTCGCATGGAGAGCCGGGAAAACTGTGGGGAAAAGGCGGAAATCTAAAAGGCGAGACCCACTCCGAAACCGGCAGTATTGATCGGGGGCATCCTTGAGCGATAAGCAGTTTTGGTGAAAGTGGAGGGATTCCACTCAGCGCCCGATGCGTGGCGAGCGGAGGAGAGAGAAAACCGCCGCTCATCGCGCGCTAACGGTTGAGCAAGTCAATCGTGCGAAATGAGCGGATGGCGTTGGATCTAGGGGATCCAGATCTGACGGTTGACACCGTGCCCGATGGCAAGACCGGATTTAACGAGGGAATAGGCCGTGATCTAGAAGAATTTGAGGTCTTCTTTGATCGCCACGGTGGCAGAAGACTCATTCCACGACATAGCCAAAGAATTGAATTGACGAAGCAGGCTGGCGCAGTTTACAGGAGGACATGTGGCTGCTCCTTTTGAGCGTGATGATGACGCCCAATAGGGAACTCCAAGCACAGCTGCAGTAGGCGATCCGACGGAGGTGGAAGAGGAACCGAACAACCATGAGCTCGAATGGCCTTAAAGCCATGAATAGAGAACATAAGACACACGGAGAGGAAGAACCGAAGACAGAAGACAGAGAAACAAAGAAGACTGTTACACAGTAATTTGTCACCATTTGTCACCGTCCCTGTTATCCCTTTCCCGCACTTTGGAGGACTCATTCCGGGACCTGTGAGAAGTGACATAACTTGAAAACACTTGCATTATGTTCCCCTAAGTATGGACTTCATATGCCTTGAAGACATCTCCTGCAGAATATCCTTAAAAAGTCCCCTTTTTCCATTAGCACGGATCCACAGTGTATCACCCGCACCAATGGGGGAAATTCTCCAAAGAGGGCGCGCCAGTTGGCGCTCTGTCTCAGAGTCTTACCTGCGCCAACGAAGTTTGGGAAAGCTTTTTAACAAACGCACGCCCGAAAGTTTTTTCCTTTCGACTCATGAAGCTTTTCAAGGATAATGCCAATCTCATGGATGTCGAGATTCATCGTATCTTTATCCATAATAGCTTTTCAAGGATAATGCCAATCCCATGGATGTCTGGATTCATTGTATCTCTTCCTCCTCCTCCATCTATAAAAGCTTGTTCTGTTGCATTTGACAAGCTAGTTTTTGAGCATAGGGAGAATTATACTGTCAGAAGTCTGAGAGATTGCTGTAAGAGTCTTCTTTGCATTCATGATCAAAGAGAGAGAGGCTTGTTCCCAATCCCGACAAGCTTTGAAGGGCATATGTAGCTGATCACCCAGCCAAAGGAGGATTTGACGTCAGAACTATGGTTGTATTCTCCTTTGTTGATTATCAATAATAGATGACTATCATTATGGTTCCATTCTTGTTGTTCATTGTGGTGATGTTTGAGTTATATCTTTTCTGACCGATATATAATTGCATCTATTGGATTTTATGCTTGTATTCTTGTCGTTCTTTGCATGTGCAGGTGTCCATTCACGGAGATCGTGAGGATCGTGACCGGCCGGAGCAAAGGAACGGGAGTGTCAACTCTTCTACAACTCTAGCGTTGGAATACAAGTAGGCTCTTATAATCCACGTTTAATTTGCAATTAGGAACTTGCGTGATAAAATCTCTCCAACAAACATTACATTGGAAACATCATTAATAAATGACTAGAGTCAAACTCGACTAAACTGGACTTAACTGAAACTGAATGGGGATCTAGGATCACCATATCATCCTGTTGATGCCTCGAAAATCGCTGCAACAACATAGGGGAAACCACCCGGTCCGGACCTTAGTACAACTCCTTTTCCGTTTGGAATAGTGGCTCCGACTGGGGATAATGGGACCAGTTTCCCAGAAATGGATAAAATGGGATGGATGAGCGACTTATAGATTATGCTAGTGATAAGCAAATAACTAGAACTATCAGCAGGAATATAACAACTATAATCTACCCCGGGGTTTTATCGATCTCTAAAGTGTAGCGTTTGATGATCTGAGTTTTTAGACAGGCATATAGATGAATCTGTCTTTAAAGATAGATATTAAATTATTCAAGATTGATGTGCATAAATAGTTACACAAAGCGATAACAGCGAAATTACTACACTTTATCATTTATATCATTGTTACATGCATGATTAAAGGAAAATGCAAATCGCAAAACATCCAATAGTGGGCTGAGATAGAGATTTGCTGTTACAGCGCATACATGTATTCAACAATAGCAAGAATATATAACATAACAATTCATATAAAAGGAATGACTTCAGACGTAGATAAAAGTACCATATGAGCTGCGGGACATTCCCAAATATCAATCGCTATTAGCAGTTCTTCCTCCAACACAGAAATCGTCCTCAACAAAGGCAATAGTGCACAATTGCATTAAAAAATTTGATGTCAAATTCAGAACAACTGGTCCAATTTCATAAAAGAATAGCGACTGAAGCACAGTAGTGCAAACTTCAGCCTATTAAGTCTGTTACAAAATTTTACGACCCTTTCCAAAACAATGAAAGGGTCTATAAATACTAATCTAATTTAAATATCTACTAAACAGAAATCCTACTAAGCTGGTATCAATAACTCTTGATCCTGTTTTGGTTGGCGATCTGGCAAGCGGGAGGGTGACTCATTAAGTCGGCTGCTTTCCTTTGAATCTGAGCTGATTTATTGCAAGCATTGGCTCAACTTCCGGGGGTTTGTTGAGGCATGAACTGAGCTGTGCAGCGTAGGTGGCATCTTGGATATCGGGAATTATACACCTGATTGCGTCTGTAAGGCACTTTAGGGCAGATCTCTGTGTATGTGGCTTGATTAAAAAGAGCCAATATGCATCTGAGGTTAAGCTTTTAACTCCAGCGATTAATCTTCCTTTTTCCTCTAATTCAGGGTAGCATGTTTGCTCTAATGTATTTGTATTTGTCATCTTTCCCGGTGTACATTGAGAAATCATATTGGCTAGGTAAAGAGTGTTATTGACTAGATCCACTAGATTGCTGGCGGTTGATTTACATCTTGAAGCCTCCCTTTCTGCTTTCATCACTTGAGTGTGCCATTCTGTGAAAAGTATATCTTTATGTGTTTCTATGATCCTGGGCAAATTTGCTACTTTTCCCAAATCAGTATCTTGCCAGTCAAGATATGCAGTAATGGCCTCGTCCGCTTGATCTAGTTCAGTCCTGGCCTTTTCTACCTGCTGATTTATTGCTGTAGTTAGCTCACACAGTGGCTCATCTTGAGCGATCTGTTGACATAAGAGTCTGATCTGAGCTATCAACGCATTGTTTATCAATAATGCCTCTGATTTAAACTCTTTTACCTGCGACGCGCCCTTCATCTTTTCCAGCTGCGATGATATTTGAGCAATTTTCTCATCTTTGGTCTTTATCATTTGCTCATTCGCCGCTCTCAAATTTTCCAATGCCTCCGACAATTCTTTTTGTTTCTGGATCGCACCCTGATCAATCCTTTGCCTTTCCGCTTGCAATTGCTGAGTCAACTGATTGTTCTCTTGCTGTTGCGCCAGCAACTGTTCTTCTGCTTGTGCTGCCCTTTGCTTTGATTCAACCAATTTTGCCTGTAACGCAAAGATTTCTTGGTCCTTATTTTTCAATAGAAGGCTCACCTTCGATGCTTTGTCAATTGTTGCCACCGAATAAGCGCCCGCATACTGTGATAGCTTTGTTAAGTCATCGGAGGGATCCAATTCCTCCTTCCATACTACATTACCCGTGACCGTTTGTTCTGGGAAGATAGAAGGTTGATCAATCCTTCGTCTCTTCCTTGATCGCTTTACAACTGCCCTGTGTCTTGGGCTGTAGAAAACATCCAATGGCGGAATATCTTCTATCTGTAAAATAATCTGGTCAGAGGGGTCTTTTGGAATAACTTCAACTTCCTTAGAACTTGGTGGGCCGCTGGTTCCACTTAGAACCTGAGGAGAAGTGATGTCCTGCGTATCATTTGTCTTAGAAGTGTCCCCATCTTTTGAACATTCCAATCCACTGATGATGGAATGAAATTGCTGCCATTCTTGAAATAATTTGGGGTCTATGGTAGTGTCTACATTGACATCGGTGGTTTGCTTCTGATGCTCTTTCTCCTGCTCTTTCCTCTGCTGTTCTTCTTGTTCTCTTTTCTGTTGTTCCTCTTGTTCCCTTTTCTGCCTATCTGCCAGTTCTTTTTTATGTTCCTCTTCTTGTTCCCTTTGTGTTCTCTGCTGTTTCTCGACTTGTTCTTTCTTTAGCCTCTCCGCCTGTTCTTTTCTCTGTCTTTCTGCCTGTTGTTTTTTCTGCCTCTCCTCCTATTCCTTGAACTGTTCCTGAACAGGTCCGCTTGATGATGTCGCTGGGGTTGTTGCCAGTAAATCCAGAGGCAGAGTTTGCAACCTTTGTTCTCTGAGTTTATTGAACTCAGTTAATCCCTCATCATTATATCGCATCCTAGCGAGTTCTTTAGCATGACCTATTGATTCGGAGGCAATGAATAGGTCATCAAACATATCTTCCTGATGCTCAAACCTTGTTAATTTGGCCTGTTCTAATGCAGTGTAAGCAGTCTTTTTTGGGTCGTATGGTCTGTTTGGGATCGTGGCCAGAGTTAAAGACTGAAGCTTCGTGGCTTCCTTTTCTGCGTGTTTAAGATCATGCAGAGTATAAACACCACATCTGAAGGGAAAAGATGGCCATCCCTTCTTCTTTTCTCTTTTGAGAGTCTGTGTAGTACTCTCAGCCATGATTTGATATGCAATTTCCCTTGCTAGCAGCTTATCTAGAACATATAGAGGAAGAACATGTGGGTCGGCTTCACTGCCGAAAACTCTGATATAGGTGAAATTTTCTTCTCCAAACCAACTTGCTACTGATGGTAAATCAAAGGAAGCTTGATAGGAAATTTTTGGAATGGGTTTATCAAAAATGGAATAGTAAATGGGCACCATAAAACCATTACAGATTTGATACAGGTGGTGTTTATAAGAAGACTTCCACAATTTTTGATGATATATATGAATGGCTGAAGGGTCCTGTGCAGTCCACCTCCACCCGAGAATTGGAAATTCGGAATTGAAACAAAGGGTGTCTAAGATATATGCACTATAGTAGAACGGGGGCATTTTCCTTTCTGAAACAACAGTCTGAGATCTAAAATCACGAACAGCTACTGCTAATTTATCCGAAAGAATAGTAGCCCAATCCATAATCCAACTGTTTACTGCTGCCTCCATTAAAGGAACCATTTCAATGGTAAAATTGGCAGAATCATGCAATCCCCACAGCCTACACATCATAATCCCCGCATAACAATAAGGGGAAGCCAAAGAATCGACCGAGTACTTACCGGAGGATTCGTGCTTGTGCTTGTTGGGATTTTGCCTCCAATCCTTGATAGGTTCAGATTCGATCTCATTCTCGCTTGCAAATTTCTCCAGGAAGGCCTTGTTATATATTTTCTCTGGCTCGGGCAAATGATACATTTGCCTTAGGTCATCTGGCTTGAATGATCCGAAAATCCTCCCATCTCTGGTATTAAAAGTTCTGTCCAAGATGGGGATTTCTTCAATCGCCCATCGCACAACGTCTGTATAGGGAAGAATCTGTTCTCTGGCCGCTATCTTGTGAAGGAAAGAGTCGGCCAAATCTTTGAGAGTTGCATCAGACTTCTTGAGTAAGTCCACACTAGCTTCTGTCACTGTCTTTTCTGGTTGCTCAGCTTCAATTAGGTTATAAGTGCCTTGCCAAGTAACTCTAGTGAGCCCCGTGCATGTAGTATCGGATATTAGGCCCTTCTTCTTGTTTGCGGCCGCTTGTCCTGCAATTGGTGTTGCGGAAGCACTTGCAGTCTTCTTGGACTTCTTTCCCATCTTCTCAGGCCTAGCTTCTATGAATGAATTCTGCACAAAGAGGCAATTGGGCGTAATACACAGAGATAGCGATTAAAAACTCTTAAGTGATACAACACATATGAATAGATGCGTAACTGAAGGATTTAGCTTTTAAAATGAGCGCGGATACAATCCGTAAAAAGATTTTAGGACATGATCTTATTAATTAGCCGTTTTCAATCTGTCATTCCTTAAATGCCCATTATATCGTTATTTGGGTGAACGATTCACTTAAGCATGTAATGGACGTTTTGGCGGTTGAGCATAGATGAAGGATTGCGTGAGCGATCAAGCTTTTATTACAAATGAATTGTGCCATCCCATCACTTAACGGCTCTTTGTTGAAAACCGCGCTTTATCGGATCGCAATCGGGGGTATGATTAGTGCGCTTTAATGGTGTGTATTGGATATCACCGATCGCCGAATGCGATATCGCATCGGCGAAAAGCTTTGAGCGCAATAAGACTTGGGTGAGATTGTCGCCGATACCCGATTCCCGATTGCGCATCGCATCGGGACAAGTCTTTGGGAACATCACAACTGTTGTAGCGTGTCGCCGAATTCGCCGAATGCATATCGCGTCGGGACTATTGGCATGGGGCATTATAACATGTACATGGAATATCGTCGATCGCCGAATGCGCCGAATGCGCATCGGCGGAAAGCTTTGGGGTGCTTAATTATAATTCATGTGTCATTGCGATATGCAATCTTGCGATCGCTTTATCGCAATGACAAATCATTACATGATTTCTTTTTAAGGGTTTATCCAAAAAAGTTTTATAAAGTGAATTTATTCATTTATTGGACTTTTTTGGATTATAATAGCATTGATACCAAATTAAATTCTTAAGGGACCCATTTCATACGTTAATATTTATAAGTAAAGATGATATGAAATGGGGGGTTGTTGTAGAGCACAACACATCCTAAAAGGCCCAGGAGATCTAGGATCACCATATCATCCTCGACAACAGTGATTCCAACACTTCCAAGCTCATCACGATAGGTCATGAACTTGTTCAAGTATTTTGGAATGGTCTCGCCTTTCTCCATATTTATTTTTCGAAGTTAATCTTTTAGTGCCAACCTCTTATGGTCAATGTTGTTCTGGAAAAGGTCTGTCAATTCTTTCCACATAACATACAAAGTTTCCTTCCCATGGAGACTCAAGACAATGTGGTCTTGAACTACCTCAAGGATTATCCGCCTCATCTTTGCCACACACTTTTTCCGTTCGGCCAGATCTTTAGCATCCGATTGTTGGGATGGGGTCCACTACGTCAGTTTTTGGGTTAAAAACCCAAGTTTTGATGTAAATTTTCATAAAAAGATGTAAAGTCTCCATAATTTGTGGATGCGGAGCACATAGCCAATTAGGAGTCAAAAGATGGTTTAACCCCATGTCTATGGAAAGTCGAGTCAGTTTTGACATCCACCCACAGTCTGCAGACCATGGGATTGTATGTAAAAAGCTATAAATAGGTGTGTCTTAGAGAGTCTAAGGTAGAGATATATGTCTATGTTCGAGAGAAGAAAAAAGGGCAAGTAAGCAGCGGGTAGATAGAAGGGAAAAGGCTCCGCAGATGAGTGCATGGAGGCCTAGAGTAGAGTCCACAACTGAGTACATGGAGGCCTAGAGTAGAGTCCGCAGCTCAGTGCGCGAACCTCTGCAGTTGAGTGTGCAGGGCAGTTTGAGTCTGTAACCTCATATTGAAGATCAATAAAGAAGACTGTTGAAGAAATTCATGTGTTTATCTGTTTACTTCTGTTATTTATGTTTGTGATATATGTTGTGATGGAATAATGTCTTTATGAAATATTGATTTATTGATGCGCGACCCTATTGGATAAGTCTTATTAACTGTACGCAATGCTTGTTAAGTACTTCCGCAAAGATTATAATACATTTTGTTATGTTTATTGAGTACTTAAGTAGATCTGCGTGAACTCAGATCTAGGGTTACTTTATGGTGCACATAAGTGTCTGATTCATTTGTTAAGGGTATGCAAAGACCTATCAGAGACCTTCACGACGATCTAGAGGCCGTTTAAAGGAATTTGCATTACTAAGACCTAGGGGATTATAAATCCATGCGAAGGCAAATCTAGGTCAACACATGACATCACATTGATCTCTGGATGCGAAAACTTGGTTCCAACATCCCCCCATACTACTTCAGGTGAGACTTCAGTCTGCACTACGTGGCCTGATGCCGAAAGGGCCAATAGTGTAGGGTTTTGTTTGGCGCAATTAACTCTGAACCTGGGCCAGGACCCATTAAGCGAACAAATGGTTATGTTACTAGGACCAAGATCTACATAAAGGGATGTGTGATGTCGCATCACTGGAATCCGAACAGGAAGGAAACTGAGAAGTGGTTGGATAGGAAGATTCACGAATTTGTGGTGCAAGAGAGCAGGAATCCACACATGTCGAAGGAACAATGGTTGGACAGATATTTATATACAAAAATACATGAAATCTTCTTATACACCTTCCCGATTGAACTATATGAGTGGATAGCTAAGTTGACAGACGACAAAGGAAGGTGGAGGCTTGACAGTCCAATAGTGTGGACTCCAGAGCTAGTGCGAAGGTTGGAAGCCTCTAAAGATGAGATCACATGCATTGTTGACCACTGGCTCGATTCAATTATAGGAGGATTTGTTACAGAGTTCGTTGTTGATACCTTAGTCAGCTACAACGAAGCAGAGCGACGCTTCTTCAAGGGACCGCGCGGTAAGTATTTGAGATCTTTGAATACCTGGATTAAGATGGTCTTGTGTGAGAAATGGTTTATGTTGTTTCCTTGATGCTTGGATCTACGCAAAGTGGACAGATCTTCAGAAATCGAGAGAAAACAGGTCCCGAATATAGCCCGTTGATTAGACCTCCTTCGAGTGACGATGAGGGAACGACACAGGCCTCACCGTAGAGTGCGGTCCAGCTGATAAGATAGGGTTTTCCACAGATAAATCATCCATCCACTCTATCTCCACCCTCACCTCCACAACATACACCTTCAACCACACCGCCGCCACCACCATTGTAGCTCAACACATCGAACTCAATAAAGATGCCAATTTTCAAGGGTATATGGAGAAAATATACAGATCAATTCTGGTTTGTGGTGAATGCTGTATGGACTACGCTGCAGATCACTGATGACAACATAAAGAAGGTGCAATTGGTTATTGCTTTGCAGGATCACGTGCTGATGTGGTATATTAAGTATTGTGTTGATAATCCTTTAGTAACGCTATAAGAAACTAAGGATGCTTTAAACAAGGAGTTTAGTAAGCCTAATTCTAATTCGCAGTCAGTCGTTGGATTTAAGGAAATCACGATGAGGGTTGGTGAGACGCCTTGGGAGTTAGATCAAATTTTGAAATGTGTGATCCGCGAAGCTAATATCCAACTCACCGATGGTCAGCACCGCGAGTTTTTTATAGCGTCGCTTCTGCCCCACCTGAGGATTTCTTTGTCGTAGCCGAAGATAGGAACTCAGGAAGAAGCCCTGGAAATCACCATGAGACTGCATGAGACAACCTATTAAATACGTGACTTTGGGAGTTCAACGAATTCACTCACAGTTGCAGAACCTTTGCTTGGAATTGTAGAGCTTGAAAAAAGAGAAGGAGGCTAGGCCAGATGTGTGCAAGGAAGTCTTGTGCCTCAAGTGTAAGAGCTAGGGGCATGATAAAGACCACTTTCCTATCTTCACAAACTATATTACACGGGGGGAGGTGATTCCTCTGAGGTTGGAAGCTCCAGCAGGACCAAGTGCGAGACCCACGCTATGGTGCGCTATTTTTCAGGTGGATGGAAAACACGCAAAGAATAATTTCCATTTACTTCAAAAGTTTGTTTAGATTCCACAACAACTGTTCTGCAACTTCTTCAAATCAGTGGGCCATGATGAGTGCCACTGTCGCAGCTATGAACTAATGATGGAAAGAACACCTACCTATTGAATGCAAGCAGAGACTCGGCCTTAGGATCAGGGTGCCAGAGGAGCGTGCCAAGGATATCAGGGACGAGGACAAGGCTGTGGAGGAGGAGGACCTGGGAGAGGTCACGGTGAAGTTATTTGCTATAAGTATGGAACACTAGGGCACTACGCGCGGGAGTGTCAAAATCAGACACGCCTGTCATGTCAATACTGTAGCTAGTTTGACCACACTATAGAAGAATGCCCTGTGCTGATAGCTATGATGTAGGAGAAGAAGGTGCAACCTTAGCAACCTACGTAGAACTTACAAATTATGAGAGTTGAGCCGCGTGAGGAAGATCCAAATGTGAATATCGTGCTGAGAAGCGGAATAACAACTGGGGATGATAAGGGAAAACAACCTGAAGAGGATGGATGGGTCCACAAGGCCCCAGAGAAGGAAGTTGGGTTCGATCAAAGTGCACAAAGGAAACGTTTATGGAAGCCAATAAAAGATTTGCTGAGGCATCTGCCTCAGGAAGCCAGAGCAAAGTACGAGAAACCACTGTGTCTACAGAGGTTGACCCCTCTGTACTTACCACGTTCCTGGAAACCTGCATAAAACTTCTATGCAATAGCAAGGTTATGAAAGGTCTGCAAGAATTGATAAACAAGTGTGCTGGTAAATAAAATGTTCTTATAGTAAGAACAATTGGCAAACATAAGGAAAGAACAGGTCGCGAGATGAGGCTCACATCGCGGATAAGAGATTATGAGATGGACCAACTTATTTTGGATCTAGGGTGACGTGAACGTTTTGCCTAAACAAACATGGGAGAGAATGGGGAGACCTACATTGCAATGGTCTCCAATCTAGCTTAGAATGACAAACCAACATAAGATTATCCCTTTGCGATGACTACATGGAGTCACCATAGATATAGAAGGTGAGAGCACACTGGTTGATTTTGAAGTAATCGAGATTATTGACGAAAGCAACCCATACCCCACACTCCTTATAATTTACTGGGCCATTGATATGAATGGATTCATCAACTTAAATAAGAGGTCGATGTCATTTGAGAGGAAACCACTTCAGGTTTTAGTACCATTAGACCCTGCAGAAGGACAGCGCTAGACTGAACCGGTCCGTGACTACGAAGAAATTGATGATGAATTGGATTAGATCTACAAAATAACTACGCGATATCATGACTAGATTAATCCAATAGCTAATGGATGGATTTCATGGGACTGGGAAAGTTCCTCTACCTCGGATTCAGATGAAGAATTGTAGCATTGGCAGAATTGTTTGCATGAAGTATCTACGTTGCGTTGTAACATGATGACTAAATTGATGCATTGTGTGTCATCGTAGGTAAGAAATTTACCCTCTTATGATGGCTTAACTGATGTGGATAAGTTTTTGGATGCCTTTGAATGAGAATTCTCTGAGGATCATCGCTTCCAAGCACTGGATTTGGTTCTACGCACTACGCCCATACGATGGTGGGGTATGCACAAGGACAACTTCGATGAATGGCGAGATTATAGAAGGATGATGAGGTTGCGATTTGGTTGTCCTAAAATTCGATTGACTAAGAAGTACGATGGGAGAAATGATCCACGCGATCATTTAGAAAAGTGGACTAAAGCTTATGGAACAAAGCCGTAGCCAGAGTGGGTGCACTTATTATGTCATACTTTAGATACAATTCCTATGAATTGGTATCTGAAAATGGAGCTCCACCATGGCACCACAGAGTGGGATATATTAAGGGAAGGCTTCCTAATTACCTTCAATTTTGAAGATGGGATTGAATGCATTGATGAAGCTCTGCAGGTTATTAAGGCATCGATCTTCAGAATATCGCAGGATCCTTTGGAGTTGATTAAGCGAGATTGGAGCACCCAGTTGCGCTATGCGTTGGAATCCTATAATGTGATCGCTAAGGGGGAGGATGAAGATCTAAGAAATATCAATATTCTAGAGGCAGAAGGCCATCGCAAAGTCAAAGGACCGCAATTAGAAAACCCTCGACGTCACCGCGTTGTTGATAACCAAACAAGTAAACATTGGTACTGAAGCAGATCCAAAATTTGCGAAGATTGGAGATTACTGGGATGATGCCACAATGGATAAAGTTTTTGAGCTACTCCGCAATACCAAGATCTTTTTCCCACCAAGTTTTCGGATCTGAAGGGCATCATAGGGGACTTGGGTGTGATGAAAATCACTTTGAAACCAGATGCGAAGCCTATTAAGAAAAGGTCATATCGCCTTAATCCCAAATACAAGGAAAAAGGTCTGCTTGGAGTTGGATAAGATGCTCAAAGAAGGCATCATCGAACCTGTGGAAGAATCTGATTGGGTGAGTCCGATGGTGGTTCAAGAGAAGAAACAAAAGAGAGAAATAAGGATTTGTGTAGACCTAAGGAAGTTCAATGATACTTGTATCCACGATCCTTTTCCGACACCGTTTACTGATGAGGTATTGGACAACGTTAGAGGGAAGGAGGCCTACTCATTCACTGATGGATTTTTTGGGTACCATCAGATAGAGATCGCCTCAGAGTATAGGAGAAAAACAACCTTCATGATGTAATGGGGTTGTTTTTAGTATAATATCACGCTTTTTTTACTTAAGAATGTGCCTTCCATATTCTCTCGTGTAGTTATAGCAAAATTTAAGGACTTTATTCATAAGTTCTTACAGCTGTATTTTGATGACTAGACGGTATTCGGTTTAGTAAAGCTCCATGTAGAAAGTTTGTGCCTAATGTTGGATACATGCTGCAGATACTAGATCGTGCTAAACCTAAAGAAGTGTCTATTCTGTGTCCCCTTTGGGATCTTGTTGGGTCATGTGGTATGTAAGCAAGGGTTGATGGTGGACCCTGCCAAGATCATGGTCATAGTGAATTTGGAGGCTCCAAGAAGTGTCAAACAACTGCGTGCAACGCTCGGGCATAAAGGAGATTACAGAAATTTCATCAAGACTTATGCTCAGATTACCACGCCCATGGAGAAACTGCTGAAGAAGGACACTACATTCTGTTGGGATGAAGAATGTCAGCGCAATTTAGATGTTTTAAAGGAGAATATGGTCACCGTGCTGATTTTGGTCTTCCTAGATTGGAAGAAGGAATTCCATGTACATGTCAATGCCTCTTGCATTGCATTGGGAGTAGTGCTAACATAGGCTGGTGAGGGAGAGATGGACCACCCTATAGCCTTCACAAGCAGGGAGTTATCAAAGGCTGAGAAGAATTACTCAAGGATAGAGCGCTAAGGATTGACTATGGTATACGCGCTTCAAAATTTTAGGCACATGGTAAGTTTGTTGGGTCCCTAAAATTCATCCTAGGCATGATCTAACACCTCACCTCATCCACCATCATCATCCCTGCACTCACCATTCAAAACAACAAAAGATCAGTTTTAACAGTTTCTACCAGTCATAGAAATAAGAAAAAAAAGAAAAACAGAGAGGAGTAAGAGCATTACCTGAGTGTCCTTAGCTCTACACACACTCCTACTTGCTCTGTGCATTCATTGCACCATTCTCACAGCCCCAGCTAGCAACATGATTAAGGAATTCTGAGGGAGAAGCAGCTACAGGACATCCTATAGGAAATCATGTAGTAGCCTATCCCACAGAATGTCAATCAACAACTATAGGTCTTCACTAGGATGATCCAGGAGCTCAATAGTAGCAGCAACATCAGATCTTCAGTCACAGATACCTGCAAAATCCAAGAAACCATTAGCAGAAAACAAAAGGAGGAAGAAGAATGGCATGCAGCAAATAAACAATGCAACACCTCTCATCTTCGAGAACTACAGCATGGCATCGAAACCACAGGTAAGTATCTCACTCACTCACTCATATGCATCATTTAATCAAAAGTTGTAAGGGTTACGAGATAGTTGGTTTATAAGTGAAAAGGTGGTCAGTTAACTTGGCCACCTTCATTTAGTCAGCACATGAAAAACCAGGTGTCCTCTCACACGTGGCTGCAGTCAACTCAAAGACAGAGGAGGAGTAGGACAAGAAGTGGTTAAACTACGGATCTATGAGGGAGGATATGAATACGAGGAGTCGGAAATGATGAGGTGCTAGTGGGGACCAACGGTCCAAAAATGGCAACATACCTCTGTTTTCAGCACACCACCTCACCCTGAAACACCATAAAGGGAAATAAAACATCATTCACATGCATTAGTGCATTCCACCTCCTCGAAAATCCCTCACTCAAGTTGCTCTCATAACTCTGGCCACCCACCGGAAGCAAGGATCCATCGTTCTACACAGGAATTTCTACAGGAGAATGCACAGGAATTCCTACAGGATACAGTCTACAGGGTACATAGAGGCAGTGTACAGGATAGGCAGAGAAGAGTTCAAGAAGGGATATCACGGGAGTTTTCCACCGCCACCATTCTAAAGAGGTAGGCTCTAAAATTCCATCCCCATTTACAAAAAAATGAACCCGAAATACTCTAAGATCTAGTGAATTTAGCAACTGTGAGAGGTGAATTCCATACACAATCAACTCTGTTTTGCTCTTGCATAAAAATAAATAATAATAATAATAATTAAAAATAAATAAATAAAAAATTATCAACCCTCTCATTTTTTTCCTCAAGCTACACAAGCAAGATGACAGGAGGGTTCAATAAGAGAGAGCCCACAAACACTGTGAGGATACAAAAACACCCCCAAGTGTTTGAAATCTTTACAAGACACAACTGGATGGGGTTTTTGGAAAAATTCACAAGGTATGATGATGAGGTGCCTCAAGAATTTTCTCATTCCCTCACTCCACACAACAGAATCCATGCCACGGTTTTAGTTAGAGGCCTCATTAAAGATCTCACCCAAATCTCATCAATAGGGTCACCACACTTCCCCTAGGAATTCCATGGAGAAAGAAGACAAAGGAGACAGTCAGATGGCAAAAAGGAAATTCTTTTTAGAAGGTGAAGAACCCACTGAGGGCAAAAATGGAGTAAGGAGGGACAGTCTGCCATACCCGTGGAGTGAGGTAGGCTACCAACTCATCAAGTATATCTCATGTGAGGGTAGATATAATGTTGTTTATGGCTATCATTTTAGGATCCTTAAAGAATTAAGATTTGGGGTAGAAACACCAGTTCACCAAAGATTTAGCATACCTTATTTCTTGATGCAATCACTCATAGACTCCAGCAACAAAGTAAGAGAAGGGAATTCCCAACAATTGGCTCACCATGGGTTGATTAGGATCCTCATTGAGGATGCCTTCCATAACCTCAGAATCCATATAACATGGTCAATCTTTAGAGACTTGCCAGTAGAGGATGACATCAAAACCCTCACTTATGATGTTAGTCCTCCTTTCAGTGAGGAGGAGGCAAAACAGGAAGAAGAAGATACAGAGCTAGATAAGGATAAGATGGATGAAGAAGAAGTTGACACAGAGGAACATGATGAAGCAAAAGAAGAAGAGGGAGAAGAGAAGGAGGATGATGATGAAATAGAGGAGGAAACTAAGGAAGACACTGATGGATATGAGGAAGAACTAGAAGAGGATGAAAACAAGCAAAACAAAGAGGAAGAATACAAGAAAAACAAAGAGGAAGAAGGCATTGAAACAGAAGGGAAAGAACACAAGAAGGAGTCAACTAGGGTGTCTCAAAAGGCCACTGAGAGAGAGGCAACAGGTGCCCTCACTGCTCTCAGCACCCCAGTCAAGAAAAAAGGAAAAAAAAGGAGGAAAACCCCACTATATTTTAGAACAAGAAAGAGCACAAGAATCAAACAAGGGAAACCACAAATATCAACAAAAATTCCTATTGAGATTCAATATTCCCCTACACAAAGACACAAAATTCCTTCCCCTAAGTCACCAATCACATATATAAGGGGTCCTAATACTAAATCAACTTCCTCAAAGGGTAAGGCAATCCTACAGGATCCACAACAAAACCTACAGGAAGCAAAAACAGTCCTACAGGATACTCTGCTGAAACTACAGGAAGCACATAAATTGGAAAGCGAGGTAGGGGAGTAGTAAGAAACAAAAGAAGAAGACCCAGAGACAAAGGAACCAATCCCCCAACCTAACTTAGACTCCTATTATCGGTTTATTGAAGGAGGCAGGGCAATACCTCAAAAATTTGCCATCCCATTGTTTTTTGAACTTGAGAATGAGAGGGCCAGAACCCATTGATGGATGTAAATCACCTAGTCAAAAGGGGTGGAAGACATTGGGCACATGGAAGAGAAGCTCAAAGAAATGGGAAAAGAGCTAAGTGGCTTAATGGACAGAGAAGCAATAATGAGAGATCAACTTGAGAGGGAAAATGCATGGCTGAGGGGACAGATGCAAGAAAGGGAGAACCAACTAGCATGTATGGCCAGCCTCTCCTTGGAGGCCATCCAGTGCAGGATTCTAGCTAAATCCTATGCTCTTTACCTCAAAGAACAATGGCTTTAGTTTCAGATTAAAACACTAGAACAAAGGGGCACCATGCCATTTTAGGACTACAAGCAGTTTATTGATCTTTGTGATCAAAGTATACTAGAGGATAAGGCCAAAATGGTTGAGTTTTATTTGCACAACGTGGCTCTGACAGTCATGAATGTTTGGGACCCTAATGCCAAGCTAGGAGATCTACAATTAATGGCTTTGGCATCATGGATGAACCATGAGGAGTCAAGAGCTGCAGAGATGGAAAGAATATTGGCCAGAGAGCAAAATGGACCTCTTTTCATCAGGGCTAAACAATCAAATCCCATGGCCCTAATAAACACCCATAATTTGATTGCAAATGATCCTCAACTTGCACCTAGATATCTTGTTGCCCAAGAGCAATCAATTTCACTTTTTGAGGATATTTTTAAACTGCTAGGAGATGATAGTATACAAGCCCGCGTAAGGAGATGGAACACACTACCACACAGCTTGAAGATAAGAGAATATCACTCCCGTCAAAGTTTGAGAGAGGCACTCAACAGGATGCCTATGTATAAGAAATTAATGCAAAGGTTGCAGGTCAATTGGATAGGCCGAAAACTCAGTCCACCACTACTCCTAGGGATGCTAGAAGGGAAAAAGTAAGAAGAAAAAAAGAGGTAGTGGGAAGTGGTAGAAAAGAAAGCAGGCTTTTATGAACAAGAAGAAGAGACCACAGTAGAGGCATGGGATGTCAAAGAGGCTACCAGAGCCATGAAGAGCATGGACATTGACTAAGTTGCTCAGAGGATGAGCAACACTTTCAGTAGGGGGGTGATGATGAGCCTCATCATTGGGTAATTATATGGGCCTTAATTCACCTCTGAGCTTAGTCAAACCAACTATTCTCACAACTTATTGCATACTTTTGATTATATTTTGTTTATGAGATGAGTTTCTTTGTGGTCTAATGTGCATTTAATGTAGTATTAAAGGACAAAAGCAAGGAATTTTGGCAAAGATATTGGTCAAAACTCGAATGGGACAAGGGAGAGGAATTCTAGGAGGAAAATCCTCCTCATTTACTACCCTTCCATTCGAATATTCCTCCATCATCTCAGAGTGCAAACAACCAAATCATGAGTACTAGAAGGCAGTCGAGCAAGTGAAAGACAAAGCACCCGTTTATCTTGAGTTTGGGAGCAAAGCCTCCCTAATTTTAAGGAAGCCGCTAGAGACTTCATATGTATAAATAGAGAGGCCTAGGACCTCAGTAAGATTCAGATTTTTTATTGTAAAACTCTATTCTATTTTCGAGCTGCAAGACTTGTGACAGTTTTTTATGTAATCCATTGTTTTGATAATAAGAATGAGTTTTGTTTTGAGCCAACACTGAGTTAACTTAGAGGGCTGAAGCTCTTGGGTTAGGGTCCAACCCTAGCAGCAAAGGCTCCTCTTTATTTTACATACATGCTAGAATATATTCATAGTTTAATTGTTCATTTGACTATTAGTTACATTTCCATTACAACAATGTAGATTAGATTGGTTGTATGTTAGTTTTCTTCCATTTGTGCCTTATTTCAATTAGCAGGTTAGCGAGGAGAAAAAGGATCACCATAAGCTTGTCAATAGCTATCTCGGCCTCACTTCCTTCCTCTAGGACCATGACTTGAGGAACAAACCCTTCAACAGCCCCAAAAACACAGATTTCTAGTTCTTGCATGAGCTTTGGAGTTTGTTGTCTTGATTCAACATTTTGTTCATTTCATTGTCATCTTTTTCCATTACTCTATTTATGTAATAATATCTCACTCATGCTTTCATTCCCTTCAACACTTTTTTCAAGCATAATATAGGCAATTGATTCATGCTTTCCTAGTTTATGAAGATGTATCTTGTTGCATAGTTCTTGGAAGACATACATGTTTTAAGCATAGCAGGTACTTCAGGAGGAGATCCAGACTTCTTCACCAGCAACCACCTTCCACCTCATCCACCTTATCCATCTCTTGTTCCACCATCACCCTCACTATTTTTTTGTCATTTTTCATTAAAAATCCCCTAGATACATTGAGCGAATCTAGCCATATCTCATCTTGGATATTGACTCTTAAGTGTTCCTAGACCTTCTAACACCCCATCCCACTCATCACACACCTTTTCCAAGATTCCCAACACCTCCAACACCTCAAAATTAGCTCTTTGTCATATCTTGTAGGTTTCTTGTAATTCCTCAAGTTTCTAGTACATCTTGTAGATTTTCCTGAAACTGCCTGTTTCGAGGCCGAATTGATGGGGAACCTCTAGGAAGTCACAAAAAGCCTCCTAGGACCCTTCCACACCATCCAACCACTCCATAATACTTTTAGCCATCCTCAATCACCTTCTATCCACCTGTCACATCCACAAGAACAATTAATTTGCATACTTGATTTTGCTTAAAAAACCAAAAAAGTGAAAACAGATTTAGTTTAGTTTTCTTCCTTACACCTTAGTATGGTTTGATGCTCTTTACTTATGTAGCATAGATAGCAGCATTAGGTTAGTGATGATTTAGCAATTTTTCTTAGCACAGTTGTTTAATTGGTTAATTAGGATCTAGTGTGATTTAGCATTACGTGTTGTTTTATTCATTATTGTAGTAGTGTAGCTCTCTTAGAATAGATTTACTCTTCTTCCATCAAAGAATCAAGCTTCTTCTGACTCTGTAGAAGTCTGGCTTGGAACCCCTGGGGTCTCTAGCCAGATGAACAGTGACAACAAGCAGGGTCTTCACTTTTACTTATGCATATAACACTGTCACCTCCAAGTTTGTAGGAACCCCGGGTTGATAAGTAAAGCTGATAGACCGGGAGTTGCAGCATCCTTTCTACAATACTGGCATTCATCACTTTTTGGTGCCGTTGCCGGGGAGGTGTCTAAGTAGAATGTGATTACTGCTTTCTTTTCTTCTACTTCTTGTCTTCAATTTTCTGCCCTTAGTTTATTTCTGCAAAAATAATCTAGTAGCTTCCTCTCTTTCATTTGTCATTATCTGCTTTCCTTTCCATTCTGCAAGTAGAATTTCAATTCAGCAAGTAGCTTTTTCATTCTATCAATGATTTTCATTCAATCATTAATTTCATTTCTGCAAAGTACTTTCTAGCTTAAAAATTTTACAAAAACCAACCCAAAGACATTTCCTTTCATGCCTCGTAGGAATAGGGACAATTTAGGGAAATTTTTGCCAAATACCACCATTGCATCCAACGACAAACCTTCTCTCTTCTTCAGTGGTTGTGAATTGGAGGAACCTTTAGGTGAGCAACCTGACATATTTGAAGAAACTACAGGGGAAGAAGAAGAAGTGGAACCCATTCCTACTGAACTAATGGCTAAAAACTGAAATGACAGAGGGAATAGAGAGAGAGTTGAGGGTGCCTTCCCCATCAGGGAACCAACGGGGACACTAAGATGAAGAATATAAGCCCCTCTTCCCTACCTCATTTCCATGGCCTGACTACAGAGGACCCCGACACTTTCCTATTTGAGTTTGATGTTATATCTCGAACCTATGACTATAGAGATGATGAATAAAAGTTAAAATTATTTCCATCTACCCTCAAGGATGAAGCATTGCACTGGTTCATGGGTTTACCTGGAGATAGCATCACAACTTGGGCCCAAATGCAACAGGCTTTTAAAAACAAATATTGGGACTACTGTAGGTCAAAGGATACTAAAGAATAAACTTTCAGGATGACCATGGGCCAGGATGAATTCTTAGAAAACTATGAAGAAACATTGCAGCTCAGTTACAAAAGGGCCGGTTGCACACTTGACCTCGAGTCACTAAAGCTGGTCCTGCTCAGAGGAGTAAGGGAAGATCTTCTGTATACCTTACATCTTTTTTCATGAGGAGATATCTACCAATTACCCTTTGAGGATATCAAGACTATCTTTAGAAACCATTCTAGGGCAGCCAGGAAATAGGGTAGGGGTAGCCAACCTATGGCTAGTACATCATCTTCAAACTAATCCATCAAGGGTGAAATTGGAAATATGCTAGAAGATTTCAAGAGTGAGATGTTGCAAACCCTTGCCTTTCAATTGGACACCATGAACATCAAAAGAAAGCAAGATGAAGTAGAGAGATCCCTGGCCATCTTTTGTCCTAGATGCACCAGGAGGCATCCTAGGAACGAATTTCCATTGAACTGTATTGAAATTTGCTTAATCTATGAAGAGAACCACTCCACAGATAAGTGCCCTTCGTTACCCGGACTCAAAGTTGTATATCAAGGAGCTGAAGGGGTCACTGAGTAGCTTTGCTACATTAACCAAAGGAGGCCTCCTGGGCCTAGACCATACCAGCAGGGCATGCAAGGGTCATCCCATGCATATTACAACCCCAACCAAAACACAACTATACCTTCTTGGGGACCCCCTACTCATCCTTCCTAGTCTACACCCCCTCCTTGGTCCTATGCATCTCAGTATCATTCCTAGCCAGCCAGCCAGTCATTTCAACCTTACGCTCCACCACAACCTCAGTGGAATACACCACTCCAGGGGTGGAGGCCCAATACAACAATGCTCCAGCTCTATTTCCTCCACCACCTGCCCAACCACAACTCCTACACTCTGATCCACCCAAGAAACCCCAGATGCCTGCCCAGCCAAATCTGAACCTGAACAATAGGCAGGCTCAACAAGTATATAGTGGAGAGACATGATATACAACTTATGTTATGGAAATCCAGGAGATTAACCTAAGATATGGGAGAGTCCTCCCGGATAACCAACCTCCCCCTCCACATAGGGAGGTTGAGGAAGAAAGAGAGGAAATAAACCATAAAGTAAATCCACCCTTTCTTGAGAGATTAGCCCAACCACTCCATCCTACCCTAGAAGAAACTAAACTTCTGGGAGAATTGAAAAATATATGTGTAAAGATCCCCCTTCTCCAGGAAATAAAAGATGTTCCCATTTACAATAAGTTGATTAAGGAGAAATGATTCAAGCATCTAGGAAGAAGAAAAAGGGATGCCCCTGCCATTAATGTCATTGGGCAGCTGTCCGAATTAATGTTGGGGCAGGTAATCTGTCTGAAATATTTGGACCCTGGAAGCCCTGTAGTAGATGTGCACATCAATGGCACCATTGTCCCACACACTCTGACCGATCTTGGGGATGCCATTAATGTGATGACCAAGGACACCATGCTCAAGCTCAACCTCCAAGGGTCGTTGAGGAAGACAAAAATATTTCCGCAACTTGCAGACTGTTCCACAGTCACCCCCGAGGGAATTGTGGAGGATGTGATGGCCTCCGTTGACTCCTGGGAGTATCCTACAGATTTTCTAGTTCTCCAGCCTAAGGCTAAGCTTACTGGTTACTCTCTCATCCTTGGGAGGCCATGGTTGGCCACATCCGATGCTTACATTAGCTGCAGAGCTGGGAATATGAACATCAAGAATGGGCATATGTCCAAGAAATTAGTCCTATACCCTCCTACTCAACCTTCTCTATAGCATGATTTACCCTTATGGTTGGAGGAGGAGGAAGAAGATGAGGTTTATTCCGCCCAAATTTATGCTTTAGAAGCAACCATGGGAGGAGGACAGCAAGATGAGGATGACTTGATTGAACACCTGCTCCAGAGTCCAACTCTTGGTTCGTCACCATTAGAAGAAGAAGTAAAGGAAACCTAGAACAATCATCCAATTGACTTATGCTTGGCTGATTCCAACCCACTCCGTGTCAAAACCATAGAATTCAGCCCAGAGAAAACCTTAAAAATTAATCCATCCCATTCTGCTCTCGAAGATCAAAATCTATGCAACACGTTAAAAGAAAACCTAGAATCCTTCACTTGGAGTTATAAGGAAATGAAGGGAGTACTCCCCTTAGTGTTTACTCACCACATATACATCAAAGAAGGTTGCAAACCAGTCCGAAAACCACAAAGGAGGATGAATCCAACTCTTAAAGGTATAGTCAAAGAAGAACTGCAAGAACTACTAGATGCAGGATTCATTTACCCTATCTTTGACAGTGAGTGGGTCTCTCCTTTAGTGTTAGTTCCCAAGAAAAATGGTAAGTGGAGGATTTGTGTCGATTACAGGGAGTTGAACAAAGCCACAAAGAAGGATCATTTTCCCCTACCCTTCATTGACCAAGTGCTAGATGGCCTGGCAGGGAAAAAGTTTTTTTCTTTCCTAGATGGATTCAGTGGGTACAACCAAATCAAAATCTACCCAGAAGACCAGGATAAGACCACATTCACCTATCCTTGGGGTACTTTTTCCTATAGGGTCCTTCCTTTTGGCCTATGCAATGCTCCTACCACTTTCCAGGCAGCAGTCTTGAGTATTTTCGCCGAATTAGTACATGATGTGGTGGAAAATTATATGGATAATTTTACACCTTATGGCTATGATTTTCAAGAAGCCGTGACTAATCTAGGCAAAGTACTACACAAATGCATTGAAATGAACCTGTCTCTCAGTCTTGAAAAATGTGAAGAAATGACTAAAGGGACCATGCTAGGTCATTCAATATCTCAACAAGGACTGCAGGTGGACCCGAACAAAATAGAGATCATCCAAAGGGTCCCACCTCCACAAAAGCAAAGATATGTCAAGAGTTTCTTAGGGTTAGATGGATACTACCGAAGGTTCATAAAGGACTTCAACAATTTGGCCTCTCCTTTTTTTGGGTTGTTGGCCAAAGATTCTGAGTTTATATGGTCAAAAAGTTGTCAAGAGGCCTTAGACATTCTGAAGGGTAAGTTAACCACTGCTCCAATTCTCCAAGGTCTGAACTGGGCCCTCCCCTTTCATATTCATGTTGATGCCTCACACAAATCCATAGGAGCAGCGTTAGGTTAGGTAGAGTAAAAATTTACTTATGCCATCTATTTTATCAGTAAGAACTTATCAAAGGTTGAGCTAAATTATATAGTGACCGAAAAGGAACTCCTGGCTGTTGTGCATTCATTAAAAAAATTTAGGGATTACATTACAGGCTATCAAAAATTTGTGCATATTAACCATGCTGCAATCAAATATTTAATGAACAAACTAGATGTGAATGCTCGAATTATAAGATGGTTTCTTTTATTACATCAGTTTGATCTAACCATTGTTGATAAGCCTAGTAAGGAAAATGTTGTTGCAGACTTTTTATCTAGGGTGAATCTGCCTGCAGGTGAAGAAGCAATGGTGGATGACCAGTTACCAAATGAGCGCTTGTTTGTTATTTCAGTTCTCTCTCCATGGTTTGCTGATATAGCAAACTATTTGGTATCATCACATTTCCCACCAAACTTGCCCTTCAAAGAAAAAAGCAAGATAGTCAGGAAAAGCGCCCCCTTCACTTGGATTGGGGCAATCTTTTCAAACTTGGCCCAAATCAAATCTTGAGAAGGTGTGTAATGTAGGAATTTACAGGGTAAGTTCCTCAGAAAGAACACCAAAAGGACACCGCTCACAACCAGATCACAGATCAATACACCAGTATTTTTGACGTGGTTAAAACCCTCAAAGAGGGAAACAGTCCACGACCTGCGCCAACGTGGCTACTACAGGCAATTTATTAATCAAAGAATGAAAATTTACATAAGCTTCTCTCATGCACGGATTACCCGAACAATGAACCTCCATGCGCTTTAAATAGAACTCATGGACCAATCGGGTGTCAAGCCACGGATCAAGTGTCGGTAATACCAAGGAGAGAGTGAACCGTCGGATCACTACATATCGTGACCGTCGGATTGTAAGTTACAAAATGTACAACGGTAAAGAAACACACTTTACCTAACTCTATACCTAACTCTACACTAGACCAAGTTGAACTTAACTATATCCTATGTGTCGGAATATCCTAACATCCCCCCTTAAGAACAACTTGGGATAGGATTGAAGGATTTACAAGTATGACACAATAGGAGAAGGAAGGAGGCACTAGAGCCTATCCCCCCTTAGTGACAACTTCCTGAACTCCAAGCATATATCGAAGTTTAGTGAACTTCGCCTCTGTGAGAGCCTTTGTGAAGATGTCTGCAACCTGATCATCTGTTGAACAATATTGCACTTCAAGAACATGGTCATGAATGAGATTTCTGATGAAGTGCATGTGTAGTTCAATGTGTTTGCTGCGCTGATGCTGGACTGGATCTTTGCATAGCTGAATGGCACTTTGATTATCACACCAAAGTGTGGTTGGATGCTGCTGCTCAAAGCCAAACTCTGATAGGATCTGACGAAGCCACAAGGCTTCCTTACTAGCTTCCACGGCACCACGATACTCTGCTTCTGCTGACGAAAGAGAAATGGCAGCCTGTTTCTTACAAGCCCATATAATAGGTCCTGAACCAAGAGTGAAGACATAACCGACAGTAGACTTCCGATCATCAGGGTCACCAGCCCAATTAGAATCAGTGAAACCAACTAATAGAGGAGCTGCTTTGGCACTGTAATGAATCCCAAACTGTACTGTACCTCGAACATAACGAAGTATTCTTTTAGCTGCTTTCCAATGACTTTCACGGGGGTTTTGCATAAAACGAGCAACAAGGCCAACAACAAAGGAAAGGTCAGGACGAGTATGGGTTAAATACAAGAGTTTTCCTACAAGTTGACGGTATAAGGTAGCATCAACTTCAGGAGAAGTACAAGAGACTGAAAGTTTGACTCCAGACTGAAAGGGAGAAGGGGCTGGCTTACAGTCTTCCATGTGAAAATGACGAATAATATCACAAGCATACTTGGAGTGGGAAAGGGAAATACCCTCCTTGGATTGCAAGACTTGAAGACCGAGAAAATAGTGTAAGTGTCCTAAGTCTGTCATTTCAAATTTCTTTTTAAGGCTGGACTTCACATGGTTTATAAGGTTGGGATCACTACTAGTAAGAATAAGATCATCAACATAAAGAACAAGAATGATAAGAGAGCTGCCCACTTTCTTGGTGTAGACAGTATTGTCAGAATAACACCTAGAAAAGCCAGATTCTAAAAGGAAGCTATCCATTTTGGCATACCAAGCCCGAGGAGCTTGCTTGAGACCATAAAGAGATTTTTTAAGTCGACATACAAGGCTGGAGTCTGTTTGGATGAAGCCAATGGGTTGTTCCATATAGATTTCTTCATGCAAGTCCCCATTCAAGAAGGCAGATTTAACATCCATCTGATGGACTTCCCATTTTAAAGAGGCAGCAAGGGAAAGAACAAGGCGGATAGAGTTCATTTTGGCAACAGGGGAGAAGGTTTCAGTGTAGTCAATGCCTTCAACCTGTGAAAAGCCCTTAGCAACAAGACGAGCTTTATGTTTATCAACTTTTCCATCTGGTCCATACTTGGTTCTGTAAACCCATTTACATCTAACAAGTTTGCGTCCCTTTGGTAGAGGAACAAGATCCCATGTATAATTTGTTAACAATGAATGATATTCTTCATTCATAGCTGCTTCCCAATGTGGATGGCCTGAAGCTTCTGCAAAAGTGTCAGGATCATGATTTACTGGAGCTTGAGCCAGTAAAGAAGAGGCTCTTTCAAACTGAGAACGTGTACGTCGCTGATCTGTAGGATCACCGGCAAGATCACCTGCTGCATCCCGAGTAGCACGGACCCATCTTGGAAGTTGAGGATCCTGAGAAGGTGGGGGAGGATTGTCATCCTCACTTTCATCATCTGAAGAAGAAATGTTTTCAAAAGTAGAAGAGATAGGAAGAGGTGGCACATCCGCCGGAGTAGGCTCGCAGGCCGATTTATTTTCATCAAATTTTACATCTCTTCTAATGATAACATTTTTGGACTTAAATGGAATAAGTCTATAACCTTTTACATCTTCAGAATATCCAACAAAAGTACATTTCTCACTCTTAGGTTCTAAAGCTTTATGCTTTTCATCTGGAATATGGGCCCATGCTTCACTTCCAAAAACACGAAAGTGACTTACATCTGGTTTAATGGAACTCCAAGCTTCTTCTGGAGTGATATTCTTTAGAACCTTAGTAGGAGTGCGATTTATTATATAATTTGCACAATTAATTGCTTCGGCCCAAAAACTAATACTGAGTCCTTTAGATTGCAGCATACAATTAGCCATTTCCTTTAAGGTGCGATTTTTCCTTTCAGCTACACCATTTTGTTGTGGAGTGTATGGAACAGTATGTTGCATTTGAATTCCATTTTCGGTGCAAAAGTTGATGAATGTGTTTTGAACATATTCTCCACCATTATCAGTTCTTAGCTTAAGAATTTGATGTCCAGATTGTTTTTCAACAAAGGCTTTGAAGGCCAAAAAAGTTTTAAATACTTCGCTCTTGAGTTTTAAGAAGTATACCCAAGTGCGTCTGGAGAAATCATCAATGAAAGTTAAGAAATACTTGCAGCCAGAGAATGAAGCAACAGGAAGTGGACCACATAGATCACTGTGCACAAGCTGTAAAGGGGCTGAGGCGTGCCAAGAGGCACGTTTTTCAAAATTGTCCCGATGATGTTTTCCGAGTACACATCCGGAACAAACACCATCTCTGCAAGATACCATAAGAAGACCTGTCACCATATTTTCCTTACATAGATTCTGAAGGGAGCGATAGTTTAAGTGACCAAATCGCTCATGCCAAAGTTTGCTCACTTCATCATTATGAGCAACAAATACTGAGGGAAGATTTGATGACCCAAAGTTGTGAAACTTATACAACCTTGTGGAATCATCAGCAAGACCAGTAGCTAGAATCTGTTTAGGATCTTTCAGATCCTTGATTACAACATCATGAGGTGAAAATTCAACAATTTTACCTTCACCTGAATGAGTTATCTGATATACAGATAGAAGGTTGCAGGATAAGGTTGGAACACATAGTACATCATTAAACAGACCATTGTCTAGATGAACAGTTCCAGTCCCTACAACATTAAGAGATCTATCATCACCAACATATATATTTTTGGTGTTACAATCATTTAAAGAAGAAAACATGGCTTGGTTTTTGGCCATGTGATAAGAGGCTCCAGAATCAATGAGCCACTCATGAGAATGAGAAGAAGAAGATACATTTAATGCATAACCAGATTGAGATGATTGACAACGACATGCAGAAAGTGCCATTCCTGAAGATGAAGTTGAAGTTGAAGTTGAAGAATGCTCCACATGGATGTTATGTTTCTTCATTGCGGCTTCCAAGGCTTCCATCTTCTTAAAGCATTTAGATTCTAAGTGGCCATCTCGATTACAAAAGTTACAATGTCTATCAGTCTTCTTCCATTTGTTTTTATTGGTCCTATCATTTTGCTGAAATGATCTTTCATTTTGAGGCCGAGTTTGCTTAGGACCCTTGTTTGGTTTAGGACCATTCTTTTTAGGAAATGACTTCTTAGGATTCTTTGAATTTGGTTGCTGCTGGGCGGCTAACGCTTTCTTGGAAGAGTTTCCAAGATTAAGAAGACCAAGGTGTAAGAGTTTTTCTTGTTCTCTTATTAAAGAATCACAAAAAGAGTCAAAGGAAGGGGCCTTGTAGTCTTTTCCCTAACAAATGAAAGCTTCCCTTGTAGAATGGAAGGTGGAAACAAATACAGAGTAGGCTGGTCCCAACTTATTAAGGATGGAATAAATAAGGTTACTATCTTCTTTCTTAACCTTAACACCTTCCAAGAGATATCTAAGGGTCTTGAATTTGGACAAGAAATCTTCAATGCAAGAAAAATTATTAGGATCCAATGTAAGCAACTCATTTTCAAGTTGATGGGCTCTAATTTCATTTTTAATCCCAAAAACTTTAGTGAGTTGTTCCAATGCTTCATAAGGAGTCTCAAGTTCTGCAATATGGAATCTAAGATCAGGAGAAATAGACATCCCTATCAAACCACGTGCTTGATCTTGTCTATTTTCCCATTTTGCAGCCTTGTCTTCATCTTTTGGTTTCTTCTCTTGGTCTGTGGCTATTCTGTAGAGACCTTTACTTCTAAGTAAATCTTCGATGTAGGATATCCATTGGAAGTAGTTAGTGCTGTCAAGAATGACTTGGCATGGACTTTCCATTTTAAAAAAACTGAAGCTGAAGATGCTGAAAGTAAGTGTTCCAATGGATAGATCTCGAAAAATAGGCAGTTTTAAAAAAAACGGCTCTGAAAAAGGCTTCCGGATGAAGAAGTTATGGCTTTTTGAAAAAAATTTGTTGAAGTTGCCGACAAAGTGCGCGAATGTGCAGGAATGAAAAAATCCGCCCCCACAAAATGGAGACTTGAACCCAAGACCTCTACTCTCTTAAAATAGCTTTGAACCAATTGATCTATACAAAAAAATTGAGAGAGAGAGAGAGAGAGAGAGAGAGAGAGAGAGAGGGGGGGCCTTGGTTTGCGTGCTTGCCTTGAGAAAGCTCTTTTTCCCTACAAAACACAAAACACAAAACCCAACACGAATATGCAAAGAAAAACGAACCTTTCGGCTCGAAGTTAGCTTTAGCCAAAAAACTAGATATTTTAAAAAAATGAACCTTGCGGCTCGAAGTTAGCTTTAGCCGGAAAACTAAATATTTTTCTCAATGTTTCTGATTTTCCGAGATCACACTAAGGTGCAGGGAAAAGAGCATACGCATGAGAAAAATCCTTCCTTTCTGTTTCTGATTTGCCCAGATCGCACAGAGTCGCAGGGCAAAGAGCATACACAGAAATGAAAGGTATAGATCCGGTTAAAAAAAAGGGCTAAATAAACCGAAACTGAAATAAGCAGAGAGAAAATAACAGTAAACTGCAAAAACACTGTATACCTCCCGATCTGAAAAATGACGCAGCTAGGGCTACCGGAAACCTTTTCGCGTGAAACGAAATGGGTTCCTCACTGGAACAGATGCTCTGAACGCAACAGACCAGTCCTCTCGGCCCGAAAGTAGTCAGAAACAACAGATCTAGGAAACGACAGCCGCATGCAGTTCTACCGGCTTCAGATTTGGATCACCAACGGACGCGGCCCTCAAATAGCTCTGATACCATGTAGGAATTTACAGGGTAAGTTCCTCAGAAAGAACACCAAAAGGACACCGCTCACAACCAGATCACAGATCAATACACCAGTATTTTTGACGTGGTTAAAACCCTCAAAGAGGGAAACAGTCCACGGCCTGCGCCAACGTGGCTACTACAGGCAATTTATTAATCAAAGAATGAAAATTTACATAAGCTTCTCTCATGCACGGATTACCCGAACAATGACCCTCCATGCGCTTTAAATAGAACTCATGGACCAATCGGGTGTCAAGCCACGGATCAAGTGTCGGTAATACCGATGAGAGAGTGAACCGTCGGATCACTACATATCGTGACCGTCGGATTGTAAGTTACAAAATGTACAACGGTAAAGAAACACACTTTACCTAACTCTATACCTAACTCTACACTAGACCAAGTTGAACTTAACTATATCCTATGTGTCGGAATATCCTAACATGTAAAGGAAAAGGAAGTTTTTGACATCCTTCTGACCTATCATGATGGGCCTTGTGGAGGTCACTTTGCAGCAAGGAGGACAACATTCAAAGTGTTACAAGCAGGCTATTATTGGCCCACTCTCCATCTAGATGTGAAAAAGTACACTAGTCAGTGTGATCGGTGCCAGAGGATGGAATCCTACTTTAAGAGATGAAATGCCCCTACAACCTCAAGTGACTTTCGAGCTATTTAAAAAGTGGGGCATGGAATTCATTGGGCCTATCAACCCTCCTTCAAAGCAAAAACAATACATTATTGTGTGCACTTATTATTTGACTAAGTGGGCAGAAACCAAGGCAATTAAGGCAGCAACAGAAGAGAAGGTGGTTGAGTTGCTATGGGAGATGTATTCTACAAATTTGGGTACCCTAGAGAGCTAGTCATAGACCAAGTGTTTTGGAGAATTTGGTATCTACGGATAAATACTAATTCCCTAGATAAGTAGCCATATCTAGAACAACAGTTTAAAGCACTTTCGCCTTTTCCTATAATCAATAGATAAGACAAAGAAGATGAGAAGACCTACTTGTAGTTCTGCTTTCCTCTTGTCTCCTTTGTATCGATCCTGTCACTCCTTGTACTTAACACACTTGAGAAGTACCTATAAACATCAACAAAAGACAAAGAACCAATCAAAGCAAAAGATCTATTGAATACAAATGAATGGAATCAGATACATTTCACACATATAAGCATCATATAACAATACAAACATATGGGGAAAAGGTTCAAATACTATATTAAATAGAAGAAGGAATTACAACCATCGTGTCTGATTCAAAGTCATTCCTCCAGCTTGGATCCCATCCACATCACATCAAAAGCAAGACAAACTTGTAGCATAACAATACTTGTCTCAAAGTCAATTCTCATAACAACATTATCTCCTTACAATTCAGCATATTCCAGCCCCTGATCACTTAGATGAGTGTTCAATTTATAGGAGGATGAAAGAGGTTATGTCATAAATGGGGTTATTGAATGGCCTTCCATACTTAGAATTAGTTCCATGGAGGAAGGGATGAGAGGATAAGATGCATCTTAACTCATTCCTCATCCATTTTCGAGCTCATAGGATTTGATAAGTGAGGGAAACTTCTAGATGACTCCAAGAGATAAGAATATTCTCCAAACCCTATGTGAATTCCACTCAATCTCGCCTAGCACAGGTGAAAGAGGGCCTAAGTGCTTTGAAGAGCACCCTATCATGGACTCAACTGCTCTGCATCGCACCCTTACATGGGCCTACCTGCGCTGGTCCCTCTAGAGGTCATTTCAGGATGCCTTCAAGTCATGAAACTATCTGGGAAGGAGGCATTCAAAAGGGTGACTTGTTTAGGGAATGTAGCAACGAAAATTAGGGTTTGATGAGCCCTAAAACACTGATCTGGATGATGGAAGTGATGTGCCCAAATGGATTTGTAACAGCTGCTGCCTAAAGCATGAAGTCAAAAAATGCAAATGTCGAATGAAATGCTTTACGATGCGATGAGGAGGTTTCGAAGTGGAAGGTGACCTGCATCAATTCCAATACATATATCATGATTTTTTTATTTTTACATGAATTTTTGAGGGAAGGCATACCCATGCTCAGCTTATAAACTTTCATTACATGTACATAGACAGTCGTCTACAGACATAGACCCATGGTTGGAATGACCGTCAATATAAAGCCATTGTACATATGATTTAGTACTCCTGAAATCGCAGCCCAGATGGATGAAACTAGATCTAGGGTCTTCTATCTCGTTCAATCATTCGCTCAAGTACGAGTCTAACCATGTGAATATATGATCTAAAGTCGAACATGGGAAGACATCGTCTGATTACCATCCAATGATGTAAGATGTTAACAAACCCGAGAGAAATCACCGATAATGATAATGATCCTTAAGGTACTGCAGTACATTCTGCATGGTGTGAATAGATGTTTTGATGTTGAACACCATAAAAAGTCTTTCGGTCGAAGGCCAATGATGTCAACCTATCGCCGGAAGCGAGAAACCCGCCATTGATGTATGCAAGCCTCAAGGTACTGGAAGGGTGTTTCTATGTCAACTTCTTGGATAATATGTTGATGTCGACAAGAAGCGACTCGTCATAGGAGGGCCTTGATGTATCCCACATCAATGACACGAAACGAGCGTGATGATTTTGGAGATGGAAATTGACTGATGACACAAGGTTCAGGAATGGTGGTCATGAAAATGAAGGTTTATGGTATTGCAAAGGATGAATTTTGACTGGATGACTTCTCTTGAACATGTCGGCGACACTTAAATGAATTGGTAGCATTGACCCAAAACAAAGTGATGGATGGTATGAGAGACCAATGGTATGATAACCATCAAGCTGATAACCCAACCCAAATAGTCATGGTGATGGAGTGAAAGTGTCATGTTCAAGAGCAACCTGCTACCATAAAGTGGTTTTCCCCTTTTTCTTATTTTCCCCGTCATTGTTGACCAGTACCTCTTTACTTTTTATCAAGCTTGAGGAGGATAACATATGCTTGTTTTATAATTCCACCCTTTGGGTGAATCCATCGCTATGTGATTTTTTAACGAGTCTAGTGAAGGTGAAACTTGATCTTGTCTAGATGGACAAGTTTGTCGCTATTAGATGTTTTAACGAGTTTAACGACAAAGATAAATCAGTCCTTTTCATGTTAGCGAGTTTGAAAAGGGACAAAAAGAAAACTCCACAAGTTATTTTTCATTGATTTGTCTCTCAAGCCCGAAAAAGCATAAAACAATACGAGAGAGAACCTATTGACCATGTTCGGTCAATGAACTCCTTTTTCATAGTTAATCTATCTCAGCCGGAAAAAGGGTTAAACTCATACTAAGTAGATGTCATTTCCAATCCGTTAATGAGCTGAAAAAGACAAGCGCTCGGCCATATTTTCATGTTTAGAGAGTCTGAAAAGGGCTTAAAGAGGACTCTGGGGGAGTTCCTTTTTCTTTTTTTAACAGAGCTCGAAAAAGAGATAAAAGTATGCTCTGTGGTCAAAGGTACAATTTACAATCGAGCACGTCAAATTCTGTAAGTCAGCCATAAAACCTGCTTAAAACACCACCAAACGGATTAAAAATACCTATTTCATAGGTAAAAATAGGCAAATACAAATGTTTACTCAATTAATGAACATGAAATAAACATAAAACAAGTTTTTACTGTGACATTTTTACCATTTGAGACTTACCATTCAGTTTTGTGCTTTGGGCTAGTTTTTTTACCTCGAACTTAACCAGCTGATTGCGAGAGATTCTGTGGACCATTTCTCGTGCCGTCTGGACTAGGTAGGAGATTTACACCTCCTCTTTCTTTTCAGATCATTCTTTTGCTATTTCAAGCAAGTTTTAGGGTTTTTTGGGGCCTCCAGGATTTGATTTTTTCCCTGGGATCAGTGCACGCTTTCACATCGAAAACTACACTGAAGAGCACCCTAATAGAAGGCTGCATGCTCTGCAGCGCATTTTCTTTGTGCCTGGGCTGCACTGGGCGAGTTTCCCCAATTTGTTTTAGCTGTTTGCACCAAAATTTGTCATGTTTTTTGCATGGAAAGGATCCTAACTAAGCTTATGATTGTATTTCAAGCTTTCATCGGATCAGAATGTCGATTACATGGCGAGAAAGAGAGCATGAAGAACAAGATATGGTTTCCCTGAACAATCCGAGTACAGTTGAGGCCCTAAAAAACTGTGGGTTACTCAAATACTTCAAGTTGTCCAGAATGAGGCAACAAAAAGAACTATTGAAGTTCCTTGTTCATGCATGGGATTCGACATATCAGACATTTCACATAAGGGACAAGATGGTCCCTATTACCATTGATGATATTTACTTTCTTACAGGACTGTCGAGGCGAGGTGCCCCCATCTCACTTTTTGGATTTTCCCGTGGAGGTGAATCGGTGAGAGATTACATTCGACAGTTTTGTCGGCCAGGTACACAACCTAGCAAGGATGGGAAAATAAACATCAGGGATGTAGGTGATTTTCCTTTGAGAATGATCCTCTTCACAATCACAAAGTTGGATGGCAGTGTGACACTACATCTGACGAACAGATCATATATGCAATATGCACTTGAGTGTCTAGAGCCAAAAATATTCAACTGGTGTGAGGACGTGCTGTTGGGACTCAGAAATGTCATATTTTCATCCACCTTTTTCCTTACATTTCATCATCCCATTAACCTGTTATCATATCACTTTCCTACATACACTTGGGTTTCACCTTCTTATTTTCCATTTTATTCATTTTTGTATTATAAGTGAATTTATGATTAATTATTAGAAAATGTACATATTTTTATATATATATCTCAAGAATATGCGAGTTTTGTGATGTAGGAAATATGTGAAGAATTAATATCTCCTCCACCATATCAAGGAGATAATTATGCAAGCCTTTTTCTACGGAGAAAATCATGGAGGCATATCGAGAAAATCATGGAGGCATATCTTATCCTAAGAAGAAGATCATGGAGGCATATCGAGAAAATCATGGAGGCATATCTTATCCTAAGGAGAAAATCATGGAGACATATCTTATCCAAGATATGTGAGAGATTTGTGGGATCATGTTTGAGAGATTTGTGCGATGATATCTTGTAATAATGGGAAACTAGTTGAGAGTGCTTGAGAGAATATTTGATATGCAATTATGGAAAGGTTATCTTCCTCATGTATATAAGAGAGTGCTCTCTCTTCACTGGAAGGAGGAATGAATAATAGAGAATGGAGATTAACATTGATTCATTGTTATGCTTTCATGATTTGTGATTTAGTTATTGTAATATAATTTGACATAGTTTTATTGTTATGAGCTCATATCTGTTGTTTGCCATTCACTTCTTCACATGTTGTATTTATTTTCCTTTATGCAATTTCCTGCTTTCCTAGTTAGTGTTTCAATGCTTTAATTTGATTTCAGTAATTTAGATTAGATTAGATTAGTTCCACTTCAGTCCTGCATATATAGTGCATGTGTCTCGTAAGTCTACGAACCTCGGATTGACAAATTAAACAGTTGGGTAAGTACTACAACGGGATTAAACGAACATAGTTTCACCCAACATTTTGGCGCCGTTGCCGGGGATCTGGTTGGGCTCATCGTAAGCTAGATCCTCTTCTCGTAATTCTCAAAAGGGGTGCAGAACCAAAGAACTAGCCCTGTCTTCAACTGTGGGCATTACCTTGGGTATTTTTCCCAATTGCGGTACAACAGTGATACTATGTGGGATTGCTGCTGATTTGCTTGGATCCAATATTCACACACCCACCCCGATGCTTGCCAACTTTGTTGCCATACCCATAGAACTGAGTTTGGTGGTGCCTTTCTTGCGTCTTGGTGAAGTCATTACTGGCGGGGATCATTTTGCTTTGACTTCAGATGCACTAAGGATGGTCATAACTGGTCAAGCTTCTCATGATGTTCTTCTTAGTGTCTCTCACGTGATGCTTGGCTGGCTGGTTGCAGCGCCCTTCATCTTGGTTGTACTGTATTTTGTTTTTATTCCCTGCTTTAAGTTCTTGGTTCTTAAATTTAGTTCTCATCCACCAAGTCCAAAGAATACACATCATCCTCACCCAGAACCCAAGCCCAAGATGCCAGGGATCCAATCGGGGGGGTTTTCCAGTTAAATGCATGAATCTTATGGCAATGAAAACCTTCTGATTCTGATTAGTCAAGTCACAGGCTTGGCAAAGCCAATTGAATTTTGTTGGATTTGACAGGCCATCCATACGCAATCCCTGCAAACGTCAGTTTTCAAAAGCGGTTTGTGATCAAACCAGGACAAATTTAGAAAAAAGAAGACATGGGTTTTTTCCCTAATAGAATGAATTATAAAACCCAGAAATTGTTTGCTTGAATTCCTAACGGTTTGAGAGGGAATCGCGATTCTTCGAGACCTTGTTTTGGTAACTGCGTAAAAAACGGTTTTCAAATCAATGTACAGAGAATTAGGGGTGGTCGATTGTTGATGGTTTTATAGCAATTTTTCAACATCTGGTGGATCTGCTGACATTATTTTCTCTCCATCTACCCATAAATCATAATAAGAACCTGACTGAGAGGCAAGAAGAGCAGTTTGAATATTTCGTGTCTCAAATTTGATCCTGCAGTTTTAGCTCTTTTGTGTAGAGATGGCTGCCCAACCTCTACATTTTTCTCATGCACTCAATTTCACGCTGCTCTGGGGCCTCCCAGGCAAGTACATGCCTTCAAACGACAGTTTCTTGGAATGCCCCCAAGACACCCCAGTGTAAAACCAGAAAGAATGCGCTTTGTCCCTCAACTGAAATCCCACACAGCGCAGGCCCTGATGTTGAAAAGGATCCTGCACTTCTTACGCTCAGCCAAACTCTTATGGGCAACCAAATCCAAACTCTCTAGCACATTCAGAGGCTGCCCGAATGTTCGGTGAAAATAAGCAGGAATATAACAGAAGGGTTCGTGAACTTGTGGCGCAGAGCTGGACAACACACTAAGTCATTTTGTTTGTTAGGAAAGGTTTGTAATATTGTTGAGAGCAATTGATGGACTTATATCAATGAAACTTGACCTATCTCAATACTATGAATCAAGTGATTGGTTCCAAGTTTAGTCTTAACTGCCTAAAGACTTGGTGTATGTTTGTTTTTATGTGCTGGCTTTTTGTTATTTGTCAAAGTCACAACCATGCCTATGCCTATTCATAGTGTTTATACAAGGATGATAGCTATGAACTTGAGAGTGAAGGGCAGCGTTTTTCATAGCCCATGTAATCTTCCCACTATATTTTGTTTGTTATGTATATAGTTGGCAAACTTAAAAAAAAAATAAAAAAAAATAAAAAATAAAAAAAATAAAAATAAAAACTTGTCACACTCACTACTTGTTCCCTAACAAATACAACGCTTTTTCAAATGTTTTCAATCAACTTTCCTACACATCAATAAAAACATTTTGAAAACGTGTTGTGCAATCAATGAGTAAATTGCATGAGGACATGCAATAATTTTAGTTGGGGGGAAATAAAAGTATGTTGGATATTTTTGTGAATTTTTGGGCAAGAGTTAGGATGCACATACTAACAAGTGAAATGAGATTGGTGTTATGTGTAGGTCAACGAGAAGCTTATGCAGAAAGCTCAACATTCCAATGCAACACCCTTTTCATCCACAATTAGTGTAACTTCGAAAAATAATTAAAAACAAAAAAAATGGACATTTTGTAAATTCTTGAAAATGCGCTAATTTGTTTTTGAGTCACTTCATACAGGAATGATCGATGGAGATGGCACACGAAGATGACAATTTTTATGCAGGAATGGTGCTAAGTTTTTCAGAGTATGCAAAGTGATTTTTCCAAATCACAATGAAACATGCATCATTGGACGCTTGAAGGAACAAATTCTTCACTGCACATATCATGACATTTTCCACTACACACCTTTTGCGTCATGATTACTTCCCTTTTTCCTTCCACATACCTAGACCATCCTTGTGTTGCAGCGCATCTTCCATTTCCTTATCTTTCACAATTTCATGCACGCCTATTTTTCTGAATCGCATACATCCATTTATCCTTTTCAGTTTAGTTTTACCTTTTAGTTTGCCTTTTGAATAAAACTCATTCCCTTTCCATGATCACATTACCTTGATTTCCTAGCCATGCTGATCCACACTGCTTGTCCGTGAGTTCTTTCTATCTATAGTCCTACCAAATCTTTTTGTACAAACTCGCGTTGACTGATGTGGGATTCCTTAAGGCCCACCTTTCAACAAGTCTTGCCCCATCGACATCAGCACCTTATCTGGGAAATAGACTAGAGTTCATTTTGAGTACCTAGAGGCTTGCATGCCTTAATGTCAAGCTCTCTCGCTGGCGATCATGGGAATACATCAATGTCCCTTGATCTTCAGATCTTGCAAGTGGCTCGACCTCGACACATCCATTCGCACTTCGCAAGATGTACTCCGGTACCTTGGCACTCATTGACATCAATGGTGAGTTGCCTCGCATTGGTTAACGACATACATCAATGGCCGGTAATCCAATGATTTCTATTCATGCTTGACATCGACACATTCATTCGCATGTTTAGAATTATACCATCGGGTTTGTAGCGGGTGAAGACTATACACTTTTTCATGACTCCCTCAGCAATTACAGCAACATGCATTCTGATCTATGAGAGTACCACAGTACCACTTTCAGCATTTATCTTTTCCATGATTCAGCATCAGCAGTTCAGATTCCTTCATTCTCCAGGATCCAGTTACATCAGTCACATTTTCCCGATCCAGCAGCAGCAGCAGCTACATTCCTATTGCATACTTCATCATTCTTGGGTAAGTAGAGGTATGTTGTTGTCTAATCTTTAATCATGCAATTCCTTATATGCTAACTTGAATATTTTGGAAAATTCCCTCACCATGCTACATTTCTTTTCATGCGCCATGTTAAGTTGCATACGGACATGCAACCAATTCAGTTGAGGGGGGGGGAGAACTACATTCACTACATATTCACTTCCATGATTCCATTTCTTCACCACTATCACTCCATTTACCATTCACCAACATTTATTTTCCAATGATACTTTGTTGCACTTTGTTTCATACGCAATATTGGCATGCTTTATTAATATTACAAAAAGGGCTTTCTTATGCACATTATGATTTCCAGTGAATGTTTACATTATTGAAGAAAAGAGAACAGAAAATGAAATGAATGTTGTTAACACAAGAACCAACATTCTTTGTATTCATGGTTGTCACACAAGAACCAACCATAAGAAAATGTAAATTGTTACCGATGTCTCTCACATATCCTGGAAACATTTAAGACATCATCATGTAAAGCCAAAGTTCAATATGCCAAATGTTCTTAAAAGATACCCATGCATGGTTGCATGAGGACATGCAACAAGTTCAGTTGGGGAGGATGTTGGGACTCAGAAATGTCATATTTTCATCCACCTTTTTCCTTACATTTCATCATCCCATTAACCTGTTATCATATCACTTTCCTACATACACTTGGGTTTCACCTTCTTATTTTCCATTTTATTCATTTTTGTATTATAAGTGAATTTATGATTAATTATTAGAAAATGTGCATATTTTTATATATATATCTCAAGAATATGTGAGTTTTGTGATGTAGGAAATATGTGAAGAATTAATATCTCCTCCACCATATCATGGAGATAATTATGCAAGCCTTTTTCTACGGAGAAAATCATGGAGGCATATCGAGAAAATCATAGAGGCATATCTTATCCTAAGAAGAAGATCATGGAGGCATATCGAGAAAATCATGGAGGCATATCTTATCCTAAGGAGAAAATCATGGAGACATATCTTATCCAAGATATGTGAGAGATTTGTGGGATCATGTTTGAGAGATTTGTGCGATGATATCTTGTAATAATGGGAAACTAGTTGAGAGTGCTTGAGAGAATATTTGATATGTAATTATGGAAAGTTTTTCTTCCTCATGTATATAAGAGAGTGCTCTCTCTTCATTGGAAGGAGGAATGAATAATAGAGAATGGAGATTAACATTGATTCATTGTTATGCTTTCATGATTTGTGATTTAGTTATTGTAATATAATTTGACATAGTTTTATTGTTATGAGCTCATATCTGTTGTTTGCCATTCACTTCTTCACATGTTGTATTTATTTTCCTTTATGCAATTTCCTGCTTTCCTAGTTAGTGTTTCAATGCTTTAATTTGATTTCAGTAATTTAGATTAGATTAGATTAGTTCCACTTCAGTCCTGCATATATAGTGCATGTGTCTCGTAAGTCTACGGACCTCGGATTGACAAATTAAACAGTTGGGTAAGTACTACAACGGGATTAAACGAACATAGTTTCACCCAACACGTGCTTTCTTCACTGGAATAACAACTAACCAAGGTAAAAAGTGGTAATACGAAGAATTTCTGCTATGGTTCAATCTTAGTCGTTTTTACCTTAGAGCGAATTCCATTGATGCAACCGCAACATGTATCACTAGGTGTAGTTGGTCCTAGAGATCCACGTATGCAGAGGTGGGTTGAATTGATGGCTCAACATGCAGGTCAGTCAATAATCATTTTTTCCACTGCATTCTTCAGTTGGATTAATCGACAACACATTGTCATTGAGGAGCACCCATACTCAGGGATGTATTTCTGTGGAGATCTAGACTTGATTCTACCAGTTGGAGCACAATGGGGTGCTATAGGTAAATTGTTTGACCAAAGTATTTTTTGATTTTTCAAGTTTCTACATGTTTTTGTTTTTTTAATGTTTCCAAGACTAAACTAAAATCATTCTCATGCATGCATATGTGGGTATTGTTCGACCTATGGGACACCAACAAGGTGCAGGTGGGCCAACACGAAGAAACATTGGGAGAGCAGTTCTCCAGGACTTAGATTTGGCCGAGACCTTGGCAGAGTTGCAGGATCACATAGAGGGATTAACCCTTGGTATTCCGGATGTCCAGATCGAGGAGTTACCTATGAGGCTGCAGTGCCACACTATTGGTGTTCCTAGCCACTGGATGAGGCTTTTGAGCATGATAGCACAGGTTGTGACTTGTTATCATGAGCATCACTAGGTCTACTTAGGATATTTTTGCCTGCATTTTGAGTTTTTGCGTCAGATGACCAAACATGTCCTGGACAAAAATTTTGTAAAAGAATTTAAAACACCTATCTATGTTACTTTCATAGTTTTCTATGGCTATGTGCAATCCTATTCAACTGATTATGTGAATTTAAAATGTTACTTTTACATGTGTCGAAAATGTCTATTTAACACATAATTAACTAGAGAATCAATTAATGTGTTAAAGTTTTTGGAAATATGTTGATATTGAATATATTCAAAATGTCTTTCCAAAATATGAACTCTAAGGAACATACGAATAATTGTTGGGTTTCGGACAGTATACACACTTGTAAGTTGTAGTACGACGAGTTGTGAGTCTAGCCTAACAATTATTCAGCGAACGCCAAGTGAAATGGCATCAGAGAGAAGTTCGATCAATGCACTATACTCAGCGATGTTGTTCGTCGATCGATCGATACAAATCCCTTGAAAACTCACTAACTCGCCACTTGGAGCGAAAATAGCCCATGTTGCAGAAGATATGTTCTACGTACTACGAGTAGCACCATCGGCATGACCAACAAATGGTTCCAAAGATTTCAACATCTGCAACAAATGCAAAGTGGATTACTATCCAAATAAAAACTCTAAAAGACACACACTAACATACACACATGCAATGAAAGCATATATATAGTGAGTTTTACTACACTCAATTAAGCATAGTAACGTTTGAGGTACAACCCATTTCGAGGCTGCAACAACGGAATCCCATCATAATCTACTAACTCGTATGCACCTTTTGCCAAAACACACTTGACAATATAAGGACCCATCCACATTGGTTCAAATTTTCCTGCTTCAAGTTTATCGGCTTCCTGATCGTAAAGCAAGACCAGGTCTCCTTCCGAGAAGATACGAGGCTTGACATTGCTATCATATTGCACCTTGATTCATTTCTTATGTGCTTCGTTAGCCAATGTGGCATCACAATGGGTTTCATCCAGATGGATTAGTTCTAAGAAACACGTTTCTTCTTCAGAAGTGTCGGGTAACAGGTCAATCGCGAGTTTGAGAGATGAAATTTCACATTATATCGGTAAGATTGCTTCCAAACCATACACCAACTGAAAGGGTGTGAATCCAGTTTCATTTCTCACCGAGGTTCGATATGCCCACAAGGCAGAGTATAGGATTAAATTCCAGTTTTGTCTATGAACCCCTATCATTCTTTGCAACGTCCACTTCAGGACTTCGTTGATGGCCTCAACTTGTCCATTCGCTTGCGGGTAATAAGGGGTAGAACTATCATGCGATGGTCCTAACTTAGTAGTCATCTCAGCCATCATGTCATTGCGAAAATGTGACCCATGATCTGTAACTATGGCTTGTGGTACACCAAACTGAGCAACCACATGGTTAAAAAAGAGAAGAGCAGTCGTTTCACCACTGTTGTTTAATGTTGGCATCGCCTCGGCTCATTTGGTAAAATAGTCAATGACGACTATAATATACCCATGCCCCCCCCCGACTGAGGTGGGGTTACATGTCATGAATTCAATACCCCATTTGGTAAATGGTCCAACAACAATGACTGGATGCAATGGTGCAGGTGGTAATCTAGTTTTGCAGTCATAGATCTAGCATGCGTGACAACTTCTGACAACAATAATACAATCTTTGAATATAGTTGGCTAGAAGTAACCGGCACAGAGAATTCTCTATGCGATAGCATATCCAGATAAGTGTCCACCACAGGCACCTGAATGGCAATCATTTAAAGCTTTCTCGGCTTCCTCATGTGTGAGGCACCTTCGTAAAATTGTATCGATACCACGACAGTAAAGGTTTTCGCCAATGATTAGATAATCTTTGGCTTGGTATCAGATACGTCGCTGTTGCGAGCAAGAGGTATTAGGCCAAAAAGTTTGGGTCTAAAGATAGATCAATATATCTCCATACCACGAGTTAGATGACGATATTAGAAACAGAGACTCATCCAAAATCGATGGTTCAGATGTTGAATCAATGGACGTCGAGGGAAGGTCGCAAAGTAGCTCAGCGAAAACGAGAGATTCCTTTGATTTGGACTTGGATGAATTCCAGATCAAACTCCTGCAAAATTTTTATCCATTTTGAGTACTTTCCCCCCAGCAATTGACGTGACAAAATGTATGTCATAGGGCTGCAATTTGAAATGACGATGGTCTTCCGGAGTAGGATGTAGTGGCGAAATATCTGAACATCTTGCACAGCTACCAAGGCTAGTTTCTCGACATAAGAGTACTTACTTTCTGTATCATTGAGATTACGACTCAAATAATATATCGGGTGTTCAATCCCATTTTCCTCTTGGAATAAAACCATGCCAATGGTTGTATCTACAGTGACGAGATACAGGTAATAGTCATTTTGATAATTTGGAGAATACATTAATGACGCTCTAATCAAGGTATCTTTAAGAGCATCAAAGGAAGCTTGTGCAACCTGATCCCAATGGAAGGGTATCCCCTTTTTCAAAAGACGTGTAAAACCTTTAGCCATTTTAGCGTAATTAGGAATGAACGTCCTCAAAAAGTTAGCCTTCCATTGGAGTCTCTGTAACTATAAAAGATTTGAAGATGGAGGCAAATCAATAATTGCCTGAACCTTTAATGGATCGAGTCAAATTCCATCTCTAGACACTATGAATCCAAGCAATCGACCAGAACCAACACAAAACACACATTTGTGCAGATTGAGTCGTATCTTGTAGTGTCGGCACCATAAAAATATTGCTCTCAAATGTTGCGGGTGATTAGTCCGCTTTCGTGAATGAGCAGGTAAATCGTCAAGGTAAGGTTGGACAATGTGTTTGATGTCATGGAAGGCATAGTTCATTGCCCTATGAAATGTAGCCCCTGCATTCTTCAAACCGAATGGGAGTTTCCTATATGCGAATGTGACCCATGGACAAATAAAAGTTGTTTTAGATTGGTTTGGGTGGATAATGGTTTGGTTATAGCCAGAAAAACCATCCATAAATGAGAATATTTCGCATCCGGCACATTCATCAATAATATGGTCAATAAAAGGAGTAGGATAATTGTCTTTTGGACATGCCTGATTTACAACGTGTTAATCGATGCACACTCGAATTTTCCCTTGTTTCTTCATGACAGGAACAATGTTGGAAAGCCAGTCAGTAAGAGGTACAGGGTAAATGAATCCGGCACGCATAATATTTTCAACTTCTCCTTTAATGGCAGCGGCTTTCTTTGAATGAACAGGTCGAAGCCACTGTCGTACTAGTTTGACATCAGGATACATTTTGATTTCATGTTCAACAATACTAGAGTCAATACCTGGCATCTCCTCGTATGACCATTCAAATATATCTTGAAATTCACGAAAGAGAGTATGGTAACTATCAAGTTCTGATGGAGAACATGATTTTCCGACATGAATTTTTTATACAACATCAGGTTTGGTCGAAATATTAATGGAAATCGTTTCTTCAATATTTGACAGGTTTCGCTCGGAATCTATCATGTCTATGAAAACAGAATTTGAAAGGAAATCAACAACTGAAGGGTGGTTAAGTTCATTTGAATAATCTTCAACATCATCTGGAAGATGGGAACGATGATGATAATATTCCCAAGGTTCTTCTCCTATCATCATCGATTGAACGATTCCCTCATCCGTAGAAAATATACGTGAAAAAGGACCCGGAGAAGTACCATATTCTAATGAACGGTCTACCCATACAATTGGTGAAAGTGGATTTGGGTTTGTTGCACAAGCCAGAAAAATTGATTTTTATGCAAGATCAATGGGGCTTAGCGACATAACTTTAGTATTACTATCAACTTCAGAGTTGTTGGTAATCCTCCTTAAATCAGATGAGGTGGAGGAAATCATGTTGCAAGTCTCTACTCTTGCCACTTCCGCCAAATCAGATGGTGACAGTAGCGTAAAAGTACCGATTAGGGAAGGATATTTAAAGATACCTACACCAACACTTTGAAGTGATAGTGGGGGTCCATGTACCAACGGAACGCTTCCTGTAGTCTGAGAACTAGATGCAAAGAAGGCAAGATGATCGATAATTGTGATTCCAACCTTATGAGGGAATATAATTGTACGAAAGTACATGCAAACCATAGCAGCCATAGCATATAACCATGGCCTTCCCAGTAAAAGGTTGTAGTCGAGGGGTTCGTCAACTACCTCAACTTCAACAGTAACTGTTTTTCTCCCTAGTTCAATTTGTAGGTTACTCAAAATCCCACAAGGCGTATACGTTTGTCCGTCGAAAGCTTTTAATGTTGTTGGTGATTGTGACAACGGCGGTGAACCAAGTGTTTTCCAGCAGCTCATTGACATAATGCAAGTAGATGCCCCCTCATCAATAATAGTTCGATGAACATTCTTAGTGATAGCCTTTACTTGAATTAGGAAAGCTAATTTTGCTGGAAACTGTGGTGTATATCCCGCACAGTTAAAAACCACAAGATTGGAATCTGTAGGGTCTATTCCACCAATTGTTGATAGTAAATCCTACTTCTGGGAGGGACAATTTTGTAACACCTCAAGTGTCGACATAGCAGAAGGTGATTGAGCAAGATCTTCTACTATGTTATAATTCTGAGCTACTCAAGCTCGAGGGTTAAATGTTGATTTATGCACAACTCCCTTTGGTGGTTTTATTGTCAATTCTGGCACAATAGGTGGTGGAATATTTTCAGATGAAGTCGAAGTCGAAGGATTAGGTTGATCAGTGGCTTGATTATTCGACGATGACGGTGGATTTCCATAATCTTTATTTCTCGTTGACACCAAAACTTCGTTTTGACGCTTTTTAATGGATAACATAAGTACTTGGGATGTGTAAAAATAGTTTGTCGCAACCAAATGTGTCTCTAGGTTTGGGAACGGATTAGTCAACACTGCAGATGTGTTAGAAGTCTTTAGAAGCTTAGAGACTTCTAAGTGGTGTGGACAATCTCTTTTAAAATGCTCGTCATTATAGATTAGACATGGATAACGAGGTTTCCGTGCTGAAGTAGAGGAATCAGATGATTTCTCTTGAGGGGGATTATCTCGTTTTTTCTTGTTTTTCCCCTTCTTCTTGCCTCCTGGTTGTTTTGGATTCTTGCCTTTGTTAGATGAGACGACATTGACTTCGGAAGCAAGAGTGTTTTCTGATGCATTGGTAGTTTGATTGGAAATGGCAAGAGTTTGACCAGATGGTCTCCCTGCCGTTTGTGTGCTCGAAGAACCAATCACACCGTCACTAGAATGAGAGTCCTTACTCAATGGTGGAGGAGGAGGAACAATGAAAGTTGGTCGGGGTGCATTCGGAATCTTGTCATAGAGCATGCTGGATTATGTATAAATCAAATCCAAATATTGGGCATGAGCAATTACTTGCTCTTTTATGACAACTCCACCTTTCGCCACATCCTCAGTGATTGATGGCAACAAGGATTTTATGAACCACTCAGCCAAAATCTGATCAGGAACATATGTCTTAACCATTCGACGACGACGATGCCACTCAAGAATATGATCTGATATATGAGTAGCAGCAGTCTGTTTAAAGTTGGTTAGGAGTTCCATTCCAGTATTGACTGATGGGTAATTAGAAGTGGGTCAGAAATGTGGTGGCTAAAGTCGTAAAGTTGTCGAAAGAAGCTCGTGGTAACTCAATGTACCACTTCACAGCTGGACCAGTAAGCGTTCTTTGGAAAAGACGGAGTCTAGCCAAGTCATCATCTAAGGAGTTTGATGAACACCACAAATGAAAGGTCATGACATGATTTGATGGGTCTTCTCCAGGATTTCCATTAAATTTCAGAATGTTAGAAGGTAACTTATGCGGAATTACCGACCACTAAGGTGCATATAATATTGGATCATTACTGAGCCAGTTTAAATATGGTAATTCAAGAGTTTCTACGAATGGCAACTGTCAATTCAAGTCAGTTGAGCATATCCATGATATGATGGAATTGCCTGAGAAAGAGGTCTTTGCATACCAACATAGGGCATCTGCACTTGGTAACCTTGATAAGGTGGTTGTTGAACAAATCCGACATAAGGCGGTTGTTGATAACTAGGTTGAATTTGCGGTTGTCCATAACCAGCAAAGCCTTGTTGACCAGGACCTTGGTAAGCTTGATACTGCCCAAACCCAGGTTGAGCCTGTTGGGTAGGTCCAAATTGGGGTTGGAATTGTTGGAATTGAGGCTGTTGATATTGGGGCTGCCATGGTTGTTGAATCAATTGTTGTTTTTGTTAGTACGACTATTGTTGATTTAACTGTAGTTGTTGCCCAACAATGAAAGGTTGGCCAGGTTTTGAATAAACTATACCAATGTAAGCCTGAGTCACTCTAGATAAGGGTATACTAACCTGAGGTTGTTGGACCCCAGGCATAAGCAGTTGTTGTATAACAACTTGAGAAACTTGGACTTCTTGACCTGAAACCTGTGGTTCCGAGGTAGAAGGACCAATTTGTATAGGTTGAGATATACCTGTTTGAACTTGTGAATGTGGTACAATGGTAACAACAGGTGTAGTAGGAATAGCTGACACAGTTTGCATTGGTCGTGTTGGGTACACAAGCCTTGGTTGAACTAGCATTAGATATCATTTTTGGGATTCAACTGCGTTAAGTAAGTCATTCAAACGTATGACCATTTCCATGAGAGGTAGTCGTAACTGACTAATTTCTCATGATTTTTGAATAGTTCACTTAGCACTCATTGCATCGGGTGATGCTCACAGGGGTGAAGAAGTGGGATTGAAACTAGTGAAATGTGGAGAACGAATCACATAGCATCAATCATCACTTCCGGGGCTTGCACCCGGTAACCAGGACTTCCCAGGAGGTCACCCATCCCAGAACTCCTCTGGCTCAAGCGCGCTTAACTGTGGAGTTTTTCCCACAATCAAGCCCACTTAGCTTGCTACCCCATTTGCAAAACCTTAGCAAGTATTGTGCCTCATGCTATGTGATTCGTTCTCCACATTTCACTAGTTTCAATCCCACTTCTTCACCCCTGTGAGCATCACCCGATGCAATGAGTGCTAAGTGAACTATTCAAAAATCATGAGAAATTAGTCAGTTACAACTACCTCTCATGGAAATGGTCATACGTTTGAATGACTTACTTAACGCAGTTGAATCCCAAAAATGATATCTAATATAATGCACTGCGTAAATCCCCCATACTTGAACTAGCATTGTTTGTTGCCATTGACAGACTTGAATTCTAGGCTGACCTGAATATTGCGGGATACTACCATATGATGGTCCTCCAGGATATGGAGGATAAGGTGAATAAGCATATTTCTCTCCATATGGCGACAATCCAGTATGTAATGGATACATAGGTCATTGTTGACTAGATTGCCCAATTTAATATTGATATGCAGGATCAAACTATTGAGTTCCCGTTAAAGAAGAACCAGGTAAAATTCCGGTTGAGGACATGGGTGATGACCATGGTTTAGAAGCAACCCCTGAGTGGGTTCCAGATAAAGATTGGTAACCAAACCAAACGGACGATTCAACATATAGGTGAGACTCAGGTGTAGTAGAAAACATCGAAGAGGTTGCAACAGAAGATTCTACTACAGTTGCATCAAATGATCTAGTCTGGGATGTTGACGGTTGTTCAACCATAGTTAACTGACCCAATAGATGTCCTAAAGAATCGACGGGTACTTGAAAAGAAGCAAGATCAAAAGGAGTAGTAAAATGGGGAGTATAAGGATAGGGATAAAGCCCAGTTCAAAAATGGAATGGGGTTCCAGGTATAGTATCTTCTTCTAATTCTTCCTCAACAACAATTAAACCAAGTAGAAGAACTTCACCGTCTGGTCCGTAATAGACTTTTGGTGTTGATAAAGTGGAAGTTTCTGTAGTTACTGATGTTTGAGGGTTAACTGGTTGATCATATTCTGGTAAAGTAACAACTTTTTGTTGAAAATGCAACAAGATGATGGAGCTTAGTGAAAAGAAGTCACCTTCACTAAGTGGGCCCGCATGCTATTTTTGGCGCAAAGTCTATTTTTAGACATATGGATCATGGTCTATGAGTTGCAGGATGCTATTTGTGGATGATTGGTCATGTTGGTAAAAATAGATGGACTTCTATTTTTAGACATATGGGCGGAGTCTATTTTTAGACTACGAGGCTACAAATAGAACAGTGGAATATTATTAGCTCTTAATAATATTTGGACTATAAACATTATCTTATCCTCTTGCAGCACTTCAGTTCGAGCTACGGATGTGGCACATGCAACTGCCAGAAGGAAATACACTTTTCTTATGGGTTTGTTGAGCTATTGCATGATGGACTTCAGTTAGAACTCAAGTGATTGAGTTTGGTGGAGTTGAGTGAGGAGTTGATGGAGTTGTGTTCAGTTTGACTTAGTTGAACTAGTTGTATTTAGTCTAACTGCCAAATACACTAGTGATGAGTGATGTGAATTAATTATTAATTAATTCACTAATTATTAACTCATAAAGTAACTAAAGAATACATCACTTAACTCAGTGCATGGACAGTTCAATGGAGACAAGTGTTAGAGGTGGGTGAAAGAGTGAGACTACTATCAGTTGTGACTATAGTTGTGCATGAGATTTGCACAATCATTGATTGAGATTTCCAATGAGGATTGCGCAGTACAAGCCAAGGGAAAACGAGCTTGGATCAGATCTATTCTCAACTTGGATTGCGCAGTAGAGGCAGGAAAACAGTGGAGGAGATTTGAACCCGTGACTTGTTCAGATATGAGCTAGTTTGTGTGTAGCAGGTGGAGATAGTACTGAGTACTTGTGAGGAGTATTGTACTATGTATTGTTACATGTTCTCTATCATTATAATATACAGATAGTTGGGGGTTTTCATCTGTATGGTTTCCCCAGTACATACTGTGTTGATATGTGTGATTGATGTTTCAATGTGCGCATGCGATTGTTTTTGATTCCACAAATTGATGATCAACATAGAGGAGGTTATGTATTATGCATGCATTCCACAAATAGTGTATAATCAGGATAATCTTTGTGAATAAGTGTTATATCATTCAAAATTTCTACACTTTTAAATGTTCAAATTCGAAGTCCAGATGTTGCGGTAAAAGAAAAACAGTTTCAGAGAAAGGTTCCTGAACAAATTCAGGTTCAGAAGTAACTTTGGTTTGAACTATGATAGGTTCTGGATTAACTTCCGGTTGAACTGATTCAAGTTCAAAAGTGATTTCTTGTTGAGAAACTTCAAGTTGTGGATCAACATGTTGTTAAACAACTTCGGTTACTGTTTCACTAATATCAGTAATAATGTCCTCAGGTAATTGTGAAACTTCTTCTTCAGAAACGAATGTACTAGAAATAGTTGGAGTAAATGGAATCTCAATACTTATCGAAATGGATGATTCTGGTAATTCAGATGAATAACCAAGAGTTCTTGATTTACTTGACTCAGTTAAAAGAGACCGCTTTGACTACATAGGTGTAGCTTCGGGTGGCAAAGGCGGTTTACTCACTGTTCTTTGTGAACGACGAGGTAAGGGTTGATGTTCCTCCATGATTGCTGATTAATTTTATTACAAAAAAGAAATAAACAAAAAGGGGTAAGCTAGGCAAAAGGTTTACCAAGCAATTGTGAACTGTATAATACCTCTTGGCAAACCAAGAAGTATGGGCAGGCAATCTCCCTGAATGTTTTGTTCGGTGTATCACAGTGTACAAGGCAGCCGACTCGGTTACCTAAGGATGGATGCAACCTAGTGTTGTCCTACCATATATACCCGAAAGTACGTGGAGGCCCAATCCGTATAAGCGTTGTCTAATGCAAAATTGCACAGTGAGAGCATTCCCATATACTTTATGTACTGTAAGCATATACCCGATATGCGTAAGCATAGAGCACCATGAAGCTTTATGGGGATTGAAAAGTTTCGATGAAGGAAATGAATGAAGGGCTAGGCTGGGTCATGAATGAACCATGCAGCAAAGATTTATTCAAGGGGGGTCTTGACCATTAAGAATTGAAGATTTGACTCGGCACAGAGTTAAAATCCCGGAGATAAAAACAGATCATTCGTAGAAGTGAAAGATCAAACTTCTAGGGGACCCATTCAAATTTGCTATCAGAGCATGTTTTAATAGGGTGGTGGTTATGGCCACAACAATTCCATAAGGCAAGTATAGGACCTAGATAAAGGAAGGATCATTTCGATTTGGTTGGTTGTGTTCATCCCTTGTTCATTCTAGGTACCAGAGACAAGATTGTTTGTATTCTTAGAAAGAATAATGTTCATACTACCTGTAAGCCCCTTTTCACCCTCTGTAGCTCCCTTAGATGAGTCAAGGACTAGGTGGACCCTAAGGATATGAAGGGTGTTTATTTAATCCTCTGCTCGTGCAAAATGCCCTACATTGGATAGACTGGACGATCCATTAAGCAGAGAATCCAAGACCATGCAGCAAACATCAAGCATAATAGAACCCACTCTTTTGTGTTAGCTAAGCATGTTGAAAAGAATAAGCATCACATTTGTATTGAGAAGTCCCAAGTCATTACTAGGATTGATCACTTCCATCATAGGAAGTTCAGGGAAGTTGTAGAAATTGAGAAGCATGTTGGCAATTTGAATAGAGATAAAGGGTGGAAGATTAGTAAAAGTTGTGTTTCTACCATTTCTTCTTAAATATTAATATTATTATTATTTTATTTTTTTACCTTATTTTGGTATATCTCATATTAATTTTTTATTGGTTAAATTTTACTTATTAATTCATCGTAATCCCTTATAGTTATTAATAGTTATTAAACTAACCACTTATTATTATTTTCCGCATATTTTGCCTTTTTCATCTTTTATCTTTTATTCCTTTTTTCCATTGTATATTAATTGATTATTATATGTTCTAATGTTATTATAATTTTATTCCTTTATTTTTTATTAACTAAATAATTATTATTAATATTTTTCTTATTATTGTTATTTGTTTGATGTTATTTACCTTATTTTAACTTATTTAACTTATATCTTTCTATTTTCCTTCAGTATATTTTTAATGTTGGGAATCATGATTGTCGTTCCACGAAAACCCGGAGGTGTTAGTCAACGATCACATCGCCAAAGATAAGGATCCATGAGAGGCGGTTAGTCCATATCTCGAAACACACCCGCAGGTGTTAGTCAACGATCACATCGCCAGAGATAAGGATCCATGAGAGGCGATTAGTCCATATCTCGAAACACATGGGGAGCGTTGGTTTATCCAATGTCCAACAATCTCCCCCTAGAACGAGCCAGGTGTGTACCGAACTCATGACCTACGCTCTGATACACTTGTTGGGAATCACGATTGTCATTATACCAAAACCTGCGAATGTTAGTCAACGGTCACATCACAAGAGATAAGGATCCACCAGGGGCGTTAGTCCATGTCGCGAAACACATGAGTGTTAGTTTATCCAATATCCAACATTTAATACTATTCTTATTTTAGATTTAATTAATTAAAATGGTTTATGGTTTCTTTTCATTATTTTAATTAAATTATTATTTGTATGACTCTATTTTGATTAACTAATTAATTAATTAATTTATATATTTTTATTTTTAGGCTTTTTCTTTCTCCTATAGCTATGACTTATTTGAATTTTTTTTCGCTGCGGACTGAGAGCTCTGCCCGTGAACGAGAAATCGGGCTAGGGCTTTCGAGCATTCGCGCGCCCCTTGGGCCGCCGCGCCTCGTCCCTGATCTGCAGCTACTGCGCGCAGCCATGGAGCCCTCTGGGGGCTCGGATCTGCCTCCCCCCCGGAGGTTTCAGCCTTCAAAGAAATGATTGCACAATGCAATAAGCGCCCTTCTTCTGTGAGCCAGCAGAAATTTGTGAAGAAGATGGACACCATCCCCTCTGTCGCCCTCCCCGAGGAAGAAACCTGTAAAGCCGCTCTAAACCCGGCTGAGCGTGGCCTCATTGGCCAGTTCACGGGCCTCTGGCCCTCTCCCAAATCGGTGGAGGAGTGGACTCAAAGGAACTGGAAGCCGCTTATCAAAGAGGGATTCAAAAGCTATTTCGTGGGCAAAGGTTTCTTCGTCTTTGTCTTCGAAAGTGCAGAGGACAGAAACTTGATATTCAGGAACGACCCTTACTTCATGGGGCCGCAAGGTCTATACCTCAATAAATGGTCGCCCGATTTTGATCCAACTCAGGACGTTCCTACGGCCGTCCCGGTCTGGTACGCCTCCCCCACCTTCCTCTCCATTGCTGGAATCCCAAGTCCCTCCAGATCATCGGCAACGCCTTAGGCAATTATATCGACCAAGCCCCGAGGAAAGATCAATACTCCTGTGCCCGTATTTGCGTCGAAGTAGACCTAGAGGAGGGCTTACCGGAAGCCATCAATCCCACAGTAGCAGGATGGACCCATGTCCAAGAGCTCGATTACGAACAGATCCCATTCAAATGCAGACACTGCCACGGCTACGGGCATTTTGCAAAACACTGCAAGAAAAAGGAAGAAGATCTTCCAGAGAAACAAAACGGAGAGCAGTGGACTCTAATCCAAAAACCCAATAGGAAGGGTACCGGGAAAGGCCCCCTGAAAGAGGCTCCAAGCAGTTCCAATTACACCCTGTTAGCGCTTGAGATTTCACCCTAGGCTGAGGAAGGTAAACCTTCAAGGCAACATCAAACCATTTCACCTCGTAGCTAGCCCTACGGGGTATGAGAAGGCTCTCTCTGGTCTATCTCGACAAATTTTTCAATGGGGTGAGATGACCAATCAAAGGTAACACTGATATTAGGCTAGTAAACTGATTAAAAGGTTGATTTGGGGGTTTTTGGGGTTTTTGGTGGCAATTGGAGGGAGTGCAATTCAGGGTGTGGGGATTGAGCTCAGTTTTTGCAGGTGGGTCTTTGGGGCAAGGTAGGAGTTTGTGCTGATGCCTTAAGCTGAGATGGATGATCAAGGAAGAAAGAGAGGGAACTAAAGAGGGAAAACAATGACTTTGAATCCTCTTTAGACAGTGGAAAACATAAATATTAAACAAAATTGAAAGCTGAGCATGGCATGCATGAATTCAAACTTTATCACTTCTTTTGTTTAATTAGCAGCAATAGAATAAGAGATGGAACACATAAACACACTTACAATGACAAGTAGGAAACACACCATCAACACAATAATCCACAAGAATCCACAATGATGTCTGCAAAACCCTGGCCTTCCTTTTCCTCAAATTGCAGAGATACAAGTAAAATATACAATAGAGCTTCTCCCTCAAGAGTCCAACCATGAAAATGAGTAAGAGAAGGCATAATATAGATCATCTAACTCCTTTCCCCACCTCTAGGGGTCGAGCTCAGCTTCCTAGGAGCAGTTTGAACTAATTCTAAACTAAGCACTAGATAATAGGCAATCAAAACAACTTGCCTCTAAAACTTAGGTAACCCATCCATGCATTTAATATTCACTATTTACATCAAGGAAACTTCTAGAAGGGTTAAAGGAGAGTAAATGTATCCATGTGCCATGAAAATTATCCAAAAATCCATCATTTACAAGCATTAAGAGTCAACCACAGTAAAAACTGAGTTTTGCAGGCCGAAATGGTCAAACTGGCAAAATTTCCCTGAGTGGTCGCGCCCCTCCCTTGGAGTGGTCGCGCACATTGGCAGCTGTGTTTGAAGGCCTTCATGGTGTCCAAATCAGGTGCAAGATAGCTTGTTGGAAAGGTCTATGAGTCTACTTTCCAACCCAACTAGAATTTCTGAATTTGGAGTTGATTTGACCCCTCAAAAGTCATTTCTCCCAAGACAGCTTTCTGCAACTCAAAAAGTGGGCAGAAAGTCAAAATTTGCATGTATTTTGAGCTTTTGGAGGCCCAAATCTCCATAAAAATTTGACCCCATGCATAGGCAAGTGTATTTTTGCATGAAAATTCCAAAAATGTAGAGTTTTCCCCGTTCTGAGCTGTCCCCACGAGTGGTCGCGCGCGGGGTGAGACCACTCCAATGGCCAAAACCTGTAAAATTGTACAAAAAATTCACAAATGACAAAATTTTCTCCAAATTTCTTGAAATTTGGGCTGGGAGTCCCCAATCAAGTACCATGCTCAGTCAAAGAGGCTTTGGCCAAAATTTGGAGTGGATCGGGCGTTTTCCTTCGTTTTTGTGCTTTGGCCAACCGTCCTTGGAGCACCTTCGTTCTCGTCGGTATTTTTGACATTTCTCTCACACACTGTGAAAAAAGTGAAGGAGGTTTTTCTTCTTTGGCATGTTGTGGACAAAAACCTCTCTCAGTTTTGCAAAATTCATCTTTGATTGCTCAGAAACAGCTTTTGAGTGAAACTTGTCCCGATGTGTGAAACAAGGGATTTTGTCGAAATGGAGCGAAATGAAGGGGATAGAGGGCTTCTAAATTCTTGGGGAAATTTTTGGGAGTGGGGAGGGATGTTAGGAAGCAGGGGAAAGTGGAATCTCAGAGATTGAGTGAGGGGAAGGGGTCGAAAAGGACAAAACACAGGCCCAACCTAGAAAATTGCCAGGTTGTAGCTAGAAACTAGGGTTTGCGCAAAAATGAGGAATTTGGCGGATCTAAGGGATGGGAAGTGTTTGATAAGGTACTTTAAGGATAGGGGAAGGTGTATGAACATCAGGAAACAAGTTTTGCCGGTGATTTGACCATCCAAGAAAAATTAGCTTTCAAAACCCTAGGAGAGGGAAATGAGCTTGCCTAGGCACAACTGAAGCATGAACAAGATGTAAAATGACCCATTAGATACTGACATGACGATGACAACCCTCTGAATGATGATACACTCAGCTGAATGATGACATAGACTGACATTTGGGCAAACCCTAGGCCTAATGCCTAGTGACCAAATTTTGCTTGAAGACTCACTGAAATGACAAAATTTGACCTTGACACTCTGAGACCACTTTGTAAGAGCATATTTGATCACTGTAGGAAGGCTGGAAAGACTGACACTAACATTGGCTCCAATGGGGATGGTAGCTCCTTGGAGGTGCCAAGAACCGCAGACCTCTGGGAGAGCAGACCAGTGCCTTATAGTCATTGGGCAATGGAGTCATTATTTACACCTTTGACACAAGACTTTGACACATTTATTGAATGAAAACTTGACTGAAAACTGACTGAAACTTAACTGAAGCTTGACTCAAACCAACTCGATGGAAAACTGAAATAACTTGAAAAAACTCACTCAATTGACCAAACACAAATGACTCATGACTGACTTAACTAAAACAAGAACTTACAAAGCTTATGGAAGGGCAGCAGTCCATCAAGATTTGAAATCATGATGACAACCACCTGTGTTTCTTACAAGACAATATACATCAAACTATATCAAAATGCCAATGCAACCAATCAAGCAGATGCCTTCTTGATTGATTCTTCTTATCAGATCTTCTGGTCAACAGTACAAACCTATAACTGAGCATCCAAAAACATAGCTGACCATGATCTCCTTCATCACTGAACACTGCAATAAACACTATCACTGCTGGCTGCAACAAACTTGCTAGAGGATCGTGAAAAACATGAAGATTTGCCACTGCCACCTCCTGCTGAAAGAACAAGGTGTCTTTTGCTTCAAATTCTGATATGCCTTCATCATGTGCTTCAGAAAGAGTATGTTCCTGGGCTTCAAAAAATTCTGAACAAGTAGATGAGCAGATCTCCTCTTGAAAAAGCATTTCAGCACATGAGACATATGAAGAATCTGAAAGGTAATCTTGAATGCTATGATCTTCGGTAGTCTGACAATATGGTAGGTCATTCTCAAACATAAAACAATCCTCAAGATCATCAAACATGACAGCCTTATCATCTTCATGAAAGAAAATATTATCTGTTTGTTGATCTACAAGACAATCATCTTCTTCAACAGAGGAAGAAGCTTCCCCAACACTTTCCTGACTATGTGTACATTGCAAATCTGCTGTAGCTTGGGATGTAACCAGACCTTTCAAAAGCTGATCTATCTCCTCTTCAGACAAAGGAGACAATGCCTTTTGTTTTCTTCTGCTTAAACAATAATTATCTTCATATGACAAGGCATTCAAACTATCATTTATTACTGAGTTATTGAAAGGAGATTCATCACTTACTTGCACAAAGATCTCACCTTTCTGTTCATGAACATCTGAATCCAAAACTCTGTCTATGATCTCAACAGTAGAGCTCTCTTTGATGGGCTTCAGCACAAGATATGCTTGGTTATCACAATCTACAATCAACACTGGACTTACTTGCATGCTGCTGTCTTCTATGGGCAGATCTGAAATGTCATTCTCCCTTTCATCATGTTCAGCCATATTATCTTCAACCTGCTGATCTTGACAAGTATCCTCTAAGATTTCTATGTGCTGCTGAAACGGATTTTCATACAAGGCTTCCATGATCTCTTCATTCATGAAATTATCATCTTCATAAAACTTCTCAAGGCTTTCAATAAAACTATAGGCATGCTTGCAACAGTCTTGAACTAAATTCAATGATGGATAAGAGTCCTTATATCTTTCAATGAACATAGCATGAAAATCCTTTAAACAATAAATACAAGCAGGCGGCAAACTTTCATACCATGATTGGGCTTTACCTTCTAGAGTGGCCAAGAATATCTTCATCAAGCAATCTTCAGGAAAATCCACCTTCAACTTGCGAATATGCATATGAAATCTAACTAGATGTAAAGTAGCGTCCTTCTTACCATCATCATTGAATGTAGGCAAATTCCTTGACCAATCTACCTTCGGAATTTTATTTGGAAAACCTGGAATGTGATCCCGGCTCAAGGGAGCATATCTTCTTGCAATCCGATCCATCTTGAAAAGCTCAAAGCTACTGATCTCTCTGCAGTGAAGTCACCATGAAGCATTGATCTCTGGATTTTTCAGTGAAGGAGTCGCCAGTGAATGATTCAGCCTTGTCAGTGTCTGATCGTTGTACACTATCAACAATCAGATCTGAACTTGATACATGTACTGGGGTAATTAACAAGTTAGATGTCACGTTTACAAGCTAGACCGGAGATTGACTGAAGCAGCGTTTATCTACTTCCGCTTATGCAAAGCAAAAGCGTTTCGAAGGCTACCTGGCATAACTTCAGGCTCCGTCTGTAGCTTATAAAACAAACACATCAACCCACATACAAGTTTGTTCTCCCCATATGGTCGAGATTTCACCCTAGGCTGAGGAAGGTAAACCTTCAAGGCAACATCAAACCATTTCACCTCGTAGCTAGCCCTACGGGGTATGAGAAGGCTCTCTCCGGTCTATCTCGGCAAATTTTTCAATGGGGTGAGATGACCAATCAAAGGTAACACTGATATTAGGCTAGTAAACTGATTAAAAGGTTGATTTGGGGGTTTTTGGGGTTTTTGGTGGCAATTGGAGGGAGTGCAATTCAGGGTGTGGGGATTGAGCTCAGTTTTTGCAGGTGGGTCTTTGGGGCAAGGTAGGAGTTTGTGCTGATGCCTTAAGCTGAGATGGATGATCAAGGAAGAAAGAGAGGGAACTAAAGAGGGCAAACAATGACTTTGAATCCTCTTTAGACAGTGGAAAACATAAATATTAAACAAAATTGAAAGTTGAGCATGGCATGCATGAATTCAAACTTTATCACTTCTTTTGTTTAATTAGCAGCAATAGAATAAGAGATGGAACACATAAACACACTTACAATGACAAGTAGGAAACACACCATCAACACAATAATCCACAAGAATCCACAATGATGTCTGCAAAACCTTGGCCTTCCTTTTCCTCAAATTGCAGAGATACAAGTAAAATATACAATAGAGCTTCTCCCTCAAGAGTCCAACCATGAAAATGAGGAAGAGAAGGCATAATATAGATCATCTAACTCCTTTCCCCACCTCTAGGGGTCGAGCTCAGCTTCCTAGGAGCAGTTTGAACTAATTCTAAACTAAGCACTAGATAATAGGCAGTCAAAACAACTTGCCTCTAAAACTTAGGTAACCCATCCATGCATTTAATATTCACTATTTACATCAAGGAAACTTCTAGAAGGGTTAAAGGAGAGTAAATGTATCCATGTGCCATGAAAATTATCCAAAAATCCATCATTTACAAGCATTAAGAGTCAACCACAGTAAAAACTGAGTTTTGCAGGCCGAAATGGTCAAATTGGCAAAATTTCCCTGAGTGGTCGCGCACATTGGCAGCTGTGTTTGAAGGCCTTCCTGGTGTCCAAATCAGGTGCAAGATAGCTTGTTGGAAAGGTCTATGAGTCTACTTTCCAACCCAACTAGAATTTCTGAATTTGGAGTTGATTTGACCCCTCAAAAGTCATTTCTCCCAAGACAGCTTTCTGCAACTCAAAAAGTGGGCAGAAAGTCAAAATTTGCATGTATTTTGAGCTTTTGGAGGCCCAAATCTCCATAAAAATTTGACCCCATGCATAGGCAAGTGTATTTTTGCATGAAAATTCCAAAAATGTAGAGTTTTCCCCGTTCTGAGCTGTCCCCACGAGTGGTCGCGCGCGGGGTGAGACCACTCCAATGGCCAAAACCTGTAAAATTGTACAAAAAATTCACAAATGACAAAATTTTCTCCAAATTTCTTGAAATTTGGGCTGAGAGTCCCCAATCAAGTACCATGCTCAGTCAAAGAGGCTTTGGCCAAAATTTGGAGTGGATCGGGCGTTTTCCTTCGTTTTTGTGCTTTGGCCAACCGTCCTTGGAGCACCTTCGTTCTCGTCGGTATTTTTGACATTTCTCTCACACCTGTGAAAAAAGTGAAGGAGGTTTTTATTCTTTGGCATGTTGTGGACAAAAACCTCTCTTAGTTTTGCAAAATTCATCTTTGATTGCTCAGAAACAGCTTTTGAGTGAAACTTGTCCCGATGTGTGAAACAAGGGATTTTGTCGAAATGGAGCGAAATGAAGAGGATAGAGGGATTCTAAATTCTTGGGGAAATTTTTGGGAGTGGGGAGGGATGTTAGGAAGTAGGGGAAAGTGGAATCTCAGAGATTGAGTGAGGGGAAGGGGTCGAAAAGGACAAAACACAGGCCCAACCTAGAAAATTGCCAGGTTGTAGCTAGAAACTAAGGTTTGCGCAAAAATGAGGAATTTGGCGGATCTAAGGGATGGGAAGTGTTTGATAAGGTACTTTAAGGATAGGGGAAGGTGTATGAACATCAGGAAACAAGTTTTTCCGGTGGTTTGACCATCCAAGAAAAATTAGCTTTCAAAACCCTAGGAGAGGGAAATGAGCTTGCCTAGGCACAACTGAAGCATGAACAAGATGTAAAATGACCCATTAGATACTGACATGACGATGACAACCCTCTGAATGATGATACACTCAGCTGAATGTTGACATAGACTGACATTTGGGCAAACCCTAGGCCTAATGCCTAGTGACCAAATTTTGCTTGAAGACTCACTGAAATGACAAAATTTGACCTTGACACTCTGAGACCACTTTGTAAGAGCATATTTGATCACTGTAGGAAGGCTGGAAAGACTGACACTAACACACCCAAGGCAATAACCCAAATGGCAAAGAAAACAGTCAGAAAACGGCAGCTACAACAAACCAGGAAACCCTGGAACAGCCTGGATCTCCCACCAATATACAAGAGGGAGGGGAAAAGACACTTCCTGAGGCCACCCAAGGAAGCCCTTCAAACCCCACTTACGCAGATATCACAAGGAAAAAGCCTATTGATAGTTCAGGGTCATCAGAGGATGAGACCTTCGAGCAACCATCAAAAAAGTAGGCAGGAAATCTCGCAGAGAAGAAAGGGAAGAGGAGGCCGAAAGGCTAAAAACTCAAGGTAGCCAGCCTACTATTGAGATGTCTATCGGAAGAAATACAAGGAACAGGTCTCCTAAGGGAGGCTCCCTCCACTTCCCAGGTAAATAATGCGTCTCGTCTCTTGGAACTGCAGAGGACTGGGTAATCCCGCGAAAGCTGAAGCGATTAAAGATCTTCTCAAGATGGAGCCCACAGAAATCCTCTTGCTCCAAGAGATAAAGATAGAGGGGAAAGCCCTCTTGGATATCAGCCAAAAGAAATGGAAGAAAAATGTAGGAAAAGCAGTCAGCTCAAGAGGCTCTTTTGGAGGTCTCGCAACTCTCTGGTCAGAGGATCTCTTCCAGCTGAAAAATTCTCAAGAAACTCAACATTGGATCTACACAGAGTTAATGCACAGTCCAAGTAAGTTATCCTTCTCCCTTTTCAACCTTTATGTCCCTGTTTTATACTCTGAAAAAAGAGATTGCTGGACCTCCCTCATAGCCTTCCTTGAGCATCACTCCCCCAAAAATATCATTTTGGCTGGGGATTTAAACATCGTTTTAAAATATAAGGAAAAAAGGGGAGGCACTCACAGCAGAGATCCGTTCCTTCCTATGGTCGAAGGACTCATTCAGGATTGGGACCTCATCGATTTCATTCCAGCGAAAGGGCTCTTCACCTGGACCAATAACAGGGTGGGAGTGGAACATATCTCTGCTCGACTGGATAGATTCTTGGTTCAGGGTGCTCTGATGACAACCAAAAAGATCATCAATACCAAAATCCTTCCCAAACTTACTTCAGATCATAAGCCCATCCAGCTCTCTCTAGAAGACGAAGAAGATTTGGGTCCCATCCCTTTTCGCTTCAGCCCTCTATGGACAGAAAGAGAAGGTTTCTTTGACACAGTGAAAGCAGCTTGGAGCAAATCCTTCTCAGGGTCCCCCAGCTACGTGTGGGAGAAAAAACTCAAAGCCACAAAGCACGCTCTGAAGGAGTGGATCAAAAAACCTGCTCCAAATCCAACTAGTCTCCGAAAAGAAATGGTGCAGACCCTTGAGGAGCTGCAAACAGATATGGAAAACAGAGATGTCACTCCAGCACTGCTGGTTAAAGAAGTCAAAATCCAACGATCGACCTTTCAATCCTTTTGGCTGGAGGAGGAGTACTGGAGAATCAAATCTAGAAGCCTTTGGTTGAAGGCGGGTGATAGGAATACCACCTTCTTCCATCGCCAATATCGGGAAAGACTCTGTAGAAATCACATCTCTAAAATAACAACAGCTGAAGGGCAGACCTGCAAAGGGTTCAGTCAGATCAAAGAGGCAGCTGTAAATCACTATAGTCAGCTTTTCACTGCTGGAATCCAAGGTAATGAGGAGGACATGGCAGACTTCCTCTCCAATATCCCCCCTCTGGTCAGATCTGAAGACAACTTCGATCTCAACAGGCCCTTTGCGGAGGAAGAAGTCATAAAAGTGATCTGGTCTATGGACCCAGATAAGGCCCCTGGGCCCGATGGATTTACCATCCATTTCTACAAAATGTGCTGGGACATTATTAAAGCAGATCTGCTAAAGATGATTAAAGGATTCAGGAATAAAGCCAAGGTAGGGGGAGGAACCAAGTCGACATATCTGGCCCTCATCCCAAAAGAATCAAACCCTGAAACCTTTGCCAGATTCAGGCCAATCTCGTTGTGCAACGCCTCGTACAAAATCCTTGCAAAGCTCCTTGCAAACAGGATCAAGCCTCTCTTAAACAGACTTATCTCCAGCAATCAAGGCAGATTCATTGAAGGTAGGCACATCCTGGACAATGTCATACAAGTTCAAGAGATCATTCATTCAAGCCAGAAACGAAAAGAAAAGGGGATGCTGATCAAAATTGACATGGCCAACGCCTTTGACCGAGTCAACCGGGCCTTTCTTTACAAAGCTCTCCTTGCCTATGGTTTCTCCCCCCTCTTTGTTGCTCTCATCAAAGCCTGCACTGACTCCCCTTGGATTGCCCCCCTCGTCAATGGCCGCCCCACCTCCTTTATCCAAGCCCAGAGAGGTCTTAGGCAGGGATGCCCTCTCTCTCCCTTCCTCTACATTTTGATGGTGGACTCTCTCAGCAGAAAAAGAGGCAGGCTCTCTCCCAGGCCTTAAACCTTCCATTCACTCCCCTGCCCAGAATCATGCTCTCTTTGCAGACAACTCTCTCCTTCTCGGAGGAGCTTCTCCTAGAATTTCTAAAGCTTTTGATGAAGTCCTAAAAAGTTACTGCAGGGCCACGGGAGCCTCCATAAATGAAAGGAAAAGTGAAGTCTTTGGATGGAACATCGATCAACAGGAACTCGCAAATACCTCTGCTATCCTAGGCTTCAATAGCCAAGCCCAATGGGAGACGATAAAATACCTTGGACTCCCTATCATTAATGGTTGCAACAAGAGAGCCCTGTGGTCTGAAGTCATCAGCAAAATTAAGACAAAGATCACAAGCTGGGGAGGATATTGGCTCACTCCCGGAGGTAAGGTCATCTTGATCAAGTTTGTTCTCTCAGCATTACCAATTTACCAAGCTGCCTTCCTCTAGCACCAAAGCAGGTGACAGAACACATCTCCAAACTGATTCGTGACTTCCTCTGGCAAGGAGGGAAAGGGAACATGCATAAAATGCATCTTGTGAAATGGGAACAGGTGAAACGGCCTTTCGCAGAAGGAGGACTGCAAATCAGGGATCCAGCCATGGTCAACCTGGCGTTGGGTGGAAAAATACTATGGAATTTATACGAGAATCCAAAGCATCCAGTCAGCGAAACTCTGAAAGCAAAGTATGCCCATAAGGTACCGCTTCGAAACCTTCAGGCTTCCCAAACAATCAACGCCTCCCAGGTATGGAAACTCTGTAATAAAAGTCTGAATTTCTTCAAAGACAGAGTTTATAAAATCCCCGACAATGATAAACATACAAAACTGTGGCATGATTGCATTATGGACAGCGCCCCTCTGTCAGAAAATGAGGAAATCGACGAAATAAGACAATGGCTGGAGCGCGCTGGAATCAACAGTGTTTACGATCTCTCCAAATGGGACAGTCGTGGCGCATGGACCGGTTGGGACTTCCATGGTATACCAAGCCGCTTAAATCACCAGATGACTGCGCTCGATGAGTTGATGGAGGAAGCAGCTCCAGTGAGCAGATGGTCGAAGGACAGATGGGGTTGGGGGCGCTCCGGGACTTATTCACCAGCGGCAGCCTACAACGCTCTCCAACCCATAAAGAACAACAGCAGAAATCCAGAATTCTGGAAGAAGGTATGGGAGCCCCTCGCTCTACCAAAAGTCAACTTCTTTTTTTGGACCCTGGCTCATAATAAATTGCTAACCAGAGAAAATCTGATGAAAAGAGGCATTGCTGGGCCTCACATATGCGTGTTGTGCAGAAACAATGAAGAAACAGCCAAGCACCTCTTCATGGACTGCAAGTTTGTCAAAGAGGTGTGGCGTCTAATCCTTTATGAGTTCCAAATCACTGTTCCCTCGTATAACTCTGTAGCCGATCTCTTCGACGCCTGTAATCATTGCTACCTCCACAAAATCCCCAGCAAATCTTTTTGGAGGAAAATCTGGATCGCCATCCCCAAATTCACTTGCTGGCAGACCTGGCTGGCCCGGAATGACCTGATCTTCAACGGAAAAGAACAAACTCCTCTTGCTGTAGCTGCAAAAGCGAAATCCCTCCTCTTGGAAGCTGCCCAACAGCAGTACTTTTCTGCAGATCCATTGCTGCTTCCCGAAGAAGAAAGGTGGCTGAATTATCTCTCCCCCCACCCCCGGAGGTTGCTTTCTGCCCCTCAAGCAATGAATCCAATCTGGAGAATAAGAGAAACGGAAGAGAATTTTCAGGTATGGTGGAAAAAGCAAAAAATATCCACGATCTTTTTTGATGGCGCCTCCAAAGGCAATCCCGGGGCTGCTGGGGCAGGTGGGGTCATCTATGACCCGGCTGGAGTCAAAAGGGAAAATTTCTCCTGGGGCATTGGGTAGAAATCTAACAATCAAGCCGAGATACTAAGCCTTCTTAAAGCCTGCCAAATTGCTAGAGACAGAGGGGACAAAGAAATCCAAGTTTTCGGAGATTCCGAGCTCATAATTAAAAAGTTAAATTCGGAGAACTTGTTCATCAATGTAAGCCTCAACAAAACTCTGAGCAGACTGAAGGAAGTCCTACTCGATTTTGAATCCTACAAATGCTTCCACATACTCAGAAATTTGAACAACCAAGCTGATCTGTTGGCAAATAAGGGTTGTACTCTAGGGAAAGGCCAAATTCTCATAAACGGGGAAAGTTCTATTCACCTATGTAACCCATGAGGACTCTGCAGCATGCATTATGGAATAGTACTAGATGCAATGTAATGATGGCAGCATTGGCGTAAGTCCAAATTTCTTCCAATACAAATAAAGATACACCCGTTTCAGTAAAAAAAAAAAAAAACTATGACTTATTTCATTTTATTTTATCCACTTCAATAATTATTTCTATCATATTTTTCTAATTTAATTTCATATTTAAAATTCTTTAGTTTTATATTATATATTTTTTCTTTTCTTTATGTCTTTTGAATATCTAAAATTTATTAAATTATTATTTTATTATTTTTGACTGAATGTTTTGAATTTTTAAAGTTTATCTTCAATATTCTAAAAAGCATCTCCACATTAGATTTATGTTGACCCCTAAAACAATGTTGTGATTAATCCGGGGAATTATTATCATCATATCATTATGAATCACAGAGAAAAATATTCCAATGTTAAAATATTTTAATGTTAGCTATATATATATATATATATGAAAAAATTATTATGGTTAAAACATTTTCAAGTTTTTATTCTACATTTTAGCCCTTTTTCAGGGATATTTTGAAGTCAATTTCCAACAACAACAAAAATTCTTGGAATTGTAAGCTTAAGCTATATAGGCTACACAATTCAAGTGCCCAAAGTAATTTTCAAGGAGTTGTCTAACCAGGGGGAGGAATTGCCCAGAGGGTTAAAAGTGGCCGGAATCCAGCTAAAAAAATTTCAAAAATTCTTGTAGATGCAGTGTTTGAGTCGTGTTTTTGATGGTTGAAATGGATTCAACACCATCAAAAACGTCTAAGACACCTAAAATTTTGAAGTTTAACAACTATAACTTGGATTTACAAAAATCCTTGCCGGATTTTCTCTAAATATAACCGGAATTTCCATACCTTTGCGGGCAACTCCTCCGCCTAGTTAGACTACCCGATTCATATATATATACCCTGGAGGGATCCCTCTCTCTGCTTACTAGATTGGTGGTTAAAGATATGTGCTTGAAATTTTTCTTAACATGTTTTATTATATTTTTAATTAAATTTTTTCATGTAATATGTGTGTGTGGGTAGTCTAATTAATAGGTAAAATGACTTTTTTTGGGTACTTTTTCTGGTCAATTTTACCCAAAATCTAGCAGAGATTTTTAAGAATCAAAAGTTTAAATTCCAAAAGAAATATGTCTTTACATAGAAAGAATCTCTCTTTGTGTTTTAAGTTTTTATATGCTTATTAATTAAATTTAAATATAATAAACTGAAATATAATTAGTAATATGAATCATTATTTTAATCTATATAAAAAATGGATCTTTATATATATATATAGATTACATTTAAATATTTTTATTTATAATTTTAGGTTAATTAATTAAATTTATTAAGTTTTTATATATTTGTTAATTATGTGTTCTAAAGGAATATAGAATATTTTATTTTAATGTTATATCAATATTATAACTTATTTTTAGTTAAAAAAAATTACAATATAACAAATAGGATGGAATGGATTTATACAATTTAAGTAGGACCTAATGGTTAAGAGATCACAAGTTCACTACCAGTATTCTATACAGGATCTCCTCACCCTAAATGTATAAATTAGTCCAAAAATGTTTTATACTTGTTAATATATGTTTTGTTGGCAGTCCTTAAGGAAGACTATGGCACTCTGCCAGCTATTTCATACGGGCACTCCTTGCTGATTCACTCATTTTCTCAATTTGTACTCCCTAAATAATTAGTTTTGTGTTTCTCTCTGTTGTTTAAGGGGATCATTGATTCTATCGTAATTGTCTGTATTCACAATGAATGCACCTGGAATGTACATTTGCAGAGTGTAATTTTATCATTTTCTTAATAAATGAAATTAAGGTTTTTTCCTTTGGAAAAATGGATCACAAGTTCAAATCCAAAAAATAGAGTATGTATGCTTTCATAAACTTCAGCAGTAGAAAAACAAACAATTTGAAAAGTTTTTTCGAACAAATAAAAAAATTAAATTACTCTTTTATAGTCTTAAAATTTAACCAATAATATCAATCTAGATATCCTTTAGTGGTGTACCTAAAGGTTTTCACGAACTCAGCAATATGGAGAGAATCTGAGCATACTTTAGTAGTGTACTAAAGGGTATCAGGAACTCAACCATATGAAGAGGAGCATGTGCAGAGATGGTCAAATTGGCTCAGGTATTTAAGCACATTTGGTTGGTAAAGCATCTGAGTGTTGTAAGTTTTTACCCATGTGTTCAATATGCATGGGTTTTATGAAACTTTTGTGTACCATGCAGGATCACCTACAACCCACTTCAAAGGGATAGTAGGAGTAATGGAACTTCAGTCCACCCCCAAATAATGCTGCAGTAATTGATTGTGTACAGGCATTTACCCATCTGTGTTTAATATGCATATGTTTTATTAAGGATTTACATCCCATGCATGAACACCATCCAGCCACCTTAGAGGATAGTAGCAGCAACAGAGAAATTAGGAACTTCAGCTCAGTACCAAATAGATATGAATGGCTTATTAGGAGCAATTAGCACGTTCTGTAATGCTTGGCCTGAAAACCTAGCCTCAATTCAATTCCCAAAGTTGAACTCATATAAAGTATATTATGGTAATAGTTTTAAATATGTTTTTTAATTGCCTTCAGCACTTAAAAAAAAATATGGCACTCTCACAGACTAGAAAATAAGATACCAACATTATTATATTAATAATGTAAACCTAAACCCATATGAACGCCTCAAATCAGCTCCCTGATAATGGTTAATCACTCGAGATAAAGATATATGCACACCCAATGAGTTTTATTTTTCCTGTACCTGGTATGGACATGGACATCAAAACAAATGCGTATGCACTATCAGACTTGGTATTAAATTTATACAGGATATAAAAGTTGGGATAGCCCAGCATTCATGCTTGGTTTCTGTATATAATATTGCTGTAAACGCACTGAGTTTTTATGTCAGAGAGTTACCTAGATGGCATTGGTGCACATCCAATGGCTGGAAAAGCCTCCACCATGGAGGAGGGGATGCCGGCTGTAGGTTGTGCCTCCATTGCAGTTAGTAACCTGTGTGCAAAGGCACTGGTGTCTAATTGACAAGGTTTCTGATTATGGCACTGGATAGAATTCATATATAATTATATTAATCTAGTACATTAATTGTTATCAATTGGTTCTATGGTCTAGTGGTCAGGACATTGGACTCTGAATCCAATAGCCCGAGTTCAAGTCTCGGTAGAACCTCATCTTTTCATCCTATTCTTCGAAAGTGTTTCAACGGAATTTTACGAAATTATTTATGCGATTATTGTAATTTTCAAAAAGTGTTTCAACGGAATTTTGCGAAATTATTTATACGATTATTGTAATTCTCAAAAAGTGTTTCAACGGAATTTTGCGAAATTATTTATATGTTATTGTAATCTTCAAAAAGTGTTTCAATGAAAATTTACAAAATTTTAATCTTTAAAAAGTCTTCCAATGAAAGATTAATTCTCAAAAAGTTTTTTAATGAAAATTACCAATTTTTTTAAAAATGACATAATAAATAGAGGTTTTAAAATATTTAATAAATCATATAATGATAGAATTATTTTATTACACCTACCAAAATTAGTTCTCTCGGAAAAAAATGGAATTACTTATAAATTATATATAAGGGAAAATTAATTTTATTACACTTTCTAAATTAGTTTTTTTGGGAAAAATATGGAAGTAATTATAAGTTTCATGAGTATGTCTATGACATTAAGCATGGTAGGACCTGTTTCTTTGCTTTGACAAAGCATGCAAATACATCTAAGCATCACATTTGTATTGAGGAGGGCCAAGTCGTTGTTAGGGTTAGTCATTTCCATCATCGTAAATTGAGGAAGGCCTTAGAAATTGGAAAAAAAACCCAATAATTTGAATAGAGATGATGGTTGGAATATTAGTAGAAGTTGGGTCCCTGTCTTGTCCTCCTAGTTTTTTAGGCTTCTTTTTCAGATTTATTTTGTTTGTTTGTTTATATATGTAGGTATTGCCATCTTTTTTATAGTATTTGTTGTTGATTTATTCTTCATTAGAGTTTATTTTCTTGATCTTTCGTGTTTTTTATGTATTTTGTTATCCTATTAGTTCATAACTCCTTTTAGTATTTTTTTTATTTGTTTAATGAACATTAACCTCATATTTTATTGTTGACCATGTTTTATTTTATTGATTATTTTTCTTTGAATATATATATATATATATATTTTGAATTGTGTATATTTTTGTTTTATTTTATTTATTTTTCTATTAATGATTTTTAATTTAGTTTATTTTATTTCCATTAATTATTTTATTTATTAAATGATCTTGTCTGGTTTTCACTCATTTTTTAAAAATTGACTTTTTTTGTTTGTTTAGAATTTGATTTTTTTTAATAAATTAATTTAAATATTATTTTTCAAAAACTAGTTGTTTAATATAGTAAATACTTATTAAAATTTGTTTTTAATAAATTAATAAACTAATGTCATAATTTAAATATTATTTTTCAAAAACTAGCCATTTAATATAGCCATTACTTAGTAATATTTTTTAATAAAATAATAAACTAATATCATTATTTAAATATTCTTTTTCAAAAGCTAGTAATATTTAGTTTTAATAAATTAATTTAAATATTATTTCTCAAAAACTAGTCGTTTAATATAGCTGTTACCTATTAATATTTTTAATAAATTGATAAACTAATATCATTATTTAAATATTATTTTTCAAAAACTAGCCGTTCAATATAGTCGTTACTTAATAATATTTGTTTTTAATTATTTAAATATTATTATTCAAATATAGTCGTTACTTGAAATTATGACTCTACATTGCTCTCTATTTAAGCCTTTGCCATGGTCTGCCTCTTCATCTGGTCCTGATGATGAACCACACTTGTTGGTTCGAAATGCATTGGCCAAAAATTTCTCTTATTTGATTTCTACCGAAAGACTTTGTTTAATATGGAATTACTTAGAAGAAAGAAAGAAAGAAATTATTTTAACATCTACGAGGCTAAAGATAGCCTAGGGGACAGATTTCTTCTTCATCTGCTTGATGTATTTGGGCCCTTTTTCTGTGAAGCTTCACAATAAATACTCCCATCTTCTTAACAAACCCCTCACTAAATAGATTATCCCAAGAGCTAGCTGTCAGAATATCTGCATAACTTTCCTTGCTGTCTTTGAAGGCCCCACATTCTAAAATGAAATGTTTTTATGTTTCCACTTTTTTGGAAGAACAAAAAATGCATACTCTTTCCTCCCATACTTCTTTTGGCCTTTTCGAGTGCCCTGTTTCACAACGGAGTTGATGAGAATTAGTTCTTAACTGAGATAAGAATTTTGGCTCTCCAAGAGATATTGGCCTCTATGTATGCTTTTGGTTGATGACTATGAGTGGGATTAAACACTTCAATATAGTACTCTTTCTTTCTTCCTAGCTCCTTATCCCAAGTACACTTGTGGAACTTATCCATAACAAAAGCTTTTATCTCTTCGTTGTTTATGGGACACGTGTTCAAGCAAATACCCCATTTACTAAACCATTTGTTATTTTGTTGCATCCAAGATTTTTTTTCTGTTGCACAATCTGTCATTAAAGACAACCTTAGGACATCTACCCTCTTCCATTTGCTCAATTTTTTTTTAAATACCTTATGACTCGCACCATAGCAATTGCTTCAATAGGAGTAGCCCCTGTTTCACTTAACAAGATAGCATAAGGAACTGCACTTTTAATCTTGAATTTGTTTGTAATCAAACGCTTCTGAATTTTCTCAATTTGTCTCCACTGCATGTTGGATGTACTGCTGACCCATAGTTCACAACCATAGAGAATCACCGGAATCACTAGAATCCCAAAAAGAGTTTGAGTGGTTTGTCCCATAACTCTGCCTCCCTACACCTATTTTGAAAAGCATAAAATGTTTTCCAACCCCACAAAGTTCTTTTCTTTCTACAACCATCCTTGTTTAGATTTTTGTTGAAGCCAATTCCAAGGTATTTGTAATCCGCAACTTCTTCCAGAATATTGCCTTCAAAGTAGAACTTATGTTGGTTGTGTTTTCTTTTTTAGAGAAAACCACTACTTTTGTTTTGCTGATATTGATTTGTATCCCCACACTTCTACAAAATACTCAAGGGATAGTAAGTGCTCTTGCAAATCAAGAGTTGATTTAGCAATCAAAATAAGGTCATTTGCATACAAAAGAAGCCTTATAACAAACTTGCCCAAATAGATACCATCGGCCCCTTGCGAATTTAACCACTCCTCAAGCTTGTCGATATATAAACCAAAAAGGGTAGGAGATGGAGGGAAACCTTGCTTGACCCTGATATTGGTTCTAAAGCTTTCAGAAATGCCTGCTAAAGTTCTAATTTTGACTTTCACCTCTTCATACAGCCTATGCACAACTACTCTCAAATGTTTAGGAACCCCAAGTTCCTCCATTCTGAAATCACCAAAGCAACAAAATACTTCTTCCTTTTTCTCCCAAAATTTTTCAATGATGTGCCTTAAAGTTATACAATGATCAACTGTAGAATGTTTAGGTCTAAAACATGCTTGCGCTTTAGCACCCTTATCTCTTTCCTCTACCCACTTACTAATTTTATTTTCTAGCATGCTTCCAAATAGCTTTGCAAACAAAGGGTTTATCATGATGGTCCTATAATTGGAGGGATTATTGACGTCACTGCTCTTGAAAAGAGGTATTCCCTGTTAGGCATGGAATCCCCCCAAGGCATGTTTTGGGGCTTAAAGCCCAAGTTTTGACCGAATCCTGTTGTAAAAGCTCCACGAATTCTGGGCGTGGGGCGCAGAAGTATAATAGAGTCATAGGGTTGTCCACCCTAGTTTTTGTAATGTAATGTCGGCTAGATAGACCTACCCATGGTCCGTGGACCATGGGATTGTATAAATAGAGTGAGGCTCTAAGCATAAAGAAAATGAAAGAAACTAATAGAGGTAGGAGAAGTCTAAGTGATTGAATCGAAGTGTAAAGTGTGTATGTGGGTCATAGAGTAGGAGAAGGCTCTGTAGCTGAGTGCGCAGAGGCATAGTAGTCTGCAGCTGAGTGCGCAGGGCAGGTCGAGCCTGTAACCGTTGGAAGAATAAAAAAATAGAAGTTTTGTTATAATTTTGTGTATCTTTTTCTGGTTTAAATGCATGATTGGATATACTTTGCAAATACACTATTTATTTACTGTGTGATCGTTGCTAAATGCTTTGTATTGTTGAATGCTTTGTATTGCTAATTATAAGACATTCAAGTAGGCAAAGGTAGTAAATTAACACTAGAAGATAAGTAATATCTTAGGTAATAGTGAAGAGCGTGGTATAGCCCCTGGTTAGGGTTGCGCGAAGGCAGTATACAGGCCACGTGGAACAAGAAGTGCGCGAAGCAACCTGCGCGCAAGAGCAGAAGAAGGACCAGTTGAACCTCTCAGACATCTCAAGGGTGTAGAAACCTGGTTCTAGCACCCTCCCATACTACTTCGGATGAGACCTCAGTCTGTGCTCCGCGAGCTATTTCCAAAAGGGCCAATAGTACATGGATTTGTTTGGCTAATTAATTTCGAACCTGGGTCAAGCCTCAACAAGCCAACTAATGATTCCATTGTCGAGACCGAGATCTGCATAGAGATGTCTGATGTCGTATCACTGGAATTTGACAAAGAAAGGAATTGAAGAGTGGTTGGACTGAAAGATTCATGAGTTCGCGGGGCAGGAAAACAGGAATCCACGACTATCAAAGGAAGAGTGGTTAGATTGCTACTTGTATACGGAGATCCATGAATTTTTTTTTGCATCCTTCCCTACTGAGTTGTACGAGTGGATCGCGAAGCTAGAAAATAGCCAAGGAAGGTGTAAACTCAACAAACCTATTGTGTGGACTCCAGAATTGGTGCGCATACTCGAAGCATCAGAAGATAAGATCACGCGCTCTATCGATCACTGGCTCAATCGAATCATAGGAGGATTCATCACTGAATTCGCAGTAGATACTTCAGTCAGTTATAGCGAGGCAGAACGACGCTTCCTCAAGGGACTGCGAAGTAAGTATGTTAAATCTTTGAACACTTGGATTAAAATGCTACTGTGTGAAAAATGGGTTATCCGAATAAATTGATGTTTTGGGCTACATGGAGTGGGAGAATCTACATAAACGAAGGTAGCACAGAACTAGAAACTAGCCCCTTGATTCACCTCTACGAGGCAGCAAATAAGAGCTCGCGAAGGTTTCACCAAGAAGTGCGATAAATCTGATAAGGTAGAGAATTTCGTGCATACCACCCCCACCCACACCACCACCAGTTTCACCGTCTTCACCCCTGACTTGGCCCATACCACCTCCGCCATCACTGCGAAGTAGTATGGCCAATGCAATAAAGCTACCAATGTTCAAGGGAGTAGGGAATGAAGATCCGGACCAGTTTGGTTCGTGATAAAAGTTGTATGGGAAGCACAGGGTGTCACGGACAACAATATAAAGAAGACAACGTTGGTCAGTGCTCTGCAGGATCGCGTGCTGACCTGGTACATTAAGCATTCCAATGACAATCCAAATGCGGGGATAGTGGATATCCAAGCTGCGCTAAACAAAGAATTTAGCAGGCCAAAATCGGAGGCACAGTCGATTATTGGATTCAAGGAAATCATAATGCTACTAGGCGAAACCCCGTGGGAGTTGGATCAAAGACTAAAGTGCACAATTCGCGAAGTGAAAATGACATTGACAGATGGGCAACACCGCAAATGGTTTGTAGCATCGTTAACACCGCATCTACGGAACGTGTTGTCGCAACAAAGGCTAACCACTCATGTTGAGGCTTTGGAAGTCGCGATGAGATTGCACGATACTCCGATACAAGATCCTAACCTGGGAGTTCAGCATATTCACATGCAGCTAAAAAACTTGTGCCTTGATATGCAGAGTTTGAAACAAGACAGGACAGCTCGCCCAGAAGTACGTGACAAGGTATGGTGCATAAAATGCAATGGCCAGGAGCAGGACAAGGAACACTGCTCGGTGTTCGTGAATTACCTTGCGAGAAGAGGGCCAATGCCCCTAAGACTAGAGGCACAAGTAGGACCAAGTGCGGTGCTTGCGTTATGGTGCGTGATTTGTCAGATAGGAGGAAAGCATGCTACAGATAACTGCCATCTATTACAGAAGTATACACAGAATTCCCAACATTTGTTCTATAATTTCTGCAGGTCAGTAGGACATGATGAGTGCACCTGTAGAAGTTATGAACTGATGATGGATCGAACTCCTACCTATAGATTTTAGGCCAAAACACGGGCCCTCGATCAAACCACAGGAATGGCGAACACTAGATTTCAGGGGCACGGACGAGGGCGAGGTGGAGGGGGACCAGGAAGAGGTCGCGGACAGCTGATATGTTACAATTGTGGAGGGCCAGGACATTATGCCCACGATTGTACGAATCCAATGCGGCCATCATGCTTGTATTGTACATTGTTTGATCATGAGACAGAGGACTGTCCAACACTGATAGCGAGGCTACGCAATAAAGGAGCACTCCAACCTCCCCCAACTCAGAACCTGCAAATGATGAGACCTAAGCTGTGTGAGGAAGACCCTAATGTAAATATCATGCTTCGGAGTGGTATTACGATAGGGGATGACAAAGGCAAGCAGCCTAAAGAAAGTACTTGGGTTCATAAGGCCCCAACAAAGGAACCAGATTTGATTTGGAGCGTGCTAAGGAGACCTTCATGGAAGCTAAGAGGAGCTTCGTGGATGCCTCCACTTTAGGAAGTAAAGATAGCCTGGAGCTAGAAATGGACCCATCGATGCTCTCTACGTTCTTGGAGACATGCATGAAGCCGTTGCGCGACAACAAGGTTGTAAGGGGGCCGCAAGAACTCATAACAAGATGCACGGGGACCGCGCTAGGAGAACCGCGCGTAGTCCGGAAGCTCGGTAAGCACACGACGTGAACAGGAAGGGAGATGAGATTGACTGCCCAGATCGGGGAATATGAGATGGACCAAGTGATTCTAGATGCAGGATCAGACGCGAACGTCCTGCCAAAGTAGACATGGGAGCGCATGGGCAGGCCTGCGCTACAATGGTCTCCTATCCAACTACGAATGGCGAACCAGCAAAAGATCCTACCTGTGGGGAGGTTGTAGGGAATCACAGTAGACATCAAAGGAGCAAGCGCATTAGCATATTTCGAAGTAATAGAGATTGTTGATGACAACAATCCCTACCTCGCACTATTGGGAATAGATTGGGCCACTAACATGAATGGAGTGATAAATCTAAAGAAGCGCAAGATGATATTTGAGAAAAAGTCTCTACGCATAGTGGTACCTTTAGACCCTGCAGAAGGATTGCGCTACACAGAGCCAGTGCGCGACTATGACAGCGACGATGACTTGGACTGTATCTACAAAATAACCGCGTGGGAGAAAGATTGGGTAAATCCAACTGCGGATGGTCGAATCTCTTGGGAGCGCAAAATCTCTTGCACATCAGATTCCGATGAGGAGATAGAACGATGGCAGAACCGGTTGCACGAGGTAACCACGCTCAACTGTAACATGATGACAAGGTCGTTGCGTTGTGTGGTAACAGAGGTAAGAGATCTACCTACGTATGACGGGTTGAGTGAGTTTGATGACTTCCTGAACAAATTTTAAATAGAAGTACTGGAATAGCAGCATTTCGTCGCTCTAAAATGGGTACTACGAGCTACACCCGCAAGATGGTGGGGGACGCACCAAAGAAGTTTTGAGGACGGGCGCGAATGCAAAAGGATGATGCGCATGCGATTTGGGAATCCTCAGATGCAATTGAAAGACAAGTATGACAGATGAATCGGCCCGCACACCCACCTATCCAGGCAGATACAGGCATATGGCGTGAAACCTGCACGAATGCACCCCGTCCTCGCAGTAGGAGACATGATCGGTAAGCAGGTGCAGGTAAGGAAATGGCGCAAATGACATCTCCGGTTGGGATCACAAAGTATGGAAAGTCCAAGTGCGCAGAAGAATATCCACACAGAAGATTTTAACAAATTACGCGAAGCGCTGAACAAGGTCCACAATGTGAAGCAGACTGACAGGGACTTGCCCGTACCAGCGGTTCTCTAGGCTTATAGGATCGCTTGCAAGAACCTAACCATGCAGGAACCGCCAAGGTTGGAGTATGAAGCAACCACAGTAAGCCCTATAGTACTTGAAGAACTTAGACCTCACATGATAGCACATATAGATACGACGGTTCGCAGAACCTTAGAAGCAGAAATCCAATAGGGAAATCTCAGACTCCAAGAACTTGAGGAAGAAAGGATACGATTAAGGATGAAAAGTGCTCTGGTGGATGTGGAAGTCATGAAGCTGAAGGACGAGATAAAATAATATTTTCTCATAAAAACAACCAGGGTGATAAGGCAGGATGCGTACGATCACGATGACATGTTTAAGGCCTATCACCACGAATTGATCAGTCTCATGCCTTGGCTTGGACCACACATTGCTAAGCATATTGACCAGGGTAGCGCATTGTAGATGGTAAAGTGTGCAATGTTGACCTTAACAATAAAAGGTGGGTATTCTCTAGGAAATATGATGGATGACAGGATGAAACTTTTCACGGGTGGTGCGACCACCTGACTAGCCGAAGGAAGAATAGTCTTAGCGCTCCAGGCAGTTGAAAGGGAGCGCGGGACTATAAACTATTCTACCCGAGAGCTGCGCGATGTTGAAGCTACGCGTAGAAGCAAAGAGTCACAAGGTCCGCGACCGCACACGGGGGGTTGCGCTATCGCGCGGGTTGACTAGAAAGTGACTGTTGAAGTCACTATTCATGATGGGATGCTCGACTTGAGACCAAATGGAGCGGGCGACAGGCATTTAAGACGCGATTTATGGGCAAGATTTGGAAAAATCTGCCGCCAAGGGAGCATTAATGAACCAGATTTGGGGGGAACGGTCAAATTCAAATTCAAAAAGTGCTATAAATTACAAAGGGCTGCCCAACAAACAACACTTGGTCATTTGCGAATTGAGCTATTGAGCAGAGCCTTGATTGTTTTGTGCCAAGTGTTGATTGATCCCTTGAGTTCGCGAGTGCTAAATTTTTGGACAGATACGATGGCAACAGCTAAGGATGTTATGGAGATAACCAAAATGACCGTCGAGGAGGCTGCACAAGCCCTGACTGTGGAGGATTCTCCAAGAGGTGTCGAGATTGTGGCAAAAATCCCAAAATCACCGTGCACACCAAGACCCAAGAAGGACAAACAAGCGATGGCTCTCGTACGTGTGTCTTTGCGGAATCTGTTGCGCACCAAGATGTCAATGGAGGAGAAGGGGAAAGCCGTCACCATAGAGACAGATGAAGAAGAGGAAGACCTGGAGGACCTAATCATCACAAAAGATGAGGATGAAGGCATGGAGGAGGAAAATCAGCCTGCGCACCCCCCGATAAAGTTGCCCACCAAGAGCTCGCTCCTCCTAGACAACATTATTTTTGAGGGCACGCACCTGGGACGGGTGCCGAGCCTAAAATTCGAATGTTGGGACCTCACTGACCACGAGAAGTTCCCTCACCTTGAGACCAGGCACCTCATGAAGCCCAAGCAGAACACCACAGTGGGGGTTACAGAATTAGAGCCGCGAAAGTGGCTGCACGGAGTGGAAAAGGTTGGGTTACTAAACATGCTCTCGATGCTGCATTTCTATCACGCCCCAATAACCATTTTCATCATCAGGCAACTGCTCTTCCTGGTGCATGATGGGTGTTTGTGGCTGGAGGAGCCCATCCCCATCATGACAGACTTCATTCATCGCATCTCCTAGCTTCCATGCAAAGGAGAGGACCCCGCGGACATTTTGAAGGGGAAGAGCAGTGACTTGGCCATTGTGGAGGCCATGAAGAAAAAATACAAGTCGGCGAAGAATAAAAGGGGCTACGCCATATCCAACATCAATGACAAAGCAGTGAAAGTGGCAACCTAAATATTGGCTGGTAAGGTTATGCGCAAGTGTCGCGCAGACGAAGTACTCGCATCGGTGGTCGCACTGACTGAGCAGTGCGCGGAGGGGGTCCAGTTTAACTGGTCTAAGTTCCTCTGTAAGGAGTTTTTATAAAATTGCCGCGAAGCCCAGGAACAAGGTAAAAAGTTCCACTATGCATGGCTTCTGTTGTCCATAGTGCTCATGGCAGGGGAATTACCAGAGGATAGAAATTCCCCATAATTGATAGGGACCTGCCAGAGGCCGCGAAGTATGCTTCATTCTGGGCCACAAAGGATGCCAAGAGGATCCGCGATAGTAAAATATTCATGGAGATGAACCTCAGAATGGAGATCAACCGCAAGCCGCAGTTGTCACCCACTGTCTACAACAGCCTACAGAGTTTTGTGGAATTCAAAGCAGACATCCACAACATTTACATCAAAGCGCGCAAGGACCTGACCAAACAGTGGATAAAGCTACCCTTCGTAGCCACAAATGACGTCATTTTTAACGTATTGGAGGCATGGCCGCTAGAGTGGCATGCCCCAGACATCATAGAGATAGAGAAGTCGGTGGCACAAAGAAAGAAAGATGAGGCCAAGCTACGCATCGCATAGTTGGACGAAAAGCGAAGGAAGGAAGCAACGACAGTAGAAGTGCGGGCGCCGCGGGACGCTACACAAACAGAACTTGAGCAAGAATAGGTCGTAGTAGCAGCACAGGAAGAAACCGTGAAGGCACGTGAGGGCCAACCATCGCCTTCGCATGGGTAGGAAGCAGAGGAAGAAGAGGAAGGTTCGGACCCACGAATCGTGTCAACATAGTTAAAGCACCAGCATCCAGCCAAGCAGGTAGGGTGGCGTAAGAAGGTCAAGGCATCAAAGTTTTCGATTGATCCGATCACCCTAACCGAGGGTGATCTGCACAACATCGGTGAGACAATGCGCGATGTCACCTTTGAGGCCCTCCAAAATTTCATGCAGGAAAACCATATTGTGTTGGGGGCCCTCAGAGCGTAGCTGTAGGAGTTGCAAATGTGCCCTCCTCAGGCTGGTACCATTTCGACCAGCCTTGCAGTCGACTTAACGGCAACAGAAAAGATGTTGCGCGCGTGAATGAAGAATACCATAGTGCTGCCAGAAGGGGCACTGCTGACAACAAATGAGGTCGACAGGCCTACGGTTAGTGCACTAAAGGGTCTCGATATCAACATAGTTGCACTCCCGCGAGAGACCTTATATGTTTTACAAGATGGGATAACGGCCGAGCTGCGAGCTAGGGAGAGTCGTGCATTGCAAGTCCTCAGCGAGCAGAAAATCAATATGGAACAACTAAGCTTGCAGCGCGATGAAGTGGTGTCGCAGAATCAACAGCTGGTACAGGTAATAGATGACACTTGCCAAAGCATCCCAGAGCTGGCCATCCCAGCAAACATGCCAGTAGAGGCGTGGATCCACAGGTTAGCAGCAGGGGTACATGAGGCAAGGGAAGAAATGACAAAGGTTCAGCTGAAGCTGAACCTTCTATTGCTGAGCTGCAATTAAAGGTGCAACCATCCACCCCCCTGGAAGTCAGAGAACAGTGCGCTAGTGCTATTACAGCGGGACTGGAGGAAATTGGTAGTGCAGTGTGAGACTGCACCGGCATGGTTGAAGAATCATATAAGGTCCTCGCAAATTTGCAGGAGGACCCCAACATCCAGTGCTTAGAGACAAAGGCGTGATAACTCCAACAGTAGTATGACAGTGTCAAAGGAACTACACAGATGGTGGCCCTCACTTAGAGGCTCATGCGGATGCAACAGGCTAAAGCGCTGAAAGAACAGGTGGACGCGGCACGACACAAGTAAGCAGTCCTGAAGGCGCGCGTTCAGCGTTGGATCGACGAGGCTTTCACCGTCACAACAGAAATTGAATGCAAGCTCTCACAAATGCAGGGGATGCACGCATTAATGCAGAGAATCATTCTGACAGAGAGGTATCAGAATAACATATGCAACAGATCCAACAAGCAGCAACTCAGTGTGTCGCTAACCTTGCCGCAGTTCAAGAACAGTTGGAGGGACTTCGCGCAAGGATCTCCGCGCCGACAGACTGAATTGAGGGCAAGACATGATGTTTGTGTTAGGGGCTTGTTTGACATGGAATCCCCCCAAGGCATGTTTTGGGGCTTAAAGGCCAATTTTTGACCGAATCTTGTTGTAAAAGCTCCGCAAATTGTGGGCGCGAGGTGCGGAAGTATAATAGAGTCACAGGGTTGTCCACCCTAGTTTTTGTAATGTAATGTCAGCTAGATAGACCTACCCATTGTCCATGGACCATGGGATTGTATAAATAGACCGAGGCTCTAAGCATAAAGAAAAGGAAAGAAACTAATAGAGGGAGGAGAAGTCTAAGTGATTGAGTCGAAGTGTAAAGTGTGTCCATGGGTCGTAGAGTAGGAGAAGGCTTTGTAGTTGAGTGCGCAGAGGCATAGTAGTATGTAGCTGGGTGCGCAAACCCCTGCAACTGAGTGCGCAGGGCAAGTCGAGTCTGTAACTGTTGGAAGAATCAATAAAGAGAAGCTTTGTTATAATTCTGTGTATCTTTTTCTGCTTTAAATGCATGATTGGATATACTTTGCAAATACATTGTTTATTTACTGCGCGATCGTTGTTGAATGATTTATATTGATGAATGCTTTGTATTGCTCATTATAAGACATTCAAGTAGGCAAAGGTAGTAAATTAACATTGGAAGATAAGTAATATCTTTGGTAATAGTGCAAAGTGCGGCACAGCCCCTGGTTAGGGTTGCGCGAAGGCAGTATATCAAGCCACGTGGAACAGGAAGTGTGCGAAGCAACCTGCACGCGGGAGCAGACAAAGGACCAGTCGAACCTCTCAGACATCTCAAGGGTGCGAAAACCTGGTTCTAGCACCCCCCCCATACTACTTCGGGTGAGACCTCAATCCGCGCTCCACGAACTGTTGCCGAAAGGGTCAGTAGTACAGGGATTTGTTTGGCTAATTAACTCTGAACCTGGGTTAGGCCCCAACTAGCCAACATTGCCAAACTAGTTTTCCAATCTATGGGGAGCCCTTGTTGTATGATTTTGTTGAAATTTTTTGTAATGTGAGGAGCAAGGATCTTTGAGCCCCACTTTAGATATTCTGCTTGGAGTTTAGTTAAGTCTTTTTCTTTTCCAACACCCAAATTCTTGATACCCATCTCTACCTCTTGCATCATGAAGAGTTTAGCATCAGTGTTGACCAAGGGGGGAGGGTCAACCTTGGGATCTTGTTCATAGAGTTGTCTTGCATATTCAAACCATTTAGAAGTTGTAACACTATTTCCAGTTTGTATCTTTCTCAGTTGGAGCTGCTTCCAAAATAATTTGGGATTATTTTTCCCAAGGAAGATCAGTTCTGCCCTCCTTGAAACCATGAAATCTGTCTTTTTCTTTCTTAATAACTACTTGTAAGCTTTGAGATTTATGTTATCCTTGTTTGACTCTTTCCACATTCTCATTGCCTTTTTGCATTCCCCGTCAAACCAAGTATTAACCGGAAATAAATTTGTTTCATATGGCTTGATTTTTTCTCTTTTTCACTTTGCAAGTGTGCATTGAATTAAATGTGTTAATTCATGACTATGAAGGCCGTGCATTGTGATTTTCTCCTTCTCTAGGAGCCTCTCTAGCGTCATTTTGAAGGTATTACAATTTTCTGGAGTCAAAAGAATTTTTCCCTCTGGGAGATTTTGTTGGACATGCTGAATTTTTTACTCTAATTGTTTATTTCTAATCCAATAGAAACTTAAATAAATTGGCTTGTGATCTGATTTTAAGTCCCACAGTTGATCTCCAATCAAAACTTCCTCCATTTTCTCACACAAACCATGCGAGAAAATTACATACTCTACTACACTTGCTCCATTGTAAGTATTGCAAGTTAAATTACCAAACTTTGCCCATCTAGTCAAGCCATTACAAATGACTAAATCAAAGGCCCCACATAGAGTAAGCAATTTTTCACCAAGGAGATTGTAGCCCTTGTCCTCTGAAATTATTTCCCACTGATGATTACTCTCTTTTGTAAGCCAAATAGGGTCACAATCTTCTTTACAACAGACAATGCTAGCTTGCTCACTTGCAGTCCTACCATTGAAATCACCCACTATAAGGACTTCACCTAGCTGAGAATATGTTGCAATGTCCTATTTTAAGGATACAAATGGATCTTTGTGGTCAAGCCCTCTACCTTTATATATTTTTGAAACTTGTGGCGCAAAATAGCATGTTGCAATTCTGATGTGGTTTCCATTTACTGGTATTTTAAACCAAATGAATTTCTTATTTGAGTCTTCTTTTTCTAATTGAATGAGATGACCTTATTTCTCCCTCACTAAAACCATGATACCCCCGTGCCCTTTGCCATTCCCTGTTGCCTTGTTCCACACTTCCATCTTCCAGTATCCTTCAAACAGAGGTGTATTTCACCATTCATGCTCATGTGTTTTTATGAGACAAATTATGTCTCTACCTTCCACAATAGGCCCTAACCCAAGTCCTTGTCTCCATGGGTAACCTCTGCAGTTCCAACAAACTAATATTAAGGAAACCTAGGTATGAATTGATTGTTATTTATTTTGACATGCAAGACTCACATTTGAGTCTTTGACCCTGCTTTCCCATACTGACCTTGCTTCCTGATTTTCTATCAAAGAGTTTGTTTCCTCTTCTTTATTACCATCTTGCTGCTATGTTTTGGAAGGAGGTCCAAATTGCGCTATCACAGCTTTGCCTTTATAAATCCATGCTCTCTTGCCTTCATCTCTTGCTACCCTAACCTTTAACATTTCCTCCCTCCTTTCCTCTTGTTGTCTTACAGTTAAATCTTCTTCTAGGAAAAAGTGAGAACCCCTCAAGAGATGCTTCTTGCTTAGAATGATATATTTATCACGCAAGCTAGGCATGATGAATTTTATGGGTTGGGCTCTTCTAGGGTGTGTTGGGCATAAATCTAAACTTTGTTCAACAGTTTTTCCTTAAAATTTGTCAAGTTTTTTGCATGAAATGTATCCTGATGAATCTTTGGTTGATATTTCAAGGGTTCATCAACATAAAATGGCTTTCATATGGAGAGAAAGAGAACATGAGGAACATGACTTGAATGTTGCAAATGATCTTGCTACCATCCAGGCATTAAGGAACTATGTGTTACTAAAATTCTTATGGCTTCCTGGTATGAGGCAATAGATGGAGTTATTGAAATACCTTGTTCGTGTTGAAGAATATAGGGCAGTTAGAATTAATGAGATTCTTCTAGCATGATAACTACTTGTGAGTTTTTTTTTTAATTTATCTTCTTAACACAATATGTACTTGTTCTTATTAGAGTGTGTCTTCTCATATTCATCAAATAGTTACCAAAACAAAGAGACAAGAACACAATATGTTTGGCTTTCTCCCAGTGCCAAATCCTCTCCCTCTTGGAGAGTAAAACCCACACAAAATTATTCTTATAGATATTCCAATTGGCGAATACCAAGACCATGACCCTTGACCTATCATGCCACTCCAAGACCAAGACACCAATCCTCTTCTCTCTGAAATCATCATCATTGTTGGACCTTCCTGAAGGACTTCACCATAATTAGGAGACCATTGTAGTTGCACCATAGCTTCTCCTTTTATATAATTTTCTCACTAAGATCATCTCTATTATGCCACCATTGTTTCTTCATCTTTTTAGCACCTTGTTGCACTACCACCGAGATCTTGATGAGATAGTGATCATCAAATTTGTGACTGTGTTTGTAGTCTATATGCTGAGACAGAGTGTGACCGAGATCCTTCATATATAACGAGACTATGATTGTGTGTTGAGGCAGTGAGTGCTAAGAATGTGAGGAGGTCGACACAAAGAGTGTCCTCCTTCTCATGAGTAAGTCAAGACTATAACACTACTTTCTATGATCATCGAGACAAGGAGGAGGCACACGATTATCTACCTTTAAGGCAATGAGGAGACCGAGAACATCCATCTTAATAGTACTCATCCGAAGAACTGTGATTACTTAATGTAATCACCAATGAAACATCAGAGACATCCGAGATTTTGTCTCTTCTTGTACCCATCTGAGATTGCAAACTTGTCCGAGATTCTGTGTCTCCTGCACCCACTGTGTCATCCGAAGTTTCAGAGGTATGTCCGAAAATCCTAACTGTAATTCTGAACCTTAACACCTATTTATAGTGATTATGCCTTCATAAATAATCCAACATGACAGAGTGAAGTGGTGTGTCTCCTTTTGTGAGTCGACTTGTCATTTATATTCATTTATAGGCCGACATGACTTTGTTTCACATCGTTTTGCTGCAATACTTCTTCTTGTGCATGTCTGGGTGGATTGTGCTAGTCTTGGAGGGCTACCTGACATTTCTATAGAGTCATCTATTTTTCTCATGCTCAAGAAGAGCTTCTTAATACATGACATTGACTCTTTGACTTATCCTAAGGCTCTCAATGGGAACCACTACTAAATAAATAAACTTCTTACTCATGAAACCCATGTAGCAAGGTATAGTAATAATTTCATTTTCCTTGTTTACAAAAATCAATGTCATTTCAGAACTTACCTCCTAGCTGGCCTTTCATTGCAGCCAAGGTGTTGGTTGATTATGCTCTTATCCCGGTAGACCCTCCTCTCCAAAGACCCAGAAATATCATCCCCGAACACATTGACCACAACATGCCATGGGCATACTTCAACGGTGCCACGTAGGAGAATGGCTATGGGGGGGGGGGCATTCTACATATCTCTCCTCAACACTCTTTTAGCATGCTCATGGGATTCAGAAGAGGCACAAATAATTTTGTAGAATTATCAGCAACAAAACATCTTATTCATTTTGCATTGGAGAAAAATTGCAAAGACTTACAATTATTTGGGGATTCCAAAATTGTTTGTGACTGGCTGAATAGGATTGCTAGATGCTCTACTTACTCATTGAGTCATATTTTGGATGAGACTCTGAGACTGATTACATTTTTTGACTCATTTACTTGCAAACACATTTTCAGGGAGCAAAACGCAGTAGCTGATGGCCTTTCCAAAGAAGTTGCACTCCAGGAGCCGGGCATCTGGATGATTCGGGAACTACTCGATGGAGCACACTATCAGTATTACCATCGGCATTTTATGGACATTAATGCATAAATATACAGGGCATATGGTTTTTTGATTATGTATATATATATATATATATATATATATATATATATATATATATAGATATAGATATAGATATAGATATAGATATAGATATAGATATAGATATAGATATAGATATAGATATCGTCTTTTGGACAGATCAGGTTTTATATATCATGTGATTATCTTTCAGTATATATTGGATTGTTACCTCCCTGCGTGGATCAAGGTAACAACATTTTTGAACAATGGTTTTTTGATAATGACAATCAAGTCATAGACATGTTCAGCATATGCATATGCATCTACAAAATGTAATTTCTCTCATTAATGAAATTACGATTTTTCCTATGGGCAAAAAAAATCAATGTCATGAAGACCGAACCTAGTTACACTTTCTTCAACACTCCCTCTTAACTAGGGAGGCATTCATCGTGGTGCTTGGTTATTCTCAATATGAAGAATTTCTCATAAGAGGAATCAGATTGGTAACCCATCTGTATAGCATCATAGTAACCAACATTGTTTCTACATCAAGGCCTTGAGTGACAACTCTACCTCTCATTAGATCAAAGCATAATGTTGGTGAGACCAATGATTATAGACATGGATTGGTAACCCATCTGTATAGCATCATAGTAACCAACATTGTTTCTACATCAAGGCCTTGAGTGACAGCTCTACCTCTCATTAGATCAGAGCATAATGTTGGTGAGACCAATGATTATAGACACCTTTACAATTGTCTCTCAAGGTACATATGCACGCAGGTGTTCACTGGGTATCACCTTCTAGGACTATTCTTATCTTTGGTTCCCAACCCTCAAAGAATATCAGTCCTCTTGCCTACTCTTGTCTTCAATACCCTACACATCCTCAAAGAGAATTAGATGTCAGATGATTACCCAATCCTCCATTCTTTCTTCCAAAGTGAAGACAAGAATGGTGTGTATATTTATCCCTCTCAACTGGGGAAGATATGCCTAAATTTCCTCTGATCATAAACATGCCCAAGCTCCCTTTTAATCAAGAACTTGTCAGATCTCTATCTTAGCTAGGGACTCCTATATACATCAGCAACTTCTTCTTCGTGGGTCCTTCATCTACTTGATCAACTTCTCTCCTTGATGTCATTGTTTACAAAAATAAATGTCATGAAGACCGAACCCAGTTACACTTTCTTCAACACTCCAGGGACGTATTCATGGTGGTACTTGGTTATTCTCAATCTGAAGAATTTATCATAGGAAGAATCAAATTGGTAACCCATTTTTATAGCATGATAGTAACCAAACATTGTCTCCATAGAAAGGCCTTGACTGACAACTCTGTCTCTCATTAGATCAGAGCACAATGTTGGGGAGACCAATGACTATAGACACCTTCATCATTGTCTCTCAAGGTACATACCCACCCAGGTGTTCATTGAGTATGACCTTCTAGGACCATTCTTATCTTGGGTTCCTAGCACTCAAAGAATATCGTTCCTCTTGCCTACTCTTATCTTTGATGCCCTACACATCCTCAAAGAGAACCGGATGCCAGATGATTACCAATCTTCCATTCTTTCTTCCAAAGCGAAGAAAAGAATGTTGTTTTTGTTAGCGCTTGAAATTTCACCTCAGGCTGAAAAAGGTAAACTCCAAGGCAACATCAAACCACTTAGCCTCGTAGCTAGCCCTACGGGGCAGGAGAGGGCTCTCTCCGGTCTATCTCGGCAAAGATCTTCAACGGGCAGAGATAACCAATAAAGAACACTGATTTTAGGCTAGTAAACTGATATAAAAAGGTTTGATTTGGGATTTTTAGGGTTTTGGTGGAAAATTGGGGAAAGGCAATTTTGGGTGCGGGGATTGGACACAGTTTTCGCAGGGGGTTCTTTGGGGTGAGGTAGGAGACTGTATTGATGCCTTTGAAAGATTTGGATGGATGAGAATGATTGGTGAGGAGCTAAGGAGAGTAAGCAATCACCTTGAATACTCCTTAAACAGCTGAAAACATTGATATTAAGCAAACTTAAAGGCAGAGCATAACAACCATGAATTCTACCTTAACACTTCATTTGCCTAATTTGCAGAAGAAAAAGTAAGAAGATGATTCACATAAAAAACTTACAAGTACAAAGAGAAACACACCATCAATACATGTAACCACAGGAATCCCAAAAAGGACTGCAAAACCCTGGTCTTTCTTCCTTTGCCAAAAATGCAGAGATACAATGAGTAATACAATAGAAGCTTTCTCCCTCAAGAGTCCAACCTCTCCAACCATGAAAATGATTTAGAAAATGCATAATATAGACCATGCCAACCCATTCCCTAGCCTCTAGGGGTCGAGCTCATCATCCTAGGAGCTGTTTCAACCAATTCTAAACAAAGCACTACAATCTAGGCAGTCAAAACAACTTGCCTCTATAAGCTAGGAAACCAATTCATTCATTAAATGTTTGCTTATCTCATGAATGAATTTTCTAGAAGAGATAAATGAGTGTCAAAATATCATAAAATTACATCATTTACAACAAGGAGGATCAAAATCCACTCCAAAAAGTCAAATCCAGTCAAAACTGCGTTTTGCTGAGCTGTAGGTGCATTTCTGTGAAAATTGCCCAACGCGTAGCGCCCTGATTCTGAACGCGTAGCACGCCTTTGGAGCAACTTTTGAGGTACTTCCAGGTGTCCAAATGAGGCAAAAGTGGGCTTTTTGGAAAGGTCTGGATGTCTACTTTCCAACCCAAGTGGAATTTATGAATTTGGTGTCCATTTACCCCTCCAAAATTGCAATCTCCCAAGACTGCTTCCTGTGTGTCAAAAAAGTGGCAGAAAGTCATTTTTTGCTTGTTTTTTGACCTTCTGGAGGCTCAAAACTTGATGAAATCTCTTGGTAATTGCTGAGCAGGTGTATTTTTGCATGAAAAATCCAAAAATGCTGATTTTTCCTGAAATGGAGTTGCCCATATAAAGGGTCGCGTGCGGCGCGCTACGCGTTGGTGAAGAAAACCTGTTTTTAGCCCAAAAATTCACAAGTGACCAAAAATGCTCAATTTTTTTTGAAATTTGTGCTGGAGTTGAGTCATTTAGCACCATAGTCCTTCAAGGAAGCCTCAGCCAAGATGTGGAGGGGATCGGGCCCTTTTCTTCGTTTTAGTGCCTTGGCCAACCGTCTTTTGAGCACCTTCATTCTCGCCTTGCATACGTGCATTCGAGCCCAATAGTGGTTCTTCATGTTCCGGAGCAGGTCCTTATCTTTGTTGGCCTTGGCCAGCAGCCTCTCCAAATGAGCATTGACCTGGAGGAGCATAGCCTCTCGCTCAACGGGTACCAAATCACCGGGTCTCTTGCGCGCCAAGTTGCGGTCTTCATGGATCCTCCGCAACTCATCAAGAGTGTGCTCATCTTCCAATTGCTTGTTGCGCTGCTCTAAGTAGGTGATTGTCCAATTTTCCATTTCCAACCTTTGTTGCAACGAGTCATTTTCAGCCCTCAGTTGCTGGATGATCTCCTTTGGCTCTAAGCTAGGAGAACTGATATCGAGGTCAACAACATCTATGCCTGGATCACCTGATGGCCCCACATCAATTTTGGGCTGCTTGCCTCTCTCTTGTACCTGTGCTGCTGTCGAAAACGAGGCCCCTTCCACCTGGTGTGGAGATAACACTCGCGGTGCTGATGAAGAAGGCGAGACCCCTTCCACCTGATGTGGAGAAAATACTCGCCGAGCTGATGCAAATAAGGCCCTGTGGCCTTTCTGATATGTGACCAATGGAGGGGAGCTGACATGTCTGGCCTCGGGGATATCATGCTGTTGTGAAGGTCCTCCCTCCTCATGAACAACCTCAGGAGGTGGTGGTGCTGTGAAAAAATCTCGAGAGATAAAATCCTCCCATGGGATACCCTGCTGAGCCAACTGATGCATGACCACAAGCTTGATCAAACCATAATGAAAGATGCTTCGGTGTTGCTGTGTTGGGATCTTTCTCTGCACCAAGGGCACCATCCTCTCAATATTCCGGCACATGAAAAATGGTATGTTCATCATCCGTACCCGTGTGAAATGCATCAACAAGCGGATATGGTACGAATACAAATGTGAAAATCTGCCCTCACAGGTGAAATAGCGAATGATGAGCCTCATCAAGGGAGCATACTCATCCCTCAAAAATCTGAAAGGAAATACACCAGTCATGTACCTCATGTACACAGGTTTAATGTAGGGCTCATACTGAAATCTGTCCAATAGTTTGCGCTTGTTCCACTCTTCTCCAACATTGGGTATCCCTGTTGCTTGAGCAACAATCTCAGGTGACAATATAAAATCCACCCCTGCAACCTTGAAGAAATTTGGGGTCGTTTGAAGCTTATAGGCAAATTTTTTGTGTGTTATACCCCAACGCGTAGCGCGCGCCCAACGCGTAGCGCCCGTGTCTTTTTCCCACTGTGCTGACCGCCCCGACGCGTAGCGCCTGCCCAACGCGTAGCGCGCAGGTCCTGATGTGTAGCGCGCGGGCTCTGTCCACCAACTTGCACAATTTTCACACTAAATCGCCTTTTGCTCTTATGTTTGGAGTCTTGGAAGCAAATAATGATAAAATGAAGGGAGGGGAGCTTTTATAAACTTGATTTGAATTAATTTCCCCTCAAACCCACTTTCTAATGTTTATAAAATGACACTTTTCAAAATTTAAATGCTGCTGACTTATGGTTTCCTTTTTGTCCTGAAATTGGTTGAAATGATGCTTTTTCTTGAAAATTTTTGCAGAGGTAGCTTCTGAAGAGTCTTGGCCAAGGAGACCAGGGCTGCATGCCAACTTCTGGAGAGTTTGAATTTTTACAAATTTTTACAAAACATGAGAAAATGACCTTGCCTTCAAAAACAGGGTTTTTGAACTCAAGGTAGAAAAAATAGCTGTACAATATGAAATCCTTTGAAGTGATGCTTAGATAGACATCCCTCTGGCCTACTGGGCATTTATTGACCTTTAAAGACATGACCTTAAAGACAAATTGGACCTAAACCCTAGACCTAGGACCTTGACTTAAAAACAAGACCAATGACCCTGTAAAGAATTTTATTGACTGAAACAACTTGAACCAGTAGTGCCAAGAGGGGAACATAAAGACACAAGCTCCTCCATCAGGGTTATGGCATGCCTAATGGAATGCAATAAGATGACACTGATGAGACACCTACTAATGAAATGCAAAGAACTTTGATCGCTAATGGAGGGCTACTAGACCGACTCTAACAGTTTCTATCTCTCCCTTTCAACTGGGGAAGATATGCCCAAGCTCCCTTTTAATCAAGAACTTCTCAAATATCTCTCCTAGTTAGGGACTCTTCTATACAGTAGCAACTTCTTCTTCATGGGTCCTTCAACTACTTGAACAACTTCTCTTCTTGATGTCATTGTTTAGAAAAATCAATGTCATGAAGATTGAACCTAGTTACACTTTATTCAACACTCCCTCTTAACTAGGGAAGTATTCATGGTGGTACTTGGTTATTCTCAATCTAAAGAATTTCTCATAAGAAGAATCGGATTGGTAACCCATCTATATAGCATCATAGTAACCAACATTATTTCCACAGCAAGGCCTTGACTGTGTTGGCGATACCAATGAATATAGACACCTTCATCATTGTCTCTCAAGGTACATACCCACTTGGGGGTTCATTGAGTATGACCTTCTAGGACTATTCTTATCTTGGGTTCCCAGCCCTCAAAGAATATCAGTCCTCTTGCCTACTCTTGTCTTTGATGCTCTACACATCCTCAAAGAGAATCGGATGCCAGATGATTACCTAATCCTCCATTCTCTCTTCCAAAGTGAAGACAATAATGGTGCGTCTATTTCCCCCTCTCAACTAGGGAAGATATGCCCAAGTTTCCTCTGATTAGAAACTTTCCTAAGCTCTCTTTTAATCAGGAACTTGTCGGATCTCTCTCTTAGCTAGGGACTCTTCTATACATCAGAAACTTCTTCTTTGTGGGTCCTTCAGCTGCTTGATCAACTTCTCTTCTTGATGTCATGAAATTCAGTTGAGCTTCTTCCTTGTAGGGCCACAGTCATCGATCACTTTCCTCCTTCATTCATCATGTAATCCCTTTCTTCATGGAAAGTGGCCTTATTCATATCTGGAACCTTCATCATATGGCTACTTCTTAATCATGCTTCTTTTACCCACCACATGAATGCTAGTTGTACTTGTATTTACAACTCTTGTTTGAGTAGCCCTGCATGAACTTGTCCAGATATTTTCAAGAAATCAAAACATATTAAACCAATTCATACCTTACGAGATGGCTCTTCATCATGACATCTTCTTGTAGTTATCATCATCTTGCATTCATGTTGAAACATCTCCCAAAGATATCCATTGTCGAGGGTCTTCATCATTTCCATCAGAGTCTTCATATCTTTCCGGGAGATTCCCTAGTTAAGTCTATTTAGTCTTTTGGATGTTGATTACCTTCATTAGGGTTGCATATTTCACAATCTCTTCCTTCTCCACACATTCCATTCCAGGTGTGTTTGATCAGAGTTTCTTAGTTGTGATCAACCACCTCATACTTCATATGAGGATATATTATGTTGATTTCATCTAGTGTGTCTTATGCCTTCTTGCATCCTTTCAAAGGACGAGATCCTTTTTCTCTTGATGCATCTCAAGATAGAAGTAATGATCCATGTTACGTGAGACCATGTGACATGACATTATAATATTAAACACAAGCATACATACTTTATTTTACCTTTAGGTCATCTAGGCTTCTTCCAACAGCTTCCTTGATTGAAGTATCTTCAACCTCTTGATCTGTTTTTCATGTTATGTGACCATAACATCATCCATAAATTCCACAAGTTGGAGTTCTTGATGAAATGCTTGCTTACTCTCTAGATTAGTGAACCCTTTGATGAGGATTCCATCAAAGAATCTTGAGGATCTTGTATATCCTCATTTGGTAGATGTTTCCTTTTTGTCTTGTTGTATGATAAGCCTTGTCCTGGATGATTTCTTCCCTTCCATCAATGTCCAATGATGTTCTCAAGAGCTATATCCTTCAAGTTTGTTTGTCATGGATTTTTTCCTTCATGATTCCCATGGTAATGTCACGAGCTCTTGTTTCTAATGCTTCCATGATGCCACGATGCATCATATTATCATTTTCATATCTTATAACAAAAACTTATGATAGGACCCTTTTGTGAGGGATACTATCCCAATCATAGTCGAGATTTGTTACTCCCTCTTTCCTTGGCCCTTTTCTTCAGCTTCCTCCATCTATTTGGTGATATGAGCTTCCATAATTTTAGCTATACCTATTCTGCCTTGTTTGAGGACCAAACTTCCCTTTCCTTTTTGCACATGATTTAGTCCTTTACCCTTCAATACTTTTTCCATCAAATTTTCTTTCTCTATTTCGCATAGAGACTATAAGTAGTCGAATGAGGTAACCTTCCTATCCCATGGATATTTGTTACCTTGATTATCTGTTAGTGCATTATGGTTATCTTCCTTTCTAGGTCTTGTAGATGGAAGATATCTTACATCCCTTGATACCCTTTACTTTTGATGTAGATCAGATTTCATGTGACCTTCATTTCATCTTCAGAGAATGAGTTTATCATCTACATCACTTTGATGTCTCCAATATTGCTATGTGAGGGGATATTTCATAAGTATCCCTTTCCATAAATTCAGAGGAGGACGAGGAGGACTTTTGATATGTTTAATGACTTCAGCTTCTTAGAAGATTATGACTATCCTCCTTCTTCATGCAAGGAACCTTGATGACCCATCCAACCTATAGATGTCCTAGCAATCATGAAATCATTTAACCAAACTTGATTATAGAATGATGCGTACTTGTCATGTGAAGATGAAATCTTCACCTAGATCATGTTGATGAAGAAGATGTATGAGGGTTTCTAACAATGTAAACTTTGAAACGGGAACTGTAGCCAAAAAACCCAAAAAAAACATGAAAAACAAGACTAAAAATGAAAAGTGTTGATGCTGGAATAACACTTTTTTTTTTCTAGGGTAAATTTTCAACATGTTTTAAAAATGGCAGTGAAAACCAATTTTTTGTGCAAAAAACACCCTGAAAACAAAAAACGTTGATGTGTTGATGTTGAAATAACATCCTTTTTCTTTTTTTCTTTCTTTTTTTAAGGGTAAATTTTCAACATTTTGAAAAAATGGCGTAAAAGATTTTATCATGACTCCGAAAAACATTAAAATTTCAAAAGAATAATAAAAACATAAATTAAAAAATTAAAACAATGAAAAAAAATAAAAAGTTATAAAAAATAACAAAAAGTAAATAAAAATATATATTAAAAAAAATTAAAAAAAGACAAAAAAAATAAAATATGAAAAAAAAACAAAAAAACAAACAACAAACAACAAAACAACAACAAAACAAAAAAAAACAAAACAAAACAAAACAAAACAAAACAAAACAAACAAACAAAACAAAACAAAACAAAAAACAAAAAAAGTTAACCAATCATAAAAATGTAAAAAAAAGAAGCAAAATTAACCTATAAAAGATAAGAATTAAAAAAATAATATATATATATATATATATATGAACAAAAAACATATTAAAAAAAAAAAAAAAAACAAGACAAAAAATTATAAAAACTAGAAAATTAAATAAATAAAAATACAACCATTTAAAAAAACTATTAAAAAAAATTAAAACAAAACATTGAAAAAAAACTAGGAAATTAACCAAAAAAATAAAAAATAAAAAACCTTAAATAATTTAAAGATTAAAAATTAAAAACTTTTAAAACTAAATTTTAAAAAACATAAAAAGAAATGCAATAAACCTATATATATATATATATATATTTTAAAATTACAATGTTTAAATATTAAAAAAACTTACAAAAAAAAAATCGAGTCAGCCCTGCCCAGGGGCCCAGGGGTGCAGCGTTGGGCGGGGCTGCCTCGATTTTCTTTTTTTTTTTTTAATTTTTAATTTTTTTATTTAAATTTTGTTAAAATTTTTTATTTTATTTTAAGTTTTTTTTTAGGATTTTCACATTGTGGTTTTAAAATTTTTAATTATATATATATATATATATATTTTTAATTTAGTTTTAATAGTTTAAAAAAAAATTGTTTTGGTTTTAAGATTTTTTATCTTTTTGGTTAATTTTCTAATTTTTTTAAATGGTTTGTTTTTAATTTTTTTTAATAGTTTTTTAAAATGGTTGTATTTTGATTTATTTATTTTTATAGTTTAAAAAAAAATTGTTATTTTTTTCAATTTTTAATGGTTTACAAGAGAAAAAAATAAATAAATAAATATATTTTTTTGTCTTTTTATATATTTTTTTATATTTATTTTTTTAAGTAATCAACATTTTAAAAAAGAGAAATAAGACAACTAGAAAATTTGTTAAGTAATCAACATTTAAAAAACAATTGGACATAAAAAAATGTAAAGGGTTAAAAAATATAACATTTAAAAAAATATCCACAGTGAATACATTAGAAAATATAAAGTGTCAAAAATAAGCACTCTAAAAAAAGGGGTTGATGTTGCATCAACACGTTTAAAAATTAGCATGAAAATCACTAACATTTAAAACAAATATTTATATTTGATACATAAGAAAATTTGAAGTGTCAAAAATATGCTCCGAAAAAAATATATGTATTATGCATCACCACTTTTCAAAATTGGTTGATTTTTTTTGCTGCCTCAACGAAACGGGTAATCGTATAAATTCTCATTTCAAAGTTTACATTGTTTTCTTCTTGAACGATATTCTTTTAAGTGAGAAATCATTTCAATAGAAAAGGTTGCTCCCTTTTGATGAGGATGATTTGTTGCTTCCTCGGATGGTCTTCTTCTAGGGCAAGGAGATGATCCTTGCTTGATTTCATAACCTTGGAGATCACAGTGCCTTCTTGCCTTCAATATACCTTCTTTTGTAGTGTAGATCAGGACTACTTCCATGGTGTCAACCTATTTCAAGATGATGTGATTTTTATTTTGAGGTCTTGCTTTGTATACAACTTTTATGAGGGTCTTGGTGGCCTTTTTGATGATGACTTGTGAACGTAAAATCTCTTACTGTTGTAGATTGTCTTCTAGATTGTATAGGTAAACGCCCCTGCTGATGTAGACTGTTGTTGTAGACTAATCCTTCAGTTTTGTCAAATCCCTACAACTTTCTTTGATGCCCTTCTTGAAAATTGATCCTTGTATGTCTCTTTTTGTTGCCCTTCCTTTAACTTCAACTCCTTAGCTTTGATACCATGTTGAAGAATCTAGGGCATTTAGAATTAATGAGATTCTTCTAGCATGATAACTGCTTGTGAGGTATTTTTTAATTCATCTCCTTAGCACAATCTTCACTTGTTCTTATTAGAGTGTGTCTTCTTATATTCATCAAATAGTTACCAAAACAAAGAGACAAGAACACAAGATGTTTGACTTTCTACCAGGGCCAAAACCTCTCCCTCTTGGAGAGGAAAACCCACACAAAATTCTTCTTATAGAGATTCCAATTGATGAATACCAAGACCATGACCCTTGACCTATTATGTCACTCCAAGACCAAGACACCAATTTTGTTCTCTCTGAGATCATCATCATTGTTGGACCTTCCTAAACGAATTCACCATAATGACGAGATCAGTGTTGTTGCACCATAGCCTCTCCTTTTACATCATTATCTCACTGATATCATCTCTACTATGCCACAAATGTTGCTTCGTTTCTGTAGCACCTTACTGCACTACCACCGAGATCTAGATGAGACAGTGATCTTCGAGTTTGTGATTGTGTTTGTAGTGTATTTGTTGAGACAGAGTGTGATTGAGATCCTTCATATATACCAAGACTATGATTGTGTTCTGACGAAGTGAGTGTTAGGACTGTGAGGAGGCCGTGACAAATAGTTTCCTCCTTCCCATGAGTAAGTCAAGACTATAAAGCTTAATTCTATGATCACCGAGACAAGGAGGAGGCCAAGATCGTATTCCTTAAAATAGTGAGGAGACCGAGAACATCCATCTTAATAGTACTCATCCAAAGAACTGTTATTACTTACCTGTAATCACCACCAAAACATCAGAGACATCTGAGATTCTGTCTCTTCCTATACCCATCTGATATTGCATACTTGTTCGAGATTTTGTGTCTCCTGCACCTACTGTGTCATCCGAAGTTTTAGAGGTATGTCCAAAAATCCTTACTGTAATTATGAACCTTAACACCTATTTATAGTGGTTCTTCTTTCATAAATAATTTGACATGAAAGAGTGAAGTGTTGTGTCTCCTTTTGTGAGCCGACTTGTCATTTATATTCGTTTGTAGGTCGACATGATTGTGTTTCACATCATTTTGTTGGTAGACTTCTTGTGAATGTCTTGGAGGGCTACTTGACATTTCTATAGACTCGTATATTTTTCTCATGCTCAAGAAGAGCTTCTTAATACATGAAATTGACTCTTTGACTTATCCTAAGGATCTCAACGGGAGCCACTACTAAATAAATAAACTTCTTGCTCATGAAACCCATGCAGCAGGGTATAATAATAATTTCATTTTCCTTGTTTACAAAAATCAATGTCATGAAGACTGAACCTAGTTACACTTTCTTCAACAGTTCATTCATAGGATGCTCAAGCACAAGAGTTTAGGTTTGGGGAACATATGCTCGAGATAAAGGTAGAGGATGTCTACTTTTTGACGGGTTTGTCTATAAGAGGTGCCCCCATATCTCTCATAGGTGGGATAAGTGGTGGGGAGACAGTGAAATATTATATCGCCGCCTATTGTAGACCTTAAGCCCAGCCAACAAACGATGGAAAGATCAGTATAAAATATGTGACCCAGTTACCTTTGATAACGATCCTATTCATTATTTCAAGATTTGTAGGTAGCTCAACATTACATGTAGCAAGCAGATCATACATGCAATATGGGTTAGAGTGTCTAGAGCCAACACTCTTCAACTAGAGCAAGGGAGTTCTGGTCAATATGAAAAAATAGTTGTCTAAAGAAAAATAGGGAAAACTAGAGTGGGTTCCATTAATTCATCCTCAACAGATTACACTCGAGCCTATTGATCTGAGGGTGCCACGGATGAGGAGGTGGATAGATCACATGTCTCGACATGCAGGGCCGTCGGCGATCAGCTTCTCAACATCTTTCTTTGGATGGTTGTGCAGACAGTTTATTATTATCAATGATTATCCTTACGCGGGCATGGATTTCCGTGATGACCCTGAGCTCATGCTTCCTGAGGGTGAGGAATGGGGTGCTTCAGGTAAGAAATTTTGACCTTTTAAGTTTTGAAAGTTTTACAATTTTTTGTGTTTTTTTATGTTTCCAAGACTAAACTATTAATGTTTCATGCAGATGTTGGACCAGTTCGACCTATTGGTGCTTCATATCTTCGTCGTGCAAGAGAATGATGACAGGAGGAGGCAATAGAACCATCACGTGTCACTACAGTAGGAAGGGATATGCGACGAGATCGATATGTAGCAGAGGCCCTATCAGAGGTAGAGTGCCACATGGAAGAGTTGACACACGGGATTGATGAAACCGTGGTCGACCAAATTCCATTGCGACTTTAGCAATACACTATAGGAGTGCCTAGTCATATTGGGCAAATACTACATAAGATGGCTCATGCAGTGCCATTCTATCATGAGCACCTTTGATTTGTCTTATTATATCTTTGCATGTAGTTTTTTATATGGGCGATGTATGCCATATGTGTCTCAGGCACAAGTTTTTGTAAAACCAAAGCTAATATATATATATATATATATATCAGTGTTTTTGGTTTCTATTATGTTTTCAATATGATGTGATATGAATTGAAAATTAACCACATTCATTGCAAATGTCTATCTAAAACATGAATTAGCTAGGTTATTTGTTAATGTGTTTAGATTTCTAGAAATGTGTTCATGTTGTATGAAATCAAAATGTCTTTCTAGAAGGCGAACTCTTAAAACCATGTGTAATATGGTGGAACTTCTAACTGAATAGACACTAGAAAGTTGTAGTACTACAAGTTGTGAGTCAAGTCTGATGACTAAACGACAGATACCATGTGCAATAGCATTAGAAAGTAGCTTGACCACTGCGCTATACTCAGCGATGTTGTTGGTGGAGCGACCAATGCAAATCCCTTGTATACTTACTAACTCTCCATTTGGAGAAAACATAGCCTATATTGTGGAAGATAAGTTCTGAGTACTACGATTAGCACCATTAGCATAATCGATAAAAGTTTCAAGAGATACCAACATCTGAAAATGAAACATATAAGGGAATCAACAAAAACCATGTGAAACTATAAAAAGACATGCTACAAACATACTCAACACACTTATAGACAGTATGTACACAGTGAAAACTACACTTGAAATCAAGCATAGTATTTTTTTAGGTACATCCCATTCCTAGGTTGTGCTAGGGGAATTCCATCAAAATTTACTAACTCGTATGCCCCTTTTGTGAGGACTCGCTTGACAATGTATGGACCTAAACACATGGGTTGAAACTTTCCTGAAAATAACTTATCAGACTCCTGGTCATATAGAAGAACAAGGTCTCCTTCCAAGAAGTCACAAGGTTTGACACTTTGGTCATACTACACCTTGATGCATCTTTTATGAGCTTCATTAGCTATAGCAGCATTGTGCCAAGTTTCATCTAAACAATTCAGATGTAAAATATGCTCCTCCTCTATGGAAGTGGAAGGAATAAGTTCGATAGCTAGTTTCAATGATGGAATTTTGCATTCAATTGGGAGGATAGCTTCCAGACTATAGACCAACTGAAAGGGTGTGAATCCGGTAGCAGACCTGACTGAGGTTCGGTATGCCCATAAAGCAGTGTAAAGAAGAAAATACCAGTCTGATTTGTGGACCCTTACCATGCATTAAAGCATCGTCTTAAGAAATTTGTTGATGGCCTCAACATGTCCATTAGCCTAAGGATAGTAGGGAGTGGAAATTTCATGGGAAATTCCTAGCTTAGCAGTTATATGATTCTGGAAATGCTTTAAGTGATCCGTAACTGTTACTTGTGGAACACCAGACCGTGTGATGGCATGGTTAAAAAATAAGTATGCAGTTGTTTCGCCAGTGTTGTTAAATGTAGGCATCGCCCTGGCCCATTTAGTAAAGTAATCAACTGCGATAACCATGCCCCCTGGTCGAGTGAGGGTTACATGTCATAAATTCGATACCCCATTTTACAAAAGGACCAACAGCAATAACGAGATGCAACGAAGTTGGTAGAGCACGGTCCTTACGATCATCTATATGGCATGCATGACTCGTCTGGACAGCGAGGATGCAATCGCAAAATATGGTAGGCCATAAGTAACTAGCACGTAAAAAAATTGGGCAGTAGCATAACCAGATAAATGTCTACCACATGCCCCTGAGTGGCATTCATTGAGGACTTTCTCAACCTCCTCAAGGGTGGGGCACCTTTGTAAAATTGTATCAATACCACAATGGTAAATGTTGTCACCGATAATGATGTAATTTCGGGCTTGGTAACGAATACGTTGTTGCTCAAAGAGAGAGGTATTAGACAGGCAAGTTTGGGTTTGGAGATAAATCATGAAATCTCCGTACCATGGATCAGATGATGAGATCAAAAACAAAAACTCATCGGGAATAGAATCTTCTACATCTACAAATGTAGTGGATGGGTGGGCAAAGCTTGTGGTAGGGTCCAGCAAGGCGCTCCTTCTACAAATGTAGCCAAACTTTGTCGCCCACTCGAAACTTGTGTGGCACTCAATGTTGATCATGGCATTGCTTGTACCTAGAATTGTCTCTATCCAATATATCATGGACTTGCTGGCGAATGTGTTGAATGTGCTCAATGAAGTTTTTAACCCTTTCAGCTTCAGACTAAACGTGAGTTGAATCTACATGAGGGGTTGCAAATGGTATGGCCACATCAATGGGGCATAATGGCTGAAATCCCAGCCCTACTGAAATGGTCTGTGGTATGTTGAGTTGTGGAGAGCCTTTTAGTTGCTGTGTTGGACATGAGGGAGACTTTCATCCCACATGCATGGAAGCTTCAAGTTGTACATGCACAGAATGTGTACGCTCATTCTATTGATAACCTCTATTTGGCCATCAGTTTGGGGATGGAAAGTTGTGGACTTAGTAAGTTTTGTATCCAACATTGACCAGAGACTTGACCAAAATGCACTAAGGAATCTATTGTCCCGATCTGAGACAATGGACTATGGGATCCCAAAGTGTAACCATACTCGCTCAAAGAAGAGCTTAGCAGTGGCATCAATTGTGATACTCTTCTTGCAGGTTGCCATGATGTCCATCTTAGAGAATCTATCGACAACCACGAAAATGCAATCGTTTACGTGCTTAGTAGAAGGAAGGCTCGACATGTAATCCATGGAGATAGATTCGCAAGGTCGGCTAGGAGTAGGTAGAGGAGTATATAGGTCTTTCTTCTTGATGGTTCATTTGGCAATGGTGCAAGTGCTGCAAGATCTAATGTACTTCCCAACATCCTAACGAAGTTTCGGCCAATAGAAATACTTCTGCAATACCGCGACTATTTTCTCTACTTTGAAATGTCCAGCGACCCAAATGTAATGTGCCTCCCAAATCATCTTGGCATGCACACTTGAAGGAACGCAGATATGTCCCAAGTGGCATAACAGTGCATCCTGAAGGTGAAAATTTGGAACTTGCTTCCCTTCCAGGAGTGTCTGATAAATGTTGTCGGATTCCAAATTGCTCATGTAAAGATGTAGCCACCCCGATGTCTCGTGCCCACAGGATTCGAGCATAGTGATCAGCGCCATGACCAGTGGTCAGCTGAGGAAATCAGCAACATTATTGGTGTTTCCTTCTTATACTTACTGTTCAAATGATATTGTTGAAAATAGGTGGACCTTGTTTTATGGCGATCTTTCTGCAACTTCCCTTGTGTCTGTATGAACTATAAAGGTGAGTGGTCTATGTGGATGATTGTATCCTTCCCCATAATGTAATGCTTCCATTATCAGTAGGCCTACACAATGGAATGCATTTCTTTGTTATAAGTTGTGTACTTTTGGACTGTGTCTAAAAGTGTCTCACTGTGGTAAACCACTAGATGTCCATGCTGAGTAAGAACTACACCAATAGCATAGTCAGAGGCATCTGTCTCAGTCTCAAATGGTTGTTGCAGGTCTGGTAATGTGAGCACTCGTGCATTATAAAGGTGATTCTTTAACTCAGAGAACGCTTGTTGTTGGGTTTCCGACCAAAAAAACTTTGCTTTTTCTCTACCCTTGGTGACTTGACTTGAAGGCCAAGTGATATGAAAGAACCCCAACATGAACCTATGATAGAAATTGGCAAGACCCAAAAAGTTAAGGAGCTCTATTAGAGTGGTTTGGGCTAGCCAATCCCAAATGACTTGTATCTTGGATGGGTCCACATGTACACCCTGCTCATCAATGATGTACCCCAGATATTGAACTTGGGTCAAGCCAAAGGTGCATTTCTACAAGTTAGCACACAATTTGTGTTGGCGCAGGGTTTGAAGGACCTGTTGAATATGGTGGAGGTGCTCTTCTCAACTCTAGCTGAAGATCAAGATGTCATCTAAACACACCACCACAAATGATAGGTGAAGGGTCGCAAGATTTCGTCCATCAGTCTCATGAAGGTTATAGGGGAATTCTTCAATCTGAACGGCATGGCCAACCATTCGAAAATGCCCTCCTTGGATTTGAATGCAGTCTTCCACACATCGGAGGGTTCGATAGGCACCTGGTGATAACCTAACTTCAAGTCAATCTTGCTGGAATATTTGGCCCCCTTGAGCTCGTCCATAAAGTCATCAATCCATGGGATTGGGCACCCATTCCGGATAGTGATCTTGTTCAGTGCCCGATAGTCAATACAGAGCCTCCAAGTCCCATCCTTCTTCTGTACCAATACAATCGAGCTCCCACAAGGTGATGAGCTTAGCTTGATGTGCCCTTTTTGCAATAGTTCCTAAATCTGCCTCTTGATCTCATCGTTCTTCATAAAAAAGCGTCGATAGATTGATCCATTTGGAAGCGGCGTGCCTGGGGTCAGATCAATGGAGTGATTGACCTGATAGTACATAGGTACTCCTTTGGGTGAGGCAAAATTATCCTTGTACTCTTCCACGACCTTGTCCATCTATTGATGTTGTGTAGAGGAGCCTTGCCTAGAAGCCATGGCCATAACCTTCTTCTTGCCTTGGGGGCGAATCATAAGGAAAGAAAATTTCCTGGTCTTGGAAATTATATTATTGCATTGCTTTATAGTGATCAAAGAGATGTCGGTAGGCGGGGATACCTCTAGTATCCTATACAACTTATTAGCCAAAGTAATAATCATAGAGAGAGGTTTAGACTCATATACAACATGTCACTTCCATAAGTATGGTTGTCCTAACAATACATCAAAAACTTCAAGAGGAGCATCGTCACACAGTACCTCATCCGTGAAGGGCTTGATATTGTAGGGAAGGTAGCACTGCTGGCTGACATGAAGATCTCGTCCTTGGTGAAGTCACTCGATGGCGTATGTATGTGGATGTGTTGTCGTCTTTAGGCCCAGCTGTTTGACGACCTTTGCAGAAATGAGGTTCTTTTGGCTCCCATTGTCAACAATGAACTGCAGCGAAGAACCCTTCACCCACATCTGTGAGTGGAAGAGGTGTCCCCCCTCCTCTGTATCTTCAGGCTCAATATTCTCGATCTTGTTGGTGGCCAAGGTGGCACTGGACTCCGCATCAATGATCTACTTCCCTTTGCCAGTTCCCTTATCGGGTTTTGATTTAGAGTCAGAACTTGCGTATGATTTGGAAACCTTCATCTTGGCCACCAGTGACTGCTTGGCCCAACCCTCACATGTGTTGTGAGTGGATCTCTTATGGAACTCACACCATTTTCCAATGTCCTTCTTCATCTTCAAGGTGTTGTTATTTACTTACGGCTTCAGCGGGCTGTCCTAGGTAGCCCGCCTTGGCTTGGTCCTTTGTTCTGTGGTTTGGGGGCACCTTTTCCTTGCTTTGGATTCGCAAATCCAAAGTCTTGCTTCTTCTGTTTAAACTTCTGCTCAATCTTGAAAGCATACTGATACGTCGTGTTGAGCGAGGAAATGTCTAGGAACTCCATCTCATCCTAGATGTACTTGTGAAGAAAATCACAGTACTTGAGCACCAAATGTCACTCAGTATCCTTGATACCAAGCTTCATACGAAGGGTATGGAAATTATTTGTGAACTCTGGCACATCTTGGTCCCTTCCCTATCTTAGCGTGGTCCACTTTATGTATTTGTCTTCATAGCTCTCGATAGGGTAATATTGTTCCTTGATGGCATTTTGGAAAGAATTCCAAGTGGGTGCGACTAAAAACAGCGAGGGTTCACTCTCGTCCTTTTGTTCACAGTAGGTTTCCCACTAGTCCTTGACGTGTGGGGCAACTTTAAGAAGTGAAAAAGTAATCTTTTCCTGATTGGAAAAGTCATGAAATGAAAAATATCCTTCTTGTTAGCCTCCTGCTACAGCAGGTATTCATTTTTCATGATTGACATTTTTACATGCCAAATATGTCATACTTTGCAAGCTGCAGTGTTCCATATTTCCACAAGAAGCCATGAAAGTGTGCTGGTCCAAATGCCACTGCTGTATTCCATTTTTGATGAGGTTTTCAGTAAAGGGAAGGCCAAACAGCTAAATCCTGGCCTCCCTAGGTTTCAATTTCCTGTTTTAGAATATAGAGAATGATATCTGTCCAAACAGTTTAATCTTGGCAGATTTGTAGATAGGTAGAGAATCAAAGGGACCCAACTGTTTAATCTGGGCCCTGGCAGAAATAAGTGTAGATCTAGATAGGAGGAATTCAAAAGAAAATTGTAAATCTGGGTCTGCAAGTCTAAGTGCACCCAAAGAAAAAGAAAAAAATGTTAGGTGAGTAGGCTGGGTAGGTAGCTGTGGTTGCAGAATGATGATTGATGATCAATTTTGTGTTTCAAACTGTTTTATCTTTTCAGATCAGTGCAGGCAGTTTTATTCAAAGGAGCTCAGAGCTGGACATCACTAACTTCCCCCTCCTTCTAATTTCCCAAGTCACTTACTAACTCCCCAAAGAGGTCAAGATCTGCTTGATTCCTCTTAGCTTCATCATCATCCATATCAGTCACCTTGGTGAAGATCTCCTTCACTCAAGGATCTCAGTTCCTTTCAAGTTATTTTCCCCAAAATTTAGCCTAAGGTCCCTGACCTTAGCGCTTGCTAGTCACCTTCATATTAACCACTAACGGTATTATATAACTCCCTATCAGTTTTCCCATTCCCCTACTAAAGCTATGTACATATAACTCCCCTATGTAAATATCCCCTCCCTGGCAATATAGCCATATTTTTTCTAAGTCTGGGGAAAAATAGTCCATCTGGGGCTGTTTTTAGCCCATCCGAGTCATAACAGGGATTAATCTGACACCTGGTCAGACTAATAACCTCTCCCCTAGCCCTAAAACCCTCAAAAACCCATGTTTTACCCCTCATCCCCAAGTCCCAACTGTAAATATTTTAACCGCGCTCATTTTACATCCATAAACCCCCTTTCCCCGCCCCTAACCCAAAGTTTTTGTATAAAATATTAAACCCCGCCCCTATTAACCCTCATAATCCACCGTTCCCTAAGTTATAACCCACCGCGCGCATTATTAAAAAAGGAATATTCTTTGAATATTCCCCCGCCGTATTACCTTCGCCGCCAGCCGTCGGATTATCCGCCCCGCAGATCAATGGCTGGACGCCCCATCCCCGGACCGCCCGAGCTTTAGCGTCCGGGACATGAGCGGTATTGCCGTCGTACCCCCACCACGCGTCAGCGCCTGGGCCGTGGCGGAGGCCCCTCTGACAAAACCACTTCCCCCCGAAAGGTGGTGCGCCACAAAACCACTTACCGCCTCCTACCTGGTGACGTCGCCGCTTACGTCACCCCCTACGTCACCCCCCCTACCCAGTCACATGTCGAGTCATCTGCCTGCGTGGCCCCTTGCCATGTGTCATGCCACGTCACCGTCCGTACATGATGACATCATGCTGACGTCATCCTGCCACGTCATCATGCTGATGTCATCGCTGACGTCACCCGCCGTACAACGTCACGTCATGCTGACGTCATCAGCACTTTTCTGGCGCGAAGGGCAAAAATCGCACTTCGGGGCCCCAGAATCAGATTCTGAGGCAGTTTTTGATGAGCGATTTGCGCCTAGCGCTCATCGCTAGATTTTTTGGGCCTGAATGGGGAATCTTTTTATTCTGCGGCCCCCAGCAAGCCCGAAAGGCGCCAAATGAGCCGTTTTTCTTTGCGAGGCACTCAGGAAGGAGCAGAAAACAGTTTTGAAGGAAACAGAGGCTGAACAGCGGCCATTAAATGATGATTTAACCCACAGCACATCAGAACAGCATCAATTGATTGCCAAAGAGTATCAGAGGAAGAAGAAGAGCCAAAGAGTATCGGTCAAGATTTTTTAGGGGCTCAAAACACTTGAACATTGATGAGCCCCCAGAAGGTCAAAGCAAGAAGAGTAAGCATGTCCTAGCTCTCAAATCATAGTCATAATCATTCAATGTCACCGAACAGCAAGGGCGCAAAGACCAATGCACAGTTATGAGAGATAAACAACACAGAGCCACCAGGACAGGCATTAACTCATTTTGTTACAGCTGCTCCCAGCATAGCTCAAAGATATTTTCTGGCATTTATTTCTAGATAAGATTAGGATAAAGCAATCAGTTTTCTGTCAGACCTGTTAGGTCGGCTGCAATAGATAAATTTTGGATAAATCTTCCCTATATATACCACCCTCTGTATTGTTTTAAGGGTCGGTTGGTTGATAGTCTTCAGTAGAGACTCGCACTGTATACCTGATATGTTTCTGTAATCAAAGACTGCTGAAAAGCTTGGAGGAAAGACTGTCTGCTCTGTGTCTAATGGTTCCGAAGAAGTGAATTTGGAATTCTTGTGCTGCAACATGACTCAATAAGTTTTCCTACCTCTGTTTTTCATTTGATACACCCTCTAAAATAGTAGAAAGAAAGAATAGTCTAGAATTGGTTTAACTGCCCTGTATGCTCATTTTCTGCTATTTCTTTATGTTTTCATCTGGGTTAGAAATGAACATGAATTCCTTATGGCTCATGTTTCTCCCTAATCCATTCATCTTTGACAGATGTCTAGGAATTCTTAATTGCTCCTAGACAGAGCTCATTCACCTTCCCCCTTTTAAGCCGAGTGAGAGATTCTTTGTTGCCTCTCATTCCTTATCCCTCATTCCATCCTTTTAAGCTTTAAGTGTTGTTTCATGAGCAGCTACCTTGCTCCTTATTTCTCTTGTGACCAAGAAAACGCACCAGCAGTCCCACTCCTTGACTCCACACCCAATGGTTTGAAACTTACCAGACTATGTTCTGCCTCTTTACTTGAGACATCTTCCTTCCCACCAAAAACAAAACAAAAACCCTCTGGACCCAAGACCTAGCCTAAAATCCTTTCAAACAAAGCTAAATCTAAAAGAGAGAGCCCTCTCTGATTGCAGGTTGGCTAGAACCTACAGTCCAAAGTTGGTCTGTGGTTACCTCGGTCGTATCCTTTTCCGGAGCTTAAGGACAACTTGAGTGATAACACTTCTAATAGATTCAACCATTTATCTACGGCGTTTGCATCTATCAGGCCTTCGAATATGGGAATATTGAAGTTAACTTGTACCTTAAAAGAGTGGCACCTCCAAAGTGGCTATTGGATGAAGATGCATCGCCTGTGGGTAGTCATCGAAGGATCTAGGAAAAGTTATCCATCATCGCGTCCCTATGTCTCTCGAGGGCTTCCTCGAGCAACATTTTCAAAGGATCTCCTGCACCCTCGTCTTTATTTTCTTCCACCATGGGAGGTTGTCAGTTTTTGAGAGGCTAATCTTGCAATGGTTCAACCAGATCAAGCCCACTCCTTATACCTCGACCTCATTGGGGACATGCAAAGAAAAACAGAGAAAGAGCAGACCGCTCTAATACCATTGATCTGAAATTAAACAGGAATTCAACAACTTACATATATAATCATAAACACAGAGATGCTGCAAAAAAACACTTCATTTCATTAATATAAAAATATTTAACTATGCTTACAAAAATAATGGAAACAAGATAGCTCGAGCGATGGTAGCTTATCTCTGAGAAGATATGCGGTGGCTACATGCCTCTGAACTATGTTACAATGAGGCTTAAGGACCTATTTATTATTGGAAAACATGAGAAAACCCTAAACAACCAAAACCCTAACCATAGGAGATGTAACACCAAGAGTTTGTGAGCACCGTTGGGGTTAGTTGGGCAACCAACTTCCTGGGGTCGTAACTTGGTCATATTATGTCCATTTGGCACATATGATACCTTGGTGGAAAGGTCTCTCTAAGTACTACAGGTTTCACCACAAGCCCTTACCTATGGCTTTGGGCCTGCCACGGACTCCAAAAAAATGTCGTTTACGGGGAAAAAATTGTTCCGGAAGTTCAGGACCCAAAAAACGACTAAAAATAGTAAATGTTGAAATGAACAAAGAAACAGATGAAATTGACTAGGGGGTCTAGGTGGAATAGGTGGGTAGCCACCAATATCCACCTGGATCATTTCCCCCCAACAATTGACGTGAAAAAATGTATGTCATAGGGTTACAATCTGAAATGTCCATAGTTTTCTGAAGCAAGATATAATGGCAAAACCTTTGAATGACTTGAAATTATAGCTGCCAAGGCTAACATTTCTACGTGGGAATATCAGATCTCGGTATCATTAATATTCTGACTCAAATAATAAATGGCATTTTTATTCCTTAAATTATCTTCTTGGACCAATACCATTGTTATAGTATTAATGGCAGCAACAAGATACAAGAAGTAGTCGGGCTTATAATCAGGGGGACAGAGAAGAGATGCCCAAACCAGCACATCTTTCAAGGCATCAAATGCTTTTTGAGTGGCATCATCCCAATGAAAGGGAATCATTTTTTTAAGCAACAGAGTAAATCCTTTGGTCAACTCAGTGTAATTAGGTACAAATGTTCACAGGAAGTTACTTTTCCCTTGGAGTCACTGAAGTTGAACGAGTGAAGAAGGTGCAGGCAAATCAACAATTGCCTATACTTTCAATGGATCGATACAAATTCCTTATTTTGATATGACAAAACCCAGCAGTTGACCAAAAATGACACAAAACACACATTTGTTTGGGTTACATTGAATATTATAATGTCTACAACAAAGGAAAATAGCCCAAAGATGCATCGGGTGATCAACCCGATGTTTGGAGTGAGCAAGGAGGTCATCCAAATATGGTTGAACAATGTGTTTGATATTATGAAAAGTGTAATCCATGGCACATTGAAACGTGGCCCCAACATTATTTAAACCGAACGAGAGTTTCCTATAGGTGAAAGTGCCCTAGGGACAGATAAAATAAGTTTTAGGTTGGTCCGTCGAGAGAATTTTGATTTGATTATAGCCCGAAAATCCATCCATAAACGAATAAATTTCATAGCCAGCGTAGCCTTCAACAATCTGGTCCATAAAGGGGGTGGGATAATTTCCCTTTAGACATGCACGATTCACATCTCGATAATCGACGCACACTCGAATGGTGCCATGTTTCTACATGACAGGAACTACATTCGACACCCAATTAGTTAAATGGACGGGGTATATGAAACCAACTCGAAGAAGCTTTTCAACTTCAGCCTTAATACCAGTAGCCTTCTTGTGATGGACCAGACAGAGGCGCTTCCAGACTGGTTTGACATTAGGATATGTCTTAATTTCATGTAAAAGTATATTTGGGTCGATATCTGGCATTTACTCGTAGCTCCAAGCAAAGACATCTCGGAACTCACGAAAAAGGGCTCGATAATTCTCGATCTCGGATGGAGAACAATATACTCCAATGTGTAGATTTTCGACAACACCTGGCTTAATGGAAATTTCAACCAGTATTGTCTCTTTGATATTTGAAAGTTTATTTTCTAAATCAACCTTATGAATAGACACGGAATTCGTAAAAATTTCGAAATAATTGGGCCAGTATACATCACTAAGACTATCCTCAATGGAGTCAGGTAAGGAGGAACGATTATGATGTTCATCCCACGGCACATCATCCAACATCATGATCTCCATGATGCTTTCATCGATAAGGAATACATGCGAGAAAGGATTGGAAGACGTACCATAATCCAATAATCTGTCTACCCAATTAAGCAAATCAAAAGAAGAAACTGCATAAGCCAAATCAATGGCTTCTTAATATAGCTCAATGGGGCTTAGCAGCATTAGTTTCATCTGGTACAAGCCATGGATCGGCCAAGATAGTAGAAGACAATATCATGTTGATATAGGCTACCAAAGATGAGTTGTCGGGAAGGAGAGTAGGAGGGAGTGAAAATATTCCCATACGTGAAGAATCCTTCAACAATCCAACTCTAACATGCTAATATGACTGTAAAATTTCCCCTACAAGAGGGACACTTCAAGTAACATGTGAATCGGAGGTGAAAAAGGTGAGTTGGTCTATGGCTACAATCCCTCCTTTATGACAAAAATTGATCATACGAAAGTAAGTCAAAACGACAATAGCCATGGCATAAATCCAGGTACGTCCCAATAGAATATTTTAATCGATAGGTCCATCAATAATTTCAACTTCTATGGACATAGTTTTTCCCCCTAATTCAACTTCCAGGGAGTTCAAAATCCCACAAGGTTTGTATGTTCTCCCGTCAAAGTATTTCAATGTAGTATGTGACTGGCTCAGTTGAGGAGAAACAATCGCCTTCCAGCAAGACATGAACATAATGCAAGTCGAGGCTCCTTCATCCATGATAGAACGATGAATTTTTTTAAAACAAATGGCAACTTGGATTATAAAATCTAATTGAGCTAGAAGCTGAGGGGTATAGTTTTCATGAAAGAAAATGACGAGGTTGGAATCCAATTGATCCACACATCCAATAGCTAAAAGTAAAGCCTTCTTTTGGGCGGGCCATTTTTGCAACACCTCAAGAGTCGACATAGTCGATGAAAACTGAGCCAAGTCTTCAACTACGTTATAATTCTGAGAGGCTCTTGCATGAGGGTTGAAATTTGAATTATGAATAACTCCATTTGGAGGTTTAATAGTCACTTCGGAAGGAAACGATGATGGAGTGGGATCTAATGAGGATGGTGTCGAACTGGCAGGTTGATCAATAGCTTGACCATTCGGTGGATTCACATTACCATAATTATTGTTTCGAGTAGCTACTAAAATATCAGATCTCGGCTTTGAGGAGGAAAGCATCAAAATAGTGTTAGAGAAGGAAGGGTCTTGAGCAACCATATGAGTCTCTTGATTCGGAAATCAGTCGGTCAACATTGCAGAATAAGTGGAGGACTTAAGAAATTGATTCACTTCAGTGTGGTGAGGGAAATCGCGTGTAAGTGTTCTTCGTTGCAAATCAAGCAAGGATATCAAGGCTTTTGTTTCTCATCAGAAGATTGATTTGTTTGTTTATCTTGAGGAGAGGGATCTTTATTTTTCTTACCTTTCCTTTCTTCTTGCTTCTAGGTTGTTGTTGAGACTTAATTTTATCAGATGAAATGACATTTATCTCGGAAGCAGAAGCCGCATGAGTATGGGATTGAGGGTTTTGAGCAGATGCAGTTGGAGCAATACCAAATGGTTTACTCGTTGTCTTCATGTTGGTAGAACCAATAATTCCATCAACGGCATGAGATTCTTTACCAGGCGGAGGAGGAATAGTATTTGAAGGTCTTGAAGTGTTTGGTATCCTATCATAGAGAGTGTCAGATTGGGTATAAATCATATCCAAATATTGCGCGCGAGAAATCACTTGCTCTTCAGTCACAACTCCACCTTTGGCCACATATTCTATGATGGGTACCAACAGAGATTTGGTAAACCATTCCATGAGAAACTAATTGGGAACATAAGTTTTGACCGACCGGCGATTACGCCTCCACTCATGAATGTGATCTAAAATGTGAGTGGAATCAGATTGTTTGAAGTTAGTTAAAAATTTTGTTCCAGTTTCGTATTTGATGGGTAACTGGAAATGTTTGAGGAAGGTTGTTGCTAAGGAGATGAAATCATGGAATGAATCCCTAGGTAACTCAATATACCATTTAGCAGTAGCACCCATTAGTGTTCTTTGGGAAATACAAAGTCGAATAGAATCATCTTTAAGGGAATTTGATGAACACCATAGATGATACGCCATGACATGCGCCAATAGGTCTTCTCCTGGATTCCCATTTAATATAGGGATATTGGAAGGCAATTTGGTAGGAATAATCAGCCACCAAGGCGAATGAGCGATGGGGTCATTTGTGAGCCGAGTCAAATCTGGCAACTCGAGAGTGGCCACAAAAGGAAATTGTCGATTAAATTTCAGTGGAGGATGACCTAGATATGAAGGAATAGCCTGGGAAACATGCACTTGCATTCCTGGATAAGGAGGTTTTTGGTAATAAGGAACCTAGGTACCAAAATAAAGAGGATTCTGATAGCCAGAATACAAGTGACCTTGTTGGCCAGCCCCAAGGCAACCATGAATTTCTTGTCCTTGAAAAGGCACCTGAGGAATACCCTGATAAGGTCTATACCATTGCCCGATGGGAGTTTGCATTATCCCATGATAATGAGGGTTCGATTGAGACTATTCCATGCCATACACAATCTGTCGTACTGGAATTTGAGGAATACCTTGTGCAAGTGACTGAGAATGCAAAATAACTTGTAAAGGTTGAGTAAGTGGGACCTAAGAGGTACCAGATACTAAAGGAATAGGTTGAGATGAAATCACATCCTATACAGGTTGAGTTACATTAATTTGAGCTTGTTGAGGTACATATTGAGGAGTAGGAACTTGAGACAAAGATGGCATAGGTTGGGAAACAAATAATGAACCCAACATCAAACCAGGTTGAACAGGGAAAGTAGGCTTCCAAACACTAGCAGCCATCCCAGGATAAGGAGGACTATAATAAGGTTGGTTACCAATTTGAGGTATACCAACAACAGGTTTCCCCCTACCAAAGGGGGAGGGGATGATGGAGGCAACTTCCCCCCATGTGGAGGGTACCCAACATAAGGATAGTTAGGTTGTTGAAGAGGACCTTGCCCACTAACATAAGGGCCAACCTGTTGTTCAATTGTTGGTGTAGGAGGAGGAGAAGGAGCAGGTTGAGAAGCACTCATAAGAGCAGCGCCAGATGGAATTCTCGAAGTGGAAGACATGGGGGATGTCAATAAACTTGGATATGCACCAGAGAAGGTACCAGATAAGGACTAATAACTTGGTGAAATGGAAGGGCCACCATACAGATGTGCCTCTGGTGATGTCGAAAACATAGATGTGGAAGCAACATTTGATGTTTCAACCATAATGGTAGAAATAGGTTGGGAAGCCATATCGATTCCAGTCATGGTCAATAATCCCGATGTAGATTTCTGCGTGAAATTCGTGAGTGAGTCAAAAGAACTAGGCAAAGGAGTTAGTACAGGAGGTGGAGGAGGAAGAAGATGATGGTTTGGATAAAGGAAAAGTCCCTCAAAATGAGTAGAAGGATGAGGCTCTTCTTGTGGGATCTCCTCGATACTCATAAGTCCATGTGGAAGTGGTTCACCGTCAGGGCTGAGATATATAGTAGGCGGATTTGTCTGAGACAAAGGAAGAGAAGATGGAATTCCTGAAGTAACAGCTAAATATTATTAAGGCTCCTCAGGTTCGATGACATCAAGAAATAAAGTTTCTGACTCAGGAAGTTCAGATTGTATAACCTTAGGCAACAAAGTTTTAGGTAATTCAATATCATTTGTGTCAGTTTCATCGACAAGAGTAGATGTAACCTCAGGTTTGGTACTCAAGGGGACAAAGGATTTTGGTTTATCAGATTCAGGAGGACGACTAGAAGTAGTTCTCGAGTTTCCCAATTCGGTAGTTTGCGTTATTTTATGCTTCTGACTATGGCCAGGAGTAGCCTCTAGTGGAAGAGGAGGCTTATTTTGCATTCTACATGACTTGCAGAGTAGGGGATATTGTTGTTCCATGTTGGATAGTAAATTTTATTAACACAAAAAGAAATAAATCAAAAAGGGGATAATCTAGGCATAAAGGATTACCAAACAACTATGAACTGCAATATACACCTTGGCGAACCAAGGACTTAACATATGGCAGCCAATCTCCCTCAATGTTGTGTTTGGTGTATCATGGTATACAAGGTGACAGACTTAGTTACATATGGATGGATATCAACCTATTGGGGACTCCAAAAATATACGTGACGTTATGTTGGAATGCAGTCTATAGTAATGTTGTCTAATTCGTAATCATTTCATGAGAGCTTTCACATATAATTTACATGCGTGGAGCACCACCAATATACCCAAAGGTACGTGGAGAACAATCCTATTCACATACGTGGAACAGGATTTCCCTCCTAGGATGCAACGCTGGAATAAAATGACAACTCCTACATTTAACAACATCGAAACACATCTCTAGACTAGACCTATCTTACAAATTCTTCTTAGGTTGGTTCAATAAATTTTAAGTTGATCTTGAATTAAGTTTCAGTTTTATGGCTCACCACAAATTCACCTGAATTCCATAAAATGAACACTGAGCCAAGTCTTCAACTACGTTATAATTCTGAGAGGCTCTTGCATGAGGGTTGAAATTTGAATTATGAATAACTCCATTTGGAGGTTTAATAGTCACTTCGGTAGGAAACGATGATGGAGTGGGATCTAACGAGGATGGTGTCGAACTGGCAGGTTGATCAATAGCTTGACCATTCGGTGGATTCACATTACCATAATTATTGTTTCGAGTAGCTACTAAAATATCAGATCTCGGCTTTGAGGAGGAAAGCATCAAAATAGTGTTAGAGAAGGATGGGTCCTAAGCAACCATATGAGTCTCTTGATCAGGAAATCAGTCAGTCAACACTGCAGAATAAGTGGAGGATTTAAGAAATTGATTCACTTCGGTGCGGCGAGGACAATCACGTGTAAAGTGTTCTTCGTTGCAAATCAAGCAAAGATATCGAGGCTTTTGTTTCTCATCAAAATATTGATTTGTTTGTTTATCCTGAGGAGATGGATCTTTCTTTTTCTTACCTGTCCTTTCTTCTTGCTTCCAGGTTGTTGTTGAGACTTAATTTTATCAGATGAAACGACGTTTATCTCGGAAGCAGAAGCCACATGAGGATGGGATTGAGGGTTTTGAGCAGATGCGGTTGGAGCAATACCAAATGGTTTACTCATTGTCTTCATGCTGGTAGAACTAATAATTCCATCAACGACACGATTTTCTTTACCAGGCGGAGGAGGAATGGTATTCGAAGGTCTTGAAGTGTTTGGTATCTTATCATAGAGAGTGTCGGATTGGGTATAAATCATATCCAAATATTGCGCGCAAGAAATCACTTGCTCTTCAGTCACAACTCCACCTTTGGCCACGTCTTCTATTATGGGTGCCAACAGAGATTTGGTAAACCATTCCATGAGAAACTAATTGGGAACATAAGTTTTGACCAACTGGCAATTACGCCTCGACTCATGAATGTGATCTGAAATGTGAGTGGAATCAGATTATTTGAAGATAGTTAAAAATTTTGTTCCATTTTCGTATTTGATGGGTAGTTGGAAATGTTTGAGGAAGGTTGCGGCTAAGGAGATGAAATCATGGAATGAATCTCTAGGTAACTCAATATACCATTTAGCAGTAGCATCCATTAGTGTTCTTTGGAAAATACGAAGTCGAATAGAATCATTTTTAAGGGAATTTGATGAACACCATAGATGATACATCATGACATGCGTCAACAGGTATTCTCCTGGATTCCCATTTAATATAGGGATATTGGAAGGCAATTTGGTAGGAATAATCAGCCACCAAGGTGAATGAGCGATGGGGTCATTAGTGAGCGAAGTCAAATCTGGCAACTCGAGAATGGCCGCAAAAGGAAATTGTCGATTAAATTTCGGTGGAGGATGACCTGGATATGAAGGAATAGCCTGGGAAACATGCATTTGCATTCCTGGATAAGGAGGTTTCTGGTAATAAGGAACCTAGGTACTAAAATAAAGAGGATTCTGATAGCCAGAATACAAGTGACCTTGTTGGCCAGCCCTAGGGTAACCATGAATTTGTTGTCCTTGAAAAGGCACCTGAGGAATACCCTGATAAGGTCTATACTATTTCCCGATGGGAGTTTGCATTGTCCCATGATAAAGAGGGTTCGATTGAGACTATTCCATGCCATACACAGTTTCTCATACTGGAATTTGAGGAATACCTTGTGCAAGTGACTGAGAATGCAAAATAACTTGTAAAGGTTGAGTAAGTGGGACCTAAGAGGTACCAAATACTAAAGGAATAGGTTGAGATGAAATCACAACCTATACAGGTTGAGTTACATTAATTTGAGCTTGTTGAGGTACATATTGAGGAGTAGGAACTTGAGACAAAGATGGCATAGGTTGGGAAACAAATAATGAACCCAACATCAAACCAGGCTGAACGGGGAAAGTAGGCTTTCAAACACTAGCAGCCATCCCAGGATAAGGAGGACTATAATATGGTTGGTTACCAATTTGAGGTATACCAACAACAAGTTTCCCCCTACGAAATGGGGAGGGGATGATGGAGGCAACTTCCCCCCATGTGGAGGGTACCCAACATAAGGGTAATTAGGTTGTTGAAGAGGACCTTGCCCACTAACATAAGGGCTAGCCTTTTGTTGAATTGTTGATGTAGGAGGAGGAGAAGGAGCAGGTTGAGAAGCACTCATAAGAGCAGCGCCAGATGGAATTCTCGAAGTGGAAGACATGGGGGATGTCCATAAACTTGGATATGCACCAGAGAAGGTACCATATAAGGACTAATAACTTGGTGAAATGGAAGGGCCACCATACAGATGTGCCTCTGGTGATGTCAAAAACTTATATGTGGAAGTGACATTTGATGTTTCAGCCATAGTGGTAAAAATAGGTTGGGAAGCCATATCGGTTCCAGTCATGGTCAATAATCCCGATGTAGATTTCCGCGTGAAATTCGTGAGTGAGTCTAAAGAACCAGGCAAAGGAGTTAGTACAAGAGGTGGAGGAGGAAGAAGACAATGGGTTGGATAAAGGAAAAGTCCCTCAAAATGAGTAGAAGGATGAGGCTCTTCTTGTGGGATCTCCTCGATACTCATAAGTCCATGTGCAAGTGGTTCACCATCAGGGCTGAGATATATAGTAGGCAGATTTGTCTAAGACAAAGGAATAGAAGATGGAATACCTAAAGTAATAGCTAAATATTATTGAGGCTCCTCAGGTTCAATGACATCAGGAAATAAAGTTTCTGACTCAGGAAATTCAGATTGTATAACCTCAGGCAACAAAGTTTCAAGTAATTCAATATCGTTTGTGTCAGTTTCATCGACAAGAGTAGATGTAACCTCAGGTTTGGTACTCAAGGGGACAGAGGATTTTGGTTTATGAGATTCAGGAGGAGGACTAGAAGTAGTTCTCGAGTTTCCCAGTTCGGTAGTTTGCGTTATTTTATGCTTCTGACTATGGCCAGGAGTAGCCTCTAGTGGAAGAGGAGGCTTATTTTGCATTCTACACGACCTGTAGAGTAGGGGAGCTTGTTGTTCCATTTTGGATAGTAAATTTTATTAACACAAAAAAGAAGTAAATCAAAAGGGGGATAATCTAGGCATAAAGGATTACCAAACAACTGTGAACTGCAATATACACCTTGGTGAACCAAGGACTTAACATACGACAGTCAATCTCCCTCAATGTTGTGTTTGGTGTATCATGGTATACAAGGTGATAGACTCAGTTACCTATGGATAGATATCAACCTATTGGGGACTCCAAAAATATAAGTGACGTTACATTGGAATGCAGTCTATAGTATTGTTGTCTAATGCGTAATCATTTTATGAGAGCTTTCCCATATACTTTACATGCATGGAGCACCACCAATATACCCAAAGGTACGTGGAGAACAATCCTATTCACATACTTGGAACAGGATTTCCCTCCTACGATGCAACGCTAGAATAAAATGACAACTCCTACATTTAACAACATCGAAACAAATCTCTAGACTAGACCTATCTTACAAATTCTCCTTATGTTGGTTCGATAAATTTTAAGTTGATCTTGAATTAAGTTTCAGTTTTATGGCTCACTACAAATTGACCTCAATTCCCTAAAATGAAATCTAGCCTAAGGAAATGGAATCTTTCTCTTCAATGAAAATATAGCTAAGGAAGGGAAGAGACAAACAATATGCAGCATAGAAAATACAGCAAACAAGATGCTCAATGCAATTCCCTTTTCGTGGAACTATTCCTAAATCAATGTAGATGCAAAAACCTTAAATTCCAATGCAAGATTTTTCATTTTCACCACACTTGATTTTCGAAAATGAGGAAAACTAAGATGTAAAGTCTAATCATTGATTCAAATGCACTTTTCAAAATGAGGACTAGAATAAAAATTCATCCAAGCGATCAATGGTCAAGCAAAACAAGTTTGCAAGCGACCTAATGATAAGAAAAAAGAAAAATAGAAATCAATTCTTACCAAAGGAAATCACACATAAATTAAAACCAAATGGAGGCTCCAAATAGACCACAAGACACTCAAGACTTAGGGAAGGTTAGATGGAAGTAGGCTGATCAAAGCAACACTGAGCAAACAAGACAAATTTTGTGCAAAAATAGGGATTAACGCAGGTGCAAAAGAGGCATCAATGCTTTGCAACACAGGCACAGAGAGGGCCCAGGTTGGGTGCAATGCTCTATTAGCAGACCAGAGGGTGTGTTAGTCCTGGGAAAGAGGATTCCGAAACAAAAATTGTAAACAAGACTGATGAAATCACTTCCTAGGTCTATTCTTGGCTGGTTAAAGAAGCAAAGGTCTATGAAAGAGGTAAAGAAAACACAATGGACAAAGAAACCGCCAAGGGAATACATCGTTACCCAGTATGGTCACTAATTTTTTATGCGGGATTTACAATTGCAGACAAAAGTATCTCCCCTAAAAATAAAGGACCCAATATTTTCCTTAAAGTAAGTAGATGAAGGGATGAAACCTACTTGGAATATGTCGTATGTTTCGCTCCTTCTTTGGCTTTAATTCTCTAATCCTAGCTCCAGCTGCCAAAATTAGAACCTGCACAACCAAACAACACAAGCCAAGAAAATACAAGATCTATGTAGCATCATCTATCTACTTTATTCAACATATCAACATGGTATTGAAACATATGAAATAACAACATCACATATAGGAAAACAAAGAACCCTTTGTATTGATATAAATGGAGTGAATTACAACCATAAATAGGTTTTGATATTGTAGAAGAGCTCCTCCAAGTTGTTGACTTGTCCTTCCTTTGTCAGAAAGTGCACCTCCAATCACCCTAAATGCATGAAAGGATAACTTTCACAATAGTAGCATAAGCGTAGAATCACTTTCCAAAAGCCAACCCCTTTCATAAGGAAGGTTGTAAATATATAGAGGAGTGAGGTAAGTTGGGAGTTTTTATCCTTTTACCAATATTGGGATTGAGATCCACTCTTGATGGGAGGATGATATTTAAGGAAAGGGATGGAAACTCAAGGTAGGATAGGATAGGATTCAAAAGATTTATCTGAGGTAAATGGTTACCCCTTATTAAAAAAAATGTTTCATGCATAAAACCCTATCCAAGAGAATCCATGAAATTGTAAAAACATTGACAATAAATCATTCTCAAGAATTTGTCGTAGTTATTCAACCATAGAAAAAATATAGAAGTCACAGTATACAAGTAATTGTTTGCCACAGATTCTAGAAATGAATGCAAATGAGAAGTGCTTCTCTTGTGAGAGATTTAACACCCTTTTCATTAAAAATAACTTTATTTTACTAGTAGCCCTCGACGGGTAGCTCAATTGAAGATCATCGTAATAATGAAGTGTTATGTACCAAAAATTTTTAGGTTCAAATCCTACGGATTTATTTGTTTTTGCGGAAGGGGTGTACATAGGAACCTAGTGGTTATAGTGGTAGTGGTAAGAATCAACCTCGTGTCATGCAAGTATGTGACTGACTTAGTTGTTCATTCCTCTAGATACAAAAAAAAACATTATTTTCCTAGTAAAATCCCTAAGAAAATATAAAAATGCTTTATCTCTTTACGATCCTATTATAGGCTATTTTTTCACATCTGATCAATCAGCCTCCTAATGGAATAAATCAACATCCTATTCCCCATTTACATCATCATTGCACAAAGACCTATGCATGAATCTCTTATTCCCCAGAGTTTCTTCCCTAAACTGCATCATCTGAGCTAGTTTTAGAACCAACGTACCCTAGCCTCTTGCTGGACAATGTTCACCTACAGGTTGCTTCACTGTGGCCTGCTTTGATCACTTGTAGGTTGCTACCCTTTGCACCTGTGTTGGTTCTAGAAATTTGGGAAAAAGAGAGAGAATCCCAAAGCTTCTCTAGTATTGTTTTTTCACTCTCCATATTTCTCTTGAACAAATCTCTTCTTCAAAACCCTTGGAAGATTACTAGTGGAGTATCATCCCTTGAACTATCTTGAAGTTTGTAAGGAACTAGGTGGATATTATATGGTTGTAGTAGACATCACTAGATATCACCCTAGATATACTTATATCCTCTCAAGGGAGTCCTCATTTTACCCCATATTCCCAAAACAATAGTAGGCACAAGTCTTCTTCCATCTAGTCAATTGTATTTTCACAGTTTCAAATTTTATTTATGCTTTAAAGTAAATTTACAGTTTTAGTAGCTTATATTTAATTTCCATCCATAAAAATCCTAGATGTCTAGGGTTTTCTTTGATATATAATTGCAGTGGATATTCCATTGGGACATTTTGTTACAACATGTATGATAAAATACTAAAATATTTATCTTGAAGGTTAATGCCCTTTATATCCCAAATTCGTTATGTTTTTAATGCTTAAATGAAACAAATCGTTGAAATTAGAATAATGTAGAATAGAAAATTATGCATATAACATACACACCATTTTTAAATAAACAAAATATGTTACATTGGAAAACCCTTATGGGAGAAAACTCAGTTAGAAGGTGAGGCTTCTTTTTTCCCTTTTCTCTAGTATGTATCTATGCAAATAAAAATAAATAGATGCACTTTGTGGAGTTACCTAAGACTTTTGACCTACAAGGTTGCTACAAAATCTTATCCCATGATGTTCTTCACTATAACTTCCCACTCTTGAATTCTCTATTCAACTATGGAACAAACACAATGACATAGAATGGAACCCCTTCTCCCACAAACAACCTAGTATTTAACATTTCTTGATAGCCATCTAGGGGTAAATTTTGACTCCATAAACCCTCAACTAGAATTATTGTTTTGGATCTTATAGAATATTCTTGAATTTCCAAGCATGGATTGTTGAAATTCATTTGTAAACTAGAATTTCTGAACATGATATTTACTTATGACTCATAAATAAATTTTCTCTTGACATTTACTTCATTTAGTGATATCACTAACAAATTACACATTAAAAATTTAGTCATTCAAAAATTGAAAAAGAGACAAAAGACACCAAAAACTAGGCCAGAGGCTAGGGCAAAACCCACAAGGGGAGAACCCATCATTCCTTTCCTTATATAATCTTTGTCATAAAGAGAAATCCAAATCAAACTAACTAGTGATCCAAGTGCCAAGTCATCCCTCCAAAATTTGACATGTTTTTTTCAACCAATTTGTTTATACATGCCTATCTTTAGAATCCACGTCATATACATAGACATCCTTAGAAAATTTTCATAGTTTCAGAAATGCAGTGTCATACATAGCTCGGATATCACAGGAGTGTAGTGCTACAAAAGGATAGGATAAGACATAAGTACAGTGCCATAGGTAGCTCGCATGTCACAGTGAGATAGGTGTCATAGGAGGCTCGCATCATTACAGGAAAAGGTGCCACAAGGACTTGCATCATCACAGAGAAATGTGCCATGGGAACTCACATCATAAAAATGAAATATAGCCTCAAAAAAATTGTATGTATGCTTCAGAGAAACTTGAAATTTTGCCTCAAGAATCTCATCCCCCTTGCCTCATATTAGATCATCGAAGTGTGTATTTGATGGAGACAAATTGGCTCTATTTATAGTTATTTGTTCATGCAAAGGGACACGACTGTTAGGCAAGTCAACTTGTCTTCTGGAGGGTCGACTTGGTCTACTTGGGACATGAGAAAAATAATTTTATTTTAACTTAAATAAATTATTTTTGATATTTTTACAACATCATACATTATGAAAACTGAACCTAGTTACAATTTTAACAATCCCTCTTAACTAGGGAGGTATTCATAATGACTCATTGGGATATTCTCAAGTTGAAGGCTTCTATAAGAAAGGATCCATATTGATAAGCATCACTAGTGATAGCATCATCATAACTAGCGTTGTCAAAGTACCAAGGCCTTGACAAGTAATCTATATCTCTCTATTATATCAGAGCACAGTGTTGGGAGGCATTCAATATGACACCACACAATTGCCTCTCTGAGGCACATACTCCACCTAGTTCACCAAAGAATGTCCTTAAGAGGACCATTTCATAATCCATTGTCACAATAGTTGACACAAGGAAATGTCAATTCTATGGACCATTCTTATACCATATTAATGTACTTGACTTAAGGTTGTTAGTCTTGGTCACAATACATATCTCAAGAATGTCGGTCCCTGATGCTTATCCAATCTACCATTATTTGTATCCATGTTCATGTATTTGACTTACAGTTGTTAGTCTTGGCCATAGTACATGACACATGGAGAATAAGGTGTCCATCCTCACTCCCTCTCAATATGGGAGGAAATATCCACAAGCCCAAGATTGTCTCAAAAGTATTCATACTTCCCTTACATCAACTGCATGTTCATTTATGGATAATTTTTTGTAGATTATTGGCTCCTATCTACACCATATTCTTGAATCATAAATCTCTTAGACCTTCTTTGAAAAAACAAGTTTTCTCACAATCTTTATAGAATATTATGATCGAATGTAACATTTCGTCAAATACTCCATCAAACGTTTATAGATCCAAACTCATCCACAACTAAATGTACAAAGTGTCATATATTCTGCCTCTATAGTCAAACAGAATCCTTCTTCATTCTCTTCTAATAAATCATACCAGATCTCAACCATTAGTAGTATCTCTACACATCATCATCTCTACCAACCCAATCGATGTATCCTCAAGTCCCAAGTTGTAGTGTAAGAACATTCATGTCAAATTTTGCTTCCACTCCCTCTGAAGTCAATCTTTCTTCTTTTGATTCATGTGTCCTTTCCAAAAATACAAGGTCTTCTTTAATCATGAGGTTCCTTCAAAATCTGGGATAACTTTTCTAACTGACGCAATCATCTTGACATGATATTCTCCCTCTTATTGGGAGAACTTTCTTGCTTCCATGTTGTCATTTGATGAATGTTATATTTTGACTTCTATAATGCATACTTCAAACTTCCCTCTTTTTTCCGCATTCATGTTCTTCCATGATTCAGGGAAGCTGTTGTGATTTGCTACGTTCTTCCATTTCTTTATTTTGTTGTCAAATATTAGGCATCTCTTATCATTGACTTGCAAACCTTATTAGGAGGTTATATAAGAACAAATACAATTAAGCAAAGAGTATATACAAAATATTATCCAAAGATAAAGATAATAGCAACAATACTAATCGAAGAAAGGAGATGTAGAGTACTTATCTTTTGAGAAGAGAATCAACTCCCTCTTAATCTTGTACTTCTTGTAATCATTCTAGTCATCCCATTAGTATGATGTCATTTATGTAATTCTCAAGAGCTAGGGATTCTTCTTTCAGCGAAAATGATTAGTCCTAGGGTTTGTCCCTAGATTTTTCTTAGTTTATACTTTTGTTAGGGTTTACAAACTCTAGATGCTAAAATCCTCAAGACCTATCCTCCTTCAGAAATGAACCTTATCTTTAGATTTTGTTTACAGCAAGCTCGTAACATTCTAGGTTTTAGGCTTGATGATGCTTGGTTCTTGCTCAGAGAAAAGTCTTAGATCGTCCTTAATCCTATTGCAGACCTTGGACAGGATCGGATTACTTCTTTCATGAATTTGGATTTTTCTCCATAGGAATGCAACAATACTATTTCTTGAAGGCTTTAGCACATCTACCAAAGGAACCATGATTTTGGTCACAACTTGACTAAATTTTTTCAGTCTAATTCATAGTCCTTTATGGCTAGGGTTACCTCAATCCTGCGACCAAAAATACTAACAGTGGCTCCTTTTCTTTTGGAAACTCTTCCACTATCAAATACCATAGCAAGCATCATATCACACTGGGAAATAATACCGACTACTAACTTAATCTTAATGGCCCACCTATGTGTGCATCTTTACCTTTTACACAACTGACATCTTTATTACTTAGATGGTGATGGGTAACCTCATGTAGTTGTAATTTTCCTCTTCACAGTGTCGTTGGTTCTTCTCCACAACAACTCTTCACTTTTATTTGCGTAAATACTTCTCGGAGCTTTGACTCCTAGTTTCTTCATGCTAGTTTGTGGTCCTCACTACTCTTTCTTGATGGGTATTGGATTTTTGGCAATGGCAGGTAATAAAATTGAAAACTCACACATATCCTTTTCCTTGATTACAATGTTTGACATGATTTTCACAAGTTCTTCATGTGTTATAGGATATCACTTAATCCAATGTATATTCTCATGACTTTGACATAGCACCCAATGAAAATCCTTGAATTTCTTTGAACATGACAAGTATTTATGATATTCCTTTCTTACACAATCAATGCAGAATCGTCAAAAATACCCTTCAATATTAAAAACAAACTTATCTCTAAAATTTAGTTTCCTTCCTTCTGTCCAATTGTTTGTTGTTGTAATGTCTTGACACCTTCTTTAATCACATATGTCCCTCTTCTCCACTTTCTTCCATAGATTCTTTTTACCAAGGCTTCTTGTAATTATCTCATCGTAATTTCATGGACTTGTCATAGGAATATACATAGGAAAGAGGAGGCTCGAACCATATTTAACTCATCATCATGTTGAACAGTGTGCAACAAGAAATGCTAAAAATAGCACTGCTATAAATATTCAGGCTATAAATAGCAGTTCAGCCATTGGAGATCTTAGCTACAATGGTTGAAAAGTGAAAGTGCTAAAAATAGCTTTTCTAAAAATAGCATTTCGGGATCCCTTCTTATTTTAGTCAGTCCCTGGACTAAACATAGGAAGTAAAATTCGAATTTGATATCAACAGCAATTTGAAAATTAATTAATTCATCTTGAGTTAATTAGTTAAGGAAAATCAAACTTGAAGTCTATGTGAGCACATGCAACAGTTTCTCCATTAATTGAGGAATTTAACCTTCAGTTAAAGAGATAAGGATGAGTTGTAATATTGAGTTGTAATCAGTTAACTTAGTCAAGTCCAGTTAGATTAATTTAACAGTTTGTTAAATTAATGAGAGTTCAGTTAGTTAATGCTTGCATGCATGTAACTACTATAATTCAGATAACTAAGTATTCACTCATGGATAAGTCATGCATGTCAGTTCAGTCAGAGACCCAGTTGAGATCAGATGGAGGGACAGTGTACTATCAGTTGCTAGGATATTCCTTGGTGAATATTCCTTGCCTTGCATGCACAAGGAATATAATTCCTTATGGATTGCGCAGTTGGACCTGAGGTTACAGTGAGTGTGATGAGGCCAATTCACACATGTGATATCATTTGACCCCAATCAAAACTACGCAAGGAAATAGGAGGCTTGAAGGGCTTGAGGAAGATATATTCTATGTCTATTGAGTCTATGAGTTGTATTGTTTTGAGTGCAGAGGGATCATGATAGCTTGAGAGCTAATTCTTTTTTTAACTTGAACAAGATTTCCACTTGTATGATAATATAGAGCTAGGGTTTTAGGCTGGTGCTTTCCCCAGTGATATATCTTCTATGTTATGCTTGATTACTTCTCATTCTCAGTTATATCTGTTCATGCTTGATGTTACTCATGTTCGATTAAGCTTTCGCTAAATTGTTTGTAGTAGATCAAGTGTTTTGCTTTAGTACATTGCATTACCAGGTGATCTACAGTGGGAATTTCTACACATCAAGGACCAATACCACAAAGATGTATTTGATGTTATATACCATTGGAAAGTTAATACGAGCTTCAGCAGCTACAATAATGGCATAATACTTTTTTGATTCCTTGACATGCCTTCCATATGATCCCTTAAGACAGTTCCAAAAAAATTCTCAACCCTACATCCAATAATTCAACAAGAGACTCAGACCTGTATGCCCATAACACCCTTTGTAAACTTGATTAACAAGTCTCACTATATCTAGATTAAATCTTTAATAAAGATACAAACTTGTCTTCAACTCATACTAGGCTTATCTTGGATTATGACTAGCTCTAATACCATGTTTAAATTTGTTTGTAAACTAGAAATTTTGAACATGATAATTACTTGTGATTGATTAAATGTTCTCTTTGCATTTACTTCACTTAGTTATGTCATCAAGCAATTACACATTAACAATTTATTCATTGAAAAAGTGCATAAGAGACAAGAGACAAGAGACACCATAAATTAGGCCAAAGGCCAAGGGAAAACCCACAAGAGTAAACCCCATCAATCCTTTCCTTGTAGAATCATTGTCATTAATAGAAATCCAAATCAAATTAACTAGTGATCCAAGTGTCAAGTCATCCCTCCAATCTTTGCCATGTTTTTGGCAACCAATCTGTTTATACATGCATGTCTTTAGAAGCCACGTCATAGATATAGAAAGCCTTAGAAACTTAGCTTCAGAAAGGCAATGTCATAGATATCTTAGATATCACATGAGTGTAATGCTACAAAAATCTCGGATAGGAAAGAAGTGCAGTGCCATAGGTAGCTCACATGTCATAGTGAGATAGGTGCCATAGGAGGCTCGCATCATTGCTTGAAAGGTTCCACGAAAACTTGCATCATCACAGAGAAAGGTGCCACAACAAATCACATCATAATAGAGAAATATAGCCTCAAAATATTTGTATGCATGCTTAAGAGAATCTCAAAATTTTGCCTCAAGTACATCACCCTCCTTACCTCATATCAAATCATCGAAGTGTGTATTTGATGGAGATGAATTGGATCTATTTATAAAAAAAAATCAGCGAAGGGACACAACTATTGGGCAAGCCGACTTATCTTCTAGAGGGTTGACTTGGTCTACTTGGACACAATAAAAAATATACTTTTAAAAATCAATTTTATTTCTTTTAAATTTCCAAATGGGAGATGACAAAAATAATTTTATTTTGACTAAAATAAATTATTTTTGATACTTTTACAACATCATACATTATGAAAACCGAACCTAAACATAGATAACCCCATATGTGTTAGTAATGGGGATGCGATGACATTCTCTCATACCATGGTGGTCAATGGGGTACGTCAACTTATGGGAGGCATAAATTATGCACATGATCGCAAATTGGTGTGATTATTACACCATTGTAAAGGTCTCTAAATGTATATCAACATCAATGGCCCTCACACAAATGAGTAAATTTTTGGCCCAAAAACATGTCATATGATAACTCAAAATAGCTCTGAAAGGTTTCAAACCCAAATTTTCCAAATTGAGATCTACTACTAAAATGACCTTAAAAGTTGACTCCTCCAATATTTTCCATATAAAAGCATCAAGAATAATAAAAAATAATATGATGTTCTGATAGGAATTGTATCTCCCCATTTAGGAAGGATTTTGGTCCCCAAATCTTTACTAAAAGAGGTGAGGAAATTTTTCCCCTACCTTCTCCTTGGAGTACCAATTTTTTTTGCTTGAAAGTTATCCTTTTAACCCAATCTACCAAAGGTCATGTTGAACATGTCTTATATTTCTAGACCTCTTCTACAAAACTATTTCCTTGTCAGGATAATCTATGGGCATAGATCAAGACATAATATTTAATTCAATCTAGGTATTTGTAAACTTAGAATCACATTACAATATTATGGAGTTAGACTGGGTTGGTTTGTCACGTTAAACTAAGACGAAGTGTCCAAGTCAACTAGCAAAAGTTAAGGTTTAAAATTCTAAAATTTTAAGTTAAGAAAACATGAAACAAAACTTACAAAATTAAACTAATCTAATCATACTAATCACACTTCTTTGAAAGAAAATCACACTTACACTCAAAATCTATTTGATGATTATGCATGCACTAGGGTCCCAAAGTTGCAATGGTTGACTCCTAGTCTTCTACTTATCATGCTCAAATGATTTTCAAGTATTTACACTAAAATCAAATGATTGGAAATGTAAATTACAAGAATTGAGAACAATACTCAAGTAGGTGTAGTTTGATGGACTATGAATGCATTAGGGCCTTTTCTAGTATGAGAGCCAAATGGTTGGACATGTTTCCTAGTTTTTTACTCAATCCAACACTATTTGAGAAGCCAAGAATTCACTATGGTCTTTTCCACTTGTGAGAGTGAAAGGGATGGGAAATCCTAATCTCATACTTAAGTTATCAATCGTCTTGTCCACAAATCATTAACTAATCTAAGAAAGCTAAATCTATGATGTCTTGAAGCAATACCAGTTTGGTGAGTTATGAATGCACTACGGCATTTTCTACTTTTAAGAGACGAAGGGATGGTCACTCCTAATCATATACTTAACTAAGATTAAAAAAACAAAAAAACACAAAAAAAAAAAAAATCCTCATGTACATCAATTGATAATGATAATTTTGTTCATGAATAGTGACTAATTAAATAAATATATACAACAACAAAAAACAAGTGTAGATAATAAATAAAATGAGTATGAGCAACAAGCTTTATGAACAAGTTATGAACATATCAAGCATGGAATTGCAAGTATGTACGAGATAAATAAAAACACATGAAAAGGGAAGTTTTTTATCATAAATATGACAAAAATAACATGTAGAATATATACCAGAAATACATATGATAAACAACGAGTAAAATGAGTGTATAAGCTGAAAGTGTGGGGGGGCTCCACTCCTTAGCATACAGGCCTTTGAGACTACCAATTAAGAAAACTCAACAAGCTTCATACATTGATGAAATAAACATCTCCAAAACTGCAACACAACTCTGGAGATTTAAAACTAAAGCCAAAGTTCTCAAGACTGAAATCTGAAAATTACCAACTTACAAACTTATGAAAGTCTTTACATGCTTGGGTACTTATACACAAAGTTTTGAAACTGAAATTCCATAAAATCTCTAACCATCAACTAAAATTCTATTTTAGTTAGTTACTTGGGCCTAGCTCCACCTTTGGAGTGCCTCCAAATTAGGTGAAAATCCTCAAATATAAAAATTGTTCTAAATTTTAGGCTAAAACAGAGTATTCTATTCCAAATAGGATATGTTGACCAACCATTGACCAAGAACGTGTGAGTCAATTTTTGGGGAACCAGTAGGTATTCTTCCATCTCTGGTTCATAAAGAACAAAATCTATATTCTAGAATTTGTCTAGTTGTCCTACACATGTCCTAATAAATGAGTATTTACTAGAAATCCCATTTTCTTGTAATTTCCTTATAAGGTTTATTTCTTAATGCATAAATATTGTCAAAAATTCATGAATTCGGAGAAAATCATTCAAATACCTTTTTGATGCACTTTTAGTCCAAAATTAGGATATAGTAGATAAAATGTATTATAAAGTAAGTTTATTAGGTTGGATTAGCGTTTTGGTTAACAAAAAAAGAACATAAAAAACCACATCCAATATCTCCCCCAAAGTAGAGATGTTGCATGTCCTCATGCAACCAATACTTTTTCAAATCTCTTTCTTCTTATGTTTCTCTTAGAAGAAGATCAACATTTGGTTGAATTGGTCTCTAAACCTATTCCTAAACTTGTCCCTATTGAATGAGTAATAACACCCTTAGACTCTAGTTCCTATTTCTCGAAGCTTTCTTCTGTTGGAACCACTTTTATGCATGTTTGGACATGACTATAGTGTCTCTCTTAATATTTTGTTTTTCTGTTTCAGACTCTCATTCTCTTCAATACTTATTCTACTTTGATTTCTACGTAGTTCATTTTGAATTTTCATGTATCATTATAGGACTTCCATTTCCTCCACTTTCCCTTTTAACTTCTTGGTTTTCTTATCTTTCCTCTATTTTGGACCATTGGAGGATTTACCCTTTTCCTATTCATCATTATATTCATAATGTTCTTCATGAACTGTATCATTCTCTTGATAAGTTGTAGCATGCCCTTTATAAGTTGTATGATCCTCCTCTTTTTGTTCATCATATTCTTTATAGTCATTTCATATTCTTCATAAATTGTATCATGTTCTTCATTATGCTCATTATGTTATCCAAAAATAGTTATATAAAATTTCTTATAAATTGTGTTATGGTGGTCATCTTCATCTTCCATTTCTTGTATCTTATCTATAATTTTTTTTTGATATTGATTCACCTGTCGAGCAGAGGTATTGAATGAGGAATATCTTATTCTTGTTCTTTTAATAATCCTAGCAATATCTTCTTTGTTCATGCAATCTCCTCATTTTCCTCTACTTGTTTCTTAGCCATCATTCTTGTTATTCTTCTCCTACTAATATTGACCTATTTAGTTTTCCTCTATGATTTTCTGACTTGAGATTTTGCTGGAGGTATTTCTTGTACTTGTTATTCTTCCATCTCTACTCCTTCATCATCACCTTTCTCAATAAATTGGTTTTGAATGAGGAAACCTCTCCACGTTTTGTTGACTTTTTGAACTCGTTTCAAATTATTATTTTGATCAATGCATAATGGCATAAGATCCTTTCTTCATTTACTAGTTGTCTCTATACATTCTTGGCCATTCTTGTAAGACAGTTGAGGAGGTAGAAGGGTATATTCATGGGGATATATTCGCTAAAGTGTTGAAGTAATATAATATGGTACAAGTAAATGGGGTTGTGCCTTCTCTCACATGTGATATTTTTCATAATCAAATATACTAGTTCATTTCAGGGGTGTTGAAGCCAACTCCTTGAAACACCATTAGTCCAATTCATTGATTTTATGGACTTCTCAAGGAAGGGGGTCCATATTTTCTCCTTAGGATGCATGTTCTCAAACCATCATTCCCCTCCCAGTGGAAAGCTTGTAGCAAGACTAATTATGTGTTATGAGAGGTGTAGTTCTAATTTTCCAACTTTGGCTATAAAATCATCAAAATTGTATAGAAATCCTTTTGTCACTAAAACATTCAATACTTTAAGGTTATTGAAGAATTGTGTCCATACTACCTCTTGGAGTAGGGTGTCATATTCTATTTTAAATTTATCAATGTAAAATTCCTCTAGTTGATATCTCATAGCCATTGAAGTTTCTACAATAAAACCCTAATAAATAATATAGTTTTTTAAACTGTAAATTTTTATAGGTTTGGAGAGAATTAATTGGCACAAAATTTTCAAAAATATGACAAGAATATGAATTTCATATTGTCTCAAAACAAAGGACTGTGACAGTATTAGAAGAAAAACCATTAGAGCAAGGACTATGACAGTCTTAGAAGAAAAACCATTATTTTCTCTACTCGAAATATTCATGATTTTCGTTGTCTTTCAAAAGCTTAATTAGTAGTAGGGTTTATCATTGTAGAGAGGTAGGATTTGAAACATACTTGGTTTAACCTTGAAGCCTTAGCAATTGAAAAGTTGACCTTGAAACCATTACTTTGTATCTTTGTCACTCTTAAAATAATAACAATTTAGTTCAGTTTGTTTACATGTAGCTTTTCTAACATAAGAACTAAAATTTCAAATAGTTTCTTTGTAGCTTTGTATCACAAAAATAAATGCTCCATGTGGTTCGAATTGAGGTCATACATTTCCACAGATACCCTCGATGCCAATGTTAAGTATTCTCTACACAGAATTTGCTTGTGGTTTTGAACAACTTCAAAAGAGATACTCTCACTTTATTTTGAACATTTCCATTCAAGTATTGTCTTAACGTGGCTACCACCTTATCACTTACTTGAATTTTGGTAAATTTACTCGATCCTCATATTATAGAAAACATGCAAGGGTTGAATGGTTTAAGTGAATCTAAGTATAACTAAGCAACATTTAAACATTTTTAATGGCAGTCACATTTTGTGTGAATTCAACCATAAGTATTGTTTGGTCAATTCAATGTCCTTGAATTGGAAATCATAAATTGTTAGCCAAGGTGCATAGATTGATGAAGTATAGGTGCACAATATGTGCTTAGAAGTTATTCACTAGGTCATTATGTATTTGTCAAGATCTAAACTTAAGATGGGGCGATGTTTGTCAATTGTATTAGTGTTGTAATTCTTAGGGATGTTGATTAAGTTTCCTAGGAATTAATCTCTATCCAATTAGTTTGTAGATGATGTGAGGGTGATTTTACTTATGTTAGATTGTTGGGATTTTTTATCTTAAATCTCTTTGCTACAGCTCCTAATTCTCTAAGTGCAAAAAGAAACATATTCTATCAGCTATGAAGGAATATTGTTGAACTCAATTGTTTTAGGAGAGGTCTTCTCGCTTGTTCAATTTCTACTCAAACAAAGTAATCCAAGCAACATCTATGAATTGAACACACTTCAATTATGTTGGATAATAAGCAAAGGAAATAAATGTGCAGTACCAGGTATAAATCAAATTAGATAACAGTCTAAGCTAGGTATAAAGCAAATTAAAGTTCTTATGCATATAACAATTCGAGAGGTTTGACCTTTATAAGGTATGCATCACATCATAATGTTTTTTAACCATAGTAACTTATTATTTAAAATATATGAGGGGATATTACATCTTCCCCCTCTCAGAAAAAACACTGTCCCAATGTTTTCACATCTTCAGAACGAATTTGGGTATGCTTCTCTCATGAACTTTTCATCCTCCCAAGTGGACTCATCTAGGGAAAAGTGCTTCAACTGCACCTTATCTTGGGTGATAACTCACCTCTACAATATTACTTCTCTCTGATTGAATATACACTAGGGCTCGACCAGAAACTCGTTGTTCAATTCGAACTACAACGACAATTGCAATTTTACCAGTTAGTTTTTTTTTTTTTTGCGGATGACGACGGAGAAACGATGAAAGGAATGGGGCTAGGGTTTCAACCGAAACCTGCAGACTGCTCCACGCCTACAGCCGCCTGACTATGTTGCTACACTCTCCGCCCTCCCGTACTCCAGCCTCGTTTACTCTCACACTGCTCCCGTTTGTCGCCATCACGATCACTCCTCCTTTCTTACAGCTTGGATTTTTACCCTTACCCTCCTCCTCGACAAACCCTCGCCTGTTACCCGGTCACTACAACGACAGGAGACTTTGGTTTCTGAAGGTAGCTGGTGCAGAAATATAGCAACGGTTATGGAGGACCTAGTCGACTACTCGGAAGACCCACTAGCGGGTACCTCCATCTGGACTTCTCCCCAGGTTAACCCGACAAGCAGTTTCCATTATGGCTATGAATTCATTGACATTGTTGCCTCGCTTCCCTTGATCTCAGGGCCCTCGTGCTCGATGGCTACACTCTCAGAGGCCTCCCCCTCCATTCCTGACCTCACAGCCCAGCCATTGTCCCCTTCTACCCTAAATTTCATGGATCAAACCCTAGATCCCAGTCTGGGCATCTCCTCTGAGGGTATCTCATCTTTCCCTTCCTCCGCCGGCTCCCGCGTCCTCTCTGCAATGACCAACAGTGATCCTGCCGCCTCTGATTTAGGGCTGCCTGTGTCGGCCTCATCAGCCCCCCCTTCTGGCAATATCACTGAAATCCCACCCATCTCGGGGGTTTTTCCCACTAATCCTCCCTTGGGCGACCCTGCACCTGAGACTAACCCTTCCTGAGAAACCCATCAGAACCCCATACCGGATGAAGGAACCCGGAAAGTAAAGAAGCAAAGGGTCCTAAGACCAAAAGCTTTGGAGGTTTTCCTGAGTTTGGGTGAGGATTTCCAGTGGAGTGAGGCGATGGACACAGCTGAGCGAGTACTGGTTGGAAGAGTCAGGGGCCATTTTTACAGTGCTACCAGATTGAAGCAGTGGGCCACAGAGGTTTGGGGGCATCATCTAGCCGAACCACTAGTGGTTCAGACTTTTGTTAAAGGATGGTTCGCACTTCATTTTGTCAGGGCAGAGCATACCAACTGGGTTCTTTCAGCGGTTTGGCATATTGAGCAAGCCCCAGTCCTCCTTCGGAGATGGACACCACTTTTCGACCCAGAAAGAGAACAGCTTGGCGCTAGCCCTCTCTGGGTTAGACTACCCAGCCTGCCTCTTCAGTTTTGGTCAGAAGACATCTTTAGGCATATCGGGAACTCTCTGGGCACCTATCTGGAATATGACAAGACCTACCTCTCGACAGGAAGAATGGCGTATGCAAGAATTCTGGTACACATTGACACCAGTGATGGGCTTCAAGAATATATCACAATCCAATGGAGGAACTTCTCTCGAAGGCAGAACCTAGACTATGAAGGGGTTCCATTCAGATGTAGGAGATGCCATAAGGTTGGGCATCTCTTCAAGGACTGCCCTCTCAACAAAAACAAGGATAGGGGAGAAGCTGGGAGGAAAATTCCCCCGAAGACAGACCAGGATCAGGGGGAGTAGCCCCATAACAAGGATGACGGGATTCAAAGTGAACCACCTCAATCAGACATGTCTCTCTCGCAGGGGACCCTGAAGAAATGTGGTAGGCCTCCGCTTCGACCTCCCTCCCCTCCTCTCACCAGGGCAAGAGCAGCTGCTGGGTCGGTGGTTTCTTCGGGTAAGCGACCAATCTCTCCTACTCCCTCTTGTAATCATGATATTGATGGATTAAATGAATTTCCAGTAGATTTTTCTTTAAAATAATTTGTAAACCCTCCCTCTCAATCCCCTCTGGTCGTCCCCTCTCCCTCATCATTTCTCGCCTCCTCTGAAGCCATCCCAACACCCCTTCCCCCCCCCCCCCGCGAATTCATTCTTATTCCTGTAGTAGGTCCTCCTTCCCCTTGGTACCGAACCCGATCAAAGGCTAAGCAAAAGATAATAACCCAGGATTATATTGGCCTTGATCCCTCTTTAACCCCCTTTCCTCCCAAGCTTCTGCGGGGTCGACCCTCCTCCCTCTCAAAGGCTCAATTTCGAGCCGGAGGTGAAATTGCCTTGGGAAATTAATCAACCATTCACTGGGCACTTAGAGCTTTGAACCCCCCTTCTGACCCCCCTTCATGAAGATTGCCTCCCTTAATTGCAGAGGGTTGGCTAGAACCGGAAAAAAAACTAGCCCTCCGCAGACTATTTCATACCTCTCCCATTGATATCATCCTTCTCCAAGAAACTCTGGTTCCTGCTGACACCATTACTGACCTCCTCGAGGCCATGTTTCCTAGATGTAAATTCATAGGAATAGATGCTAATGAAAGAGAAGGAGACCTTGCCCTATTTTCAGTCAATTTAGTGTCTTAAATTGCTACATAAATTATCAATCCGGGTATCATAAACTGATGAAGTGTAGTGCACTATATGTGCTAGATGACCCTCTTACCTCACTGTTTTTTTGAGTTTTATGTTTGTTTTGGGGTTTTGTTCTTTTGGTTCCTAATGTTTTTCAATGTCTACAAAATATTAATCTACTACTGCTAAGAATGAAATGAGATCTAAAAGTGCTTTTAGGCCAAATTTGGAAGTAAAGTTTGTAAACAAGAAAATGAAAACAGAGCTTCTCTTCTTGCTATTATGATTGTTTCCAAAGCATGAACAGAAAGGACTTTAAAACTACTATCTACTCAATTCAAAACCAAAAATTAAATGAGAAAATGAGATTGCAGCTATCTATGATAAACCAGAAATGAAAATAAGATTACCTCTACTGTCTAATCTATTGCATAATTAAAGCTTAATGAACAACTGAAGATGGAACTGCAGCTAAACTTAAGTGAAAAACTAAAACTGAAAATGAAACTATTCTATTATGAAAGCAAGGCTAATGAAGTATTTTTGTCACTTTGCAACATAATTTAGGGAGAACTACCTCCTTATGATAGAAATGTGAGAGATTTCATTCTTCATCATTCTAAGAAAAGTAGACATGAGCTAAACTAAGTGAAAAAAGATAATTGAGAACGAAGTTGCAACTATTCTATTATGAAAGCAAAGCTACATGAAGTAATTTTGTCAGTCTGCTACACAATTTAGAGAGCACTACCTCCTTGTGATAGCATTCTTGAGAGATTTCATTCTTCACTATTCTAAGAAAAGTAAACATAACAGAAATGCAGAGAGAGACTCATTCACAAATGAAACATTTCACCACTTAGTTTTAGGATTAACCATCAACTGAAAGGCTTTCAAAAATATTCATTTATAACATGAGTTACTTAAACTAATAAGGAAATGGCATTGAATAAATTAACTCAAAAACTAATGAACATCAATTGTAATGAAAGACTCATTCATAAATACAACATTTCACCATTTAGTTTTAGGATTAACCTTCAATTGAAAGGCTTTTGGAAACATTCATTTATATCAAGAGTGACTATACTAATAAGAAAATGGCATTTGAATAGCTTAATTTAAAATCTAGAAACTAATGAACCGCTGATGAAATAAATCAATTTATGCTACTGCTATCAACTTAAAGCTACAGTTAAGAAACTAAAAAGCAATGAAAACCAAAGGACTAATCTACGATGGAATACAACTACTCTGAGTTAGTGAAAAATGACATAAGTTGCATGATACACAGAGTTAGAAAATGATTATGAACATGATAAAAAGAACACAGTGAATTTACAATTATACTAAAAAGACAAACAAAAAAAAAAACATGTACCCTTGACCACGCAGGGGCCCTCTGGAAGGTCTCGGATTGTCAACACAGAATTAACACTTCACAAGTGCTTCAGGTATCCATTGAAAATAGAGTTGTTATATTAAAACAGAGCACTTAGTTTTTCACACTACAAAGCGAAAATTTGCACTATTACATAAGAAAAAACTTGAACTTTTTATGTGTTCTACATGCTGGTATTTATAGGAAAAATATACAATTGTTTTGAAGAGAGAAATCAGCTATAACAAAACACGTAGACAGGTAGTGTATGCAGAATTCTTGTCTTCAGTTGCCTTGGAACATAGATATTCTAATAGTGGTTGTTGGATTCTATTTGTGCAAGTGGCAGAGGAGGTCCTTGGCTTCAGGAGACTGCCTCGGATCCATCACTGAGAATCGTGTGAAAACAGAGTCCTACTTTCCATAGGTCTCTTACAGTTGACTTCCCTTTGACCAGAGTCCTCCTCATCGATCTAGGCAAAATGGATAGGATACAATCCATGCTCTGACATTTTCCAAGGTACCCATGTGGTCTGTTTCCTCTCTTGACACCTGTAACCTACAAAATTGTGGAGATGGCTGTGGAACAGCCGATTAGTTACAGAATGTGGCTGCATTCTATAGCTTAAAGCCAAAAACCTATTCAAATAACAAACATAAAAATATAACTTGTAAATCACTGAAATATACTCCTTGAGGCAATGTGCAATGGATTTTGATGATTAAGGATGCATTGTTCATGGAAAAGCAAAGGAAGAAGGATGAGAAAGTTGCTTAAGAGAGAGGCAGTTTTGGAACTCAACATACCCCCACTGTGAGACTATTGCATGTCCCCGTGTAATCAAAATTGTAAACACCCTCCTTCTACTGCATCTTCTCTGAGACTTCAACCAAAACATCCAACCTTTTCTTGCTTCTCTTTGTTGCAACTGCCATACTAGGCTTCCTCATGAGGAATCTATACTTGAGGTTAATAAGAGTCGTGTTTACCTTCATGTTTTTCCTCTTTAATTTTCTGTTCTTCTTATGCCACAGACCCAAATGAAGCATTGTGTTATCATGGATAATTTTATCCAGCTTGTTTTGTTCTTTTAAGGCTTCATTTTCCTTCTAAATATGCCTATTTAAAACCTCTAGCTCATAAATTTCCTGCTTAAGAAGCTAGTCAAAGTTTCTTGTGATATAGCTGGCTATTCAGGGTTGGATGAAGTCCCTTGATCCACTGATGTATTCTTTTGCTCCAGTGACTCAATATAATCATAAATCTGTTGTTGGATTGGGTCAATCCCTGGAGAGACTCTCTTTGGGCTACTTTCAAAGTTTGGTTGAGGAGAGTGTTGTGGGCTCTGCTCAAATGAGATATTGTCTTGAGACTGAGTTGGAGTATTCTCTCCCAAATATATGAATGGAGTTTCTTTTGATTTTGTTTTATTTACTTTGCCCTTGAGTATAGAAATCATCCTTAAACTTTGGGAGCCTATGATCTCTTCCTCCATAACCTGTCTTCTTTTCCCCTTCTCTTTGTTGAACTGATACCTGATGTTGACTAATCTCTCAAAAAGTAATTGTTCACCCTCTAGTGAAGGTTCAGGAGTGTTTCTATGGATTTCCTCAACTTTTCCTTTCATATTTCTTCTTCGTTTTTTCTGCTTTCTGATCTATGTTAATGTCTCAGAGAGAGACTCTTCTTCACTGTTTTCTTTTGCTGAAGCTATAGGAGTGTTTTGAATTGTAAGACTGGTTTTCCTTCTCCTACTCTTTTTCATAGAACTTCCTTCAGGTAATTCTAGTGGACCATGGAAAAAGTTTCTGATCAGAAAGTTCTCCCATGTGTCTCCTACACTCTTTAAGTGATATTCAACTAGAACTTTTATGAGACCATGGTGATAAATATTAGTTTCTATGTCTTCCATTTTCTTTTGAACAGTAGTGGCCATTCTCTTTAAACTATTCAACAGGAAGAATGGGAGGTTGAAGGTTCCGTTTTCAATAAAAATCATCAATAGTCTTTTCTGATACACATACATGAAACCGAATCTACCCTCGCATGTAATAAATTTTTGTACAATTAATAGCATGCTACTGCATTTACCCATAAGTGCGGAGATGGGAATTCCTCTCTTAAAAACTGAAGTGTCCATACCTGGATTTTGGGAATGACTTTCCAATTTTCATCATGGAATTCTTTATTCTTGAACCACCTCTCTCCAACCTTTTGTAGCTCAGTTGCTGCAACAATTAAAGACTCGGTCACTGTAAACTTTATGTCACCAATCTCCATGTCCATCCCATCAAACGATCTAGCAAATGACTTGGTGATCTCTTTATGGTGACCATCGAATTTCTCAATAAAACTCAGCCAACCAGCTTTCTTCAACATCCCTTTCAACTGAGGATAACCTTCCATATATTTCACTCCTATAGGTTTTGTTCTAACAATGAGACCCATCACTCTTATTCTTTGTTTTTCTTCAAATTTACCTTCATTGTCTGCGTGAAGAAGACTGTGTATACGACAGTGGTATATGGAAGCAAAAATGGTTATAGATATGGAGATGAAATAACAAAGTGTGTAGAAGGAAAATGACGGAGATAAAACATATATGGTATATGAAACAATATGCATGAAATAGTGCAGAAGATATATGGTGGTTGTAAACTATGTGGAAAACAAAGTATTTTTATACACAGAGAGAATCAAAAACAGAATGAATGATTGAGTGCTCAACGTATCCAAGTGCTTGTATACACAAGAAGGTTGCAGAAGTATAAGCGTGGAACTCGATGTAATAAAGGAACAATAGGGTTGTGAAGAGCCGTATCCAATTAGGTTATGTCATGTATCTAGCCGTTAAATAGGTGTGCTAGAGAAGTACAGTGAAGTACGAGTTAAAAACAAGATCAAATAATGAGACCGTTAGGTATTTAAGTCAGAATGCATGGTGGAATAATCACGACAATCAAATCTTATGATGACAAGTCAAGGAGTAGTGTGTGATTATACGAGTTATACAATTTATGTTTTATATTGCTATTTGAAATAAGTTTTTGTGCTTACCTCTAGAACCATACCTTTCCGCTTGCTAACCTTTTGTTGTTTGCTTCTTCAGGTGCTTAGATGTTGATATGTCTTCAAAAGTTGTTTTCTCCTTCATTACCTACATATAAAATTTATTATGAACTGGCCTCTTTATTCTTGAACTAATGATCAAATTGTTACTGCGGAGTCAGATTGGCTGCAGAATAGGATCAGCTACGGAACTGGAACAGCTACAGAACAGCTGTGGAATGTAAAACAGAGAATAAAATGTGACTTTATGAATGAATGAAATGGATATGACTATGTAGATGAAAATATGACAAAATGGAAATGAAAAATGGAGATGGAAGAAATGCTGAAGAAGAAAAATTTATTGGTGGAATATGGTGATGGAGTGGAGTGAAACTTGCAGAAGTAAAATAGGATGGAATGAAGTAAGACAATGCATAATGAGTCACCATTTTTTTGGAAAATATAGGGTGTCAGAGTCTTCTGATTTTCACCCTATATTTTCTGTATAAGCATGCCAATCAGTGATTGGTTTTCAACCTTATACAATTTATTTATTTATTTATTTTTATTTTTAATTCTTTTTTATATTTTTTTTTAGATATGATGAAATGAGAAAAGACTAAGTTGGTGGAGAAGAAGGATTCTTCTTCACCAACTTCATTTCAGAATTATTTTGAAAGATCTTGATGAACTCCTCCTTTGAGATTGGTTTTTGATAAATTTTCAACCTATGACCATTCACAAGGAGAGGAGTTTGATTCTCATCTATTGTTCTGATTCTTACTGCTCCATTACTGAAAACTTTTTCAATCTCATATGGCCCAAGCCAATGAGTTTGAAACTTTCCTTGAAAATCCTTAAACTTTGAATCAAATAACAGTGCCCAATCTCCCTCTTGAAACTTCTTGTCTTTGATGTACTTATCATGCCACTTAGTCCTCTGTTGTTGAACTAGACCAGTTCTTTGAACAACCTCTTGTCTGATTTCATCAAGTTCATTCAACTGCTCCAGTCTATGCTTTTGAGCTTCTGATAAATCCATCCCCAACTGGACCGCCATCTTGAAAGTTTTGACTTGGAACTCTATGGGGAACAGGACTTGCTTCCCATAAACAAGTTCATAGGGTGTATGTCCTGTTGTGTTCCTCCATGTAGTTCTATAGGCCCACAAGGCTTCAGGAAGCCTTTCTGCCCAATCTCTTCTATGTAGATGCACAGTCTTGGTGAGGATTCCTTCAATCACTTTATTTGTAGACTCCACTTGACCATTTTCTTGTGGATGATAGGGAGTGGATTTCCTATGCTTGATCTTGTACTCTTCCATAAGCCTCTCCATCATGTTGGATGTGAATTGAGTTCCCTGATCTATCACAATTTCTCTTGGAACACCAAAGCGAGTAAAAATATCCTCAAAAAGAAAACTAACTACAAATTTTTCGTTAGCAAAAAGTAATTCTTTGGCTTCTACCCATTTGTTGACATAATCAGTGCATACCAATATATACTTTTTCTGCTTGGATGGAGGATTAATAGGTCCAATAAAGTCTAAAGTCCATTTTTCAAAGAGTTCGATAAGTACCTGAGGTTGTAATGGAATTACATTTTAGGGGGCAGGTTTCCCTACCCTTTGGCAGTTGTCGCACCTTCTGACGTATTCTTTAGCATCTTTGAAGATGGATGGCCAATAATATCCTAAAGAAAGGATTTTATACGCTGTCCTCTTGTTAGCAAAGTGTCCACCACACGGCTCATCATGACTTGCTTTGAGAATATCAGGCATTTCATCTTCCCTGACACACCTTCTGATCATAAGATCTGGCCCTATTTTATACAATTTGTTAGTGATCCATGAATATCTTGCACTATATTGAATAATATTTCTTTTCTCTCTAGGAAATAAATGTGAAAGTAACTTCCATGTAACCAAGTAGTTAGCAACATCTACAAACCAAAGAGTTTGAGTAGTTACTGCAAATAGATATTCATCAGGAAACTTATCCTCAACCGGAAAGTCTTCTTTGATATTATGAATCCTGGACAAGAAATCAGCAACTGTGTTTTGTTTTCCAAGTCTATCTAGCATAATAATGTTGAATTCTTGCAAAAGTAAAAGCCATCTTGTAACTCTTCCATTAGTAATAGGTTTATCCATCAAATATCTAATTGCAGAGTGATCTGTATGAACAAAAGTTTCATAGTGTATTATATAGTGTCTAAACTTGTTAATTGCATGAACAACAACTAAGAATTCTTTTTCAGTCACAGTATAATTCAACTCAGTGGGAGTCAACTTTTTACTTGTGTATTAAATGGCATAAGGAATCAAATCTTTTTGTCCTAATACAGCTCCTATAGCTGTATCTGAAGCATCTGTAGAAATATGGAAAGGAAGTTTCCAATTTGGTCCTCTTAAGATAGGTGCTTCAAATATTTTTGCTTTCAAGGTTTCAAATGCTAATTGGCAATCCCACTTGAATTCACAATCTTTTGTAAGAAATTTGAAGAGTGGAGATGCTACTTTGGTAAATTTTTCTATAAAACTTCTATAATATCCTGTAAATCCTAGAAAACTTCTAACATCTTTTTGGTAATTGGAATTGGTAACTTAGAGATGACTTCAACTTTTGATTTGTCCACTTTAATCCCATCTCCTGAAATGTTTACAATACCTTCTGTAAACATCATAAAGCATTTTTCATGGCTTAGTGAAAGGTTTGTCTCTTTACATCTTTTAAGGACTTTTTCCAAAGTTTCCAAAGCTTCTTCAAATGTGTTACCATAGACTATAAAGTCATCCATATATACCTCTACACAATCATGTATTAGATCAGAAAAAAATTCCTAGTACTGCTCTTTGGAATGTTGCTAGTGCACTACATAACCCAAAAGGAAGCACTCGGTAGGCAAAAGTTCCCCATGGACAAGTAAATGTGGTTTTATCTTGATCCTCAAGTGCTACCTAAATTTGATTATAACCACTAAAACCATCCAAGAATGAGAAATGCTTCTTACCTACTAATGTATCTAATATGATCTATGAAGGGCAAAGGAAAGTGATCTTTCAAGGTTGCTTTATTCAATTCTCGGTAATCAATGCACACCCTCCATTTCCCATTCTTTTTAGGCACAATTACCAAAGGAGAAACCCATTGGCTATCTGAAATTGGGTAAATGAAGTTTACATTGAGTCATTTTTGGAGCTCTTCCTTCACAATCTCCATAAGATTTGGATTCATCCTTCTTTGAGGTTGTCTAATTGGTCTACTGTTTTCCTCAATATAGATATGATGGATACAAGTCTTAGAATCAATACCTTTCTCGTCAGTATATTCCCATGAAAATGCAGTGGAATGTTTTTGTAATATTTTGGTTAGCTCATCTTGTGTTAGTTTCTCCAATTTTTTATTTACATTCAATGTCCTACCTGGAAAAATTTCAATTGTAGAGCTGCCAAACTCTTCCATAGAATAGAGAGACATCTGCCTAGATGACAAGTATTCAACATTAGATTTTTCCTGGAATTGTGCATGATCATATTCTGAAGATGTTTCAAAATTTTCAAATGTGTTCAAAATTTGACTATCTTCACTAACTTTTGATATAGTAAAGATAGGTTGAATAACATCTTCATCATCGATCCATTCCTTGTCATCTATTTCTGTGATTGCTTTTGCTGGAGGATACAAAGTAAATTTCTTTGTTGAATTACCATCAGAAATGTACATGTCACCAGATCTACAACTAATAAAAGCATCAGTTGTGGCCAACCAAGGTCTTCCTAATATGAGTGGGTGTCCTCCTAGATTATTCTTGGGAGTTAAAATCATGAAGTCAACAGGATATTCCCAAGAATCTAAGGAGATTGAAATGTCTTCTAGCACACCATCCGGTTTGATTATTGATCTATCTGCAAGTTGCAGTAAGGTAGGTGTGTAAAGAAGGTTAGGAATTTTAAGCTGCTCCATAATTTGTATACTCATAATGTTTATTATTGCCCCTAAGTCAATCAATGTGTTTGAAATTTCAATCCCATTTATATGTGTCTTGACAATTGGACTTCCTGAATACACATATTTCTGCATGGCAATCTTGCCCATCATGATATCTAGTATCTTTCCTATCAAGTGAATTCTTTTTGTTTCTCTTGGTTTCCTTCCTGGTCTTTTGATGCTCAACTCCTTTATTGTCTTAGCTAGAATTGGAATTTCTCTAATGGCTTGTAACAAAGGAATTTTGATACAAACATTCTTCAATTCATCTAAGAAGTCATAATTGGGCAACAAGGTCTGTTTTTCTACTCCTCTATCAATTTGTAATCTCTCAGGAAAAGGTGGTGTAGAAGTAGATGTTGGTTGCTCAATTATAGGAGTTGTGTTTATTGACTCTTTTTGTTTTCCTTTTTCACTAGTTTGGTTTTGGATGGATGTCCCATCAAAACTTTTATTGACTTTTAGAGAATCCTCCTCAGAAGCATCTTGTTCTTGAATATCTATAGAAGGTTTTTCCTTTTCTAATATCCTACCAGATCTAAGTTGAACATCATTAAGATCTAGAGGATCAATCATGTAAGTAGGAAACTATTGCCCTTCTACCATATAAGCATTCTAAGGGTTTTTATTATTGGGGTTTGGCAATGGTTGGGCTGGTAGTTGATTTGGTTTTGACTTTGTTGTGGAGGTTGTTGTGGAAATGGCAATGAAAAATGAGGGCTTCGATTTGGAAATTGTGGTTGTTGATTTTGTGGGGGAGGATAGCTCTCATAAGATGGAGGACATTGATAATATTGAACAAACCTTCTATAAGGATTTTTTACCCCTTGTGCCCATGGTTGAGATTGATACTGAGTTTTAGGTTGATGCCAAGGTTGTTGCCAAGAATTTCAGTTTGGTGGGGGCTGAAAGTACATTTTGTTAAATCCTTGATTCTGTTGCCCCTGCCAAGGTATTCTTGCAACAAAACAAAGAGGTTCTACAGAATTTGGGACTGTTTCTTCTTGAAAGACAACCTTAAGACCTCGGATTGAAGGACAATCTTTGGTCTCATGAATTTCTGAACAAATCATACAAGTTTCTACAATTTTTGCATCTAAAGGGCATTCCCTTAGAGCATGTTTCTTTCAGAATTTTGGACAAAAGATGGCTAAGGCATTAGCATCTGTTTTCTACTTGTTTTGGATTTTGAGGGTGTCTAGCTGCTCACTAAGGCTCCCTAAAATGTCAGTTTTAAACTCATCAAGCATATTACCAATTTCTACCCTACTTACAGATCTGGTTGCAGATTTGTTTGCTCTAATAAGAGAAGGATCTCTTCGTCCTTTCCCAATTTTAGATTTCCCTCTTGAGAGATGAACACATAGTTCTGCTATGTCACTCAATGGAAGTTGAGAGATGTCTACCTTCTCCATCATGTTAAGGATATCTATCCATTCATCTCTAATGTCCTTTAACAAAAGAGTTTTCAAAGTTTCTTCATCTAAATTGTTCATTTTTTCTCTTTTCAAATTGTAGTTGAATCTCTCAAGAAAATCCTTTAAGTTTTCATCTTCCTTTTGCATCATTTTGAATACCTCATCCTTATGATTAGTAGGCATACAATAATCCAAGTATCTATCCAAAAATGCATGTTTCATGTCATTCCAAGTTCTAATGGATTGAGTGACTAACCCCATAAACCATTTCAAAGCATCCCCTTTTAGTGTTGAAGGGAACAATTTGAGTTTTTGAGAGTCTTCTAAATAATCATAGGTTATGCACAAGACTTCAAACTCAAATAAAAATGTTTCAGGGTCCTCACTTCTCAACCCATAAAAGTTTGGGAGGAAAGATGGTGAGATGTTTTTCATTGTGGTATGTGTTTCCTAACCTACTATAGGGAATCCAAATGAGTTATCTATTTCCCTATTTCCTCTGCCTCCTCCATTTTTACCTCGACCTCTCCCTCTACCCCCTCCTCCAAACAGTGAGAATTCTCCATCTTGTTTTTCTTCTACCATTACAGTTTCTTCAGAGTCCTCTGGTTCTTCTATTAATGGATTAGGGGAGAGATTTTCTGCTTCTTCTTCTTCACTAGGTATTCCTACTTCCTCAACTACAATAGGCTCGCCTGTAGAAGTGAAAAAGGTCTTCTCTCCTAGGTTTGTTTTAGTAGATGAAGTGGGAGAATCTTCTAACTGAGTTGCTACCCCTTGAATTCCAGGAATCCTAAGGCTGGGAGTATGAGTCTGGGATGGAGGTGTATCTTTCCTAACTCTTGGTGGAGTAGGTGGAGTTGTGAAAATCAAACTTCTACCCCTAGCTATAAATCTACCCCTAGAATCTCTTTCTCTATGCATGTCATTGTTTTGTTTTATTGTTTTTGTTGTTTTTTTTTTATGAATGTAAGAGATAAGGCTACCTAGTTACACTTCCCCGGCAACGACACCAAAATGTTCAGTCAATTTAGTGTCCTAAATTGCTACATAAATTATCAATCCGGGTATCGTAAACTGATGAAGTGTGGTGCACTATATGTGCAAGATGACCCTCTTACCTCACTGTTTTTTTGAGTTTTATGTTTGTTTTTGGGTTTTGTTCTTTTGATTCCTAATGTTCTGCAATGTAGTCTACAAAATCTTAATCTACTGCTACTAAGAATGAAATGATATCTAAAAGTGCTTTTAGGCCAAATTTGGAAGTAAAGTTTGTAAACAAGAAAATGAAAACAGAGCTTCTCTTCTTGCTATTATGATTGTTTCCAAAGCATGAACTGAAAGGACTTTAAAACTACTATCTACTCAATTCAAAACCAAAAATTAAACAAAAAAATGAGATTGCAGCTATCTATGATAAACCAAAAATGAAAATAAGATTACCTCTACTGTCTAATCTATTGCAAAATTAAAGCTTAATGAACAACTGAAGATGGAACTGCAGCTAGACTTAAGTGAAAAACTAAAACTGAAAATGAAACTATTCTATTATGAAAGCAAGGTTGATGAAGTATTGTTGTCACTCTGCTACATAATTTAGGGAGAACTACCTCCTTATGATAGCAATGTGAGAGATTTCATTCTTCATCATTCTAAGAAAAGTAGACATGAGCTAAACTAAGTGAAAAACCATAATTGAGAACGAAGTTGCAACTATTCTATTATGAAAGCAAAGCTAAATGAAGTAATTCTGTCACTCTGCTACACAATTTAGAGAGCACTACCTCCTTGTGATAGCATTCTTGAGAGATTTCATTCTTCACTATTCTAAGAAAAGTAAACATAACAGAAATGCAGAGAGAGACTCATTCACAAATGAAACATTTCACCACTTAGTTTTAGGATTAACCATCAACTGAAAGACTTTTGAAAATATTCATTTATAACATGAGTTACTTAAACTAATAAGGAAATGCCATTGAACAACTTAACTCAAAAACTAATGAACGGCAATTGTAATGAAAGACTCATTCATAAATACAACATTTCACCATTTAGTTTTAGGATTAACCTTCAACTGAAAGGCTTTTGGAAACATTCATTTATATCATGAGTGACTATACTAATAAGAAAATGGAATTTGAACAGCTTAATTTAGCATCTAGAAACTAATGAACAGCTGATGAAATAAATCAATTTACACTACTTATATCAACTTAAAGCTACAGTTAAGAAACTAAAAAGCAATGAAAACCAAAGGACTAATCTACGCTAGAATACAACTACTCTGAGTTAGTGAAAAATGACATAAGCTGCATGATACACAGAGTTAGAAAACGATTATGAACATGATAAAAAAAACACAGTGAATTTACAATTAAACTAAAAAGACAAACATAAATAAAAACATGTACCCTTGACCACGCAGGGGCCCTCTGCAAAGTCTTGGATTATCAACACGGAATCAACACTTCAGAAGCGCTTCAGGTATCCATTGAAAACAAAGTTGTTACATTAAAACAGAGCACTACGTTTTTCACACTACAAAGCAGAAATTTGCACTATTACATAAGAAAAAACTTGAACTTGTTTTGCGTTCTACATGCTAGTATTTATAGGAAAAATATACAACTGTTTTGAAGAGAGAAAGCAACTATAGCAAAACACGTAGACAGGTAGTGTATGCAGAATTCTTGTCTTTGGTTGCCTTGGAACATAAATATTCTAATAGTGGTTGTTGGATTCTGTTTGTGCAGGTGGCAGATGAGGTCCTTGGCTTCAAGAGACTATCTCGGATCCATCACTGAGAATCGTGTGAAAACAGAGTCCTACTTGCCATAGGTCTCTTACAATTGACTTCCCTTTGACTGGAGTCCTCCTCATCGATCTAGGCCAAATGGATAGGATACAATCCATGCTTTGACATTTTCCAAGGTACCCATGTGGTCTATTTCCTCTCTTGACACCTGTAACCTACAAAACCGTGGAAATGGTTGCGGAACAGCCGATTAGCTGCGAAATGTGGTTGCATTCTGTAGTTGAAAGCCAAAAACCTATTCAAATAGAAAACATAACAATATAACTTGTAAATCATTGAAATATACTCCTTGAGGCAATGTGCAATGGATTTTGATGATTAAGGATGCATTTTTCATGGAAAAGAAAAGGAAGAAGGATGAGAAAGTTGCTTAAGAGAGAGGCAGTTTTGGAACACAACATACCCCCACTGTGAGACTATTGCATGTCCCCATGCAATCAAAATTGTAAACACCATCCTTCTACTACATCTACTCTAAGACTTTAGCCAAAACATCCAACCTTTTCTTGCTTCTCTTTGCTGCAACTGCTATCCTAGGTTTCCTCATGAGGAATCTATACTTGAGGTTAATGAGAGCCCTATTTAGCTTCTTGTTTTTACTCTTTAATCTGTTCTTCTTATGCCACAGACCCAAATGAAGCATTGTGTTATCATGGATAATTTTATCCAGCTTGTTTTGTTCTTTTAAGGCTTCATTTTCCTTCTGAATATGCCTATTTAAAACATCTAGCTCATAAATTTCTTACTTAAGTGAGCTAGTCAAATTCTGTTGTGATGTAGCTGGCTGCTCAGGGTTGGATGAAGTCCCTTGATCCACTGATGTATTCTTTTGCTCCAGTGACTCAATATAATCATAAATATGTTGTTGGATTGGGTCAATCCCTGGAGAGACTCTCTTTGGGTTACTTTCAAAGTTTGGTTGAGGAGAGTGTTGTGGGCTCTGCTCAAACGAGATATTGTCTTGAGACTGAGTTGGAGTTTCCTCTCCCAAATCTATGAATGGAGTTTCTTTTTATTTTGTTTTCCTTACTTTGCCCTTGATTCTAGAACTCCTCCTTAAACTTTGGGAGGCCATGATCTCTTCCTCCATAACCTGTCTTATTTTCCCCTTCTCTTTCTTGAACTGATCCCTAATGTTGACTAATCTCTCAGAAAGTAATTGTTCACCCTATAGTGAAGGTTCAGGAGTGTTTTTATGGATTTTCTCAACATTTCCTTTCCTCTTTCTTCTTCATTTTGTATGATTTCTAATCTCTGTTAATGTTTCAAAGAGAGGCTCTTCTTCACTGTTTTCTTTTGCTGAAGCTGTAGGAGTGTTTTGAATTGTAAGATTGGTTTTCCTTCTCCTACTCTTTTTCACAAAACTTCCTTCAGGTAATTCTAGTGGATCTTGGAAAAAGTTTCTGATCAGAAAGTTCTCCCATGTGTCTCCTACACTCTTTAAGTGATATTCAACTAGAATTTTTATGAGACCATGGTGATAAATATTAGTTTTTATGTCTTCCATTTTCTTCTGAACAGTAGTGGCCATTCTCTTTAAACTATTCAACAGGAAGAATGGGAGGTTGAGGGTTCCGTTTTCAAGAAAATTCATCAACAGTGTTGTGTGATACACATACATGGAACCGAATCTACCCTCGCATGTAATAATTTTTTGTACAATTAATAGCATGCTACTCCATTTACCCTTAAGTGCAGAGATGGGAATTCCTCTCTTAAAAACTGAAGTGTCCATACCTAGATTTTGGAGAATGACTTTCCAATTTTCATCATGGAATTCTTTATTCTTGAACCACCTCTCTCCAACCTTTGGTAGCTCGGTTGCTGCAGCAATAAAAGACTCGGTCACTGTAAACTTTATGTCACCAATCTCCACATCCATCCCATCAAACGATCTAGAAAATGTCTTGGTGATCTCTTTATGGTGACCATCAAATTTCTCAATGAAACTCAGCCAACCAGATTTCTTCAACATCCCTTTCAACTAAGGATAACCTTCCATATATTTCACTCCTATAGGTTCTGTTCTAACAATGAGACCCATCACTCCTATTCTCTGCTTTTCTTCAAATTTACCTTCACTGTCTGCGTGAAGAAGACTGTGTATATGGCAGTGGTATATGGAAGCAAAAATGGTTATAGATATGGAGATGAAATAACAGAGTATGTAGAAGGAAAACGACGGAGATAAAACATATAAGGTATATGAAACAATATGCGTGAAATAGTGCAGAAGATATATGGAATGGAGTGGCTGTAAATTATGTGGAAAACAGAGTATTGTTATACACAGAGAGAATCGAAAACAGAATGAATGATTGTGTGCTCAACGTATCCGAGTGCTTGTATACACAAGAAGGCTGTAGAAGTATAAGCGTGGAACTTGATGTAATAAAGGAACAATAGGGTTGTGAAGAGCTGTATCCAATTAGGTTATGTCATGTATCTAGCCGTTAAATAGGTGTGCTGGAGAAGTACAGTGAAGTACGAGTTAAAAACGGAGATCAAATCATGAGACCGTTAGGCATTTAAGTCAGAAGGCATGGTGGAATAATCACAGCAATCAAATCTTATGATGACAAGTCAAGGAGTAGTGTGTGATTGTACGAGTTATACAATTTATGTTTTATATTTCTATTTGAAATAAATTTTTGTGCTTACCTCTAGAACCATACCTTTCCACTTGCTAGCCTTTTGTTGTTTGCTTCTTAAGGTGCTTAGATGTTAATATGTCTTCAAAAGTTATTTTCTCCTTCATTACCTACATATGAAATTTATTATGAAATGGCCTCTTTATTCTTGAACTAATGATCAAATTGTTATTGCAAAGTCAAATTGGTTGTAGAACAGGATCAGCTACGGAACTGGAACAGCTGCAGAACGAGAACAATTGCGGAATGTAAAACAGAGAATAAAATGTGACTTTATGAATGATGAAATGGAGATGACTGTGTAGATAAAAATATGACAAAATGGAAATGAAAAATGGAGATGGAAGAAATTCTAAAGAAGAAAAATTTATTGGTGGAATATTGTGGTGGAGTGGAGTGAAACTTGCAGAAGTAAAATAGGATGGAATGAAGTAAAACAATGCATAATGAGTCACCATTTTTTTGGAAAATATAGGGTGTCAGAGTCTTTTGATTTTCACCCTGTATTTTCTGTATAAGCATGCCAATCAGTGATTGGCTTTCAACCTTATACAGTTTATTTATTTATTTTATTCCTTTTTTTAATTCTTTTTTATATTTTTTTTTAGATATGATGAAAAGAACAAAGACTAAGTTGGTGGAGAAGAAGGATTCTTCTTCACCAACTTCATTTCAGAATTATTTTGAAAGATCTTGATGAACTCCTCCTTTGAGATTGGTTTTTGATAAACTTTCAACCTATAACCATTCACAAGGAGAGGAGTTTAATTCTCATCTATTGTTCTGACTCTTACTGCTCTATTACTGAATTTTTTTTTAATTTCATATGGCCCAAGCCAATGACTTTGAAACTTTCCTTGAAAATCCTTAAACTTTGAATCAAATAATAGTGCCCAATATCCCTCTTGAAACTTCTTGTCTTTGATGTGCTTGTCATGCCACTTGGTCCTCTGTTGCTGAACTAGACCAGTTCTTTGAACAGCCTCTCATCTGATTTCATCAAGTTCATTCAACTGCTCCAGTCTATGCTTTTGAGCTTTTGATAAATCCATCCCCAACTGGACCACCATCTTGAAAGTTTTGACTTGGAACTCTATGGGGAACAGGACTTTCTTCCCATAAACAAGTTCATAGGGTGCATGTCCTGTTGTGTTCCTCCGTGTAGTTCTATAGGCCCACAAGGCTTTAGGAAGCCTTTCTACCCAATCTCTTCTATGTAGATGCACAGTCATGGTGAGGATTCCTTCGATCACTTTATTTGTAGACTCCACTTGACCATTTGCTTGTAGATGATAGGGAGTGGATTTCCTATGCTTGATCTTGTACTCTTCCACAAGCCTCTTCATCATGTTGGATGTGAATTGAGTTCCCTGATCTATCACAATTTCTCTTGGAACACCAAAGCGAGTAAAAATATCCTCAAAAAGAAAACTAACTACAAATTTTTTGTTGGCAAAAAGTAATGCTTTGGCTTCTACCCATTTGGTGACATAATCAGTGCATACCAATATATAATTTTTCTGCTTGGATGGAGGATTAATGGGTCCAATAAAGTCTAAAGCCCATTTTTCAAAGAGTTCAATAAGTACCTGAGGTTGTAATGGAATTTCATTTTAGGGGGCAGGTTTCCCTACCCTTTGGCAGTTGTCGCACCTTCTGACGTATTCTTTAGCATCTTTGAAGTGGATGGCAATTAATATCCTAAAGAAAGGATTTTATAGGTTGTCCTCTTGTCAGCAAAGTGTCCACCACACGGCTCATCATGATATGCTTTGAGAATATCAGGCATTTCATCTTCCCTGACACACCTTCTGATCATAAGATCTGGCCCTATTTTATACAATTTGTTAGTGATCCATGAATATCTTGCACTATCTTGAATGATCTTTCTTTTCTCTCTAGGAAATAAATGTGAAGGTAACTTCCATGTAACCAAGTAGTTAGCAACATCTGCAAACCAAAGAGTTTGAGTAGCTACTGCAAATAGATATTCATCAGGAAACTTATCCTCAACCGGAGAGTCTTCTTTCATATTTTGAATCCTGAACAAGAAATCAGCAACTGTGTTTTGTTTTCCAGGTCTATCTAGCACAATAATGTTGAATTCTTGCAAAAGTAAAATCCATCTTGTAACTCTGCCATTAGTAATAGGTTTATTCATCAAATATCTAATTGCAGAGTGATCTGTATGAACAAAAGTTTCATAGCCTGTTATATAGTGTCTAAACTTGTTAATTGCATGAACAACAACTAAGAATTCTTTTTCAGTCACAGTATAATTCAACTCAGTGGGAGTCAAATTTTTACTTGTATAGTAAATGGCATAAGGAATCAAATCTTTTTGTCCTAATACAACTCCTAGAGCTGTATCTGAAGCATCTGTAGAAATATGGAAAGGAAGTTTCCAATTTGGTCCTCTTAAGATAGGTGCTTCAGATATTTTTGCTTTCAAGGTTTCAAATGCTAATTGGCAATCAGGATTCCACTTGAATTCACAATATTTTGTAAGAAATTTGAAGAGTGGAGATGCTACTTTGGTAAAGTTTTCTATAAACCTTATATAATATCCTGTAAATCCTAGAAAACTTCTAACATCTTTTTGGCAATTTGGAATTGGTAACTTAGAGATGACTTCAAATTTTGATTTGTCCACTTTAATCCCATCTCCTGAAATGTGATGTCCTAAAACAATATCTTCTGTCAACATCATAAAGCATTTTTCATGGCTTAGTGAAAGGTTTGTCTCTTTACATATTTTAAGGACTTTTTCCAAATTTTCCAAAGCTTCTCCAAATGTGTTACCATAGACTATAAAATCATCCATTTATACCTCTACACAATCATGTATTAGATCAGAAAAAATTCCTAGTACTGCTCTTTGGAATGTTGTTGGTGCATTACATAACCAAAAAGGAAGCACTCAGTAGGCAAAAGTTCCCCATGGACAAGTAAATGTGGTTTTATACTGATCCTCAGGTGCTACCCGAATTTGATTATAACCACTAAAACCTTCCAAGAATGAGAAATACTTCTTACCTGCTAATGTATCTAATACTTGATCTATGAAGGACAAAGGAAAGTGATCTTTCAAGGTTGCTTTATTCAATTCTCGGTAATCAATGCACACCCTCCATTTCCCATTCATTTTAGGCACAATTACCAAAGGAGAAACCCATTAGCTATCTGAAATTGGGTAAATGAAGTTTACATTGAGTAATTTTTGGAACTCTTCCTTCACAATCTCCCTAAGATTTGGATTCATCCTTCTTTGAGGTTGTCTGATTGGTCTACTATTTTCCTCGATATAGATATGATGGATACAAGTCTTAGGATCAATACCTTTCATGTCAGTATATTCCCATGCAAATGCAGCAGAATGGTTTTGTAATATTTTGGTTAGCTCTTCTTGTTGTAGTTTCTCCAAGGTTTTGTTTACATTCAATGTCTTACTTAGAAAAATTTCAATTGTAGAGCTACCAAACTCTTCCATAGAATAGAGAGACATATGCCTAGATGACAAGTATTCAACATTAGATTTTTCCTAGAATTGTGCATGATCATATTCTGAAGATGTTTCAAAATTTCCCAATGTGTTCAAAATTTGACTATCTTCACTAATTTCTAATATAGTAAACATAGGTTGAATAACATCTTAATCATCGATCCATTCCTTGTCATCTATTTCTGTGATTGCTTTTGCTAGAGGATACAAAGTAAATTTCTTTGTTGAATTACCATCAGAAATGTACATGTCACCAGATCTACAACTAATAAAAGCATCAGTTGTGGCCAGCCAAGGTCTTCCTAATATGAGTGGGTGTCCTCCTAGATTGTTCTTGGGAGTTAAAATCATGAATTCAACAGGATATTCCCGAGAATCTAAGGACACTAAAATGTCTTCTAGCACACCATCTGGTTTGACTACTGATCAATCTGCAAGTTGCAGTAAGGTAGGTGTGTAAAGAAGGTTAGGAAGTTTAAGCTGCTCCATAGTTTGTCTACTCATAATGTTTATTGTTGCCCCTAAGTCAATCAATGTGTTTGGAATTTCAATCCCATTTATATGTGTCTTGAAAATTGGACTTCCTAAATCCACATATTTATGCATGGCAATCTTTCCCATCATGATATCTGCTATCTTTCCTACCATGTGAATTCTTTTTGTTTCTCTTGGTTTCCTTCCTAGTCTTTTGATGCTCAACTCCTTTATTGTCTTAGCTAGGATTGGAATTTCTCTAATGGCTTGTAAAAAAGGAATTTTGATACAAACATTCTTCAATTCATCTTGGAAGTCATAATTGGGCAACAAGATCTGCTTTTCTACTCCTCTATCAATTTGTAATCTCTCAGGAAAAGGAGGTGTAGAAGTAGATGTTGGTTGCTCAATTACAGGAGTTGTGTTTATTGACTCTTTTTGCTTTCCTTTTTCACTAGTTTGGTTTTGGATGGATGTCCCACAAAAACTTTTATTGACTTTTAGATAACCCTCCTCAAAAGCATCTTGTTCTTGAATATTTATAGAAGGTTTTTCCTTTTCTAATATCCTACCAGATCTAAGTTGAACATCATTAAGATCTAGAGGAGCAATCATGTAAGCAGGAAATTGTTGTCCTTCTACCATATAAGCATTCTGAGGTTTTTTATTATTGGGGTTTGGCAATGGTTGGGCTGGTAGTTGATTTGGTTTTTGTTGAAATGGAAGTAAGAGTTGAGGGTTTTTACTTTGTTGTGGAGGTTGTTGTGGAAATGGAAATGAAAGGTGAGGGCTTTGATTTGGAAGTTGTGGTTGTTGATTTTGCTGCTGATTTTGTGGGGGAGGATAGCTCTCATAAGATGGAGGATATTCATAATATTGAGCAAACCTCCCATAAGGATTTTGTACCCCTTGTGCCCATGGTTGAGATTGATACTGAGTTTGAGGTTGAGGCCAAGGTTGTTGCCAAGAATTCCAGTTTGTAGGGGGCTGAAAGTACATTAGATTGTTAAATCCTTGATTCTATTGCCCCTGCCAAGGTCTTCTTGCAACAAAACAAAGAGGTTCTATAGAATTTGGGACTGTTTCTTCTTGAAAGACAGCCTTAAGACCTGGGATTGAAGGACAACCTTTGGTCTCATGACTTTCTGAACAAATCACACAAGTTTCTACATTTTTTGCACCTAAAGGGCATTCCCTTAGAGCATGTTTCTTTCATCATTTTGGAAAAAAGATGGCTAAGGCATCAACATCTGTTTTCTGCTTGTTTTGGATTTTGAGGGTGTCTAGCTGCTCACTAAGGCTCCCTAAAATGTTAGTTTTAAACTCATCAAGCATATTGCCAATTTCTGCCCTACTTATAGATCCGGTTACAGATTTGTTTGCTCTAACAAGAGAAGGATCTCTTGGTCCTTTCCCAATTTTAGATTTCCCTCTTGAGAGATGAACACATAGTTCTACTATGTCACTCAATGGAAGTTGAGAGATGTCTCCCTTCCCCATCATGTTAAGGATATCTATCCATTCATCTCTAATGGCCTTTAACAAAAGAGCTTTCAAATTTTCTTCATCTAAATTGTTCATTTTTTCTCATTTCAAATTGTAGTTGAATCTCTCAAGCAAATCCTCTAAGTTTTCATCTTCCTTTTGCATCATTTTGAATACCTCATCCTTATAATTAGTAGGCATACAATAATCCAAGTATCTATCCAAAAATGCATGTTTCATGTCATTCCAAGTTCTAATGGATTGAGTGACTAACCCCATAAACCATTTCAAAGCAGCCCCTTTTAGTGTTGAAGGGAACAATTTGAGTTTTTGAGAGTCTTCTATATAATCATAGGTTCTGCACAAGACTTCAAACTCAAACAAAAATGTTTCAAGGTCCTCACTTCTCAACCCATAAAAGTTTGGGAGGACAGATGGTGAGATGTTTTTCATTGTGGTATGTGTTTCCTCATCTACTATAGGGAATCCAAATGAGTTGTCTATTTCCCTATTTCCTTTGCCTCCTCCATTTTTACCTCTACCCTCTCCTCCAAACAGTGAGAATTCTCCATCTTGTTCTCTTCTGCCATTATAGTTTCTTCAAAGTCCTCTGGTTCTTCTATTAATGGTTTATGGGATAGTTTCTGCTTCTTCTTCTTCACTAGGTATTCATACTTCCTCAACTACAATAGGCTCCCTTGTAGAAGTGAAAAAGGTCTTCTCTCCTAGGTCTGTTTTAGTAGATGAAGTGGGAGAATCTACTAACCGAGTTGTTGCCCCTTGAATTCTAGCAATCCTGAGGCTGGGAGTATGAGTCTGGGATGGAGGTGTATCTTTCCTAACTCTTGGTGGAGTAGGTGGAGTTGTGAAAATCGAACTTCTGCCCCTAGCTATAAATCTACCTCTAGAATATCTTTCTCTATGCATGTCATTGTTTTGTTTTGTTGTTTTTATTGTTTTTTTTTATGAATGTAAGAGATAAGGCTACCTAGTTACACTTCCCCGGCAACGACACCAAAATGTTCAGTCAATTTAGTGTCCTAAATTGCTACATAAATGATCAATCTGGGTATCGTAAACTGATTAAGTGTAATGCACTATATGTGCTAGATGACCCTCTTACCTCACTATTTTTTTGAGTTTTATGTTTGTTTTGGGGTTTTGTTATTTTGGTTCATAATGTTTTGCAATGTAGTCTACAAAATCTTAATCTACTACTGCTAAGAATGAAATGAGATCTAAAAGTGCTTTTAGGCCAAATTTGGAAGTAAAGTTTGTAAACAAGAAAATGAAAACAAAGCTTCTCTTCTTGCTATTATGATTGTTTCCAAAGCATGAACTGAAAGGACTTTAAAACTACTATCTACTCAATTCAAAACCAAAACTTAAATGAGAAAATGAGATTGCAGCTATCTATGATAAACCAAAAATGAAAATAAGATTACCTCTACTGTCTAATCTATTGCAGAATTAAAGATTAATGAACAACTGAAGATGGAACTGCAGCTAAACTTAAGTGAAAAACTAAAACTGAAAATGAAACTATTCTATTATGAAAGCAAGGCTAATGAAGTATTGTTGTCACTCTGCTACATAATTTAGGGAGAACTACCTCCTTATGATAGCAATGTGAGAGATTTCATTCTTCATCATTCTAAGAAAAGTAGACATGAGCTAAACTAAGTGAAAAACCATAATTGAGAACGAAGTTGCAACTATTCTATTATGAAAGCGAAGCTAAATGAAGTAATTTTGTCACTCTGCTACACAATTTAGAGAGCACTACCTCCTTGTGATAGCATTCTTGAGAGATTTCATTCTTCACTATTCTAAGAAAAATAAACATAACGGAAATGGAGAGAGAGACTCATTCCAAATGAAACATTTCACCACTTAGTTTTAGGATTAACCATCAACTGAAATGCTTTTGCAAATATTCATTTATAACATGAATTACTTAAACTAATAAGGAAATGGCATTGAACAACTTAAGTCAAAAACTAATGAACAACAATTGTAATGAAAGACTCATTCATAAATACAACATTTCACCATTTAGTTTTAGGATTAACCTTCAATTGAAAGGCTTTTGGAAACATTCATTTATATCATGAGTGACTATACTAATAAGAAAATGGCATTTGAACAACTTAATTTAAAATCTAGAAAATAATGAACAGTTGATGAAATAAATCAATTTATGCTACTGCTATCAACTTAAAGCTACAGTTAAGAAACTAAAAAGCAATGAAAACCAAAGGACTAATCTACGCTAGAATACAACTACTCTGAGTTAGAAAAATGACGTAAGCTACATGATACACAGAGTTAGAAAATGATTATGAACATGATAAAAAAAACATAGTGAATTTACAATTAAACTAAAAAGACAAACAGAAATAAAAACATGTACCCTTGACCACGCAGGGGCCCTACGCAAGGTCTCTGATTATCAATACAGAATCAACACTTCACAAGCGCTCCAGGTATCCATTGAAAACAGAGTTGTTATATTAAAATAGAGCACTGAGTTTTTCACACTACAAAGCGGAAATTTGCACTATTACATAAGCAAAAACGTGAACTTGTTCTGCGTTCTACACGTTGGTATTTATAGGAAAAATATACAACTGTTTTGAAGAGATAAATCAACTATAAAAAAAACACGTAGACAGGTAGTGTATGCAGAATTCTTGTCTTCGGTTGCCTTGGAACATAAATCTTCTAATAGTGGTTGTTTGATTCTATTTGTGCAGGTGGCAGATGAGGTCCTTGGCTTCAGGAGACTACTTCGGATCCATCACTGAGAATCGTGTGAAAACAGAGTCCTACTTGCCATAAGTCTCTTACAGTTGACTTCCCTTTGACCGGAGTCCTCCTCATCAATCTAGGCCAAATGGACAGGATACAATCCATGCTCTGACATTTTCCAAGGTACCCATGTGGTCTGTTTCCTCTCTTGATAGCTATAACCTACAAAACCATGGAGGTGGTTGCGGAACATATGATTAGCTGCAGAATGTGGCTGTGTTCCATAGCTGAAAGCCAAAAACCTATTCAAATAACAAACATAACAATATAACTTGTAAATCACTGAAAGATACTCCTTGAGGCAATGTGCAATGGATTTTGATGATTAAGGATGCATTGTTCATGGAAAAGCAAAGGAAGAAGGATGAGAAAGTTGCTTAAGAGAGAGGCAGTTTTGGAACTCAACACCCTGGGATGCAACTCCCGCACCTTAAATCTCTGTAACTGTTGGGGAGGTCTCAGGCACATAGGGGAAGACCTCTTCTCAACTGATTTGGGCTTGGAGTTTCGAGTCATTAATGTTTATGGGCCTTGCCAACAAAGGCCTGCCTTCTGGGACCATCTCCTTGGTTCAGAAGTTTTTCAGAATGATTATTTAATTATGGGAGGGGACTTAAACTTCTCCATAGGACACTCTGAGTCATGGGGGCATCATGCACAACAAGACCCCTTATCTGCCTATTTTGAGAATCTGATGGACTCCCATAATCTATTGGACATCCCCTCTGCCAAGCTCATGCCTACCTGGAGGAACAATAGGGCCGGAGAGGACTGTCTTGCTCGAAGACTTGATCGTTTCCTTATTAAGGAAGGACTTTTGACCTTGGGTCTTCTCCATAGACAATGGGTGGGATCGGGAGGAGTCTCTGATCACCTACCTATCTTTATGGAAATCAGAGGGGGTCCTCGAAAGCCCAAGGGACCTTACAAGTTCAGCTCCTCTTGGCTAAAAGACCCCACTTATAATCAGATGATCAAGGAATATTGGAGGGCGCATCCCCCAAGTGCGGGTGGGAACATATCAGAGGGTTTCGCTCACAACCTCATGGAGCTGAAGAAACTATCAAAAGCCTGGGCACACAACAAGAGAATAAAAGATGATCAATCTCTATTGAATGCCGAGAAGGAAATCGCTGAGATTGAAAAGACCTGGTAGGGGCATACAGAGTGAACGATCAGAGAAATAGACTCATGGAGCTATATACCACCAAAAGAAAAATTCTTAAGGATCGTGAGGAAGTTTGGCAACTGAGAAGTAGGGCGACCTGGCTACTCGAGGGTGATGACAACACAAAGTTCTATCACAAGTTTGCAAATGGCAGGAAAACCATCAACACCATCTGGCAACTCTCGAACGAGCAAGGCCACACTGTCAATACTTTCCCTCAGCTGGCTTCCTTAGAAAACTCACACTTTAAACAAACCTACAGGGGCCCCCCTGATGCTAATCTAGCCGAAATTATACAAGTAGCCCAACTATTCCCTCAATTTGTGGATCAGGAGGCAGGCATGGAACTGACAAAGGAGATTACTATCGGGGAATTAGAAGCCATGATCAAATGGTTTAAGAAGGACAAGAGCCCAGGACCGGATGGCTGGGCGATTGAGTTTTACTTAGCTTTTTTTGATACTCTGGGGGAGGACCTTCTAAAAGTCATTGAACACTCCAGAACTAGTGGAAAGATTCCTGAATCCTTCACCTCCACTTTCATCGCCCTCATTCCAAAATTCGACAACCCTTCCACCTTTGATGACTACAGACCTATATCTTTATGTAACTACATCTATAATATCGTGGCATGTAGGAATTTACAGGGTAAGTTCCTCAGAAATAACACCAAAAGGACACCGCTCACAACCAGATCACAGATCAATACACCAGTATTTTTGACGTGGTTAAAACCCTCAAAGAGGGAAACAGTCCACGGCCTGAGCCAACGCGGCCACTTCAGGAAATTTATTAATCAAAGAATGAAAATTTACATAAGCTTCTCTCATGCACGGATTACCCTACAAATGACCCTCCATGCACTTTAAATAGAATTCATGGACCAATCGGGTGTCAAGCCACGGATCAAGTGTCGGTAATACCGAGGAGAGAATGAACCGTTGGATCACTACATATCGTGACCGTCAGATTGTAAGTTACAAAATGTACAACAGTAAAGAAACACACTTTACCTAACTCTATACCTAACTCTACACTAGACCAAGTTGAACTTAACTATATCCTATGTGTCGGAATATCCTAACATCCCCCCTTAAGAACAACTTGGGATAGGATTGAAGGATTTACAAATATGACACAATAGGAGAAGGAAGGAGGCACTAGAGCCTATCCCCCCTTAGTGACAACTTCCTAAACTCCAACCATAAATCGAAGTTTAGTGAACTTCACCTCTGTGAGAGCCTTTGTGAAGATGTCTGCAACTTGATCATCTGTTGAACAATATTGCACTTCAAGAACATGGTCGTGAATGAGCTTTCTGATGAAGTGCATGTGCAGTTCAATGTGTTTGCTGCGCTGATGTTGAACTGGATCTTTGCATAGCTGAATGGCACTTTGATTATCACACCAAAGTGTAGTCGGATGCTGCTGCTGAAAGCCAAATTCTGACAGGATCTGACGAAGCCACAAGGCTTCCTTACTAGCTTCTACGGCACCACGATACTCTGGTTCTGCTGATGAAAGAGAAATGGTAGCTTGTTTCTTACAAGCCCACGTAATAGGTCCTGAACCAAGAGTGAACACATAAACGGCAGTAGACTTCCGATCATCAGGGTCACCAGCCCAATCGGAATCAGTGAAACCAACCAATAGAGGAGATGCTTTGGCACTGTAATGAATCCCAAACTGAACTGTACCTCGAACATAACGAAGTATTCTTTTCGCTACTTTCCAATGACTTTCACGGGGGTTTTTCATGAACCGAGCAACAAGGCCAACAACAAAGGAAAGGTCAGGACGAGTATGGGTTAGATACAAAAGTTTTCCTACAAGTTGACGGTATAAGGTAGCATCAACTTCAGGAGAAGTACAAGTGACTGAGAGTTTGACTCCAGACTGAAAGGGAGAAGGGGTTGGCTTACAGTCTTCCATGTGAAAATGACGTAGAATATCACAAGCATACTTGGACTGGGAAAGGGAAATACCCTCCTTGGATTGCAAGACTTGAAGACCGAGAAAATAGTGTAAGTGTCCTAAGTCTGTCATTTCAAATTTCCTTTTGAGGCTAGACTTCACATGGTTTATAAGGTTGGGATCACTACCAGTAAGGATAAGATCATCAACATAAAGAACAAGGATGATAAGAGAGTTGCCCACTTTCTTGGTGTAGACAGTATTGTCAGAATGACACCTAGAAAAGCCAGATTCTAAAAGAAAGCTATCCATTTTGGCATACCAAGCCCGAGGAGCTTGCTTGAGACCATAAAGGGATTTCTTAAGTCGACAAACAAGGCTGGAGTCTGTTTATATGAAGCCAATGGGTTGTTCCATATAGATTTCTTCATGCAAGTCCCCATGCAAGAAGGCAGATTTAACATCCATCTGATGGACTTCCCATTTGAAAGAGGCAGCAAGGGAAAGAACAAGGCGGATAGAGTTCATTTTGGCAACAGGGGAGAAGGTTTCAGTGTATTCAATGCCTTCAACTTGTGAAAAGCCCTTAGCAACAAGACGAGCTTTATGTTTATCAACTTTCCCATCTGGTCCATACTTGGTTCTGTAAACCCATTTGCATCTAACAAGTTTTCGTCCCTTTGGTAAAGGAACAAGATCCCATGTATCATTTGCCAATAATGAATGATATTCTTCATTCATAGCTGCTTCCCAATCTGGATGGCCTGAAGCTTCTGCAAAGGTGTCAGGATCATAATTTACTGGAGCTTGAGCCAGTAAAGAAGAGGCTCTCTCGAACTGAGAACGTGTGTGTCGCTGATCTGTAGGATCACCGGCAAGATCACCTGCTGCATCTCGAGTAGCACGAACCCATTTTGGAAGCTCAGGAGCTGAAGGAGGATCCTGAGATGGTGGGGGAGGATTTTCATCATCTGAAGAAGAAATGTTTTCAAAGGTAGAAGAGATAGGGAGAGGTGGCACATCCGCCGGACTAGGCTCGCAGGCCGATGTATTTTCATCAAATTTTACATCTCTTCTAATGATAACATTTTTGGACTTAAATGGAATAAGTCTATAGCCTTTGACATCTTCAGAATATCCAACAAAAGTACATTTTTCACTCTTAGGTTCTAAAGCTTTATGTTTTTCATCTGGAATATGGGCCCACGCTTCACTTCCAAAAACACGAAAGTGACTTACATCTGGTTTGATTGAGCTCCATGCTTCTTCTAGAGTGATATTCTTTAAAGCCTTAGTAGGAGTGCGATTTATTATGTAATTTGCACAGTTAATTGCTTCTGACCAAAAACTAAGACCAAGTCCTTTAGATTGTAGCATACAATTAGCCATTTCCTTTAAGGTGCGATTCTTCCTTTCAGCTACACCATTTTGTTGTGGAGTATATGGAACAGTATGTTGCATTTGAATTCCATTCTCAGTGCAATAGTTGATGAATGTGTTTTTAACATATTCTCCGCCATTGTCAGATCTTAACTTAAGAATTTGATGTCCAGATTGTTTTTCAACAAAGGCCTTGAAGGCCAAAAAAGTGTTAAATACTTCACTCTTGAGTTTTAAGAAGTATACCCAAGTGCGTCTGGAGAAATCATCAATGAAAGTTAAGAAATACTTGCAACCAGAGAATGACACAACTGGAAGTGGACCACATAAATCACTATGCACAAGCTGTAAAGGGGCTGAGGCGTGCCAAGAGGCACGTTTTTCAAAATTGTCCCGATGATGTTTTTCGAGTACACATCTGGAACAAACACCATCTCTGCAAGATACCATAGGAAGACCTGTCACCATATTTTCTTTACATAGATGCTGAAGGGAGCGATAGTTTAAGTGACCAAATCGCTGATGCCAAAGTTTGCTCACTTCATCGTTATGAGCAACAAATACTGAGGGAAGATTTGATGACCCAAAGTTGTGAAACTTATACAACCTTGTGGAATCATCAGCAATGCCAGTAGCCAAAATTTGTTTAGGATCTCTTAAGTCCTTGATTACAACATCATGAGGTGAAAATTCAACGATTTTACCTTCACCTGAATGAGTTATCTGATATACAGATAGAAGGTTGCATGATAAGGTTGGAACACATAATACATCATTAAACTGACCATTGTCTAGATGAACAGTTCCAGTCCCTACAACATTAAGAGATCTATCATCACCAACATATATATTTTTGGTGTTACAATCATTTAAAGAAGAAAACATGACTTTGTTTTTGGCCATGTGATAAGAAGCTCCAGAATCAATGAGCCACTCATGAGAATGAGAAGAAGAAGAAGATGCATTTAATGCATAGCCAGACCGAGATGCTTGACAACCACATGCAGAAAGTGCCATTCCTGAAGATGAAGCTGAAGAAGATTGCCCCAAATGGATGTTATGCTTCTTCATTGCTGCTTCCAAGGCTTCCATCTTTTTAAAGCATTTTGATTCTAAGTGGCCATCTCGATTACAAAAATTGCAATGTCTATCAGTCTTCTTCCATTTGTTTTTATTTGTCTTATCATTTTGTTGAAATGATTTTTCATTTTGGGGCTGAAATTGCTTAGGACCCTTGTTTGGTTTAGGACCATTCTTTTTAGGATATGACTTCTTAGGATTCTTTGAATTTGGTTTCTGTTGGGCAGCTAACGCTTTCTTGGAAGAGTTTCCAAGATTAAGAAGACCAAGATGTAAGAGTTTTTCTTGTTCTCTTATTAAAGAATCACAAAAAGAGTCAAAGGAAGGGGGCTTGTAGTCTTTTCCTTGAGAAATGAAGGCTTCTCTTGTAGAATGGAAGGTGGAAACAAATACAGAGTAGGCTGGTCCCAACTTAGTAAGGATGGAATAAATAAGGTTACTATCTTCTTTCTTAACCTTAACACCTTCCAAAAGATATCTAAGGGTCTTGAACTTAGACAAGAAATCTTCAATGCAAGAAAAATTATTAGGGTCCAATGTAAGCAACTCATTTTCAAGTTGATGGGCTCTAATTTCATTTTTAATCCCAAAAACTTTATTGATTTGTTCCATTGCTTCATGAGGAGTTTCAAGTTCTGCAATATGGAATCTAAGATCTGGAGAAATAGACATCCCTATCAAACCACGTGCTTGATCTTGTCTATTTTCCCATTTAGCAGCCTTGTCTTCATCTTTCGGTTTCTTTTCTTGGCCTGTGGCTATTCGGTAGAGACCTTTACTTCTAAGTAAATCCTCCATGTAGGACAACCATTGGAAGTAGTTGGTGCTGTCAAGGGTAACTTGGTATTGACTTTCCATTTCAACAAAAACTGAAGCTAAAGATGCTGAAAGTAAGTGTTCCAATGGATAGATCTCGAAAAAATAGGCTGGTTTAAAAAAACGGCTCTGAAAAAGGCTTCCGGATGAAGAAGTTATGGCTTTTTGAAAAAAAGTTGTTGAAGTTGCCGACGAAGTGCGGGAATGAAAAAGTCCGCCCCCACAAAATGGAGACTTGAACCCAAGACCTCTACTCTCTTAAAATAGCTTTGAACCAATTGATCTATACAAAAAATTTGAGAGAGAGAGAGAGAGAGAGAGAGAGGGGGGGGGGGGGGGGGGGGGTGGGGGGGGCTTTGGGTTGCGTGCTTGCTTTGAGAAAGCTCTTTTTCCCTACAAAACAAAAAACACAAAACCCAACACGGACATGCAAAGAAAACGAACCTTGCGGCTCGAAGTTAGCTTTACCCAAAAAACTAAATATTTTCAAAAATTGAACCTTGCGGCTCAAAGTTAGCTTTAGCCGAAAAACTAAATATTTTTCTCAATGTTTCTGATTTTCCGAGATCACACTAAGGTGCAGGGAAAAGAGCATACGCATGAGAAAAATCCTTCCTTTCTGTTTCTGATTTTCCCAGATCGCACAGAGTCGCAGGGAAAAGAGCATACGCAGAAATGAAAGGTATAGATCCGGTTAAAAAAAAATCTAAATAAACCGAAACTGAAATAAGCAGAGAGAAAATAACAGTAAACTGCAAATAAACACTGTATACCTCCAGATCTTAAAAATGACGCAGCTAGGGCTACCGGAAACCTTTTCGCGTTAAACGAAAGGGGTTCCTCACTGGAACAGATGCTCCGAACACAACAGAGCAGTCCACTCAGCCCAAAAGCAGTCAGAAACAGCAGATCTAGGAAATGGAAGTCGGATGCAGCTCTACCGGCTTCAGATTTGGATCACCAACGGACGCGGCCCTCAAATAGCTCTGATACCATGTAGGAATTTACAGGATAAGTTCCTCAGAAAGAACACCAAAAGGACACCGCTCACAACCAGATCACAGATCAATACACCAGTATTTTTGACGTTGTTAAAACCCTCAAAGAGGGAAACAGCCCACGGCCTGAGCCAACGCGGCCACTTCAGGCAATTTATTAATCAAAGAATGAAAATTTACATAAGCTTCTCTCATGCACGGATTACCCTACAAATGACCCTCCATGCGCTTTAAATAGAATTCATGGACCAATCGGGTGTCAAGCCACGGATCAAGTGTCAGTAATACCGAGGAGAGAATGAACCGTCGGATCACTACATATCGTGACCGTCGGATTGTAAGTTACAAAATGTACAACGGTAAAGAAACACACTTTACCTAACTCTATACCTAACTCTACACTAGACCAAGTTGAACTTAACTATATCCTATGTGTCGGAATATCCTAACATGGCAAATATTATTTCAAACCAGATGCAGCCCATTTTATCCAAGTACATTTCGCCGGAGCAATTTTCCTTTCTACAAGATCAAGAAATTCATGAAGCAGTGGGAACTTCCTAGTAGGTGCTACACTCTCTGCACTCCAAGAAAATCAAAGGTATGATCCTAAAGGTAGACCTCTCAAAAGCTTTTGATAGAGCAAACTGGTTATATATTAGAATTCTCTTAACCCACCTGGGATTCCCCTTTGATTTCATAAAATGGATCATGAGCTACATCACTAACATACCTTTCAGTGTGTTGATCAATGGGGCAGCTTCCCTTTTTTTATTCTGAAAGAGTCTTCGACAGGGGTGCCCCTTATCCCCTTTGTTGTTCCTACTGATAATGGAAGGTCTCAGCAGGTTGGTTAAAGAAGAATTCAGAAGAGGCAGACTAAAGGGAATAAAAATCACAGATGATTGCATCTTGACACATCTATTATTTGTGGATGATGTTCTTATTTTCCTCAATGGAAGCATTGGAGACTTAACAAACCTGAGGAACACATTTGCATTATTCCAAACAGCCACGGGTATGATTGTCAATTGTAACTTCTCATGTGGACCATTCTAAAGAACAAAATCCCCACTGGAGATAACCTGCTTAAGCGAGCTCATCATGGCCCCTTCTAGTGTCACTTATGTAAATGCAACAATGAATCTATCACTCATATTTTTATTGAATGTCTGGCTGCCCAAGAACTTTGGCTTTCAATCTCATCAGTGATTTCTTTCCCGACAAGGTGGCAAGGTGCTTTTGTAAAGGAAGCTTGGTCGAATTGGTGGACAAGCGCCTGCCCACAAAAACTCAGAAATCTGCCTTTACTTATTTGTTGGGGACTGTGGATAGCCCGAAACAACCTCATCTTCCAAAACTCCCTGCCGCACTGGCCCTCCATTACTTCTCGTATCATCTCTGATTATTCCATCATACCTGATGACGAGGAAAAATCCCGAACCAGAACCATCATTCCCGAATCCATAGACCATTCAAAGCCATGGGCTTATTTTGATGGGTCTACCCAAGAGGACGGATGCGGGGGAGGAGCCATTCTAAACCTCTCTGTCTCTCATTCCCTCCACATACAAATGGGTTTAGGGGGAGGTACTAATAATTTTGCAGAACTATCCTCTGCAAAATTCCTCATCCAACATGCTTTACAAATCCAATGCCGAGACCTTCAACTCTTTGGTGACTCAAAAATAGTTTGTGATTGGATTAACAAAAAATCTAGATGCTCAGCATACACTCTGTTACACATACTGGAAGAGGCCCACCGTCTTATTACTACTTTTGACTCATTTACATGTCATCACATTTTCAGGGAGCGAAATGCAGATGCTGACAGATTATCCAAAGAAGTTGCGCACAGGCCATCCGGCACTTGGATGATCCAGGAACACAGAGAGGGAAATTTCTACCAATACTACCACCAGCCCTTTATGGACATAGATGCTACAGCAAGCTCTCAGGGAGCTTAGATCATGGGTTTTTTTGTTTACCACCTGTAAATATTTTAGTATTTTCAACAAGAACTATGGACAGATTATATAACTACTAACCTTTCTATGCTACTCTTCTTTTTTGACAAAAACAATATGATGATCATTTCAGAAATGGATGCCTCCCTGCGTGGAAGAAAGGCATCAAATTTTTTGGATTTCTTTTTGAAACTGACAAGCACTGCCTCATATAGCATATGCTCATGCATATACAGCATGTAATTTTTATATATCAATGAAAATTACATTTTTTTCCAAAGGGAAAAAAAATAAAAAAATAAAAAATAAAAAATAAAATTAAAATTAAAAAAAAAATAAGAAAAAAATAAATGGATCCCATTTGGGATTTGAAACGTTGTTGTAAAAATTCTCTTACTGTGGATTCTCCGGTCAAAGATTCAAAAAATAAATAAATAAATAAATCAAGATCATTATACAGTATTATCACACAAAACAGAGCAACTGAAGAATTAAAGGAAATCAGATTGTATCTGATTAAAACCCGCCACTATTTGTAGGGCCTCCACATAGTAGTTCAGAGCTTCAAATCAATACAACACTTGCACACAAAAACCAAATTCATTGACACGAAATTAACAAATTGTTCATAAAACATATCATTCAGCGCGCACCCAAATAACAGTGCGGCCATTAGCTTTATAGTAGGTCTCTTGGCATAACTGTATCAAGATTTTAAGCCTAATATCTCTTAATCCTATCTAAACTTATATCATGAAACCGTTGTTTTATTATTTTGAAAGCAAAACGATAAGGTTTCAACTGATCTCGAGTTCTATTCTGCGTTAATCCAGCGGTTGACTTGGAGTTTGACCGCGATCTCCTGTGCCTCTTTTAGCAAATAGTTTTGAGTGGATAGGAAGGTATCCATGAGAGAGTCATCCTCTATCCATCCGCACCTTTCGCTACTGACCTGGAACTCTGGAACCTCGCAAACAATGAAGACAGCTACGGAATCCTAGACTAGCTGTGGAAACAGATTGATTCGGTAGCCAATTACAACTTTAATTTTAAAAATAGGGTATACAGTTGAATATGAACAAGAAAACATACTAATTCATACCTTCATCAAAACCTGGTAGATATGGCTTTATTAAGTGGTAAATATATATGAAAAAGAGAGGACCATTGGGGAAAAAGGATGTCATGGTAGGACAATCTTCAGACTCTACATTCCCCGAGACTGGAGATCTTGTATATCCTCATACACTTCTTCCTTGTCCTCTGCTTGTGTCTCTTGTTTGTCATCTCCTTGTTTCACTATTTTCTTCTTTTTGGCAGAGATTGGGATTCTAGGCTTCCTCATCAGAATTTTGTACTTTAAACTGATTATCTCTCTGTGCATAATTTTGTTCTCTTTCTTCAGCTTCTTGTTTTTCTTATACCACAAGCTTAAATGTAGGATCAGATTGTCACTCTTGGCAATCTGTATCTCACTCTGTGTCTTTAGGGCTTGATTTTCATTTTTAAGATACCGATTCAGTGTTTCTAGTTCAAAGATCTCCTGCTTCAAGATGTTTGAGGCCAATTTTTCATTCACCTGGTTGCTTCCTTCTCCAGGGCTCTGTATTGTCTCCTTTGTTGTTGTCACCTTCCTTTCTAGTGACTCTATGTAGTCATATATTTCCTGTTGTGCGGGGTCAATACCTGGACTATGTATCGGGCTTCCTAGAGGTGAGCTGTAAGGCTGTGGTGATGATCTTGGTGACCCTTTTGGAGAATTCCCAGAGCTTCCAATTGGATCATCCTCTATTGGCTCGTCCTCTGTTGGAGTTTTCTCTATTGGCTCCTCTTCAGTTGGCTCCTTTTCATTTGGCTCATTTTCCTCAAGGTTAATGTATTCTATAGTCTTTGAGGTTGTTTTTTGAGTCGTGCTCAACCTCGTGCTCCTTCTCAACCCTGGGGTTTGTGTTTTTTACACTTTCCTCCTCTTATTCTCTGATTTTTCTTTTAGAGGAGAGGTTTTAGTTTGTGAGAGTTCTTCTTTACCTGGGCTAGCTTCCTTTCTTCTAGGGTTTCCCCTCTTCATTCTCTGCAAAATCTTTACTATAGGTAGCTCTTCTTTTGTTACCTCTGTCTGAGTTTGAGGTGCCTGTTCCTTTATCATTTCTATGGTTCTTTTTCTCCCTCTGAGGGCCCTGCTGCTACTTGGTTTTTCTGGGGATTTTTCCTCGAAATGGTTCCTTATTAAGAAACTTTCCCAGTCATCCCCTATACTTCAGAGGTGAAATTCGACCAATATTTTTACCAGACCATGATGGTACATGGTGTTTTCTATGCATTGAATTTTCTTTTGAACATTTGTAGCCATTTTCCTGAGGCTATTCAAGAGAAAATAGGGGAGGTTCATTTGATGATCCTCAAGGAAGTGCATCATCATTCTAACATGATAAAAGTACATTTGTCCAAACCTACCTTCACAAGTGATAAACTTCTGAAGCACAAGCAATAAGTTTCTCCATTTGTTTTTAAGAGCAGAGCTTGGAATACTTTTTTTGTAGACCGTTGTGTCCATGTTCGGATTCTTGAAGAAAACCTTCCAGTCCTCATTGTCAATCCCTCTATGTTTAAACCATTTTCTCCATGCCTTGGTAACTCAGTGGCCTCAGCGATCATAGACTTTGTTACTATGAGCTTTATGTCCCCAATTTCAGCCTCCATTCCATCGAATGAGCGCGCAAATGTCTTGCTTACCTCTTTGTGGAAGCCGTTAAATTTCTCAATGAACTATAGCCATTGTCTTCTTTGTAGCAGCTCCCTAGTTTGTGGGTACCCCTCTAGGAATTGCTTCTCTTTTGGCTCAGTTCGAACAATTACCCCCATGCTGAAGGATTCTTTGCCTTAAAGATTGGCTACCTTGACAGGAAAATGGGACTGGTAGGGTTTTCTAGCTGGAGGAAAGATGGAGTGACTGTGGAAGAACAGAGGAGTGTAGGAATAAGGAAGAACAAATGGGTTATCAATAGGATTATGGGAATGGATTCGACGGTTAGGCACATTCAAACTTATGATTTGGTAATTAATTTGGCAGATTTGGCACAAGGTCGTGACATGACTTTTAGAGTGATGGCATATGATATTTCATTAGGCGGCCATTACCCTTAGGTTGTAATGATTGCACTTTAGTACCATATTTTCTTATTCATACATGCTATATATCTTCCCCTATTGTTAAATTAAAGCAGCACGTACCTTCAATTTTCTATTGCTAACCTTATTTGTTGTCTTTTAGTCTCCTGCAGGTGTATTGTTGTCAACTGTCCATTAATCCAGATCACCAAGCATCCTTGTAGACTTCAAAATTATTGGGCTGATGTTTAGCTATGGAAACTTGTCCGAGCTGTGGAAAGTTGTCCAAGCTGCGGAAAGTTATCCAAGCTGCGGAAAGTTGTCCAAGCTGCGGAAATTTTCCCAAGCTGCGGAAAGTTATTGCTTCTGCAGCTTAAGAGAAAGAAAGCTTTAGTAGATGAGCTTTATTATTTTTTTCTTTTGAAAATAAAATTTGAAGTGCCAACAAATTGGTTTTCACTTTAAATTTTCTGTATAAACATGCCAACAACATGTTGGTTTTCATGTTTATACAATTTTTATTATTATTATTATTATTATATCTATATTTTATTTTATTTTTCATATTGTTATATGTATATATATATATATATATATATATATATATATATATATATATATAATATTTTTGCTATATTTTTTCTTTTTCCTTTTTTCTTTTTTATTTATTTTTTATTTGAAGAACAAACTGGATGAAAATTTCTAAGGTGGAAAAGAAGAAGAATTCTTCTTGACCATCTTCAGTTCTGAATTATCCTGAAATATTTTGACAAATTCTTCTCTTGTTAATGGTTTCTGATAAAGCTTGAGTCGATGTCCATTTACTAATAGAGGAGTTCTTTCTTCGTCAATAGTCCTAATTCTAACTGCACCATTATCAAAGACATTCTCAACCTCATAAGGTCCAAGCCAATGGGTTTGGAATTTCCCTTGAAAATTTTTGAATTTTGAATCAAAGAGCAATGCCCAATCTCCCGGATGAAACTTCTTTTTTTTAATGTACTTATCATGCCATCTTGACCTCTGTTGTTGCACTAAGCTAGTCCTCTGGAAGGCTTCGTGACTGATTTCATTGATCTCATTTAATTGTGTCATCCTTTGCTTCTGGGCTTCTGACAAGTCAAGATCTAACTATATTTTTGTCTTATAGGTCTGGATCTGGAACTCTATTGGAAGTAAGACTTGCTTCCCATAAACAAGTTCATAGTGAGTATGTCCTGTAGTATTCCTCCATGTAGTCCTATAGTCCCATAAGGCTTCTAGAAGTTTTTCCACCCAGTCTTTCCTGTGTAGATGTACAATCTTTGTAAGGATAGCCTCGATCACTTTATTTGTGGACTCAACTTGTCCATTGGCTTGTGGATGGTATGAAGTTGACTTCCGATTTTTTATCTTGTATTGTTCCACAAGCTTCTGCACTAGTCTGTATGTGAATTGTGTCCCTTGATCTGTTACAATTTCTCTTGGCACACTAAAACGAGTAAAAATATCCTCAAAAAGAAATGAAACTACAGTATTTTCAGTAGCAAAAGGAAGTGCTTTAGCTTCTACCCATTGGTCTAACAAAATCCAGTGCCCATTTTTCAAATGGTTCGATAAGTACCTGTGGTTGCAGTGGCATCTCATTTGAAAGAGTAGGTTTTCCCATTCTTTGACAACTGTCACATCTCTTAACATATTCTTTGGTGTCCCTGAAAATGGAAGGCCAATAATATCCTAAAAGCAAGATTTTGTAAGCGGTTCTCTTGTCAGAAAAATGTCCTCCACATGGCTCATCATGACAAGATTTTAGTATCTCTGGTATTTCCTCCTCCTGAACACATCTTCTGATGATGAGGTCTGGTCCTGTCTTATGTAATTCCTCATTTATCCATAAGTAGGATGTGCTATTGTGGACTATTCTTCTTTTTTCTCTAGGAGATAAATGAAATGGCATTTTTCTTGTGGCCAGATAGTTAGCAATATCTGCATACCAAGGTGATTTAGTAGATACTGCAAAAATATATTCATCGGGAAATTTATCTTCTACGGGTCGATCATTGTTTTCATCTTGCATTCTAGATAGAAAATCGGCAATTGTATTTTGTTTTCTTGGCCTATCTAGAATGGTTATGTTGAATTCTTGTAAAAGTAGGAGCCATCTGGTTATTCTTCCATTAGTGACTGGTTTATTCATTAGGTATCTAATGGCAGAATGGTCTGTGTGGACAAAAGTTTCGTAGCCAGTTATATAATGTCTGAATTTATTAATGGCATGAATTACAGCTAAGAACTCCTTCTCAGTTACAGTATAATTTAACTTTGCAGGGGTTAAATTTTTACTGGTATAATAAAAGGCATAAGGAGTGAGATATTTTTGTCCTAAAACAACTCCTAAGGTTGAATCTGAAGCATTTGTTAAGATATGGAAAGGAAATTTCCATTTAGGTCCTTTTAAGATGGGTGCTTCAGAAATTATCTTTTTCAATGTTTCAAAGGAAACTTGACATTCAGAATCCCAACTGAATTCATAGTCTTTGGTCAGTAATTTAAAGAGTGGGGATGCAATTTTTGTGAAGCTTTCTATAAATCTTCTATAGTATTCGGTAAAACCGCGAAAACTTCTAACATCCTTTTGACAACTTGGCATTGATAACTTGGAAATGACTTCTACCTTAGATGAGTCTACCTTAATTCCATCTCCGGAAATATGGTGACCTAAAACAATTCCTTCGTTAAACATCATGAAACGTTTTTCATGGCTTAATGAGAGGTTTGTTTCTTGACATCTTATTAAGACTTTCTCCAGGTTTTCTAGTGCTTCATTGAAAGAATCTCCATACACTATGAAATCATCCATGTACACTTCCACACACTCATGGATAAGGTCAAAGAAAATGCCAAGGACTGCCCTTTGGAATGTTGTGGGAGCATTACATAACCCAAAGGGAAGTACTCGGTAAGCATAAGTTCCCCATGGACAAGTGAATGTGGTTTTATCCTGATCTTCAGGGGCTACCTGAATCTGGTTGTATCCACTAAACCCATCCAAGAAGGAAAAATATTTTTTTCCTACTAAAGTATCTAAGACCTGGTCTATGAAAGGTAGTGGAAAGTGGTCTTTTAATGTTGCTTTATTCAACTCCCTGTAATCAATGCATACTCTCCATTTTCCATTCTTTTTAGGGACGATTACTAGGGGTGAAACCCACTAACTGTCAATTTATTTTAGATTTGGGTTCATTCTTCGCTGAGGTTGTCTAACTGGTCTTGCATTTTGTTCAATGTAGATATGATGTATGGAAGTTATAGGATCAATCCCTCTCATGTCAGTGTATTCCCATGCAAAATCAAAAGAATGTTTCTGTAAAATTTCTATCAATTGTTTCTTTTGAATGTCTTCCAAGTTTTCATTGACATTTAAGGTTTTTCCTGGAAAGATTTCTATCGAGGAATTCCAAAATTTTTCCATGGACAACAATGATACTTGTTTGGAGGAGAGATATTCATTTCGACTACGCTCATAATGTGAGGAAGATTCATTATTTTCTAGTAGATTTAAAAGTTTGTCTTCCTCTTCTACTTGTTCAGTGACAAAAATAGGTTGTATATCTTCTCCATCTTCTACCCATTCTTCAGTTTATGTATCTATTGTTGTTCTTGCAGGGGGGTATAATGTAAATTTCTCTGTAGAATTTACATCTGAGATAAACATATCACCTGACCTACAACCGATGAAAGCACCTGTTGTAGCCAACCAAGGTGTTCCTAGAATTAAGGGATGTCCTCCTAGATTGTTCTTGGGTGTTAAGACCTTGAAATCAACAGGATACTCCCAAGAATCTAAGGATACACAAACATCCTCCATCATACCATCTAGTTTAATAACAGATCTATCTGCTAATAGCAATAAGGTTGGTGTGTATTGAAGGTTAGGAAGCCTAAGTGTGTCCATAACTTGTTTGCTCATTATGTTTATGGTTGCCCCTAGGTCAATCGGTGTGTTTGGTATTTCAGTTCCATTGATGTGAATTTTTACATTCTCCCTGATTGTTGTGTACTTAATTCCTTAATTGTTTTTTCAAAAATTGGTATTTCTTTTATGGCTTGCAATAAAGTTAATACAAACATTTCTCAATTCATCCATCATATTGTAATCAGGCAAGATTATTTGTTTCTCTACTCCTTCATCGATTTTCAACCTTTCTGGGAAAGGTGGTTAAACTGATATTGAAGGTTGTTCTATGATAGGAGAATCTATTTGGAATTTCTTCTGCTTGTTTAGTTCCTTTTTGAGGGAGAGAAGTCTCCCCTTCTTCTGATTGATTCTTATGTTTTTGAATATCATTTTTTTTTTGAATGAGAGCAGGAGGGTTTTTTGGTAATACCCTTCCAGACCTTAATTGGACATTGTTTAGGTCTAGTGGGGTTATCAAATAACTTTGAGGATGCTAACCCTCCATGTTGTATATTGGTTGTTTTGGTACCTTATTATTAGGATTTGGAAATGGTAGGGAAAGTTGCGGGTTTTGACTCTGTACTAGGACCTGCGGCAACTGATTGGCTTGAGGAATTTGATTGGACGGGGTTAAGAATTGTGGTGGAATGTAGGATGGCGAGTATTGTTGATATTGAGCATAGGCTCCATAAGTATTTTTCCATCCTTGATTCCAAGGTTGTGATTGTGGCAGAGCCCAAGTCTGCCAGGCTGAATTCCAATTACTTTGTGAAGACTGGGCAAATTGTTGTGGTCTAATCCCTTGTCGTTGATTTGGTTGGGGGTTTTGCCATGGTCTTTTGGCTATGAAGTAGAGAGGGTCTACTGGTTCTGAGATTCCTTCATCATTGAATACAGCCTTAAGCCTGGTAAGGATGGACATTCCTTTGTATCATGACTATCTGCACATATGAAACAGGTTTCTATGGCTTTTGAGTCTAAGGGACACTCTCTTAGAGCATGTTTCTTCCGAAATTTGGGACAGAAGATAGATAATACAACATTTTCTGAATTCTTCTTGTTTTGTATTTTAAGGGTGTCTATTTGTTCACTTAGGCTCCCTAAAATATCTATTTTAAAGGTGTCAAGAAGGTTTCCTATTTCTTCCCTACTAACTGTCCCAGCTGCAAACTTGTTTATTCTTGATAAGAGAGGGTCTCTAGGACTCTTTCCAACTCTTGCTTTTCCCCTTTAGATATGTACACATAAATCACAAATATCTGCAAATGGTAGTTGGGAAATATCTCCTTTTCCTGTTAGGTTAAGGAGATCGATCCATTCATATTTAACAGCTCTGAGTAAAAGATATTTTAAGGTTTCTTCATCCAAATTATCCATTTTTGCTCTTTTAGTATTATAAACAAATATTTCTACCAAGTCTTCAAGATTCTCATCTTCTTTCTGTGTCATTTTGATGACTTCATCTTTAAGGTTACCAGGCATACAATAATCTTTATACTTGCCCAAAAAATCCTCCTTCATCTGTGCCCATGTTGTTATGGAATGCACTCCTAGACTCATGAACTATTTTAATGCTGAGTCTTTTAATGTGGCAGGGAACAATGTCAACTTTTGAGCATCGTGTAGATAGTCATATGATCTGCATAATACTTCAAATTCGAAGAGAAATGTCTTTGGATCTTCGTTTCTTTTCCCATGGAAATTAGGAAGAATCGAGGGTGATATATTTTTCATTGTGAGGATTGTATCTTCATCAAGAATAGGAAATCCCGAAGGACCTTGATTTCCTCTGCCTCTACCCCCTCCTCTACCTCTACCTCTTCCTCTTCCTCTACCTCCAATCCTATCTTCTTCGCCATGGACATTGTGTACTTCTCCTTCCCCTTCTTCAGCCATGATAGGTTCTTCAGAGCTAAGATAGTTTTCTTCTAATATTTTTGGGTTCCTCTATCAATGGTTGTTCATAATAAGTTTCCAATTCCTCCTCTTCACTAGGAATTTCTAATTCTTCTCCCACAATTTTTTCACCAGTGGGGGACAGAAAGATTACTCCTGTGGTTGGGGATGTAGGAATTTCTTCAATTACAGCTTCAGTAGAAGAAGTAGGTGAAGTTCTGGATTGAATTTCTGATCTTGATACTTCATGAAGTATTTGTTGACCTCTAAATGGAATTCGGGTTCGAGTAGGTGGTGTGGAATCTCGAAATCGTGGTGTAGTGAGTGGATTTGTCGAAATTAAACTTCTTCCTCATCCTACAAATCTACCCCTAGAGTCTCTATCCCTACGTATGTCATGTTTTAAATTAATGATGGTTTTGTTTGTTTTTTTTTTTTACTTCTAAGTGTACTTCCCCAGCAACGGCGCCAAAATGTTTGGTCAATTCAATGTCCTTGAATTGGCAATCATAAATTGTCAACCACGGTCCGTAGATTGATGAAGTACAGGTGCACAATATGTGCTTAGAAGTTATTCACTAGGTCGTTATGTATTTGTCAAGATCTAAACTTAAGATGGGGCGATGTTTGTTAATTGTATTAGTGTTGTAATTATTAGGGATGTTGATTAAGTTTCCTAGGAATTAATCTCTATCCAATTAGTTTGTAGATGACGTGAGGGTGATTTTACTTATGTTAGATTGTTTAGATTTTTGATCTTAAATCTCTTTGCTGCAACTCCTAATTCTCTAAGTGTGAAAAGAAATCTATTCTATCAGCTATGAAAGAATACTGTTGAACTCAATTGTTTTAGGAGAGGTATTCTCGCTTGTTCAATTTCTGCTCAAACAAAGTAATCCAAGCAACATCTATGAATTGAAGACACTTCAATTATGTTGGATAATAAGCAAAGGAAATAACTGTGCAGTACCAGGTATAAAGAAAATTAGATAATAGTCTAAGCTAGGTATAAAGAAAATTAAAGTTCTTATGCAGATAACAATTCGAGATCATTATACAACATTATCACACAAAACAGAGCAATTGAAGAATTAAAGGAAATCAGATTGTATTTGATTAAAACATGCCACTGTTTGTAGGGGCCCTCCACATAGCAGTTCAGAGCTTCAAATCAATACAATGCTTGCACACAAAAACCAAATTCATTCACACGAAATTCACAAATTGTTCATAAAACATATCATTCGGCGTGTACCCAAATAACAGTGCAGTCATTAGCTTTATAGCAAGTCTCTTGGCATAACTGTATGAAGATTTTAAGCCTAATATCTCTTAATCCTATCTAAACTTATATCGTGAAACCATCGTTTTGCTATTTCAAAAGCAAAACGATAAGGTTTCAACTGATCTCGGGTTCTGTTCTGCGTTAATCTGGTGGTTGACTTGGAGTTTGACCGCGATCTCCTGTGCTTCTTTTAGCAAAAAATTTCGAGTGGATAGGAAGGTATCCATGAGGGAGTCATCCTCTATCCATCCGCACCTTTTCCTGTTGACCTGGAACTCTGGAACCTCGCGAACAATGAAGACAGCTATGGAATCCTGGACTAGCTGCAGAAACAGACTAATTCGGTAGCCAATTACAACTTTAATTAAAACAATAGGGTATACAGTTGAATATGAACAAGAAAACATACTAATGCATACCTTCATCAAAACCTGGTAGATATGGCTTTATTAAGTGGTAAATATATATGAAAAAGAGAGGATCATTGGGCAAAAATGATGTCATGGTAGGACAATCTTCAGACTCTACAATTATAGTGTCAACTTTTTCATGAGAAGATAGGCCATGTGTAATCCTATTTCGAATGGTTGTAGATTTGGATCGGCTCCCACATTCTCAATTGGTTTATTTACCTTCACATATTGTTTAGACAACAAATTTTCATCCAATTTTAAGATGGAAATACTCATGGTCAGATAAGTACATGAAGATAGACCTAAAAATATATTTATTTTTAATAATAGTCCTCAATTCCTTCTCATAATAGTCCTACAATAGAGTTGTCAGTTTTTGTACCTTGCAAAAGTCTTTCAAAAAAATAACACTTCGTTTAATGATGAGTTAACCTTGAAAACGGAGAATTTCCATATCAGTTGTTTGAAATGTGTTTGTGAAGGTTGTGTCATAAGAGTTTGTTACGTTATTAACATAGGTTAATGGAGGCTTTTCATTTTGCAACTTAGCATGGTTAATGATACTTTGTTTTCATTCGGGGAATTTTGAGGTCCAAAATGGGCCTCCTAAGGAAATTATAAAATAATAGTGGAAATAATAAAATAAGATTAGATTACATCATCAAATTTTAGAGGGAAAAAAGAAAAAACTATTTTTTCAACTCGTATTTTCAACTTATCTCCCTATGGGTTTACTCAAATTTGATTCCTCATCCAAGGATACCCATGTTGCATACTTTCAATGGACCCTACTACTTGAAAAATGAGAAATACATGAAAAACATTATTGCAATCATGTTTTTTCATGTATTTCTCATTTTTCATGTAGTAGAGTCAGCCGAAAGTATGCAACATGGGTATTCCTTGGATGAGGAATTAAGTTTTCCATCCAATGAGTACTCCCGCTCAAAATTTGAGTAAAACCTTATGGAGATAACTTTAAAATACAAGTTGAAAATAGTTTTATTATTTTATTATTTTTTAATATTTTTACTTTTTTACTCCAAAAATGGTGAATCGTCCCTATGGTCGACATCATCATCTTGAATCCTATTGGTTCTTATAAAGTTTATTTTGGTTTTACATTTTTCTTAGGAGGCCCATTTTAGACCTCAAAAGTCCCCTAATGCTTATAAATATATATAGTATGTAATAGCTATGTTTTAGAAAAATGGATAGAATATTAGGCTTTTAGCTCAAGGTTAGGAATTCAATGACTTTGAGCTAGGATACCTTTATAAAAGGAGTTGAAATTAAAGACAAAGTTATCATAGGGAATATAGTGGAAATAGGATTTAAATGCAGTATGGAGAATATATACCTTGCAATATAGTATTGGTTTTAAGTGTTGAAATTTTTGAGGTTTTCGAGCGTCAAAATTTTTGAGAATGATGGCACATAAAAAGGTATTATTATCAATACTTTTAAGTGAGTATTTTCAATAAAATTTGAAAGCTTTAAGAAACAAATCTTATCGACTTGTATTACCACTACAATTGTGTTGCATGTGCTCCTTGTTTTGACTTTTGTTGGTGCTCATGAACTAATATGTTGTTTGTGAACGTCTTTGTCTTTGGTAGGTCTTGTTCTTGTCTTATTTTGGAGATTGAAAAAAATTGGCTAGCTTGAGTAGCCTTCCACTTTTTCAAAAGTGCTTCTATACTCTTCAAAGAAGAGAGTAGTTTCCTCAAAGGTGGATAGAATGTTGATATTATCTTTGTATTAGAACGAGGTTAGTCATTCTATAAGTAAATATAGCAATTCATACAAATCTTTATACAACATTTTTTGAACTTTTTTTTTTGTAAGTAAGTCGTTCAAATTATATTGACAAAAATCTTACAAGCAACAGAGTTTATGCAAGCCTGGGTGGACCAGTGATGATGTCCCCACGAGGCTTGTTCTTTTTTGGATACATTTCAATGTCTAGCGGACTCCTTGGGAGGCTTCTCCTAAGAGATGATAGTTTGACATTGCGAAAACCATGTGACATTTGAGACATAACTCTATGTGAACTAGGTCAAAGCCAGATTGTCTTCCACTCCTTTATTGGCAAGGAGATATGCTAATTTGTTTGCCTTCCTTCTCGTGTGAATGAAAATAATTGCCCACCCTTCTACAATGATTGTTGCTAGTTGTTGAACACTGTGGTCCAAGTGCCAACAACGTGAGCATTTGTGTATTAGAGAGCCTCTAAGTATGTGGTTGGCAATTTGAGTGATCACCTGCATGCCTCCCTCTACTATGAGGGGGTGGAGATTGTGCAATCAAGATATGAGAATTCCTTGTGTGAGTGCTTCAAGCTTGGCCAAGTTGTTTATTTCCTAATTGATTGAACCTTTGTAAGCTCAAATGACCTCACCGTTTTGATTTCGAAAAGCCCCTATGATGCTTGTGGGTCCTGGGTTACCTTGGAGACACCATCGTAGTTTAGCTTGAAGAATTTCATCATAGGAGCAGACCAACGATCTTGATCCTTCAGAGTGTGATTTGGCTAATTGATGATTGAGTTTGGAGGCTTGGCCAAGTGCCACCAATCAAGAATTGTTTGCTCAGGTTGAGGGCCTTGAAAGTCCCTTTCTTCCCATTTTTGGATGAGTAGAGTTTCATTGACATGTTTGTGGAGAAGCATCCAGATTCCTTCCATTGATTGGCCTTTATCATCAAAAATTTGACGATTCCTTTCCTTCCATATTTCCCAGACTAAGAATAAGGGGATTAGGGACCAAAGTCTATTGAGAATAGGTGTTTGAAGGGGCTCGAGCTCCAGATTTTTGAATTCTAGGTGATGTTGTTAGCTATTATGCCATGCCTATAAAATCCTCATTATATTCTTTCCCATAGTTAACTGGAAATGGGACAAGAATCGAATAGATGGTCAATTGATTCTTGTGAGGATCGACACATGCAACACCATGAGGGGCCAACGAAGCCTCATTTGGTAAGATTCTCCCATGTGAGGATGTACCTTCTGAAAAGGAGCTAAGTGAAGATGCCCATCTTGGGCCAGAGGTGTAGAGCCCATAAATTTGACCAATATGGGTCCACGTCCTAATTTTGGGTCTGCGAGTAAATGTTGTAAGCTTCTTTGATACTCAAAGTACGCACATTTTTGTATCCCCACCTTAAAATTTACATTTTTGTATCCCTAACTTAAAATGTCAGGGCCAATTTTCTTTTCTAGCATTCTGCGAGGTAGATCCTCCTGCAAGCAGGAATGATTTGATTTTGTATCTTCCTCTTGTGCCAGAGTGGGGAGGATCCATCTTCGACTTTCCTAATAAAGGTCTTCTTGCCAATAATGTGAAACTAATGACATGTTGGAAGCATGATTTTGTTTTCCGCATAGGGGGAATTGTAGCTCTCTACTCAGATTGGGGGTTTGTTTCCATGAATCTATCCAAAATCATGCTGAACACTCATCCCTTATTTCCGAGAAACTATGAATTTGTACCATGGATTTGTTTGTGTTTTCCATTTTCTAGATATGAAAACCCTGGATGGTTGAGTTCAAGCATATAAGATCTTGCTTATCAGTGTTATGAGCGTACTTTGTATGCTAGAGTTTGGCCCATGGTTCTATGGTGTGCTTGACCCATCTCCACCAGATCTTTGCTCCCATGACTTTGTTAACTTTTTCCGGGTCTTTTAGACCAAGCCCCCCTTCTTTTTTTGAGAGGCAAATCATATCCCATTTGACCAATGGCCATTTTTTTTATTTGGGAGCCTCCCCACAGGAAATTATGTTGCATGTTTCTGAGAGCTTTAAGGACCCATTTGGGTGCTTCCAGGACAAAAAAGAGATAGGAAGGCAGAGCTTGAAGGACCAATTTAAGAACAAGTTGGCCTACTATATTCAGGGGTTGACATGACCAGCATTTGGTTCTATCTTTTAACTTGTCCAGGAGGCATTTCCAGGATGAATGTTTGGCAACAAAAGTTGAGAGGGGAATTCCAAGGTACTTGGAAGGTATATTTCCCACCGAGAAGCCCAAAATGTACTTTATATTCCTTTGGGTGGCAAGGGGAGTGTGAAAAAAGAAGATGAGAGATTTGTCAAAATTGATGGTTATTCTTGAGGCAGTGGAGAATGAGTCCAGAATTATTTTTATGGAATGAGATTCCTTTACTGAGGAGTGATTGAAAAGGAGAGTGTCGACAAAAAATTGTTAATGGGAGGGGGGTTTTCCTTGGAATCAAAGACTAGAAATGGATCCCTGAGTGATGGCAGCTTTTAAATATCTACCCAATCCTTCTGCCATAAGGATGAAGAGAAAGGGAGAGAGAGGATATCCTTGCCTAATGCCTCTGGAGGGATGAAAGGTGTTTGATGAGGAGCCATTTACAAAAATAGAGAAGAAAGTAGAGGAGATCAAGGACATGACCTAGGAGGTCCAGGGAGGACTGAACCCAAAGGCAAGTAGGACTTGTTTTATGTAGTCTCAGTTGAGGGTGTCGAAGGCTTTTGAAAGATCCAACTTGATGAGCATGTCGGGTAGCTTCAAAGAGTTGATGGAGTGGATGGCTTCATGGGCAAGAATGATGCCATCAAGGATCTGCCTACCTTCAACATAACCTGATTTCTCTGGGGAAATGAGGTTTAAGAGGGTGGGATTTAAGGCATTTTGTAATGACTTTGGAGATAATTTTATAAATTACATTGCAGAGCACTATGGGCATGTACTTACCTGTTGTGGCAGCATTTTCTTCCTTAGGAACTAGAGCGAGGAACATTGCATTGAGGGTCAGCATAATAGACTAGGATGCTCCAGAGTCTTCTACCAATTCAGTAATGTCCTGATGCAAGAAGTTCCAACAACTTTTGAAAAAAGGAGATTGTAAAGTCATCCGGACCCGGGGCCTTTCCTTCAGGCATACTAAGTAGAGCTTCATGAACTTCTTCCTCCTTGATTTCTCTAAAGAGAGTAATGTTGTTTACTTGAGAGGCAAGACAAGGATGTCATTTGTTAAGTTCTTAATGTCATCATCTTTTTGAATCAGAGGTTTTGTGAGGATATTCAAGAATGGGTTGACATGAGTGGCTTCCAGGTCTTCCTACTTCTCTATCATGTCCCCATTGTCCAGATGCAGGTGATGCAATGAAATTTTTGGTTGTGTTGAATGGTTGAGCAGTGAAAGAATTTTGTGTTCCTTTCTCCTTCTTTCAGCCAAGAGATTCTGGATTTTTGTCTCCAGTGGATCTCTTCTTGTTTGTATCGTTCCTCCAATTGCTACATGAGTAGGCCCTCCTGGTCTGTTAGTTTTGTTGTGCATCCCCTTGAGATGATAGCATGTAGTTGAAAGGATAATTTATCTTCTAGGATTATCTTTGCTTGGAATATGTTGCTGAAATATTCTTGATTCCATTTATGGAGAAGATCTTTGATTCTTTTCAATTTTTGTTGGAAGATGTACATCTTGGTAACATGCACTTTTATGCTCTGCCACCATTGTTGGGTTTTGCTGACTATTCTAGGATTTGTTACCTAGAATTGTTCAAATCAAAAAGGGTGTTTAAGAGGATTACCAAAAGAGCGCCATGATAAAGAGATCAGCCAGTGATCTGAACCTACAAAGGTGAGGATCTCTACTGCCTGTTAGCCAATGTTCTACCACCAAGAATCTATCAAGCCGAGAAGATATATGGGTAGCACCTCCCCTCTTGTTGTTCCAGGTATAAAGTCCATTTGATGTCTTTATTTCCACTAGATTGGAGTCCTCTATGAATTTTTTAAGCTCCTATCCTTTTGGCTCAATATGCATGTGTCCTCCCTACTTCTCCCCTAGGGAGAGAATTAGGTTGAAGTCCCCTCCTATGATCCAAAGGTTGGGGTTGAGGGTGCCACGAAGGGTGGTTAGATATTGAATCATTTCATGCTTCTTTGAGGGAATTTGAGGACCAGAAGATGGAATTTGAGTGTTAGGGTATTGAGGTGTTGTGCATGTAGCTCTACTTGAATAAGTTGAGAGTTCCAGGCCATTCCGAGCCCTCTTGAGTAACCTTCAAAACTTATTTCTTATGTGTGGGCTTTCTTCCAAATTTTTTGCATATAGAGATTGAAGTCAATTTTAGAGCACTTGGTTTCTTGAATTAGCATAATTTTCAGAAGAGTCTGCTACACTTTTCGTCGAAAAATGTGATTCTTAGAAGGGGAATTCAATCCCCTGAGATTCCAAGATATAATATTCATTGATGGGGGGTTGCTTGTGAGGCGTAGACCTCAGTGATCTATTTGTATTGTCCTGAGTCAACCATATTTCTTGCCACAACATCTATGTGTTGCATGGTGGTTTTTCAACCTCTTTTCTTGAATTCCTTGTTTCTCTTCTTACCATATTTGGAGGTATTAGCTTGAACCCCAAGTTGTTGAGATGCCTTTGATTTCTAGAGTGCTACTGCTAGTAGATTAATTTTCTTGGGTGGGATGCAATCCAAGGTATTACGCTTGCAGGCCTCTTCCATGGCTAATATGTCAAGACCTTCTAGATCTTCCAAGTAATCCTCCTTTATGATGGTTGTTTCCTAAGTGGGTCGGTTTACTAAGAACTCTGGATTTGGAGTTGCTTTATTCTTAAGAAGGCTTGGATTTTCCATTGGAGCTTTGCCTTTTGAGTTCATATCTAGATTGAGGAGTGAAGCTTTTGATTACACCTTTTGTAGATCTTGGTCTATTTTCTCTTCTGGTAGACGCTCAACACCTCGAAGTTTTTGTTGGTGGTGGCTTGTGTCTTTGATGAGCTTGTATCATTTTCTTTCATGTTGTAACGCTTTTTTCTGGGAACTTTGGTAAAACCCTCTTCTTCTGATATTCATGCTTAATGAGTTTTTGGCTTTGATGCATTTAGGGGACAATCTCTAAAGAGATGGCCATGTTGATGGAACTTACGATAGTGAAATGGTACATGATCATATTCAAGAACTTGAATCCAGACACCGTCTTCATATTCTAGGGTTATTGCTTCATGAAGAGAGCCTGAGATGTTAAGGTAGGCGCATATCCTTGCATAAGAGGAGTAAAAACCATTCTTAGTTTGCTCTAACATGCAGACAAACGGACCCAATTTGCTATCGATATCATGTAAGGTTTCAAGATCCTAGTATTCATACGGGAGTGAATACAACTAGATCGAGACTGGAGCCCAAGAGTAGTCCTCCTTATCTAGGTCGAATTTGGGCATCTAATGTCTCATAAAAAGGCTTGCTGAGTTGAGAAAATAAGGGTTGCATTCCATCATAGCTTTCTAATATTCATGGTGGTCGAATACAACTATGAAGAATCCTTTTGGGCCTATATTAACTTCATAGTTTTCTTTGGGCTTCCATATTTGCAAAATCTAGTTGAGGAGGGTGGTTTCAAATGACCAGATACCTATGAACTTTTCGATCAAAATGTGGTCCTGCATGAATTGAATATTGTTAGATATATGCATAGGTGGGATATGGAGATTTGGTATAACAAGGGACTTGCTTTGCAACTGTGTGTGGTGTGCTACGAGGACTTTGGTGGATTGGAGAGGAGGGAATGATCGTTATCAACCTTGGATGGTGGAGGTTGAGAACATTGTTCTTGAAGCAAAGGGTTTCAGTGGTCAGTTGCTCTAGAGTCTGTAGAGGGGTCAAGGGTTTGGGATCCCCTCCTCCCAAGGACAAAATTTTCGTGACGCTCAGAGCCGAAAAGATTTGCAAAACTCGAGCGGGAAAAAAATTCAAACTCTTAAGTCATATCTAATATCTTTTCTGAACTTATATACAAGAATTGAAAACTTATTATGAAGTATTCCCTTCGAATTATTAATCAATCGTCAACAAATATTGCTTACAATTGTTGAAATTGAACCATTGGGTAGATATTTTATTTGGAATTTTCATCGGCCAATTGCTTGGCTTTCTGATGAAAATTCAATTTTAGGCAATGCTAGGAACTTATATTTTCACAATTAATCATTTTTTTGTTTTTTTTCATTCTTTATGGAAAAGTAAATTTATGGATGGAATATGGGTAGGACTATTGCTACCAATACCCACAAGTTGCATCTTGACTTTTTGAAATATTAGGGAAATAAACTCTTCATGACTAGGGGTTTTATTGTAGAGCTTCAATTTATGGCCATTAACCACAAATGAAACTCCTTCTTCATCAATTTTCTTTATACTAACTGGTCCATTTTCAAATACTTCCTCCACTTCATATGGCCCAAGTCAATGAGTAGTAAATTTTCCCTTTTAAGTACTTAAATTTGGAATCAAAGTTTGGAATCAAAGTGAAAATCCCAAGTTGTAATCTACCTCATTTGCCCCACACACATACAAACATACATGTGTGTGTGTGAACCCTTTATTGTTGTAATCATCCCTATCAATTCAATGAGAATTTTACTCTTAATATTCATAAGGTTGCATTTTAAGCCTCAACTTAACTTATTCTACCTTGCATAGCTTTTGTTTCTACTTTGGAGTTTATCTCCTAATATATATATAACAAATCCTCTACTATAATGTTGTATACATATCCTATTTATACATCTTTCCTTAATTCTTCCAAACACAATTACATAGTTATTATATAGTTTAACTTTATAGCCAAAAGGTTTAAACATTTACAACCATCATGTTCTTGATTGAAACACTTCAATACATATAGTATTAACATGTTTATTCGAGCCTCTTCTATTCATATATAATTAACTAAATCCAAGCTTGCTCTAGATTATCACAAAATATACTTTACTATCACTCAACATATAATTAAACTCACACTATATCTTTGAAAAAATTCCACATATGTGACCCTATGCGTTAAATCATATAACAACACATATATATTTATGTTGTTAAACTTTGCTATTCATTTACGCGATGTGTTGGGTTTTATTAACTTCGAAACTATAGTTTTGACACCAATGTGATATATGTGTGTTTCAACATCCCTTTGAGAAATTTCATAAGCATGGTGACATATCATTATTCCACATGTTTCATCGATATGGAAACCTAGGGATAGGTGAAAACCCTAACATCAATTATAGGGATCTCATCATATACAATCAAAGGCTCACGGGAAATTAGGGTTCTTGTGTTTACCAATGACTACTTTCCCTTTAAGAAATGTTAATGGGAAATTTTTGAGAGATTTTAGTTTAAATCCTATTTGGGTATTATTTGTTAAAAACACTTCTTACGGCCATATACAAGCCTTGGCTTTGTTCATTGCAATGGAGTGTAATTCTTTTGATATATATATATATATATATATATATTTGGTGTTTTTTTAAAGTAAACCCTACCTCGTGTTGGATGGTTTGCCAATACGATTATGTATACGAAATATATTTCGTTTTATTACTTGCATGTATATTTGTGTATGAATTTTATTATTATTGTGATTAATCTTTGTCTATGTGACTTATTGATTTTCTGGTTTGTTCATTTTAAAAAAATAAAAAATAAAATTATTTCATTTGTCTGTGGGGTTTCTACTCTCTTTACTCTTTTATTTACAAGAGTAGAGGTTGAATTCCCTCTTGGTGCATTCCTCTATTTTCCTTACGTATTATATCAATGTTGAATATATATAGTGTATATTGTCTTCACTTATAATAGTCTTTATAAATAATTATGTATATATAAAATTTTATTTGAGTTGGGTTTCATCAGTTTTTCTTATATTTGTTTTGAGATATTTGTTTTCAATGTTGTAGGTTTTTGAAGACTTTACTAAGTATAGATTTCTTTGAAGATAATTATAGATAACTCTTCTCCATCTTTTTTCTTTGCATATTTTAAACAATTATGTATATTATTTATTGATTTCACATATTTTTTGCTTCTGTAGTAACCGTTTTACATACCAAAAGAAAGGATACTCCATTTCCTTCGTTGTTTCCAAGTTCTTGAGTCACCTCTATAATTCACTAAACGTATGGCTACAATTTGCAGGTCAGACATTCCAAATCTTGGTCTTTTGTTCTTCCTATACGTGATTGCAATGTTCGAAGATGAATCTTTATAATTTCTGAATTTTGATGTGCTTGTGAATCAATCTCTTTTATTTCTATTTGATGTATATATTCTGTTAGGATATTTCGACATATAGGAAATAGTTATTATAACTTGGTCTAGTGTAGAGTTAGGTAAAGTGTGTTTCTTTACTATGCACATTTGTAACTTACAATCCAACAGTCACGATATGTTCTAGACATGAAGTGATCTGACGATTCATTCTCTCCTCGGTATTACCAACACTTGATCCGTGGCTTAACACCCGATTGGTCCATGATATCTATTTAAAGAGCATGGAGGGTCATTTGTAGGGTAACCGTTCATGAGAGAAGCCTATGTAAATTTTCTTTCTTTTATTAATAAATTGCCTGAAGTGGCCGCGTTGGCTCAGGTCGTGGATTCTTTCCCTCTTTGAGGGTTTTAACCACGTCAAGAATATTGGTGTATTGATCTGTGATCTATTTGTGAGCAGTGTCCTTTGGTGTTCTATCTGAGGAACTTACCCTGTAAATTCTTACATGGTATCAGAGCAATTTGAGGGCCGCATCCGTTGGTGATCCAAATTGGAAGCCGATACAACTGCATCCGACTGTTATTTCCTATATCTATTGTTTTTTACTGCTTTCGGGCCAAGAGGACTGCTCTATTGTGTTAGGAGCATCTGTTCCAGTGAAAAACCCATTTCGTTTCACGCGAAAAGGTTTCTGGTAGCGCTAGCTACATCATTTTTAAGATCTAGAGGTATACAGTTTTTTTTGCAATTTTAGTTATTCATCTCTCTGTTTTTTCGGTTTATTTAGCTCTCTGTTTTTTATTACCGGATTTGTACCTTTCATTTTTACGTATGCTCTTTGACACGTGACTTTGTGCGATCTGGGAAAATCAAAAACAGAAAGGAAGGATTTTTCTCATGCATATGCTCTTTTCTGTCGCGCCTTAGTGTGATCTCAAGAAATCAAAAACATTGAGAAAAATATTTAGTTTCCGGCGAAAGCTAACTTCAAGCCATAAGGTTTGGTTTTTTTTGCATGTCCGTGTTGGGTTGTGCAATTTTTTGTTTTATAGGCAAAAAAAGTTTTTTCAAGTAAGCACACACCCCAAAGCTTCAGTGACTAAAAAAAAAACCTTCCTCTTTTCCAAAAATTACTAACCTTTTAAACTAGCTCACTTGGTCCAAAGTTATTTTATGAGAATAGAGGTCTTGAGTTCAAGTCTTTCTTTTTGTTGAGTTAATTTTTCAAAAAACACATGTAACTTATGTTTTAAAGTTACTTTATGTAAAAGTGTTCTCACCCATTATAAAAAGTGAGTCACTTATAATTCTAAAGTCTCTTTATCTTTTATTTAAGTTATAATTTAGTGGGTAGCTCATAAAGTACCATTGTAAAAGTGAATTTCACTTATTTATAAAAGCAAGTCACATAATTTTTTATTTTTTTTAAGTGAGCTAATTAGATTAAGTTTGGAAATGGGGAGATTTTTTTTAAATATAACATTATTATTCATTTCTGCACATTCACGCACTTTGTCGGCATCTTCAACAACTTTTCTTCAAAATGTCGTAACTTCTTCATCCGGAAGTCGTTTTCAGAGCAGTTTTTTTTAATCAGCCTAATTTTTCGAGCTCTTTTCATTGGAACACTTAGTTTCAGCATCTACAGCTTCAGTTGCTATTAAAATTGAAATTCCATGCCAAGTTATTCTTGACAACGCCAACTACTTCCAATGGTGGTCCTACATTATGGATTTACTTAGAAACAAAGGTCTTTACCGAATAGCCTCGGGCCAAGAAACTAAACCTAAAGATGAAGATAAGGCAGCCAAATGGGAAAATAAGCAAGATCAAGCAAGTGGGTCTATTTTTCCAAACCTTAGATTCCATATTGCAGAACTTGATACCCCTAATGAAGCAATGAAACAGCTTACTAAAGTTTTTGGAATTAAAAATGAGATTAGAGCCCATCAACTCGAAAATGAGTTGCTTACGTTGGACCCCAATAATTTTTCTTCCATTGAAGATTTTTTGTCCAAGTTCAAGACCCTTAGACTTCTCTTGGAAGGTGTTAAGGTTAAGAAAGAAGATGGCAGCCTTATCTATTCCATTCTTACTAAGTTGGGACCAGCCTACTCTGTATTTGTTTCCACCTTCCATTCTACTAGAGAAGCATTTATTTCTCAAGGACAAGACTACAAGTCCCCCTCTTTTGATGCCTTATGTGATTCTTTAATAAGAGAACAAGAAAAACTCTTATATTTTGGTCTTCTTAATCTTGAAAACTCTTCTAAGAAAGCCTTAGTCACCGAGCAGCAACCAAATTTAAAAAATCCTAAGAAGCAGTATCCTAAAACGAATGGTCCTAAACCAAACAAGGGTCTTAAGCAATTTCACTCTCAAAATGAAAAATCATTTGAACAAAATGATAAGGCAAATAAAAACAAAGGGAAGAAGACTGATAGACATTGCCACTTTTGTAATCGAGATGGCCACTTAGAATCGAAATGCTTTAAGAAGATGGAAGCCTTGGAAGCAGCAATGAAGAAGCATAACATCCATTTGGAGCACTCTTCAACTTCAACTTCATCTTCATGAATTGCACTTTTTGCATGTGGTTGTCAAGCATCTCGGTCTGGCTATGCACTAGATGTATCTTCTTCTTCTCATTCTCATGAGTGTCTCATTGATTCTGAAGCTTCTTATCACATGGCCAAAAACAAAGCCATGTTTTCTTCTTTAAATGATTGTAACACCAAAAATATATATGTTGGTGATAATAGATCTCTTAGTGTTGTAGGGACTGGAACTATTCATCTAGACAATGGTCAATTTAATGATGTATTATGTGTTCCAACCTTATCCTACAACCTTCTATCTGTATATAAGATAACTCATTCAGGTGAAGGTAAAATCGTTGAATTTTCACTTCATGATGTTGTAATTAAGGACCTAAGAGATCCTAGACAGATTTTAGCTACTAGCATTGCTGATGATTCTACAAGGTGGTATAAGTTTAACAACTTTGGGTCATCAACTCTTCCCTCAGTATTTGTTACTCATAATGATGAAGTGAGAAAGCTTTGGCATGAGCGATTTGGTCACTTAAACTATCGCTCCCTTCAAAATCTATGTAAAGAAAATATGGTGACAGGTCTTCCTATGGTATCTTGCAGAGATGGTGTTTGTTCCGGATGTGTACTCGAAAAACATCATTGGGATAGTTTTTAAAAACTTGCATCTTGGCACGCCTCAGCCCTTTATAGTTTGTGCATAGTGATATATGTGGTCCACTTCCAGTTGTTTCATTCTCTGGATACAAGTATTTCTTAACTTTCATTAATGAAATTTTCTCTAGACACACTTGGGTATACTTCTTAAAACTTAAGAGTAAAGTCTTTAACATGTTCTTGGCCTTTAAGGCCTTTATTAAGAAACAATCTAGACATCAAATTCTTAAGCTAAGATCAGATAATGGCAGAGAATATGTTAACAACAAATTCATCAACTTTTGCACTGAGCATGGAATTCAAATGCAACATACTGTTCCATATACTCCAAAACAAAATGGTGTAGCTAAAAGGAAGAATCGCACCTTAAAGGAAATGGCTAATTGTATGCTTCAATCTAAAGGACTTAGTCTTAATTTTTGGGCAGAAGCAATTAACTGTGAAAATTACATAGTAAATCACATTCCTACTAAGGTTTTAAAGAATATCACTCTAGAAGAAGCATGGAGCTCAATTAAACCAGATGTAAGTCACTTTCGTGTTTTTGGAAGTGAAGCATGGACCCATATTTCAGATGAGAAACATAAAGCTTTAGAACCTAAGAGTGAAAAATGTATTTTTGTTGGATATTCTGAAGATGTCAAAGGATATAGACTTATTCCACTTAAGTCCAAAAATGTTATCATTAGAAGAGATGTAAAGTTTGCTGAAAATATGTCGGCCTACGAGCCTAGTTCGGCGGATGTGCCACCTCTCTCTATCCCTTCTACTTCTAAAAATATTGCTTCTTCAGATGATGATAGCGAGGATGAAAATCCTCCCCCGCCTTCTCAGGATTATCCTTCAGCTCCTCAGCTTCCAAAATGAGTTTGTGCTACTCGGGATGCAGCAAGTGCTCTTACAAGTGATCCTACAGATCAGCGACGTACATGTTCTTAGTTCGATAGAGCCTCTTCTTTACTAGCTCAAGCTTCAGCGAATTATGATCCTGACACATTTGCAGAAGCTTCAGGCCATCCAGATTGGGATGCAGCTATTAATGAAGAATATCATTCATTATTGGAAAATGATACATGGGATCTTGTTCCTCTTCCAAAGGCACGAAAACTTGTTAGATGCAAATGGGTTTACAGAACCAATATGGACCAGATGGAAAAGTTGATAAACATAAAGCTCGTCTTGTTGCTAAGGGTTTTTCACAAGTTGAAGGCATTGACTATACTAAAACCTTCTCCCCTGTTGCCAAAATGAACTATATCCGCCTTGTTCTTTTCCTTGCTGCCTCTTTCAAATGGGAAGTCCATCAGATGGATGTTAAATCTGCCTTCTTACATGGGGACTTGCATGAAGAAATCTATATGGAACAACCTCCTGGCTATATACAAACAGACTCCAAACTTGTATGTCGACTTAAGAAATCCCTTTATGTTCTCAAGCAAGCCCCTCAAGCTTGGTATGCCAAAATGGATAGCTTTCTTTTAGATACTGGATTTTCTAGGTGTCATCCTGACAATACTGTCTACACCAAGAAAGTGGGAAAGTCTCTTATCATTCTTGTTCTTTATGTTGATGATCTTATCCTTACTAGTAGTGATCCCAACCTTATAAACCATGTGAAGTCCAGCCTTAAAAAGAAGTTTGAAATGACAGACTTAGGACACTTGCATTATTTTTTTGGTCTTCAAGTCTTACAATCCAAGGAAGGTATTTCCCTTTCCCAGTCCAAGTATGCCTTTGATGTTCTACGCCACTTTCACATGGAAGACTGTAAGCTATCCCCTTCTCCCTTTCAGTCTGGAGTCAAAATTTCAGTCACTTGTACTTCCCCTGAAGTTGATGCTACCTTATACCGTCAACTTGTAGGAAAACTTTTGTATCTGACCCATACTCATCCTGACCTTTCCTTTGTTGTTGGCCTTATTGTTCAGTTTATGCAAAACCCACATGAAAGTCATTGAAAAGCAACTAAAAGAATACTTCGTTATGTTCGAGGTACAATTTAGTTTGGGATTCATTATAGTGCATAAGCATCTCCTCTATTGGTTGGTTTCACTGATTCCGACTAGGTTGGTGACCCTGATGATCGGAAGTCTACTGTCGGTTATGTCTTCACTCTTGGTTCTGGACCTATTACATAGGCTTGCAAGAAACAAAGTGCCATTTCTCTTTCTTCAGCAAAAGCAGAGTATCGTGGTGTCGTAGAAGCTAGTAAGGAAGCCCTGTGGCTTCATCAGATCCTGTCAGAGTTTGGCTTTTAGCAGTAGCATCCGACTACACTTTGGTGTGATAATCAAAGTGCCATTCAAATATGCAAATATCCAGTCCAACATCAACGCAGAAAACACATTGAACTACACATGCACTTCTTCAGAAAGCTCATTCATGACCATGTTCTTTAAGTGCAATATTGTTCAATGGATGATCAAGTTGCAGACATCTTTACAAAGGCTCTCACAGAGGCGAAGTTTACTAAACTTCGATTTATGGTTGGAGTTCAGAAAGTTTTCACTAAGGGGGGATAAGCTCTAATGCCTCATTCCTTCTCCTATCGTGTCATATTTGTACATCCTTCAATCATATCCCAAGTTGTTCTTAAGGGGGGATGTTAGGATATTCTGACACATAGGAAATAGTTAAGTATAAGTTGGTCTAGTGTAGAGTTAGGTAAAGTGTGTTTCTTTACTATGTACACTTGTAACTTACAATCCGACAGTCGTGATATGTTCTAGACATGAAGTGATATAATGTTTCATTCTCTCCTCGGTATTACGACACTTAATCCGTGGCTTAACACCCAATTGGTCCATGATCTCTATTTAAAGAGCATGGAGGGTCATTTGTAGGGTAACCGTTCATGAGAGAATCTTATGTAAATTTTCTTTATTTTATTAATAAATTGCCTAAAGTGGCCGCGTTGGCTCAAGCCGTGGACTATTTTCCTCTTTGAGGGTTTTAACCACGTCAAGAATACTAGTGTATTTATCTGTGATATGTTTGTGAGCGGTGTTCTTTGGTGTTCTATCTGAGGAACTTACCTTGTAAATTCCTACATATTCCTTCTTGAACGAAAGCATTTTATCAAAGACTATAATCCTCATATAATTATAATTTCTAGTTTAATATTTTCTAAATAAAATGCTCAAATTTTTTTTTGTATGTTTTCTATTGATTTTAAAGACTCTTTGAGGTGATATATGCCTGTCATGGAGATTTATTTTCAAGATACAATACGTAAAGAACTAGTAATGACCTTTAGTCATTTCGTCTTTGTTTGTAATTTGGAAATTATGTTTAACCATGAATCTTTTATTTAAATAATGCTCATAGTCCTATTTATATTAATTTCTCATATTTCCAATTTAGTTGAATATCTACATTTGTTTGATTTGTTCTAGTTATGTTTAAAAAAAATACTTTACATATTTGTTTTCGTTCAAAATTTGAGTAACTATTTTCTTAAAATAAATATTCTCTAATTAGTATTCCCTTTCTATAATGTTATTTGCATCCATTTTGATATGTTTAATAGATTTATGCATATCAAACCTTATCTTTATCTAAATTTATATATACGTTTTTTAACTCCTCCACTCTGAGCAAATAAGTGTGTTCTTTGTCATATATCTATAGATATATATAGTTGTAATTGACTACATAATCATTTATATGTACTATTTTTTTACAAATTAATCTTGAATAATAAAAAATGGCAGGTAGTAATTTCCTCAAGATACTATTGCAAGGATTTTTTTAATGTTTATCCGTAGTTCAGAAATATATATTTTTAGAAAATTAACAAAACTTTCAATTTTCTTTTCCTTCCATTCACAATCAAAATCATACATATATGAAAAGTTTAGAGTACCAACCTTAAAGATATGTCTAGAAAATTAATATTTGAGCACTTGGCTCCTCCCATCCTTGATACTTCCTCGTGAATATATCCCCTCGAGCAAAGCTTTGCAGTTTCCTTTTTGTCTTTTTACTCACTTACTTCTCTTCAGTTTGTTCTTTTCCATAGCCTGAGAGAGAGAAAAGTGTCTAGACAAAAATATTTGTATCCATTACCCATTTACCACTCTTTTGGTGGTTTGGAACTACCTCCAACTCACCAATAGGTGGCAGGTAGTTATTAGCTCACAAATGAGCTTATGTTTCCCACTCCCAAAGACAGCATCTCATCTTTTAGGGAAACAATTAATTGGTCAATTCCATAATTTCACAATAAATCTAATCATCTAGATCGGATGCCTATGACTTATTAATGGGTAATTAATATTCACCAACAATTTTGCAGCCTCATCTCTTTCAGCCACATGTACTCCAACATTAATTTTCCATATTTTTTATTTATAATTGAAAAAAAAAAAAAAAAAACATCATAATTACATATTTGTAATCATTCATTATCAGTAAAAGGGTATTGATAATTAAATTTTTCACATGTTTTTCAGACTTTAAATATTAAAAATGGAAACACACATATACACAATGAATTACATAAAAGCCTCAAGGCAAGGGATATCACATCCTCCCCCGCTTGAATTTGACATCATCCTGATGTCTAATCATAATCTTCTAGAACACATTCTAGCAAATGGAGAATGATATGATTCTTTAAAAGCATCCTCCAACTCCCAAGTTGTCTCTTCCAGACTAAAATGTTTCCATTGAACCTTCAATCGAGCTATGTCTCTATTTCGGAGCGTGACGGTCTAGAATATGTGGTAATTATGCTAGGAACTCTCCCTCTAGTTCCACTCATACAACATTCCAATCAATTATATGAGTTGGGTCATGTGCATACTTCTTTAATAAAGGCACATGAAAAACATTGTGAACTTGTATGTTTACTGAAAGGGCAAGTTGGTAAGCAACTAGTCCAATTATGGCCAAGACTTCAAAAGGTCCACAGTATCTAGATGATAACTTGGCACAATTGCCAAGTCTAAGTGTGCTTTTCTTTGGTTTCACTTTTAAATACACATAATCCCCTACATTGAATTATTTTTTAAGGCTTTTCAAATCTACATAACTATTTCTTCAATCTTGTGTTATTTTTAAATTATGTTTGGCCTATCTAACCACTTCTTCCATTTATTTTAACAGGTATGGTCCCAATACTAACCAATCTTCAGGATGGTCCCAACTTAAATGTACTTTTTATCTTCTGCCATATATTACTTCAAAGGGACTCATATTCAAAGAAGTTTGGTACCCATTGTTATAGGCAAACTCAACTAGGTGAAAGTAGTCTTCCCACTTGGTTGGTTTGTCCATAACATACATTCTTAGCATATCTTCTAAGATCTGATTAGTTTTTCTATTTTCCTAGCAGTTTGTGGGTGATAGGATGTACTAAAGTTTAACTCCGTCCCCATTCCTTCAAATGACATTTTCCTAAATTTTGAAGTAAATCTGGTATCACAATCTAAAATCACAATTTTGGGCATACCGTGAATCCTAAATATCTCTTTCATGAACAATTTTTCTATGTTAATAGACTTAAAGGTAGATTTAACAGGAATAAAGTGTGCAGTCTTGCTAAGATTGTCTACCACTACCATGATTGAGTCATGTTGCCTCTTATTCCTTGGTAGTCCAATAATAAAATCCATAGATATGGTTTCCCATTTCCATTCTAGAATAGGCAAAGGTTGCAACGCCCTTGTTGGGTGTTGATGAGAATCTTTCACTAGTTGGAACTCTAAACATCTAGGCCAATAATAATCCTTCCTCGACACAATTATCAGTCTTTATGATCAATTGTTGGTTTCTTATGTAACTCATCTAACACAAATGTTTTCAACTCTGGGTTGTTAGGCAAGTAAATTTTGCCTTTAAACAACAACAATTCTTCATCGTTTACTGAAAAATCATTTTCTTCTTCATCGAATAATCCATTTTTCTGCATTTTATTTTTAATTTGCATGTATTCTTTATGAAATTATGTTGTTGTTTTTATCTTTTTTATCAAATCTGTTTTCCAACTTGTTGTTGAAACTGTGCAGATTTGATGTAATTATCTACCCAAGGAATCAACAATTTCATCTTACTTTCCTTTAATATGTACGATTTCAAATTTGTACTCACTAAGAAATGTCAGCCATGTAGTTTGCCTAGCATTCAGATTTGGCTAGTCAAAAAATATATTTTAGACTAACATTGTTTGTCTTTAACTAAAATTTCCTTCATATCATGTAATGTCTCCACATTTTTAAAACATGTATTAGGGCTACCAATTCCAAGTCATACATAGCATAATTCTTTTCATGATTTTTTATGGATAAATTCCTTTTGCGGAGAGAAGCAATCTCCCTAGACCTAGTGGCTTGATCTAGAAAGAAACAAGACAAAATTGCATTGCTTATCCCTAAAGAAGTTTGAAATATGAGAAGAATACCTACTTGGAATCCAATGCAAATTTCCTCCTCCTCTTTGCTTGGAAGCTTCAGCTCCAACTCCAATTCCTAAAAGTGGAATCTGCAAAACATCCAAAACGAGCAAGAGAACGAAAACATATAAATAACATATACAAACAACTCTGTACAAAAAGCCAAGGATTCATTGTTCTACATATGCATAAATGAGACATAAAGTATAGGAACACAAGGCACTTTTGTATTAATAGACATAGGATAAGATTACAACCCTTGTGGGCCATGAATTTGTAGATCTCTCCTACTTATCTAGTTCTTCCTTTGACACAATAGCAAGCCTTCAATCATACCTCAAGCCCATGGATGGATTAAAGACCTCTAGGCACAGATCAGCTACACGAGGGCGTAAGTAAGCGTCTCCTGTAGAAATTTCTCTATGGATCAGCTACCTCTGATACCATGTAGAAATTCTCACTATAGATCACCTGATAATGCAATGTAACTAAAGCAAAATACTTGATCTAATTCTACTATCAAACTTTGCAGAAGCTTAATTAATTTGGGCAAGATCAATCGGAACACATATAATAGAGAAGAAGAAATCATACACATGAAACACAGAAGAATACTCTGGGGAAAGCCTCAGCTAAAAACCTCGCTATCTGTATTATCATACAAGTGGAAATATCTAAGGATTGCACAAAGCTTTAGCTCACAAGCTATCCAGCTCTCAGTACAATCCCTCACTGCTTCTCATAGACAAAATAGACAACACATACGCCTTCCTTCAGTCCTCCAAGCCTCCTATTTCCTTGCGCAGTTTCTCCTGGGTCCTCCAGTTGCAACCTGTATGAATCTCACCTCACACACAACACCGACCTATGAAATAACTGCACAATCCTGAAGGAGATAATTCCTTCTGCATGGATGAGTTTCCTTTATAGGAAAAATCCTCCAACTGATAGTACAATGTCCCTGTCTTTAATCTCAACTGGGTCTTTCTCTGAACTAACATGCATTGGTTATTTATGAGAGAATATTTAGTTATTTGGAGAACACTAGTTGCATGCATTAACTGACTGAACTCACAATTAGTTCCTCCAACTGTTTGGAACTAATTTAACTGGACTTAATTCAGTTAACTAAGCTAACTAATTACAACTCATCATTATCTCCTTAATTAAGGGATAACTTCCTCAATCAAAGGGATAACTATTGCATGTCTTCACAAAGACTTCATGTTTGATTTTCTCCAACTAATTAACTCAAGATGAATTAATTAATTATTTTTCAAACATCTAGTGAGACTAAATTCGAATTTTAATTCAATGACAAATTAAAATTGGAATATATCCTGAAATACTATTTATAGCAATGTTATTTTTAGCATTTCTATTTTTTGCTATTTCCAACAGAGTTGGAGTATATCCTGAAATGCTATTTATAGCAATGCTATTTTTAGCATTTCTATTTTTTGCATTTCTTGTTGCTATTTTCAACACTCCCTCTCAACAAGAAAGGCATTCAACTTGAACCCGATCCTGAACCTTTGGAATGTTCTGCATGCAACACTTCTCTCAAGTGTTTTTGCTCCAGCAACTCTAAGAACACAAAAAAAATATCCAACCTGAATCAGAATGATGCCTCTGTCATCAAAGTATCTGACTGCTATTGCCTCTGTCGACTAAAAACTATGCACTTCTGTGCTCTTCAGTATCTAACTGCTCTAGCCTCTGTCACTTTGATCTTTCACTGCATCAATCACACTGATTCCTCCTACTACATCCGTGCTACTGTTGGTCCTATCTTCCAACATTGCATTCGCACTGCACCTCCTCCCATCATGTTTCATCGTGTTGCCCACTGCTACACTACAACTCAGTTACTGAGAAGTAAGTAACTGATCTCCCAATTGACCTCTCTGTTGGGCTAGAAACACCCTCTGATGTTGAAGCTCTCTCTGCTGCTCCATTCGCATCCGTCTCTACCCACTCAGCCAATCCTGCTACTCCTCGTCGGGGCTCCCATAGCAAGGTCTAATCAAAGAGGCTGCGTACCTCAAGGATCCTGCCCCTATTTCAGCCTTCATGGGACTATCACTTCACATCGCCCCACCTCACACCTGGAGGTATGACTACATGTGATCCCTCTACCCACTTGGCTCAAAATTTCCCCCTACTAGAGGTCTCTGCATGAGTGAATGCCTCCACTTGATCTCCTCTCGGATTCTCCAGTTGTGGCTGCTCCACAACCTCCTGAAGCTACTTCACCAATTGTGGCTCCTCCACAATTGTCTGAGACTTCTTCTGGCGCTGCATTTTGAGAGGTAATGTACTCTCCCTCTCAACCACCATGTCTCCAACATTTGCCTTGCTCCTCAAGGCTTTGCATGCATCTTGAACCTCAAGAGCATACATTTTCTTAACTCGTGAACCGATCTACTTCACCTGTCTCATGGTGATGTGTCTAAGGAAAACCTTTCCCTTACTGAAAACAACATCGTAGCCTTTGTCCTCCACCATCGCGATCGATACCAAGTTTTTCTTCAGTCCAGGCACATACTTCACATCATTCAGAATGATAGAAGCTCCATGCTCCCTCTAAAAAGCAACCATACCTTCAACTGAAACACGGTACTTTCCATCATCGCCCATCTCTATGCGCATCTAGAGGTCCTTCTCCTCCAATGTCCTGAATAAACTCTTACCGCCGGTCATGTGGAATGAGGCTCCACTGTCAAGAAACCAACCACAACCCATCATCGATGAAACCATGCATGCAATGAGGGTAAAATCCAATTCGAACTGAGAGGCCAATGCCTCACCTTCAGATCCTTCTGAGGATCCCTTCTTGGATTTCTTCAATGGATAATTAGTTGCATAATGGCCCACCTCATGACAATTAAACCATCTCACTTTAGATTTGTCAATATCCTTCCCACCATGGGAAGAACTCGATTTTGAATAAGAATCCTTCTCCTTCGCTTTCCTTGCCTTACTGGCTAAGGCTAGATTTTCTTCATCCTCCTTGGATGAAGAACCATCTCTGGTGCTCCTCCTGATCTCCTCCTGCATCAAATCCGACCACGGTCGTTCCAATCTGGTAGTTCCTCTCTTCCATTCACTGAGTCCTGGTAGCTATGCCAACTCTTAGGAAGACCGAGGAGAGCAAGACTCACCATGTCATCATCGGCTGTCATGATTCCTACACTTCCAAGCTCATCTCTACAGGTGGTGAGCTTGTTCATATATCTCGAGATCGTGTCGCCCTTTTCACACTTGATTTTCTGAAGCTTGTCCTTCAGCGCCAGCTTCCTCTGGTCGTTGCTATTCTGATATAGATCCTTCAATGTCTTCCACATTGAAAACAGAGTCTCCTTTCCATGGAGACTCGAGACAATATGGTCTCGAACTCCCTCCAGAATAATCCTCCTCGCTCTCGCCACACATTTCTTCCATTCTTCCAATTCTTGGGCATTAGTTGTTGTTGGCTTGGGGACTTCTTGATCAATGAAGTCCTTCAAACCGTTGTCCTCTAATATCACTTCCATGTGATCCTTCCAGGCTATGTAATTCGAGCTGCCATCCAGGGCATACTCAAGTCTCAAGCCATAGAACACCATTGGTGAACTTTGAGATGTGATAAGAAATCGATTTTGTACCTACAATCAAGAACTTCGAACTTCGAACTTCTCCCTTCTTTGTATATTGTTCTCCGCTTTGATCACCTTTGCTATGATATCATGTAGAAATTTCTCTATGGATCAGCTACCTCTGATACCATGTAGAAATTCTCACTATAGATCACCTGATAATGCAATGTAACTAAAACAAAATACTTGATCTACTTATACTATCAAACTTTGTGGAAGCTTAATTAATTTGAGCAAGATCAATCGGAACACATATAATAGAGAAGAAGAAATCATACACATGAAACACAGAAGAATACTCTGGGGAAAGCCTCAGCTAAAAACCCCGCTATCTGTATTATCATACAAGTGGAAATATCTCAGGATTACACAAAGCTTTATCTCACAAGCTATCCAGCTCTCAGTACAATCCCTCACTACTGCTCATAGACAGAATAGACAACACATATGCCTTCCTTTAGTCCTCCAAGCCTCATATTTCCTTGCGCAGTTTCTCCTGGGTCCTCCAACTGCAACCTGTGTGAATCTCCCCTCGCACACAACACTAACCTCTAAAATAACTGCACAATCCTGAAGGAGATAATTCCTTCCGCATGGATGAGTTTCCTTTATAGGAAAAATCCTCCAACTGATAGTACAATGTCCCTGTCTTTAATCTCAACAAGGTCTTTCTCTAAACTAACATGCATTGGTTATTTATGAGAGAATATTCAGTTATCTAGAGAACACTAGCTGCATGCATGCATGCATTAACTGACTGAACTCCCAATTAGTTCCTCCAACTATTTGGAACTAATTTAACTCGACTTAACTTATTTAACTGAGTTAACTAATTACAACTCAAATACAACTCATCCTTATCTCCTTAATTAAGGGATAACTATTGCATGTCTTCACAAAGACTTCATGTTTGATTTTCTCCAACTAATTAACTCAAGATGAATTAATTAATTATTTTTCAAACAGCTAGTGAGACTAAATTCGAATTTTAATTCTCAATTTTAATTCAAGGACAAATTAAAATTGGAATATATCCCGAAATGTTATTTTTAGCATTTCTATTTTTTGTTATTTCCAACAGAGTTTGACTATATCCTGAAATGCTATTTCTAGCATTTCTATTTTTAGCATTTCTTGTTGTTATTTTCAACACTCCCTCTCAACAAGAAAGGCATTCAACTCGAACCCAATCCTAAACCTTGGGAATGTTCTGCATGCAACACTTCTCTCAAGTTTTGTTTCTCTAGAACCTCTAGGAACACAAAAAAAAGATCCAACCTGAATCAAAATGATGCCTCTGTCATCAAAGTATCTGACTGTTATTTCCTCTATTGAGTGAAAACTCTACACCTTTGTGCTCTTCAGTATCTGACTGCTCTAGCCTCTATCACTTTGATCTCTGACTGCATCAATCACACTGATTCCTCATGCTGCATCCGTGTTGCTGCTGGTCCTATCTCCCAGCACTACATCCGCACTGCACCTCCTCTCATCATGTTGCATCGTGCTTCCCATTGCTGCACTGCAACTCAGTTACTAAGAAGTAAGTAAATAATCTCCCAACTGACCTCCCTGTTGGGCTAGAAACACCCTCTGATGTTGAAGCTATCTCTGCCGCTCCATCCACATTCGTCTCTACCCACTCAGCCAATCCTGCTACTCCTCGTCGAGGCTCCCATAGAAAGGTCTAATCAAAGAGGCTGGGTACCTCAAGGATCCTGCCCCTATTTCGGCCTTCATGGGACTATCACTTCACATCGCCCCACCTCACACCTGGAGGTATGGCTACATGTGATCCCTCCGCCCACTTGGCTCGAAATTTCCCCCTATTGGAGGTCTCTGCATGAGTGGATGCCTCCACTCGATCTCCTCTCGGCTTCTCCAATTGTGGCTGCTCCACAACCTCCTGAAGCTGCTTCACCAATTGTGGCTCCTCCACAATTGTTTGAGACTTCTTCTAGCACTGCATGTTGAGAGGTAATGTATTGTCCCTCTCAACCACCAAGTCTCCAACATTTGCCTTGCTCCTCAAGGCTTTGCATGCATTTTGAACCTCAAGAGAATACATTTTCTTGACTCATGAACCGATATGCTTCACCTGTCTAGCGGTGATGTGTCTAAGGAAAACCTTTCCCTTATTGAAAACAACATCGTATCCTTTGTCCTCCACCATCACGATCGATACCAAGTTTTCTTCGGTCCAAGCACATACTTCACATCAGTCAGGGTGATAGAAGCTCCATGCTCCCTCTGAAAAGAAACTGTACCTTCACCTGAAACACGGTACTTTCCATCATCGCCCATCTCTATACGCATCTAGAGGTCCTTCTCCTCCAATGTCCTGAATAAACTCTTATCGCTGGTCATGTGGAATGAGGCTCCACTATCAAGAAACCAACCACAACCCATCATCGATGAAACCATGCATGTGATGAAGGTAAAATCCAATTCGAACTGAGAGGCCAATGCCTCACCTTCAGATCCTTCCAAGGATCCCTTCTTGGATTTCTTCAATGGACAATTAGTTGCATAATTGCCCACCTCATGACAATTAAAGCAGCTCACTTTAGATTTGTCAATATTCTTCCCACCATGGTAAGAACTCGATTTGGAATGAGAATCCTTCTTCTTCCCTTTCCTTCCCTTACTGGCTAAGGCTAGATTTTCTTCATCCTCCTTGGATGAAGAACCATCTCTGGTGCTCCTCCTGATCTCCTCCTGCATCATATCTGACCACAGTCGTTCCCAATCTGGCAGTTTCTCTCTTCCATTCACTGAGTGCTGGTAGCTATGCCAGCTCTTAGGAAGACCGAGGAGAGCAAGACTCACCATGTCATCATCGGCTGTCATGATTCCTACACTTCCAAGCTCATCTCTGCAGGTGGTGAGCTTGCTCAAATATCTAGAGATCATGTCACCCTTTTCACACTTGATTTTCCGAAGCTTGTACTTCAGCGCCAGCTTCCTCTGGTCGTTGCTATTCTTATATAGATCCTTCAATGTCTTCCACATTGAAAACAGAGTCTCCTTCCCATGGAGACTCGAGACAATATGGTCTCGAACTCCCTCCAGAAGAATCCTCCTCGCTCTCGCCACACATTTCTTCCATTTCACCAATTCTTGGGCATTATTTGTTGTTGGCTTGGGACTTCTTGATCAATGAAGTCCTTCAAATTGTTGTCCTCTAATACCGCTTCCATGTGATCCTTCCAAGCTATGTAATTCGAGCTGCCATCCAAGGCATACTCAAGTCTCAAGCCATTGAACGCCATTGATGAACTTTGAGATGTGAGAAGAAAACAATTATGTACCTACAATCAAGAACTTCAAACTTCTCCCTTCTCCCTTCTTTGTATACTATTCTCCGCTTTGATCACTTTTGCTCTGATACCATGTAGAAATTTCTCTATGGATCAGCTACCTCTAATACCATGTAGAAATTCTCACTGTAGATCACCTGATAATGCAATGTAATTAAATCAAAATATTTGATCTACTTCTACTATCAAGCTTTGTGGAAGCTTAATTAATTTGAGCAAGATCAATCGGATCACATATAACAGAGAAGAAGAAATCATACACATGAAACACAGAAGAATACTCTGAGGAAAGCCTCAGCTAAAAACCCCGCTATCTGTATTATCATTCAAGTGGAAATATCTCAGGATTACACAAAGCTTTAGCTCACAAGCTATCCAACTCTCAGTACAATCCCTCATTGCTGCTCAGAGACAGAATAGACAACACATATGCCTTCCTTTAGTCCTCCAAGACTCCTATTTCCTTGCGCAGTTTCTCCTGGGTCCTCCAGCTGCAACCTGTGTGAATCTCACCTCATACACAACACTAACCTCTGAAATAACTGCGCAATCCTGAAGGAGATAATTCCTTCTGCATGGATGAGTTTCCTTTATAGGAAAAATCCTCCAACTGATAGTACAATGTCCCTGTCTTTAATCTCAACTGGGTCTTTCTCTGAACTGACATGCATTGGTTATTTATGAGAGAATATTCAGTTATCTGGAGAACACTAGTTGCATGCATGCATGCATTAACTGACTGAACTCACAATTAGTTCCTCCAACTATTTAGAACTAATTTAACTGGACTTAACTCAGTTAACTGAGATAACTAATTACAACTCATCTTTATCTCCTTAATTAAGGGATAACTTCCTCAATCAAAGGGATAACTGTCGCATGTCTTCACAAAGACTTCATGTTTGATTTTCTCCAACTAATTAACTCAATATGAATTAATTAATTATTTTTCAAACAGCTAGTGAGACTAAATTCAAATTTTAATTCAAGGACAAATTAAAATTGAAATATATCCCGAAATGCAATTTTTAGCATTTCTATTTTTTGTTATTTCCAACAGAGTTTGACTATATCCTAAAATGCTATTTATAGCAAAGCTATTTTTAGAATTTCTTGTTGTTATTTTCAACATCTCCAAAAGCCAACCCGGACTCTGTGAGAGGCAATTAATTTATAGGGTAAATGGCGTGGTTTGGGATTTAGCATTCTAAGGTTTAGATCCACAATAGGGAGAGGTAAGTCCTAAGGGATAAGGGATAAGGCCTCAATATTAGGAGTTCAAGATCTTATCCAATAGTAAATGGTTAAAACCACTTCTGAAGCTTCTAGAAAGAGAAATTTCATAATTAAATTTTATTTTTGACTCATTTCCCTCTGTCATCGCACTTTTTGGGAAAGAAACTTGCGTTGCTAACATAATTTGTATGTGTGAAAATTGCGCCATCGCAAGTTTCCCTAAAGGGAAGTGCGTTAATCCTTAAAAATAGGGTTTTTAGCCAATGTAATCTAGGATTCTTGGAACTTCTGGAAAGGAGATGATTTTGGCTCTGTAGGGATGATTGAAAAGTGTGAATGGATGATTATTGATCCAGGTTCAAGGCCATTTGATTGGATGTGGCAAAACGACTAGTAACATATTCCCCCTAAAGTACAAAGTCAGAAGTAGTGGTTGAGGACTAAAGTGTTTTACCATGTGAAAAGTCTGGATCAAGAATAACCCAGTTGAGATCATCAATTGTCTGTTACAATACATTATCATCATGATATCATTGTTGAGGTAGGAACACCCATACTCAGCACACAAGCCAGTTTACATGTATAATGATCATACCGATTATCACATTCACAGATGACAAATTGTGGACCTGTGCTTGGATGACTTTCTGTATGACCATAGCCATCATACTTTGTAATCTTGTATGAATCCTGAAATCGTAGCCCGGATGGGTGGAATTAGATTCGGGGTCTTCTACCTCGTCACCCAATAGTACGAGTTTAACCATGTGAATAAATGTGCTAAAGTCGAACATGGTAGACACCATCTTACTACCGACAAGTGATGAAAATTGTTAATAGATGCGAGAGGAACCACCGATAATGATAATGGCCCTCATGGTTCTAAGCACAATCTATGAGGTGTGAATGAATGAGCTGAAGTTGAACACCACATAGCATCTTTTGGTCGAAGGCCAATGATGAAAACCTTTCGCCGAAAGTGAAGAAACTTGCCATTGAGGTAAGCAAACTCTAAGGAATTGAAGGGAGTTTCTAAGTCAAATTCCTGGATAATGTGCTAATGTCGACATGAAGTGGCCCATTGCAGGAGGGCCTTAATGTATCCCCCATCAATGACATGAAATGGGTATCAAGATTTGAGACAGAATGATGATGCAGAGTTGGTTCAAGGGCGGAATACATGAAAGATAGCTAAAAGTATTGTAGCATATTTCAACCAAGGGTAGACTTTTTTTGAACATATCAATGACACTTTTATGGATTTGACAGTATTGACTCAAAGACCCATCATGAAGGCTTACATTAAGGCACGATCAACAGAGAGGAAAGCAGATTCCCAAACCCAAAATAGTCATGGAGGTGAGCGAGTGTCATATTTAAGAGCGACTCACTTCCATAAATAAGTTGTATGCCCTGCTTCCCCAATTTCCCAAGCATTTCTAGTCAGTACCTCTTTATTTTTTTACAAGCTTGAGGATGATAACATATGCTTGGGCTATAATTTCATCCTTCAGATAATCCTTCTGCTTATTCTTAAATAACTCTAAGAAAGAGTGGTTTGGTCTCGTCATGTTTGACGAGTCCTATGCTAGTTTATGGTTTTATGAGTCCAACGAAGGTATAACTCGACTTCTTTTTCATGTTTAGATATTTTGAAAAAGAGGCGAAAAAAGAAAATTCCAAGAGGTTCATTTTTGTAATTTTAGTCTCTTGAACTCGAAAAGGCATAAACAATACCCAGGAGAACCTTTCAGCCATGTTCGACTAAAGTATTCATTTTTCGTAAATAGTCTATCCAGTCCGAAAAAGGGTTAAACTTATATTGGTACATCTTTTCATTTACTTTAACGAGTTTGAAAAGGGAAGTGCTCGACAATATTTTCGTGTTTCGGGAGTCTAAAAAGAGCTGAAAGAGGACTCCAGGGGGTTCCTTTTTCGTGAATTTTAATGAGTGAAAAATGATAAAAGTATACTCATTCATCAAAATGACTTGCATTAAAATTTTAATATATAACCTGCATCATGTCCTTCCAGTGTCATTTAACTTGCTCAGAGAACCATAAAAAAATCATTACAAAAATTTTGAGGTCTAAAATGGGCCTCAAAACAAAAATGTACAACCAAAAACAGCTTTATAAGAACCAATAGGATTCAATATGATGATGTCAACCATTGGGGATGATTCACCATTTTTGGAGTCAAAAAGTAAAAAGATTAAAAAATAAAAATAAAAACTATTTTTTCAACGTGTATTTTTAACTTACTTCCCTATAGTTTTACTCAAATTTCAACCAGAAGCACTCATTGGATGCAAAATTTAATTATTTATCTAAGGAGTTCTCATGTTGCATACTTTCAATGGACTACACTACACAAAAATGAGAAATACATTAAAAATGTGATTGCAATCATGTTTTTTCATGTATTTCTCATTTTTCATGTAGCAGGGTCCATCAAAAGTATGCAATATGGCCCCTCCTTGGATGAGGAATTAAATTTTGCATCCAATAGTGCTCCCGCAAGAAACTTGAGTAAAACTGTAGGGAGGTAAGTCGAAAATATGAGTTGAAAAAAGTAGTTTTTTCTTTTTTCCCTCTAAAATTTGATGATGTAATCTAATATTGTTTTATTATTTCCACTATTATTTTATAATTACCTTAGGAGGTTCATCTTAGACCTCAAAATTTCTCTAATGTAAAAATATATGATATATGGAAAAATTTGGTAGAAATACTTTAAAAATTTTGAAATAATGACTCATTTTAGACATAAAAGCTAAAAGTAATTTATTTCTTATCATTGTCATTTTACCATTTTGAGAGAGTTATGAATTGTTGTTACCTCGATTCTTCAATAGATGATTGTGTCGAATGCGATGGACAATTTTCATTGTCGTCAGTTCAAGGTAAGAGATTTTTCCTTTCTCATCATTTTCACGATTTCCGTTTTCAATTTTATGCATCTTTTGGGGGAAATTTTGAAGTTTTAAAACCTAGAACTCACCCTTGACCCAACTCACTCTTCCTATATCAGGAGGTACGATGGCTATTTTTAATTTACACTGAAAAGTGCAGCCCAATGCACTTACCCGCAATGCTAATTATGATGGGTCACATTGTTCATCAATAGTCAGTGTGATGGGCGCAGGAAGGGTTTCAAAATTTGAATTTTAAGTTGGTTTTTCCCAAAAACTTTCACATTGTTGATCTCATGTGTTTCTTCCCTACTTTTTGCATGTATTTACCGGAGTGAAAATGGTGCTCAGCTAGAGAGAAAGGGAACATGAAATGCAATATATGATGGCAACAAATGATCCAGCCATATTGAAAGCATAAAGAAAATGCGGGCTATTGAATTTTTTTCAAATTTTGGGCATGAGGGCCCAAATGGTGTTGTTGCAGTATTTGGTAAGATCCTTGGACATTAAGGGGTAATATTTCAAAATCAGAAATCATACAGTCACAATAAATGTTGAAGACATCTATTTTCTGACAGGGCTTTCATATAGAGGGGCTCCCATTTCTTTATCTGGATATAGGAGAGGCGGAGAGACACTGAGGGATTATATAGCTATCCATTGTCAACCTACCTCTCAGTGTAGCAAGGATGGGAGGAACGAGATAAAATATATTCTCCAACTTTCCCTCAAGCCAATCGTATTCACCATTACACGATTGGTCGGTAACGTCACTCCTCACATGGCTTACAAGTCTCAGATGTAGTATGCATTGGATTGCCTAGCACCTACGGTATTCAACTAGTGTAAAGGGGTCTCAGTCAATTTGAGGGAATAGCTTAATAGGGCAAAGAACAAATAGTTGAACAAATTTGGGTATGGATATATCATAGTATCATTCACTCTGCAGAGGGTACCGTCACTGCGACCTCACCTCAGAGGATATATCGTGAGCTACTTGGACCTAGAGATCCTCAGATGAGACAGTGGGTAGATCTAATGGCTCGACATGGAGGAGGGCCTATGATGAGGTTCACTCCTACTTTATTTATGGATGCGAGACCAGTGGATCATGATAAAGGAATACCCTTATGCTGGAGTGGATTTCCATGGACAGAGCTTATTTTACCTAAGGGAAAGCAGTGTGGTGACGCAGATAAAAAGTATCGTAATTTTGGATATATTTTGGTTTTTGAGTTTTAAATTATTATTTTTATTTTTTAATATGTCGGGGACTAACTATCAGTTTTTCATGCAGACATCGAACCAGTGAGACTAGCAGGCTTGTCCCCATTCCATCGACAAGCCCAACCATAGTTTGGACAGATTAGAGCCAGTGAGGTAGAAATGAAAGAGCTAGGAGATCCAGATTTAGCAGAGACACTAGTCGAGTTTGAGAACCATGTAGAGGGTTTGACTCGCAGCATTCTAGATATAGGGGTTGATGCCATCCCAATCCATTTACATAGATACTCCACAGGGGTTTCGGCTTGGATTAGTTGATCGCTACACAAGGTTTCCCGTGCGGTCGTGTATTACCATGATTAATCACCTAGAGATTTTTAGAAACAATTTGTCTTTTGCATGTATTCGGATATTGTAGGCCATGATCCATATGTGTCTCAGACACAATTTTTGTAAAACTAAAAACAATATTACAGTTTCTAATATATGGATGTTTTCTACTTATTCTACTATGTTGCATAAGGTGATGATGATTATTGTATGTTTACATATGTCGTAAATGCTCGTCTAAAACATAATTTTCTAATGCATTTTTTAATGTATTTAAACTTCTTGGGACATGTTGATATTCAATGTAATCAAAATTTCTCTCTAAGAGGTGAACTCTCAAGAACATGCGTAGCATAGTTGGACTTCTTACTTAATAAATGTTATTTAAATGTAGCACCACAAGTTGTGAATCAAGTCTGATAACCAAATGATGAATAACACATGAAATAGCATCAGACAATAGTTCGATCATAGCACTATACTCAACAATATTATTTGTCATGCGACCAATCCATATTCCTTGAAAACTCACTAACTCGTCAGTCGGAGCATAGATTGCCCATGTTGTGGAGGAAAGGTTTCGGATACTACAGCTAGCGTCATTATCATAACCAACATATGGTTCAGGAAACACAGACATATGAAAATCAAATGTAATCCAAGATGAGAAAATGTGGTATAAATATCTTAATAAAATCATACTACAAACACATCAGCAAACCTATCCAGTATGTACACAATGACTATGCAAAAAAACTAAGCATAGTATTTTTTCAGGTACAACCCATTTCGGGGTTGCGCCAAGGGAATTTCGTCAAAGTCTACAAGCTCATAGGCCCATTTTGCAAGTGCATGTTTAACTATATATGGACCTAACCATATTGGTTTGAGTTTCCCAACTCCTAATTTATTGTATTTTTTGTCATATATGAGGACCATATCACCTTTCGAAAAGGCACGAGGTATAACATTTTGGTCAAATTGTGCTTTGATACGTTTTTTGTGAGCCTCGTTGACCATCATAGCATCTCGTTGAGACTCATCTATACGATCTAAGTGAAAAAAGCATTCTTCTTCAGCGAAGGTAGTAGGAAGAAGTTTGACAGCTAGCTTTAACGACAGAATTTCACATTCAATTGGAAGGACTGCTTCCAAACCATACACAAAATGGAATGGTGTGAATATGGTCATAGTGAAAGCAAATGTGTGGTATGCCCACAAAGCTTAAAAAAGGATGGAATACTAAATCATTTTATGAAGCCCTACCATGCGTTGAAGCATTATTGTCAAGACCTTATTGATGGCTTCTACTTGGTCGTTGGTTTGTTCGTAGTAAGGATTTTAGCTATCATGTCGTACATTCAGTTCGTACATCATGTAATTGTGAAAATGTTTTCCATGGTTCGTGACTATAGCTTATGGTACACTGAATCTCATGATAACGTGGTTAAAAAGGAATAATGCAACAATTTTACCGCCAATGTCATATGTAGGCATTGCTTCATCCCATTTAGTAAAATAATCTATTGCAATGACTATGTAACCATGCCCCTCAGTCGAGCGAGGGTTACATGTCGTGAAATTGATACCCCATTTGGAAAAGGGTCCAACAGCGACAACTGGATGCAATGAAGTAGCTGGAGCATTGGCTTTCCAATTATGGATTTGGCATGTGTGACACTTTTGGGCCGCTAGAATACAATCTCTGAACATAGTCAGCCAAAAGTAACTGGTACGTAATATTTTTTGGGTGGTATCATATCCAGACATATTTTTGTTGCATGCTCGAGGATGACAATGATTTAAAGCTTTCTCAGCCTCCTCATGAGTGAGGCACCATTGGAAGATCGTATCAACACCACGATGATAAAGAGTATCACCAATTATAATATATGGCAAGCCTTGTATCAAATTCGACATTGATCGGAACGAGTGGTTTTAGGCCGGAAAGTTTGGGTCTAAAGATAAATGATGATATCTTTGTACCATGGATCAGAGGAGTCCATCAGAAAAAACATTTCATCAAGGATAAAGTCGTCAGTTGTCGACTCTGACTTAGAAGAGGTAAGGTCGCATATTAGTTCAATAAATACTAAATATTTCTTAAACCTAAATTTAATAAACTCCAAATCAAACTCTTCGAGTATAACGATCCACTTTGAGTATTTCCCCCCTAGGAATTGACGTGATAGGATGTAGGTCATAGTGTTGCAATCGGAAACCAAAATAGTCTTGCAAAGAAGAATATAGTGACAAAATATTTGAACAACTTGCACAACTTCCAAAGTTGACTTTTAAACATGAAAATACTTGGATTCAGTGTCATTCAATTTACAGGTCAAGTAGTAAATAGAGTGTTCATCACCTAAGTCATTTTCTTTTATCAATACGATAGCGATAGTGGTAACAGTTGCAGCAAGATACAGGAAATAATCTCAATGATAATCAAGGAGATACAATAATGATGCTCTGGCTAATACACCTTTCATGGCATCAAAATCATTTTGAGTGGTATTATCCCAATGAAAGGGAACCCATTTTTTTAATAAAGGAGTGAAACCTTTGGTAATTTCTGCATAATTAGCAATGAAACATCGTATAAAGTTAGCTTCCCTTGCAGACGTTGTAACTGACGAGAGTGGAAGGAGTATGAAAATCAAGAATTGTCTGGACTTTTAGTGGATTGATACAAATCCCTTCCTTAGACACAACGAATCCTAGAAGCTGATCAGATTGAACACATAAGACACACTTACGTGGATTCAAACGTGATTTATAATGTTGACATCGTAAGAAGATTCATTTGATATGCATCGGATGGTCTTGAGGACGTTTAGAATGGGTAGGAAAATCATCAAGGTATGGTTGCACGATATGCTTAATATCATGAAAAGCATATTCCATTACCTGTTGGAAAATTGTTCTTGCATTCTTAAGGCTGAAAGGAAGTTTGCGATAAGAAAACATACCCCATGGACAGATGAACACAGTCTTATGTTGGTATGAAAGGAGTATGTTTATCTTATTGTAGCCAACGAATCTGTCCATGAATGAGAAAATATCACTTCTGGCACAATCATCAACAATTTGGTTGATAAAAGGGGTTGTGTAGTTGTCTTTTGGTCAAGCTTGGTTAATATCCCACTAATCGACACATACTCGGATCATACCTTGTTTCTTGATTACAAGAACTATATTTGAGACCCAAACGGTTAAGGGAACATGATAAATGAAACCAACGTGCAAAAATTTTTCAACTTCAACTTTAATCTAGCATCTTTCTTAGGGTGCACCTGACGTAGACGTTGTCTAACAAGTTTGGCATCTGGATATGTTTTAATTTCATGCACCATGATATTTGGATCAATGTTTGGTATCTCTTCATAGGTCCAAGCAAACACATCACGTAATTTTTTCAAAAGGGCCTTAGAAATGTTAATCTCATCTCGAGAACAAGAGGCACCTATATGGACATTTTCAACAATTCCAAGTTTGACTGCAATATCGAGGGAAAAATGGTTTCCTCAATATTCATGAGATTTTTCTCAAAAATTACCTCATGAATGGAGATGGGATTCTAAGTTTTCTCAGTAATCTTGCGTGAGAAAAATTCATTAAAATTGTTCTCAATAGTTTCTAGTTGAGGTAGGAAAAAGGAAGGATGATGACTATCGTCCTAAGGTTTCTCATCTAACGTCATGATCTCCATGATGCTTCCATCTATGGGAAAGGTAACGTTTAAAGGGTGAGAGTGGAAAACTAAATTTAAATCTTGAGGGGGAAATCAACCAAGTTTACTAAGTTATTGTTTTCAAAAATTATCGGACAATCCAGGTGAATAGCCTCGTAAGCTAACTCAAAAGTACTAAGCAGCATTTGGTTCCCAAAAGATTCGATATTGGAACTGTCAGGCACTATCCAAAGATCATATGGAATAGTACTAGATGAAATCACATTGATTGGAGCAACCGTAGTGGAAATGTCAGGAAGGGTGAGCACAAAAGTTCCCATTAAGGATGAGTCTTTTAACAATATTACTCCAACATTATCATAAGAAGTGGGATCTTTCCTACAAGTGGTAAATTACTAGTAGTCTTGGAATCAGCAGCGAAAAAGGAAAGTTGATAAATAGCCAAAATTCCTCCTTGATGAGGGAAAGCAATCATCCAAAAATAGGATGATACTACAGCTACCATAACATAAACCCAAGTACAGCCCAGTAAGAGGTTATAATCTAATGGTCCATCAATGACTTCTACCTCTACTGAGACTATATTACCCTCTAAATCCACTTGTAATGAGTTTAAGATCCCATAAGGTTTGAACCCTCTTCCGTCAAAGTATTTAAGGGTTGTTGGTGATGGGTTAAGAATTGGAGAACCTAAAGCTTTCCAACATGAAAGCAACATGATACAAGTATAGGCACCTTCATCCACTATCGTGTGGAAGACATTTTTACTTCTAACAACAACTTGACTCATGAACGCGAGTTGAGGTGGAAGTTTACGTGTATAGTTTTCATGATTAAACACAACAAGACCAGAATCTGAAGGATCTACTCCTCGTATTGTTGCTAACAATGATTTCCTTTGTGCAGGACAGTTATGTAAAACTTCAAGAGTTGACATAGCCAAAGGATCCTAAGCTAAATCTTCAACTATATTATAATTTTGTGCAACTCTCGCATGAGGGTTAAAAGATTATTTTCGAATAATTCCCTTGGGTGGAGTTTTAATTGTCAGTTCAGTAGTTGGTTTCTCAATTTATAGAGGACCAGAGCTAGGTGGAGTCGAACTGGAAGGTTGATCAGTATCCTTTCCATTCGAAGGATTTGGGTTACCATAATCTCATATTTTGTGTAGCCACCAAGACATCTTCCTTATTTCGAGTAGTCGCTAACATCAATACTTTGGAAGAGGAAGATGGGTTTTGCGCAACCATATTCCTCTCATGGTTCAGGAAAGGGTCTGTCAACAGGGTAGGTGTAGTGGATGCAACTTTCAAAAATCGAATGATTTATGCTCGATGTGGACAATCTTTTGTAAAATTCTCTTCATTACATATGAGACAAGGATAGTGCGGCTTGCATTTCTCCTCAGGAGATTGATTTTTCTGCTGATCCTGTGGGGGTTTTTCTTATTTATTCTTTCCTTTACCCTTATTTTTACTTCTTGATTGTTGAGATTTTCCTTTAGTAGATTGAACAACATTAATCTCGGAAGTATTCACATGAGCAGAAGGAGAGGGACTTTGGTTGGGCACAATAGGAGCATACTTTGGGTTGGATTAACTGCAGGACTTTCTCGTTGATTGTTGACCGATGGAACCAATCACGCCATCAGTGGCATGTGATCTATTCTAGGAAGAAGGTGGAACAGTATGAGATGGTTGTGAAGCATTAGGTATTTTTTGGTAGAGTGTGCTCAATTGGGTATAAACTGGGTCTAAATAGTGGGCACAAGCAATAAATTTCTCTTCAGTAACAACTCTGCCTTTGGCAACATCCTTAGTTATATCAAGCAGTAAAGATTTAAGAATCCACTCCGCCAATAATTGATCTGGAATAAAGGTTTTGACCAATAGATGAAAATGTCTCCCATTAGGGGGGTTTTTGAGGTCTAAAATGGGCCTCCTAAGGAAATTATAAAATAATAGTGGAAATAACAAAATAAGATTAGATGACATCATCAAATTTTAGTGGGAAAAAAGAAAAAACTATTTTTTCAACTCGTATTTTCAACTTATCTCCCTATGGGTTTACTCAAATTTCAAGCGGAAACACTCGTTGGATGCATAATTTGATTCCTCATCCAAGGAGTGCCCATGTTGCATACTTTCGATGGACCCTGTTACATGAAAAATGAGAAATACATGAAAAAACGTCATTGCAATCACGTTTTTTTCATGTATTTCTCATTTTTCATGTAGCGGGGTCCATCGAAAGTATGCAACATGGGTACTCTTTGTATGAGGAATTAAATTTTGCATCCAACGAGTACTCCCGCTCAAAATTTGAGCAAAACCTTAGGGAGATAAGTTGAAAATACGAGTTGAAAAAGTAGTTTTATTATTTTTTAATATTTTTACTTTTTTACTCCAAAAATGGTGAATCATCCCCCATGGTTAACATCATCACCTTGAATCCTATTGGTCCTTATAAAGTTTATTTTGGTTATACATTTTTCTTAAGAGGCCCATTTTAGACCTCAAAAGTCACCTAATGACTCATGTACGCAATCGAATATGTGAGTAGAGTAAGGTTTTTTTAGAGAGTAAAAAGCTCAGTATTAGCCTCGTAAAAACTTGGTAGCTAAAAATGAGTTAGAAACATTGTTGCCAAGGCATTGAAGTTCTTAAATGAATCTCTTGGTAATTCGACATACCATTTTGTTGTTGGGCCAATAAGAGTTCATTGGAAAAGACATAAATGAATGAAAAAATCATTTAAGGGAACACCATAAATGATAAGTCATGATATAGTTTGATGGGTATTTTGTAGGATTCCCATTGAACTTGGAAATATCACTCATTAGTGTAGTTGGAATTGTCGGCCACCAAGGAGAATGATAGAATGGATCGTTGGTAAGTCGAGAGAGATTCGGTAATTCTAATGTTGCGAAGAATGGTAACTACCTATTGAAGTTTGTTTTTGGAGATTGGTAATCTTGTGGGTAAAGGTTCACTACTGGTGGGGGATATCCTGGATAGGATGGAATGGGTTGAGCCACTGTCATTTGCATTCCACCAGGATAAGGAGGAGTTTGTAAAGCAAGATAGCCCATACCAAGTTCCCAGTTCCAAGAAAACCTTAATAAGGTTGGGAAGGCTGACCATGGATATATTCACCTTGGTAAGGTATTTATGGTATACTTAGTGTTTGGCCAACAAGAATTTGTGGTATAACTTGTAAAGGTTTTCCAGATGGATTTTTCGTCATTCCTAGACAAGGTTGACCGGTTTGTACTTGTTGCATGCCTTGAACACGTTGATTTACTTGTACCTAGGATATATTCTCACCTAGTGGGTTATATGACGTTTATAATACACCCTGAACATGTTGGGTAGACAGATTTGAGAAATCCCCTGTACCGATTTACTAGTTTTCACTTGAGATACAACATGAACATGTTGATTTGTTTGAAGTAGGACTTAGATAGGTTAACTAATAGGAAGTTGAGGTATAGACTAAATGGGTTGATAAATAGGAACCTAAGGCATGGCCTGGATAAGTTGACAGGTTGGAACTTGAGTTATGACCTGACTATGACGACCAGACATAGGTGGGGTGACATTCCAAGGAGTGTGTTGGCTTGATGGGCCTTGACCTAGGTTCAGCATTAGGCAGCCAAGAAAATCCCTACACTACTGGTCCTTTCGGCATCAGTCCGCCGAGTGCGAACCGAAGTCTCACCCGAAGCAGTATGGGGGGATGCAGGAACCAAGTTTCTGCACCCTAAGATGGTTGTGATGTCGGTTTTCTACCTTAATCCTTGCCTTCGCGCAAATAGATAAGCCTTTCGGGCTTATCGATGTATTTCCTCTTCCGTCTTTTAGAACCTCCGCGAAGGTATCCAACTGTCCTTCACGCAACGCTAAACAATAATTCGGGCACTTACGCACCTTTGTAACTATGTTACTGTCTCGTTTCCCTAATTATCTTAGTGGTTAGCCAGCTTCATCATGCAATTAAGATTACCTTCGCATAACATATATTATTACTTGCGTTCAAATAACGGATAGAAACAAATACATTTGCACATCAATTTAACATTATAATGTAAACCCATGACTTAAAATATCATAATCGGATGTAGTATTCAGAGACAAAAAACACAGTGATTCCATAATACTTCTCTTTATTTATGATTCAAGTTCCCAATACAGACTCTATCCGCCCTGCGCACACAGCTGCGGACTTCCACCCTAGGCCTCTACGTACTCAGCTGCAGAGCCTCTTCCTACGCTAAGACTCTCGCTCTTAGCTTACCCAAACTTACCAATGACTCTTGAATTCTAACTTACTGTATTCTCTACTTAGATCTTCTAAGACTTCCCTTTTTTATACAATCCCACGATCCGCAGACCATGGGTAGATCTCCAAAACCAACATAACTTATCTAGACTAAGGGCGGAAAACCCTTTTAACTTTAGACATCTTCGCGCTCCGTGACCACAAAATACGGAGACTTTACATTTATTTACACAAAATTCGGGCCTTCTGCCCCAAAACTTGGGTGTTTAACCCCAAAATTGACCCCCAGGGGACCCGTTCCCAACAGGCCCCCAACACAAACATGGTGATTCACCCTTGAGTCACTCAACTACCACGGAGATCTTGTTGCAAAGACCTCCCAGCTCGACCTGGACAACTGCTACCTCGGCGATGCACTGCGTTGCCGCCTGCTTCAACTCCTCGACCAACTATTCTGTCATTGGCCCTACACTATCAGTCTGTAGCTTCTATTGAGTCTCTTGCAGATTGGCCAACTTGCCTTCAATGGTGGTCGTGATCTCATAGGCCTCATCTAACCAAGGCTTCAAGCGAACCTTCAGCACGGATTCCTTGTGTTGCACTGCGTCTACCTATTCCTTCAATGCCTTGGCCTCCTGTAGCTTTGCAAGCCTTTGCGTGATGGCAATAGTTCGCGCTATTGCCTTAACCTCTTCGTAGCGTTGTTGTAGTTCCCACACTTCTATCTTCAACCCCTGTACAATGGATTCCTCTTGTAGGCTAGTGAGGACCTCGAGCAAATGCTCAAAAAGTGTCGTGCAGTCCATCACTGCACTTGCAACCACGCTACCACATCTGCCATAACAATTGCACGCTTCTCCCTGACTTCCGGCGGATTCGAAGGCTAGACCTTCAACTGCAACTCTGTGATCTTGAGATGCAGCTCCAGCTGAACCTTGGCCAACTCTGTGCGTGCGTCGCTCACTCACGCATCAAGTTTTTGAACCCGCACGTCGACTGCCTCAACCTCAAGGATGTCCAGCTCTGGGACAGTCTGGAATGCTTCATCCACAACCTTATGAGGCATTGAGTCTTATCTGTGAGGTCAGTCACAAGGTTGATGTTGGAGTCACGTTGTACAACCATCTGAGCATTCTTGACCTTCTTCTCGCTAATCACCTGCAAATCGCGGTGATCGCGGGCCCAAAGTTTGGCGATCACATCGTCCTGCAAAAGGTAAAGCACTTCGCTAGGGAGCACTGCCAGATTAAGTCCCACGCCCTTGAGGGTGCTGACACTGGGTTTGTCACTGGCTCAATGCTCCATTTTGCAGCGCTATGGCTCGGGGGTCCCTAGCGCGCATCATCTTCGTGGCTTCTATGGTGCCAATGGCCACACTAGTGGGCGCCACACTAGTCTGCATGTGTGAGGCGTGGAACTGCAGCTTGCGCAGACCTGTCTTAATAGCGCCAGTGCCTGCTGCTGTAGCAGTTCTGCGGTGGCATCCCGCACCATATCCCCTATATCATTCAGATCCCCGTCTGTCAAGGTGATCAGATCCAAAGACGTCTTGCTCACTTTTAACTTATTCTGTGGCCCTATCTTTTTTGGACCCTTAGTGCGCTTGATACAGAACGGAGTCATATCTGAGTCTGCTCCTCCCTACTCTGTCTATTTGTCCGCTTCTTCCTCTGTCTCTGGTGAGGGCGATTTCTATTTGTCAGAGCCGCGCTCCTCTCCCCCTGCATGTCCACATGTCTCCTGCGTGGCAGCGTGCTCTGCCTTAGCCTTACCATCAACCTCCTTTCTCCTTTTCGCGGCCATCTTCTCCATCTTTAGCTTGGCTTCTTCCTTCTTTTGTTGCGCGGCAGTCTTGCTAGATCCCGCAGCCAAGTCCGAGGCAGTGCGCCATTCTGCCGGCCGGCGGTCCAGGCTGCGTTGATTGCGTCATCTATTGCCCTTATCGAGACATGGTGGAAATCATCCTTGAATTCCATGTACTCCTGCAATCTGTCAAAATTGGTAGGCGAAAACTGCGGCTTGCGGTTGATGGCCATGTGCACGTTCATCTCCATCAAGGTCCAAAATATTTTGTTGTCTTTTATCCTCTGAGGATCCTTAGTCACCCACAGTGAAGCGTACTTTGCGGCCTCTGGTAGGTCTGGCGCAACCGAAGGAAACTGACTGTCTTTAGGTAGCTCCCATGCTACTAGCACTATGGACAGCAAGAGCCACGCATAGTGAAATGTATCGCTGAGATTCTACACCTCGCGACAGTTCGCGAGGAGCTCAGTGCAGAGGTAATGCGCCCAATTAAATTGAACTCCCTTTGCGCATTGGGCCACCAAAGCTACGACTGGTGTCGGCACTTCATCTGCGCGACACTTTCGCATAACCTTTCCTACCAAGAGTTGTGTGGCTACTTTGACCGCAGGGTCACAGATGCTCGAAATGGCGTAGCCATGCGGCTTCTTCACTAACTTGAACTTTTCCTTCATGGACTCCATGAGGACATGCTCGCAAACTTTTCTGCCAAATGCCATGGCCGGATTTTCCCCTGTGTATGGCAGTCATGTGACCCTATGGATCAACCTATCAATGACGGGTATTGGATCCTACAACCACAAACACCCATCATGTACAAAGCATAGTACTTGCTTGATTACCACCATTGTGATGGGCGCACGGTTGTAATGCAGCACCCATAGCAGTTTGAGCAGTCCTACCTTATCCATGCCTCTTAGCCACTTCTGTTGTTACTCTAATGGTTTTGTGGAACACACGGTGCATGAGTTGATCCGTTTCTAGGTGAGGAAACCGCTCTGTCTCCGTTAAATCCCAGTATTCTAATTTCAAAAGGGGGACACACCCCAAGCGCGGCCCTTCAAACACAATTTGGTCCGTCAAGAGGGGTGTATGCAGGGTGACTTTACTCTCGTCAATGTCTTTGGGTACCTTGGTCCTTCCCTTACGCGGAGGAACGTACTTAGGCAGCTTAGTGATGGGTTCAGACCCCACAATTTCGACATCCTCCATTTCCACCCTGACATCCTCATCATCCATTGGGATATCCTCAATTTCATCTTCTTCCGGCTCTAGGTTAATCGTCTTGCCCTTTTCCTGTGCAGTGGGCTTAACCTTCTGTGGGTGTTTCCTGGGAGATGCGCACATCGGCTACGGTGGTGCGGCCTGCTTGCCCTTCTTGATCTTGGGATCCTCTATGGTCAAGGTAGGCCTTGGCCTAAGCGTCCGTGGAGACTTTGGTACTTCAACTGGTATTTCTGCAGGCGCGACCTCTGGGACAGCTCCATCTGCTGCCATAACCACCTCTAGAATAGCTCGCTCGGTTGTCGTTGCTTCCGCACTCATAGCTTTAGTGGGCATTGACATAATGCTACGTAATAACTCCTGATTCTCCTATGGCAATGTCTCAAACACAGAGCTTGCTAGAAAAATGTTGAAGGTTTCACGGTTCATGTGCGCCTAAGAGCTCAACAACTCAATTCTCAAAATGCCAAGTGTTTTTCACTAGGCAGCCACCGGTAATTTATAGGAACTTTCAAATTCAAATCCAACCGTTCCCCCCAAAATCGGTTCATTAATGGTAGATTGGCGGTAGATTTTTAGATATCTGGTCCATAAGTTTAACTTAAATTTCGCCCCCCCGCTCCATTTGGCCATTTTTTCATCGTCAAATCATGAACAGTGACTTTAACGGTCACTTTCTGGTTGCTCTGCGCGGTTTCTTCCTTGGTAGCACAGCCCCCTGTGCGCTTCCGTGTGCATTGTGACATATCTTCGATCCGTACAATTCCGTGATCGTGCGAGTCTCCGACTCGAGCAGTGTAGTTTATAGTCTTGCGCTTCCTTTCAGCTACCTGGAGTGCTAAGACTATGCTTCCCTCATATAGTCACCTAGTTGGATCACCGATGTATGGCTTCAATCGATTGCCATTCACCTTCCCTGGGAAGGGTTCTCTATTCAATTTGACCAACTCAACTACTCCACCATCGGTAATCTCCTTGATAACATATGCCCCTAGCTAGTGTATCCTAAATTTCCTTGGAATTTATCAAATTTACTATCATATAATAAGACCAGATCATTTACCTTGAAGGTGCACAGTTTGATGTGCCGATCATGCCATGCCTTTTCGTGCTCGTTTTGAACTTGTTGATGAAATCCAACTAGAAATCAGTCCTCCTCAAGCTCTGCTAGCTGCACGAGCCTCTCTTTCAGGGCTCTACGGTTCGCCATTCCTATGAGTGTCGCTATGCGTAGACTAGGTACAATGTATTCCATTGGCATCACAGCTTCTACGCCATACACGAGTCTCAAAGGCGTTTACCCAATCAACTTCTTGCAATTGGTTCTATAGGCCCATAGCACCGCCGGTACACGCACATCCCAGTCATTTCTCTGAGCATTACAGACCTTCGTCAGTGCATTCTCCAGTATCTTATTGAATGCTTCCACCATCCCATTGGCCTGCAGGTGATAAGGCATACTCTTCTGGTGATACACCTGAAATTCTTTTATCAACGCGCTGATTGTTTCATTAAGAAAGTGCATACTGCAATCGCTCATCAAGATCTTTGGTAAGCCAAATCTTGTCAATATGTATTCAAAAATAAACTTTGATGTTGTTTCACCTGTATAGTCCTTCATAGGGTGCGCCTCCACCCACCTGGTCAAGTACTTAGTCGCGGTGATGATGTACCGCGCACCTATATTCTTTCCTTGAGGCTGAATTGGACCCACAAAGTCAATCGCCCATTTCTCGAATGGTTGTAACGTCACCTATGGCATCAAAGGTTGTTCATCTCTCCGCAATGGCCTGCCAATCCTTTGACATGCGTCACATGACCTACAATATGCTTGCGCATCCTTATGCAGAGTTGGCCACCACAACCCAGTGCGCAGAACCTTCTACGTTGTTGATTTTCCTGCATAATGTCCTCTTGTAGCTCCTCCATGAGCCTCCGCCAGAATGCTACTTCATTCAAAGTCAGGTACATAACATCGCAATACTTTGTTTGACCCCATTTTGTACAAGTGCCCTGCAATGACGAAGAAGTTTGTCGCACGCACTACTAACTCCTTCTTCTGTTGGCTTGTATACCCTTCTGGAGCAATTCTCGTCGTCAGGAGATGTATGATATCTTCAAATTGATTGTCCGTGACACGCACTGCAAAGAGCTACGCGTCAGGCAGTCCCTCCTCCAAATTAGTAGGTTCCTCTCCTCTTTTAATGCGCAACAGATGATCAATTCCTGCATTTAGTCGTCCTGACTTCACAATAACTTCAAAGTCATACTCCTGGAACAACAACAACCATCTACAGATCTTCCCCCCCAACACAAGCTTATTGACCAGGTATTTCAATGCAGAATGACTTGTATACATCTTAAAATGTCCACCCTACAAGTAGTGCCTGAACTTTTGGAGCGCATACACCATGACTAGTCCTTCGCGCTCTATAGTGGAATAGTTCTTCTCAGCCTTGGACAACTTCCTGCTCGCGAATGCTATAGGATGGTTTAATTCCCCCTCATCTGCCTGTGTCAGCACGGCCCCCAGTGCAATACATGAGGTGTCCACATGCACATGAAATTCCTTCTTCCAGTTCGGGAAGACTAGGATTGGCGTGGTGACCATTTTCTCTTTCAGCACATCCAAGCTCTTTTGGCATTCATCACTCCAACAAAACGTAGCATCCCTTTTCAACAATTTCTCCATGGGCGCGGTGATCTGGGCATATCTCTTGATGAACTTCCTATAGTATCCAATATGCCCTAGAGTTGCGTGCAGCTGTTTCACATTCCTTGGCGCCTCCAAGTTTATTATCACCGCGATCTTCATGGGGTCTACCATCAATCCTTGTCTGCATACCACATGACCCAGCAGGATCCCGAAAGGGACACAAAACAGACACTTCTTTAGATTGAGCGCGATCTGGTATCTCTGACATGTATCTAACATCAAGCGCAGACTTGCCACATGATGCTTGACCAATCCAAACACTGTCCAATCGTCAAAGTATACCTCCAGAAACTTATGAATGAAGTCTTTGAATGTCGCAATGACTACGCGCGAAAATATTGTTGGCACATTCTTCAGCCCAAAAGGCATTACAGTGTACTAAAAACATCCCCATTCAGTCACAAAGGTCATCTTTCTTCTATCCTCAGGCGCGATTTTGATCTGATGGTACCTAGAGAACCCATCAGTGAAAGAGTATGCTTCTTGGCCGCCTACATTATCCAGGACCTCGTCAGTGAACGGGGTCGGGAAGGGATCATGCACGCAAGCGTCATTCAGCTTCCGGAGATCCACGCATATCCTTATTTCTTCCTTTTTTTTCTTTTCCTGAACCACTATCGGGCTTACCTAATCAGATTCTTCCACTGGTTCAATAATTCTTGTCGTGAGCATCTTATCTAACTCAGCACAAACCCTTTCCTTATACTTAGGATTAAGGCGGTAAGGTCTTTGTTTTACAAGTTTCGCGTCCAGTTTTAGGGTGATCTTCATGACACCCAGGTCTCCTATTATCCCTTTTAGATCAAAAAACTTTGTGGGGAACAAATCTTGATATTCGCGGAGGAGCTCAGTGACCTTGTCTACTGTCGCATCATCCCAATAGTCCCCAATCTTTGAAAATTTTGGTTCCGCCTTTGTGCCAATGTTGACCTGCCTAGTTTTCAGCGGTGCGGTTATGTCTGGATCCTCTATCTGCGGACCTTCAACCTCGCGGTGACCTTCAGTTTCCAGAATATTAATCTTTCTGGGATCCTCATCTTCTTCTTCAACGGTCACATTATAGCATTCTAGCGCGTGACTCAGCTGGGTAGTCCAATCAGGTTGGACCAGGTCCAAAGGATCTTGCGGTATCCTAAATATCATTGCTTTAACCTCCTGTAGCGTCACGTCAATACAGTCAAACCCATCCTCAAAGTTGAACGTCATTATAAATCCCTGGCGCAAGATGTCCCATTCTTCAGTGCCATGGCGAAGCTCTGTTTCCAAGTACCAATTCATTGGTATGGCATCCAGGGAAACAGATGCACCCATTCAGGATGGGGCTCCGCTCCATAAGCCTTAGTCCATTTGGCCAGGTGATCACGCGGATCATCCCTTCCATCATACTTATCTATCATCCGCACTTTTGGCTGCCCAAAACTTATTCTCATCATCCTCCTATAATCACACCAATCACCGAATTTATCCTTGTGTGTACCCCACCGTCCTGCAGGCGTAGCGCGTAGTACCCAATCCAAGGGCTGGAAGCGATGTTTCTCCGGCACTTCTCTCTCAAATGCATCCAAAAAACGATCAACATCAGTTAGCTCATCATAGTGAGGCATATCCCTAACTTCGGATGACACGCAGCGCAATGAGTTGGTCATCTTATTACAACGCAGCGTAGATACTTCATGTAGTCAGTTCTGCTAGTGCTCTAATTCTTCGTCTGAATCTGATGTAAAGGAGCTTTCGCGGTCCACTGTTGGATTTACCCAATCCTGGTCTCACGTCGTTATCTTGTAAATCCAGTCCAGATCATCATCACTTTCATAATCTCGGACGGAATCTGTATAGCGTGGTCCTTCCGCAGGATCTAGTGGCACCACCACACAGAGCAACTTCTTTTCAAATATCATCTTTCGCTTCTTCAGGTTGATTACCCCATTCATGTCAGTGGCCCAATCAATTCCAAGGAGTGCATGGGTAGAGATTGTTATCATCGCAATCTCTATTACTTCAAAATCTGCCAGTACGCTCATGCCCTCAATGTCAACTATTACCCCTTGCAGCCTCCCCATTGGGATAATTTTCTATTGATTCGCCATTATTAACTGGATCGAAGACCACTGGAGCGCAGGTCTCCCCATTCTTTCCTAAGACTGTTTTGGAAAAAACATTCGCGTTGGACCCCAAATCCAGGATAACTTGGTCCATTTCGTATTCCCCTATCTGCGCAGTGAGTCTCATTTCACGCCCGGTCCTTGCCTTGTGCTTGCCAAGCTTCCTAACCACGTGCAGTTCACCAGTAGTGCCATCCTTACCAGTGCACCGATTGATCAGTTCCTACAAGCCCTTCACAGCCTTACTATCGCGGAGCAGTTTCATGCAGGTCTCCAAGAATGTGGTAATCATGGATGGGTCCATTTCTTCAACTGGTTTCTCCTGACTTCCTGAGGTAGAGGCCTTAGTGAAGCTTTTCTTTGCTTCCATAAATGTTTCTTTTGCATGCTCCAGATCAAACCCAGTCTCCTTTTCTAGTGCTTTGCGGACCCATTCTCCTTTTGCAGGCAGCTTGCCTTTATCCTCCCCAGTTGTGGTTCTGCTTTTTAGCATAATTTTTACCTTAGGTCTTCCTCGCAAGGCTCAACCCTCATTATCTGGAGGTTCTACATCAACTGCAGAGACTGCACCCCCTTTTCGCGAATCTTAGCCAAAAATATTGAGCAATCCTCACTCTCATGGTCAAACTGAGTACAATAGTGGCATGACAATCATGTCGGATTCGGGCAGTCCCTTGCATAGTGTCTTGTGCCTCCACAATTGTAACAAATCAGTTGTCTTTGGACTCTACCAAGCCCTCCTGCACCTCAGCCTTGGCCGCACCCCTGATACTCACCTCACATTTCCCCAATCCCTTGGTTCGGAGGCCGCGTTTCTGCCTACACCTTGTATGCAGGTGTCATGTCCATCATTAATTCATAACTACGGAAATTGTGCTCATCGTGACCTACTGATTGACAAAAATTGCAAAAGAGCTATTGTGGTGTTTGTACAAATTTCTGCAGCAAATGGAAATTGTTGGTCGCATGTCTCCGAGCCACCTGGCATATAGCACACCATAGCGTGGGCCCTGTAATTGGACGCCCTGTAATTGGACCTACTGCAGCCTCCGGCCGCAGAGGCATTGGTCCCCTTGTTGCAACTTAGTTCATGAAGACTAGGCAATGATCCTTGTCATGCTCTTGACCCTTACATTTTAGGCACCAAACTTCTTTGCGCACCTCTGGCCGAGTTGTTCTTTCCTTCTTCATACTTTGCATTTCGAGACAAAGATTTTGCAACTGCGCATGAATCTGTTGAACCCCCAGATTAGCATCCTGCATTGGTGTCTCATGTAGCCTCATCACGATTTCCAAAGCTTCTGCCTGGGTTCCAATCTTCTGTTGTGATAACGCAACCCTTAGGTGGGGCAGGAGCAAGGCCATGAACTATTCGCGGTGTTGCCCATCAGTTAGGTTCATTTTGGCCTCACGAATCATACACTTCAACCCTTGGTCCAAATCCCAGGACATCTCCCCAGGCTTCATCATGATCTCCTTGAACCCCACAATCAACTGTGCTTGAGACTTAGGTCTACTAAATTCTTTATTCAGCATGGCCTGGATATCTGCCAACGTGGAAGTTGGGTTATCAGTACTATACTTAATACACCACGTTAATGCGTGGTCCTGCAAAGCACTAACTAGCGTGGCTTTCTTCATTTGGTCATCCGTGATACCCTCGGCTTCCCATACAGCCTTCACGACGAACCAAAACTGGTTCAGATCTTCATTCCCTACGCCCTTGAATACAGGTAGTTTTATGGAGTTCGCCATATTGAACAGTGGTGGAAGTGGCGGTGGTGTGGGTGATGGGTTGAGTGATGGAGCCAAGGATGGAGGCGGTGTAGATGGATGGGAATAGGGTGGAGGCGGTGTAGGTATTCGCGGGAATCCTTGTCTTATCAGCTGAACAGCGCTCAGTGGAGAAGACTGTGTTGCTCCTTCATCATCACTCAAAGGAGGCTGGATTAGGGGGCTATACTCAAAACCTTTTCTTCCTTCGTCGCCGAAAGACTTTTCGCTTCGCGTAGCCCCAAACATCAAGGTAGCCGCATGGCCCGCTGTTCACACAAGAGCATCTTAATCCAAGTATTTAGTGACTTCAAATACTTACCTCGCAGTCCTTTAAAGAAGCGGCACTCGGCTTCATTTTAAATGACAGAGATATCGACCGCGAACTCTATCACAAATCCTCCTATGATGCGGTCAAGCCAATGGTCGACAGTGCACGCGATCTTATCTTCAGAAGCTTCCAACCTCCTTACTAACTCTGGTGTCCAAACAATCATATTTTCAAGCCTCCACCTTCCTTGGTCGTCTGCCAACTTCGCGATCCACTCGTATAACTCAATCGGGAAGGAACAAAAGAAGATTTCATGTATTTCTGTGTACAGGTATCTGTCCAACCACTGTTCTTTTGTCAATCGCAGATTCTTGTTTTCTTGCACCGCGAATTCGTGGATCTTTCTATCCAACCAGTTTTCGATCTCTTTCTTAGTTGGATTCCAATGATACAACATCACACATCTCGTTATGTAGATCTCGGTCCTGACAACGGAACCATTTGTTGGCTTGATGGGCCCTGACCTAGGTTTAGCGTTAGGCAGCCAAGCAAATCCCTACACTACTGGCCCTTTTGGCATTAGTTTGTGGAGCGCGGACCGAAGTCTCACCCGAAGCAGTATGGGGGGATGCAGGAACCAAGTTTCTGCACCCTAAGATGGTTGTGATGTCGGTTTTCTACCTTAATCCCTGCCTTCGCGCAGATCGATAAGCCTTTAGGGCTTATCGATGTATTTCCTCTTCCGTCTTTCAGAACCTCCACGAAGGTATCTGATTGTCCTTCGCGCAACCCTAAACAATGATTCAGGCACTTACGTGCCTCTGTAACTATGTTATTGTCTCGTTTCCCTAATTATCTTAGTGGTTAGCCAACTTTATCATGCAATTAATATTACCCTCGCGTAAACATATATTATTACTTGCATTCAAATAACAGATAGAAATAGATACATTCGCGCATCAATTTAACATTATAATGTAAACCCAGAACTTAACATATCATAATCGGATGCAGTAACCAGAGACAGGAAACACAGTGATTCCAAAATACTTCTCTTTATTTATGATTGAAGTTCCTAGTACAGACTCTATCCGCCCTACACACACAGCTACAGGGGTCTGTGCACTCAGCTGCGGACTTCCACCCTAAGCCTCTGCGCACTCAGTTGCAGAGCCTCTTCCTACACTAATACTCTCGCTCTTAGATTACCCAAACTTATCAATGACTCATGACTTCTAACTTATTGTTTTCTCTACTTAGATCTTCTAAGACTTCCCTCTTTTATACAATCCCATGGTCCGTGGACCATGGGTAGATCTCCAAAATTGACACAACTTATCTAGACTAAGGGTCGAAAACCCTTTTAACTTTAGACATCTTCGCACTCCGTGACCACAAAATACGGAGACTTTACATTTCTTTACACAAAATTCGGTCCTTCTACCCCAAAACTTGGGTGAACCCCAAAATTTACCCACAGGGGACCCATTCCCAACAGAGTGGTAGCCAATCCTGAAAATGGAGAACTAGTAGGAAGAGGACTCGTGACAAACGGAACACCAAATTGCAACATCTGATCAGCAGGTGTGAACATTCCAACAATAGGTTTCCCCTCAGCGAGAGGATAAGGAGTGAAAGAAGGCCATTTCCCCCCAGAAAGAGGGTACCTAGTATAAGATGGAGTTGGTTGTTGTTGGTGTCCTAAGCCACTGAGAAATAATCCATATTGTTGATCCAAAGAATTTTAGGGTGCAACAAATGGGACAAATGGTAGGGAGTTCGGTAAAGATAAACCAAATGGTATTCAAGGTAATGAAGGTGAATGAAAAATCCAAGGACTAGTCGACACACCCAAAAATATTCTTAACAATGATTGGTATCCAGGTGGTACTGATGGACCACCATATAGGTGAGTTTCTAGTGAACTTCTTTTATGTCTTATTTTTATCTTCTTATCATCAAGCAACTACCAAAACATAAATGCATGAAGATGAAAACAACAAGGAGACAAGATGTAAGCTCTCATCCCAGGAAAAACCCCTTTTCTAGGGGAAAACCCAAAAGTTATCTTCTCTTCCTTTAGAACCAAATTAAATGAGATAACCAAGATCCTTTGACAAAGACATATACCTCCTCTAATCCACCAAATCAGCCTCCCAATAAATTTCTTCCTAGATGATAAAAAGTCTGCTTCAAGTCAATGAAAGTAAATGTTCTTCAAAACTGCTTCAATTACAAATTTTATCCCTCATGCATCATATTTTCGGCCCCTACTGCAGTCTTGCAACTTTTTCCCCTTCCTGCAACACAGATTCTTCGCACGTGTGGGAAAACAAGAGATAAATTCAACCTATTTTTGTTTGAAAAGTGTTTCTTCCTCTGTCGTTATAGATTCTCTTTCTTTTCTTGGCTCTTCGTACCTTTTTCCTTCACTTAAAATTGCAGATCGAATTCTTCTTTGATTGATACTAAAATAGGTCGAATTGCACTTCTATATATAGTCCTTCTTTGTGGTTGAATTCCCTTAATGAGGTTGACTTGTCTTCCCTTGAGGCCGACTTGGTGGAGGAGGCATAAAATACATTTTTTACTCAATTACAAATTTCTTTATTGATATAAAAAGCCCAAGAAGGGTCTATTACATAATGATAAGGACTATGACACATGACATAAACCCTAGAAGCACTCAATGGATGCTTTGACCTAGAACAAAAATAAATAAAGCATGCAACCCATGCTTATAAATATTTTTTCTTTACAATAATTTTCTTTTTCTTTCTTTTGACAAATACATAAGAATTGCATCATGTCATGAGCTAGACAATAATTGTGAAGGTTGATACTAGTTACATTTCTCAACATACAGGATCATCTCTGAGGATCCCAAATTGGCACCACTTTACATAGAGAAACAAGAGAAAGTCATCCAGTACTTTGAGGACATGTTTATGCTGTTAGGGACTGAGGGCTTGCAGGCCTGTCAGAGGAGATGGCATTCATTACCACTCTCCAGAGATATTGAGGAATGCCTTGGAGAAGACACCCTTATAGTCCAAAGACTAAAGGCCAACTAGATTGGGCTCAAGTTCATCCATCCTTTATTGCTAGGGCTATAAGAAAGAAAGGATTAGATTAAAGAGCACCAAGAGTGGGCAGAAGTAGAAAGAAATGCAAGGTTCCACCATCAAGAAGGCACTCCTTCAGAGATACCTTTGGATGTTAGGGTAGCCACGAGGGCTATGCATGAGATTGAATTAAATGGATAACTTGCTTAGAGGGTGAGCAACACCTTTAGTAGGGCGGTTACGATGGGCCTCATTAATAGGTATATCATAAGTCCCAGACCATCCTTCAGCCTATATTTACCTCTTTCCATGCATTTAATAACATTTTTTTACTATAATGCATTTATTAGGAAGACTAAAGGATGTTTGTCATATCTCATGGCCTAATATGATTAATGTGCGGGAAAAGAGTGCATTTGAAGTGCATTTACTATGCAGAGATGCGTTGGAGGTAGTTGGAGGAGATGTAGGAGGCTTGTCCCCTACATTTACTCACCTATAATGCAACTTTCTCCCTATATTTACTCACCCATGGTGCAAAGATCCACTAATATTTGATAAACTCAAGGATTGTGAGGATCTTAGGGAGCTAGATCCACCTTTCAAGGGATTTTGGAGGGAAGTATCCCTCTTTCCAAGGAGGTTGCCCCTTAGTCATTTTTGTAATAATAAGGAAACCCAAGGTCTCAATAGGATTGGAACTTTTGGAGCAAATAAAGACTACTAAGAGCTAGGAGCTTGAACTTATCATTTTCATTCCTTTTGTCATGTACTTGAACACTATTTTATATCAATGAGACGAATATTTTTATCTTCAATCTGAGTTTGCTTTAGAGGGTTGAGTCCCCTTGGGTCAGGGCCCAACTTAGATACTTTAGTCTCTCTCTTTGTATATTTTATTCATACATTGTCTTTCCTAGCAGTATTTTCTTCCCTTTCTAGCAAACTCTATTTATGAAAAAGTTATTATGCAAGTCTATTTACCGCTCTCTTTTGGGAAGTGTGGTTGAACATATTGTGTTGAGAAGCCAAAAGCATCTAGCTACTTTCTTTTGCAGTTGTTATATATCAAATTAGTCTTCCTTTTGCTTCTTCGTTTTCTACAAATTAGTTATTAGTGTAACCGTTTTCGTTAAGCATAGGAAGCATAGCCCCTTGTGGATGAAGATCTTGTGTAGACTTCAAGATAGGTTGTCTTTCAATGCAATAGTTAAATTTAAAAAAAAATCAACTCACCTTTTTCTTTGTTATTTCAACTTTTCTACAATTTGCATTATTAACATCCTCTAAATGATTGGAAAGATTGAGTAATTTTCTATGGTGTGGGAGTACTACTGTTGATTTGTAGGATTAGAATTGTCATTTACACTCATTATCCTACCACCAAGTCCTTCCTTTCTACCTCAAAAACTTCAAACATGTCACTGAGAGTACATTAATGGGTTTTTGAAGGCGACCGTGTGCATTGGTTCTTATGCAAGATGGGCCCCTAAAGGGTACTAAGCTTGGCGAGGGCCTCATAAAACCTTCATCTATCCTCCATTACCCTATACTACCTTCAGGTCATCTTTATCACCATCAGAATTCTCACGGATTCAACCTTGTAGCAAAACAGGGCAATCTTGTAGCATCTTGTAGCAATCATGTAGCAATCTTGTAGCACCGTGTAAAAGTCCTCCAAACTAGACCAGAATTGTCCTTGAAGCTTGATTTTTGCCTCCTAGCCCTAAATATTGTCCCTTAGGATATAAAACCATGATTGAGGAAGACCAAAGATCACTTAGGATTTGTATTTCTACCACTGAAACACATTTCAACAATTAGGGTGAGTAGATAGGTTCATGAAATAAATGACATAGTGATGATTTCATGATTAATTTATGAAGCACCTAATGAGCTATGTTGATATAATCTCTCTTCAATGTAGTGATTAAAGAATGATTTCATGCTCTTTACTTTATGCAAGGTAGATTAGGTTTTCTTTCTTTGTTTCATGCTTCTTAAGCTAGGGTTTCTATTTCAAGCATTGTTATTTCCTATGCATAGACTAGGTTTTCCTTTGATGCAACATTTACATTCTGCAAATAGATTAATTTCCACATTTTGCAAGTAGTGTATCATTTACATTTCTACAAGTAGGCTTAGCATTTACATTTGAGAAATTAAGTTAGTATTTACATTTCTGCAAATAGAGTAGCATTTCCATTTTTTTGCAAAATAGATTAACATTTCCATTTCTGCAAGTATATTAGAACTTTCCTTTGATGCAATGTTTTTTCTTGCAAATCTAAATTAAGTTGATAGAGTAGTATTTGTATACCTTGGTCTGGTCCAATTCTTTAGAGCGAATTCAGTAGAGCTTAGCCTACTGTGCATATAGTACTTCCACCTCTTAAGTTTGTACGAACCCCATGTTGTTAATTAAAGTTGGTAACCTTGGGATTTGCAACACTCTTGTTTCAATACTAAGGTTCATCAATATATGTAAACACCTAACATTCAACAGAATCAAACAATACTATGTGGATACAAGAAACACAAGGATTTCCCCAAACCCCTCATATCATTGAACATCCACATGTACAATTATTCCATGTGTGTAAGAACACACCACTTAACCAGCAGTGTTGGTATGCTACAAACAACCATACACACAGTCGTGCCAGTAGTCCTTAACAATTAAAGAAACAGAAAGAAGCTGAAGTCACAATAATATACTGTTTAGACCTTCACAATGCAAGATATTAAACACATGGAATGTCAATGCATTTGTTAAATAATTCAAGCATCATTGTAATCACCATGCAATCCATAATCAAATGCTATAAGCAGTACACAACCACATTCATATGAAAATACTACACTCAGAGCTAAAGCTCTACTTCATCTCCATAGGTCTAGGCATTGAACGTTTTGCTCTGACATTATTTTGTAACAAAGCTTCAATATTTATTCCCAAAGGCCTAGTGTTGAACCTTTTCTTTGATACCACTTTGTAACGACCATGCCATCCACCCGATATCCCATACTAAGAGTATAATAAGGTGTTACTATCATTGACCCAACCTCCAATGACTTGTTACGAAAATGGGGTCTAAAAATTTTGTCATTTTTCGAACTCTCGAAACCTAAATAAACATCACCATTGTGTTCCTCTTGTCAATAGCTTTCTGACAATCTGAAATTTTCCTCAATCCAACTCTTGGATCAAAATATATGGCCATTTAAAGGTTTGTCCAATAACCTCTTGCTACCTCATCAAGCTCTTCCATGTGGCACCCACATGGCATTCCACACCATCACCCTATCATTCCGAAGCGGGTCCATGTCAGAGTGTTGCCCTTTGTTGGGTGTGGAGTTTTATTATCTTCCTGATTCAGAGGCATTGTTTCGACCATGTTTGGATCTTGATCCCTGACAGGGGATGTTGGGGGGCTTGCCCCCCCACTAGTGTTGCAAGGGGGTTTACAAGGTCGAAGCAATTTTTTAATTTAAATTGCCTTGTAAAAAATTGTAATTTCCTAGTCAATCTGGATCGTTCATTAGGCGAAAGATCTAATGGTAGAAGTTATGTTAATTTATGGTTTTTTGCCCTAGAAGGAAACCGTCAGTTTATATGAGGGAATCATATTGCATCTATGTATTATTCTATGAAAAAACAGACGAGATTGTGTGAGAGCGAAGAGGAAGTTACAGCGGATGTGTTGTAGGTTGTATCCCTTCATTTTGCTAGATAATATAAAAGGAAGTATCGATTGTTCTTCATGGGCATAGACCAAATTGGGTGAATCATGTATATCTTTGTTTCCTTTGTTTTATACTTTTCAGTGTTTTCAATATTTTCATTTCATTTCTTTTTTATTTAATTTCTAACAACCCCTTTGCATCTCACAGTGGCATATGCCATGTTATCACTAGACCCCCTCTAGGGCTTGCAGTGCAACTATTTCTCGTTATAATGAAATCTCAACCCTTGGCCATTTCCTCAGCGTGCCATACTAAAACCCCCAAGGCGATACAAAAATCTTTCCTCGTTAGTCTCAGGACATAAATCACCTATTTTATTGTGCACATCACTTAGAAAAATCCCGAGGTGAGACAGACTTTCTCCTATGTCAATTTATGGGAAAAATATTTGTCTCAAGACATAAATCTCATCCATTTCCTGTGGTCCCATCTTCACGACATCAAGATGATGTCAACCCTGAGACAGCAAATTTTTCGTCGTCTGCAATGAAACTCTCCATCTCGAGACATAAATCTCAGACAATTTTAGTTGCCACCCTTCTAACACTATTGAGATGACGTCAAACCGAGATGTCGTTACTCTAACACCATGTTGGTGTCACCCTATGAATGTGACCTCCTCCAGGAGTGCCACATGTCCCTTATTTTTAGGCAACTTGGCCACACCAAAAATCCATATTTGGTTACCACATGGCATGCCACTATGGCACCACATCATCCTGGATCCATGGCAGCTGCCATCTAGCCCTTGGTCCCATCCACTTGCAAAATGTGATTTCCTCATTATAATTTATTTAGCGTTTTATGGATTTACCGGTAATTGGGGCCCAAGACAATGATTTTGTCACCGCCTAATGGATCCGCCTTCTATCTCGACCTCCATCTCTCGGTTGAAATGCATGGAGTGCACAATCAAAACCCACGAGGTATAGAGATGGGAATTTATCTTTGTTTATTTTTGACCCTCTATTCCATCTCAACATGTATGTTGATCTGTCATCCCAGCAAAATATTTATATATATAGTGTATACATATTGTTGGCCAAGTTTCCCTCAACACTTTTCCCCTTTACGCTCTCCCTCCTGAGCTTCTCGTATATGTGTATATAGGAGCCTTTAACGAGGGTTCTCGGCGCCTGACAATGTTGATCCGTCCTGAGCTTATAACGTGTGTGTAGGGCTGCTACAATGCTTGGTTGTCTTTGTTAACCCCTCCTGAATATATATATATATATATATATATATATATATATATATATAGCATATGGACAAGGACACCCTCAATGCCTTGACATATAGGCCTTACCTCTCACAAGCTTAATAAACATTGTGCCCAGCCCATGTACAAGCATAAATATATAACGTTGTCACTCAAATTAATCATTATACACAGGCCTAATGTTCAAATCATTTCAATGCAATAATTTAGCTAATAACAAAGAATTACCCATCTCTTTTATACTCGGGAAATTTACACTAATTTCAAGCTCATATTAACACAGAGATTCACATATTACTCAGGACTAGAAATTCATGAGATTCAAGCTCATAAAGCAAATACAGGAAATAACCATTTCTAGAAATTCATGAGATTCAAGCTCATAAAGCAAATACGGGAAATAACCATTTCTTAAAACTCACATAGGAAAATCAACATTCCATATTCATACATGAAAATAGACACAGGGATAATATTCAAATGCACAAGACATAAGTGAGTACTTATCTTATAAGGAAGTCTGGCAACTAAAATTGGACTTTAACTCTCCACCCCAGCTTAGATTGGCCTGCATTGCAACCTTTCTTGTAGCCAATCACCCCCGAGCCAGATTTCAGAGCTTGGGGAAGATTCCAGACGATACACCTCCTCTACCCATCAGCAAATCAAAAAGTCAAAATGAAAACAGAGAACCTAGGGACTAGTCAGGAACTCTCAATTCATCACTTATTTATAGTGAACCACGTTTTCTCTCCCATGTATTTTCAACAGTTCTCAATTCTTACACTACAAGGGACTTTAACTTAGTCAGCATCAACTATTGGACATTAGATAAACCAACCCTCCTTGTGTGTTTTGTGACATGTGATTAACTACCTCTTGTGGATCTGTTAACTCTGGTGATGCACTCGTTTACTAACACATGTGGGTTTGGTGTAATGGCAATCGTGATCCAAACAAGTGGTGTTAGATCCAAAGGTCTCAAGTTCGAATCACACCCAGCTCATGCTGGGGGGAGATTGTTGGACATTGGATAAACCAGCATTCCCTATGTGTTTCACGACATGTGCTTAATCACCTCTCGTGGATCTGTTAATTCTAGCGATGCATTTGTTTACTAAAACTTGCAAGTTTTGGTGTAATAGAAATCGTGATTCCAACATCAACATGGGGGTTCTTACAAACACAAAGAGTCTTAGCTTGGTTCCAGGAGAGAAGTTTCATTCTAACATGGAAAGGTTCATCAATTGGAGAAGTTGTTGTAGGAGCATAGAGATCACCTTTCCAGGTAGTTCATAAATGAGTGCAAACACCAATATTAGCAAACCCATGGCTACACCTGGTGCTTCATCAGCCTCGCAAGTACCTAAGTGTCTCTCTCCTGGCCAGTAGGTTAATCAATCGAACAAGCTTCCTAGTGGGTTCATTAGTCCTTATGCAAGCCACTCCTACTGGGTTCATCATCCCTAAGGTAAGCCACTGTTTTGTGATTCTCAGCCAGCAAGCCCTCTCGAGTTACTTAGCTAGGCTACCACCAAAGAGAACTTTCCACTTCCAAACTTTATCTACATCTTTTTTTCTTTTTCCTCCTCTACTAAGGAATTATGCCCCCTCAATGATTGATTGAATCCCCTCAAGAACTATCTGCTTATTTTTTTCATTCTAGCTTCTCCCTGTGTTGGTCCATTCCCCCGCGGCTACATAATGGCTTGCCTTTTCAAAGCCTCCTTAGGGTCCTCCATAACTGTCATTGCAACCATATGCGGTCATGTGGTCATGCACTTGCCCAATTTTATCTTTGTATGTGATCGGTGGTTTTCTTACTATTTTGTGTGGTTATGGGTGTGTTGTCATGCCAGATCCCCATGCCACTTCATGTCAATCATTTTACGACTTACCTCCATCTTGCAAGCACAACCCAATCTTTTCTTCATTGTCCCTTTTGCTTGTGAATGTTTACAAGAGAGACATGGGTTTTTCTTCTCTTCTCTAGATGAATTCAATGGTGTGGTCAACCCATTTAAGGCATACCAGTCATCCTCTCATGGTTTCAATTAAATAAGCAAGCTTCCAATACCTAAGCAACCTCCTCCCCAAGCTCTGAAATCCATCTCCCAAATATTAGCCTGTTAATTATAGCAATTATCATTACGTTATTTACAATAGGGGGATTAATAATAAGGGTTTTCACATTCTCTCTCAGGTTGCCAGTGGTGTAAGGATGAAGACCATTCTCCTTCATCCACACAAGAATCAGTATTATATCTTTCAAATTACTAATCCAAGGCATGTTATCATTTGAAATTTGGTCATAATGGGCTTGCACAGCACAATGGGAACACATCTGGAAACTACACAATAAAATGAAAGAAAAAATAACTTTATAATTGGGAATGAAAAACAAGTTATTAACATGGGACAATGGGCTAAAAGGGGGTTGGATAGGCCCCAACAAATGGTTTTTATGCAAACAAGATTCTAATATTATATATCATATTTTTGTCTCCTACCCCTTTATGGCTCTAGTGTGGAACTCCATTAATAAAAAAATTGAGTCCAAAGGTTATCTAGATCAAGCCATGTTTGGAAGGCAATGTACAAGCTTGGATTTCAAATGCACCTATGCTTTGTTTCAACTCCTTGTCATTCTTTCTCATATATTTCATTTGTTGGGTGTGTAATTTAGGCTTGTTTCAAGGCACGTTAGTTCCAACATAAGTTGTAACGGGCTTGGTAGAAAAGCTCACAGAAGCATTCCAATGTGAGCCCAAAAGGATGAAGCCTCACTTGTCGACTATAACCGCTTTGGATTTCAATACCCCATGAGGTTTCATTTATGGAGAAATTCAAGGGCATCCCCCCATATGTAGGATAGGTGTGGTTCTCTATTTAAATGCTTCCATTTCTTCATGTGATATGCACCAAGGCATGGCTCAAACATAAAAGCTAATTTCTCTACCATGTGGACATTGTTGTACTTCGCTAACTCTCACAGGGTGGGGATGTTGTAGGTCATATGAGACTCAAAGGTAGTTATCAACTAGGCCATGAAAAAAACAGGGTGCAAATAATGCATCTTAAGTCCCTATTGAACCAAATCCCTAACTCAATTCAAGGCTTTGAGTGGATGTCCTTTACTCACATCTTCAAATATTTAAACCAAAAATTTGATGTGCTCTTGAAAGAGCCCTTCATGCTTCTTGATAGTTATTTCTTCTTTTCCAAATTTATTCCAAGCCGGGAGTTTGAGGCAATGGAATTCCACTTTTAAGATTTTTGGTCGCCCTTCTATTTTTAGTTGAAGGTCAAATCTTGGTATATTTGTTGGAAAATGTAACTAGGTTTGGTCTTCATAATTATCTTTGTACATGTATCAATATATATTCCTTGCAAAAAGAAAAAAGAAGAGAAAAGAAAATTATCATTAATATTATTTTTCAGTCAAGCATGTTCTTCATGCTTCTAGGGTTTATTGAGTCAAGAAGAAAATTTATCATGTGTCAAATTCCCATTTGGACTATTTTGTATCAAAATAAAAAATATTATTTTTGAATTTAAAAGAGTCATTTTGACCCCAAGACCAAATCAACCCTGCTACGAGAAATAGGCCTAGAAGAGGCCTCATTCGACCTCATGGATGGTTATAAAAGGAAGAGACTTTTCCCTCATTTGCACACTCACTCACAAGTTCGATCTTTGAACAAGAAGAAGAAAAAATAGTGAAGGTCCAAGAAGGAAGAGCAAGGAATCAAAGGAGAGAGAGAAAGTTGGAATTTCTTGCTTTTGCTCACACATGGAAGATTTATGGGGTAATTTTGCGAGCTACGAGTCTAAAGTTGCAGGTCCAAACTACAAATCTGAATTGCAAGGCCGAAACTCTGAGTTTGACTAGATTTCTTGAATTTTGACTAGCGTTGACTTTATAACTTTGACCTGTTTGAGGGAAGTTTCTGAGGGAGGGCTGACTTGGGCCTTGTGGAGGTCTTGGTCTTGGTCTTAGGGTCTTGGATGTCTCACTTTGATCTTATTCTACAACAAGAGAAGTTTTTTGTGTTTTCCCCCTTATGGGGTTTTTCCCTAGCTTGAAGCCTACATCGTTTGTTCTTTCTTTCTTGTGATCTTCATGCATTTTATGTTTTAGTAATTGATTGATGAAGAAGACATAATAAAGTAATAAAAGCCAACAATCACTCACAAGTAATTATCAAGAGGAATCAACCCTAATCTACAAGCATGTTGATTTGTCAAAATGTTATCAAAACTAAGGTGAGGGAAGGACAACTTGAGGATCATTTTTATTGGCACTCTCATTGGAAAATTTTCTTGAAGCAGTTATCTATCCTCTATCTCCTCTTCAATGGAAATTTATATGAAGAAAGACCTTAAGACTCTTAGGAGTCTCTTTGAAACTATCTAAGGTTGCATCATCAAGTTCATCTCCAAGCTATCTAAAGAAGTCATGGATGGAAGTCTCTTTTCCACTCTTACAGGTACTTTTGAGGATGAGAGTATATGGGTAATCAATAGAGGAGCATCAATACATATGACAAGGGAATGTGGACAACCACAAACTTTATCAAAAGGAATCTAATCTCATTCAGTTGAACTTGGAGTTAAGAAGATCTTCTCAGTCAAAGGAATTCGATCTACTTCTTTGGAGCTGGAAACTGGTGGAAACATTCATCTCAACAATATACTCTATGTTCCATGTTTAAAAAAGAACTTGCTCTTTATTTATTTTTTAGAAGCTAAAGGTGATAGGGTTGCCTTCGTTGGTGGAAAAGTTATTGTATTGGATAACGGATCTAGTGTTGAAGATGCTAATACTATTGGGATTCGTGAGGGGAGGTTGTATAGGCTTCTAACACCTCTTCCTCAATCTCTAATGCATTTAGATATTAATCCTTGTGAATTATGGTATAGAAGGTATGGTCACTTTCATTATAAGGTATTACCATCATTAAATCATATGGTTACTGTTATTCTCGAACTAAAAGAAGAGCATGAAGGAGTCTGTAAGGGATATGCTCTTGGAAAGAATGTGAAGAAACCTTTTGCAAGCAGTGATACTAGATCCAAGGAAATCTTGGATCTCATACATTCCGATTTTTGTGGACGAATGGTAGAGAAGTCTCGTAGTGGTCATCTATATTAACATTCATTGATGATTACTCTAGAAAGACTTGTATATACCTTCCAAAGTCTAAGGATGATGTATTTGAGAAATTTCAAGAGTTCACGGCAGAAGTGGAAATTTTGACAGAAAGGAAGATAAAAACCCTGAGATCTGATAATGGTATAGAATATACTTCCAAAGAACTTGTAACTTTTTGAAAGGAAGCGGGAATTAAGAGGGAGTTAATAGTTCCCTACAATCCTCAACAAAATGGTGTGGCTGAAAGGAATAACCAATCAATTGAAGAATGTGTTAGAGCCATCCCACATGACCAAGACCTGCCCAAGTTCTTATGGGGAGAATTAGTTGTAACAGTAGTATATATACAAAATCGAATTCTTCATAAAATTATCAATGACATGACCCCACAAGAAGCGTTCACAGAAAAGAAGCCAAGCATTGATCACCTTCGAATATTTGGATGTCTCGTATACATTCGCATTCCTGAGGGAAAAAAGGAAGAAATTGGACCCTGCAGAGATGTTATCTTTGATGAGAATGTTTCATACAAGAATTCCAAAGACATCCCCATTGATTTTGATGTGAAAGAATAACCCATCTTTGAAGAAATCTATGAGAAATATCAAGGCCTGACAATAATCAAGAACCTACAACCAATCATGAAGTAGAAGGACCAAGTGAACCCGTGGAGCAAGTCATCATTCCAAAAACTCGAAAGAGGCCAGCTTAAATAAGGACAACTCTACAGGAAGTCGAAGGACATGTAGTAGCAAAAGGAACTTTCAAAGAAACAAAGAAGCCTAAAATATATTCAAGTTATGTAGCTTACATGACTCAGCTTATTGAAGCATAACCTACCACTTATGAGAAGTCAGACAAACATCAAGAATGGAGGAATGCGATGTAGGAAGAACACTAGTATATAATGAAGAGTGATGTCTAGGAAGTTATTCCTAGATCTAGAGACAAATTTGTTGTCACTTTCAAATGGGTATACAAGATCAAACATGCAGTTGATGGGAGCATTGATAAGTATAAGGTAAGGTATCCAACCATTAACTCTCTTATCTCTCTGAATGCTACTATGGGATGGAACATTCATCAAATGGATGTTAAAACATATTTTCTAAATGGACAATTGATGAAGAAGTTTACATTGAGCATCCGCAAGGATTCGAGGTCCATAATAAGGAGACACATGTTTGCATGTTGAAGAAGGCTCTATATGGATTGAAGCAAGCCCCTTGAGCATGGTACGCAAGGATGGATGCATATATTCTAAGACTTGGTTTCGTCAAAAGTTCTGCAGAACCTAATCTCTACATCAAGGTGGTTAAGAATGAACTCGTGATCATACTACTACATGTGGATGACTTACTAGTTATAGGTGTAGAGCATCGTATTCAAGAATGCTAGAAGTAGTTAGCAACTGAATTTGACATGAAGGATCTTGGGCTTATGCACTACTACTTGCGACTAGAAGTATGGTAGAAACCTGATGAGATCTATCTAGGTCAAGGGAAATACGTGATCAAGATATTGCAAAAATTTGGTATGATGGGTAGTAAATTGACTACCACTCTGATGTGTTAGGTGATCCAAAAATACAATTTATCATAGGTTATAAAATTAGAATAAAATAATTATTAATTTAAGATTTTAAATTAATAATTATTATTCTATAATGTTTAATTATTTAATGGAGACTTTTAGAATTAGCATATTGTTGTAACTAGATATGACTCTCCAAATGTGTCATATCTTAGGCTCTATTTTAGGAGATTTGTTAGCTAGTTGGTTTGAATAGCATTTATTGTAAATGGACACTTGTTATTTAATAAGTGATCCATAATTAGAGGTAGTAGGGACATGGAGCTTATAAATAGCTCATTGCAAGAGTGTTTGGTTGTTCGGGTGTAAACTTTTGCAAAATCAAATTATGTAATTATATTTTCTGATTAATAAAATTACGTGTCTGAGGACACTTCTGCCATTATTGTGGTATCAAAGCACCAGTAATGCTGCAGTTGATGTGAAGAGGAGATTCCAGCTCTATAAGTTTTTGGAAAACTCCATTGAATTGTTCAGCGAATGTTTGGTATGAAATTTGTCAAAGGTGTATTATTTTATTGATTTTAGATTTTTAAATCTATAAATCAATTTTTTTTTGTATTATTATCAAATTGTTGTGTCTCCAATTTCTATTATTTTCTCCGCTCCCACTTCTGCCATGATTGTGAAATAGCGTTCAATATGGCAAAACAACAGTGAGACAACTACGTCTCCCACATATCTCAGACTACATTTGGAGACGAGAATTCCTATACGCGGCAGAACTTCTGTTGCTGCGTTAGTGGACAATCCAGCTCCCACTACGGGCCTGAGAAGGGCCGTTATACCGCCCAGAAAGGGCTTCAGATCCGCTGTGGGGATCTCAGAAAACGCCCCGAGAACATCCAGTTGCATAAGAAGGTTCTATCGGAGCTCGCCATGCGTGAACCATACGGAGTCTGCTTACGGATGTTGTCAGAGTCATTAGTGAAGATTCCCTACGTGGACAAACAAAAGACAGTGGACCAGAAAGATATGGAGTAGTCTTTAACGCGACTTTTTGAAAGCTTTTCCGGCGATTTTTTCCGGTGAAAATCCGGCAGTAATTTATTGGAATCCAAGTTTGATAGCTAATTTCTGCACAATGAAACCGTCCCAGGGGTTTTTCAGGGTGCTGAATCCGAATATGCAGTTAAAAAACCATTTTAACTGCAACAAATCATGATTTCAACTCAATTTCTTCCGCCGGATTCCGTCACCGGAATCTCAAAAAGTCGCATTATAGACAACTCCGAAAGATATACACAAGATTACGGTGAATGCCATTTTTTGTTTTTTCCATTTTAAAGGATTTCGAGTGCTCTTTTACGATGAATATGTACAATCAGCCGTCCACTCAACTGTGGTCCCATGAGGTTTAAATTGGGAGTATACTGGTTAGATCCGGAAGCCTTAAAGGAATTATTAGGAAAGTCGGAATATAGCTCTGGAGCTGCGCTGTTTTTTTTCAATTCCTTTATAAATAATTTGCGTGAGTTATTCCATAATCCATTTTGCATTAAGGATGACCAGGGCCGAAACAACGAAGTATGCGAAAATCTGTAAACGTTCTCTCAATCTACAATGAAATTGGCTGTCTCAAGCAAAAAATCTGTCACTGTTCCCTAAATCGTATACAGAGAATGAAATCTGTCACGGGAGATTGAAATCTGAAACAGTTCTCTCAATCGAGATTGAAATTGGCTGCCAGCAAGAAGCTAGCCAGCGCCAGCCTACCAGCAAGAAGCCAGCCAGCGCTAGCCTGCCAGCGAAAAGTGAACCTAAGTGCCAGCGTGGCAGACAGTGTAAAAAAAATTCAGCCTCTTAAAGCGTTTTTGTATTTGAAAGTTTATAGCTGAATTGAAGATTGAAGAAATGAGAAATATTCTTTTTTATTTTGTAATGTTAATGAAGTGATAAGTGGAATTTTTTTAATGGAGTGATAAGGTGTAATTATATTTTGAAATTTTGTATTTTAGTGGAGAAATAAGGTGCAATTGAAATTTGTAAATTTTTGGAGTAATAAGGGTATTATTTTTTTTGGAGTAATAAGGAGTTTTTTGTTTTGTAAATTTGTTTATGGAGTGACAGTGTGACTCAAAGTAATTTTACTTTGAGGGGGGGTAATTTTTTTACCAGATTGTGTAAAAGCACCATTGTAAAAGTAAAATTTTGAAAGTTGCCTTGTAAAAATTTGAGAAATTGACAAGAGCCAAGTGCAAAGCTCAGTCAATTTTCTCCTGTTTTGACGACTATTCGAGGGTCAAGGCCAAGCCCCGATAGTTCGTTTTTTGCATCGTGTGTTGTTGTTGTGTTGCGCATCTTGTTTTTTTTTGGAGCTTGATTCGTGGTGTGAAGTCTTAACACTACAATGTCTAAGTTGATTAATTTGTTTTCTAATTCCGACAAACTTGAAGGCACAAAATCTTATAAAACATGGCATCGTCTCATCGAAAGCACTCCCATATACAATGAATTATGGCAGGGTATATGTGATGGAGATGTTAAGCCAAATAAACCCGCAGATGCAGCGGCACTAGCAAAATGGGAAATCAAGAATGCTAAAGCCTTAGCTCTTATTAAATCTTTTGTGAATGATGAAATGTATGTCCATATAGAAAATGCTACAGATGCATGGTCTGCTTTGAAAACTTTTAAAGACCTCTTTGATACTCAGCCTGAATCAAAGAAAGTTGATCTACAATCAAAATTGTTGCAACAAAAATTAACTGAAGGCGGTGATGTTCTTGAATATATCTCAAGACTTAAGAATATTAGGCAGGAAATCATTAATGTTGGTTTTCCTGCAATAGATGATAGTTTTATGGTAACAATTGTAATTTCTGGACTTCCTTCTTCCTACACGCATTTTTTGGAGACTCTACAATTAACTGGGAAATTAGAGAAACTAAAGTTTGATGATCTCTGTGAAATGTTGACTCAACATGATAAAACCTTTGGAAAGAAGAAGAAAGTTGGTGAAGATGTTTTTCTCATAGAGGCTAGCACTAGTAAATCATCAGCAGAGAGTTCTCGAGGCAGAGGTAGAGGCAATCAGAATCAGGCAACACAAAGTCGAGGTCGAAGCCAAAGCAGAGGAAACAACTTTAACAGAGGCAACAGTTCAGGAAGGAATAATTTTCAAGGTAGAGGAAACAACCAAGGAAGAGGCAATTTTCAAGGATAAGGAAACAATAATCAAGGTAGAGGACAATCTCAACATAGAAGTCAAAGCAGAGGCAAAGGACAATCTTCAGGAAGAGGAAGAGACTTAAGTCAAATTGTGTGTCGAAGATGTAACAAAGTTGGCCATTACGCTGAAGATTATCGAACTTCACTTAATAAAATTCCCAAGTTTCAGCAGCATTCAGCGCAATTTGCAAATGATCAAGATGAAGATAACTTAGAATATGTTTTTACCTCCTCGCCAGCGTCCAAACTTTCATCCCATCTTAGAAGTGACTATGAAGATGCCTAGATCTTGGATTCAAGGGCAACTCAGCACATGACTTGTCGACGTGATTTTTTTTGGAATTTTCAAGATTGCCAACATAATTCCATTTTTCTTGTTGATGATACAAAACATACTCCTTATGGAAAAGGAGTAGTTAAAGTTTTTCTCCCTGGCATTGGAGAAAAGATGATTTCCAATGTATGGTATGTACCAAGTTTTAAGAAAAATTTGCTCTCTTTAGTCACAATTCGACAAGCAGGACATCAGGTGATTATGGAAGATGGTTTAGTCAAGATTAATTCAGTCAAACAGAACTTGAAAACAGTCATGACAGGTTATGAAGATGGAAAACTGTTACGGGTGAAAGGGACAGTTGTTCCAAGGAATTCTGATTTTGCAAGGGCAGTGAGTACAAGTATTTCACCTGTAAGGCTATGGTATGTAAGATATGGACATTTAAATTTTGAGAGTCTTTCTCAATTACAGAAACAAGGAATGGTTAAAGGACTTCCCACTTTCAAAAGGGACAATGGAAAATGTGAAGCTTGCATTTATGGCAAACAAAGTCGAGAAAGTTTTCCAACAAGTTCATGGCGTGCAAACAGGCGGCTACAACTAGTTCACAGTGATGTTTGTGGGCCACTACAAACTTCATTTGGTGGTTGCAAATATTTCTTACTATTCATTGACGATTTCAGTAGAATGACTTGGGTTTACTTTTTGAAGAACAAGTCAGAAACATTTGAGAAGTTTAAAATTTTTCGCCAACTTGTTGAAAATGAAGTCAAAGAAAAGATAGGTACTCTCAGGACAGATAATGGGGGAGAATTCACTTCAAATGAATTCAAAACTTATTGCAGTGAAAATGGCATAAGACGACATCTTACTAATGTTTACACTCCACAACAAAATGGAGTAGTCGAAAGAATGAATCGCACTTTGTCAGGAATGGTGAGATCCATGTTAACTTTCAAGAGGTTAAGTCCAACATATTGGGCAGAAGCAATTCATACAACGGTCTACTTAAGAAACAGATCTCCAACTGCTTCTTTAGATGGAATCACACCTTATGAAGCTTGGTTTGGTTTCAAACCTCGAGTTAAACATCTTAGAGCTTTTGGATCAGTATATTATGATCAAGATCGAAGCTGGGCTGGATTGTTTGCGGGGGCTCTGCTTAGGAGGAAGCTTCAGGCCGCCGCGCATTTAGTTCCATACGCTTGCATATGCGTTGTATCGAATTAAACCACATGCTCCACCGCTTGTGCAGGCCCCCGTCAATTCCTTTGAGTTTCAGTCTTGCGACCATACTCCCCAGACAGAGTGTTTCACGCGTTAGCTAGGCCCCTGATCCTAATCCTACCTCAAGGAACTTGACTTTTCCCTCGCCCCTCGACTTTATAGCCGTATCCGTTGGTCATTCGTTATATATGTAATTCTTGACTGATAAAATCAATAATGAAGTGAAAGGGGTGAGTCATTGTACTCAACCTTTCAATGATGTGCTTCAACTTGTCAAAAGGTCTATAATAGACTCGACATGATTAGTTAGTGAGACTCGACCTTTTGCATGCATTTGGACCGATCGATGGAGAGAGCCAAAAAAGCCAAAAAGCGCTTGAGCGCTGTACTATGTATAAGATATTCATCCTCGGAGTCAGGAATGTGTGTAAGTAAATAGAGAAGCCTATATAATGCCCCTATCAAAGGCGGTATCAGGTCAGACCTCCGCCATCTTATCGGTCAATAATGACATATATAATGAAAGACTGGAATCACGGGTTCGGATAGTCAGGTCTCGTGCTGGGGTCGGGGTACCGTCCGAGACTGCTTTGTCCTGGTGATCAAAACCTGATTGGGGCGTATGTGATGTCGTTAAAACCCTAAAGGTTCAATTTACTTATTGGGTGGGGGGGCGTTGGTCGAGCCTGCTTCCACATCCTCCCAATAAAGGGGGTAAAAATGGTTGTCGGTAGCTGTAGGTGGCGTTAGTTCCGAAAGAAAAACGAACTAAGCTTGACTCAAGAAGTTTAAAATGCACAATGATTGGCTATTCTGATGAGAAGAAAGGGTATCGTCTTTTGACCAGTGGAAAATTCATTGTGAGCAGAGATGTCATTTTTTATGAAACTAAGAGTAAGAGTGCTGAAGAAATTGAAAATTTTCTTCACAAGTTAGAAACTAAAGGAAGTAAAAGAAATGGAAAAATGCAAAGTCAACCAACTTCACCAAATTGGTATGAACTTGATTTTCCTTCCTCTAAAGATGAGACATCCAGTCCATCTACATCAACAACATCAACTGGGTCTTCTAGCAGTTCATCCGCATCTCCAAGCAGCAACAGTTCTTCTGACAGTGACTCTCCACACTCTTCACTTGAACGATGAACATCAATTTATATTAATCCTCTTTACAATGATGGAGACTTTACAGAAACGCAAACAAGTGAGCACCAACTACCAAAATGGGCAGTTCAACTTTTGAAAGATGTAAAGCCTGATGAGCAGAATAAAACAGGCACCAGAAGGGCACATAGAAGTGAAGGCAATTTTTCCTTGATAGCAAATGATTTTACTGAACCTTCCACATACAAAGAAGCAGTAAAACATACAGAATGGCAACAGGCTATGGTTGAAGAATATCAGGCAGTAATTGATAACAACACTTGGAAACTTGTTGATTGTCCAACAAATGTTAAACCCATAGGATGCAAATGGGTTTACAGAATTAAGTATAATCAAAAGGGAGAACTTGAAAAGTATAAAGCACGACTTGTCGCAAAAGGTTTTGCGTTGCAGGAAGGCATTGATTATGAGGAAACTTTTACTCCTCTAGCTAAATGGAACACCATCCGTTTAACACTTGCATTGGCCGCTCAGATAGGATGGAAAGTTCATCAAATGGATGTGAAAAGTGCTTTTCTCAATGAGGATTTACAGGAGGAAGTGTATATGACCCAACCGCCAGGTTTTGAAATTGAAGGACAAGAACATAAAGTTTGCAAATTCATTAAGGCTTTATATGGATTAAAACAAGCTCCCCGAGCTTGGTACACAAAGATGGATGAATACCTTAAGAAAGTTGGTTTTCACCAAAGTGAATCTGATGATACTTTGTATGTGCGACAACAGGGAAAATATCTGGTAATTCTTGTTATGTATGTAGATGATTTGATCATTATTGGCAACCATGATGATCATATTGCATAGGTAAAAAGGAGTTACATGCAGGTTTTAAGATGACAGATTTGGGATTACTTCACTACTATCTTAGAGTTGAAGTCTTCCAACGTCCACATCATATTTTCATTTCTCAGAGTAAGTATGCAGCAGAGGTTCTTCAGAGATTTGGCATGCAGGATTGCAAGCCCGTTCTCACCCCCATGGAGTAAAACTTGAAACTTTCAAAATTTGAAGGGGGGGAAAAGGTGGAAAGTACAACTTACAGACAGTTGATTGGCAGCTTGATTTATTTGACAAATACTCGTCCTGATCTATCTTATGCAGTCAGTATTCTTTCACGTTTTATGCAGGAACCACGAGATAGCCACTGGAATGCAGCTAACAAAGTTCTTCGATATATCCAAGGAACAAAAGATTTTGGTCTTCTTTACACAAAGACTGAAAATTTTGTACTTGGTGGATATTCTGATGCCGACTTTGTTGGGAGTATTGATGATCGAGCATCAATATCAGGTTATTTAATGAACATGGGGTCAGCAGCAGTATCTTGGAGTTGTAAGAAACAAGCTACAGTGGCCACTTCTTCAGCAGAAGCAGAGTACATTTCAGCATGGGAAGCAGCATGTGAAATTGTTTGGTTGCGCCGAATTTTGCAGGACTTGGGCATTTCTCAGGCAGAAGCTACATCATTATTCATTGACAGCCAGTCAGCCATCAAACTTGCCAAGAACCCAGTTTTTCATTCAAAGACAAAGCATGTGGACACCAAGTATCATCATATCAGATCTCTCATTGCCAAAGATGTCCTCAAGCCAGTTTGTTGTCCTTCCGAAGATCAGATCTCTGACATTTTCACGAAACCACTTGGCAGAATAAAATTTACTAAGTTCAGGGATGAACTTGGTATCTGTTGTAATGTATCTTTGGATCACAGGGGGGAATGTTAGGTGATCCAAAAATACAATTTATCATAGGTTATAAAATTAGAATAAAATAATTATTAATTTAATATATTAAATTAATAATTATTATTCTAGAATGTTTAATTATTTAATGGAGACTTTTAGAATTATCATATTGTTGTAACTAGATATGACTCTCCAAATGTGTCGTATCTTAGGCTCTATTTTAGGAGATTTGTTAGCTAGTTGGTTTGAATAGCATTTATTGTAAATGGACACTTGTTATTTAATAAGTGATCCATAATTAGAGGTAGTTAGGACATGGAGCTTATAAATAGCTCATTGCAAGAGTGTTTGGTTGTTCGGGTGTAAATTCTTGCAAAATCAAATTATGTAATTATTTTTTTTGATTAATAAAATTACGTGTCTGAGGACACTTCTGCCATTATGATGATTACTAATTTGAAGAAATTGAGAATTTCATAATCAAGCCTTGTTGATCCTACATGCTACAGATAGTTGATTAGATCCTTAATGTACCTCGTGAACATCCGACCAGACATATGCTATGCAGTAAATGTTCTTAGTCAATTCCAAACAGAGCCAAGGCATGTTCATTTGATAGTAGCTAAACATATTTTGAGATATCTTTGTGGGACTATACATCACTGCCTGAGATATGTTGGTAATGAGATACAATTATGGGGCTATACAGATTCAGATTGGGGAGGCAATGGGACAGATGGAAGAAGTCCTATTGGTGGATGTTTTAGCTTGGGATCTTTTATGATCTATTGGATGATCAGGAAACAAGATTCATTTGCATAAATAGCGTTGAAGTTGAATATATGGCAGCAAGTGAAGTTGGTAGAGAAGTTGTTTGGCTTAGAAAGTTGTTATCAGATTTGTTTGAAGGACCATTGGACCGTACCATTATACATTGTGATAACCAGAGTTGTATAAGGTTGACATATGACCCAATTTTTCATGCTAAGACAAAGGATATGAATAATAATTATCACTGTATTCAAATTTGGTGCAAGATGGGGTTGTGAAGCTACAGTGCATCTCCACAGACGAACAAGTAGTTGACATATTGATGAAGTCTCTTCCTGATAAGAAGCTTGAGTACTTGAGAGAAAATCTTGGAATGGTAGATATCTCCTCCCTGGTTTAGGGACACTATATTCTCCATGTGTCATGCACTAGACCAAGAATAATAGCAGTAATTCTAGTGAAGGCACTGGTAGGGAGAATGGAGTATTGGATAAGCATCTGAGACTGATACTTATTGAGGATCAGGAATCCAATATAGAAGTAGTATTGTGGACCGATGCTCTTTGAGGATGAGGTAGGGAATCCAAGATAAGAGTCGAAGAGGACTGATATTCGTCAGAAGGACATACCTAATGAACATCTAGATGGGGTATGTGCCTTGAGAGGTTGTGGTAATGGTGTCCATATGTATGCCTCTGATCATCGTGCTCTAATTTAGTGGAGAGTTAGAGCTTGTCAATCAACACGTTGCTATTTTTTAGATTGACAGTGTTGATTATGATGTTGATGCTTGAAGATGGCTTATCAATTTGAATCTTCTTATGAGAATATTTCAATTTGAGTATCATTGTATCCTATTGTGTAATTATGAATACCTAGTTAAGAGGGAGTTGGAAAATGTAGCTAGGTTCGGTCTTCATAATTATTTTTGTACTTGTATCAATAAATATTCCTTGTAAAAAGCAAAAAGAAGAAAAAGAAAATTATCATTATTATTATTTTTCCAGTCAAGCATGTTCTTCATGCTTCTAGGGTTTATTGAGTCAAGAAGAAAACTTACCATGTGTCAAAGTGTCATTTGAACTATTTTGTATCAAAAGAAAAAATATTATTTTTGAGTTTAAAAGAGAGTCATTTTGACCCCTAATACCAAGATGGCCTTCCAGGAGAAGTTGGCCTAGAAGAGACACAATTCAACCACATGGATGGAGATAAAGGAAGAGACTTCGTCGTCATTTGCACACCACTCACAAGTTTGATCTCTGAACAAGAAGAAGCAGAAAAATAGTGAAAGTCAAAGAAGGAAGAGCAAGAAGCCAAAGAGAGAGAGAAAGCTGAAATTTCTTGTTTTTTGCTCATATGTGTGAGAGTTCTGGGGTAATTCTGTGAGCTACAAGTTCGAAGTTGCAGGGCCGAAACTCTGAGATTGACCAAATTTGTTGAAGTTTGACCAACATTGATCTTTATTGACTTTGACTTGTTTGAGGAAGGTTCTGAAGGAGGGATGACTTGGGGCTTGTGGAGGTCTTGGTCTTGGTCTTTGGATCTTGAATGTCTCACTTTGATCTGATTCTATAAGATGATAAGTTGTTTGGGGTTTTCCCTTGCTTGGAGCCTACATATTGTGTTCTTTGTTTTTTGTGATTTTCATGCATTTTGTGTTTTGGTAATTGCTCAATGAGGAAGACATAATAAAGTAATAAAAGTCAACAATCACTCGGAATTAATTATCAAGTAAGAGGAATCAACCCCAATCTACAAGCATATTGATTTCTCAATAACAATGAGGTTAGTAGTCAATGTGTTATGGATTTTGGATTTATATTTTATGTATGGTGGGTAATTATTAAAGAGCCGATAATTCTAAATTCTAAGAAATAGATATCAAAGTTAGAAGAATGTAATTTTGCCAAGAAAGTTTGGTACTTGGAGTGGGTTTTCTGTCCTATTTTGTTCTAGTCATATTGGGAATTTTCTGAACAATCCCAAGTAAACAGAACAATGTATATTCTCCCAATAGAATATAAAAACAAAACAAAACAAAATATTTACAAAGAAAAGAAGAGAATGCTTCGATTATGTTACCATTACTCAACATTGAGATGTGCATTCAAATAAAAACCAATGATAAAATAATATAATAATGGAATGAGTAGTTTTTAACATTCCAAGAGCGACCATAGTAAATCACCCTCACTCTCCATGATATGTAAAGATGTCATCCCCACAACATACAAGTAGATCACTCCAAATTCAAGAATGTCATTCCCATTACAAAATAAGAAGAAAAAAAAATCATTCAATATTGTCACACTATAGCATTGGTGTAACGACCCACCCCGAATTATGCGTAGAATAAGAGTATTATCATGCATACAAGGCATGCATATGATAGTTACATATGCATGCATTGCATTAGTATACTTACTAATTGATTATAAAAGATGTCTAAATAAAGGATAAATGAATTAATTATTAAAAAAAATACTAGATTAAATACCTAAACCATTAAGAAGGTAGATCTTGCCCTAAACATAACACTCTCAAAAACTAGTAAATATCTCTTTCTGATTAATATATATAGAATAAGAGAATTGTATATATAATATATATTACACAAACTAAAAAGAAATTATAAGGTATATATATTATATTAACTAAAAGGAACTATAATATGTATGTGATACAATCAAGGGAATAAATTATAAATAATTTAAACGAGAAATATAAATCATATGAATGATAAGTAAATACCTTCTTGTAAAATGAATGCAACGACCTCCAACCATGAACCTACCATGTCAGAAGGCAGTCATCGCCTGAGAATTTCGGAATAGTTTAATGACAAGGCGGTGAAGTAAAGGAGGGCAGTGGATAAATTGTTGGAGGGGGAAGGAACCTTGTGAATATAAGGGGACCGACAAAGGACTTTCAAAGGGGAAAGAGGAATTTAGGGAGAGGAAAAATTATGAATCTTGAACAAGGGAGCACGAAAGGGGAAATTTTCGGGTGAAATAGAGGAAGAGCCATAATGAAAGAGGGGCTGTTGAAGGTGAAATTAATTGAGAAACCGAGAAGAGTGTGGAATTAACTGAGAAGTCCTCAATTTTAAAGTCTTCTGGATCTGGGAACCAGATAAGTTGATCCCAAATAGGTTGGGAGGAAATGGTTAGTTTGGTAGCAAGAGCAGATTGGGAGCAACTTCAACCCGAAATCAACTTCAAACAAGATATCCTGGTATGTATCCACAATTAAATTGGTAAATTTAGGTTAAATTTTGATTGTCGTGTTGTTGGTAAAATTTATGCCCTACAATTGGTATGAATATTCAAACATTCCAATGAGGTCCAACAAACAAAAATATCAAATACCCCAACTATAAAATGTCAAATCAATTGTAGTCAAGATATAATGCTCCACCAATAAAAGAGGAAACTTCAAAAGTTCATCTCTCTCACAATGAATTGCATTCCTTCATCTCAACAAATACAGAGTCATTTTTGTTTACAAAGTAAGAATGGAAGGAATTTCATAGGCATATTTGTTTGTGATGTTATTGTGTGTTTTACCATTCAATCGTTCCTTTCACACAAGAAAAACCAAGAATAATGATTTATAGCTTAATTTAATATGTTAAATACCAATTACGTAACTCACCTCAACATATAACTAGGAAGAAAAGTACAGCCCATTGATCTCAATGCTTAAAGTGGAATGGATCGTTCGAATTCATTTTCTATTGGAATTTGCAGCACAAGTGCCAAACGTGATTTTCCTAAAAATTAATATCACCATAATCTTTAAATTTATTTCTTTTAACCACGATTGAAATAACAATGACATCACAATAGAGCTTACAATCAAATAAAATTTATCCTTGAAGTAACAATGACATCACACAATCATCATAATAAAGCTTACAATCGACACATAAAATTTACCTTCGAAATTTAAGTGGAAAAACTAGCTTCAAATGTTACCTCAATTATCATTTGGTGATCTAGTTACAAGTTAACTCGTGGATTTTTATGTAGTCTCTCCTCCCTTGTTCAGCGAAAATCTTTTGAGAGTGAAAATACAAAAATAAATAAAGAGAATTCTGGCAATGGGAAGACCAACATGCATGACCTTATTCCTCACTCTTTTCTCTTCTATTTTATTTCTCTTTTTCATTTAATTCTCTTTTTTTCATCTTTTGTCTTATTCATGTTTACACTAGTGTATTATTTCTAATAGTTTATCTAACATTCATAAATCAGCTAATTCCATTTATGGATAATAATTTAGCATCAAAGGGAAGCTTATTCTTTCATTTTTTCAGAGATCTCAATTCTCGTGGTGATCTGTTACCGAATGAAGCCACCTCCCTCGATGAAGGGGTCTTGAAAATAAATGGGGGCCCTTTTAATTTTTACATCCCCTAAGTATCCAATGTGTATGTACTTAACCACGCCACATATTCACTAATTAGCACATGTTCTTACACCTCTCATAGCATCCTTCAAGGTTTGGGAAATTTATGTAATGATGCTAATTCAAACCAACAAATAGTTGTAAGACTCAGTGCTTGCAGGTCAATTTAACAACTTATAAAGGCTAGCAAACTATGAAAATCAATGCAAATGTAAAAAGTAAATAAGAAAAAAGAAAAAATGGAAATTTAAATTAAATAAGACAAATAGAATAGGTGAGAAGTGCAAGGAATGAGAACTGGAAGGTCATAGTTGTTGGCCTTCCTTTGCCCCCAATTCCCCCTATTTCTTCCATGGTTATCACTCTCAAAGTAATGTTTATTGGCCAATGATGAAAATGCATAGAGAGCAAGTGTTGTGTTGTACCAAACATTATCGACCTGAGAACTAAGCCCCCATTCAACATTGAATTTCCCATTTGAGTTTTGAGGTTAAGCATTGTATCCATTACATTATGAATTTTTTTCACAATTGTTGTGTTTGTAGATTAATTCTATGTAAGAGATTTGCTGCTCCTAGTTTTGTTAATGAATCATAAGAATGAATGTCAAACAGTGATTTTGACAATGCTTTTACTCATATTGAATATCAATTATTTTATGGGTGTAAGCATTCAATCCCTACTCTAGTTTTTGGTGGATTTTCTTATGAATTTCATCCTCCATGTGCAATCCAAGAATAGTAACAACTCCAAGGTACCAACCATCCATTTCATTATGCATAGAGATCAATGGCTCTCAATATTTGGTTGTCGCAATTGTTATCACCAAAATAGGACCCTGATAGGCTGCTGATCAAACTATCTCAGTGTAACTATTTCAAACCAATCTTTTGACTAAGGCTTAGCCTCCTTAGCCTGAGAAGGCTCTCTCAAAGGATTATTGATTTTGACTATTAATAAGATGGCTAACTCTTGTGAAATAACATCAACAAATATGAAGGCTAGACAAACATTAAACTAATTCCCATTGGGCCTATGGAGTCAATCATACTTCAGTAAATAATGAGACTGTCTTTACATAGAAGTCAGGGCATTTAGCATTTAGATGTTCAGAACACAACTCATATAAAACCACAGTTCATACATGCATACAGGAAGTCAGAGCATGATCAATGAATTCTGAGTGATTACACATATATGCAACTGTAAAAGACATTAAGGAAAGAATAAATCACACATTCTAAACATGGAAATCCCTCATGAATCCTGAGAAGAAAAACAGCCAACTTATATTACTGAATTCTGTCTTTACATAAGCCAAAACAGTACTCTGTTTTATAAAATATCCAACCCTTTGTACATCAGATGTTCTTCTATATATAGAGCTCTTTACATGCTTGGATTCCTTCCTCCATCATGAGGGGAATTCGAATTTACCATCAGTGACACCTATTCTAACCATAAAACAAGACTTTAAATGCATTTGACACCTAACTAGCAGTCCTAGAGACCTAATACAACTAGGAGTGTAACTCCTTATTATGATTACAACAAACTTATCTAAACATTTAAAACATTCTTTGACACCTAACACTCCATGAAGTCGAATTTGATGAAGCCTCCCACGTGGTCACCCAACTGCTGATGACAAACCCTAGACAAACCCTAGAAATTAGGGAACATGTTTCCCTGTTTTTAGGATTAGATACTTGAAAACTGGCACGTGGGACAGAGCCTTTATCTCTTCATCCATGACACATTTTACGAAACTGAAGGAGGTTTTTGTAGCCCATGTTGTCTAGAACAAAAACCTCTCTTGGTTTTTTAAAACATTCCTCCAGTTGTTCAGAATCTGTCCTTGAAAAACACGTGTCAAACAGGAAACTGTCCCTTGCTCTGTTCTGGCTGAAAAATAGGTCTTGGGACAGAGGTCATAACTTCTCGTACAAAATGTATTTGGAAAAACTGAAGGAGGTTTTTGTGAACCAATCTGTGCTTAACAAAAACCTCTCTTGGTTTTTTGAAACATCTTTTCTACCGCCCAGAATGAGTCTTTGAAAAACAGGTGTAAAACAGGAGATGAAAAACTGCACCTACAGCAGTTTCGTAGCGCAACTTTGGTCCTTCATTTCTCCCAGATCATAATGGATTTGAAGAAAGGGGAAGAGGTTTTTGTACTTTAGTATCTTAGGAATAAAAACCTCT